>BSBN01000938.1:0-1497689 GCA_027924645.1 Cunninghamia lanceolata | reverse complement strand
AACAAATTGATATATGTATTTGTAGGTGGACACAACGTTCACCTATAGGTTCAGATGAGACATTCCTAGGTGTCATAGTTTGAGAAAATAGTCATGCAAAAGTTTGGCATTTTTTTGGTCTTAGGGCTCTTAAGAGACTTTGTCAGTCTAATGTAGCTTGGAAGGATCAGGGCACTTGGGCGACAAAAAGACACCTTTAATAGTAGTAACTTGTCGACCAAGATATGTTGGTGTTTTCAGTTCAGTTCCATGAGGTGTGGAATGCAAAAATATCAACTCCTAACACCCTTTCACTAAATAAAACTAATACATTTTGTAACATTACATTCATCACCACCATGAGCAAAGAAATTTGAGTTGACAAAAATTAAGATAGATATTTATAGGTGGACCTGGCATCCACCTATAGGATCAGATGAGACATTTCTAAGTGCCATGGTTTGAGAAATAGTTGTGCTAAAGTTTAGCACTTTTTTGGTCTTAAGGCTCTTAAGAGACTTTGATGATCAAATGTACCCTAGACGGATCAGGACACTTGGGAAGTAAAAATATACCTCCAATATAAGTAACCCACCCACCTAAATGTGTTGGAATTATCAGTTCAATGTTATGAGGTGCAAATACAAAATATCACTCCTAGCACCCTTTCACTAAATAAAACTGAAGCATTTTTGCAACATTACATTTGTTGCCCGCCACAAGAAAATTAAGTTAATATGACAAAACACTAAGATAGGTATGTTATAGGTGGACCCAACATCCACTTGTAGGTTTAGATGAGACATTCATAGGTGCCACTATTTGAGAGAACAAGCATACCGACACTTTTTTGGTCTAAGAAGCTCTTAAGATACTTTGTCGGTCCACTATAACCCAGAAAGTATTGGGATGCTTAGGTAGTGAAAACACACCTCTAATAGAAGTAACCCACCCACCCAGATGTATTGGAATTGTTTGTTCAGTGTAACGAGGTGTGAAATGCAAAATATCACTCCTAACACCCTTTCACTAAACAAAACTGAAGCATTTTACAACATTACATTTGTCGCCACTACAAGCAAAAAATTGAGATGAAAAAAAAGGAAAGTTTTGTATAGATGGACCCAATATCCACTTGTACATTTAGATGAAACATTTCTAGTGCCACAATTTGAGAGAATAGTTGTGCAAATTTTGGCACTTTTTCGGTCTTAGGGCTCTTTAGAGACTTTATCAGTCCAATGTAGCCCAAAAGGATCAGGATGCTTGGGTAGTGAAAAGACATCTCTAGTAGTAAACCACCATCTAGACATGTTAGCATTATCAGTTCAATGCTACGAGGTGTAGAAAGAAAAATATCACTCCTAGAACCCTTTCACTAAAAAAATTGAAGCATTTTGCAACATTACATTTGTTGCCACTGCTAGCAAATGAATTCAAGTTGAAAAAAAATTGAGATAGGTATTTATATGTGGACCCAATATCTACCTATAGGTTTAGACGAGACATTCCTAGGTTCCATATTTTGAGAGAAGAGTTGTGCCAAAGTTTGGAAGTTTTTTTTTGTCTTAGGGCTCTTAAGAGACTTTGTCAGTCCAATGTAAGCCCAAAAGGATTGGGATTCTTGGACAGAAAAAGGACATCCCCAATGATAGTAACCCACCCACCAAAATGTGTTAACATTGTCAATTCAATGTCACAAGGTGAAAAATGAAAAATATCACTCCTAACACCCTTTACTAAATAAAATTGAAGTATTTTGTAACATTGCACTTGTTGCCACTGTGAGCAAATAAAATTGAGTTTACTAAATAAAATTGAAGCATTTTGTAACATTTCACTACTTACATATTGGTAAAGAATACGATCTTGTTGAGCAACTCCGCGTTACTCCAGCTAAGATCTCTCTATAGGATTTAATACAAACATCACCTACATACCATAGAATGCTCTAAGAGGCTCTACAAAAAGGTAGTTGTTCCACCTTATATTATACCAATGAGTAGCATCTCTGTTTAGTTGTATGGATGCAACAACATCAGATATTTCAATTCAACAATATGAATTACCTCCCATAGAAGTTCAAAACCAATATGAGCCTCTTATGATATCTGTCATTATTAATAAAATGAGAGTTAGATGTATCATGATTGATGGTGGATTAGGTCTTAATGCCTATGGCATAGACTTATTACATAAAATCAATGTTGACACACCTCTCATTAAACCAGATAAACTCATTCTTCATGGCTTTGATAATGTGAGTAAACAATCACTAGGTACAATCACCTTCAATATTAAGGTTGGACCTGTTACGATGCCTACCTGTATCCATGTCATGCCTAATTCTCTCCCATACAATCTTCTTCTGGTAGACCGTGGATTCGTGCCATGAGGTGGTCTCATCTACTCTTCATCGCTCAGTAAAGTTTCTCCTTGAAAACAAGATCTATATAATCAAAGATGATTCAGTGCCATAAGTTGCTTACAAATGGAAGTGAGACATCAAATCCTTTAATCAATTTGATCCCTTCTTTAACAAAAACCAAACCACTACCCTCCGCTACTGACAACAGTGTTGGTCAGTATAGTTTCGATCCTTCAAATACATTTTTCAATGAAGATTGGGGTTTGTTAGATTTTACACCCTCCTTTGCGAGTGAATATAAAGTGTCACCCTCACACCCTAAAATCTCGAAGGTAAATGAAATTTCTTCAACGCAATCTCCTACTCCTAAAAAACTTAAACTCAAACATAATAGCAATGGAACTTTTCATATATTGATGAAGATCCACTTTCTTCTATAGAAATGGCGGCCATTTGTGAGAAAGTATCATCTCAATCTAATGAATCATCTTCTTCTAATGCATGTCCTGGTAATGATGAGGTCCCTTTAGATTTCAACCCCATAGGGCTTGTTGAAACAAAGATGGACCCTCCTCACCACGATAAAAGTAATGATCCTTCTAATTCTTCTTCAACACATGATTCTACTTCTCATTTCAATAAAGCTAGCCATATGACCTCTCCTCTTCCTGCGAACTTGGAGATGCATTATGGACAAGGATCCAAAATTCTTTCTAAACTTGGATACAATGGAAATGGGTTAGGATGCAAAGAACAAGGAATTAAGGAACTTGTGGAACCAACACTGCACTTGTCTAAAGTAGGTTTGGGTTCTCAACCTTCTCCTACATTCTCTCCACCATGTTCACAACAAAAAGGATTGCTTCCTACTCCACCTATATCTTCTCTTCTTTCTCAACAAGAGTGTATTTTACCAAATCTACTCAAAGACCTCTTAATCACTCTTCCTACTCCAACACACAAAAAGATTCAACACAATAATCATTCAACACCTCATTACTATTCATATCATCGAACGCTTGGCCATTCCACTAAGGAATGTTGAGTCTTGGGTGACAAAATTCAACAACTTAGAACACGGTATGATCTAGCACTCTTCACCATGCTTGATGTGATCCCTAGAGAAGCTTGTCCTCCATCCATTTTATAAAACAAGTTGGGGAGGATGATTTTGTTAGATGTAGGACACACAACTGAGAGGGGGGGGTGAATCAATTGTGTAAAACTTTCTTCAATTACACACTTAAATCTTCTTAGTGATTAGCAGTATATCAATCATAAACATAATGCATTCAAATCAAAACCAGAAACACATCAACACATAAGACACCAAGATTTTGACGTGGAAAACCTGATTAAGGGAAAAACCACAGGGTGGATTAACCTAAGATTGTATTCTCTATAGAAGAATAGAAAGAACAAAATGGCACATGCCAATTAGGGCTTACAGCCTAAGCACACTACTCACAAGAGGCTCACTGCCTACAAGAGACACACCCTGTCTACGAAGAAATAAGTATCACATACATGAACTGGGGATTAGCATCTTACTATGCTTGAATCAATTCCATTTACGTCTATTACTTATGCTCTTCCTTTCGCTCTCCTCCTCACTCTTACAATCTCATCTTCACAAGCTCACCTTTGAAATGACTTTGCAATCTCTTATTTATACAAGACATCACTTAGGAATGATCATCTAAGTGGCAAACATCCACAAGAACATCCGCAGGATGTGTAACTGATCCGGTCAGCCAATCTCAAGAAGAACACCATCATCCGAAAGTTATTCTTCTATTGCGAGATCCAACTTCAATGTGGACCATCAACATGAACTGAACATGATCCAAAGACCTCCACAAGCATGCCTGAATCATCAAGAACATCACACTTCATCTACTTACTGAAACCCATCTCTCCTTCATCTGGAACCTCAAGAACACTGTCTGTCCATTACTATCACAAATAAATAGATGCTTGTGGACCTTCAAACCACGAACCAATCGAGTTGATACATCATAAGGACTTTCCCAGCACTCCCTCAAATCCGCAGAACAGGACAATGCATTCTGGATCTCACCGACCTTCTGTAACACTCTGTCACCTCTGAACACCTACCAAAACCGGTTTTACTTGAGCGACCACAACTTCTTCATGTCTTCATGCAAACCTTTGAAGTCTCTACTTGATCACCTTAAGACACATATCTAAAAACCCTTTAATCTGCATCCTCTAATCCTCATCCTATCTTTGAATTTTACCTTACTGTCATCACTGTTCTTCGCTATTCCTGATTGAGACTAATTTTCTCAATTATCCTCAGCACACAGCTCATCCAATCCTTATCATTAATGCAATAGGAGTATGTTGACATCAATGACAACACTAGTTAGGCTCATAGTTGCAATAGATTTGTTATAGGTTGAATCACAAGTGTGGTCCCTCCTTCTCATTTGTGCAATGCTTGTATGTACTGTTATCCCCATATTGTGAATTTTTTTAGTTCTCCCTAGTGGTGCCTGCACCTAGAGTTAAGGTTTCAAGCTAAAAATTTGCAGGCATTTTCATTGTAAACCTTCAAAAATTTCTAAGTCCTTTGGCCTTTGCAGTTGTATGTATGTATCTTTGTATATGGCTATTGTATCTATGTGCAGGCGCAATTGTACATGGACGGACCTGACAAAAATGTTCAATCGGCTTCTGGAAATAATGAAAAAATAGTTGTATGCATCTTTGTATGCATATCGGGTTTGTATGTAGCATTTAGATACATTTCCAGGTTCAGGCGTGGAAATGTGGTTGTACATGGTAGATTCCCGGTATATCCTCAGCACACAGCTCATCCAATCCTGATCATTAATGCAACAGGAGTATGTTGACATCAATGACAACACTGGTTAGGCCATACTTGCAACAATCTCCCCCTTTGTCCTTGATGGCAACATATGATGTAAAAAACTATTTTAACCATCAAGACAAGAACTTCTCCTTACTGTCACAACTCCCTCTATCAGCAACAACCATTCACATGTCTTCTCTCCCTTTACTGCTCCCCCTTTGATTAGCAACCACTTGTTTTTCACGTCCTTCTCTCCCCCTTTGACATCAATTGGCAAAGGCACATACTTGCAATTCCACCACTTCAAAATCATACCTGCTGCTCCCCTGAGTAGTAGCTCCCCATCATCAATCAGGATCACAAGGTATGACTGTGATATCCACCAGATTGATGCACCTTAGTTCATCACTGGAGGGGCAATAACCCCTAACTTCTCCCTGAGATACTCAAAAGAGTCCTTAGGTAGAGGTTTAGTAAAGATGTCTGCAATCTGATCCTTGGAAGGCACAAACTCCAATCTGACTTCACTCTTGTTCACTTGCTCTCAAAAAGTGAAATTTGATAGATATATGTTTAGTCTTTGAATGTAACACCGGATTCTTAGATATGTTTATTGCACTTGAATTATCACAGAAAATTGTGATAGGCTCCTCATACTCCACTTTAATATCTCTTAACATCTGCTTCATCCACAAAACTTAAGTGCAACTACCTGCTGCTGCAATATATTCAGCTTCAGTTGTAGACAGAGATATTGCTCTTGTTCTTGCTTAGCCAAGAAACCAATTCTCTTCCCCAAAAAGAATGCTCCACCACTGGTACTCTTCTGGTCATCCACATCTCCTACCCAATCAGCATCTGTATATGCATAAAGAGAGAAATCATGATCTCTAAGATACCACAGACCATACTCAACCGTCCGTTTTAGATATCTAAAAATCCTCTTGATTGCCATGACATGAGATTCTCTAGGATCATCTTGGAATCTAGCAACAGACCAACAGCTTGCATAATGTCTGGTCTAGTTTGAGTGAGATACAACAATCCTCCAATCATTGATCTGTACTTTGTCTAGTCTGCCTTAGGAAAGTCATCATCTTGCTCAACTTACATCCGGTTGCCATGGGAGTATTCATTGGCTTTGAATCTTCCATCCCAAATTTCTTCAACAATTCTTTCACATATTTGGTCTGAGAAATGAAGATTCCTTTCTTTGTTTGACTGATTTGCAGACCCAAGAAGAAATTCATTTCACCAAGCATAGACATCTCAAACTCACTTTTCATTTGATTTGCAAAAGTTTTACACATACTATCTCTTCCTCCAAAGATGATATTGTCGACAAACATTTCAACAATCAAGATGTTTCATGATCAATTTTGAAATATAAGTTACTATCAGCAGTACCTTTGTTGAAACCAATCTTCAAAAGATGCTTGTCCAATCTTTCATACCAGGCTCTTGGAGCTTGCTTCAATCCATACAGTGCCTTCTTCAACTTGCAAACCATATCACCATGATCAGACAATTGAAAACCATCTGGTTGTTCAATGTACACTTCTTCTTCCAAGTCACCATTCAGGAAGGCAGATTTGACATCCATCTGATATACCTTGAAATCCTTGAAAGCAACAAAAGCAAGAAATAGTCTGACTGCTTCAATTCTTACCACCGGAGGAAAAGTTTCTTCAAAATCAACTCCTATTTGAGAATAACCCTTGCAGACCAATCAGGCTTTATTTTTGATTGCTTCACCAACTTCATTCAGTTTATTCCAGAAAACCCATTTTGTTCCAATCACATTCTTGTTTCTAGGTCTGGGAACAAGATCCCAAGTGTGATTTTTCTCAATTTGCACCAGCTCTTCCTCCATTGCCTTAGTCCAGTTTTCATCATTGCAAGCTTCATTTACTGTCTAGGTTCAATCTTTGAAATCAAACAATACTCTTCTGAATCTTGAACAATTTTCTTCTTGTTTGTACTCCTTTGCTTTTATCACCTATGATCTGATCTTCAGAGTGGTTCAGTCTTACATACCTGGGAACTTTGGGAATTTCTTGCACTTCTAATTCTTGATCAGGGCTCATTGAAACTCATCTCTTCTTCTGGTTTACTGGATCAGTTTGAATCTGACTCTCAAGAAGAGGCTTGGGCTCCTTGAATTAGAACACCATTCTGATCATCTTCATCATACTCATAAAACCTCAAGAGTTTCTCAATTCCCTCATCAACCTTCACATTTATACTTTCTATCATCTTCTCAGTCTCTTGTTATAACACCGGTATGCTTTGCTTTGAGTAGAGTAGTCCAAGAATATTCCTTCATCACTTCTAGCATCAAACTTGCCTAGATCTTCATCTCTTTTGATGTAGCATTTGCTACCAAAGACTCTGAAATATCTTACAGTAGGAGTAATGCCAAACCAGAGTTCATAAGGAGTCTTACCGGTATTACTTCTGATTTGAACTTGATTGAGAGTATAGACTGGCAGTGCTGATAGCTTCTCTCAATAGATCTAAGGAACATTTGCTTCCATCATCATGGTCCTAGATGCTTCTTAGATGGTCTAGTTCTTCTCTCCACTACTCCATTCTGCTGTGGAGTCCTAAGAGTAGACAACTATCTCTTAATTCCATGTTTCTCACAGAACTCTATGAACCCACCAGATGTGAATTCGCTACCTCTATCAGACCTCAGACACTTCATTTTAATCCAGTTTCATTCCTCTACCATAGCCTTGAATATTTGAATTTTTCAAGAGCTTATGATTTCTCTTTTAGAAAGGTTACCCACATCATCCGGGAATAGTCATCAATTAGTAGCATGAGTATCTATCACCTTGAATACTCCTGATTCTTGTCGAACCACAAAGATCAGTATGAACCAAGCCCAATAATCTGGTAGAAGACAGTTCCTTACTTTTGAATGTGACTCTACTCAGCTTACCCAACTGACATTCTTTGCACAAGCTGTTAGTAGGTTTCACCATTTTGGAAGATCTCTTACAGCCTGAGTATTGCTTATCTTGATGATATTATCAAAATTCACATGACACATCCTCTTATGCAGAACCAACTTTGATCAATTTGAACAAACAAGCAACTTTTGTCAGTACCAACCAAGTGAAAGATATTACCTTTAGTTTGAGTACCGGATGCAATCTGTATTCTGGAACTTTCAAAGATCTTGCATTTTCCATTCTTGAACCGGAGATCATAGCCTTTGTCCACCAACTATCCAACACTAAGGAGATTGTACTTTAATCCTTCAACATACAGTACATTACCAATTTTATTCTTCCATCAAGAGAAATAGTTCCTCTACCTCTGATTCTACTAGTAGAATTGTCACCAAACTTTACCACTCCTCCTTCATACCTTTCCAAATCTACAAACTTATTTTTGTCACCTGTCATATGGTGAGAGCATCCACTGTCAATGACCCAATCATCCTTCTCTTCAATTTGGGCAGCCAGAGCTCTTTCACAGAGTCTTATGATTGACAGATACAGAGCAATTGGATCTTCTTCCTTGATGGCAATGAACACCCATTCATTTCTGGATTTGTTTCTTGTCTCTAATTCATCATATGTTACTCCTTCATTGTCATCATCTTCATGTACATAGTAACAGTTCTTTTGAACCTTGGCTTGTTAGGATTTTGCCTTAAAAACTTTTCGGACACCCTTGAGGCAAAATGACCAATCTTATTGTAGTTAAAACACTTAAAAGGTAATTTTCCTTCATACTTACCAGATCCTCTTGGCAGCCTTTTTACAATAAGGGCTTCAAGTTGAGCAGTTTCTACTTCTTCTTCCAGGTCTTTTCTTGCTTTTTCATACCATGATAGTTTCCTTGATGAGTTCTCTCCTAGATCAAACCTTTGTTTACCTTTTACAGAGGGCACTAGCTTTGAATGCAGATTCAGTCTTGGGGGGTCATCTCCAAACTCTGTCATTTCAAATGCAGCCAATTTCCTAGCCAATTGATCTCTTGTGACAGTTGTATGGGCTCTGAATTCTTCAATGGCAGTAGCCTTGATTTTGTAAGAAGCAAGTAGGGATCTGACAATTTTGCCTACAATCTCATTTTCATCCAAGACTCCACCAGCATTTCTAATTCCACAACCAGCTCATTCAGTCTTGGCATAAAAGTAGTAATATTTTCATCATCTCTCATCTTCAGATTTTCAAATTTCCCTTTCAGACTATGTAACCTTGCACATTTAACATACTGGTCTCCTTCATGCAAAAGTTCCATTTTTTCCAAATCTCAAAAGCAGTTGCTAGATCAATAACATTTGAGAGCTCTGAATCAGATAATGCACTTAGAAGAGCCTCTATAGTCCGCAGATTATTTTCAGCATCTGTGATTTCATTTAGGGTTTTCAGACCACCTTGTGGAGGTACATATTGTATTGTAACCATGGTCCAGTACGTCATTCCCATACACTGCAAGTGACATTTCAAGTGACATTTCAAGTGACCTTTCCAAAGAGAAAAATTGGTTCCATCAAACTTTGGACTATCCTTCTTGTAACATGACATCCTGGATCTCCTCAAGTGGTTAAGCTCCTTTTAGAGGAACTTGGTTCTGATACCAATTGTTAGACTTAGGGCACACAACTGAGAGGGGGGTGAATCAGTTGTGCAAACTTTCTTCAATTACACACTTAAATCCTCTTAGGGATTAGCAGTATATCAATCATAAAACATAATGCATTCAAATCAAAAGCAAAAACACATCAACTCATAAGACACCAGATTTTGACGTGGAAACCCTGGTTAAGGGAAAAACCATGGGGTGATTAACCCAAGTTGTATTCTCTGTTAGAAGAATAGAAAGAACAAAATGGCACATGCCAATTAGGGCTCACTACCCGAGCACACTACTCACAGAGGCTCACTGCCTACAAGAGACACACTGTCTACAAAGAAATAAATATCACATACATGAACTAGGGAATAGCATCTTTTACTCTATGTCCTCTTGAATCAGTTCCATTTACGCCCATTACTTCTACTCTGCCTTTTGCTCTCCTCCTCGCTCTTACAATCTCATCTTCATAAGCTCACCTTTGAAATGACTTCGCAATCTCTTATTTATACAAGACATCAACTTAGGAATGATCATCTAAGTTGGAAAACATCCACAAGAACATCCGCAGGATGTGTAACTAATCCGGTCGGCCAATCTCAAGAAGAACACCATCATCCGGAAGTTATTCTTCTATTGCGAGATCCAACTTCAATGTGGACCATCAACACGAACTGAACATGATCCAAATACCTCCACAAGATTACCTGAATCATCAAGAACATCCACACTTCATCTACTTACTGAAACCCATCTCTCCTTCATCTGGAACCTCAAGAACACCGTCTGTCATTACTGTCACAAAGAAATAGATGCTTGCGGACCTTCAAACCATGAACCAATCGAGTTGACACATCATAAGGACTTTCCAACACTCCCTCAAATCTGCAGAATAGGACAATGCATTTCCGGATCTCACCGGACCTTTCTGTAACACTTTGTCACCTCTGGACACCTACCAGAACTGGTTTTACTTGAGTGACCACAACTTCTTCATGTCTTCATGCAGACCTTTGAATTCTCTACTGGATCACCTTAAGACACATATCTAAAAACCCTTTAATCTGCATCCTCTGATCCTCATTCTATCTTTGAATTTTACCTTACTGTCATCACTGTTCTTCGCTATTCCTGATTGAGACTAATTTTCTCAATATCCTCAGCACACAACTCATCCAATCCTTATCATTAATGCAATAGGAGTATGTCGACATCAATGACAACACTGGTTAGGCCCATACATACAACAGATTTGTTATAGGTTGAATCGCAAGTGTGGTCCTCCTTCTTATTTGTGTAATGCTTGTATGTACTATTATCCCCATATTGTGAATTTTTTTTAGTTCTCCCTAGTAGTGCCTGCACCTAGAGTTAAGGTTTCGAGCTAAAAATCTGTAGGCATTTTCATTGTAAACCTTCAAAAATTTCTAAGTCCTTTGGCCTTCGCAGTTGTATGTATGTATCTTTGTATATGGCTGTTGTATCTAATGTGCAGGCACAATTGTACATTGGCGGACCTGAAAAAATGTTCAATCAGCTTCTGGAAATAGTGAAAAAATAGTTGTATGCATCTTTGTATGCATATCGGGTTTGTATGTGGCATTTAGATACATTTCCAAGCGTGGAAATCTGGTAGTACATGGCAGATTCCGATATATTCTACGGTTGTATCGAAGGAGATTGTATGCATATTTTTTTGTATATTCAATATACAACGGTGAGATACAATGTTGGATGTCAAAAGATATTCAAATCGGGTTGAAAACAGTGGTCGGGCCTATGGTTGTATCAAGGGGATTATATGTATTTGACAGATACAATTTGACATACAAGGCAGAACATACAATCCCGGACTTCAAATTTCATTAAATCAGACCTGGCGGGTGGTGATACAATGGCAAAGTTGAAAAGTCAAAGGCATTTCCTTGTATATTGGGATTGTATGTTCTGAATATACAATCAGACATACAACGAGCAGATACAAAGAAACATACAAGGCAGGAGCAGTCAGAGTCAACATTCTTCAAGAACCTGGTGGGGCTCGCGCAGTTGTATGTCCCATGATTGTATGTATGTGCATATACAATGCAAAATACAAAAGAGCACATACAATCCTGAATGCGAAGGAAAATGTGTTATGGCAGATTTTAGGATGGGATCTATGGGTTGTATATTGCACATTGTATATATGTGTGATATATAATGTAGGGTACAATGAGGTAAATACAACACCGAATTTCGTGAGGTGGGAGACTTGGGCAAAAAAATTTGGGGAAATAATGAAAACAGAGCTTTTCTGGGTTGTTCTATCTCATTTTGTGAGTTTATGAGTTGCATTTGAATGCAGGTTGCATATTTGTTCAGTTTCATGTAGTGTTTATATGAAAAATGCTTCTTTCCATGTGTTTAGTTGTTTGTCTCCATTTGTTGTATGCATCCCTTCTTTTGAATTTGGTTTGCTAAGGGTTACTTAGATTCTAGGATATAGATTTCTATATTGCATGCTTAACTTTTGACCTCCATTCAAGAATGGATTAAATTGTTTTAGGTTAAGTATGAAGAAGATTGTATAGCAACAGGGATATTTGTAGTAGAGATAGCTAAATACTCATTCTTGGGTGGTGTTTGTAAGGAAAATACCAATCCAGCCCCTTGAAACTTGAATGCCAATGCAAATCATTCACTTATATACGTCTAGTTGACTCTTGCCCTGAGATAGGCACCGGTCTGCCCTTGTGTAGTAGTTATGATCCAAAACCCCTTGTCATGCATCTAAAACATAAAAACAAATCCTTTCAAAGCTTCAACCTATTAGTTGTAGGAGTAGAAATAGGACCCTTACATACTCTCATCCTCAACCAGTTAGATATGTCCAAGAACATTGCCAAACTTGTGATTTATCATGCAAATCTTGGTCTAAACATGAGAGTATTCTGCCCTTTATTGTAAAGCTAAATCTTTCTATTGGGAGTGAGTCAAAGACAAATCTTTAGCAATAGGGGTACCCCCCTCGGTGCGGTAGAACCAGAAGTGAAGGGGAGGTAGCTCATGCAACCTCCTGTATTTGTTGGTCAAATCTACCTAAGCTTAGGAACTAGCAAACCCTTTGCTGATTCAAGAAAAAAACCCAACACTCCCTTGGCACCCTTTTTAGCACAAAGGTACAAGGAGTAAGAATGTGTTGTGTCATTCCTCTATATGTATCTTCATTCTTATATATGTCGTAATGTGTCATTTCATTGTTTTATTGGATGATTTAGCATCCTTTCTTGATTCAATTTATGCATACTCTAGTTTCATGTGATCTTTCTTCTGTCATCCTCATATTTATGCGGCACCTTGTTGCAATGTTCAGCATCATACCATGACTACACAAGCCATTGTGTATCATTCCTATAAGCATTGCCTTGGTTTACTCATTCTGGGGGCAATCCCTTATCATGATGTAGCTTTTGAGAACATATGTCATTTGGGCATGTGCTTTTAGAAAGCTCTCATGCCTATTTTATATGTCTTCCTTATTCTACCTTGAAGGCAATTGCTCCCTGATGGAGTTACCAATCACTTTTAAGGTGGGGGAATATATCTACTATATGTCTTACTCTAATCTTTCTATCAAAATACTTTTTGGTTATCTTTCTTACTACACTCTCTTGGAAAGGATCATGAAGAGCTTGGAAACAAGATCTTGAGTCTATCTTGTTCTCCCAAGTCGAAGCTCCTTGAATGATTGGGAGAAGGGTCACGCCACCAACTAGAGGTTGGTAGTTTTTATATCATAAAAAGTTTCCCTATGACTTTTTTACCTCCTAGTTTACCTCCTAGGTCCCCTTAATTTCATTATGCATGTTCAAAACTTATCCCGAAGCAATTTCCCCCGAACCCATGTTAAATGGGGCCCCAGGGGTCCACTTTAATGCTTAATCAGACTCAAATCATGTCTTGGTACTTGGGTGCCCGCACCCAAGTCCATGCTGATTTGTTAGGACCTAAATTTTAGGATGTCGGCATAGGACCTTTAAAAGGTTTCCCTTTGTCTGCCTTTTTAATTGAATTATGAAATTTTAGCAGGAATGCATATTAAGTAGGTGTATGACTTCACTTTACTCTAGATGATTAAGGCAAACTTATGATATCAAGCAAGAGCATTCAAGGCATTCATTGTGTTGTAGAGAAAAATTGTATTGTGTTTGTATGTGTTTGTTGTAGATTTGGCTTCATCAATTCATCTTCCTCATGGTTTGAAGGCTCTTCATCTCCATGAGGGTTTCACCTCTAAGGTGACATCTATTTGTGCTTCAATCAATTTATCTTATCATTGGATTTGGCCTTTTCCTTCCAAGGGCATGCACTCTATCTAAACAATGGTGTTGGAAGGCTCGAATGCCATTATGAGGCTTGACCAAGGCAAGATCCTAAACACCACAATCCCCAAACCCCTCTCTTTGTGATTGCAGGTTACAGGTGCGGGATTTGGTGAAGTGAAGTTGTAGAGAAGAAAAGTAGAGGATAGAGATTCAGGATCTAGAGAAAAAGTGTAGAGAATCAACCCTACTGGACTAGGGTACCCACCTCATAGTCCTCCTGACTGGCATTTCTAGAAACTCTGAATCAGGTTGCAATCCAACACAGATCACTGATCCAGATCTGCAAAAAAATTGCCCTATCAGACTTGGGTGCTCGCCCCGTTGTCCCCCCAAAGTTTCTGCCTCTGAAAATCTAAATCCTGGTGTGTTTCTAATTTGTATTTAGGGTGTCTTCTTGTGTGATCATCTATCATATTTCATTTGTCTGTATACAATTTCATATAATTAGGGTTTGAAAATTAATTGAACTAAGGTTTAACAAATTCATCAATCTATTCTATCTTTCCTTATCATTCCATAGTGACATCAAACTTATAGCTGAGTCCTCTTCCATCAGTGGTGACTTAGCTCAGTTTATGTCCTTGAATGTTAATGTGAAGGGAGGGTTTGATGAATCTATCTTAACTACATTTCAACATATCTTCTTTTTACATCTAACATTTTGGTTAACCCATGTTTTTTTTACTAAACTTGCATCTTGTTGAGTGTTGTAATCAGTTTTGAATTCATTCATATCATATCTATCGTCATACATTCAAAAATCTTGCATACATTTGAAAAAATCAAAAAAGTAAGCACTCTAGGCTTGCATTAAGGCATAGTTTGCACTATTGTATTGCATATCATTGAAAACGTTTACATTTCTGATATTTACATTAGATCTGATATTTATTAAAGCAAGTCATCATTAATTCATATCAAATCTTGTATTTATAAGCTTCATTTGCTAGGGTTTTGCTTTAAAAGTTGCATTTTTCATATAACCTAGTCTTAGCAAAAACTAGGGTTTGTAGACAAAATTCATTTTCAGATTTTGCTACTCCTTTTCAACATTCATTCAAATCTGATTTTCAAGTGTAGTGTTGGATCATAGTGCA
This sequence comes from Cunninghamia lanceolata, assembly GCA_027924645.1. Lineage (NCBI taxonomy): Eukaryota > Viridiplantae > Streptophyta > Pinopsida > Cupressales > Cupressaceae > Cunninghamia > Cunninghamia lanceolata. Next base: position 1,482,443 of record BSBN01000938.1, on the reverse strand, counting down.
TACTTTTGCATCCTAGCTTTATAACTTTCAAATCCACATTGTGTATTTTAACAAGCATAACTACCTTGCTCCTTTTGGTTGTTCTATTAGTTTGTGCATTGAGTGTTGTATGCTTTTGTATGAGTTGTATAACCTGCTGCCCTAATAGAAACATCCCTTTAAGGAGAATTCGTAGACTAGATGGTGTTAATACACTATGTGAGATAGCTCATATAGTGGGTAACAACATTATGTCAGTGACTGACTACGCAAATACTATTAACAATGTGTCATCACCAAATCATACCTAGGTATCGGCACCCATACCAACTACCAGAATGTCTACTTTCACATCATCAATCCTCACTACTAATGCACAAGCTTGTAGTAATGCTACCACTAGCATAGGAGTATCTAATGGCATTAATTCATAGAATTACAAGGCTATGAGATTCAATTATCAAAACCTAGCACCTAGGGTGTCTTCTTATATGAATAACCATTCTCAACCACCCTCTCCATTCCACCTATTCTCAACCACCTTTCACTTACAATTGTTCTCAATCACTTTCATTACCACTCAAAACTAATCACCTCTAAATTTCATGACTACAGCTTTCAATTCTTCTAACCAACAAACTGCATCACCTAATGATGCCATCTTAAACCAACTCGTGCAAGGCATGACCTCTTTATAGAAGAAAGTGACAAATTTGACCAATGCTTCTTCTCAACCTAATATACCAACATACCATGCTCGTAGTCCTTTATCTTTTTCAATCCTAAGAGCTCAAATGCCTAATAAGTTTGAGACTCTCCACTTTGAAAAATAAGTGGTAAAGGTGATCCTAATACTCATGTGGCAGCATTCACATCTATGTGTAGTGATTTCTTCTTTAAAGAGGACTTGTTAGCAAAACTCTTTTCACGATCCCTCAAAGATACTACTTTGGAATGGTTTTTCTCATTACCTCTGAATTCAATACATTCTTTCTCAACGCTTGTTGATCAATTCTTACAACATTTCCAAGAAAATATTGGACCTTCAGTCTCATTGATTGATTTAGTTCACTGTAAACAAGGTCTGAAAGAGAAGTTAACTGAGTTCATTAGTCAATATCAATCTCTCTTTGCACAGATTCAATACCCAATTACAGATGAGGATGTTTAGAAGGTGTTCATTATGAATTTAAAACCTAACATATGTGATAAAATCCTCTTGATGAAGTATAGTTCTTTTCAACATCTATGCACAGCTCTTTGTAATTACCAGTTTTCATCTAGTTAGTATGAGAATCAAAACTTGTCAGCTCAAGTTGGTCAATCCACAGCTAGAACATCTCAAAAAACTTTAAGAGGAACAACAAGAACTTTATTAAGGTAAATGGATAGCATTCAAACAATTTTCAATCACAAGTGTCTGTCATTAGTAATTCTAAACAAGCACCATTTCAGATTAGACAACAACAAAGACAATTTACTCCATTATCTGAATCTCTTCAATCAATTATGAATCAAGCAGTAAGCAACAATCTTTTGAATCTTCCACCTGTGAAACCATTTGATAGTAACAAGATACAAGGATGCTCATTTGATGCTAATGCCTTTTGTCAGTATCATCGCTTGACATGACATAACACCGAACGATGTATGCATCTGAAACATGAAATTCAATACCACATCAATTCTAATATAATACAAGTAATTGGTGTGAATGACAATGGAAATAAGTATGACAATGGAAATAAGTCGGTTGCCCCTCCAAATCAAAATTTGTAGATTTTCACTAATCCATTGCCTAAGCATAGCGACAACAATATGGTACATCAAAATACAATAAAGCATGAAGATGACTATCTTGACTATGATGAAATAGTTGGCATGATAGAAGTGGATAAGGAGGAGATTGAAGACTCACCTCGTCCATGTGGAAAAGGTATCTATTCTGAGGTTCCTTTATCGTTATCCCTTCAAGGATTGGGAGATAACCAAGATGCACTAATACGCAAATTGAAAAACTTTGACAAGATAATATGGTACAAGAAAAGGTTGTCATGGTGGAAAATATCTCATTTCGCCATGAGAGGCTCATTCATCAAGTAAATCAAAATAAGAAAGAAAAGAATCAAAAAAGAACAAGGCGGCTATCATTTGTGGGAATATACAATGATTCCCCTCCTCACAAGCAACAAAAGATTTCAAATATACAGGGACTTGAGAAACAAGCACCACATGACCATTATGGAAATAAGAATCAATCAGGTATGAACTACTCACACTTTTTACCGCACTTGATAGAGCACCTTTCTAAGATGCTCACAAGTTTGAACTCCTCTTAAATATATATGTTATGATATTGTGTCATGTCGTGCTCACCTGTGTTGTGTTATACGTTGTTTAGGTCTCCTTGGATGACCCTTGATACTCTTGTGAGGTCAAGGATACCGGGAGACTGCCCCTGTTGTGACTGTTCTTCTATTTGTTTCTACATTCTTCTAACTCACTCCTCTATTTTATTGTTGTGTGTCGTGCCTTTGGGGCATAACATTGTGGAGGGTGTTTTGGGGGCATCCTCCTACATGGTGTTCCTAAGGCACTTTGCCTCCTCACTCACTTTTATTGTTTACCTTCTTCAGTGATCTTACCTAGTCACCGGATGACAAAAAGAAATAAATACTAATAAGGATCATGTGTCCCTTCAACAAGAAAGCAAAAATAGACCTAGTCCATATATGAAGATGGGGTTGATCTATACATATATCTGACGCTTGACTAGTAGAATCAAGCCATGTGATGTATCATCTTATGGCATTTCTTGTAACTAATATTTTACAATCCACTCAATCTACTTTGTACACTTTGATTGGTATCTCACCTTGTTTCTACACTCGGTTCTGAAGCACTTGCAGTATAGCCCAATGGTTATACTTGGCTTCAAACTTGTGAGTATAGCCTTGGTCCTTGATGTGACTGTTTTCATGCATAGATTTGGTTATTATCTTAGAATAAGATTTCTAACCTTTCTTGTTGTATATCTTAGCAAATCATATCAATGTGTTTTTGGGAACATTTGGCGATCGTAAGCACATGTCACCTCAAGGGCATGGGCTTTGCAAGCTCTCTTGTTCCCTTGCGTGTTTTCACTCTACCTTAATGTGCTTAATACTGGCAAGTGGTATCAACCACCTTAAGGTGGGGGCATATATAATGGTATCTTTCTGATTATTTTGACACTAACAAAGCATGTGTGTAAGCCCTCTTCGTGAGCCGGGATGGTGTATCTCTTGAGCTAGTGCACATCCTTATTTAAATTGTAATAAAAAAGCCCTCTCTGTGAGGCAAGATAATGTATCTCTTGAGCTAGTGTGTATCCTTTTATACAAAGCCCTTCTACAAAAGGTGAGATGGTGTATCTCTTGAGATAGTGCACATCCTTTTATACAAAGTCCTCATTGTGAGGCAGGATTGGATCTTGAGTCATCACTTAAGTGTGTCTTTGGCAGTTGTGGTAGCGCATCTCAACCATCAGGTGTGTTTGGCATGTTTTAGATGGTGGGACTTAGCAATAAGCTCCTTCCATCGCTCGTGTTTGCCGTGTATAAGATGTATAGTATGTTTATGACATGTTATACAACACTCGTGTATTATGTGTCTTTCTCATTTGTTTGTTGTGTCTTCCCCTTGTGTGGTACCAAGGCGTGTAGTGATGAGCTCCCCCCACACTTGGGGTTTGTTTGTCTTGTCTTCCCCCTGGTGTAGTATCAAGGTGCATAGATATGAGCTCCCCATACATTTTGGGTTTTGTATTGCGTGTTTTTGGTATTTCAAGGCATGTAGCGATGATTTCCCCTACCCCATAGTTAGGATTTTATTATATATATAATGTTGTATCAATGTGTTCATCGTGTATTGTATGACTGCTCTCATGTCTTCATCATGTATTGTGTGCTTCCACTGTATTCACCATGTTTTACGTGCTTCCTATTGTATTCTCTGTGTCTTGCATGTATTCAATGTGTCTTCTAGTGCTTACCTGAGATTGGGGCTAGAAATAATTCCTCAATCTTTGTGTATGTCTTAGCTTCATGTGCCTGGCATGTTTGATGTGTTTTCGATTGTACTTTAGTGCATGTATGGAATCGTAAGATCATACATACATTAAAGTGGGGGCTAAATGTTATGTCATAAAAAGTTTCCCTATGACTTTTTACCTCCTAGTTTAGCTCCTAGGTCCCCTTAATTTCACTCTGCATGTTCAAAACTTATCCCGAAGCAATTTCCCCCGAAACCCATGTTAAATGGGGCCTAGGGGTTCACTTTAATGCTTAATCAAGACTCAAATCATGCCCTGGGACTTGGGTGCCCACGCCCAAGTCCAGGTTGATTTGTTAGGACCTAAATTTTAGGATGTCAGTATAGGACCTTTAAAAAGGTTTCCCTTTATCGGCCTTTTCAGTTTGAATTACGAAAGTTTAGCAGGGTGCATATTTAAGTAGGTTTATTACTTCATTTTACTCCTAGATGATTAAGGAAAACTTATGATTATCAAGCAAAGAGCATTCAAGGCATTCATTGTGTTGCAGAGAAAAATTGTGTTGTGTTTGTTGTAGATGTGACTTCATAAATTCATCTCCTCATGGTTTGAAGGCCCTTCATCTCCATGAGGGTTTCACCTCTAAGCTGACATATATTTATGCTTCAATAAATTTATCTTATCATTGGATTTGGCCTCTTCCCTCCAAGGGCATGCACTCTATCTAACAACGGTGTTGGAAGGCTTGAATGACATTACAGGGCTTGACTGAGGCAAGCTCCTAAACACCACAACCCCCAAACCCCTTTACAGGTGCAGGATTTGGTGAAGTAGAGTTGCAGAGAATCAAAGAAGAGGATAGAGATTCATGATCTAGAGAAAAAGTGTAGAGAATCAACCCTACTGGACTAGGGTGCCGCCCCATAGTCCTCCCGACTAGTATTTCTAAAAACTTTGAAGCAGGTTGTAATCTGACACAGATCATTGTTCCATATCCATAGAAAAGTTGCCCTATCAAACTTGGGCACCCGCCCCGTTGTCCCTAAAGTTTTTTCCTTTAAAAATCTGATTCTTGGTATGTTTCTAATCTATATTTAGTTTCTTCATGTGTGATCATCTATCATATTTCGTTCATCTGTATACGATTTCATATAATTAGGGTTTGAGGCTTAATTGAACTAAGGTTTAACAAATTCATCAATCTATTCTATCTTTCCTTATCATTCCATAATGACATCAACCTTGTAGCTGAGTCCTCATGCATCAGTAGTGACTTAGCTCAGTTTATGTCCTTGAATGTTAATTTGAAGGGAAGGTTTGATTGAATCTATCTTAACTACATTTCAACATATTGTCTTTTTACATCTAACAGTAGTAAGGTCACTTCACCTTCTTATTCTGCAAGACTTCATGTAAATCCTCTTGCAAGAGGTAGTCTGTGTATTCCCTTGAGTGGAAACACTTTTCTGGATGTGGGTTATGTGTATGATGTGTTTGTACCCCTCTTGTTCTTCTCATTTCTAACTAACCCCTTAGCATTCTTCATATTGTGTCTTGGGGAATGATGCATGATGATTGAGACAACATTTAGATTGAGGTCTCCTTTGTCATGCTGACTCAAGGTCTTTCGTTATGTGCTTTTTGCGATTGAGGTATGATGCGTGCATTCTCCTCATATATTTGTATTCTCTATATGTATTCTTCAAGCCTCATGAGTTCTTCACATGTTTTCTCTATATATTCCTGATGTATTCTCCTAGAGTGCTTTACATGTATTCCATACGTGTTCATGTGTATTCTATGTATATTGTATGCCTTATGTGTATGCTTCATGTCAAGCATGTATACTTTATGTATTGTGTGTATGCATTGTGATTTCTTAAGTGTATGCATTGTGTATGTATTGTCTTATCTCATATTTTCTAAGTGCTTCATGTATGAGTGAATGATGTCATGTGTCTTATGTGTATGCAAATCATCATAGACTCCTAGAATCCTAAACTTGGGGGCTTGATCACCCCTCAATTTTGGTGACATTCTATGGTTTCTATGTTTGTTGTGTTTAAAATTTGTCTTCTCTATACTTTAGTGTGAGTTTGAACGTAGGTTCATACCCATGCTAAAGTGGGGGCTAAATGTTATGGAGTAAAATGTGTACACTAGCATTTTACACCTAGTTTAGCACCTGGTTGGACCTAAAATGTTTACACTTGATAATTAGGACCTATTTTAACACATTTTTTAACATTAAACAATTAATTCTCAATCTTGATGATAAAACCTGACAAAATAAAAATGAGGCCAACCTAAGCACACTTAAAGAGACTTATGCTAGAGTTTTTCGGGCTAAAGGATAAGGGCACCCAAGCACCCTGATCCCTCATTTAGCCCTGACCTAATTTAAAGATATGTCGATTTTGTTTATTCATCGTTGGTGAGCGGGAAAACATATAAAAGCAAGTTAGTTTATTCATTTGAACACATCTAAACTATCTCTAACTTCTTGAAGGATTCTAACTCTCTCTTCTTCTCTCTCATGCTCTTTATTCTTCTCTAAAGATCTCTATGGTGGATTATTGTTGTGGCACTAACTTATTGCAGGTCTTGTGAAGATCTTTCTGTTAGTTTTATGAAAGACAACTGAGAGGGGGGTGAATCAGTTGTCCCAAAACTTTTTATTCTTTAAACACTTAAATCCTTCTTGTAATTCAATAGCATAATAATAAATTAATCATGGAAGCACAATGCAATAATTCAAGAGCAAAGACGTATTAACACATATGACACTAAGATTTTAACGTGGAAAACCTGGTTAAGGGAAAAACCACAGGGTGACTAATCCAAGATTATATTCTCTGTTAAAAAAATAAGAAGAACAAAATGGCACATGCCAATTAGGGCTCACTACCCAAGCACACTGCTCACAAGAGGCTCACTACCTATAGGAGACACACTATCTACAGAATAATGAATATTACATACTTCAGCTAAAGATTAGCATCTTCATCATGCTTGAGTTAGTTCCATTTAAGCTCAACACTTCTACTCTTCCTTTCACTCTTCTCCTCTCTACCACACTCTCATCTTCACCAAGATACTTTGAAATGACTTCACAACTCTTATTTATACAAGACATCGACTTTGGGATAATCATCAAAGTCAGCACAATACATACTTTATTTTATTACAGAGAAAATACACAAATACAACTTGATTTATTACAAAAGACTTCATGTGAATCACCACACTGTTGGCCACACATATCTAGAACTTCAATCTTCTTTGAGGAACATGCCATACTTCACAGAACATCTTCAAGATCATCCACAAGACGTGTAAATCATCTGGTCGGCCAAGTTTAGGAAGAACATCATCTTCTGAAAGTAATTCTTCAATATGAGCTCAATCTTCAATGCGGACCACCAACATGAACTAGACACAATCTAGAGACCCCAACAAGCTTGTCTGAATCACCAAGAACATCCACACCACTTCTGCTTACTGAAATCATTCTCTTCTTTATTCAAAACCTTAAGAACACAGTCTACCATCACTGTCATATTGGAATAAATACTTGCGGACCTCCAGACCACAAACCAATTGAGTTGTCAATTCACAGTGACTTCGTAAACACTCCACCAAATCCGCAGAACAAGATATTGCATTTCTGGATCTCACCAAACCTATTTGTATCACTCTGTCACCTCTGAACATCTACCAGAACTAGTTTTACTCATATGGCCATAACTTCTTCAAATCTTCATGCGAACCTCTCAAATCTTTACTGGATCACCTTTAGGCACATATCTACAAACCCTTTGATGTGCATCCTCTGATCTTCATCTCAGCTGGGATCTTCACTTCATAGAGCTTCATTGTCTTCACTATTCCTCTTTATTTCTGATAGGACTAATTTTCTTAATTTCTTCAACACACAACTCATCCAATCCTTGACATCAATGCAATAGGAGTATGTTGACATCAATGACAACGCCGATTAGGCCCATACTTGCAACAATCTCCTCCTTTGTCATTAATGGCAACATATGATGTGAAAAACTATTTTAACCATCAAAACAAGTACTTCTCTTCACTGACTGACATAACTTTCCTTATCAATAACCATTCACATGTCTTATCTTCCTTTACTGCTCCCCCTTTGATCAGCAACCACTTTTTGTTTTTCACATGTCTTCTCTCCCCCTTTGACATCAATGGCAAAGGGCACATACTTGCATCACTCAGAATCATACAGACTGCTCCCCCTAAGTAGAAGCTTCCTATCATCAATTTAGACCACAAGATATGACTGTGAGATCCACCAGACTGATGCACATCAATGCACCTTAATTCAAAACTAGAGGGGTAATAACCCCTAACTTCTCCCTGAGATACTCAAAAGAGTCCTTAAGGAGATGTTTAGTAAAATGTCTGCAATCTGATCCTTGGAGGGCACAAACTCCAATCTTACTTCATTCTTGTTCACCTGCTCTCTTAAAAAGTGAAACTTGATGGATATATGTTTTGTCTTTGAATGTAACACTGGACTTTTTGATATATTTATTGCAGTTGAATTATCATAGAAGATTGTGATAGGTTCCTCATACTCCACTCTGATGTCTCTTAGCATTTGCTTCATCCACAATACTTGAGTGCAACTACCTACTGCTGCAATATATTCTACTTTTGCAGTGGACAAAGTTATTGCCTCTTGTTTCTTGCTCAGACAAGAAACTAATCTTTTCCATAAAAAGAATGCTCCACCACTAGTACTCTTCTGGTCATCCACATCTCCTGCCCAATCCGCATCTGTATATGCATGAAGAGAGAAATCATGATCTCTAGGATACCATAAACTATACTCAACTGTTCCTTTTAGATATATGAGAATCCTCTTGATTGCCATGACATGAGATTCTCTACGATCAGCTTGGAATCTAGCAACAAGATCAACAACATTCATAATGTCAAGTCTAGTTTGAGTAAGATACAGTAGTCCTCCAATCATTCACCTATACTTTTTTCTGATCAGCCTTAGGAGAGTCATTATCTTTGCTCAGTTTGCATCCAGTTGCCATGGGAGTATTCATTGGTTTTGAGTCTTCCATCCCAAATTTATTCAACAATTCTTTCACATATTTGGTCTGTGAAATGAAGATTCCTTTCTTTGTTTGAGTGATTTGCAAACCCAAGAAGAAATTCATTTCCCCAAATATGGACATCTCAAATTCACTTTTCATTTGATTTGTAAAAGTTTTGCACATACTATCTCTTCCTCTAAAAATAATATCATCAACAAATACTTCAACAATCAAGATATTTTCATGATCAATTTTGAAGTACAAGTTACTATCAGCAGTACCTTTGTTGAAACCAATCTTCAAAAGATGCTTATCCATTCTTTCATACCAGGCTCTTGGGGCTTGTTTGATTCCATATAGTGCTTTCTTCAACTTGCAGACCATATCACCATGATCAGACAATTGAAATCCATTCGGTTGCTCAATGTATACTTCTTCCAAGTCACCATTCAGGAAGGCACACTTGACATCCATCTGATATACTTTGAAATCCTTGAAGGCAGCAAAGGCAAGAAATAATCTAACTGCTTCAATTCTTGCCACTGAAGAAAAATTTTCTTCAAAATCAACTCCTTCTACTTGAGAATGACCCTTGCAGACTAATCTAGCTTTGTTTCTGACTACTTCACCATCTTCATTCAGTTTATTTTGGAAGACCCATTTGGTTCCAATCACATTTTTATTTCTAGGTCTAGGAACAAGATCCCAAGTGTGATTTTTCTCAGTCTGCATCAACTTTTCCTTCATTTCTTTAGTCCATCTTTCATCATTGCATGCTTCACTCACTATTTTTAGTTCACAGATAATACTTTTCTGATTCTTGAGCAATCTTTCTTCTTGTTTGAACACCTTTTCTTTTATCACCTATGATCTAGTCTTCAGAATGGTTCAGTCTTACATACCTGGGAGTTTTGGGAGTTTCTTGCACTTCTATTTCTTGGACAGGTTCATTCAAACTTATCTCTTCTTCCTGATTCTTTGGATCAATCTAGATCCGAATTTCACAAGAGACTTGAACTTCTTGGACCAAAACATCATTCTGATCATCTTCTTCATATTCATAAAACCTTGAGGGTTTTTCAATGCCTTCATCAACCTTTACATTTGTACTTTCTATAATCTTTCTCAATCTCTTGTTATAACACCGGTATGCTTTGCTTTGAGTAGAATAGCCCAAGAATATTCCTTCATCACTACTAGCATCAAATTTGCCAAGGTCTTCATCTCTTTTAATGTAACATTTGCTACCAAAGACTCTGAAATACTTCATAGTGGGAGTGATGCCAAACCAGAGTTCATAGGGGGTCTTACCAGTATTGCTTCTAATTTATACATGATTAAGAGTATAGACAGTAGTGCTTACAACTTCTCTCCAGTAGATCTGAGGAATATTTTCTTCCATCATCATGGTTCTAGATGCTTCCTGGATGGTCTAGTTCTTTCTCTCCACTACTACATTCTGCTGTGGAGTCCTTGGAGCAGATAACTATCTTTTTATCCCATGTTTCTTACAGAATTCTATGAACTCTCCAAATATGAATTCTCCACCTCTATTAGACCTAAGACATTTTATGTTTAATCCGGTTTCATTCTCTACCATAGCCTTGAATATTTTGAATTTATCAAGAGCCTTAGATTTCTCTTTCAGAAAAGTCACTCACATCATCTAGGAGTGGTCATCAATTAATAACATGAAATATATATCACCTTACAAACTCTTGATTTTTGTTGGTCCACATAGATCAGTATGTACTAAATCCAACAATCTGATAGAAGATTGTTCCTTACTTTTAAATGCGACTCTGCTCTGCTTACCCAACTAACATTCTTTGCACAAACTATTAGTAGGTTTCACCAATCTTGGAAGATCTCTTACAGCCTGAGTGGTGCTTATCTTGATGATATTATCAAAATTCACATGACACATTCTCCAATGCCACAACCAACTCTAATCAATTTGAACAAATAAATAACTTTTGCCAGTACCAACTAAGTGGAAGATGTTACCTTTTGTTTGAGTACTAGATGCAATCTTTGTTCCAGAACTTTCAAAAATCTTACATTTTCCATTTTTGAATCAGAGATCATAGCCTTTGTCCACCAACTGTCCAACACTGAGAAGATTGTGCTTCAAACCTTCAACATACAGTACATCATTGTTTTTGTTCTTTCCATCAAAAGAAATAGTTCCTCTACGTCTGATTTTGCCGATAGAATTATCACCAAATGTTACAACTCCTCCTTCATATCTTTCAAAATCTATGAACTTATTTTTGTCACCAGTCATATGGTGGGAGCATCCACTGTCAATGACCCAATCATCCTTTTCTTCAACTTGGGCAGCCAGAGCTCTTTCTATCATTTTATGATTGACAAATTTAGAGGGCATTGAATCTTCTTCCTTGATGGCAATAAAAACCCAGTCACTTCTGGATTTGTTTCCTGTCTCTGATTCATCATCTGTTACTCCTTCGTCATCATCATCTTCATGAACATAGTAACATTTCTTTTAGAATCTTGATCTATTTAGATTTGCCCTTGAAAATCTTTCTGGACACCTTGAGGCAAAATGACCAATCTTGTTGCAGTTGAAACATTTGAAGGGCAATTTTCCTTCATACTTACTAGATCCTCTTGGTAGTCTTTTTGCAATAAGATCTTCAAGTTGAGCAGCTTCTGCTTCATCTTCTTCCAAATCTTTTCTTGATTTTTATACGATGATAGTTTCTTTAAGGATTTCTCTCCTGGATCATACCTTTGTTTGCCTTTTACAGAGGCACTAGCTTTGAATGCAAATTTAGTCTTGGGGGGTGCATCTCCAAACTTGGCCAATTCAAATGCAGATAATTTTCCAACTAATTGATCTCCTGTGATATTTGAAAAAGATCTAAATTCTTCAATAGCAGCAACCTTGTGTTTGTAAGCAGTAGAGATCTGAGAACTTTGGCAACAATCTCATCTTCATCCAAGATTCCACCAGCACACCTAATGCCACAAACAAGATCATTTACTTTTGGCATAAATGTAGTGATATTCTCATCTTCAAGTTTTCAAATTTTCCTTTCAGACTCTGTAGCTTGGCACATTTAACATATTTGTCTCCTTCATGCAGAAGTTGCATTTTTTCCCAAATCTCATATGCAATTTTTAAATCTATAACATTTGTCAACTCTTAATCAGATAAGGCACTTAATAAAGCTTCTTTGGCCTGAAGATTGTCTTCAGCATCTTTGATTTCATCTACAGTTGTCAGACCATTCTTTGAAGGAACATACTTCTTTGAAGTTATGGTCCAATATTGCATTCCCATACATTGCAAGTGACATTCCATGCGGTTTTTCCAAAGAGTGTAATTGGTTCCATCAAACCTCAGACTATCCTTCTTGTAGGAAGACATCCTGGATCTCCTCAAGCGGTTAATCTCTTTTAGAGGAACTTGGCTCTGATACCAATTGTTAGTTTTAAGACAAACAACTAAGAGGGGGGGTGAATCAGTTGTCCCAAAACTTTCTATTCTTTAAACACTTAAATCCTTCTTGTAATTCAACAACATAATAATAAATTAATCATGGAAGCACAATGCAATAATTCAAGAGTAGAGACGTATTAACACATATGACACCAAGATTTTAACGTGGAAAACCCAGTTAAGGGAAAAAACACGGGGTGACTAACCCAAGATTGTATTCTCTATTAAAAGAATAAGAAGAATAAAATGGCACATGCCAATTAGGGCTCACTACCTGAGTACAATGCTCACAAGAGGCCCATTACCTATAGGAGACAGACTGTCTACAGAATAATAAATATTACATACTTGAATTGAAGATTAGCATCTTCATCATGCTTGAGTTAGCTCCATTTAAGCTCAACACTTCTAATCTGTCTTTCACTCTTCTCCTCTCTACCACACTCTCATCTTCGCCAAGATACTTTGAAATGACTTCACAACTCTTATTTATACAAGACATCAACTTTGGGATAATCATCAAAGTCGGCACAATACATACTTTATTTTATTACAGAGAAAATATAAAAATACAACTTGATTTATTACAAAAGATGTCATGTGAATCACCACACTGACGGCCACACATATCTGGGACTTCAATCTTCTTTGAGGAACACACCATCCTTCGCAGAACATCTTCAAGCTCATCCACAAGATGTGTAAATCATCTGGTTGGCCAAGTTTAGGAAGAACATCATCATCTGAAAGTAATTCTTCAATTACAAGCTCAATCTTCAATGTGGACTACCAACACGAACTGGACACAATCTAGAGATCCCCACAAGCTTTCCTGAATCACCAAGAACATCCACACCACTTCTACTTATTGAAATCATTCTCTTCTTTATCTAGAACATCAAGAACACAGTCTGTCATCACTGTCATATTGGAATAAATACTTGCAGACCTCCAGACCACGAACCAATTGAGTTGTCAATTCACATTGACTTCCTAAACACTCCACCAAATCTGCAGAACAAAATATTGCATTTCTGGACCTCACCAGACCTATTTGTGTCACTCTATCACCTCTGAACATCTGCCAGAACCAGTTTTACTCATATGGCCATAACTTATTCAAATCTTCATGCGGACCTCTCAAATCTTTATTGGATCACCTTTAGACACATATCTACAAACCCTTTGGTGCGCATCCTCTGATCTTCATCTTAGTTGGGATCTTCACTTCATAGAGCTTCACTATCTTCACTGTTCTTCTCTGTTTCTGATAGGACTAATTTTCTCAATATCCTCAGCACACAACTCATCCAATCCTTGACATCAATGCAACAGGAGTATGTTGACATTAATGACAACACTGGTTAGGCCCATACTTGCAACACTTTCTACTTCTTTGGGCTACACCAACTTCTTGATTCAAGTTGTGATGTCGCATCAAGAATGCTAGGGGTTCCACGCTCATGGTGACTTCTTTCTTTCATTCTTTGTTCTAACATTCCATTCTACTTTAGATTTTCCTCTCCCCTCCTAAGGCATGCACTTTTTGAGATCTCGTCGTAACTATTATGGAGGTGGAAACACCATTCATTGTGGAGGATGCACCCAACCATTTTCCTTCTTGTGTGTGTGCAGGTAGCATCCGGAGGAATCTACAGAAAATAGGTTACAGGAAGTAGGAACATAGAAGGGTGAAGGCACAAGAAGTTTAACATTATACAAAACCCTAATTAGGGTCTAGGGTGTCTAGGTGCCCTAGTCCTTTGATCTCCCGAGTCCGGATCCAAGTTCTCCTCTGTCCACTAGTCTCTATTGTGCTTTCGAACTATACGTATCTATTTCTAACAGTCTGTTATACTCTGATCTTACTCAATTAGAGTTTCATGTTTTGCCTTAGTTTAATTGGTTGGATTTGATTGATTCTCCTCTATACAACAAAGGGACAAAGCCCCTATAATTTGGCTCTCTTTCAAGGGTAGAAGCCAAGCTTGGCTTGTGTTCTAATGTTGGATAGAAAAGGGTTTGACCTAGTTTGATCTATTAGTCTAGTCTCTCTTTTCTATCTAACAGGTCCTACCCTTCTGAGGAAATCCATCGAGGCAAGGGTGAATAGGACTGATTACTCTTCACATGGAAGAATAGTGTCATGAGTGATAGTGAAGTTGTTATTTGCTTGAATGTCGAATTGCTGTGCCTCATGACAAAACTGAGGGCTTCTTTAATGTTTGAAAGCTAAAGAGTTGAATTATGAATTTTATGTTGTATGCCTCGTGGTGAAATCAAGGGCTTGTTTGATATTTTATGTTTTCAAACACTTAAATTTGAACATTGTGTGCCTTGTGATGAAACCAAGGACTTGAAAGATGTGAATTTTTTAATGTTTTAAAATGAAATTTCTAAATGTAATTAATCCTAAATGAATGCATACACTTTTTTATTCTTTTTATGATTTTTAAAGATGACTTAATTACTATGAAAGGGAAATATACATGCAAACTATATGGTTTTTCCTAATGCAATTTAACTATATTTTTGTGTTTTCAAGATTGATTTTAGATCTAATTAAGAAAATCTGTGACTACTCTAAGCAAAGCAAGAAATTTACTCTAAGAAAAGCAAATAACTCTATTTTAACTCTAAATTCTATTGAGAGAAAGATAAAATAATGTTTTACTTCCTTAAGAGCAAAATCTGAGCTAATTACTAATAAAGCAATAAAGAACCTGTAATAATGGGCACCAGTTCCAAGCTATGTTCTCAGAGGTCATGTGGTAATCATCTCCTCCTCTGCAACAATGGGCTCCTCCTCTTGGAAATAGGGATAAAAATAGGGATGTAAGGGAATTAAAAATGGCTTAGAAGTAATAACAAATTTGAAGGGAAAAGGAATGCATGATCCTTATGCAAGCATAATTTAAGCTAGAGGGGATGATATGCATAAGCTTGGCTAAGGCAAGAATACATCAAAACAACCTCCTAAAGGGAAATCTTTGAAGCTTTACAAAATTAAAACTAAAACTAAAAGGAATAAACTAAGAGGCTCTCGAAGTCCTATGTAAGAAGATTTCTTGCTTCTTGGTGTGTGTGTGTGTGTGAGATGTGTTGAATAATGAAGAATGAAGGGGTATTTATAGGTAGAAATGAGAGGGAAGAGATGAAGAGATAAGATTGAAAGAATTAGATAACTGAATAAGAAATAGAAACTCTGCCAAGACTATGTGAAGAGATAAAAAGAAAACAAGAAGAAAAGTTAGCGAAAACTAAAGAGAACTAAAAGAAAATAAGAGAGAATGGAAGCAAATTTGAGGAGATAAGATTCAATCATAAGTTCACAATGGAAATAAAGTGAGAAGAGGACAAGTTGGCATAGAAAAACACAAGTAAAAATGGGCTAAAAATCAAGAAGAAAAGCTAAAAATGAAATTTATTTCGCATATCCAAAAATGACAAGGTCGCCCCTTTTGGGAAGTGGGTCACCCCTTTTTTGAGGTAGGGTCGCCTAAGTATAATTGGAAAGTTTGGAAACTCAATTTGGGGGTTGAAGAAGATGGTCAAGGAGGGGGAAAACATGAGGGACATGTCACCAAGACTGAAACTACTAAGAGTATAATTCACACCTACCTAGCCATGATTAGGAACCTCTTTATTATCATCGGACTACCATGTAGGCCTAACGTAATTTTGGTACTTACAAGACCAATGAAAGGACCAATCTATGGAAGAATACACTAGGGTGTACCATGAATTCTCTATGTTTTTACATGAGAACATCTTTGAGCAACACCAAGTGATTCAAGGTCTATGACCTTTCTTCATTCATCATCAATTTCATCAAGAACATTATCTATCGAGTACATCCTCATCTGATAAGAAATCATTAATGTATAACCTCTCTGCACTTTGTATTCATCAAGACAATTTTTCTAAAAGTCCTCTAGTGTTGATTATGTCTATATAATTCTCTCAATCATTCAATATGTGACCTCAGATTGAATGATCCCCTTAGTTCATAGAAATTTAGAGTCACCTAGGCCATTTCAGTTTGTACATTTTTGGCAGCTTGAATGGTAAGGCAAGAGTACCTTCCAATAAGAATAAGGAATTGGACTACCTTTAGTTTTCTTTCTAAAAACATCTTCTAAACTTCTACCAATTGTCTCTAGAGCTCGAGGAGGTAGAGCTTATCACTCACATACCTAGGAAGTTTGAAAGGTACTCTAGCAATACCATGTATTCAGATGTATGTGAATGTAGGAAACTATAAGTACCAATTTCCCCAGTTCTTAATTACTTCCATGTCTTCTAGGAACATTCTCTTTGTGAAATCATTTTCAAACATTCTAATAATGTAGAAAATGAAGGCATCATTCACAATCTATAAATACAGTGCACCCTCTTTGAGTTCTAGCTAAGGATAGGACTCATACATTTTTCTTTCCTTTCACCATGGACCCTTCAAACTACAAAACACTAAATTGTTGTTGTCTAGCTAAAGAATACACAAGGTAGGAGGTCATGTAGAACTACTTTGACTCTATAACATTGTTGAGTTGCTCATGTAGCCTATCACTAATTCATGTTGCACAATCAATGAGCTCCTTCCTTGTGAGGATTTTAGTTGTGTACTAGAACTTCCAAGGCTAGAATTCATGAGATGACTCTTGTCTAGTAACCCTACTCAACAATATTATGATGTCATTAATTTCTTCACAAAAATCACTCTAAAACATCTTCTTGGGAAGTTTATACAATGATGACTTCAGCTTAGCAAATCAATTTTTGTTCATGGTCTGTACACATTTGATTATATTAGTGCATCAAAGTATTCCTTGGCAGACTCCGTGGTGAGATTTACATATGCTTCTCTTGCAAGGTCTAGTGCTCATCTCTTTATTTACTGAGGTTGAATGTTCAACACTATTTTAGAATCTATATTCCTAATCACCCTATCCCTTTTGTTGTAAAAATTTGCACAAGTCATCACTAAATCAATAGATTGCATCAACATCAAAAAGCTACAACTTGAACTAGTCCACTCATCTTCAAGTTATGCAATCTAGGTCTTGCACCAGAATCTTCCCTTATCCTCTTGTGAAATTCCTCTATCCCACTGACCCATGTCTATATATGTGATATCGGGGAGTTTCGTTACTATCCTAGATGGAGGCATAGCACCCTTGTATTTTACTTTATCTTAGATAGGGATGACATTCTATTTCAAGAATCTTACAAAGACAAAACAATTCTGAATATGTGTACAAGTTTTTGGAAAATATAAATAAATTTATCCCTTTCATTAAAAATATTATTAAATAACTTTTATTACTCAATTTCAACCCTTAGGAATGATCTTGAAGAGTTTTAGGTTTTTGACTGTCTAATCAAGCAATTTCAGAGTTTAGAAGTGAAGTCACTAGATTAACTTCAGGGTTTCAAACTCTTAAAGGCTAAGTTATAAGAGTAGAAGAGTTCCTCTAAATCAGTTTGAGGTTTTAGGGTCCCAACACACTGAGTTAAAGTTTTAAAACAAGATAAAAACTCATCAGCCTTTGCAATCTCTAGGATTCAACGTATTGATTCAAAAACAAAATTGCTAAACATCTATCTCAGGGGTCTACGATCCCAAAAACCCAAAGTTTAGGCTCCATAAAAAGAAATGTCTACATAAAGGTTTCTTGAAGGTGCATGGTTCACTAGTTTCAATTTTAAGGTTTGAGACTTTGAGAACTCTAAGTTCAGAGTTCCTGAGGTTTAGACTTGTAGGTTCTAGGGTTAATATTGAGTTCAATAAAACTTTGCAGCTTAGACCCAAAGTTTGAGCTTAGCGTTTAGTGGGGTTTGTCTATTCAAAAATTCGAGGACTCGGGCCTACTTTCACCATCAAACTTCATTGCATAAATTACTACACTAACCCCGAAGTCTAAGCTATCAAGACTCTGAGATTGGGGTTCTTTGCACTCAATCACCACAGTCATGGTTCTAAATCCTACACTTTTAAAATTTAAAATTTAAAATTATTTGTTAACAACCACTTCACTAGTCATGTGAGCTGACTTAACATGCATTACGCTAATTTGTGTGCTTGGTTGTTGTATTTAAGTACCTTTACTTATTCATTTGAAAATGATGCAAGGATATCCTAGGTCATTTTCTAGTTAACACTTTTAATTGGAGAATAAAATGAATCTAGTTCATTTACATTAGAGGTCATTTCATCCTAGGCCCATTGTTTATTGTCCTCAATCCTTTCACTCAGAGTTGTAAAGCCAATTAACCATGTTGGAAAAAATGGTGTACAACGTGTATAAAATATTGAATTTGTAAAGTTGTGGTCCACCTTGAAATGGAACACCACTGATTGTTTGTTGTCCTCGATCCTTTCGCTCAAAGTTGTAAGCTAATTAACCATGTTGGAAAAAGTGTACACCTTGTATAAAATATTGAATTTTATAAAGGTGTGGTCCACCTTGACACCACAATTTGAGTAGTGTAATATTTTTCTAGGTAGTTGTAACAACTAAAATGCATTAAATTTTGGAGGTTATATAAGATGCATTTAATGTGAAGTCATAAAGACAAGTCATTTTGGACACTTGGATTTGCCTTGAAGGTTGTAATGACTCTTGGGTGAAGAGTCAAACATGGGCACCAACCTTGAGAACTATCACTAGGGTGCATTGATTAAAAAACTTAGTAAGTTTTCCATAATAAATTTGCATGTTGCTCTCTTGACTATATGTAGAGTGCTTGGGATGAAATGTAAATAGTTGTTCAGAGACATGTAATTTCTACGAAAATAGCTTAGGAATGAGTTGATAATTTCATTGATAACATGGGCAATTTCTTCTATTCTATTGTAATCTTCTTATAGCAAATAAAGAGTGGGTGAAGTGTCAAAGGGCACCTACCTTGAGAAATGTCACTTGGGTGCATTGATTAAAAAACTTAGTTTTCCATAATAAATTTTCATGGTGCTCTTTTTACTACATGTAAAGTGCTTGGGATGGAATGTAAATGGTTGTTTAAGAGAAACATACACATGCTCTAAAATAGCTTAAAGAATGAGCTAAAATTTTCATTGGTGACATGGGCAAATTCTCCCACCCTATTGCAATTTTCTTATTGTGAATAAAAAGTGGTTTTATTGTTTGGTGAATTTTTTTCCAAAAGAGTTCCCTAGTTAAATATTGTGTTATGTGTTTATTTTTTTCACTAAAATGTTTAAATTATATTTTATTCTACAAATATATTTTTATTAAGATTAGTTTTATTTCCTACACATTCAAGGGTTTGACCTATCATCCTTACGTCAACTTAGATGTAAAGATCAAGGTGAGTGAATTAAATCAAGTTAGATTATGTCAAATCAAACCCATACACATTAAATTAGGTCTAACCAAAAGATTAGGTCCACAAGAGCAAAGGTGATCCAAATTGACATTCAATAAATTTTCAAGATCAAAGACCGTTATCACGCGCAACCCTAAAAACTTGAAACCAAGACAAGTCAATTCTTAAAATATAGCTCTATCATTTCTTCATATCATTAATTGTCCAACTAAACATTGCATTCAATTATTTTTAATTTCCATATTTAATAATCAATCTCAACTCCTTTATTTAGTTTAAATTATACTTTATTAAATACCTTTATTTAAATTGTCTATTACATTTAACAAATGAATTATTATTTTAGTACAAAGCACATCCATCATGGTCTTCGTGAAGACCAAGAGGATTGTAACCACGTTTCATACAATATATGAGCTTTAAGTAATAGATATACATTTTAAGTCATTCAACTAGGAAAATATCTATACTTTAAAAAAAAATTATTTGACTATTTAAAAAATTAAATAAGATGTAAAATGACACCATGGAATTTTTATGATAAGTATAGTTAGTTTGAAATTTTATGTTTTTCAAGAATTTTTGTCTTTATTAGATGAGAGGATTTAGTAGTGGTGAACACTATGTCATTCTCCTAAAGGTGTTAAATGATGAGTATAATTTCTGTGAGATTTTTATATTTTTTATAGATAGTTAAAAGTTTAAAGCAAAATTGTTTTGACATTTTGGACATCAATAATATGGTCACATCAACATTTTCAATGAGTTGTCCAAAAACACTCAAAAAAGTTGAGACATGTACATCAAGACATTATCATTCACTTTATGTATTCCCTATATGATTGATTCTTCCTTTCCCATTTTGAAATACAAACATTACAACTACTAATACTTAACTACAAATATTAAATAAAAATCTAAGAAAAAAATATCATTGTTACATATAACCGTGACTTTTTTTTTGGTATTGAATCAATATAGATATATACAAAATAAACATGATGGAAACAAAACTCAGACTGAGCCACCACACAACCATAGCTACCATTGAAGTACACTCATCTATTTGAATCTTTTCACCTATTATCAGTTTTTTTATTATTGAACAAAACTAAAATATTACAATAAAAAGGCAATGCCAAACTAGACAAGTCCAACAATGCTATCAAGCCACAACAAGAGCACAAACGCTGTAAACAAAACAACAGCCCTGAAATAAAACCATCAGTCCATAAAACTCAAAATCCTTGACATTTGTGCCCAAAACATTACATTTTTTTCATTATCTAGAAACTGAGTAATTTACCTTTGTTCCAACTGATATTTGATATCTTCCTCCTTTTTAACCTTCCTTGTAGCTGAACAAAAGACAAGCAATCCTAAAAAAGATTCCACTTCTCCCTTTTCAATGTAAAGTATATCCAAGATTTCAAGTATTGTGTAGAATTGGGTACCAATGATTTCTAGATGCGTCTACAATCAGATTGACAGATGTCGTTCTCTCTTAATAATTAATACTACCAACCTTCTGCCAAAATGTCCCCAGTATTTTTTTTTAAGCTATAATAAAGGTTATAACCGAAATGGAATAATAATACAAAATTAGGTATACAACTGATCCAGCTTTACATCTTTGGCACAAGCACATGAGCCATATCAAGTAGCTAGAGGCCAAACATATTATATCCCACTATTCAAGTCATGGCTCTACAGATAAAAGAGTCCCAAAACATTTGCTTGCAACTGCAACCACCATTAAAAGAGAAAGTTTTACAGCAGTAGTTGTTTCACACCAAGGTATCCACACAAATCTTGCACACTCATAGCGGAAAAAAAAAAAAAACAAATAATCATCAAAAAAATTAAGGAAACAAAAAATAGTCATCAAAAAATTAAGGAAACAAACAATCTCGGAAAAGCTATTAATTGTATGACCATTGAAGTAGATGATATTTAAGTAGAGTGATTTGTACATAGCAGAAAACAGAACAGGTGAGAAGTATACCATTATTAACCAATAATTTCTGCCATGTAAAGCAAATTAACCATGTTGTCATCGATCATTTCACTCAAAGTTGTAAAGCAAATTATTTAGTTGTTTGTTGTCATCGATCATTTCACTCAAAGTTGTAAAGCAAATTAACCATGTTGGAAAAGGTGTACACCTTGTATAAAATATTGAATTATATAAAGTTGTGGTCGACCTTGAAGTGGGACACCACAATTTGGGTAGTGTAATATTTTTCTAAGTAGTTGTGAGTAACATTAAAAATGCATTAAATTTTGGAGGTTATATAAGATGCATTTAATGTGAAGTCACAAAGACAAGTCATTTTGGACACTTGGATTTGTCTTGAAGGTTGTAATGACTCTTGGGTAAAGAGTCAAACATGGGCACCAACCTTGAGAACTATCACTAGGGTGCATTGATTAAAAAACTTAGTAAGTTTTCCATAATAAATTTGCATGTTGCTTTCTTGACTATAGTTGTTAGGAGACATGTAAATTCTACGAAAATAGCTTAGGAATGAGTTGATAATTTCATTGACAACATGGGCAAATTCTCCCATTTTATCATAATATTCTTATTGCCAATAAAGAGTGGGTGAAGTGTCAAACTTGGGCACCTAGCTTGAGAAATCTCACTTGGGTGCATTGACTAAAAAACTTAGTTTTCCATAATAAATTTCCATGTTGCTCTCTTGACTATATGTAGAGTGCTTGGGATGGAATGTAAATGGTTGTTAAGAGAAACACACATGCTCCAAAATAGCTTCAAGAATGGGCTAAAATTTTCATTGGTAACATGGACAAATTCTCCCATCCTATTGTAATTTTCTTATTGTGAATAAAGAGTAGTCATTGTTTGGTGAGTTTTTTTCCAAAAGAGTTCCCTAGTTAAATATTGTGTTATATGTTTATTTTTTTCATTGAAATGTTTAAATTCTATTTTATTCTACAAATATATTTTTATTAAGATTAGTTGTACTTCCATAGATCAACAAAAAAGATTAGTTGTACTTCCTACACATTCAAGTGTCGACCTATCATCGTTACATCAACTTAGATATAAAGATGAAGGTGAGCAAATTAAATCAAGGTAGATTATGTCAAATCAAACCCATACACATTAAATAAGGTCTACGCAAAAGATTAGGTCCACAAGAACAAAGGTGATCCGAATTGACATTCAATAAATTTTCAAGATCAAAGACCTTTATCACACGCAACCCCAAAAATTTGAAACCATGACAAATCAATTCCTAAAATATAGTTCTATCATTTCATCATATCATTAATTGTGGAACTAAACATTGCACTCAATTATTTTTAATTTCCATATTCAATAATCAAACTCAACTCCTTTATTTAGTTTAACTTATACTTTATTATGCCGATACACATTCTACAATCATAGCGGGGTGGAGATGAAAAATAAAAAGTGAAAACTAAATATATAGTCAAAAAATAAAAAATGAAAACTAAAAAAGAAATCAGAAAAAATAATAATAAATTTAAAAAAAAAACAAAAAAAAATTAGAAATAGAGAAATTGGATTAAATAAAATAAAAAAGTGAAAAAAATCACAAAATCCATGAAAAATGCGAAAAACACCCACGAAACCTTGAAAAGATATCTCTGAACATATTGTAGATATATTTTTGTAAATATACTAGTTAAATACATTTATTTAAATTTATTTTAAATTGTCTATTACATTTAACAAATGAATTATTATTTTAGTAAGAAGCGCATCCATCACGGTCTTCGTAAAGACCAAAGATTGTAACAATGTTTCGTACAACATATGAGAGCTTTAAGTAATAGATATACCTTTTAAGTCATTCACCTAGTAAAATATCTATACTTTTAAAAAAATTATTCAACTATTTAAAAAATTAAATAAGATGTAGAATGACATCATGGAATCTTTTATGATAAGTATGATTAGTTAGAAATTTTATGTTTTTCAAGAATTTTTGTTATTAGTGTCCTGAACTCTTGTCATTCTCCTCAAGCTTAAGTATAATTTATGTGAATTTTTTATATTTTCATAGATGAGTTCAAAACTTAAAAGTAAAATTGTTTGATATTTTGGACATCAACAATATGGTCACGTTAACAACATTTTTAATGAGTTATTCAAAAACACTCAAAAAAGTTGAGCCATGTACATCAAGATATTATCATTCACTTTATGTATCACTATATGATTGATTCTTCCTTTCCCAGTTTGAAATACAAACATTGCAACTACTAACACTTAACTACAAATATTAAATAAAAATATAAGAAAAAAATATCATTGTTACACACAACCATAACTTCTTCTTTTTTGTATTGAATCATTATAGATATATACAAAATAAACATGATGGAAACAAAAATCAGACTGAGCCATCACACAACCATAGCTACCATTGAAGTACACTCATCTATTTGAATCTTTTCACGTATCATCTTTTATTTGTATTGAACAAAATTGAAATATTACAATAAAATGGCAATGTCAAACTATACAAGCCCAGCAATGCTATCAAGAGGCAACAAGAACACAAATGCTGTAAACAAAACAGCAGCCCTGAAATAAAACCATCAGTCCATAAAACTCAAAATCCTTGACATTTGAACCCAAAGCATTACATTTTTTCATAATCCTAAAACTGAGTAATTTACCTTTTCTTCCAAGTGATATTTGATCAATTCCTCCTTTTTAACCTTCCTTGTAGCTGAACAAAAGACGAGCAATCCTAAAAAAGATTCCACCTGTCATCTTTAGGGGAGAGAGACTCAACTTCTCCCTTTTCAATGTAAAGTATATCCAAGATTTGAAGTATCGTGTGGAATTGGGTACCAATGATTTCTAGATGCGTCTACAATCAGATTGACAGATGTCGTTCTCTCTTAATAATTAATACTACCAACCTTATGCCAAAATGTCCCCAGTATTTTTTTTTTAAAGCTATAATAAAGGTTATAACCGAAATGGAATAATAATACAAAATTAGGTATACAACTGATCCAGCTTTACATCTTTGGCACAAGCACATGAGCCATATCAAGTAGCTAGAGGCCAAACATATTATATCCCACTATTCAAGTCATGGCTCTACAGATAAAGAGTCCCAAAACATTTGCCTGCAACTGCAACCACCATTAAAAGAGAAAGTTTTACAGCAGTAGCTGTTCCACACTAAGGTATCCACACAAATCTTGCACACTCATAGTGGGAAAAAAAAAAAGAAAAAACAATCATCAAAAAATTAAGGAAACAAACAATCATAAAAAAAAACAATCATCAAAAAAATTAAAGAAACAAAAAACAGTCATCAAAAAACTAAAGAAACAAAAAACAGTCATCAAAAAACTAAAGAAATAAACAATCGCAGAAAAGCTATTAATTGTATGACCATTGAAGTGGATGATATGTAATAGCAGAAAACAGAACAGGTGAGAAGTATACCATTATTAACCAATAATTTCTGCCATGTATTATTTAGAAACACCATCTTATTCATTCCAAGTGATACTCTTGAGTATCCCTGAAGGGATTGAGCTGTACAAACAGTAAAATCCTTACCTTCCATAACAAGGCACTAAACAGACAGAAAGCTAGAAAGAACAAATAAAACTGCTGCCATGATTGGATATGCAACGGTTTTCAGGAACACATATCCCTAGTCTTGTTATGAAAAGAAGCAGATCTGATCATTACCAACCCAGCAAAAGCAATAATAATATAACTGCTTACTGGCAAACAACAATACTTTTTCTCCAGCCCCTGGATTCAAGAGAGCTCTAATACCCACATAGGAAAACAAGAAATCCAAACAGGATCACTAGGTCTGTAACTCTTGCATATGACCTTGGCCCTGAACCATAAAAGACTTATAAATCTCCACCAACATTTTCTGATCATACTCCTTAACACACCTCTGGCCAAATGGATCACCATAGATCCCTGCCATTTCTGTGTTGAAAACACTGCTATTTGCCACACTCAGCATCATTTTCACATATGCATCTCTCAACTTAACCAGAAAACGTTTGGGATTAAACCACCTGAGCTTCAATCTCGTCGGCAGCTTCAGCCTCCACATTCTCCGCCGCCGGCTGCCCATTTTGGCCACTCTCAGCCGCCGCCGCCGCCTGGCAGAAGCATCTAGCCGCTGGTATTTTCTTCTCTGAACATAACCCTTCACAGACTCATAAAACCCCATTATTACAGCAGAATAACAAAAAAACTAGCACTCAATCAGTATCTTTTCAAACCTCCATGTCTGCTTTGATTCAGAACACCTTATACTAAAATACAAATACAGGAGACCTAAGTAATCTAAAAGCTCACTTTTTTCTAGGCACCGGCCTACGGAATGGCTGAAACTGTACGAATTCAGACCGGATTTTTCAAAAAACCAAAAAAATGTGAACTTTCTGTATAAATTAATCAACAACCAGGTTCGGCCTTTATAATCCCCAGACGATATGCTGCTGACGAATTTTAGCAGACATAGACTTTATGTGCTCTACGTACCTTAGCTGTATTCACAGCTAGATTTACAAGGTACGTGATGAAGGGAAATCGAGAGTAAAGTGTTAAAGAAGCCGATTTTTTTTTTTGTTGTGTGGTTTTGTAAGCCAATGTTTTTTTTATGCTTATCTTCCACCTAAACTTTGTCTAATCACAGGCGTACACCATTACAGAGAGAGTATTAATTGGGGGGGCGCAGCGTTTCGTGTCTATTTTCAGGCGTGGAGCCCGCAGTTTTCTGATGCGTGGATTGGCACTAGGACTGCGTGATCGAATCGCTTTAACTTCACAGGAAAATATTCGGATATTTTCCTCTCTTCAATTCCTACCAACTATTTTGGGCGTGCAACGTGGCCATTGCATTCACATCGGGTGGGTGAGGATCACCATCAGGGCTGTAATTTGAGAGTCTTGGGCTGTTTTTATGCTTTACGGATTGAGGGTATGTGGCCATGTTCTAATAGCTATTATGGCGTGGTGCACCTAACTTTCCAATTAGGAGCTTAGGGTGCAAAAAGTTAGGGAGAGGACCCAAATACGCATCCATGTTTTAATAGCCCTTATGATTCGGTACACCTAACTTCCCAATTAGGAGCTTAGGGTGCACAAAGTTAGGGAGAGGAGCCAGTACTCGCCCATGTTTCAATAGCCCTCATGATGCGGTGCACCTAACTTCCCAATTAGGAGCTTAGGGTGCACAAAGTTAGGGAGAGGACCCAATACCCGCCCATGTTTCAATAGCCCTCATGATGCAATGCACCTAACCTCGCAATTAGGAGCTTAGGGTGCACAAAGTTAGGGAGAGGACCCAGTATCCGCCCATGTTTCAATAGCCCTCATGATGCAATGCACCTAACTTCCCAATTAGGAGCTTAGGGTGCACAAAGTTAGGGAGAGGACCCAGTACCCGCCCATGTTTCAATAGCCCTCATGATGCAGTGCACCTAACCTCCCAATTAGGAGCTTAGGGTGCACAAAGTTAGGGAGAGGATCCAGTACCCATCCATGTTTCAATAGCCCTCATGATGCGGTGCACCTAACTTCCCAATTAGGAGCTTAGGGTGCAAAAAGTTAGGGAGAGGACCCAATACCCGCCCATGTTTCAATAGCCCTCATGATGCGGTGCACCTAACCTCCTAATTAGGAGCTTAGAGTGCACAAAGTTAGGGAGAGGACCCAGTACCCGTCCATGTTTCAATAGCCCTCATGATGCGGTGCACCTAACTTCCCAATTAGGAGCTTAGGGTGCACAAAGTTAGGGAGAGGACCCAGTACCCACCCATGTTTCAATAGCCCTCATGATGCAGTGCACCTAACTTCCCAATTAGGAGCTTAAGGTGCACAAAGTTAGGGTGAGCGGGTCCTCTCCCCTAATTCCATCTCTCCAGTTTTTTATACACAAATTTCATCTATTAAGGTATTTGGGGAATTTATTTTTGGTGAGTTTTTATGTAAATTTGATATTTTTACAAATAAATTATTAGTTGATACTAAGGGAGAAGATCTTTTAGAAGATGATGGTGTGGTAATAGTTGTTATGATGTCATGCATTTAGGTTTCTAGTTAAATATATTAAAAGAATTATTACTAAAAATAATACACCATTAAAATTTAATAAGGTATTGATGTTATTTGATATTAAGGGAGAAGATCTTTTAGAAGATGATGGTGTGGTAATAAATGTTTTGATGTCATGCATTTAGGTTTCTAATTAAATACATTAAAAGAATTATTACTAAAAATAATACACCATTAAAATTTAATAAGTTGTTGATATTATTTGATATTAAGGGAGAAGATATTTTAGAAGATGATGGTGTGGTAATGCATTTAGGTTTCTAGTTAAATATATTAAAAAAATTATCACTAAAAAAGAT
Organism: Cunninghamia lanceolata; assembly: GCA_027924645.1. NCBI lineage: Eukaryota > Viridiplantae > Streptophyta > Pinopsida > Cupressales > Cupressaceae > Cunninghamia > Cunninghamia lanceolata. The sequence continues at coordinate 1,454,122 of BSBN01000938.1, read as the reverse complement.
ACACCATTAAAATTTAATGAAGTATTGATGCATCTGCACATGTATATATGTAATTACACCCTTCAAAGAGTACAAACAAAGATAATGTGGATACAGTAGAAGACCACTTGCAGAAATGATAAGAGTCTTTGAAAATAAAAAATAATTTTTCAATCAATTTGCATGTGCACATTTTACAAAATCCTCCCTTTTTAACAAGGTACAAAAAGTCAAATGGGTTCAAGTGGGACACCCACATGACATTCAAATGAAGAGTTAATGGTCCCTAAGATATCATAAATAAATGTAATCTCTTATACTTAAAGAAATGTAAATATCCTCTACTTGGGCCTTCAAGTGCACATTTATCCATACTTGCTCTCACTTTTTTTTGTTTTTTTGTATTGAACAAAGTTGTATACAATAAGAAGAACAGCGAAAAGAGGGTTGAAAAAAGAGAACTCAGAAGGACAAATCTTGAAAAGATACTAATGACAAATAACTTAAAAAACCATAACAAGACTTCACATATAGCAACTATTATATTCAAGAATAGTTGTATAAACAACTAGATGAGCATACAAGAATAGTTGTATATACACAAAAGACTTCAAAAATAACAACTAAAACAATATTACATACAAGAATAGTTGCTAGCTAATTGCAAGAATTCATACAAGAATAGTTGTATAAACAACTAGCTAAATACAAAACAAGAAGAGAGATCATACCAATTATAATTTAACAACCCTTGTGTTTGTAATGAAAATAATGTAGTCTTTTCACTTCCAACTTGGAGTTGAGTGATTTGCATTTTGATTTGCTCCATCTAGTAGGTGATGTATGTATTCTTCTTTAGCATTACCTATAGCCATGAAAATAGAGATGCAATTTGGAAAAAAAAAATATGTATTAAATAAAGCTTTGGAATTATTGTTTCTGGATGAAAATTAGAGCTAGAAAACACTATTGATCATCTAGTTTTTCAAAAAATGTAATAGGATATGTAGCTTCTATTTTCACTTAGCATCTCTTGTTTAATTAAGGTACATGCACAAGCATTTAGTAGTGTAAGACCCTCCTACCAAATCTGAGCACAAATCAACTTGACAATTCATAACAAATCAATCAAATTTTAGAATTTATACTTGATATATTTGTACTTTTTATATTTACTTTTGTTATATATTTCACATGTTTTAATGTCTATAGAGATCTATGCAGATGTTTTAGACATTGTACATATATTTATATAGTTTATATACAAACATACAATTGTGTATACATATACGCAGTTGTACATGCATTATGCATATTTACAATTGTATATATACAAAATATACAACTACATAAATACAACTTTTGTTAATGAATCGGTAACATTATTTTTTGTATCAACTTTTTTCAACAATACTCATTTATTTTCAACCATTTCTCATACAAAATAATACTATACTCCAATATTCTTTGACCAAGCATGATAAGCAAGATTCTTGGCCAAATATATTGCACTCTCACTATCACTATGAATCCACCATTTTCTTTATCAAACCAATAATCAAGCACAACCTTTGTAACCACATTGCTTCCTTGTATGCATGAGTAGCTTTCATGTACTCTGCCTCTATTGTAGATAATGCAACCAATGTATGTAGTTTACTCATCTATCTTATTGCTCCTCCAAAAAGACTGAATACATGTCCACCGGTAGATCTTCGATACTCAAGATCTATAGCCCAATCAAAATCCACAAATCCTTGAAAATTCAAAGTTTTATTTTAACTCGCTCTTCTTTGGTAACAAATCTAAGGTGCCACATAGATATCCAATAATCCTTTTCATAGTAGTCCAATGTTCTTTACCTAGTTTGGACATATACCTCCTTACAACTCACATTGCATGTGCAATGTTAGGTCTAGTAGAGACAATTGCATACATGAGGCTACCAACAACACTAGCCTAAGGAACCAAACACATTTCCTCAATTTCTTCTTTTGTTTTAGGACAGTGTTTAAAAAATATTTTTTTATTAACAGGGAATGGAGTGCTCATAGGTTTACTATCGTGTATCCTAAATCTCTACAAAATCATCTCAACATATTTCTTTTGATGTAACCATAGTTTTCTATTTGCACGATCCTTTGAATTTCCATGCCCAAAATAAGTTTTGCAACACCAAGATATTTCCTATCAAATAATGAAGATAACTAAAACTTAACTAAATCAATCATTGTCATATTGTTACCAATTAACAACATGTCATCTGCATACAACATTATGATTTTTTTTTAAATCACTTTTTATATTTGAAATATACATATGGATTAGCTATACTATGATCATCCCTAGTTTGATAACATACCTATCAAATTTTTGATTCCACATCCTTAGCAATTGTTTTAAACTATAAAGAGATTTTTTCAACTTACACACTGAGTCCTCTTTACCTTTCACCTTTCAACATTATGGCTATGCCATGTAAAGTTCTTCCTCAAGCTCACCATGTAGAAATATTGTCTTTACATCCATTTGTTAAATATCAAGATCAAAAGTAGCATCAATAACTAACAAAAATTTAATTGAAGTTAGTTTTGCAATAGGAGAAAAAAATTCCCTAGAGTCAGTTCCCTCTACTTGAGAGAATACCTTTGCTTCTAAACGCGCTTTATGTTTCTCTATTTTTCTTTTCCATTATACATCTTCTTAAATAACCATTTACAACCAACTAGTTTTCTTCTAGGGTATAATTTAACCAAGTCCTAAATCTGATTTTATATAAGGACTCCATTTCTTCCTCCATGGCCTCCTTCCAAGACTCTCTTTCATTTGATCTAAGTGTCTCCTTAATAGTCTTGGGGTCTTCATCAGTAATACATACAAGTGATAAAAGAGATGTGTTGGGATTCCTATTTTCAAGTCAAGTGTTTGCAAAGCTTTGTCAAATCCATTAAATTTTCCTAAGGGGTCCCTGTGCTTTTACCCTAGTGCATGTTGTTGAAACCCTGAATTTGGCTAAGTCCAAAAAATCCTGGCCTATTCCTTGTATTTTCTACTTTTTCAGAGCTTTAGAATTTTGGGGTTCTCTATTTAGTTGTGCCATTCCTATCGGCTCCAAAAACTCCGCCTTGATAATTCATAAAAATTGCACCTAGGTCTTTCTTGAGAAGTCATCTATAAAAGTAACAAGGTACATAGATTTTCCAAGTTATGGAACTTTTGTTGGTCCAAAAACATCACTATGCACTAAATGTAAAATACCTTCTGACCTTGTAGCACTAACAGGATACTTCACACAAGTGTGGTTGCCAAATACACAATGTTCAAAAAATCATTTAGTCTAAAGGGAAATCAAAAATTCCTTTAGTCATACCTTTGGTTTTTACATCTTGAAGACATTTCTCTCCAATATGTCCCATCCATTGATGCCACATCATTGTATTTTCTACAAGAAGTGTAGAAGCCCAATTTGCAATATTATTTACTTTAGGAACATGAGAGGTATTATATCTACCACTTGCAATGCTTGCCTCAAGTTTAAATAGCATTGATAAATGAAATCCTTTTGCCAATACCATAGCACCACAAATCATTATGTATTTATCCTTATTGAATACCACCTACACACCTGCATCATTCATTTTTCTTACCAAAATTAGATTTCTTGTCAAACTTGGAATGTGGAGAACACAAGGAAGGGTTCTAATTCTTCCATCTTCTATTCTTATATTCACTATTCCTCAACCTATAATCCTTGTTGGAAAGACAAAGCTGACTTTGCAAAAAGATACATCCACCACAAAGAAGATGTGGTACATCGAGCCAACCACCAACACATCCTATAGACATAACATGTATGTAAGAGACACACTCTTTGAGATACTAATACTTAGGTATAAGTGTATCCATATAAGCAATCCAATCCAATCTCATTGTAATCCATCTTTTTTATTAGAATACAATTTATTCTATCATATTGATCTTTTGTGTGTTTTCCTTTAGAATTTTTTGATCTTGGGTGGCTATCTCCATAGCCAAATCTTATAAAAGATAGGCCTAAATGTGTGGGACACTAACATGCATAATGGGAAAGTGCAAAAAGTGGCCAAATTTTTTTCAAAAAAAATTAATAAATAATGCGAGTGCTTTATGACTAACTATAAATAAAAAAAGAGCATTTGTGCTTATTTCATTTCTTTGTTTTCCTCTACACCTGCGGCCTGCAAACCCTAAGGAGCGTGCTCGCATTTTGAAAAAGTTGATTCAACACCAAAATCTTACTGATTCATCACCAAAATGCCGCCATGACATCGAGCAGGCCAAAGGAGTGAGTTTTATTTGTTTTTTTGTTTGAATTTATTTCTAAATAGGTAGGTTTGAGTTAATTTTTGATGTAAATTTTGTTAATTGTTAGGAAATGTTAATGTACCTCCTCCTCCTCCTCAAAATCTATAAAATCCTGAAGAGGAAATACCTGCAGAACAACAAACTCCTCCATCCATTCCTCGACATGCCCCTAGAACACAAGAAAATCTAATGGGGCAAATTGAAAACAATAAAAAAGAAATTGAAGACATAATTGCAAGGTTGAAAGATCCTTCCACTTCAACCTTGCATAGATCCACGCTTGCTGAATCTCTTGAATCTATGTTATCAAATGTAGATTCAATTAGCAAGCAAATATCTAGTTGGACGGATAAGAGGAGAGAGTTTAGAGACTATTGTGCAAACAAGCTGTCATACCAAGATGTGAAAAAATTACAAATTACAAAATTAGACTTGTGTTCTATTTTCACAAACCCACAAACAAATCAACCTCCACCCATTACATGCAAGAGGTTCCCTATCCATTGGTACAACAACCAAGCGATAAGGGACAATTTTGGGCAGAGGTGGTGGATGGTTTTTTACCATCCTCCATGCAATAATAATGAGGTCCCACAATACTTTTTGAGAAAACTCTACTGCGAGTTTGTCATCAATAAAGTGCCAAACTATTTTGATATACAGGACTTCCAAGGTAGAGGTGGGGGGTCAGCACAAGATAGACCAGGGGCACATGTTGACCCACAGCGGGCAGTGAGACAAGTAATCAGCAGACCAGCCCATGAGCATGTTTCTATCCCTTCCATTGTGAAGGAGAGTGTTGAGGTCAATACACTTCAGTCCATTAGTGCCTTGACCCAAAGCATCATAGAGCATGTCAGTCCTACAGTACAGAGTGGGTTGGGAGATAGTGCGAGGAGTAGGGTCCCACCCCATGCTTGTCAGACTTGCAGGTCAGCCTGTGGTTATGACCCATGGATAGTCAGGATGTAGGTGCACAGGCTACATCTGCAACTGAGCGGATAGTGATAACAGATACCCTCCTGAGTGAGACTTTCGGCCTTGATACTCAGGTAAATATTAGCAAGTTTATTGAATTTAATTTATTAAATTTTATTTTTGAAATGCAAGATTAACTAATTTAGTTTGATGATTTTAATGAAATTTCAGGGTCATAGCGTTGATGCAGTTTTCAGTGGTTCTCCACCTACATATTACACTAGATCATCTATTGTCGGGGTATGTAACTAGTAAACAATTATAAATATTATATGTGAATAGCATCGTTATATGAATGGTATTCTAATATCTGATTTTGGATGTTGAATAGGTTAATATTAGAGATTTCACGGTAACACCTGCCAGCGGTGGTGGACTTCAAAGCTTCATGGAGGTAATAAATAAATAGTTTAATGAATGAATTATACTTACTAGATTTTTGTATGTGACTTGTGTGCTTTATTGTGTGTACTTCCATGTTTAGATGAACATGTGTATATGTTAGGAGCCATGATTTGCATCACTATTATAGTTTTCGTAATTGAATAATGTTGTTTTATTTCCAGATGATGCAGGCTGCGGAGACACCTCCCAATGTTCATAGGGCAATGGAGCATGGTGTGACCTCTGCGATTCATAGCTCCATGGCATTGACAGGGGTATGAGGCAGATTAGTAAATTTCAATTTACATTCATTGTTATAGTTGTTTATTTTTGAAAAATCAAAAGATTATTGATTTGAAGTTTAATTTCTATCTGGATGGTTTCTATAGGACATGACATCACCACGGCCTATTCCTGCTACTGAGGCAAGTGAGGAGACAAATTATATGGTAGCGGTAAGTGATTATTTTGTTAAATGTTTCATTTTTTATAACATGTAATTTCTATATATTAATGTCTATACTTTATATTATAACAACTAAAGATGCAGGAAGAACTAAATAGGAGGAGTAGCCCTCAGGTTCATAGTAGACCACCCACATACACGTCTCCATCCCTAGAAGATCAAAGGCTGCCCATGATCTATTCTCTTCACCAACCAGAGGGGAATGACTTTTTATTGTGTTCCTTTGTTGTATGCCAATATGGCATTTGTGGACATATATTTTGTATTGCATATAGTTAACATTGTATGCCTATATGGCATTCTTGTAAGCCAAAATGGCTATTTTGTATATATGTTATACTTATATCGATAGATATTGATGTATGCCTATATGGATATTTGGTTAATACAAATCTTTTTTATTGATGGCGTCCATACTTGCATTATAAATCTACGTTTGAATGGATATTTGTAGATGGCTACTTCAAATATTTAAAGTCCAATTGTATTACATAAGATGTTTGTTGATCCAATAAGCTAGCTATTTTTATTCAAGTATCACCTAAACCTTATTTTAGAACTAAAAGATAAAAGTTGTATTTAAAAAAAAATGAATCATCATGTTGAACAGAAAATATTAATATTCTTTATGAGTTGCTCAATTGAAAATATTCAAATGAGTATGCTAATCTATATTCTTTATGAGTTGGTCAATTGAAAATATTTCTTAATTTCTTGTTATTATACCATATTGGGATGCAAAGAGTATGTTTGTTGTTTTGAATAAGATAGTTAAAATCATATGCTTATGAGCACCTGATGACCATTGTGGTTATTAAATGTAATTCCTCTTGCATATAAGGTGAGGTTATGAGATTACATTGAGTCTTACCTAATTTTAGTATGCAACATAACATTGGGGCTATAGGCTTCCATAAGTCATACCTCGGGGATTTTCAATTTTAGGCGCAAATTTGCTTTAAGACCTTAGGCGCATTTCTCTACTTGCACAACCTCAAAACTCCGCTTAGAACTCAGGGTGCCTTTCATCATCCAAACAACCTCAAAATTATGCCTTGATATTGAAAGGATGTTTCAAAGTATAAAGGAGGGCACCTTAAGGGAGGCAATTCATCTTGATTATCAAAGTTGATCAAACACATCAAACTAAGCATCATACCTCTAGGCGCATTTTTGCCTCTCTCTAAACTATCCATTTTGGCACCTTGATGTAAAGTGAAGTCTAAACTTAGTGAAGATTGCGCCTAGAAAGATATCACCTTGGATATGCACCTAGAGTCATCCTAGATCATCCATTTGTGCCTAAGGGTCAATATAACATAATATAACTTAGGAAGACTTTGAAAATCATCAAAAGAAGCCTAGGCACCTTTTCTTGTCTCCACCATCCATTTTGGGCGCCTAGAGGAAAATGAACTTCAAATCACTTTCAACTGTAGTGCCTAGTGTTAGAACCTTCAAAATGACTAAATCTTACCAAAGGAAGTCTAGGCGCCTATTGTCACTTGGATCATCATGAATGAGCGCCTAAGTGGAAGGAGAATAAGCATCTTGTATGGAGGTGCACTTTTGTGTCTAAATAACCTCATTTTGGTGCCTTGAAGGAAGATGTTCTAAATCCTAAGATCTAGCGCCTAAGTGTAAAATGGTCTCCTATAGGTTTGAACAAGTGATTGAAGCCATCAAATTGCCAAGAAATGAGCTAAGTATACTAAGGCGCCTTTTCTTGTCTAAACTATCCATTTTGATGCCTAGGAGGAAGGAGATTCAACATCATGAATCAAGGTGCCCTTTGCCATCAAAACAACCTCACATTGGCGCCTTGGAGGAAATCAACTTAAAACTACAATTCTTGGAGTTTTTTCATGTTTTGATGATGTCTTTTGAGAACAATTATAATGATTGAAGGATGAGGTGGGTAAAAAGTCTTCATCTAGCTTAGGCACCCATTCAATATTTAGTTTTTTCACATACCTTAATTTGTGCCTTGACTTGGAGGAGTTAGTTTATGGTTTAAAATGATTTCTATGTGTTTATATGATTCAATGTTTGTCAATAATTTAATATGCTGGTACAATGTAGCTCGGACTGTTTTGGCATGTTTGGGTGCAAAAAAGGGACCATGCCTAGCCTAAACGTACCCATCCCGATGCATTGGAACTGTCGGTTTGGCCACACGAGGAGAAGAACAAAAGTTACACCCCGTTGCAACTTTACACTACCTCCTTCTGACGATTTTTGGGGCAGCAGAAAACCTTTCACCACAGGCAAATGCCTTAGAGATATAAAAAAATGAGAGAGGTTATTGTAGAGGCACTCTACATGATCGCGTTCCCTTAGACAAAATATTTCTAAGTGACACGGTTTTTGAGTAACATCTCATCAAAGATTGCTGCCTTTTTGCAATTTAGACTCTTTAGGGATATCATCAGTACAATGTAGCTCGGACTGTTTCGACATGTTTGGGTGAAAAATAGGACCATGCCTAGCATAAATGTACCCATCCGAACACGTTGAAATAGTCAGTTTGGTCACGTAAGGAGCAGGACGAAAGTCACACCCCTTTGCAACTTTACACTGCCTCCTTCTGACGATTTTTAGGGTAGCAGAAAACCTTTCACCATGGGCAAATGCCTCAGAGATATAAAAAACTGAGAGAGGTTATTGTAGAGGCACTCTACATGATCGTGTTGCCTCAAACAGAATGTTTCTAAGTGACACAGTTTTCAAATAACATCTCGTCAAAGATTGCTGCCTTTTTGCACTTTGGACTCTTCAGGGATATCGTCGGTACAATGTAGCTCGGACTGTTTCGACATGTTTGGGTAAAAAACAAGACCATGCCTAGCATAAATGTACCCATATGGACGTGTTGGAATAGTTAGTTTGGTCGCATCAGGAGCAGGACAAAAGTTACACCCCTTTGTAACTTTACACTGCCTCCTTCTGATGATTTTTGGGGCAGCAAAAAACCTTTCACCACGGGCAAAAGCCTCAGAGATATAAAAAACTGAGAGAGGTTATTGTAGAGGCACTCTACGTGATTGTGTTGCCTCAGACAGAATGTTTCTAAGTGACACAGTTTTCAAGTAACATCTCGTCAAAGATTGCTACATTTTTGCACTTTGGACTCTTTAAGGATATCGTTGGTATAATCTAGCTCGGACTGTTTCGATATGTTTGGGTGAAAAACAGAACCATGCCTAGCCTAAACATACCCATCTGGATGCATTGGAACTGTCAGTTTGGTCGCATCAGGAGCAGGACACCAAAAATGCAAAAGTTGCTTTGTGCAACTTGACAACATTGACACTTTTTTGCAACAGGACTCAAAGACTCAAACTGACCCCAAATGACTCAAAGTGACTTAAAAACAAATGAAATGGTCTTAGAAGACCTTATTACATACAATTGACTCAATCAAAACAAAATTTTATTTTTTGACCCCTCTTAGAGGCATGACAACCTAGGTGCCCCTGCACCATTAGTGCAACTGAAGGACTATGGTGGTGGCATGAAACTAGAGTGAGTTGACATTCGTTTGCATCTACTTTGGCATCTTGAAACAATTCTAGAGTAGAGTAAGACTCATTTTCTTGAAAACAATTTAAGAAACCCTTATCTAGGGTTTTGGTAAGAATCATGCATTTTTTGGCCATTCCATTGATTTGATTCACTTTTGATCAGTGGAATGGGTTGTAGTAGGTCTATTCTAGTATATGATGAGTTTTTGGCAAGAAATCTGGGGAGAAGAAGTTTTCTTTGAGGAAACCTAACAAAACCATGTGTTAGGTGATGTTTAGAGACATAGAGAAGGAACCATAGAGGCATTTTTGGGAACAACAGATTGTAGGAGGACAAAACCTACAAAATTCATAGTTTTAGCATTAATACTAAGTGCTCAAGTCATTGGTTGAGTTCTATGTGTGAATTTAAGAGGGTCTCTTTGTATTTTAGGCCTAATTGGGGCTCTAGGTTATTGAGAGGAGTTATAGGTTAGGGTATATCGTCCAAAACAACCTCTACCTAGTTTTGGATATGTAATAGGGAGTCCAAATGGGTATCTACTGATTGTCCAAGTTCTGTGTTTGAACATCTGTATCAAAAGTTATTAGAACTGTTCTCTTTTTTAGGGCTATAAGCCATTTCTTGGGTTTGTGAAGGAAGTGTTAATCCTAAGTTTGGTCTGCCTTTGGGAATGATTGGAATGGGTCCCGTAGCATCTGAAATCACCTTTTTCATGAAGAATTCAGAGTCTCTAATTGTTGTTCCCACTTTTGTATAATGATCATGAAATTTGGGCTTTAGAGCATAAGGAAACCTTGTCTAGTTTGCCATCCTCCAACTACCCCATTGCCTCTACATCACAATTAGAGACACCTATTATCTAGTTAGAAACCAAGACACCTAGAGACACCTATATTTTATACATTACCTAGATTTTATACATTATTCTCAGGATCAACTTCATCCATCACTTAGGTCTAACCCCATGAAGCATAACATGATGATGTAAAAATGTGTATATGTGTAAAAGTGTAGTAGGAAATAAAAAAAGACAAACCTTACAAATTAATGTGCATACTTACAACTCAATGTAACATGACTTTACAAAATCAATGTGAATACTTACAAATTAATCCAACGAACCATCTGGGTCTTCTCTACTCTTTATTGTGTCAAGTATTGCTTCATGGTCAGACTCACGCACCTTCCACGAGATTTTGTTTAAAGGTCTACCCCAATACTGTATCAAATGAACATTGGATGCTACGACAAGTTCAAGTAATGAAGAATCTTCTGATGCGTGTCAAAGTCCTGAAACAGCCAAACATTAACACTCTTATGTGGGTACCTTCTAAGCCATGTTCCAATAATAACCACTGAGCCTGTGGGGTATTCAATGTTTTATCCATCTATAACTGGGGCCTCCAATTTCCTTTTGGCCTCAACATAACGACATAAGTAATAATCTATTCCCTCTTCATTATCTTCATCTACAATAACTGCATATACGTGCCCTACATTGATATGTGTAGCAAATTAGATGAAATTAGTCAACATTACAAAAATACTACAAAGTAAGATGACATTAGAAATTTCAAAAACTATGCAAATAGATATATTACCTGGTTGAACTAGATCTGATATGTGGTCAAAGTCAACTGATGATTCCATCTGTGTTAGTTCCAGTGCCGTCGGGGGTCGATACGTGTCAAGTGGGCTAAGATAACTTAACTGCCATTCGTCAACCCACTCCTTTGACTCACACTCATCCCAGGCTTGAATTGTACAGGAAGAACAAAAGCATGACATCTTTCACGTATGGATACTCCATGAACCTACAATTAAGCTTCTGAAAGAGTGCATCTCATTTGATCTCGTTAGTGTACAATAGTCCTCATATGGTACAATGTTAGTATCATCTATCAACCAAAAAAATCTACGAACTGAAGACTTACCTTTATTACTTGGACCCATGGAAGCATTACACCACTCGATAATCGATTTTGCATCTGTCAACTTTGCATTTTATTTATACTTTAACTCTTCTCATGCTATGGCTCTTTTGATACATGCTCCTACACCATCATGCTCCCCCTTTCCATGCCCGGCCTTACAAAAATTTCACATATGCTGAATACCTGTAAAATTATGCCTCCTACTCAGCCAATAGAAATTTTGCGAGTTCTTGAATTGTGACGCACAGTTATCCGACCATATGATATGCTGACTGAATGATATGCCCCTTCTAGCCAAATCATTGTAGAACACCTAAAAGTAACCTTGCACGAACTCCGTAGAATGCGTACGATCATCACTAATATAGAAATTATACTCTCTTATGACCTTTTTGTCATCCTCTGTACTATCATTCACATGAATGAATGTGATGTACACAAATATAGAAACCTGTGTGGAGTTGTAATATTGTGATTGCACCTCACGCTGTGGCTGTAGACTGTAGTTCTCTGCAAATTCGATGACTGAAACAATGCTACCAATCGGAAATGTGTCATTGCATAACTTGAATTGCAAGTCCAACCATCGAGCTCTATGGGCATGTCTTGCATACTCATACACTATGATGTCACGAAATATAGGCATAAACTGATACACTGGCATCTTTTCAATAACCAATTCACACCTCTTTGCTTCTTTACCATCTTTTGTATTGTATGCCACTATTTTATACTTGTCAAACTCTACTAGTTTGTTTCCAACCGCATGTGTTCTTTCCATATGTTCACATATTGGCAAATGTTGCAAGCCACTGCAACGATGATATGTGCCATCCAAGTATAATTTCTTGTAGAATATTTGACCTTCTTCTCTTTCACATAAAATTCTTGATATGAAGTCTCTTGAAGATGTTGGTGGGGCACGTATGGCACAACCCTGCAAAACATTGTTAGTATATCTAAACATATAGACCTATAAACATCAAAATGGTTAGAAAATTCAATATGTAATCTACAACAACAAGTAGTGCGTGTGTGATTTATCTTGACATAGAAAGGTTTTAGCATTTCAAAATATCTTTGACAAATTTTAATTTGAGGATACTTCTCTAGAAATTTACCATAAAACTGTGTTTGACTCTCATCCAAAAAATGCTTTGGATGTGGCTCACAGTTCTGACTACTAATTCTCCTTCTTACCACATCCCTTTGATTCAGAGATACCCTTGTGTAATTCTTCCAAAAGTCTTCAATTAGTGATCTCAATGCTTCAACAATTAGTTTATATTTTTGTGGTAGTCTCCCCAAGAATGCCCATAATTCATTGGCATTAGTGTCCTCAATTCTTTGGCATCTTCCAATGGCTCTTGATAAAGTTTTCCTATTAATTCTCAATTCTTGACTCGTCTTTCTAATGAGATGAGCTTTCCTTGTTTGACTACTTACTATAGTCGATGTAATCACATGCCATGTTGCATTACTATCTTTTGTGTGTGAGGTGTTACCCACACTCTCATACACACTCATTAGATTCTTGACAATAGATTTTTCACTTGAAGCCTCTGATGTTCTCAACCCAAGAATATTCATGATGGCCCTATACTTTATACTTCGCATCATTTCAAGGAATAGTTGACATCTTGCAGTCTCATTTAACTTTTCAAAGAACAATCTCCAAATCTTATGAGCATATCTTCTACAAGTGCATTTTGGAACCTTACCTTCCATTGGCTGCAAAATATTCCCATCAATATCAATCAAATACTTTGGCTTTCTATGCAAAATTCTAGGTGGTGTTAAGTTAGATAAATTCATCTCAACATTACGAATTTCATCAATATTTAAATGAGATGGGCTATATGGCATACCTTCGATCGAAGATGGAATAAATGACATACCTTGAGGTTGAGGTGGGAATGATGGCGTACCTCCTTCATCACATGTGAGTGATGATGTACTCTCAACTTGAGATGTGGTAGATGGTGTCCCTACATGTTGACTTGCGGTAAAGGACGTGTCTCCAACTATGGTATTCAAATCTCTCCTAGAACGAAGTTTTTGCATTCATTCTCTTTGTGCCGCCAATACCATATCTCTTTGTGATGGTTGTGGTTCCTCTTCAATTGGCATGTCTTCATTTATCATGTCCAATTTCCTCTTCTCACGAAGTTCCCTCATAGCCACTGCTTTCTTAGCATTCTTAGCTTCTATCTCTTCCTGTGTTGGTTTAATTCTTGATCGTTTCCTCGGCATGACAGAGAATTTGTCTGTAGCATGATAAAGAGACCAATATTAGTTCCTAAGAAATGAATCCATACAAATAACTAAAATATATGTCATTCAACCCTTCATAGTAAATGTACATACAATCATCATGTAAAAGAGTAAATGTCACTCAACCAAAATAGGTACAAAGCAAGTTATTGTAGCCATGAAAAGAGTACATGGGACTTCATGCTTGAAAAGGTTGAGGCAGACCCAATTTGACATGTTTGTTGTTACTAGGGCTACTAGGATTTGGAATTGAGGTGTTTTGTTGGTACTAGGGATACTAGGATTTAGGTGGCTTGTGAAGGAATAGACAACAATTGTTGTGTCATATGCATGTACAAATCATCATGAATAGGTGCATAAGGAATGTCCTAGCCCAAGATATGTGCATACAAATCATCATGTCATGTGCATACTTGTATGATCTTGGCACCTATTCATTTGTATTTTAACATATTAATATGACAAGATAATAGTGGGATTGTATTTTTATTATGTTGTAAGGATTTATTCTTGTATAGTTTGACATCATGGTATGTTAAGGTCTGTTTATTACACATAATTATTAAATAGCCCAAGTGTAGAAAATATACTTGGCATCATGTGAGATTGTAGGCTACTTTCTTGATTGGGAATGTGAAGAGTTTTAAACATGTATGATAAAGCATGATAAAGTAATTCAAATAGAATTAAGGAAAATGTAAAGAACATGCATGTAAAGACTTGACATACCTAAAAAATAAATATTTGAATGGAGAGAGTACCCAATTATGTAGCATTTTTTTCTTCTTGCATCAAACTCCTCAACAATTTGAGTTTTTCACCACTTGCTTCATTTTCAATGTTAAATTGAATAACACTCAAATATAATTACTAACAACAATACTATTAACCAATCTATAATGTTAAATTACTAAAATTAAATCACAATTAACATTGCAACACTACAAAAATTGAAACTTGAATAGATATATATCAAACTTGGTGTGAAAACTATGTTATTTCCTCCTCAAGTTGGCAAAGCAGAAAAGGTGGTGGAAAGATCATGCAAAGGTGGTAGAATGTGTAAAATGTGCACGTGAACTTCCCAACAACATGAAATCACTTCTTTTTTTGTCAGAGCACGTGCATAATCAACATGAAAATAGAGCATGTGGGCCTGGATCAAGGGGGTCAACATTTTTTTACCGTTTCTATAGCAGGACAAAATGCGAGTGCATTATAAAGCGCTCGCGTTTTGTCCTGCTATAGATTGATCCATAAATATTTGTGCGTATCTTACCTTTACAATATCTCACCTCTAGTTCCATTAGCTCATATTCTATATCTCACTTATCTCTCCCCCTCACCTCTCTACCTCTCCCCTCTCTATGTCTCTCAGTCGCTCCTTATCTACCTCAACCCTAAACCTTATCCCTAAACCCTAATCCCTCAACCCTCAACTCTAATCCCTCATCCCTAAACCCTAAATAAACCCTCAACAGGCTCGATACTATACCTTAAACCATAATCCCTTATTCCTAAACCCTCCAACCCTATCCCTAATCCTTATACCCTAGACATTCTACTTTAACCCTCAACCCTATCTCGAAACCCTCAACCCTATCTCGAAACCTTCAACCCTCGAACCTCAATGTACTCAACCCTCAATGTCAAACCCTAATCCCTCAACCCTTAACTCTAATCCCTTGACCCTCAACCCTATCCCTAAACCCTAATCCCTAAAGCCTCAACCCTCAACCCTCAACGTCAAATCCTAATCCCTCAACCCTTCACTCTAATCCCTCAACCCTAAACCCTATCCCTAAACCCTCAACACTATACCTTAAACCCTAATCCCTCAACCCTCAACCCTAATCTGTCATCCCTCAACTCTAATTCCTCATCCCTAAACCCTAAACGCTATCCCTATTCCTAAACCCTCAATGAGCTCGATACTATATGTTAAACCCTAATCCCTTATCCCTAAACCCTCTAACCCTATATGTAATCCTTATACCCTCAACACTCTACTTTAACCCTAATCCCTCGACCCTCAACCCTATCCCTCAACCCTCAAACCTCAATGTACTCAACCCTCAACATCAAACCCTAATCCCTCAACCCTTAACTTTGATCCCTCGACCCTCAACCCTATCCCTAAACCCTAAAGCCTCAACCCTCAACCCTAAACGTCAAATCCTAATCCCTCAACCCTTAACTCTAATCCCTCAACCCTAAACCCTATCCCTAAACCCTAAACACTATCCCTATTCCTAAACCCTCAACGGGCTCGATACTATACCTTAAACCCTAATCCCTTATCCCTAAACCCTCCAACCCTATCCCTAATCCTTATACCCTTGACACTCTACTTTAACCCTAATCCCTTGACCCTCAACCCTATCCATAAACCCTCGACCCTCAAACCTCAACCCTCAACCCTCAACGTTAAACCCTAATCCCTCAACCCTTAACTCTAATCCCTCGACCCTCAACCCTATCCCTAAACCCTAAACCCTAAACCCTAAATCCTCAACCCTCAACCCTCAACCCTCAACGTCAAATCCTAAACCCTCAACACTATACCTTAAACCCTAATCTCTCAACCCTTAACCCTAAACCTTATCCCTAAACCCTAATCCCTCAACCCTCAACCCTAATTCATCATCCCTCAACTCTAATCCCTCATCCCTAAACCCTAAATGCTATTCCTAATCCTAAACCCTCAACGGGCTCGATACTATACCTTAAACCCTAATCCCTTATCCCTAAACCCTCCAACCCTATCCCTAATCCTTATACCCTTGACACTCTACTTTAACCCTAATCCCTCAACCCTCAACCCTATCCCAAAACCCTCAACCCTCAAACCTCAATGTACTCAACCCTCAACGTCACACCCCAATCCCTCAACCCTTAACTCTAATCCCTCGACCATTAACCCTTAAAACTTGAACCCTAAAACCTATCCCTACACGCTCGAAACTCGACACTATATTTTAAACCCTAATCCCTTAACCCTCATCCCTAAAGCCTCAACCCTAAATCCTTAAACCTTCAACCCTAAACCCTATCCCTAATCCCTCTACCCTTGACACTCTTCTTTAACCCTAATCCCTTGACCATCAACCCTATCCCTCAACCCTCAACCCTCAACATTAAACCCTAATTCATCAACCCTAAACCCTAATCCCTCAAACCTGAACCATATCCCTAAACCATCAACCCTCAACACTATACCTTAAACCCTAATCCCTATCCCTCAACCCTTAACCCTTAAAACTTAAACCCTATCCCTACACCCTCAACACTTGACACTATATCTTAAGCCTTAAACCCTCATCCCTAAAGCCTCAACCCTCAATCCTTAAACCTTCAACTCTAAACCCTATCCCTAATCCCTCTACCCTCGACACTCTAACCCTAACCTTGACATTAAATGCTAATCCTTCAACCCTAAACCCTATCCCTAAACCCTCAACCATCAACACTATACCTTAAACCCTAATCCATCAACCCTAAAACCTAATCCCTCAACCCTCAACCCTAAACACTATAAATAAACCCTCAACCCTCGACACTATACCTTAAACCCTAATCCCTCAACCCTAATCCCTCATCCCTAAACCCTAAACATTATCCCTATTCCTAAACCCTCAACCCTCAACACTATACCTTAAACCCTAATCCCTTATCCCTAAACCCTAAACCCTATCCCTCAACCCTTAACCCTTAAAAATTAAACCCTAAAACCTATCCATAAACCCTTGACACTCAACACTATATTTTAAACCCCAATCCCTTAACCCTCAACCCTAAAGCCTCAACCCTTAATCATTAAACCTTCAACCCTAAACCCTATCCCTAATCCCTCTACCCTCAACACTCTACTTTAACCCTAATCCCTTGACCATCAACCCTATCCCTAAACCCTCAACCCTCAACTCTCAACATTAAACGCTAATCCGTCAACCCTAAACCCTAATTTGTCAACCCTAAACCCTAATCCCTCAACCCTAAACCCTATCCCTAAACCCTCAACCCTCAACACTATACCTTAAACCATAATCCCTCAACCCTAAACCCTAATCCCTCAACCCTAAACCCTAAACCCTATCCCTAAACCCAACAAAACTGCTTTGCCTTATGTTAGGTTGTTAAACCCATCATTTTTGACACTCTTCTCTTAAAGATATCTGAGTTGCAAGAATATGTCAGAAAAATGGCTATGAACTTTTTTAATGTTAGTAATGTTATATGGCATGTTTTTCTGGCCCATCTGGGGTTCATAATGCCAATAGGTGTACACACTATGAAGAAAGCTTTGTGTATGGTACATCCACAGTGAGTAATTAACAGTTGAAATCAAAAGGATGATCATTATGAGAAAAGCTTTGCATTGGGGTACATCTATGTTTCTTTCTATCCACCCCGCACTTAGGGGAGGTATATTGTTATGAAACAGGCAAATAATCTCCCATTGTTTACTGGCTCTATCCACAAGAACTACTAAACTTTCTTCTCTTGGTAATTGTAGAGGACATTTACCTATTTTTGGCAACTCCTGCATTCCCAAACCATTACAAAAACTAAGTTATTTTAACCCAATAAATAGTTGATTGCATTGATTTAATACTCTACTATATTAAAGCTTAGCATTCACACAAATGCAAATGTTCATATTATAGACGACTGCATTATATTAGACTATTAGAGATCCCTCAGAAAAATGTAATAACAAAACTGCTTTGCCTTATGTTAGCTTACAATTAAACCCATTCTTGTTGACACTCTTCTCTTAATAAAGTAAGAGTAATAAGAATAGAAGGCAGAGAATTTGATCTTACTAGTATGCATGGTTGGTTTACATTCCGTGACTTCATTTTCATTGAATAAAAAAGTAAATATTTGATTTGAAAGGTGGGATAGAGTTCACTGTCATGTGCTTTTCTAGATGATAGGGTCCATAATGCCCAGGGTTCTTCAAAGAAAGGCTTGTAACATAATTAAGTTTTTGTTATACCAATCCTCTAGGTAAAGCTACAATTCAAATGCCTGCTTTGAAAGTTGAAATAAATTAAATTAGACTTACAATTTTGATTTTCTTCCATTGCTTCAACAACATCATTGTTTTCTTCATCAGAAACCAATTCAAGATCAGCAACTTGCTGCCCATTGGTTGACTTGAATTGTGTCCTCTGTTAGAAGAAGGACATTTTTTATCTGTATCAATGTTGGTATTCATAAGCTGAAGAGCATGATATTTTTCACACACCCTATTATTTGAAATATCTTAACCTTAAAATATGACTTGGATACGTACTTGAACATAGCGAAATCTCCAATCTCCAGCCCATGATGATTCACAAAATTTTCCCAACCTTGCCTAAATTCCAGTTTATTTATGGTACCCCTTAATTGTACATCCCACTCCTACCCACCTGGGCCTTGAAGAAGGAGGCATGCCCATTAAACCAACTCATTTAACAACTTGTTGCCCATCGGTTGACTTGAACTGCATCCTCTGTTAGAAGAAGGGCATCTTTTATCTGTATCAATGTTGGTATTCATAAGCCGGAGAGCATTGATGTTTTTCACACGCCCTGTTCTTTGAAATATCTTAACCTTCAATTATGACTTGGATATGTACTTGAACACAACAAAATCTCTAATCTCCAGCCCATGATGATTCACAAAATTTTCCCAACCCTTCCTAAATTCTAGTTTATTTATGGCACCCCTTAATTGTACATCCCTAAACCCTAATCCCTTAACCCTAAACCCTAATCCCTAGTCCCTAAACCATAAACCATAATCCCTAATTATAATTTATGGTACCCTAATCCCTAAACCCTAATCCCTAATCCCTTATCCCTAAACCATAAACCCTATCCCTAAATCCTCAACCCTCAACACTTAAACCTTAAATCCTAAACCCTATCCTTAAACCCTTAACCCTCAAAACTATACCTTAAACCCTAATCCCTCAACCCTAAACTTTCAACCCTAAACCCTATCCCTAATCCCTCTACCCTCAACACTCTACCTTAACCCTAATCCCTCGACCCTCAACTCTAAACGCTATCCCTAAAGCCTTAACCCTAAACCCTAATCCCTTAAGGTCCTAAACTCTAATCCCTTATCCCTAAACTCTAAATCCTATCCCTAAACCCTTAACCCTCAACCTTAAACCTTAATCACTCAATCCTTATCCACCCCTCTCCTCCCCTATCTAGCTCACCCCCATCTCTACCCTCCTCTACCCTCGACACTATACATACATACATATAGGCATACACACATACATACATATAGGCATACATAGATACATACATACATATAGGCATACATACATACATACATACATACACACATACATACATGATTAATAACCTTGAACATAAAAAAATTCAAGGGGGACATAACATGAGCACATTATAACGTGCTTCGTTATTGTAAACATGACAAACAGTCCACAAACTTCTACAGAAAAGGAAAAATGCAAAGTTGAACATAATGCGAGCACGTTATAACACGCTCGCGTTATGTTTTTCTTTGGGAATCCCAAGCCTTGGGCTTGGGATTTTCTTTGGATTTCCAACCCAAAGGCTTGGAGTGTCTTCCCAATGTCCAGAGACGTGTTTTTCCATATTCTACAGGATTTCACATAATTTTGTTCGTGCTAACCCTCAAATTTGCACGTGTTTCAAGGTCAAACAAATCAAACATCTGGGTAATGTTAGGCTTTCTCTTAGCTATTTGACGATGTGATTTTTTTCATATTTTGACAATGTTAAGCCTTTCATCTTTAATTTCTTTTGTTTGTGTGTTTGTTTTTGGACAAAAACCACTGTTTGACCCTTTTTTTCATTGTAAATTAACTCTTCATTGAAATTTCAAAAAACTTACATATCTAGAAACTAGACTCCATTCTACACATTAAAAAAAGAAAAAAATAATTTTCAATTAGTTTTCAAAATTTATAGGGGTAGCACGGCCAAAATTCTATTTTGTAGGATGTGTCCACTTTGAAAATTAGTAAAAAATCAAATATTCATCAAAACATTATCAGAAAAATTAGGCATAAACTACATGTTGTTAGCTAATTTCTCACTGAAGCGATTTTAAAAATACCAAAAAAAAGTTGACCTTTTGAGGGAGCCACAAAACATGCTATGTTATGTTTTTTTGACAGAAACAACACCAATTTATGTGGCTCCCTCTTTTGAACCCCTTAATCTATACCATTTTCAAAAAAAATTAGTAGTTTAAAAAGTAGACTCGGAGTACTACGAACATTGTTTTGGTTGCATCTCCAAATTTTGAGTGTAACTATGCTCAATTTCTCATCCAAGGCCAACATTTCCTGATTTCAGAAAAAAAGTGGCCACTTAAGACCCCTTTTTGGCCCCCCATCTTTTTGCACTTACCCTAATATTGATCAAAACAATATTGTGAATGGTATTATTAGAGTGGACACTAGCATCCTAGGGGATAAGAAGACACAAAACATAGGTGGAACAAGTGTTTTGCTATGTGATGGATCTTGCCCATGTGGAATGGGGTGTTTCTAGAATGATTTGTTCTCTAGGAAGTAATTGGCTAATTATTAATCCTTGTTTGAGTGGAAGTCTTGCAGTTGATCTTGTTTCAGGTTACAACAGGCATTTGAAGGATGGAGAAGATGGAGTATTATGGAGTTGATCATGTGTTTAGATTTAATATGATATTGATCTGGAGCTCTTGTTTGATAGTATGTAATAACCCTCATGCATGGTGGTTATGTTCTTTCATTCTATGGTCGTTTGCAACAAAGTATTCATGTTGGGTGTTTGTTCTTGGCTCCTTGATCACATGGAGAAACTTGGGTTGTCATGACTATGGTTTGATGTGCTTATGTTGGGTGCTTGGTTTTAGTCCCTGGCATTGGAAGGCATTATTTTGTTAACCTCAAATGCATGTAGGCTGTGGAGTTGATCATTGGATGATCTAAAAGCTTTTGGAACAACCTAGCTCCTCCGTATGCTTGTACATGGTGGTGGTTGTGGAATTGGCCTACAAGTGGGCCTGGAGTTCCTGGACCTCTACTTCCTTTTGGTTGGTTGTTCTTGCATGTCTCAGTTTCATATTGATTTGATCTGAGGGTTTTGTAGATTTTCTGTTCAAAATCTACGGTTATTCCTATGTGTGTTATTTCATTGTTCTGGTATAGTTGTTATTGGTGGTTTTTAGACTTGTGGGTCTTCCAAATGATAAGTGGATATGGATTTGCATGTATGTCAGTGACATGGTGGTTTTGCAGGTTTTACATGGTTAATCAAAACTTGTGGTAGATCTGCGAATAAACTATTTTTTAGATTATGATTCCTTGGGGGTGTTTTTGGATGTAAGTTAGTTGCAGGTTTGCATGTATGCTTCATGCATGGTGTGAGGAGGTTTGTAGCTTTCTCGGTGTGGATATGTTGGTATGTGATTAGTCACTCATCATTTCTATAGTATTTGCTTGACGGTTTCCTTGACTACGGCTACTCATATGTGGACTTGTTTGGCAAATTAGATCTATGGTTGGTTTGGTGTTTGAGTCTTGTGGTCTACATGTTATCTTCTTGTTATCTCAGTTTGCAAGTTACTAATGTGATGATGAGTTTGCATGTTTCATGTTTGGGATCTACGAGTTATGCAGTTTTGTGGACTTATCAACTATTTGATTGCAGTGGGATGACTCGGATGTGTACTGTCTATATCCACCAGATTGATTCAATATTTATGTAGACTTTGTTAGTTAACCTTGTCTGTGGTCATTTGTGCATTGGTATGTTGCATTGGGATGAGAGGATGGATGATTAGAGTGCTTGGATAGTTGGTTATTGGGACTTGTAGCATGTTTATCATAATGCCTTGATAAGCTTGATATCACAGTTTCAATGAGAGTTTTGGTAGTGATGTGGATCTATCACTTGGTGATGGATGATATTCTACAGTGGTTGTAGGGTGTTATGGTAAGACTTTTGGATTATGAATCTTATATGCTGTGAAATTATTTTGACATATTGAGTTCCATTATTAGAGGATAGTTATCTTCATGTGATTGGAGATGGTATTGTGCCATGATGGATTCTTATTTCTAAGATTGGAGTTTTGGCATGATGGTGCCCCTTTGGCAAGATATGTTCATTGGAGCAGGTAGTGATCTCCTAGGAGGAGATGTTAGATTATGATGTCATGTGTGTTCCTGGATTTTGTAGATGTGCAGTGGGAGCTTTGATAGTGGTCTGGTGAAGTTCTCTTTGGTTTTGAGTATGAATCATTTGCTTGAAGCTTCATGATTTTGCAAGATGCATTTGAAGTTGGCATGAATTAGTTGATGGATGCTCATGGATACTAGAGAGACTTGAAGTGAGGCTAGAGATTTCTTGTTATGGGGATCATGTGTTGGAATGGTGAAATTTCAACAGAAAGACTAAGGAGCCTTTCACCTTGGTATGGACATGAGTTCATGTTTAAACTTGAGAGGAGATTGTTCTTGGAGAGAGTCTATGAGACTCGGTGTATCTCAGTGGATCATTCTCATTCCCCACTCTCAGTTCACTCGGTAGAAAATGATCTGATAGGTATTGCCCATGTTATTTCAGATTCATTTTGTTTTATGCTTTGATTTCTCATGGATATGGATCTTAAGCTATAGTTTCTAGTTCTGGAGGGTTTGTTTGAGGAGTACTTGACATGGTAATCTCCTTAGGTATATGGTTTGATTTTTTAGAAGTTTTGGAGATGTTATTGGGCTATATTCCTATTTTTTGGAATGAATTTTTTGAGTTTGATCTTCCTTGGATAGAGAAGCGTACATCTTTTTTGTTAAATGAGATATATATGTTTTGTTTGATCTAATGAGATTAAACAGTTGGGTGTTGTTAAGGCTTTTTAGTTGGGGTTTTGTAAAGGAGATCTTACTTGGCACAGCTTAGTACTTGGTGGTGTTGGTAGGACATGATATGGTTTGCAATTTCTCTTTATGGTCTCATGTTTCTTCCTAGAGGTTCTTATTCATCTAGTATGATCATTAGTTTTGTGGTCATCTACTGTTGTTGTACTTTATTGTTTTTAGCAACAGTATGTGTTCTTTTAATGTATATCATTTGAGATGTGGAAAACTTGGGAGAAGTGGAGGAGATCAAAGGTGATAGAGTGAGCAGAAAGTTGTTTGTGGAAGTATGCTTTGTTTTGCAGTGGGTTAGTTGTAGTTTGCAGATCATTGTGATTGTTCTTTGTATTACATGATTTGATTATAAGCCACACTTTTATGTAAGTGTTAATTGGTAGACTTTAAGTTACTTTGGTTGGCATTGCTCATGCAGTATGATTCCTAGGATGAATATGTTTTCATTGGACTGCAGTATCAAGGGTCTTCAGATTTTTTGCACATCAATGGTTTTGGTGTGTTTGTTATCATGGGAGATGGTAACTTTGAGTAGGACAATGGATTATACAGGGATGAGAGCTACAGTATGGACTAGATATGTCATGTGTAGAAGTTCTATCAATGGTGGGTTTTTTAGTTGGATGTAAACAACTAGCCATGGTTGTTATTCTAACTATTCTAGAGCATTCATGCTCGATCTTGTTTTGGAGCTGTTTGGACTTTAGAGTTGTGTTCTGGTAATGGGTTTGAAGTTGGATACATTGGTGTGTCTATGTGGCATTAGTGTTTCATCATGTTTTTGGAATCCTAATATTTGTCATGTAGGTGATCACTTGGAAGATGTTACAGGTGCTTCTGTAAATCTCGTGAGCATAATGGAGTTCAGTTGAGGCAGTATGGTAACCTTGGTTGTTCACAGATTGGTTGTGTTTCCCTTTGGCTCTTGCAAGATATACGACAAGTGGGAGAATGTTGGGATTAGGTGTGTCATATACCTTGCAAGTTCTAATATTTGAAATATTTATTTATTTGTATTTTGGCAATTTATTTTTTATCACTTAGTGTCATGGAAGTTGCTAAATGCAACTATGACAACTTGTAAAGTGTGTAAGAGTTGCTAAAATGGAAAGAGCTTGAAAAATGAAATTACAATTGGAAACTTGAAAAGCAAGATTTTAGGAGATTGTGAAAGCATGATTTTAGGAGCCAAAAATGGAGTGCCATTTTTGGAGAGTCAGTTATGATTTGAGTAACTTTCTATATTATGGTGGATTTGATTCTCCATGACTAAGCATTGTAACTCATGGTTTTGAGTTTCCATTTTGGTGGTTTCTTGTATTAGAACTCCTATATATTGAAGGCTTGAGGAGAAGTTTGTGAGAGTTTTATGTAGGGTTATGCTGTCATTTTTTCCTCTAGAGGAGCAAGATGTAAATCTCCATGTTAAGGCTTTGAGCCTGCAAGTGTATTGTAACATGTTTGTTGTTGCAGATTAATACATTGGTTCGATGCTTTGGAGTGTGGGGTTTTTTACCTGAAAGGGTTTTCCCCATGTATATTGGCGTCTCTTCTCTTCTGTCTATCTTTCTTCTATTCTTCTTCTTTTTGTGTTCTTAAAGTGTTAATTTATATGTCGTTATGCTACTGAAATTTATTTAGATCTGTAAGCTACATTATCTTTCCTCTAAGGGTTAATGAGATGGGAAATCAACTATGTCTATTTTCGCTTTAAGGGCATAGTAGTATGTGCTTGCATCAAGTTATTGAATATCTGTTTAAGTAAAATATAGGATGTTGTAAGGTGCATGTTGGGTTTTCTTTTCCCTTTCACAAAGGTGGTTTTAACAAATCTAGTGATAGTTTTGAAACCCTAAGGAATATTCTATTAGGAAAAGGCATATTTTGTTTGTGGGAATTAGATGGCATCTTGATGATGTCAACATTTTTCCTCCCCAACCCTACCCCCTCTTCATTGGCAATTTTATTTTGGTACCTAATCTTTAGAGGCCTTGTTCTAGTTCAAATCAACTCCTTTTTTGAGCAATTCTTTTCTATATGGGATAATTTTTTGAGAGCTTCACAATGGTGTAGACAGTTTCTAATTTAGTTTGATTTTTTTAGAAATAACAGATTCTCACAGGTGATGCTAAGCAGTTCTAATTGGACGACTTTTGGGGCTTCGTTTAGGCCCATACGATAACATTTTCAGGTACAATTTTTTGAAAGTATGTAATTTTTATTGATATAGTTTGATTTATCCCATTCTATCAAAAAATATACTTTTATCTCTATGGCCTAATTTGGCATTTGTAATACATCGAGATCAATACCACTTCATTGATTTACTAAGTGACAATTATAATTACACTAAGTATAAAGTGCCAAGATCATACATTGTTGATAGGATCTTTGATTAAGTAATTTTTAGGGGGTAATCTTGTGGTAGTTGTCTGCTTTTAGTTCTTCTACTATGTGTTCTTGCAATGGGGAAAACTCAAGTTGAACTCCTAACTCCATATAACTATTCCTCATAGAAACAATCACCATGGAATTATCTAAAGCAAAAAGGTTGTATTGGTTATGTAAATGAAACTATTGTTGGAGATCATTAATTTTCCACAGTCCATGGTGATTGTATGAATGCTTCTGGATTTGACTGTGTTAATAATTTTTACTCAATGTTTCAGATCACACTCAGTGATCCATCATCAGGAGAATGAAAGCAAGAGAGGAGAAATGCAAATGATCAATTGCAGACCAAAACACCACTAAAAAAGGAGAGGGTGAGGTGACACAGACATCAAGAGGAAGATAAAATGTCTAAAAAGGGTAGTGTGGAATTAAAAAAAAAAGGGGGGGGGGTTCATTATATACGAGAGCACGATTGAACAATAAGGCATACAAATTTTAAAACATTACAAACAAGAAACATAAAAACTTAAAATAGGAACATTAACAATTACATAGAAAGGAACAAGCAGAGGGCTATATATAAAGTGCACAAAACAAACCAAAAAAGGTTGAAAACTGAAAGAAGGAACATGAGAAAATACCTAAGAAATAAATAAGATGAAACCAAAAAGACAAAAATCAACATTCAAAACAACACCAAGGACCTATTGAGGAAGACATGAACCAAATTAAAAAAAGGAAGGAAAATAAAATGAAATAGAAATAATAACCAACCTTAGTATAATAATGAATTAAAAATAAAAAGAGGGTTATATATATATATAAACAATCAAAAACTAAGAGGGGAAACAAAAGGAAACTAGACTAAATAATAAAAAAATAATAACAAAAAATCAAAGAGGGGTTGTCAATATACAACAATAAAATGGAAGTTTTAAAGGCTAAAGCATCTAAAAAACAAAAAAGCAAGAAGTATAAAAGAGAGGGAAAGACTGAATGAAAGCAATATGTATCTAGGTCTTACATAAGGAAAAGGCGAAGAGGAAAAAAAATAACTTGAAGGGTATAAAGGGGTCTTAGAGATTACAATGCAAAAAGAAGAAAAAGGAATCCACAATACCAGGACCTTGAGTTAGAAAAGACAAGAGCACAAGAATGAGGAACAACACATGCAGAGGAAGGAGCAAAGGGTGAGAGGTTCAAGTATGAATAGAAAGTTAGAGATGAGAAGTGGGGAATCTGGAAGGAACGAGAATACGAGATCGAAGCCCAACATAGGAAGAGGAAAGATCAGAGGGTGAGTGAGGTTGATGCATGGGAAAGAGAAAAAGGAAAAGGAAGAGAAGAAAGAAACCAAGGAAGAGAGAGA
This sequence comes from Cunninghamia lanceolata, assembly GCA_027924645.1. NCBI lineage: Eukaryota > Viridiplantae > Streptophyta > Pinopsida > Cupressales > Cupressaceae > Cunninghamia > Cunninghamia lanceolata. Next base: position 1,426,556 of record BSBN01000938.1, on the reverse strand, counting down.
GAGAGAGAGAACCAATGGTAAGGGACAACCAAGGAGGACACGACCAATGAACTGAGAGCTAGGAAGAAGGGGGCTAGGATACGGAAAGAATGGGACTACGAGACCGATGAACAAAATTGGAAGGGGAAGGAACCAAGGTCAAGAAGGTTCACGGATGAAAGAGAAATAAGGAAGAGAGGGGGGGAGAAAGTGGTGGGGGTGAGAAGCCCAAGAGGGGTAGAAGGGACCCAAGAGAAGAGAGGAGAAAACTAGCGGAGAAAGTCACCTAGGAGAAGAAGTCCAACAAATAGAGAGCTAGAAAGAAGAAGAGCGGAAAGGAAGAGAGAAGGATCACTTAGGTCAAGGGAGGGGGAGGGGATGTAGAAGAGATGAAGGGAGAAGGGGTTAAGAAGGAGGGTGCTTCTCGAAAAGGAAGAGATGACACGGGAAGGGTTTGAGGGAGAAAAAAAGGAAAAGAAAAGAAAGACTAAGAAGGACAGAGATTAGGAGGGTCAAGAGACCGTTTTCTAAGATGGGTGAGCAAGGGTTTCCAAGAGAAACTTACTCCCCAACCCTCATCTCGATTCAAGTTAGAGGGGTGATTACCGATTTCTATGGCCTCTTGCAGTTTCCTTTTAAAATAGTTATCTTCCTTGACTAAGATTTGAGTGTCCTTGAGGCAAATGTGGTGCTTGGTTTTGGAGGAGTGCTCCGCGAGGGTAGATTTTTGAGTTCGTTCATGTTTGATGTCGGCACCGTGCTCTTTGATCCTGATACTGAAAGAGCGACTAGTCTCCCCGATGTAGAGGTGCCACAAGAACACATCACTTTGTAGACTCCTGAGTTAAGGAAGAGGTCCTTGGGGTCTTTGGGGAACGGGAGGCGATTCCTAAGGGTAGAGACAGGTTTGAAAGCACACTGAAGGCCCTTTTTAAGAAGAATCTTGGAGATTTTGTTGGAGATGCCTTCAATGTAGGGTATAGAGGCCATGGGAGGGGGGTTGAATGTTGGGTATCTAAAGGCGTGGAGTAGAAATGAGATCTGGCTTGTTTGAAAGCCCTAGAGATAAGTTTGCTTTTGAAACCATTTAATTTGAAGACTTTGGAGAGGTGGGCAAGCTCACGATCTAAGTTCTCTTCGTCACAAATGCGAAAAGCCCTAGTAGCCAAAGTTTTGAGGACCCCAACTTTTTGGGCAGGGTGGTGGTGAGAGGAGGCATGAAGGTACAGATCAGTGTGGGTAGGTTTCCTAAAGACTTTTCAGCCTAAGGAACCACCAGGTTTTTTAACAAGCAAGATATCTAGGAAAGGAAATTGGTTATTAGACTCTAACTCTTTGATAAAGGAGATGCTCGGGGCTAAGTTGTTGAGGTGTAAGTGAAAGTCTTCAAGTTTCTCACGGCCATGGGGCCAACAAATATTGGTGTCATCGACATAGCGTTTCCACCACTTGGGTTTGAGGGGAAAGGAGTTGAGGGCCGTTTCTTCGAAATGTTCCATGTAAAGGTTAGCTACAATAGGGGAGAGAGGTGATCCCATGGCGACACCATCTAGTTGTTCATAGACCACTCCTTGGAAGGTAAAGAAAGTTGATCTGAGGCATAGCTCTACCAAGGAGACGAGTTCTGTATCAGTCTTGCATTTAATTAACTCAATGGAGTCAGGGATCGGAACCTTAGTGAAGAGGGAGATGACGTCAAAGCTGACTAAGAGGTCTCCATCCTCTAGTTTTTTGTCTTTGATGAAGTCAACAAAGTGGGAGGAGTTTTTTATGAAAGAACTTGATTTACCCACAAGGCGATCCCATGGCGAAACTATTGTTGTTCTCTACTGATGCTAGTGGAAAGGTAGTGTAGGAGATAAATTGTGAGAAAGCTCTTGGTCACATTTTCTCTTTTGTGTCTTGTGATTTAGAATTTCATCTAGAATCATGCAAAACACCTAAAGAGGCTTGAAAGCTATTGAAAAATTATATGGTAGAATTGACAAGATTAGGGAATATCAAATTGATAACACTTTGTTGAATCTTGATCCTAATAGTTTTGACCACATCCAAGACTACATCTTAAAGATAAAACAACTAAGAACACAACTAAAAGATTGGAAGAATTGATAAAGACGATTTACAATTAATTTTGAATGTGACATCCAAGCTCAGTCTTGAGTATTTAGTATTTGTTCCTAGCTTTCACACCCATTGGTTTTCTATGGGAGCTAGGCATGTTGAGCCTACTTTTGATGTATTTTTCAATCTTCTAATTCAAGAGGAAGCAACGTTAATTCAAATGGGTCTCATCACTTGTCTTCTAAACCACAAGCATTGGTGGCTAGTGAGCCTATGGTGTAGAAAGAATTAGGGTATCATGAAAAGAAAAAAATAAAAGAAAAAGAAAAAGCCACAAAGAGATAATGAACAATCAAATTCTGAATCCTCCCCCTTAAAATGGGAATCATCTATGAAGGATCTAAGCCCAAATGTCCATAATTGCAAGAGACTAGGGAATGATGAACATCTATGTTATTAAAAACAAATTGATGAGGTAGGGTGGTAGGGTGGGCACCCAATCCAAGAGAACTTGGATGGGTCGTAGCCATAAGTTAACATAAGTTAACATTATGGCCAATTCATTCTTTCTGACGGGCACAGGTCATCAGTTATTCGATCTCTCCGACTCATTTTGAATTGATCATCCACACGCTCCAAATCTCGCCGATGATCCTCCTTCCCTGTCACTTTTGCTGGAAAGGTAATGATGATCGAGTAGGGCTTCCAACTGCAAAGGCTCTAGATCTTCTCCCTCGCCTATTTTAATTTTAGTTTTAGACAGGCCTTTCATTGTGGAGAAAACATTTGCAGTTAGAATGGTAGAAGGTTCTGGCTTCATAGCTAAGATAGCTGTAGTCAGTCTGATAAATTTGGGAATGGCTACTCCAATTCAGCTGGAGAGCTCCGTTCGGCAGATGGCATTCAAGGGAGCCATCACGGACCAAAGGCTCAAAAGGGTCCTGCGCAGGCACGACGGTCTTCTACTCCCAATGGTGAAGCTCATTCTAGGGAAAGACTTCCTGCTCGCTAATGAATTCTACTGGGTAGACACTCATGTCTCCTCTCAGTTTCTTGCCTCCATCTTGGATGTAGGGGTGTCGAAGAGTGCGGCGAAAGCGATGATGACAAAGCTATTCAGAGCAGAGCTTCTCGGTGGCCTCGACTGCATATTGGGAGTGGTAATTCCTGGTGCCAGCATCTCCCATCCAAAAGACCTCGCTGCCCTGAAGGATCCGCTAGAGGTGGTGAAAGTCTTCCCCCTCATTCTGGATTTGAGGGGCATGGCATTGATAGAACACTAGGAACATGTGGTTCAGGCCTTCGGCTATCTGCAGAACATGTTGAGTATGAGCGAAGTCTTGGGGGACAGAAAGTGGATTGGCGAGCTCCAAAATCTAGATAGGGAGCTCGGTCTTCTGTAATCCCAGTTTACTATGACTCTAGGATTGTCTATCTAGTAGCCTAGATGTTTTGAGCATCAGTATCTGTCTGTGTAAAAGCCATAATGGCATTTTGGTTACTTTTGGCCCTGTGGGGTTTTTTGGCTTAAGGAAAAAGTCAGTTTTGGAAGGTATGCAGGGAAACAGCTTATAGACACTTGCCTGATGTTTTTAACTTTGAATTAATACAAATCTATCTTTACGAATAAAAAAAAACAAATTGATGAGTTCAAGTGTCTTCTATAAAAGAACAAAATCAAATTGTCTTCAACTATGTTAGAGGGTCCATTTTCAAAGAAATAGAAGGGGTGTACACTTGTCACAGTTGTAGATTTTGAGTTGGGGAGATGGATCCTTGATTTTAGATCTTCACATCATATGGCTTTGTCATAGAGTATGTTTTCTTCATTTGAGACTTGTCCTACACCGCATATCTTGATGAGTAACAATGCATATATGCATGTTTATGGGAGAGCTTTATTGACACAGGCAAGGGATCCTTCAATAACATCCTTTGCATACCTTCATTGTCAACTAATCTCCTTTCTATCTATTAGATCACACACAGTGGGACAAGGAAGAGTGTTGAGTTCATACCAAATTATATGTTCATTCATGATTTGTAGAGTGGAGATACTATTGCAATTGGGGAGGTAGATGATCAATCTAGATTGTACACCTCATATTTACTCTTGATGTTCCTTTAGCTGATGTTCACACTCAGGCATCTAGAGTGGACACTTTTGAGGAGATATAGTATGGTCATTTGAACCTTAAAGTCCTTATATTGATTGAGGTTCTAGAGATGTGTCAATATTCCATCTCCTCCATCTTCTATTGCTTCTATTGAATCTAATGTCGCTACATCCATGGCTTCAAATGATTCTTTGCAGCATGACCATATACATCATCTTCTAGAGATAACTCCTTGGGATGGGTACTTGACAAATCTTACAGGTTTGTTTTGTGAGTCCCTTCTTGTAGATTTGGAGGAAACTCTTGAGGACATTTGTATCCTCTTTGAGGGAAATTCCATCATTGTTATTGTTACATCTTCATCTTTAGATCTTGTTCTACATTCGTTTCCACAAGGTTCTAGATTGTCACTTTATTCAGTCAGGTCTAGGGCTCTTGATTTGATTTGACTCATTTCTCTTTTTTCATTTCTCCTATGTTGCACTTATGGCAGGGGGGGGGGGGGGGGGGGGGGGTGTTGGTGTAATAGTTTCTTCACCTTAGATATGGTCTATTCTAAGTGTGATATTGTACCTATTTAATAAGTTTACTTAGGATTTAATGAATAATTAATTTTCCTCACTTAAGTACCTAATAATGACATGTGTACACCTTGACTTGAGGTACACAAGTGCCACCACTACCTTATCAACCCCTAATTCGTGGAGTTAGGCACAACCTCTATTTAGTTAAGGCCACCTCTGTTTTAGTTAGACTGGGTTAACTCAACTTCTGATTAAGAGTGACTAGGAGTTAAACTTATGACATCTAGACATATGATCTCCTTGATCATAGATGCCTATATATTTGTATGTTACTCTTCGTAACTTTGCTCCATTATATTGAATATAAAATAACATTATTCTTCAATCTAATTTTGTGATTTGCTCATAAATCAAAATTGAGGGCAATTCCTACATTAAAATCAAATTATAAAAACAATAATGGAATAAATTACATTTCTATGTCGCGACTCGCAACGACACCATTTAAGTTATGGGCGGAGATCTGGTCCCCGCGAAAGTCTCATCTTAACAAACCCCAAAATAATCGGTAAAGCATTTTGGTTGACCGGTCAACCTGCCCTGGCGGGTCCCACCTGTCACGATATTGGTGGGCGAGTGTTTTTTTGTGTTTTTTTTAGCGGACGGCGTTTTCACCGAGTAGCGTTTTAGCAGGCTTAATGATAGAGTACAAGTTAATTCAATTTGACTTGTACATTTTTACGCCATAGATTACAAGTTGATGGTGTTAATTTTTTAAATTTTAATATCGTGAAAAAGATTATATGCTTTCAACTTTGTCGTTATCGTTGACCATAGGGAATGGAGATTTAATTATTTATGGCCCCACAGATGCCTTTTTTAAGGGATAATGCTAACTTCTTATTTAACAAACATTGAATTTTAGGATAGACACATAAAAATATTCTCATTATAAGTCATACAAGTGTTTTTTTTAAATTTGTGTAAAGAAAAACATATTCGAGGTGGCAAATGAACTTTTAATTCTATAGTGATAACCCACCCCTTAATATCATATTTGTTTCCTAAGAACCCAGAATAAAGAATTGGTGGTAGGTAATCTAGAAGTTATCTTCCCTTGATTTGATGAGTATATTCTATCTATAATTTTACTCTTACCCACATTCATATGGTTGCTTTATCAAATTTTCAAGAGTATACACATGTTTGGTTGTTGCTTTATTTAACTTTCAAGATCATACACATGTTTGGTTGTTAGATGGATCATTACAATTGTTAAATGTGATGAATTATGGAAAATCTTATTGAGACATAGATTTGTTATTGCAATTGCTAAAGGGAAATAACAAAGTGTTAATTTGGTGGATAAAATTCTCTTCGCTCGTGTGTTTTAGATTAAACCTCGTTTCCCTTTTCAATTCATTTGGAAGGCATGATAAAAAATATGTCTATTTTTAGATTGGAAAGACTCTTCATTACAATATAGTTTTATTTTTGCTTCCTCCTCCATTTGGTGGAACATGCACATTCAATTTCAAGGAAAACCATTGGCCCTCATGTTTCCTAGAAAAGCTTATGATTTATTCAAGAAAAGTATTAAACAATTCAAAGATTTATGGGACTTTTCTTTTATGCAATGGTCTTCTTCGCAATCATCAAAGAGCGATTTGGATTGAGTAATAATTACAAACAATTTATTACTTTTGTGCAATTTCTAGTGCCTCCTAATTTAGCTATTAAATTATGCACTCTAATAGCTTGCAATTTCTTCAAAGATTGACATTGGTTATTTGTCCATCATTTCTCATTCTTCCCCTTAACACAAATACATCTCCTTGTTCTCCACATTTTGCACTTAACTCCCCCACTCAATATTAAATGGAGGTGCATATTCAATCATAAATATTGGATTAAACCGAGTTCCCAAATCTGAAATTTCAAAGTTGACGCAAATGCTCAAATGTTTGCTTGAAAATTATTACACTGTAAATTTCTAGTTAGTGAAAGATTAAAATTTTTGCCTATCCAACCAATTAAATGTCCCTTTTGTCATGTAGATGAATCCATGAAACATTTGTTTTAGGATTTCATATTTGCTATAAAACATTGGTTTTCTATTTTTAGAGATATACCTATTTAGACATCATTTGAACCAAAAAGATGGTTTACTTGGTTTAGGATTGAAGAATAATGTTGTTGTTGATTCAGTGGAACACCTTATTCTTTTGTATCTTTGGAGAATTAGATATACAACTATGGTTTCTCATGTTTATATTCATCCAACAAGTAGAATCTCAAAGTTTTACTCTAATATCTTTTTCCAAATTGCCTTGCTAAACTCTCAATTACAAGTATTGTTGAAGAATAACAAAGGAATTGCACTTTAGTTGGATCATATTAACTTTCAAATCAAAAATCTCCAAAGTAATCATCACAAGCAGAATAAAGGAGTTATGAAACACCTTCAAAAGCAATTTCATATTTCATATAACTCTGTGAAACTAATATAGTAGCTATTGCTTTATGCCTTGTGTAGATGTCTTCTACAACTCCTTTCAAGTTGTCCTTGTTATGTCGCCTTTATCATGGTTTTATGGTATCTTGCTCTCTAGATATTGTTTTGATCTATTTGTTACTATTGTAGATATTTTTTTAGTAGCTATTTTGTTGTAATGTTGTTATTATATTTTAGTTTTTGACATCAATCTTGCAGCTCGTTTTGTTGCATTCTCTTTTTATGTGTATTCTAGTTTGTTTCAATACAAAAAAAATAGCATGCATTCTATGAGTTAAATTTTGTTGGCCATATAGTTGTATTTATGGTTTTAATTATAAAATATATTTAATAACTTTGCTAGGTATAGTCATAAATTAATATTCTCTAACAAGTGCCCATATTGATCAATTTTTGTTATTGCAATATGTATCAAAGTATAAATGATAATAAGTAGGTAGAAAGACTAGTAAATATTGATTTATGTAGTCATTCGTTTTTCTAAAATTCACAATAAAATTTTAAAAAATTTAACCAATAACAATCTATATAATTAATTTTTTACAATTTTTTGGATCTTATAGTTTATAGTTTTTAATTTTTAGTGGTTGTTTGCATAGTGGGGTTGAAAATTTCCCCACCACAATAAATTGGAATATGATATTTATAATGTTAGAATGAAATATTGCAGTTTTTAAGTAAATCATGGGACCACTAGTACCTTAAAAAATTCTCACCTAACATTTCTACTAATAATTGTTCCCATAAAATTTAGGAGGCCACTAACTATAAAAGGCTTTTAAAATTTACTTGCTAAGAAATTTTAGGCAATCCTTATATAGGGCCACTTAATATCATTACATTTATTTAATATGGTATGTGTAAAAGTTGGCCAACATAACTAGAGGATATGTTGTTATCATATCCCCATATTTCTTACCCTGGCTTATTTAGGCTTCTCTAAATTATTAATGTGTTTTCTATATCATTCATTTTCATGGTTATATGGTGAAATAATAGTTTCAAGCTATTTTATTTACTCAAGAGGTATTTTATTTTACTTTAAAACTATTTTATTTACTTTAGAAATGTTAATTCTTTTGGTTTGTTTTTACTTAGAAAAGTGTAGTAAATATCATATACTTATATTTTATTTTTAGTAGTTTCATTTGTAGGTATTAATATATATTTTAAAATTTTGATGTCTCTATATTTAAAAAATAAATAATAACTTTTCTACTAAATAAAAATTAATTAGTTAATTATATATATTATTGTTGACAAAGTAAAATAAAAATATATTTGTTTTGTTTTATATTTATATGTTTTATTTCTATATTTAATTATGTAGGCTATATTTTTTATTTTATAGTTTTAGTTTTTTTAAATATATGTCATTCATGTTTTAGTTTTTATGTACATGTTCATGATATAAGACTTCACACCCTGTTAACATTAGAGAATGCCTCTTGGCATAACTAGATGTTGTCATTTTGGTTTATGAACAAGTAACATTGTTATATTTTTTAGTTATTCTTGTCTTTAAGACTACATAAAAACTATTAAATACCAAAATGCACTTAATATTTGATATATAACTATGCATAACTTGCCCCAAGATAAAATCAAATAAAATTGTGAATTGCATCAACATTTTTTTGCTTCTACACAAATCTTAGATAAACACATCATATGAAATACTTTGAATCAATGTAAAAATTAGTAATAAATAGAACATTCAATAAAAAATACTAAAAAATACTTGATAAGACATGGGCTTGTTTTATTCATGTTTTAATGATATTGGTTGGCTGATATGTGATGTGTATCCTAGATAGTTAGCATGCTTTCCCCCTAATGGATGGAATTATTACTTGTATTGATACACATATGTTTAGATGCCCAACCATTATAAATCAATATGGCTTATGGCTACTAGGTGTTGCGAATAATAGCCATATCGAATAATCATTTCCACTCACATGCAGGATGAAGGAGGACAAGTGAAGGGATGGGCTAAACATTGTGAAATGATTAAATTCCTTCATTTTATCGCCAATAGGTTTGTATTTAAGATGGAAGCCATTTAGATTGCACATCTTCATTTTGATATCTCATTTAGAAACGACGGATGCCAAGAGCAGTAGGAAAGAGAAGAAAAGGGTGAGAGATGAGGCAAAGTGGATAATCAAGAAAGAAACTTGTAGAAGTAGGAAGGTCACTAGCAGGGTGACAAAGAACTTCATAGAATATATTGAAAAAAATTCCCAATCCTAACTTGCACATTTTGATTCTTAGAATGTGGAGTCTGATGAATGATATGGATGGGATGCCATGTGTGGGATTGAGGGAGGCCGTGGGTTTGTTACTTGATCCAGGATAGCCTATTGGCAGGTGAAATGTCTTTGATGCGACTCATGCACTTATCTGTGCAACCATGTTCTTTGTGGCGACTAGAGCATTCATGCTTCATGAGGATGTTGCAGAGATAGATAATCAAAATGAAGCCTTTCATGATTGTTATTTGGATCAATTCCACCACATCATGGTTGGGTTTGGAAAATTGCACAAGGGTCTAAAATAAACTGTAGTTACACTGAAGGTGAAAATATCTAATGAAGTGGAGTGGGGAAATATGAATGTTATTCCACTCTTCTTCTTTTGAGGAGTCAGAGAAGGTCATCAGTGATGTCTAAACCTATGTAAACCACTAGGAGCATACGTAATATGTTCCTAGTGGTTTGATAGTTCTTTTTGTTGTATGTTAGATAGTCTTTTTTGTATATATGAAGGCCAATTAACAAAGATAATATAATAGAAAACCATTTTATACGATATGTGATAATTAATGTCTTTTTAGATGGATCTGGTATACCATATGTAACCAGAATCCGTACTTAATTTTTTTTATAGCCACTGAGTCCCTAACTCAAGTTATATAGCAAAATAAATTATCAAAAAATATTTGTACCCTAGGCATTAAATTAATGATCTAATTCCAAGAAATTTTGGAAAATTTTTATTTCTAGTGAAAGTTATGCCATATGAAAAAAATGTCACTCAATAAAATAATAGAAAAAAATGATAGAAATAATTATTAAAAAAATTCACCGATAAGGGCATGGTTTGGTGGTTAAGTCGCTTGGTTATAGTGGCGGCCACCAGAGTTCAAACCCGTGCTGGGCCAACGAGCTCACAGGGTTTACGCCTTCGTTGGGCCAATGAGCTCGCGAGTTTGAAGTGTTCTTGCTAGGGGATGAGGTCCCTCGTGTTGTGGCCTCACCAGTTCATTGCTCCGGGCAAAAGCATTCGTGTGGAGCCGGAGGGCGTGTCGCACCAGCGTCGCCGGTCACGTTAAAAAGTTTACCAGGCACATTATCTAAAAAAAAAAATTATTCAAAAATTTCAAAAAAAAGTACAACTTGAATCTACATAGAAAATGCCACAACTCATTAGTTTACATCATCCTTAAATTCTTGACCATCTATACGATACGATAAAATGCCACTCAATTCTTTTCTAGTTATTTTGGTTTGCTGCAATTGGGTTTCTAGATAGAATCATCATAATAGGCATAATCATCTTTGCAGTAGTTTATTTTCTCTAGATTATTATGGTATGTAGTCCAAAGCATTTATAGAGTATTGACAAAAAGTTCATATTATTGTTTAAAAAACATGCCCTATTTTCCCTAAAGAAAATAGGGGGTTTCTTTTTGTCATCCTAATTTTTGGTCTTTCTAGTTGGTTCTCAATTTGGGTTCTTTGAGTCATTTGCTTGGTCTGTTTCAATTTTAGATTTTATATAAGTCTAAATCACCATTTTCTCTGTTTTGGTTCTGAAAATTTTGTTGGTATCTGACACCTAGGAAGATTTTTGGTTTGTTCTAATTTCTAATGGTATTGGTTGGGTTAGTTTGATTTCTTGATTTATTGCTTTAGTAATTTTTATCATTTTGACTTGATGTCCTATGTTAGAAAATATTTCATTTTTGAGTTGGTTTTTATTATGTGTTACTTGTATATCAGTCCAATGTTAATGGATTCATGATAGGATATGTTTATTATTTATTTGATTCTTTGCAAATCTAGAGTAACCTATGAATTAGGGCTTGATCACTCTATCTTGCTATGAACAAAACTCAAATCCAATTCTAAAGCATGAATATTAGAGTAAGAATTCATGAATCTTAGGGCATTATAGGTTTTAATACATGAAGTCGTGTAAGTTCATATTTAGCAATCTTTCTTTGCAATTTGTAAGTTTCATTCAAGTTTATTAATACTAGAGTGCAAATCTGTTGAATTGACGAATCTACATATCTTCTCGCTCTTTGTTAATGTTGTATGTGGAAATAAATTTGTTATCTATTCAAATTTGCACTCTTTTCCTTTCCTTCATTTCCTATCCATGTCCAATAATCCCAGATGATTGTTTGTGTTTGATCTATCTAGAGTTTCTCCATTCTCCCCCTTTTCTTTTTCTTTCCTTCTCTTTTCCTTTTATACTTTATAGGTAAAAGTACACAAAAATCCAAATACTCCCATCATATAGGGAGCTGCCCCTCTCAAATGCAATGTAAAATTGCTTGTTCAATAGTAATTTCTTCAATTGTTGTGAACATTTACAGCGGCCTATTAAACAAGTCACGTTGATCTTAACAAACATCACAACGTCAAGTCTATTTACCAACACACTGAAGTTGACTCATAAGCTCACGTCCAGACCCTCAAAGATAATATTATAACCTAGACCCAAGTGTTGTACCAAATCGTATGAACCCTCAAAGGTAACATTATAACCTAGACCCAAGTGTTGTACCAAATCAATTTGGCCAAGTTGTATAAATCTGAAGCTAAACTTATTTATTGTTGTGGGAGTTCATGGAGTGTGTATGTGGCGGATCTAAAAATGTGGTAAACCAGAGCATGTTCGTTGTCCCCAATTGTAGTTTTGTTACTTGTAGAGTTGTCCATAAATCCAGAAGCTATTTTAAAATGTGATTGACTGCCACTGTGAAGTTTGAAGTTCACGTCACAACATAGTTTCTTTAAGTCTGGAATTAAAATTAAAATCAAATGTTTTTGCCCTTTCGCGTCCATGCAACTCCATGGCTATTTCATATTTTGCATGTCTAAATCTTGCGTCTTGACTTTGTGGCTTAATGTCATGATATTTAAGTAGATCATATGTTATATATATTCAAAATCTTGTATCTCAAATCTTGTTTGGAATCTGATTTGTTTTAAAAGGGAATTATATTAAAATTTATTTCATGATTTTTATGGGATAAAATTAATACCCTATTTTATTTGTTTAAGGACTTTCACATGAATTTTAATCTAAGACATCGAAACGAAAATGGAAGTTGAGTATATTGCTAAAGCAATGAAAGAAGATATTTTTGAAAGAAGATAATATTTGAAAATATGTTATTGTCTAGGAATTCATGATTTTTATTTTGGAATTGTGAAAAGGGGCTCATTTAGGGGAAATGACACATATGAATTCACGTCATCAAATATATGTTGATTTGAAGCTAGATTGGAGAAGAATATAACAGAATTGCTTGGGAACTTGATCTACACAACTGCGTCGTTAGGACTTGGTTGAAAGAAGATAGCTATGAAGACAAAAGGGAGTGCCACAAAAATTAAAATTCAACTATTTTCAAAGCCACTGGATTATGTAATCAAGATTTAATTAGAACCACAAGATTGAGCCTATATTTACGCCGAAAGGCATTCCCTCTATGAGGTGAACTGGCTTGGTGAGTGGAATCAGCGGTCGAGACTCCTTACGGAGTGCAAGACGATTGAATGGATCTCATCTGTTTGTTTTCTTCGCCATTTTTTTGCCAGTTTTGTTTTCATAGATGTCGGTTTGCTCTCCGGTTTTTATCGCTATGTGTTGTCTGACCTCATGGTTGTTGCCTGTAATATCTTCAGTTTTCATCACTTGTAATTATTTATTGGTTGCGTGTTACCCGTATTCAGTAAGCATTCGAGGATCTGTGAAAAGTGTGTTTTGACATCGATCTTCCCCCATCTGTTTAATTTACGTTTCTTACCCACGCGATTTATGTATTTGTTGTTACCTACTTCCAATTTAAAAGCAATGTCACTAGAGCAAAAGTCTCCCTCACTATTTACTTTTAATTTAATATACAATATCAAATTTTTAATATTATAGTTTATAATAAAATATTTTATATATAATATTTGATTTTAATATTTATATATATTTAATATTTAATATTTACATACATTTTAATATATAATATTAGATATTTAATAATTAAATATTATATATATATTTGTTATTTAATTTAATATAGATTTTATATTATATATTTTATAGTAAAATTAAATAAAATATTGTGAGGTCTTCATTTTAATATGCCCTCCCGCGAGCTTTACCTTACAAAATGTTTTGATGTCACCCTTTTAATAGATGACTTGACTTAATAGGCTCTCACTTAGATATCAATTTAATATCAGAGAGAGGAGAGAGAGAAATATAGGGAGGGAGAAATCTCAGAGGGAGAAAGAGATAGAGAGAGTGAAAATAGAGAAAGACAAAAAGATATATATATAATCTCTCTTTTTATAGATAGAGAGAGAGAGAGAGAGAGAGAATTAAATAGAGAGCTAGACAAGGAGACAAAGATATATAAATATATAGAGACCTAGAGAGAGAGAGAGAGAGAGAGAGAGAGAGAGAGAGAGAGAGAGAGAGAGAGGCACACCCACCAAAATAGCTACCAACTATTGAGTAGCCTGGACAAACCCAGATTCACATACCATAGACCCTTGTGGACACATGCATAAAGGAAAGAACTTCCCAATTTGAAACACCTAACAAAGGAGATGAGAAATAGATAGAGAAGAGAGTTAGAGAGACAGAGAGGACAAGAAAAAGAGATAGAGAAAAAGAGAGGTAGAGTGAGAAATCTCAGAGAGAAGAGAGAGGAACATAGGGAGAGATAAATCTCAAAGAGAGGAAGTGTGTGAGAGAGAAGGGGGCAAGGAAATAGATACAAAAAGATATAAAAATAAATAGAGAGCTAGATAGGGAGACAAAGATATATATAGAGGCCTAGAGAGATAAACAAGGAGAGAGAGAGATAGAGAAAAAGAGAGAGGTAGAGTACCTTTCAATTTCAAGTAGAGAACATGGCTACATCTATAACCTTCCTATGAATAATTATTTCCAAATTTTACCTTTACCACCCATCACAATTAAAGAGATATTTCCTAGAACACAAAATCATTACCCATGATGGGATTACAAAGCTAAGCTTAACTGCATAAACATAGTGACAAAAAGTGTTCCATTGTGTGATAGACTTGAGGTTACAGTCAAGCATTCAAATCAAAAACCTACATTAAAGATTAGGCTGTGGTACTTTTATAATGAAAAACTGGAGCTTGGTATGTGTTGGTCCAAATCATCTACTCAAACTTTACATACCATTATAGAACAACACATATCATTACATGGTTTCAATGTTCAAATGATGACCATGATTCAATAAATCAAAATAGACCCAAAAAATTAATGCAAATATTCTATATACTCTCTTTTTCAGAATACTAATATTACAAACACATAAAAAATTCCTCTTTGCTACTCTTACAAATATGGCCCCCTTATTTATTGCTCTTGCCGACTCAAACTTATAAACTATGTATAATTTAAGTTTCCCATATGCAAAATAATGTTATCTTTTATACACACAAAACTCATTTCCAAATCCATTTTTGGCGTATCCATTGCACACTAAGATGAGATTGCTAGTTAATATTTGTAATAGATTGTTGAAATATAACTTATCTTTTTCTTCTCAGCTTATATGAGACTTGCAAAAACACTATAAAGTGTTGGAAAGTAGATTTATCTTATGCAATTTTTTAGTTTTCTTAGTTTGATTTATCTATTTTTTTTCCTAGTTTTCTAAACATGGGAAATGTTTTTTATTAATAGAGACTAGCAAAAATACTATAAAACATAAGAGGGTTTTGATTTCTTTTAGTTGGATTTCTCTATTTTTTCATCTCATACTCTACACTCCTCAAGCTTTTGTTAAATAGAAAATAAAAGCTACAAAAGAGCACATAGAATGTGGCGCCCAACATGGAAAAAAACCAATGTCATATTTGGGGAATCTAGTCTACAAGCTATTTTTGGCCTCTTACAGTCGTCGTAACCTTCTTACAAACATATGGTGCCTAATATATGCAAATCCCAATGCCCACCTTAGGAATAGTCAACAACATGCTAAAAATAGTCTTTTACACCTTCTTACAGATTATCATAAGATGCTATGCAAAGACGGTTCAATAATAGTTGATTCCTCACAACATGTAAGGCAAAAATAATAGAAGATGCTCTTACACTTGTCATAAGTCATTATTAACATTTGATGCCCACCTTTCATAGGTACAACAACTCCCAAGATAAAGCTTACTTTTTACCATCACCATAAATAAATATTTATTGCTATTAATGGAACCTTCATCTCTTATGAATACATTTAACAAATGATTAGCTTTTCTATGATCTATCTCTAATTTGATAACATACCTATCAAATTTTTGATTCCACATTCTTGGTAGTTTCTTTAAACTATAAAGAGACTTTTTCAACTTACACACTGAGTCCTCTTTACCTTTCACCTTTTAACATTATGGCTATGCCATGTAAAGTTCTTCCTCAAGCTCACCATGTAGAAATATTGTCTTTACATCCATTTGTTAAATTTCAAGATCAAAAGTAGCATTAATAACTAACAAAAATTTAATTGAAGTTAGTTTTGTAGTAGGAGAAAAAAATTCCCTGGAGTCAATTCCCTCTACTTGAGAGAATCCCTTTGCTACTAAACGAGCTTTATGTTTCTCTATTTTTTCTTTTGCGTTATACATCTTCTTAAATAACCATTTACAACTAACTGGTTTTCTTCTAGGGTATAATTTAACCAAGTCCTAAATCTAATTTTATCTAAGAACTCAATTTCTTCCTCCATGGCCTCCTTCCAAGACTTTTTCATTTGATCTAAGTGTCTCCTTAATAGTCTTGGGGTCTTCATCAGTAATATATACAAGTGATAAAAGAGATGCATAATGAAGATTAGGATCTCTATAGCTTTTTAGCCTATGCCCTCAAGAAAAATCCTTCTCTACCAGCCATACGAATTGTACACTTTCCTACGCAAGTAGGTAGAGGTCTGCAAAAGTATTTTTATATACATTATTTTTTTAATCAATAGTTTCAAAAAAAATTAAGGGTACTTGTAGGGCACTGCCTATGTAGGCCCTTATTGGACCCATATTGTATCTATAGTGGCATACTAACAGAGTCAAATCCTCCTTAGCTGGTGGCAGTGTTCCAAGTAGCAACAATGGCCATTGACCTCGCCACCACAACAAAGGTGACACCTCTAACATTTGGCTTCACCACCCCTCTACTTTACTAGTGGCGGTTCTCGTGCCACCAAAGGACATTCACAAAATATTTCACCAAAACCATCAAACTACTTAGAAAGTAGTTTCCTGCCACAAAGAAACTGGTTTTATTCAAAAACTTGATAGTTTTCGGTGTACAAAGGCAGTTTTAACAAATTTAGTGATAATTTTGAAACCCTATGGAATATTCTATTAGGAAAAGGCATATTTTGTTTGTGGGAATTAGATGACATCTTGATGATGTCAACATTTCTCCTCCCCAATCCTACCCCCTCTCCATTGGCAATTTTAATTTGGTACCTAATTTTCAAAGGCCTTGTTCTAGTTCAAATCAACTCCTTTTTTGAGCAATTATTTTTTATATGGGATAATTTTTTGAGAGCTTCACAATGGTGTAGATAGTTTCTAATTTTAGTGTTTGTATTTTTCAGAAATGACAGATTCTCACAGGTGATACAAAGCAGTTCTCATTTTGACAACTTTTGGGGCTTCGTTTGGGCTCATACGGTAAAATTTTTATGTACAATTTTTTTGAGAGTGTAATTTTTATTGATATAGTT
Organism: Cunninghamia lanceolata; assembly: GCA_027924645.1. Taxonomy (NCBI): domain Eukaryota; kingdom Viridiplantae; phylum Streptophyta; class Pinopsida; order Cupressales; family Cupressaceae; genus Cunninghamia; species Cunninghamia lanceolata. The sequence continues at coordinate 1,409,354 of BSBN01000938.1, read as the reverse complement.
TGATTTATCCCATTCTATCAAAAAATATACTTTCAGCTCTATGACCTAGTTTGGCATTTGTAATACACTGAGACCAACACCACTTCGTTGATTTAGCAAATGGCAATTGTAATTGCACTAAGTACAAAGTGCCAAGATCACACTTTGTTGAGAGGATCTTTGATTAAGTGATTTTTAGGGGGTAATCTTGTGGTAATTGTCTGCTTTCAGTTCTTCTACTGCGTGTTCTTGTAATGGGGAAAACCCAAGTTGAACTCTTAACTCCATATAACTATTCCTCATAGAAATAATCACCATGGGATTATCTATAGCAAAAAGGTTGTATTAGATATGTAAATGAAACTATTGTTGAACCTACTGATGCTAGTGGAAATGTAGTGTGCCCAGGAGATAAATTGTGAGACATCTCTTGGTCACATTTTCTCTTTAGTGTCTTGTGATTTAAAATTTCATCTAGAGTCATGCAAAACAACTAAAGAGGCTTGGAAGCTATTGAAAGACTATATGGTAGAATTGACAAGATTAGGGAATATCATATTGATAACAGTTTGTTGAATCTTGATCTTAACATTTTTTACCACATCCAAGACTACATCTCAAAGATAACACGACTAAGAACACAACTAAAGGATTGAAAAATTGATAAAGAGGATTTACAATTAATTTTGAATGTGCCATCCAAGCTCGGTCTTGAGTATTTAGTATTTGTTCCTAGCTTTCACACCCATTAGTTTTCTATGGGAGCTACGCATGTTGAGCTTGATTTTGATATATTTATCAATCTTCTAATTCAAGAGGAAGCAAAGTTAATTCAAATGGGTCTCATGAAGTCTTCTAAACCACAAGCATTGGTGGCTAGTGAGCCTAAGGTGTAGAAAGAATCAGGGTATCATGAAAAGAAACAACAAATGAAAAAGAAAAATCCATAAAGAGATAATGAACAATCAAATTCTAAATCCTCTCCCTTAAAACGAGAATCATCTATGAAGGATCTAAGCCCAAATGTTCATAATTGCAAGAAACTAGGGAATGATGAACATCTATGTTATTCAAAACAAATTGATGAGTTCAAGTGTCTTCTATAGAAGAACAAAATCAAATTGTCTTCAACTATGTTACAGGGTTCATTTTTAAAGAAATAGAAGGGGTGTGCACTTGTCACAGTTGTAGATTTTGAGTCAGGGAGATGGATCCTTGATTTTGGAGCTTCACATCATATGGATTTTGTTAGGGTTCAAGCAGTTCAGAGCAATAAACATTAACAAAATTATATGCAGATTAAATAACCCAAATATAACAATGAAGAACAACACAAAAGAGATCAACACAAAAATTTAACATGGTTCACCCAATATGGGCTACATCCACAGAAACTCAGTCATCCAATGATTTTATTATCTAGTGCAAATAGATTACAATCTCACAAATTCCATGCCCACAACATACATCCTAGCAGCTTATAACAAGTTTTTGGAAGCTTCTAGAATTAGGGTTTTACAAAGTCATTTTATTTTATCGGTTAACCAAAATTAACAACCGACCCTAAATGTGCAAAAAAGGGGAACCGACAAGGATACATTATGAGGGTACAGTATTTGCATGATCAGTTGCCACATACCAACAGTCTCCCACTTGGGTATTGATCAGGCTCCACACCAAACAATCTCACATTTGGAGACTGATCCTGGATGACACTGCTACACTTCTAGCTCCCACTGGATTTACAGTCCTGGCTGGTTTCTTATGTCCACCACTATCAGTCGTGAATGCCAATGGAAACTAATGAGGAAATCAATTTCTCCCATGTAACCGCCTTTGTGAACATATCTGCAGGATTCTCACTTGTGTGAATTTTCTCTAGCTTCAATTGTCCATCCTCCAAAACTGACCAAATGAAGTGGTATTTGAGTTGTATGTGCTTAGTTTTTGAATGTAGAGCTGAATTCTTAGCAAGATGAATGGCACTCTAGCTATCAGTGTACAAAGGGCTATCTTCTTGTCATTGTCCCAATTCCTCCAAAAAATATTGTAACCAAATAATCTCCTTGCTAGCTTCCGTAGCAGCAACATACTCAGCTTCAGTGGTTGAAAGCACAACAACCTTTTGCAGCCTTGAAATCCAACTAACTACAGTACCTCCTACAGTAAAAACATACCCTATAGTACTCCTCCTGCTATCAATATCACCTGCCAGATCAGAGTCAACATATCCTTTTAGAGAAGAATTTGTTCCTCAAACATAGTTTCTTTGAAGTAGTACCTCTCAAATATTAGAGAATCCATTTTACCGCATTCCAATGTTCCATTCCCAGATTGCTCATATACCTGCTCACAACTCCCACTGCATGTACAATATCTGGCCTTGTACATATCACAATGCATACATCAAGCTGCCAATTGTTGATGCATATGGTATCTTAGACATTTTGTCTTCCTCCTCTTGTGTCTTTAGACACATCTCCTTAGTCAACTTAAAATGACTAGGCAAAGGTGTACTAATTACTTTTGCATTCTGCATGTTAAACCTTTTCAACACCTTCTCTACATACTCACTTTGAGACAAAAATAATTTTCTGTTTGTCCTATCTCATGTGATCCTCATACCAAGGATTTGTTTTGCTGCACCCAAATCCTTCATAGCAAATGAATTTGCTAATTTCTTCTTAAGTTCATTAATATGTTGCATGTTAGACCCAGCAACAAGCATGTCATCAACTTAAAGCAATAGGATAATATAGCTGCCATTACCCAATTTCTTAAAATAAACACAATAATCAGAATGACATCTTTTGTAACCTTGTTTAGCCATAAAACTATCAAATTTCAAATACCATTGCCGAGGTGCTTGCTTCCGGCCATACAAACTCTTCTTTAACCTGCACACAAATTCCTCCTTACCCTTGACCTCATATCCCTATGGTTGCTGCATGTATATTTCCTCCTCCAAATCCCTATGGAGAAATGTTGTTTTCACATCTAGCTGTTCAAGATGCAAGTCTTTTGTAGCCACAAGACTTAGAATAGTTCTAATAGAAGTCATCTTTACAACTGGAGAAAATATTTCATCAAAATCTATACCTTTTTTCTGTGCAAAACTTTTTACCATGAGTCTGGCCTTATATCTTTTCTTGCCTCCATCTTCTTCCTTCAACCTATAAACCCATTTATTTGGCAATGCTCTTTTACCTGCAAGCAATTGGACTAAGTCCCAAGTTTGATTCTGCAGCATGGAATCCATTTCCTCTTTCATGCCTAGCTCTCACTACTTTTTGGTATCTACCTGCATTACTTCTTCATAACCTTCAGGTTCACCAGAATCAGTTAATAATATAGAATATAATGATGGAGAAAATATTTCTGGAGGTCTAGATATCCTTGTAGAATGTCTAACACTTGCAGGAGTTTGTGGGATAACTTGTTGTTGCTGAGCATCAGGTACCATTGGCATTTTATTTTCTGGAATCTCATCCAACACCACATATTCCTTTTTGGCCTGTTCATGCTTCTTTTCCTATAGCCGATCCTTATACATGACCTTCTCATTGAATATAACATCTCTGCTCCTAATGATTTTATGATTTTCATAATCCCATAACCGATAACCAAATTCATCTACTCCATATCCAATGAAGGTACATTTTTTAGACTTAGCCTCAAGCTTGGTTCTATTTTCAATATCAACATGGACAAAAGCTTCACAACCAAAGGTTTTTAGAAATGAATAGTTTACCTTTTTACCCGTCCATGCTTCCTTTGGAATGCTACCATCCAAAGGATTTGAAGGTCCCCTGTTTATTAAATAAACAGAGTTATATACAATATCTGCCCAAAAGTGTAAGGGTAGTCCAACATGCAATCTCATGCTCCTTGCATGCTCCATAATGGTCCTATTCATCCTCTCAAATACACCATTTTCTTGTGGGGTTCCAGGAACCATTTTCTACCTATGGATTCCATTATATGAACAATAATTTTCAAATTCTCTGCTGCAATACTCACCTCCATTATTAGATCTGAGACACTTCAACTATTTTCCTGTCTCATTCTCAACCAAAGCTTTCCACTTTTTAAAGTTTCAAATACTTCTGATTTTTGTTTTAGGAAATACACCCATGTTTTCCTAGTTGCATCATCAATAAAAGTAATATAATAGAAAGAGCCACCAAGAGAAGATACCTGAGCTGGTCCCCATACATTTGAATGTACAAGCTCTAATTTCTCACTTTTCTTCTCTTTCCCAACTTTGAGAAATTAGACTCTTTTCTATTTTCCATAAACACAATTTTCGCAGAACTCCAAGTCAATCTACTTTAGACCTGGTAGCAACTTTCTAGAGTGAAGGATCTTCATCCCTTTCTCACTCATGTGCCCAAGTCTATGGTGCCACAATTCTATTTTTGTCCCTGTAGCAAGTGCTATAACTGTCTCAGTAGCAACTGTTTCTGTAGCAGCTAAGGTAGAATAAGTATTACCAGTACACAAATACAATGTTCCTACCTTTTCACTTTTAGCTACTACTAATTCACCTTTAGTGACCTTCCAGACTTTGTCTGAAAAGGTAACTATGCAACCTTCACTACCCAGTTGTCCTACAGAGATTAAATTCCCTCTCAAATTTGGAACATGCCTTACCTCATGTAGCAACCATTCATTTCCATTCTACAACTTGATTTTTATCTTTCCTTTTCCAACAATTTAACAGGGTTCATCATCACCCAAATATACCTGTCCAAAATTGAACCTTGAACATAATCTACAAAATATTTCCTATGGGGTGTGGCATGAAATGAAGCCCCTGAATGTATTACCTAGGAATCATTGCCATTATCTAAACACAAAATTAAAGCATCCTGTAATTTATTACTTGCAACATTAGCTTCCTTACTGCCATCATGTTGTCTGTCTCCTTGTTTGCCCTTTCGAGACCAACAATCCTTCTTCAAGTGTCCTGGCTTTCCACAATGCCAGCAATCCATTCTTCCTCTGGATTTAGATCTGCCTTTCTTCAACATCCCTTGTGACTTCCCATGATTTGTTGGTCTTTTTCATCTCTCCTTTGTTCTTCCCTTGTTCTCTACAATCAAAGCATTACTCGATGTTGCATTTCCTCGCTAACGATAACACCAACAACATCATCAAATTTCAAAGTAGTTGAACCAGAGACAGATTTACTTACAACCATTACCAAGCTATTCCAGCTTTCTGGCAAAGAACATAAAACTAAGAGAGCCCTCACATCTTCATCAAATTTCACTTTTACAGAAGTTAACTGATTGGTAATCGTATTAAACTCATTTAAATGATCAGACACAGATCCACCTTCAATCATTTTCAAATTAAACAAATGCTTCACGAGAAATACCTTATTAGAGGCTGAGGTTTTTTCATACAATTTAGCCAAAGCTTTCATCAGTTCATCTGTTGTCTTCACTTCTATTAAATATTGAATGCCACAGATGGTGTTAGGCACAACCAAATGGTTCACAATGCCTTTCTGTCTAGAAGTTCCCAATCCTCCTTAGTCATTACTATCAGTTTCTTGGCTTTTCCTTCCAATGGCCTCCATAAATCCTTCTAACAGAAATAATCCTCCATCTGTATCTTCCATAACTAATAGTTCTGCCCATTGAATTTATCTACCTTCAATTTACCCTCGTCTGCCATTGCTCCCACTTAACCGTGAGACTCCCACTCAACCATGAGACCTTCCTGTAGAGAATAATCAAACACAACCCGCTCTAATACCAATTGTTAGGGTTTAGGCAGATCGGAGCAATAAACATTAACAATTATATGCAGATTAAATAACCCAAATATAACAATGAAGAACAACACAAAAATTTAACGTGGTTCACCCAATATGGGCTACATCCACAGAAACTCAGCCATCCAATGATTTTATTATCTAGTGCAAACAGATTACAATCTCGCGAATTCCATGTCTGCAATATACATCCCAACTGCTTATAACAAGCTTTTGGAAGCTTCTAGAATTAGGGTTTTACAAAGTCATTTTTCTTTTGTCGGTTATCCAAAATTAACACCTAACCTCGAATGTGCAAAAAAAGGGGAACCAACAAGGATACGTTACGAGTGTATAGTATTTGCATGATCAGTCACCACATACCAACAACTTTGTCATAGAGTATGTTTTCTTCATTTGAGACTTGTTCTACATTGCATATCTCAATGGGTAACAATGCATATGTGCATGTTTATGGGAGAGTGTTATTGACATGGGTAAAGGACCCTTCAATGACATCCTTTGCATACCTTCATTGTCAACTAATATCCTTTCTATGCATTAGATCACACACAGTGGGACAAGGAAGAGTGTTGAGTTCACACCAAATTCTATGTTCATTCATGATTTGCAGAGTGGAGATATTGTTGCAGTTGGGTCCAGGTAGATAATCAATCTAGATTGTACACCTTCTCATATTTACTCTTGATGTTCCTTTAGTTGATGTTCACACAGAAGCATCTAGCGTGGACAATTTTGAGGAGATATAGTATGGTCATTTGAACCTTCAAGTCCTTTTATTGATTGAGGTTCTAGAGATGTGCCAATATTCCATCTCCTCCATCTTCTGTTGCTTCTATTGAATCTAATGTTGCTACATCCATGGCTTCAAATGATTCTTTGCCACATGACCATATACATCATCTTCTAGAGATAACTCCTTGGGATGGGTACTTGACAAATCTTACAGGTTTGTTTTGTGAGTCCCTTCTTGTAGATTTGGAGGAAACTCTTGAGGATATTCATATCCTCCTTGAGGGAAATTTCATCATTGTTATTGCTGCATCTTCATCTTTAGATCTTGTTCTACATTCATTTCCACAAGGGTCTAGATTGTCACTTTATTCAGTCAGGCCTAGTGCTCCTGATTTGATTAGGGCACCTCTCGGCACCGACATTTATGACATTTGAGCACTTTTCAAAGACATCATATAGCTTGATTTTTATTCCCTCATATTCCTTTGAAGAATGAGAAGAGGATCGACATGCATCAATGAGTTTATTTCTTCTAAAGGGAAGGAATGTAGTTTGATGTGCATGGATCTTCTTTAGCTTGTTGTATCATCCTTCCATCTCTGATGTAGGAGGCATCACATTTGGGGGGGGGGGGGCTACCTAGTCTCTCTCTTCATTCTCTCTCTTTGGGGGGTTCTTCATTCTCTTCTTTTGTGGGGAACTTATTATACATAGATACCTAACATGGCCTTACTGCCAAGACCCATTTCTCTTTTTTCATTTCTCCTATGTTGCTCTTATGGGGGGTGTTGGTGTAAGAGTTTCTTCACCTTAGATGTGTTATATTCTAAGTGTGATATTGCACCTATTTAATAAGTTTACTTAGGATATTATGAATAATTAATTTTCCTCACTTATGTAGCTAATAATGATATGCATACACCTTGACTTGAGGTACACAAGTGTCACCACTACCTTATCAACCCCTGATTCATGGTAGTTAGGCACCACCTCTATTTAGTTAAGGCCACCTCTGTTTTAGTTAGATTGGGTTAACTCAACTTCTGATTAAGGGTGACTAGGAGTTAAACTCATGACATCTAGACATATGATCTCCTTGATTCATGCATCCTAGAGGGGCTTATATATTTATATGTTACTCTTTGTAACTTTGCTCCGTTATATTGAATATAAAATAACATTATTCTTCAATCTAATTTTGTGATTAACTCATAAACATTAGATCTTGGATTGTCAAAATTGAGGGCAATTCCTACATTAAAATCAAATTAAAAAAAACAAAACCATATCATCAAAAAGACAATTAAATACTAGGTATTTGTTAGTTAGTAAATGTTGTTTGTGAATTTAAATATAAAATTTCCTTTTAATAATGGAATAAATTACATATCTATGTCCCAACAACAACATGTAAGTTAGGGGCCCCGCGAAAGTCTCATCTTAACAAACCCCAAAATAATCGGTAAAGCATTTTGGTTGACCGGTCAACCTGCTCTGGCGGGTTCCACCTGTCACGATATTGGTGGGCGAGTGTTTGTTTTTTTTTTTAAAAAGCGGACGGCGTTTTCACCGAGTAGAGTTTTAGCAGGCTTAATGAAAGAGTACAAGTTAATTCAATTTGACTTGTACATTTTTACGCCATAGATTACCAGTTGATGGAGTTAATTTTTTAAATTTTAATATCGTGAAAAAGATTATATGCTCTCAACTTTGTCGTTATCGTTGACCATAGGGAATGGAGATTTCATTATTTATGGCCTTTTTTTAAGGGATAATTCTAACTTCTTATTTAACAAACATTGAATTTTAGGATAGAGACATACAAATATTCTCATTATAACTCATACAAGTGTTTTTTTTAAAATTTGTGCAAGGAAAAACATATTCGTGCTAGCAAATTAACTTTTAATTCTATAGTGATAACCCACCCTTTGATATCATATTTGTTTCATAAGAAACCAGAATAAAGAATTGGTGGTAGGTAATCTAGAAGTTATCTTCCCTTGATTTGATGAGTATGCTCGGAAATTCTATCTATATTTTTACTCTTACCCACATTCATATGGTTGTTTTATCTAACTTTCAAGAGCATACACATGTTTGGTTGTTAGATGGATCATTACAGTTGTTAAACGTGACGAATTATAGAAATATTATCGTGACGAATTATAGAAAATCTTATTGAGACATAGATTTGTTACTGCTATTGTTAAACAAAAATAACAGAGTGTTAATTGTCGGGATGAAATGCTCATTGGTCGTTACTTCCATATTAAACCTTGTTTCCCTATTCAATTCATTTGGAAGGCATGGCAAAAAGTATGTCTATTTTTAGATTGGAAAGACTCTTCATTACAATATAGTTTTAGTTTTGCTTCCTCCTCCATTTGGTACTCCATTTGGTGGAATACACACATTCAATTTCAAGGAAAACCATTGGCCCTCGTGTTTCCTAGAAAAGCTTATCATTTATTCAAGAAAAGTATTAAACAATTCAAAGATTTATGGGACTTTTCTTTCATGCAATGGTCTTCTTGGCAGTCATCAAAGAGCGATTTGGATTGAGTAATAATTACAAACAATTTATTACTTTTGTAATAATATACCTCCCGGGTGGCTTGGGTGGGTGCCTCCTAATTTAGCTATTAAATTATGCACTCTAATAGCTTGCAATTTCTTCAAATCTTGACATTGGTTATTTTTCCATCATTTCTCATTCTTCCCCTTAACACAAATATATCTCCTTGTTCTCTGCATTTTGCACTTAACTCCTTGACTCAATATTAAATGGAGATGCATATTCAGTCATAAATATTGGATTAAACTGAGTTCCCGAATCTGAAAGTCCAAAGTTGATGCAAATGCTCAAATGTTTGATCGAAAATTATTACAGTTCTAGCTGGTGAAAGATTAAAATTTTTGCCTATCCAACCAATTAAATGTCCCTTTTGTCATGCAGATGAATCCATGAGACATTTTTTTTAGGGTTGCATATTTGCTATAAAACATTGGTTTTCTATTTTTAGAGATATACCTGCCTTATTTAGACATCATTTGAACCAAAAGGAGGGTTTACTTGGTTTAGGATTGAAGAATAATGTTGTTGTTGATTCAATGGAACATCGTATTCTTTTGTAACTTTGGAGAATTAGATATACAACTATGGTTTCTCATGTTTATATTCATCCAACAAGTAGAATCTCAAAGTTTTACTCTAATATCTTTTTCCAAATTGCCTTGCTAAACTCTCAATTACAAGTATTGTCGAAGAATAACAGAGGAATTACACTTTAGTTGGATCATATTAACTTTCAAATCAACAATCTCCAAAGTAATCATCACAAGCAAAATGAAGGAGTTATGAAACACCTTCAAAAGCCAGTTCATATTTCATATAACTTTGTGAAACTAATATAATAGCTATTGCTTTATAATAGAGAGTATGTTTTATTGATGCCATGAAATGACAATGCAGAGAATTTATACAAGGTAAGGACGATGCAGTACAATGCAATTCACATAACTGTGTATAACAGTTTTAAATATAACTATATAACAGTTATAACTGCAACCTAGTAAATGACAATTAACAATGTAATATCATTGTTATGCCAACATTCCCCCCCTTATTACATTGTTCCTACAATAGTACCAAGGGACCTCCCCTGAATGCTAACATACTCAACAAAGTTGATTACATAATATGAATACATATTTTATAGAAGGTCTTCTCCCAAAGAACAAATCCTGAACCAAGCGGGGCTCCATCATGCTGTCTCATCTACCCTCAGAAAGGTGTAGCTTCAAGCTGTGTTCTTGAGCTCTTTAGTCCCGAACTCTCAAATCACAGAGTCTTGAATTATTCGACAATGATCCCTAAGAGATACGACAAATCTCTGCCATTGTCTAGTGACCGCGAAAGGGTATAATTCTTGATCATATACTCTTGAAGCTCATTGGACAACAATCCATATTGAGCTCAACACCAAATACCAAACCTGTCTCCAAAACAAAATCTTCACAAAACATACATTCTTCAAATCCGTCAGCATCAACAAAGAAAAGCAAAACAACCAAAACCAAAAATGCTTCTCATGCAAAGCATCATCTCAAAGCGAGAAGCTAACTTGAGATGATGGAAAATCCTCCATCCTCCGATGCCGCTTGCCTCCAATATGATGCGGTTACACTCTATCCATTTGCATTAGACTCTTCAATAGCATGAGCATGTGCATTTGAAATCTTTGTCAAGAATACAAGCATAGGGTGACATGATAAAATCTTCATTTCAGAGTGTTGGACTCAACAAAGAAATGTGGCTTTTACAAAATAAATCCTTATAACTCCAAAAGCACAATAACCTTATCACTCCAATACATATACACTTTGGAATGTCCCTTTCATAGGTCTTCACATAAAAATATATATCTTGTATTTCACAAAGCAATTGAAATAAAATTAGGAACCCAAAGTTGGCGCACTTTCTCTCTTTATTTCTTTTACACCATCGTGTCTTCCTATCACTAATAATTCATTGAAAAAAAACTTTATTTTAAACTACTTTTAGAAGTAACCTTTACTATACTTACCAAACCATACAATGGCCCTTCCAAGCACCAAGATACTTCAACATCACCATCACCCGTTGTAAACTCTTCATAAACAAATTAACCCTGACTTAAAACACAACTTCCAAATCATTCAAATAATGACCAACATCATATTTCTATGCACAGATGGAAGAAGAGATGAAACCGCAATCAACAGAGTCATCTTCAAATTCCAATACCACGCAGGCCGCTATCGAGCCATCTCTATGCTTCAACTCTTTCTATGTATATTCTCGAGACTGCTTTGATGCCTTATCACTTCCAAAATGTGACAGATGAATGGGAATCAACACTGGTCTATTAAAACCCTAGCTAGATTTAAGATCAATAGTAATGTTTTATCTAGCTTGCGTTAAATTCAAACTGTAGAAAATATCAATGACTCACAAAATAAGTGCATGTGGATATGTTCGATGCTTGGCTTTCACTTCATTTTCTGGTGACTATTGACAAACATATCTCTTCACAGATCACACAACTTCTATATATGCCTTTTATTCTCTCAAAAACAACAAACTAGAATGCTCTCCTTCAAACACCTTTAAACACACAAGCACCTTTGTGGTTGGCTCATTCACTTGATATTTAATGGATCTACTCCTATATGGACTTGCTGCAAATGCACAGATTATTTTAAGGCTTCCGCATGCTTCTATGTAGACTACGTGCTGGAGGAGATTATGGACAAACTTTTGGCAGATCAAGTGACTCCAAGACCACGGCATGCTCCAACGCCATCAAAACATTCTCCACACTAAGTTCTCCTATCAAATGGACGTAGCAAACTGATGCCTTCCTCACATTGCACAAGGATATGATACCAAATAATAGAGAGTATATTTTATTGATGTCATGAAATGATACAATGCAGAGAATTTATACAAGGCAAAGACGATGCAGTACGATGCAGTTCACATAGCTGTGTATAACAGTTTTAAATATAACTGTATAACAGTTATAACTACAACCTAGTAAATGATAATTAACAATGTAATATCATTGTTATGCCAACACTTTATGCCTTGTGTAGATGTTTTCTACAACTCCTTTGAAGTTGTCCTTGTTGTCACGTTTATGGTTTTATGGTATCTTTCTCTCTAGATATTGTTTTGGTCTATTTGTTACTATTGTAGATACTTTTTTAGTAGCTATTTTGTTGTAATGTTGTTATTATATTTTAGTTTTTGACATCAATCTTGCAACTCATTTTGCTGCATTCTCTTTTTATGTGTAATCTACTTTAATTCAATACAAAAAAAAACATGCATGCTATGAGTTAAATTTTGTTGGCCATATGGTCAAGTATTTATGGTTTTAGTTTGAAAACATATTTAATGACTTTGCTAGGTATAGTTATAAATTAATATTCTCTAACAAGTGCCCATAGTGATGAGTTTTTGTTATTGCCTATCAAAGTATAGATGATAATAAGTAGTTAGAAAGACTAGTAAATATTGATTTATGTAGTCATTTGTTTTTCTAAAATTCAGAATAAAAATTTTAAAAATTTAACCAATAACAATCTATATAATTAATTTTTACAATTTTTTGGATCCTTTAGTTTTTAGTTTTAAATTTTTAGTGGTTGTTTGTATAGTGACACTGGAAATTTCCCCACCACAATAAATTGGAATATGATATTTATAATGTTAGGATGAAATATTGCACTTTTTAAGTAAATCATGGGACCACTAGTATCTTAAAAAATTCTCACCTAACATTTCTACTAATAATTGTTCCCATGGCCACTAATTATAAAAGGCTCTTAAAATTTACTTGCTGACAAATTTTAGGCAATCCTTATATAGAGCCACTTCCTTAATATCATTACATTTATTTAATATGGTGTACAAGTTGGTCCAACATAAATAATAACTTTTTCACTAAATAAAAATTAATTAGTTTATTATATATATTATTGTTGACAAAGTAAAATAAAAATATATTTGTTTTGTTTTATATTTATATGTTTTATTTCTATATTTATTTATGTAGGCTATATTTTTTATTTTATAGTTTTAGTTTTTTTAAATATATGTCAATTATGTTTTAGTTTTTATGTACACGGTCATGACATAAGACTTCACACCCTTTGCCATTACAGAACGCCTCTTGGCATAACTAGATTCTATCAATTTGGTTTATGAACAAGTAACATTGTCAATATATTTTTTAGTTATTCTTGTCTTTGAGACTACATAAAAACTATTAAATACCAAAAATGCACTTAATATTCGATATATAACTATGCATAAATTGCCCCAAAATAAAATCAAATAAAATTGTGAATTGCATCAACATTTTTTTGTTTCTATAGATAAACACATCATATGAAATACTTTGAATCAAAGCAATCAATTGTTACATGTTTAATAAGATTATGTCCCTCCTATTATTATATAAACAAAACTAAATTATACACAAAAGTCTCCCGCTCAAGGAATGACAAGGAGTTCATTTCTTCCCTCCATTTTATTTTGCATGCCTAACAACCACACACCCTATATGCTTGATGCATCATCCTCACCATTGAACTACATAACAATTCTAGTGCTAAAACATAAAGTTCTATCCTATTTGTGGGACATCTTGATTTTTACCTAAAATCACGTATTTTTAGAAAAATGCATAATTTAAACCTAGAGGGGTTTCACCTTTTGGGGATCAAATGAAGTCATTTAAAAAATCTATTTTGCAAGTGTGTAGCCCTTAGTGTTAACTTTCCCAAAATACATTAAGTGGTATAAGTTCATCTTTAGTAATCTTTCTTTGCAATTTGTAAGTTTTATTCAAGTTTATTAATACTACAGTGTAAATTGGTTGAACTTTGGATTCTATTTGACGAATCTACATATCTTCTCCCCTCTTTGTTATGATGTATGTGGAAATGAATTTGTTATCTATTCAAATTTGCACACTCTTTTCCTTTCCTTCATTCCCTGTTCGTGTCCAATAATCTCAGATGATTCTCTGTGTTTGATCTATCTAAGGTTTCTCCATTCTCCCCCTTTCCTTTTATACTTTCTAAGTAAAAGTACACAAAAATCCAAATACTCCCATCATATAGGAAGCCGCCCCTCTCAAATGAAGTGTAAAATCGCTCGTTCAATAATAATTTCTTCAATTGTTTGACCACTTACGACTGCCTATTAAACAAGTCACGTTGATCTTAGCAAACATCACAGCGTCGAGTCTATTTACCAACACATAGAGTTGACAGCATTATAACCTAGACCGGAGTGTTGTACCAAATCAATTTGGCCAAGTTGTATAAATCTGAGGCTAAACTTATTTAATTTTGTGGGAACATGGAGTGTGCATTTGGCGGATCTAAAAAACGTGGTAAACTACAGCATGTTCGTTGTCCCCACTTGTATTTTTGTTACTTGTAGAGTGGTCCAGAAATCCAGAAGGTATTTTAAAATGGGATTAACTCACAGTATCACCAATCTATTCAAATGTTTTTTCCCTTTCGCGTCCATGCAACTCCATGGCTATTTCATATTTTGCATGTCTAAATCTTGCGTCTTGACTTTGTAGCTTCATGGCATGATATGTGAGTAGATCATATGTTATATATAGTCAAAATCTTGCATCTCAAATTTTGTTTGGAATCTGATTTGTTTTAAAAGGGAATTGTATTAAAATTTATTTCATGATTTTTATCGGATAAAACTAATACCCTATTTTATTTGTTTGTTGGACTTTCACATGAATTTTAATCTAAGACATGGAAATGAAAATGGAAGTTGATTATATTGCTAAAGCAATGAAAGAATATATTTTTAAAAGACGATAATATTTGAAAAATGTTATTGTCTAGGAATTCATGATTTTTATTTTGGAAATGTGAAAAGGGGCTTATTTAGGGAAATGACACATATGACCTCACGTCATCAAATATATGTTTATTTGAAGCTAGATTGGAGAAGAAATATAACATAATGGTTTGGGAACTTGATCCACACAACTGCGTCATTAGGACTTGATTGAAAGAAGATAGCTATGAAGACAAAAGGGAGTGCCACTAAAATTAAAATCCAACTATTTTCAAACCCACTAGATCATGCAATCAAGATTTAATTAGAACCACAAGACTGAGCCTATATTTAATATTTGTAATAGATTGTTGAGCTAGAACTTATCTTTTTCCGCTCAGCTTATATAAGACTAGCCAAAACACTATAAAGTCTTGGAAACTAGATTAATCTTATGCATTTTTTTAGTTTTCTTAGTTTGATTTCTCTATTTTTCCCTAGTTTTCTAAACATGGGTAATGTTTTTTATTAATAGAGACTAGCAAAAATACTATAAAATATAAGAGGGTATTGATTTCTTTTAGTTGGATTTCTCTATTTTTTAACTCATACTCTACACTCAAGTTTCTATTAAATAGAAAATACAAGCTACAAAGAGCACATAGAATGTGGCACCCAACATGGAAAAATCTAGCGTCATATTTGGGGAATCTAGTCTACAGGCTATTATTAGCCTCTTATGTCATAACCTTCTTACAAACATATGGTGCCCAAGATATGCAAATCCCAACACCCACCTTAGGAATAGTAAAAAATAGGCTGAAAATAGTATTTTACACCTTCTTACAGATTGGCATAAGATGCTATGCAAAGACGGTCCAATAATAGTTGATTCCTCACAACATGTAAGCCACTAATAATAGAAGATGCTCTTACACCTGTCATAAGTCATTATTAAAATTGGATGCCCACCTTTCACCTGCAATAACTCCCAAGATAAAACTTACTTTTTACCGTCACCATAAATAAATATTTATTGCTATCAATGGAGCCTTCATTTCTTATGATGCATTTAACAAATGGATTATCTTTACTATGATCTATCCCTAGTTTGATAACATACCTATCAAATTTTTGATTCCCAATCCTTGGCAGTTACTTTAAACTATAAAGAGACTTTTTCAACTTACACACCGAGTCCTCTTTACCTTTCACCTTTTAACATTATGGCTATGCCATGTAAAGTTCTTCCTCAATCTCACCATGTAGAAATATTGTCTTTACATCCATTTGTTAAATTTCAAGATCAAAAGTAGCATCAATAACTAACAAAAAATTAATTGAAGTTAGTTTTGCAATAAAAGAAAAAAATTCCCTAGAGTTAATTCCCTCTAATTTAGAGTATCCCTTTGCTACTAAACGAGCGTTATGTTTCTCTATTTTTTCTTTTGCATTATACATCTTCTTAAATAACCATGTACAACCAACTGGTTTTCTTCTAGGGTATAATTTAACCAAGTCCTAAATCTGGTTTTATCTAAGGACTGAATTTCTTCCTCCACGACCTCCTTCCAAGACTTTTTTCATTTGATCTAAGTGTCTCCTTAATAGTCTTGGGGTCTTCATCAGTAATACATACAAGTGATAAAAGAGATGCAAAATGAAAATTAGGATCTCTATACATTTTTGGCATGTGCCATCAAGAAAAATCCTCCTATACCATGTGCCCTCAAAAAAACATCCTCCTCTACCAATCGTACAAATTGTACAGTTGCCTACGTAAGTAGGTACAGGTCTGCAAAAATATTTTTATATGCATTGTTTTTTAAAATCAATAGTTTCAAAAAAAATTAAGGGTACTCGTAGGGCACTGCCTATGCAGGTCCTTATTGGGCCCCATATTGTAGCTATAATGGCATACTGATGGGGTCATTTATCCTCCTTGGCTAGTGGCAGTGTCCAAGTAGTAGCAATGGCCATTGACCTCACCACCACAACACAGGCGACACCTCTAACATTTGGCTTCACGACCCCTCTACTTTACTAGTGGCAGTTCTCATGCCACCAAAGGACATTCATAAAAAATTTCACCAAAACCATCAAACTACCTAGAAAGTAGTTTCCTGCCACAAAGAAACTAGATTTATTAAAAAATTTGATAGTTTTTGGTGTACAAAGGTGGTTTTAACAAATCTAGTGATAGTTTTGAAACCCTATGGTATATTCTATTAATAAAAGGCATATTTTGTTTGTGGGAATTAGATGGCATCTTGATGATGTCAACATTTTCCCTCCCCAATCCTACCACCTCTCCATTGGCAATTTTATTTTGGTACCTAATCTGCAAAGGCCTTGTTCTAGTTCAAATCAACTCCTTTTTTTGAGCAATTATTTTTTATATGGGATAATTTTTTGAGAGCTTCATAATGGTGTAGATAATTTCTAATTTTAGTGTTTGATTTTTCAGAAATGACAAATTCTCACAAGTGATGCTAAGCAGTGCTCATTTTGACAACTTTTGGGGTTTCGTTTGGGCTCATACGATAACATTTTTAGGTACAATTTTTTTGAAAAATTGTAATTTTTATTGATATAGTTTGATATATCCCATTCTATCAAAAAATCTACTTTCATCTCTATGGCCTAGTTTGGCATTTGTAATACACTGAGATCAATAACACTTCATTGATTTAGCAAGCGATAATTGTAATTGCACTAAGTATAAAGTGCCAAGATCATACTTTGTTGAGAGGATCTTTGATTAAGTGATTTTTAGGGGGTAATCTTGTGGTAGTTGTATGCTTTCAGTTCTTCTACTACGTGTTCTTGCAATGAGGAAAACCCAAGTTGAACACCTAACTCCATATAACTATTCCTCATAGAAATAATAACCATGGAATTATCTAAAGCAAAAAGGTTGTATTGGATATGTAAATGAAACTATTGTTGAACCTGCTGATACGAGTGGAAAGGTAGTGTGGGAGATAAACTATGAGAAAGCTCTTGGTCACATTTGTTCTTTAGTTTCTTGTGATTTAGAATTTCATCTGGAATCATGCAAAACACCTAAAGAGGCTTGGAGGCTATTGAAAAATTATATGGTAGAATTGACAAGATTAGGGAATATCAAACTGATAACAACTTATTGAATCTTGATCCTAACAGTTTTGACCACATCCAGAACTACATCTCAAAGATAAAATAACTAAGAACACAACTAAAGGATTGGAAAATTGAAAAAGAGGATTTACGATTAATTTTGAAAGTGCCATCCAAACTTCGTCTTGAGTATTTATTATTTTTTCCTAGCTTTCACACCCATCAGTTTTCTATGGGAGCTAGGAATGTTGAGCCTACTTTTGATGTATTTTTCAATCTTCTAATTCAAGACGAAGCAAAGTTAATTCAAATGGGTCTCATCAAGTCTTCTAAACCACAAGCATTGGTGGCTAGTGAGACTAAGGTGTAGAAAGAATTAGGGTATCATGAAAAGAAACAACAAAAGAAAAAGAAAAAGCCACAGAGAGATAATGAACAATCAAATTCTGAACCCTCTTCCTTAAAACATGAATCATCTATGAAGGATCTAAGCCCAAGTGTCCATAATTGCAAGAAACTAGGGCATGGTGAACATCTATGTTATTCAAAACAAATTGATGAGTTGAAGTGTCCTCTATAGAAGACTAAAATCAAATTGTCTTCAACTATGTTAGAGGGTTCATTTTCAAAGAAATAGAAGGGGTGTGAACATGTCACAGTTGTAGATTTTGAGTTAGGGAGATGGATCCTTGATTTTGGAGCTTCACATCATATGGATTTGTCATAGAGTATGTTTTGTTCATTTGAGACTTGTTCTACACTGCATAACTTGATGGGTAACAATGCATATATGTATGTTTATGGGAGAGCGTTACTAATATGGGCAAGGGATCCTTCAATGACATCCTTTGCATACCTTCATTGTCAACTAATCTCCTTTCTATCTATTAGATTACACACAGTGGGACAAGGAAGAGTGTTGAGTTCACACCAAATTCTATGTTCATTCATGATTTGCAGAGTGGAGATATTGTGCAATTGGGGAGGTAGATGATCAATCTAGATTTGTAACATACCAATTCTCAATATCCAAATTAACCAACTTAATTACCATTAAGTACAAGGTCATGATTAATATAATCATACCTAAGAAAAGTAATAATCTATATGATAAGTAAAATCAATATGCTTATCTTTTCTAGATATTTCAAAACTGAAATTTACAATAATACCAAAGATTTATAACATATTAGTGAATTCCTTTCACTATACATTTACAATGTTTTGCTCATAGCATCAATGATAAGTTTACACATAATGTTTGACTATCAAGTCATATTGAAGAATGTACTATATCTAGAACTTTGACATCTATCTTCATAAGTCTCGATTTGTCTTCTGCTTGGGAAGGAGAGCATCACCTGAGTGTTTTTCCTCCAACCACAGACCGATGGTCCCCCGCACAACTTCCTTCCTGGAAGCGGCCCTACCCTTCACGAAGGGAATAGATATAAGGAACTGTTAGGTTTTCCATCCGAGTATCTAGTGTTGTGTCCTTCATAATACTTCGTGGTCATACAACTATATATCCACTCTAATTATGTATGACATTATTGGAAGCATTACACCATTTGGAGCATAGTGAATCGACTAATGCATGTAGAGACAAATGCATTACTTTGGCCAAAGATATATATACGTTTCGCAATGAACGTAGTCGATTATTCACACATCTTGACTCGACTTAGAAGTTGTCTCATCCTACAATGATCATAGTTTGACCCCTCTAGGTCATAGTAAAGATAGGTTCAAACCACCCTTAGTCCATCTACTTGGACTTTTGAATCCAATTTTAGGAGTGCATCCATTATTTGTCTTGTTGCCTATGCAACATGGAATCTATGACTCCATGTCACTCTATTTCCATTCTTTCTTTTTACAAGTTTACATGTTCATAGTTTCAGTATTTATGACCATTCCCAGTCTAAGTCTCTATGTTTACCTTGTTTCAAGGTTTACATCTAATTCCCATCGACTATAACACATACCATTATAGTCAATAGTACTAATAAGTTGATAATATTAAAAAGACCTTTAGTCAAAAGAGTTCAAAAAGGATTCTTAATACTCTAGACTTCATCCACGAAGCATTACCAAAAAGAAAGAAATAATATCCAAATACATTTAAACAAATGAGTTATCATACTCGTTATCATTTTCTTTCCTATATGGAAATTAAATATCAGTCAAGGGTTTACTCCCTCGATAATCAGGGTTTGGCATGCACTTAATGCAGCCTAAGCAACATTATCAAATTACCAACTAGTTATCCTCCATCAATATAAAGGAGTCATATCATTCTTTCTTACACAAAGGTTATACCGAAGGTAAAATATCTTCTATCATGAACAGTCAAGTATCATTCTTCACATTACACATGCCTCGACAGTCTTAGTGCCTTTGGCAAAATCGATGGTAATGGTTTTTAAAGACATAATTATCATTTTTCAGTGCAAGGCTCTCAACCTGCTCTAACAGGATCTTTCATTACTCATTAAGACAATCATTGTCTTTCAATAGTTCACCAGTCTAGAGACATAATAGTCTTGAATAAAGGATAAAGAAGATATCAAAGGATATACTAATTGTTTAACATCCTCAGCCTTATTGACATTCGAGGAGCTCATGCATGCTAAAGCAACACCTTTTTACATTCAGCCTCAAGGCCTCGATTGGGTTGTTTAACTATAGCAAATGCTTTCAAAAGAAACAAACACAATGTTCTCAAGAATACAGCCTCAAAGGCCCCATCATGATTATTCAAACAACACATTGGCCATCATAAAGATAACACAGTCATTGATGTTTCGACATATAGATTACAACAATGATATCTATGTTTATATAGCATAGTTTGGAGCACACGACAGTGTCTCATAATCATACCTGTGAATGAAAGGTATTGCAGTCAAGTTACGACCTGCTAGAGGTGTTGTCTATTGTAGTTGATAGCACCTCTATCTCGCGAGCTCACTATCTCCAATCTTTAAGACTCCATAAGGTCCATATCTCCCATTTGGGAGTAAGATGCGATGATTAAGCTTATGATAAGCTTCACCATGGCTTCCACTCTCTCCACTCATGGTGGATAGTGGTTCGACTAACTACAAAAGGCATATAATTTTATTATATGAAGGTCCTCGACAATCCAAAGATAATAGATAATTATATCACACATAGTATCCTTTACATCTAAATGATGTGATAGGATTATCAAAATAACCAAAGGTATCATTAAATTATAATATCATTATTAGGGTGGCATCAATAATATGTGACTATGGGGTTGAGTCTCACTCCCCCTCTTCACCATATTAGGCCATAGATAAAATATTTAAACGATAATCATGAAATCTAACAAGGAAATAGATAGGTAAACAAAGGAAAACTTGGCATCCAGACAAGGTTACTATCGACTAAATGAATGTTCAGAGAACATTATCTAGTCGAATTAACGTAGACGACGTCGAGAGATCTTAAATCGTCTTGCCAACATTGATCAAATTGAAATCAACTTAACAAGGAAAAGAATTATACTCACCCTATCTTGCATGGGTTCATGAAAGATTAACTTCGATACTCAGATGGCAATCTGACCTTTTCCAACATCTGTCTCCTTCTCCCAGGTGATACTCTCCTTCCATCCTTGGAGGAAGATTATTTTCCTGATTACACTCACAACCATATAACCATGATTAATGTATCATCATTTAATTCGTAAAACATTATAATAAAATAATCATATCAACATGTAATCTCATGTCTAATCTAAACATCAATCAATATCCATATAATCAATGATTCTACTTGATATTTCCCACAAACATCAAATTATTAATCTATGATTAATTATTCTGTTTACCACATAAAAGTAGGATTAAGCTAAATCAAAATTTGGGGATGTAATAAGATTGTACACCTTCTCATATTTACTCTTGATGTTCCTTTAGCTGATGTTCACACTTAGGCATCTAGCATGGACACTTTTGAGGAAATATAGTATGGTCATTTGAACCTTCAAGTCCTTTTATTAATTGAGGTTCTAGAGATGTACTGATATTTTATCTCCTCCATCTTCTATTGCTTCTACTGAATCTAATTTTGCTACATCCATGGCTTCAAATTATTCTTTGCAGCATGACCATATACATCATCTTCTAAAGATAACTCCTTGGGATGGGTACTTAACAAATCTTACATGTTTGTTTTGTGGGTCCCTTCTTATAGATTTGGAGGAAACTCTTGAGAACATTCATATCCTCTTTGAGAGAAATTCCATCATTGTTATTGTTGGATCATCATCTTTAGATCTTTTTCTACATTCGTTTCCATAAGGTTCTAGATTGCCACTTTATTTAGTCAAGCCTAGGGCTCTTGATTTGATTGTGGCACCTCTCGGCACCGACATTTATGACATTTGAGCACTTTTCAAATACATCATATAGCTTGATTTTGCTTCCCTCATATTCCTTTCAAGAATGAGAAAAGGTTCGACATGCATCAATGAGTTTACTTCTTCTAAAGGGAAGGAATGTGGTTTGATGTGCATTGATCTTCTTTAGCTTGTTGTATCATCCTTCCATCTTTGATGTAGGAGGCATCACATTGGGGGGGGGGCTACCTAGTCTCTTCATTCTCTCTCTTTGGGGGGTTCTTCATTCTCTTCTTTTAGGGGGGACTTATTATACATGGATACCTAACATGGCCTTGTTGCCAAGACCCATTTCTCTTTTTTCATTCTCCTATGTTGCTCTTATGGGGGGTGTTGGTGTAATAGTTTCTTCACCTTAGATATGTTCTATTCTAAGTGTGATATTGCACCTATTTAATAAGTTTACTTAGGATATTATGAATAATTAATTCTCCTCACTTAGGTCGCTAATAATGATATGTGTACACCTTGACTTGAGGTACACAAGTGCCACCACTACCTTATCAACCCCTGATTCATGGTGGTTAGGCACCACCTCTATTTAGTTAAGGCCACCTATGTTTTAGTTAGATTGGATTAACTCAACTTCTAATTAAGAGTGACTAGGAGTTAAACTCATTACATCTAGACATATGATCTCCTTGATCCATGCATCCTAGAGGCCTATAAATTTACATTGAGAGGTGTTCTATAGGGAAGAGCTGAAAGATTTAGATTCCCGTACACAAATATCCAAAAATTCTTCTACATAAAAATCCAATAAACAAAAATAACAAATAAAAACTAAAAAAAATAAATAAATTAAATCATTATATAGAATCTTTATAAAAAAACTTCTAATTATGAGTGAGATGGAATCCGTGTTGATGGGGAAGGTGAAAGGACTGGACATTTCATGGCATGGCGGATGGAAATTGAATAAACAATTCAAATAATTCTTGTAATGAGCGGTGCATGGGAGAGTTACATAATTAAAAATTAATTGATGATATTAAAAACTGTTGGATATATATAAATTTAATTATTATATATTAAAATTATAATTATTATAATATATTATATAAAATTATATTATATATAAATATTATAAGATGTATTATAATAATATATCTAATCTATAATATAATATAATATTATATAATTATAATAATTCATATAATTATATAATATAATTAGAATTATGCTTGTCGCTCCAGATGCTACTAGCACATCTACATTTAAAAAAATATATCTAAAGTACACCGAGAGATATCCTTCTCAAGGCGCCTATTTTTTAATCACTAATCCTAACATTAGGCACCTCGAGAAGGATATCTCTCGGCGTACTTTAGATATTTTTTTAAAATATAAGTATGCTAGTTGTCGAACTATTTTTTGTAACTTTGCTCCATTATATTGAATATAAAATAACATTATTCTTTAATCTAATTTTTTTATTAGCTCATAAACATTAGATCTTGGATCGTCAAAGATGAAGACAATTCCTACATTAAAATCAAATTAAATTAAATTAAAATACTATTGGTTAGTCATCAACTTTTGTAAATGTTGTTTGTGAATTTAACTATAAAATTTCTATTTAAGCTCCTGGTCTACAAATTACCTTTTCTATTTCTCTCTTCTCTTGCTCTTTCCCCTGATGATAGATCATAGAGTTTGATCCCAAATGTTGAGATAAAAAACACGCACACAGTTAATTCCTGATGTATTGAGCTACAATCATTATGCACTGTGGAAATTTGATGTCTTATAAATTTTCTTTTTAATAATGGAATAAATTACATATCTATGTCGCAACAACACCATTAAAGTTAGGGGCGAAGATCTGGTCCCCGCGAAAGTCTTATCTTAACTAACCTCAAAATAATCGGTAACTTTGCTCTTTGTAACTTTGCTCCATTATATTGAATATAAAATAACATTATTCTTCAATCTAATTTTGTGATTAACTCATAAACATTAGATCTTGGATCGTCAAAATTGAGGGCAATTCCTACATTAAAATCAAATTAAAAAAAAACAAAACCATATCATCAAAAAGACAATTAAATACTAGGTATTTGTTAGTTAGTAAATGTTGTTTGTGAATTTAAATATAAAATTTCCTTTTAATAATGGAATAAATTACATATCTATGTCCCAACAACACCATGTAAGTTAGGGGCAGAGAGCTGGTCCCCGCGAAAGTCTCATCTTAACAAACCCCAAAATAATCGGTAAAGCATTTTGGTTGACCGGTCAACCTGCTCTGGCGGGTTCCACCTGTCACGATATTGGTGGGCGAGTGTTTGTGTTTTTTTTTTTTTAAAAGCGGACGGCGTTTTCACCGAGTAGAGTTTTAGCAGGCTTAATGAAAGAGTACAAGTTAATTCAATTTGACTTGTACATTTTTACGTCATAGATTACAAGTTGATGGAGTTAATTTTTTAAATTTTAATATCGTGAAAAAGATTATATGCTTTCAACTTTGTCGTTATCGTTGACAATAGGGAATGGAGATTTAATTATTTATGGCCCCATAGATGCCTTTTTTAAGGGATAATGCTAACTTCTTATTTAACAAACATTGAATTTTAGGATAAAGACATAAAAATATTCTCATTATAAGTCATACAAGTGTTTTTTTTTTAAATTTGTGTAAAGAAAAACATATTCGAGCTGGCAAATGAGCTTTTAATTCTATAGTGATAACCCACCCCTTAATATCATAGTATCATATTTGTTTCATAAGAACCCATAATAAAGAATTGGTGGTAGGTAATCTAGAAGTTATCTTCTCTTGATTTGATGAGTATGCTCGGAAATTCTATCTATAATTTTACTCTTACCCACTTTCATATGGTTGTTTTATCTAACTTTCAAGAGCATACACATGTTTGGTTGTTGCTTTATTTAACTTTCAAGAGCATACACATGTTTGGTTGTTAGATGGATTAGTACAGTTGTTAAATGTGATGAATTATGGAAAATTTTATTGAGACATAGATTTGTTACTACTATAGTTAAAGGGAAATAACAAAGTGTTAATTCGTTGGATGAAATTATCTTTGCTCACGAGTTTTAGATTAAAGACTATTTCCCTATTCAATTCATTTGGAAGACATGACAAAAAGTATGTCTATTTTTAGATTGGAAAGACTCTTCATTACAATATAGTTTTAGTTTTTCTTCCTCCTCCATTTGGTCCTCCATTTGGCGGAACATGCACATTCAATTTCAAGGAAAACCATTGGCCCTCATGTTTCCTAGAAAAGCTTATCATTTATTTAAGAAAAGTATCAAACAATTCAAAGATTTATTGGACTTTTCTTTCATGCAATGGTCTTCTTGGCAGTCATCAAAGAGCGATTTGGATTGAGTAATAATTACAAACAATTTATTACTTTTGTGCAATCTTTAGAGCCTTTTAATTTAGCTATTAAATTGTGCATTCTAATAGCTTGCAATTTCTTCAAAGATTGACATTGGTTATTTCTCCATCATTTCTCATTCTTCTCCTTTACACAAATACATCTCGTTGTTTTCCCTATTTTGCACTTAACTCCCTGACTCAATATTAAATGGAGGTGCATATTTAGTCATAAATATTGGATTAAACTGAGTTCCCAAATCTGAAATTCCAAAGTTGACACAAATGCTCAAATGTTTTCTTGGAAAATATTACACTGTAGATTTCTAGTTGGTGAAAGATTAAATTTTTTGCCTATCCAACCAATTAAATGTTCCTTTTGTCATGCAAATGAACCCATGACACATTTGTTGTAGGGTTGTACATTTGCTATAAAAACATTGGTTTTCTATTTTTAGAGATATACCTGCCTTATTTAGACATCATTTGAACCAAAATGAGGGTTTACTTGGTTTATGATTGAAGAATACTATTGTTGTTGATTCAGTGAAACATCTTATTCTTTTGTATCTTTGGAGAATTAGATATACAACTATGTTTTCTCATGTTTATATTCATCCAACAAGTAGAATCTCAAAGTTTTACTCTAATATTCTTTTCCAAATTGCCTTGCTAAACTCTTAATTACAAGTATTGTCGGAGAATAACAAAGGAATTGCACTTTAGTTGGATCATATTAACTTTCAAATCAACAATCTCCAAAGTAATCGTCACAAGCAAAATAAAGGACTTATGAAACACCTTCATAAGTAGGTTCATATTTCATATAAATATGTGTAACTAATATAGTAGCTATTGCTTTATGTCTTGTGTAGAAGTCTTCTACAACTCCTTTGAAGTTGTCCTTGTTATGTCACCTTTATGGTTTTATGGTGTCTTGCTCTCTAGATACTATTTTGATCTTTTTGTTATCATTGTAGATACTTTTTTAGCAGCTATTTTGTTGTAATGTTGTTATTATGTTTTAGTTTTCGACATCAACCTTGCATCTCATTTTGTTGCATTATCTTTGTATGTGTAATCTACTTTGATTCAATACAAAAAAAATAACTTGCATGCTATGAATTAAATTTTGTTAGCCATACGGTTGCATTTATGGTTTTAATTATAAAATATATTTAATGACTTTGCTAGGTATAGTCATAAATTAATATTCTCTAACAAGTACCCATAGTGATGAGTTTTTGTTATTGCAATAAGTATCAAAGTATAAATGATAATAAGTAGGTAGAAAGACTAGTAAATATTGATTTATTTAGTCATTCATTTTTCTAAAATTCACAATAAAAATTTAACCAATAACAATCTATATAATTAATTTTTACATTTTTTTTGGATCCTTTAGTTTTTAGTTTTTAATTTTTAGTGGTTGTTTGTACGGTGGGGCTGGAAATTTCCCCACCACAATAAATTGGAATATGATATTTATAATGTTAGGATGAAATATTGTAGTTTTTAAGTAAATCATGGGACCACTAGTATCTTAAAAACTTCTCACCTAACATTTCTACTAATAATTGTTCCCATAAAATTTAGGAGGCCACTAATTATAAAAGGCTCTTAAATTTACTTGCTGAGAAATTTTAGGTAATCCTTATATAGGGCCACTTCCTTAATATCATTACTTTTATTTAATATGGTATGTGTACAAGCTGGTCCAACATAACTAGAGGATACATTGTTATCATATCCCTATATTTCTTACCTTGGCTTATTTACCCTTCTCTAAATTATTAATGTGTTTTCTATGTCATTCATTTTCATGGTTATGCGGTGAATAAGTTGTTTCAAGCTATTTTATTTACTCAAGAGCTATTTTATTTTACTTTAGAACTATTCTATTTACTTTAGAAATATTAATTCTTTTGTTTTGTTTTTTCTTAGAAAAGTGTAGTAAATATCATATACTTATATTTTATTTTTAATAGTTTCATTTGTAGGTATTAATATATATTTTAAAATTTTGATGTCTTTATAATTAAAAATAAATAATAACTTTTCTACTAAATAAAAATTAATTAGTTTATTATATATGTTATTGTTGACAAAGTAAAATAAAAATATATTTGTTTTGTTTTATATTTATATGTTTTATTTTATATTTAATTATGTACAGGCTATATTTTTTATTTTATAGTTTTAGTTTTTTCAAATATATGTCAGTTGTGTTTTAGTTTTTATGTACACAGTCATAACATAAGACTTTGCACCCTATTATAGAATGCCTCTTGGCATAACTAGATGCTATCAATTTGGTTTATGAACAAGTAGTATTGTTATATTTTTTAGTTATTCTTGTATTTAAAACTACATAAAAATTATTAAATACCAAAATGCACTTAATATTCAATATATAACTATACATAACTTGCCCCAAGATAAAATCAAATAAAATTGTGAATTGCATCATTTTTTTGCTTCTACACAAATCTTAGATAATCACATCATATGAAATCCTTTGAATCAAAGCAATCAACTGTCACATGTTTAATAAGATTATGTCCCTCCTATTATTATATAAACACAACGAAATTGTACACAACAGTCTCCCGCTCAAGGAATGACAAGGAGTTCATTTCTTCCCTCCATTTTATTTTGCATGGCTAACAATCACACACCCTATACACTTGATGCATCATCCTCACCATTGAACTACATAACAATTCTAGTGCTAAAGCATAAAGTTCTATCCCATTTGTGGGACACCTTGATTTTCACCTAAAATCAAGTATTTTTAGAAAAAATGCATAATTTAAACCTAGAGGGGTTTCATCTAATGGGGTTCACCTTTTGAGGATAAAATGAAGTCATTTAAAAATCCTATTTTGCAGCTGTGTAGCCCTTAGTGTTAGCTTTCCAAAAAAATTAATATGTATTATATTTTTTAATTTTATAATGAATGTCGACCCATTATGAAAAATAAAGCTCTCTATTCAAGACAAATTAGGAAAAATAACAAATGTTGCTAGAAAAATCTTTAAGAAATGCACTACCCTCCATATGGATGTCTTTGTTTCAATGAAAAAAACAAATTTTGATAAATACACTAAGAGACATGTGTTATGGCAAAATATAGGTCTAAATTTTTTGTTAGTACCTATTCAAAAATTAGTAATAAAAAAATTCAATAAAAAATACTAAAAAAATACTTAATAAGGCATGGGATTGTTTTATTTATGTTTTAATGATATTGGATGGCTCATATGTGGTGTGTATCCTAGATAGTTAGCATGCTTTCCCCCTAATGGGTGGCATTATTATTCGTATTGATACACATTTGTTTAGATGGCCAAGCATTATGAATCAATAAGGCTTATGGCTACTAGGTGTTGTGAATAATAGCCAAACTGAATAATCATTTCCCCTTACGTGCGGGATGAAAGGAGGACAAGTGAAGGGATGGGCTGAACCTTGTGAAATGATTAAATTCCTTCATTTTATGGCCAATAGGTTTGTATTTAATATGGACTCCATTTAGATTGCACATCTTCATTTTGATATCTCATTCAGAAATGACGGATGCCAAGAGCAGTAGGAAAGAAAAGAAAAGGGTGAGAGATGAGGCAAAGTGGATAATCAAGAAAGAAACTTGTAGAAGTAGGAAGGTCACTAGCAGGGTGACAGAACTTCATAGAATATACAGAAAAAAATCCTAATCCCAATTTGAACATTTGAATGCTTAGAATGTGAAGTCTAGTAAAGGATATGGATGTGATGCCATTTGTGGGATTGAGGGAGGCCACGTGTTTACATTACTTGATCTAAGATAGTCTATTGGTAGACGAAATGTCTTTGACATGACTCATGCACTTATCTATGCAACCATGTTCTTTGTGGTGATTGGAACATTCATACTTCATGAGGATGTTGCAGAGGTAAATAATCAAAATGAAGCCTTTCATGATTTTTATTTGGATCACTTCAACCACATCATGGCTGGGTTTGGAAAATTGCACAAGGGTCTAAAATAAATTGTAGTCACACTGAAGGTGAATCTATCTAATGAAGTGGAGTGGGGAAATACAAAATGCTATTTGACTCTTCTTCTTTTGAGGAGTCAGACAAGGTCATCGGTGATGTATAAACCTATGTAAACCACTAGGAGCCTACGTAATATGTTCCTAGTGGTTTGATAGTTCTTTTTGTTGTATGTTAGATAGTCTTTTTGTATATATGAAGGCCAATTAACAAAGATAATATAATAGAAGACCATTTTATATGATATGTGACAATTAATGTCTTTTCAGATGGATCTGGTGTACCATATGTAACCGGAATTTATGCTTAATTTTTTTTGTAGCCAATGAGTGCCTAACTCAAGTTATATAGAAAAAAAAATTACCAAAAAATATTGTACCCTAGACATTAGATTAATGATCTAATTCCAAGAAATTGTGGAAAGTTTTTATTTCTAGTGAAATTATGCGATATGGAAAAATGTCACTCAATAAAAATAATAGAAATAATTATTAAAAAAATTCAAAAAAAGTACAAATTGTATCTACATAGAAAATGCCACAACTCATTAGTTTACATCATCCTTAAATTCTTGACCATCTATACAATACGATAAAATGTCACTCAATTCTTTTCTAGTTATTTTGGTTTGTTAGTAGTAGGCATAATCATCTCTACAGTAGTTTATTTGCTCTAGATTATTATGGTATCTTGTCCAAAGCATTTATAGAGTAATTGTTCATATTATTGTTTACAAAACATGCCCTATTTTCTCTAAAGAAAATAGGGGGTCCCTTTTTGTCATCCTGATTTTTGGTCTTTCTAGTTAGTTCTCAATTTGGGTTCTTTGAATCACTTGCTTGGTCTGTTTCAATTTCAGATTCTATATAGTCTAAATCACCATTTTCTCTATTTTGGTTCTGAAAATTTTGTTGGTATCTTAAACCTAGGAAGATTTTTGGTTTGTTCTAATTTCTAATGGTATTGGTTGGGTTAGTTCGATTTCTTGATTTATTGCTTTAGCACTTTTTATAATTTTGACTTGATGTCCTATGTTAGCAAATATTTCATTTTTGAGTTGATTTTTATTATGCGTTACTTGTATATTGTCCCAATGTTACTGAATTTATGATAGGATATGTTTATTATTTATTTGATTTTTTGCAAATCCAGAGTAACCTATGAATTAGGGTTTGATCACTCTATCTTGCTATGAACAAAACTCAAATCAAATTCTAATGCATGGAGCTTAGAGTAAGAATTCATGAATCTAAGGGAATTATAGGTTTTAATACACCAAGTGGTTTAAGTTCATGTTTAACAATCTTTCTTTGTAATTTGTAAGTTTCATTCAAGTTTATTAATACTACAGGGCAAATTTGTTGAACTTTGGATTCTATTTGACAAATATGCATATCTTCTCTACCTCTTTGTTAATGCTGTATGTGGAAATGAATTTGTTATCTATTCAAATTTGCATACTCTTTTCCTTTCATTTATTTCTTGTTTGTGTCAAATAATCCCAGATGATTGTCTATGTTCGATCTATCTAAGGTTTCTCCATTCCCCCCTTTTCTTTTTCTTTCCTTCTCTTTTCCTTTTATACTTTCGAAAGCACACAAAATCCAAATACTCACATCATATAGGGAGTTGCCCCTCTCAAATATGAAAGAAAATCACTTGTTCAATAATAATTTCTCCAGTTGTTGTGAACACTTACTACTGCCTATTAAACAAGGCACGTTGATCTTAAACATCACAACATCAAGTCTATTTACCAACACATTGGAGTTGAATCATAAGTTCACATCCAGACCCTCAAAGGCAACATTATAACCTAGACCCAAGTGTTGTACCAAATCAATTTTGTCAAGTTGTATAAATCTAAGGCTAAGATTATTTAATGTTGTGGTAACATGGAGTGTGTATGTGGCGGATCTAAAAAATGTTGTAAACCAGCGTTGATAACTTTAAGTAAACCCCCAAAAAAACTTATAAAATCCTAGTGAATCCTAGCTAAGTGCTATAATTTTCCTGGCAAATTTTTCCTTTTATTGAAAAAAATATTAATTTTCCTAGCGAATCTATGCACATTATTAGAAATTTTTATAAAATCCTGGCAAATTCTATTGAATAATTTGTAAAAAAATAATTACAATGGCGAATCCTAGTGAATAATCACTATAGAAATTAATTACAATGGTGAATCTTTCCTTTAAAAAATTACATAGTTGGTCGGCGCAGTCCCCCCATATATATTTTTATTTTTTGTAATGTTGAAGTAGGGGCCTGGGGGCGGCAACCACCGGTGGGGTCAAGGCGGCAACACCTCCTCATGGGGTCCAAGGACAACATTGGATTAAGTATTTTTAAATATTTCACCATAAAAAGAAAACTCAAACAAAAGTGAAATTATTATCGTTGGTTACCTTTTTAATCAGATGGTTGTAGTTGAATTCTACGGCCTATATGCATGTGCCTTTTAAAAGGCTTGTTGAGGCCTAGAATTTGTTTTGGGCCACATGATTATAATCTAATCATGTGGCCCAAAACAAATTCTAGGCCTCAACAAGCCTTTTAAAAGGCACATGCATATAGGCCATAGAATTCAACTACAACCATCCGATAAAAAAGGTAATCAATGGAAACAAAAAAAAGCCCTATTCAAAGTGAAAATATCCCTATAATTAAGTGGTAATTTATTATTAATGGTGATATTATCCCAAAATTTATGGCAGGGATATAATATTACTTGCGAATATAATTAAGATTTGTAATTACATTATAAACTGCTGGCGAATCAACTCTAATGAAACATCGTTTACTTGGCGAAACAATTTGATTTATTAGTTAAAAAAAATAATGCATTGGCGAATCAACCAAGACTAAATTAAATTTTCATAAAAATCAGGTGATTTATGTTAGGAAAGGTGTCTCAACCTTGCAACTACAAAAGGTTACTATTCTTCCCAGTTTTGGTCTTTTCGAATACCCTTTATCTTGAAGAATGGTTTATAACTTTCAAAGTTTCAAAAGGGGCTAAAAATGGCAAGGATTACTATTTTTGTAACTCTACATTTGAGCTTGGATGGACCTAAAATTTTCCTAAAAGGTACGGAACTGTCAAGTAAACATCTCAGGTGAGTTTCAACTCAAGATCATACCTGGATCCCAAGATATTAAAGTTTCCATTTTTTTAAACTCCTAAAAAAAGTTTCAAACTCAGATTTGAGGCATTTAGAGGTCTCTAAACACCTCAAAATTTGTCATAACTAAAAAATTAGGTTATAGTTTGATAGATCTCTTCACGAGCTTTCCACCGCATCAAACGGTTCGTTAATTAGACACCCGAATCAAAAGTTATGACCTCTGGAAGTTGAACCTCCTATTTTGGGAAATGTGAAAACATATTGGAAACTTAAAAGACTTGTAAAGGAGAGAGTTACACATGTTGGTGTGTGATTTGGCACATCACAAGACATCTTTTATTGGAGATAATTTGGGTGCAACTTTTGGGTGGTTTTTTGGCTCATGGTTTTGTAATTACTATTGATGGTTTACTGTATTGTATCTCCTATATATCAGGGGCTTGAGATAGAGGTTGTGTGTAAGAGTCTTATAGATGTTGAGTTACCTCTGGATATTTGGTTGGTTATACTCCTATGAAATCTTTCACTGCAAGTATATTGTAATCTTCTTGATTCCTGAATAATATATTGGGCGGCTTTGGAGTGTAGGGTTTTTTTACCCGAAAAGATTTTCCCCACGTATATCTTGTGTTGTTGGAATTGTACTTGTTTTTTATGCATTGTTACCTTTCTGAATGTGCATCTCCTAATATGTAATTGTAAAAGTTAAAAATTTATATAAATCTTTCCTCAGTAGATCAATGTAGGAAGTGTTTCCGCATACCTTGCTTCCTTTCAATTGGTATCAGAGCCTGATCATGTTGTAAATATGTGCCTAAGTGGTGTTGTCATTGATGTCAACATATCCTTGTTTCCATTGGTGTCAACTGTATCCTATTTTGTTGTCTGTATAGAAGACCAGATTGTTGAGGATATTGAGAAAATTAATGACAATCAATGTATGCAGACCATATGGATGTATAGAGGTCTACCTGAAGAAGCTCCAGTTATGATTTGAGAAGTTCACATTATGATCTGAGGAAGTTATGGCCATCTGAGTAGAACCGGTTCCTACAATACTCAGGAGAGATAGAGTGACAGGGAAGTGGTCCGGATTGCTCCGGTAATGTAAAATGATAATCTTTGGATCTAGAGGCATGTTTGGGAAGTCAATGTGTATGATCAATACAAGTGGTTTGTGGTTTGGAGGTCTGCAAGCTATCTTTCTAGTTTGACAGTCATGGCAGACAATGTTCTCAAGGTTCCAGAGGAAGAGACAAATGATTCTGGTAATTTGGTATAGAGTGGATGGTATTGGTGAATTCAATATGCTTGTGGAGGTCTCTGGATTGTGTGGCTACTATGTTGGAGGTCCACATTGAAGTTTGAGCTTGTTGTTGAAGGTTTCTTCTTTGAGGTTGCTATTCTTCCCAGTTTCTAGCTGACCAGATGTTCCTAGTGTGTTGTGGATGATCTAAGAGCATTTTATGAAGCATGGCGTATGTGTACAGGAAGATTCAAGTCTCAGTTGTGTTTGGCCAACAATGTAATGATCCGTGTTAAGTTTAGCCGACCTTGTTGATAATTCTAAGGTTGATGAAGTGTATAAATACTTGATGAAGAGTTGTTGAAAATCATCCTTGTACAAAATGAATTAAATCCAAAGAAAGGATCAAAAGCAGAGCAGAGAAGAAGAGGAGCGAAAGGAGTACAGAGTGAAGAGTCAGTGAAGAAGAATTTGAAGATAGAAGAAGAAGTTTTTGTGAGCCTTCAAAGGGACTGAATCAGACATGAATGTAGATGCTATTTCTCAGTTCATTATCTCTGTGTAAATCATAATTCCTTATAGGTAGTAAGCCTCCTTTTGAGCAGTGAGCTCTGGGCAGTGTGCTCGAAGGCATGTGCCTTCTATTTTCTTAAGTACTTTTAACATGGTACACATTTTTGTGGGTTAACGCCCATCGTGGTTTTTCCCTTAACTAGGTTTTTCACGTCAAAAATTATGGTGTTGTATGTTCATGTTGTTTCTGCTCATGTGTTGATTCATCCTTAAATGTTTACATCATTAATTTGTTTGTAAATTAAGAAAGAAGATTAAAAGTGTAGAAAAGGTTAAAGTTTGGGAACAACTGATTCACCCCCCCTCTCAGTTGTCTAGACTAATTCCAACAATTGGTATCAAAACCAAGTACCTCTAAAAGAAGGTTGATCGCTTGAGGAGATCCAAGATGTCATTTTATAAGAAGGAAAGTCCAAGATTTGATGGAACAAATTACTCCCTCTGGAAGGTACGCATGCAGTGTCATCTGGAATGTATGGGTGATGTCTTTTGGTTAATAACCAAGAATGTGTATAATATTCTGAAGAATGGACCTTCAAATATAGATGAGATTAGAGATGCTGAACACAACATTCGAGCCAAAGAAGCATTGTTAAGTGCCCTATCTGATATCGAATTGGCAAATGTCCTGGATTTGCCAACTGCTCATGAAATCTGGATTAAGTTGGAAAATCTGTATGAAGGTGACAAATATGTTAAATGTGCCAAGCTACAAAGCCTGAAGGGTAAATATGAAAGATTGGTAATGAGTGAAGATGAAAACATTACTTCCTACATGCAAAAAGTGAATGAACTTGTGATCGGTATCAGAAATGCAGGTGGAGTATTGGAAGAATAAAAAATTGTTGCCAAAGTGCTCAGATCCTTACTGGTAGCTTACAAGCATAAGGCTATAGCCATTGAAGAAATCAGGACAATAACAACTGTCACAAGGGATCAGTTAGTTGGTAAGCTTTCAGTATTTGAAATGAGTGAGTTTGGTGATTCTCTCCCTAAGTCTGAATCTGCATTCAAGGCTAGTGTGTATGGAAAGCAAAGATATGATCCAGGTGAAAGTTCTTCAGGAAGATCAAACAGATTTATGAAGACAAGGAAGGATCTTGAAGATGATGAAATTGAGACTGCAGATCTTGAAGCTCTTATTGCCAAAAGAATGCCAAGAGGATCCGGTAAGTATGAAGGAAAGTTACCACTCAAATGTTTTGCTTGTAATAAGATTGGTCATTTTGCCTCAAGGTGTCCAGAGAGGTTTTCAAAACCAAACCCCAACAGATACAAAAGTTAGAGGAATTGCTACTATGTCCAAGAAGCTGGAGAAGAAGGAGTCACAGATGATGAATCTAATCATGGAGAAGGTGATTGGGTGTTCATTGCTATTAAATAAGAAGATCCAATGTCTACTGAATCTGCTAGCTGTGCAAATGTGGAAAGTGCCTTGGCTGCTCAGGTTGTTGAAAAGGATGAATGGGTGATTGATAGTGGATGTTCTCATCATATGACTGGTGACAAGAGTAAGTTTGTGAGTTTTGAAAATTGTGAAGGTGGGCTTGTGAAATTTGGAGACAACTTAGTTGGTAGAATCTGTGGCAAAGGATCCATCTCTTTTGATGGTAAGAATTGCACCAATAATGTTCTATATGTGGAAGGATTGAAACATAATCTTCTCAGTGTTGGACAATTGGTTGACAAGGGTTATGATCTTCGATTCAAGGATGGAAAATGCAGAATCTTGGAGAGCTCCAGAACTGAAATTACATCTGGTACTCAAACTAGAGGTAACATCTTTCATTTAAGCAGTTCTGGCAAAAGTTGTTTGATTGCTCAGATAGATCAAAGTTGGTTATGGCATAGGAGGATGTGTCATGTGAATTTTGATAACATTATCAAAATAAGTTCCACTTAGGCTGTAAGAGATCTTCCAAGACTTGTGAAACCTGATAGCATATGTAGAGAATGTCAATTGGGTAAACAGAACAAAATTTCATTCAAAAGCAAAGAACAAGCTTCTAGTGGGCAATTGGAACTGGGACATACTGATCTCTGTGGTCCTGCTAGAATTAGGAGTGTGCAAGGAGACAGATATTTCATGTTGCTAATTGATGATTACTCCTGGATGATGTGGGTAACTTTTCTAAAAGAAAAATCAGAAGCTCTTGATAAGTTTAAAGTGTTCAAGATGATGGTTGAAAATGAAGATGGCGAGGTTGTAAGAAACAAGGCAAGGTTGGTATGTAAAGGCTACTCTCAAGTGGAAGGAATTGATTTTGAAAAAACTTTTATTCTAGTGGCAAGGATAGAGGCAGTTAGATTGTTTCTTGCATTTGCTACCTTCAAAGATTTTAAAGTATATTAGATGGATGTGAAATCAACATTCTTGA
The DNA here is from genome assembly GCA_027924645.1 of Cunninghamia lanceolata. Taxonomy (NCBI): domain Eukaryota; kingdom Viridiplantae; phylum Streptophyta; class Pinopsida; order Cupressales; family Cupressaceae; genus Cunninghamia; species Cunninghamia lanceolata. The sequence continues at coordinate 1,372,244 of BSBN01000938.1, read as the reverse complement.
ATGAAGATTTGGAGGAAGAAGTCTACATTGAGCAACCAGAAGGATTTCAGTTAACTGATCAGGGAGATATGGTTTGTAGACTGAGAAAAGCATTGTATGGACTCAAGCAATCTCCAAGGGCTTGGTATGCCAGATTGGATAAGCATTTGCTTAAGCTAGGATTTAGCAAAGGTACCATTGATAGCAATCTGTACTTCAAGATTAATCATGAGGACATTCTAATTGTTGAGGTCTTTGTTGATGATATCATTTTTGGTGGAAATGAATGTATGTGCAAAGCATTTGCTGATCAGAGGAAAAGTGAATTTGAGATGTCAGTGTTTGGAGAGATGAATTTCTTTCTAGGTTTTCCAATTGTTTAGTCAGATAAAGGTATCTTCATATCTCAGTCCAAGTATGTGAAAGAATTATTGAAGAAGTTTGGAATGGAAGACTCAAAGCCAGTAGGTACACCTATGGTAACCGGATGCAAGTTAAGTAAAGATGATGACTCCCCCAAGGCAAATCAGAAAAGGTATAGATCAATGATTGGAGGATTGCTCTATCTAACTCAGACCAGACCTAACATCATGAATGCAGTTGGACTTGTTGCCAGATTTCAAGCTGATCCAAAAGAATCCCATGTTGTGGCAGTCAAAAGAATTTTTAGATATCTCAAGGGGACAATTGATCATGGATTGTGGTATCCAAAGGACAATGACTTCACTCTTCATGCATATACAGATGCTGATTAGGTAGGAGATGTGGATGACAGAAAAAGTACTAGTGGTGGTGCATTCTTCTTAGGAAGAAGATTGGTCTCTTGGATGAGCAAAAATCAAGAGGCAATATCTCTGTCTACTACAGAGGCAGAGTATATAGAAGCAACAAATAATTGTACTAAGGTTCTGTGGATAAAGCAAATGTTGAAGGACATCAGAATTGTGTTTTAGGAGCTAGTCACAATCTTTTGTGATAATTCTAGTGCAATAAGCATCTCAAAGAATCTAGTGTTGCATTCAAAGACAAAACATATATCTATCAAGTTTCATTTCTTGAGAGAGAAGTAAATGAGAATGAAGTCAAGTTGGAGTTTGTGTCTTCCAAAGATCAGATTGCAAATATCTTCACTAAGCCTCTTTCCAAGGATACTTTTGAATATCTCAGAGAGAAGTTAGGGGTTATTAGCCCTCCTGATTAGAACTAAAATGCTCTTATATGCATCAGTTTGGTGGAACTCTTAGTCATATCTTGAGATCTAGATTGATGTTGAGAAGATACTACTCTAAGGAGTAGTTAGTATGCAAATTTTGGAGATCAGTCTGAAATAAAAAGGGGGAGAAAAGATAGCAAATATGTGCCGTTTTCCATTGATGTCAAAGGGGGAGAGAAGTCATGTGAAAAATTTGGAAGTGAATAGTTGCTGGTGAGAGGGGGTGCAGTGAAGAAAGTGGTTACAGGTGTGATAAGAGAAAGAGGGAGAAGTTCTTGTCTTGATGGTTGAATTCAGTTTTTCACAACATATGTTTCCATCAATGACAAAGGGGGAGATTGTTGCAAATATGTGCCTAAGTGGTGTTGTCATTGATGTCAACATATCCTTGTTGCCATTGGTGTCAACTGTATCCTATTTTGTTGTCTGTATAGAAGACCAGATTGTTGAGGATATTGAGAAAATTAACGACAATAAATGTATGCGGACCATATGGATGTGTAGAGGTCTGCCTGAAGAAGCTCCAATTATGATTTGAGAAGTTCACATTAAGATCTAAGGAAGTTATTGCCATTTGAGTAGAACTGATTCCTGCAATACTCAAGAGAGACAGAGTGACAGGGAAGTGGTCCGGATTGCTCCGGTAACATAAAATGATAATCTGCGGATCTAGAGGCATGTTTGGGAAGTTAGTGTGTATCATCAATACAAGTGGTTTGTGGTTTGGAGGTCCACAAGCTATCTTTCTAGTTTGACAGTCCTGGCAGATAGTGTTCTTGAGGTTCTGGAGGAAGAGACAAATGATTCTGGTAATTTGGTATAGAGTGGATGATATTGGTGAATTTAATGTGCTTGTGGAGGTCTCTGGATCGTGTGGCTACTATGTTGGAGGTCCGCATTGAAGTTTGAGCTTGTTGTTGAAGATTTCTTCTTTAAGGTTATTGTTCTTTCCAGTTCCTGGCCGACTGGATGTTCCTAGCGTGTTGCAGATGATCTAAGAGCATTTTATGAAGCATGGCGTATGTGTAGAGAAAGATTCAAGTCTCAATTCTATTTGGCCGACAGTGTAATGATCTGGGTTAAGTTTAGCTGGCCTTGTTGATCATTCCAAGGTTGCTGAAGTGTATAAATACTTGTTGAAGAGTTGTTGAAAATCATCCTTGTACAAAATGAATTAAATCCGAAGAAAGGATCAAAAGCAGAGCAGAGAAGAAGAGAAGTGAAAGAAGTATAGAGTGAAGAGTCAGTGAAGAAGACTTTGAAGATAGAAGCAGAATTTTTTGTGAGCCTTCAAAGGGACTGAATCATGCATGAATGTAGATGCTATTTCTTAGTTCATTATCTCTATGTAAATCATAATTCCTTATAGGCAGTAAGCCTCCTTTTGAGCAATGAGCTCTGGGTAGTACGCCCGAAGGCATGTGCCTTCTATTTTCTTAATTACTTTTAATAGGGTACACATTTTTGTGGGTTAACTCCCACCATGGTTTTTCCCTTAACCGGGTTTTCCATGCCAAAAATTCTGGTGTTGTATGTTCATGTTGTTTCTGCTCATGTGTTGATACATCCTTAAATGTTTACATCATTAATTTGTTTGTAAATTAAGAAAGAGGATTAAAAGTGTAGAAAAGTTTAAAGTTTGGGGACAACTGATTCACCCCCCCTCTCAGTTGTCCGGACTAATTCCAACAAATCACCTTTGGTTCTAGTTGTTGGGTAAAGGGTTTTTTGAGTTGATCTTCGTTTGAGTGGGAGCTTGTGCAGAGGATTTTGAAATCTTTATTGCAGGAAAGATATGGCAAGAACATATGGGAGGTTTGATATACAGAAGTTTAATGGAGGAAACTTTGAGTTGTGTAAACTCAAGATGGAGGACTTATTGGTGGATACATATCTATGGTTCACAGTATCTAGAACCATGCCATCGGGCATGAAATAAGAAGATTGGAATATGATGGATTAGAAGGTTAAGGGTTTGATAAGACTCTGTTTGGCTGATTCAGTGCTCCTGAATATCCATGAAGAGAAGACTACAAAGGATCTTTTGAAGAAGCTTGGATATGTTTATCAGAATAAATCCATGGTGAACAAGTTATTCTTGCGAAAGAAATTATATTCTCTAAGGATGAAAGATGGAGGATTTGTCATTGATCACCTAAATACATTCAATATGCTTGTTGCCTAGTTGAACTCTATTGGTGTGAAGATGGAGGAGGAGGATCGATGTATGACATTATTGTGTTCTTTACTAGATTCATGGGATCACCTTGTTATGGCCATTGGGAGTACCACTACCACCTTCAAGATGAATGAAGTGGTTTCTTCATTGTTGTCTAAAGAGATGCAGAGAAAGTCTTCCGAATAGGCTAAGGAGGCTCTTGCAATTCGTGGTAGATCTAAAGAGAAGGGAAAGAAAAAGGATAAGAAGAAGGAATAAAAAGGAAGATCCAAATCCTGTGGGAGATCTAAGTCTCCCAGAAAGTCCAAGGCTCTGTGTTGGAACTGCGGAAAACCTGGTCACTTCTGCAAGGAGTGCAAGGAGGAGAAGAAGAAAAAGAAGAACTATGACTCGAATCCTGACAAGTCCTCTTAAGATGATGGAGAAGTATTTGTTTCTACCTTGGCAATGCATTTATCAGAAGATGTGTGGTTTATTGACTTTGTTGCATCTTTTCACATGACCTCTCACCAAGGTTAGTTTTTGAAGTATGAAGAATATGACGGTGGGAAGGTGTACTTGGGTGATGACTCTCACTTGAAGATTTTTAGCCATGGAAGAGTCTTGATTCGATTCCTTGATGGACAAGCGAAGGGAATCAATGGTATTTTGCATATCCCTAGTTTGGCATGAAAACTACTATATGTAAGTTGAATGATGTGGGTGTGCAAGTTGTTTTCTCAAATGGAGGATGCAAGATGACTAGAGGAGCTATGGTTCTGGCTAAGAGTGTTTGGATTGGCATTCTGTTTCAGCTTTATGCATGCGTGGTTCAGTGCAATAGTACCTATGTTTCAAAAAAGAGAACTTTAGATTCTTCATCCTCACCATTGGAACCAGCAACAAAGAGGACTATTGAATCTACTTCTGATGGTCATGCTTTCTGGGCACCTAAGGGTGCGCATTCTATGGAGATGAAACTTCTAGCTGAGAAGACAATGTTATGGCACCAAAAGCTTGGTCACATTGGTGAAAAGGGGTTGAGGACCCTGAGAAATAAAAATCTTGTTGACGGTATGAATGACTAAAACCTTGAGTTCAATTTTTGCGAACATTGCATTTATGGAAAGCAAAACTGTGTTCAGTTTATTCCATTCTCACAAATCTTTTGAGATGTTGGACTTGATTCATTATGATGTATTTGGTTATGTTAATGTTCCTTAGATTTCAAAATCTATTTACTTTGTTTCATTCATTGATGATTACAGTAGAAGGACATGGGCGTATTTCCTTAGAAGAAAATCTGAAGTCTTTAGTAGATTCAAAGAGTTCAAAGATCTTGTAGAGAATTAGAAGGATAGAAAGATTAAGTGTTTGAGGACTGACAATGGTGGTGAGTTTTGTTCAACAGATTTTGAAAAGTTCAGTAAAGAACATGGTATTGAGAGGCACAAGACAACTCCATATACCCCTCAACAGAATGGAGTTGTATAGAGGATGGATAAAATGTTGATGGAGAGGGCTAGGACTATGCTAAGTGGAGCTATCCTTGAACAAAAGTTTTGGACTGAAGCTGTTACTGCTGCTTATTACCTAGTTAACAAGTCTCCTATATCAACGCTCATTGATAAGACACCTATGGAGGTGTGATCTGGTAAAAATCCTTCATTGAGACACATTCGAGTATTCAGTTGTGAGGCATATGCACATATGCCTAAGGAGAAGGGGTCTAAGTTGGAGAGCAAGGATGTGAAGTGTATCTTCATTAGTTATGGCATTAGTGTGAAAGGGTACAAGCTTTGGGAACCAGTGGCTGAGAGAGTTCTGTATAGTAGAAGTGTGATCTTTAGAGAGCTCGATCCTTCTTCTATTTCTCTACAACCATAGAAACAAGAGAAGAAAGAGGATGTAGTTCAACTTCCTTCCACCCCTTAGAAAGTTGAACTGAAGACATCTGTTGGACCTGATGATGAGGAGAGCTCTAGTAGCTCTAAAAGTTTAGAAGAAGAAGAAGAAGAACCTCAACCTCAACTTTTGAGGAGGTCCATGCGGATAAGGTGACAACCTAATAGGTTTGGTTATTCATTACATGATTCCAGTTGTATTTTTTCTTTGATTTCTAACACCGATGAGACTCGAACCTTAAGGGAGGCTATGGGTATGAGTGATGCAGATTCTTAGAAAGAGGCAATGGAAGAAGAGATGACATCCTTGAAGAAAAATAATACTTGGGATCTGGTGCCCTTGCTTGATGGATGTAAACCTGTTGGATGCAAATGGGTGTTCAAGTAGAAGTTTGGTTTAGATGGTAGTGTTGAGAAATTTAAGGCAAGGTTGGTCATGAAGGGTTATTCCCAAGTTGAGGGAATAGAGTATGGTGAGATTTTCTCTCCTGTTGCAAAGCTTACATCTATCAGATTCCTGTTATCACTTGCTGCAACATATGATTTATAAATTGAATAGATAGATGTGAAGACAACTTTAATTCATGGTGACTTGGAGGAAGAAATCTATCTCACAGCCAGAGCACTATGTGGTAAAAGGTAAAGAAAATCTAGTTTGCAAGTTGAAAAAGTCTTTTTATGGTTTGAAGCAATCTCCTACGATGTGGTACAAAAAAAATGATGCCTTTGTGTTGAGTATGAGATTTCTAAGATCAAAATCAGATCATTTTGCTTATTATAAAATGGATAATGATCGCATTCTCATTATTGCATTATATGTTGTTCATTGGCAATGGTAAAAGTTTGATTTCTGATTTGAAGTCTTAGTTATCAGCACAATTTAAGATGAAAGATCTAGGGGTAGCCAGGTACATTCTTGGAATGAAAATAAGAAGAGATAGAGCTAACATAAAACTTTGGTTATGCCAGAGTGAGTATGTGAACTTTGTGTTGGAGAGATTCAACATGGCAGCTTGTAGACCATTGACAGTTCTTGTTATGATGGGGATAAAGTTATCTGTTGCAAATTGTCTGAAGTCTCCTTTAGAGATGGAGGATATGAGCAGAGTTCCTTATGCTAGTGTAGTTGGCAGATTGATGTATGCTATGGTTTATACAAGACTAGACATTGCCCAAGCAATGGGAGTCCTTAGTCAGTTTATGGCTAATCCTGGATGAGTACATTAGGATGCAGTGAAGAGAGTGTTTAGATATTTATGGGGTACTTCTAAGTATTCCTGATGTTATCATGGTTATCCTACAAGACCTCGACATTCACTTTGTATTCGAGGATTTGTGGATTCATATTGGACAGGTGACATTGACAACAGGAGATGCACTCTAGTGCTTATGTGTTCACTATGTTTGTTGGTGGTATTAGTTGGATGAGTAAGTAGCAACCTGTGGTCACTTTATCCACTACTGAAGCTAAGTACATGGTAGCAACTCATGCTTGTAAAGAATCCATTTGGCTTAAGAGATTGTGTTCTGATGTTGGGTTTGATGCAAGGAAGATTACTATTTTTTGTGACAGTCAGAGTGCCATATGTTTGGTGAAGAATCCTACTTTCCATGCGAGGACTAAGCATATTGATGTCTAGTACCATTTTGTTCATGACATGGTAGAGGATGGGAAGGTAAACTTGGAGAAAGTTGACACTTTGATAAATGTTGCAGATTCCTTGACAAAACCCATGAGCAAAGAGAAGTTCATATGGTGTTAAGAGTCTATGGACCTCTTGACCCCTAGTAATTAAATCATGGTGTTGATACTCCATTTACTCTTGCAAGGTGTTTGACAAGTGGGATAATGTTAGGAAAGGTGTCTCAACCTTGCAACTACAAAAGGTTACTATTCTTCCCAGTTTCGGTCTTTTCAAATACCCTTTATCTTGAAGAATGGTTTATATCTTTCAAAGTTTCAAAAGAGACTAAAAATGGTAGGGCTTACTATTTTTAGTAACTAAAAATTTTGAACTCGGATGGACCCAAAATTTTACCAAAAGGTGTGGAACTATCAAGTAAACATCTCGGGTGAGTTTCGACTCAAGATCATACCTAGATTGCAAGATATTAAAGTTTTCATTTTTTGAAACTCCTAAAAAAAGTTTTGAACTCAGATTTGAGGCACTTAGAGGTCCCTAAATACCCCAAAAGTTGTCGTAACCAAATAAGTGGGTTATATCTTGATATATCTCTTCACAAGCTTTCTGACGCATCAAACGATTCGTCAATCAGACACTCAAATCAAAATTTATGACCTCTGGAAGTTGGACCTCCTATTTTGGGAAATGTGAAAACGTGTTGGACACTTAAAAGAGCTGTAAAAGGGAGAGTTACATGTGTTGGTGTGTGATTTGGCACATCACAAGGCTTCTTTTATTGGAGATAATTTGGGCGCCACTTTTGGGTGGTTTTTTGGCTCATGGTTTTGTAATTACTGTTGACGGTTTACTGTATTGTATAGCCTATATGTCAGGAGCTTGAGATAGAGGTTGTGTGTAAGAGTCTTAAATAGATGTTGATTTACCTTTGGATCTCTGGTTGGTTATACTCCTGTGAAATCTTGCTCTACAAGTATATTGTAATCTTCTTGATTCCTGAATAATATATTGGGCGGCTTTGGAGTGGGTTTTTTTAATTGAAAGGGTTTTCCCCATGTATATCTTGTGTTCTGAGCATTGTACTTGTTTTTGATACATTGTTACCTTTCTGTTAATGTGCATCTCATAATCTGTAATTGTAAAAGATAAAAATTTGCATAAATCTTTCCTCAGTAGATCAGTGTAGGAAGCGCTTCCGCATACCTTGCTTCCTTTCAATTTAGTCTCCTTTATAGCTTGTACTATTCATCATTTTTGGAGGTCTCAATTTCAATAATTTGCCAATTGGTGAAGATTCACCAATTAAAAAATCCCTGTAAACCAAAGCATGTTCGTTGTCCCCACTTGTATTTTGTTACTTGTAGAGTGGTCTAGAAATCCATAAGCTATTTTAAAATTTGATTGACTAATAGTGAGAAGTTCGAAGTTCATGTCACAGCATAGTTTCTTTAAGTGTGGAATTAAAATTAAGATCACCAATCTATTCAAATGTTTTTGCCCTTTCACGTCCATGCAAGACTACATGGCTATTTCATAAAGTTTTCCTGTCTAAATCTTGCATCTTGACTTTGTGGCTTCATGGCATGATATGTGAGTAGATCATGTGTTATCTATTCAAAATATTGTATCTCAAATCTTGTTTGCAATCTGATTTGTTTTAGAAGGGAATTGTGTTAAAATTTATTTCATGATTTTTAGCAATGAAGTTAATACTCTATTTTGTTTGTTTGTAGGACTTTCACGTAAATTTTACTCTAAGACATGGAAACCAAAACATAAGTCTATTATTTGCTAAAGCAATGAAAAAAAATATTTTAAGAAAGATAATATTTGAAAATATGTTGTTGTCTTGAGAGTTCATGATTTTTATTTTGGAAATATGAAAAGGGTTCATTTAGGGAAATGATATATATGAATTTGTGCCATAGATATATGTTGATTTGAAGTTAAATTGGAGAAAAAATATAATGAAACTACTTGGGAACTTGTTCCACACAATTGCCTCATGAGGACTTGGTTGAAAGAAGATAGCTACGAAGATAAAAGCAAGTGCCACTAAAATTAAAATTCAACTATTTTCAAAGCCACTGGATCATGCAATCAAGATTTAATCAGAACCATAAGATTGAGCCTATATTTAATATTTGTAATAGATTGTTGAGATAGAACTTATCTTTTTATTCTCAACTAATTGTTTATATAAGACTAGCAAAAACACTATAAAGTGTTGGAAACCAATTAATCTTATGCAATTTTTTAGTTTTCTTAGTTTGATTTCTCTATTTTTTCCTAGTTTTCTAAACATGGGCAATGTTTTTGATTAATAAAGACTAAAAAACACTAGAAAACATAAGAGGGTTTTGATTTCTTTTAGTTTATTTCTATTATTTTCAACTCATAATTTACACTCCTCAAGCTTCTGCAAAATAGAAAATACAAGCTACAGAAGAGCACTTAGAATGTGGCACTCAACATGGGAAAAATCCAATGCCATATTTGGGGAATCTAGTTAACAAGCTATTATTATTCTCTTACAATTGTCATAACCCTCTTACAAACATATGGTGTCCAAGATATGCAAATCCCAATGCCCACCTTAGGAATAGGCAACAATAGGTTAAAATAGCCTCTAACACCTTACAAATTTTCATAAGATGCTATGCAAAGACAGTCTAATAATAGTTGATTCCTCACAACATGTATGACACTAATAATAGAAAATGCTCTTACACCTGTCATAAGTCATTAAAATTAGACACCCACCTTTCACCCTTAGTAATGCTTAAGATAAAACTTACTATTTACCATCACCATAAATAAATATTTACTACTATCAATGGAACCTTCATCCCTTATGAACGCATTTACAAATAATATCAAGAATAAATAAATACATAGGATTTACAAGGTTGATGGTGCCTTAATCCTAACATTCTCCCACTTGACATCATACATTGTAAATACATTCATAGGGAAATATAAATCAACTAAGTACAAAAAACAAGACCCATAGCCTCCCTACATCAAGTGAATTTTCTGTGCTCATAGGCTTGGTAAGATAATTTGCAACATTTTCTCGAGTGTCAACCTTCTTCAATAAAATCTATCCATTTGCAACCATTTCTCAAACAAAGTTATATTGAAGGTCCACAAGCTTAGTTTGAGCATGATACATAGGATTCTTTGCTAAATAAATTATACTTCAGCTATCACAACCAATTTGAATTGTCCTGCAATCAAAACCAATACCTATACACAATCTTTGTAACCAAACTATCTCCTTAGAGGCACGGGTAGCAGCCATATACTCTACTTCGGTGGTGGATAAAGCAACTATGGGCTGCCTCTTACTCATCCAACTCCAAACAAAGTAAATTCACACCCATTAGTGGACCTTCGACTATTCAAGTCACCTGCCTAATCTGCATCAACAAAACCTTGTATGTCAAATGTATTATCCTCACTGTTAGTACTAGAATAAACAGAACAATAATCAGAAGTACCGTGGAAATAACTTAATACCCTCTTCATATAATTCCAATGTTCTCTACCGAGGTTAGACATAAACCTGTTCAATATTCCCACTGCTTGGGCAATATCTAGCCTAGTGCAAACCATTGCATACAACAAAATTCCTATTGCTTTAGCATATGGTGCATTAGACATATCCTCAAAATTATATTCACACTTGGGACACATATCTAATGTAAGCTTAGTACCAACTGCTAAAGGAATTCTAACTGGCTTATAGTCCTGCATATTAAATATTTGTAAAATAGTATTCACATACTTATTTTGTGATAAGAAAATCTATTTGTTACCTTGATCTCTCTTGATTTCCATTCCCAATATGTACCTTGTTGTCCCCGGATCTTTCATCTCAAATGCTCCTGAAAGGTGAGATTTCAACTGACTAATCATACCCTTGGTGTTACTAAAAAAAACATGTCATCCACATACAGGGTAAAAATTAGTATATGATCATTAATATATTTAATGTAAACACAATGCTTCTCTTCACTTCTTACAAAACTCAATTTCAGCATAAAAGAATCAAAGTTTTGACACCACATTTAGGATGATTATTTCAAACAATAAAGAGACCGTTTTAAACTGCAAATCAAGTGTTCTTTCCCTTTTACCTCATAATTTTTCTCTTCCATATCTCCATGCAAAGATTTAGTCTTAACATCCATTTGCTCAATTTCAAAATCATAAGTAGCAGTTATGGATAAAAGAAATCTTATAAAAGATAATTTAACAATAGGAGAGAATATTTCACCAAAATAAACTCTCTTTGGTAGTAGCCCTTGGTTGCCAATCTAGCCTTGTACTTTTCCAATGAACCTTCTACTCCAAATTTCTTCTTGTAGTCCCACTTACATTCAATGGCCTTCCTTCCTTTGGGAAAATGAACAAGTTACTAGGTATCACACGAGTCTAGAGCCATCATCTCCATCTACAGGGCTTGCTGCCAAGACTCATTATCATCTACAAGAATAGCTTCCCTATAGGATATAGGTTTATTGTCAGTACTTAACAAAGAAAATACACAATGGAAATTTGGTGGGCTATACCTGTTAACTAGATTTTGTTGACTTGTGGATCTTCTCAAGAGTGGAGTAAGGGATTTTTCCTCTTGTTCTTCTACATGCTCAACCTTTTCAGTAATATCATAGTCATCCTTCTCAAAACTTCCACTTGAATCCTCTTCTCCCTCTCCATCCTCAAATCCATAATTTTGTTCTTCCTTATTTTCATCTTCTTGCTTCAATTCAAAATGCACCATCTTTTTCCCTTCTTTATCTTTTCGTTGTTCAGGATAAAAAGTATCTTTAAGTTCCCTAAAAATCACATCTCTAGAATAAACAACTTTCTTGGTTAGAGGATTCCAAAGCTTATAACCAAGTTAACATTCTCACCATATCGAATGAAGTCCCATTTCTATGCTTTTGGATTTAACTTAGAACAATTTTCTTTAGGCACATGAACAAAAGCTTTATATTAAAAAAACCCTTAAATGTGAAACAAAAGGTTTCTTACCTGTCCATGCTTCATAAGGTGTCAAATCAAGAGCCTTGCAAGGATATTTATTAACCAAGTAAACAACAATACTCATAGCTTTTTCCATTATAGTTTGATTCATCCTTTATGCAATCCCATTATGTTAAGGTGTGTAAAAGTAGTCTTTTGTCTTATTATACCTACATGTTTGCAAAATTCATCAAATTCATTAGAACAATATTCCCCTCCATTATCAGATCTCAAAACCTTTATCTTTTGTTCTGATTGGTTCTCTAGTAAGACTTTAAACTCTTTAAACTTAGTGAAAACTTCAAATTTTTATCTCACAAAATAAATCCAGGTAAACCTTGAAACATTATCAATGAAGGACACAAAATACTAAGATTTTCTAATAGCATCAATATCCATAGGATAAAACAAATTTTTATGAATAATTTCTAATTTGCTCTTTGCTTTATTACTTCCTAAAAGAAATGATGATCTGTTTTGTTTCCCAAACACACAATGCTTACAAAAATCAAAATACTCATCAAAATAGGAAAAACCTTCAAGAAACTTTTTATTCATAATAGTTTTTAAAACTTTTTCACTTATGTGGCCCAATCTATGGTGCCACAACATACATGTATTTTTAGATTTTTTAGTCACATTGATGGATTTACATAAAGTAGTGGTATTCAACCTAAATAGAGTTCCCAATCTTGTCCCTTTTTCTACCACCAAACTCCCTCTCACCCATATACAACCCTGTTTATTAAACATTACATGCATTCTCAAATAATTCAACTTAGATACATAAATTAAAATTCTAGCCAATCTAGGAATATGTAAAACACTAGGGAGGATTTTTATCATCCCATCACTAAAGTACAATTGTACCTTGCCCCATCCAACTATCAGACATGAATTGTTGTCCCCATGGTAGAATTCACCTCTATCATATGTGGAAAACCACTCCTTATGATGAGTCATATGATATGAGAATCCTAAGTCAACCAACCAATGTTTGTTAGAAATAATATTACATGAAGAAAGCAAGAGTTCATCACCCGATTTCAAGGACTTTTTTTGTAGAGGAATCCCACGATTTCTTCTTGTTTCTACATTCCTTCTTAACATGTCCCCTCTTTCTGTAATTCCAACACTTCACCCTATTCTTTTTACTAGGAGTTTTAGATATGCCCTTAGACTTGTCCTTAGATCCATCATGTTCTCCTTTAGATCCACCTCTTTCCTTGGACCTTTAGACCTTAATATTAAGAGCATCTGTTGTGCTATCCATAGATTTCTTTCTCATTGTTTGTGACAACAATATTGCAACAAGAGCATCTAGCTTGGGATCTTCAATATTAAAACTAATAGCAAGAATGAAATTCTCCCATGACTCAGGCAAAGAACAAAGAAGCATAATGCATTTATCTTCTTCCTCAATCTTAACATCAATTGAGGTTAATTGACTCAAAATCAAATTAAAAGTATTTAAATGCTCAACAATCAAATCATCTTCCTTGATTTTCAGAGAAAATAATTTTCTTTTCAAATATAATTTATTTACCAAACTCTTGGCATGGTAGATCTCACCCAAACATTTCCATAGAGATTATGTAGTAGATTATTTAGCTACATTTAACAAAACTAAATCTACAAGACAAATTTGGATTGTCCCTTGTACTTTCTTATCCATCTTATCCCACTCATCTTGATATATTTTGTCCAGTTTCTTTTTCTTTGTTGCAGCCAACCATTGATCCCTCTCTTCAAGGATATCCTCCAACTTCATCTTCCACAACTCATAGTTAGTTCCATTAAACTTCTCAATATCCAACCTTCGTAGTAGCATAAAAAACCCTCACTCTTCTAGACCCAAAAACCAAAGCTCTCTAGGCTCTGATGCCAAATGTTAGAAATGAAGACAAACCACTAAAATATAGAAATTTGAAATTATATTGTAAATTTAAAATTTAATCCGCAAAATGTCAAATGAAGATTAAATCATGTAAAATCAACAAGGAAATCAACAAATTCATTAGAATCTCACAACATAGTGTTTATGTGGAGAAACCCTTTTTGGGTAAAAAACTCCACTAGGAAAGAGGCCAAGTTATATTATCTTTGAAAAAGATTACAATACATTCACTTTCTTCAATCCTACATCCAATCTAACTGCACTTGTGTACCTGTGAACTTTCAACTCATACTCTACACTCCTTAAGCTTCTGTTAAATAGAAAATACAAGTTATAGAAGAGCACATAGAATGTGGTGCCCAATATAGGAAAAATCCAATGCCATATTTGGGGAATCTAATAAAAAAGCTATTATTAGCCTCTTAAAATTTTCATAACCTTCTTACAAACATATGGAACCCTAGATATACAAATTCCAATGCCTACCTTGGGAATAGTCACCAAAAAGCTAAAAAATAGCCTCTTACAACTTCTTATAGATTGTCATAAGATGTTATGCAAAGATGGTCCAATAATAGCTAATTCATTACAACATGTAAGGCACTAATAATGGAAGATGCTCTTACACCTACCATAAGTCATTATTAAACTTGGACACCCACCTTTCACATGTAGTAACCCCCAAGATAAAACATACTTTTTACCGTTACCATAAATAAATATTTACTGATGTTAATGGAACCTTTATCCCTTATGAATGTATTTACAAATAATATCAAGAATAAATAAATATATAGGATTTTCAAGGTTGATGGAACCTTAATCTTAACATTCTAAACCTCTTTCTCATGACCAGGAGATGGTATGATACTTCTTGTCTGAATGTGGTGCTTCTTCTTGATATCTTAGAACCAATGGGAGAAATACCCAACTTTATGGCAATGAAGGAAAACCTACAAGGAGGGCTCATATCCAATTCTCTGCTCCCATAATCAAAGCTTGGAACATAGTTTAATGGCATTTGGCAACACTTTATCAATATCAATGCTCACACAAAATCTAAAAAAACCAAGTGTTTCATGGATTTTGTGACTTCATCAATAGACAAGAACTAACTAAAAGAGTTGGCAATGACTCACATGATCTCCTCATCCTAGTATTCTAAAGGAAGGCCTGCGAAACTAACTCAAAAAGAGACCTTGTTAAATCTTTCCTTGCTAACATCAAAACCTTTAGACCATTTTTTTAAAAAAGACTAGATTTACCAAGGAACCAAGGACCTCCTAGAAGGACCATATTACTATCCTCAAAGATTTGAAAAAAAAATAAGAAAAAACCATTGGTCATGGGAGCAAGCCAAATTTGACTAGATATTCTCCATCTTTTTAGAACCCAATGTGGGGCTACATTTATATTGGGACAAAATCTCGAGAATCTCCCAATGAGGGAATTCCCCATGCAAGTAGTAGACCTATCTACAACAACATCAGGAACCTTGAAAACAATGCTTAATCCTTCCAAGTCATAAGAAGATTCACCCAACACTGATAATAGCCCATAATAATTTCGCTGTATTTAGTTAAAGTTTATAATATAGATTTCTCTTTATAAACAATTATTTTATATACATAACCTATTAGGACAACCTTCATGAATTCTTCAACCGTACATATAGTACAAGTATCATCTAAGAAGATACATCCCCTAGTTTGACATTGTAAATGTAACACATTATAACTAGTGGATTGCTTAATAAGGGATACCTTGATCCGTTGATTAGAGTGCAAGCTTACACTACATCAGATTTATTGGTTAATAATGGAGTTAGACATTTTTGGTGTCATTTCCAAGGATGGTGCCAAGTTTTAGAGTTCCTAGGGTTTTCAATTACTTTTCTTGTTTTCCTAGTATACAAATTATGTTTTCAAACATTTAGAACTATTAGATATCAGACCCAATATTGAATTATCAACTAACTGTTGAACACACCAAGATACTGAGAGGGGGGGTGAATTAGTATCTGAACAATCTTCAATTTTAAGAACTTCAACTTGTCTGGAGAAGACTAAAACTTAAGCATCATAATATTAACATAAGCATGAAAGATTAGCACAATGCACATCAAAACATAACACCAGATATACGTGAAAACCTAAGAAGGGAAAAAACCACGGTGAGGATTAACTCACAATATATGAAGCTCAAATAACAACTCTGTTTTAGGTCTACAACCCAAGGAAGCTACTACTCCCTGAAGACTTTGATTTAGGGTCACTCTCAAGGAAGCTACTACTCCCTCAATTGAGAACACACTTACAAAATATTACAGTATGACAGTCCTTCTACTGTCTGAAAACTAACATTGAAATTCACACCTTTGATGATTGCAATTCTGCCTCTTCACACTTTCTTATAATGCTCAGATCAGTTATGTACACTCTACACTTGATCACTGTCACAAATATGTCTTTGAGACAAATCAGGACAACAACTACAACTTCTACTCTTTCTCCTTCAGTCGCACATCAAAAATGCATTCATTCTGCTCATCTTTCTTGTGAACCTTATCAATCAACTTGCAATTACACCTCACCTAACTCAATTTGATTTACAATTTATACAAGATATTACATTGATTACATTGCTTTTCAGCTAGATATAACATGAAAAATACATTTACAAGTCATCCAGACAACACACACCATGAAACGTGTAGAAGATAGGTCCTAAACAAAACCACACGTTACACCAGTAGAAAACCCATGCCTTATGGACACCAAAACTTACTTAACTAGGTCTAAAACACCCTTCCCAACTTCAAACACCAAGGAATTACATCCACACAATCCACTCATTTGGAAATAGGATAGCTTTAAGCAAAACATGTAAAGACTTGAAGCAAAATGACCACAACAACTTGAAAACCTTGTGCGGAAGTGGAGACAAGAAATATCTTCATAAAACTCTTCCCGATGAGTCCACATGACTCATAAAACATCTCCAAACACTCCTTTACCTCCACACACCAAAGATTTGTGCCGTACAACTTCAACCATGAACTCTGGGAACAACAAGTCATCTGAAACACACTGCAACATGCTGTCAAATGAAAAATAGAGCTGCAGACCACCAAGAACCTTGAAATTGTAAGGAAGCATGCAATACACATCCATAAACATGTCCTCAAAATGGCAAGGGCAACCATTCATTTTTGGAGGAATGCAGAGCATTCCAACATGCCTTCAACACTAGCTTATTTTGCTAGAACACATGTCGGTACTTTATCATGCATAACTTTCACAATAGGAGGACAAATGATCTAAAAACTTGGAATTATCACCTTCACTACATCCTAAACATAGTTCCAGAACTGCATAGCCATATATACAAATGCAGAGGAATGTGGAGCATTCCATTGTCCTACTTAGAACGTTTTCACAGAAACAACACTGTCTTCAGTATGTCAACAACAAAACACTCTTCCAGTAATCTAATCATCATGAAACTTGGAACATACATGCTTCAGGCCATCAGTAACATCAACAACACATCTGATCATCTTTGTTCTTCTAATTCCCATATTAATATGAACTATATCTTCTCTCTTCTCTTGTTGGATGGGACATGACATCCAACCATGAATTGTATCTTCTCTCTTCTCTTGTTGGATGGGACATGACATCCAACCATGAACACCATCACACCTCCATGATAGTGTTGACATCAATGACAACCAAGTGATAGTGTTGACATCAATGACAACCCTGGAACCATGTGTCTAACACTAACATTACTCAGGAAGGAGATCATTAGCTTGAACACCATTACATGTGGCGGAGGAGAGATCCCCTAGGGAGGTTTATTCCAACAATTTAGAATAAAAAGAGGTAACAAGAACACGTGAAGACACATAAGGAATATACCCAATTGAACCCCCAATCTTCAAAGCACAACTACCAGAAGCCCCACCATTAGTTGTTTCGAGTCAAGGATCCAACAAATTTCCTTCTCAAATCCCTCTTTCTTCTACCTATAGGCTAAGTTAAAACACCACCATGGGTGATGCAGGAGATGAACCATCACCAAAAACTAAAACCTTCCAATTTCTCAATATTGATTAGACTGGGCATGCTGCTAAGAAAAATATTTCCCCTTCCGCCCTTCCTATTTACCATGGTCTCATTACAAAGGATCCAGATACTTTCCTAATTGAATTCGATGTTCTTTTCTAAAGTTATGATTATAAAACTGATGGGTATCATCTAAAATTGTTACCAGCTACACTCAAGGATGCTATCTTGAGGTGGTTCATGGGATTGGGAAGAGCTGCAGTACCTGACTAGAAAACCATGAAAGAAAAATTCCTCAAGAAATACAAGGATTACTATAGAGGTTGAGACATAAGAGGAGATGATATTTTTAGACTAACCCAAAAGGAGGAGGAACCCTTAGAGGACTATGTGGAAAGATTCTTGTTTTGCCTGTAGAAAACTCAATAGAGTAGACTATCTCTAGATTCTCTCAAGATTATAGTCCTGCGAGGAGTCATCAAAGAATGCATGGATGACTTAGACTTGATTGGAGGTAGTGATATCTCTAGGATTTCATTTGATGAAGTTTTCTAGATATGTAGAAATTACTTGCGCTCAACCATGAAGAAGTCATGCAGCTTGAGATCAATGTCAACCACGAAAGTAGCTGCGAGTGTATCCAGGTTGGAGCTCAATAATCTTCTCAAAGACATGAAAAAGACATCATTAATCATATGGAAACACATCTAGATACGTTTCATGCAAAGAAGAAGCATGAAGAAGTAGATGAAACATTGGCTAAGTTCTGTCCCCATTGTCACCATAAGAAAATAGAATGCAAATGCAAAAGGGTGGCTAGCATTACTGAAGATAGGTAGGAGTGACCAGACTTTAGAACTCTAGAAGACTAAGAAGGCTAGGTATTTTACCTAGCCCAACACAAGCCATGGAAACAAAGACAAGGTATTCCTCGAATCCTTTATCTTATAATCCTTCAATTCCAGGTTCTTCTTCAAACACTCCTAATTGATATAATGTACCATGGAATAATGTACCACCTCAACCTTGGTCAACCCTGTCACCACTTGGTTGAGCCCCACAATAAGGAATATAGCCACAACAAACATATCAATCTCAAGCCCATAGCCAATAGTGGAAACCACCCCAAAACTTATGGAAACAACAATGGAGGGGGAATCAACCTTGGAAAAATCTAAACACTGGTTACCCACAGCCACAATGAGCTTTGCCTCAATAGCCAACTATTATGCCAAATGTTGCTACATCTGCCCCTAATCCACCAAGAGAAACTTAGCTGCCTACCCAACCTGCACTAAATCCTAACAACAAGCCTGCTCAATAGGGTTATGCTAACGAGACTTTCCAGTACCCAACTTATGTAGTCAAGGTCAATGATGTTCACGTATGTTTAGGAAAAATGCTTCTTGGACCAACTTCTCCACTCATCATGGAACTCCCAGATGAGGAACCTTCCAATGATGCTAATTTCCATTCACAAAATGAATACATTCAACAACCTCTACCAAAAGAAGGGAATAAAAATAAAGAACCTCCATTCCCAGAGAGACTGAATACCGAAAAACATGAACCTGAGCTTGAATTTGATTTCCTTGGGCAATTAAAAAATGTCTTTGTTAAAATTCCCCTATTCTAGGCTATCAAGGATGTGCCTATTTACATTAAAACTATGAGAGAGTTGTGCTTAAAGAAACTAGGAAGGAAGCATAAAGACCCACAAACTGTTCAAGTAATTGGACAACATACTGATATCATGCCAGGAAATATAGTTCTCCCAAAGTATGAAGACC
This sequence comes from Cunninghamia lanceolata, assembly GCA_027924645.1. NCBI lineage: Eukaryota > Viridiplantae > Streptophyta > Pinopsida > Cupressales > Cupressaceae > Cunninghamia > Cunninghamia lanceolata. The sequence goes on along the minus strand of BSBN01000938.1, from coordinate 1,352,556 downwards.
TTGGCAGTCTAGTGGTGGATGTGCATATCAATGGCACCCTTATAAGAAATACTTTAATTGATCTAGGTGCTTCCATAAACATCATGACCAAGGAAACCATGAAAAATCTATAACTTTTTGACTTAAGACCTACACCTATAGTGCTGCAACTAGAAGATAGGTCCATGGTTAAGCCAGAAGGGGTCATTGAAGACCTAGTTATCACTTGAATCTTGGGAATATCTTTCTGATTTTATATTTCTGTAACCAAAAGTTAACCTGGGGGGATATCCACTCATATTAGGGTGACCATGGTTGGAAACAACTGATGCTTTTATTGGCTATGTAGTTTAGGGGACATGATTATTTCCAATGGAAATATTACCAAGAAATTAATTCTATATCCACCAGCACAACCCTTTGTTGACTCAGACCAACCTGTCTGGCTAGATCCTCAAGATAATGACCAATATTCCCTGTAGACATTAATGACAATTGAATGAATCCCATTAATTCAAATACAATATGATGATATAGTCCTCTCCCATATAGTTTAGAATAACTATGGGATGGACCCATAGCATAACAGTTCCTTGGTGTGCTTATCCTAACCGCTACATAATATTCTTCTTGCAACACATACAATAGCTTATGCTTCTACTACTAGAATGTTTCATCATTTGTTTCCACACAACTATAGCTTTAACATATCATATATGGATGTTGCCTCTCTTATATCATCAGCCACCCTAGTGGAAATTTTGCCTGCGAAAGCACTCAATATTAATAACCAACTAACCATGCATCAACAATCTGGGTTAATTTCTATGCTGCAAGCTCACAAGACATCCTTCTCCTGAGATTACCATGACATGAGAGGCATAGATCCCAATCTCTGTATGCACTAAATATACATTAAGGAAGACTGTAGACCCATTAGGCAACCTCAAAGGAGGATGAATCTTGTTGTCTGAGAGATTGTAAAGAATGAATTGCAGAAGCTCTTGGATGCGGGATTCATTTACCCTATATCAGATAGTTAGTGGGTCTCCCCCTTGGTTATATTTCCTAAGAAAGGGGAAAGTGGCGTGTATGTGTAGACTATAGAGAACTTAATGCAACCACTAGGAAATATCATTTTCCTCTTCCCTTCATTGATTAAGTCCTAGACTCCTTGTATAGAAAGAAATACTTTTCTTTTCTGGATGGTTTCAACAGATATAATCAGATCAAAATAACTCCAGAGGACCAAGACAAAAAAAATTTTACTTGTCCTTGGGGTACCTATGCCTACTCAGTCCTTCCATTTGGATTATGTAATTCCCCTACCATATTTCAGAGGGTTGTGTTGAGCATCTTTTCTGATCTTGCCCATGAATGCATGGAAGTCTATATGGATGACTTCACAACCTATGGCAATACATATGAAGAGGCATTGGCAAATCTTGAGAAGGTGCTACAAAGATGTCAAGATAACAACCTGTCCCTTAGAAATGAGAAATGTTATATGGTGATGGAAGAGGGTGTGGTCCTAGGTCACTATTTGTCACAAAGGGGTATTCCAGTAGACCCTAACAAAATTCATATTATCACAAATCTACCCATTCCCCCCAAAAAAAATATGTGAGGAGTTTTCTTGGCCATGCAGGCTATTATCAAAGTTTTATTAAGGATTTTAGTAAAATAATAGCTCCCTTATTTGTCCCGCTCTCTAAAGAAATTGAATTTGAATGGACAACAACTTTCCAAGAAGCCTTTCAAGATCTTAAAAATTCCTTGACCACAAAACCTGTGTTAATAGGACCAAATTGGACCATTCCTTTCCATATTCATATAGATGCCTCTGATAGGTGTTGTACTAGGACAAAAAGAAAGCAATTAGAATATGCCATTTACTATGTCAGCAAAAACCTCCAAGCAGTTGCACTCAATTATACCGTCACTAAGAAAGAAATGCTAGCTATAATTTATGCTATCAACAGGTTTCAACATTACATTATAGGTTATCTAGTCTTTGTCCACACTGACCACACAATAATTAAGTACCTAATGAATAAACTAGTGGTTAGTGGGCAACTTGTTAGATGGTTATTATTTCTATAAGAGTTTGACCATCATGGACAAGCCCATCAAGGCAAATGTACTTGTTGATTTTCCTTCCAGACTAACTATTGCTGTAGATGGTCCAATTGTTGATGACTCTTTCCTAGATGAGCACCTTTTTGCATTAACAGTGCAAACTCCTTGGTATGCAGACATAGATAACTATTTGGTTGTAGGAAGAACACCTCCACATCTCTCATTAAGAGAGAAATGCAACCTAGTGGAGAAAATCCTTCCTTATTCATGGATAGTAGGTTTTCTCTTCTACACAGGACTTGATAATATGATGCACATGTGTATCTAGGAAGATGAATTTTTTGACATACTTCAAGCCTGCCATGATGATCCCTATGAAGGGAACGTTGTAGTCAAAAGAAAAACACTCAAGATCTTGATGACTGGATATTACTGGCCAACATTACACAAAGATGCAGTCTAGTATAAAAGGAGATGTGACCAATGTCAGCAGATGGGTTGTCCAACTAGGATTGATGAAATGCTTTTGCAACCTCAGATGGTGTTGGCACCTTTGGATAAATGAGACATTGACTTTATTAGATCGATAGATCCCCCTTCAAACCAAAAGGAATACATATTGGTATGTACAAATTATTTGACAAAATGGGTTGAAGTTAAATCTTTACAATATGCAAGAGATAACAAGGTTACCACCTTTCTGTATGAGGAGATTGATAGGCCAAAACCAGGGTAAAGAATAAGAACGATTTAATGCTTTATAATGAATTTCAGTGTGGTCTATACGTGTCAATCTAGGGATCATAATCTTGTGAAAGGTGTCGGGGCTATATGCCGAAGGGGTGAAAGTTGTGAGATGAGTAAAATGAATGCAACTAGAAAATAAACCTACTACAAATTAAAGTAAATCTGGTGATAGGAACTGTCACTTCTCGACGACAGGAGTTGTTCTATTCTATTCGGGTGACAGGAACTGTACATAAAGCAAATTCTAAAACAAACAATTAAATGTAAATTGTAGAATTTATAAAATAGGAAGCATGTTAATCAAATTAAAATTATTTACAACTATGAACACACAGAAGTTACGGTAGATGAAATACCATTCCAACACGATACAAAAAAGAAGTGATAGAAATCACACAACGTAACCTGCAAAAAAAATAGAAATATATATACAATCATTTGGTTGCTGCAGAGTGGACGCCCTTCCTCTCAACAAACCGTTTAAAAGAAATGAACTACAGAGCCTCTGAAATCAGCTCAAAACAATATCTATTCTGCAATGATAATGGTTTCATATGTATATCCTTCACTTGAAGAGTACAATAGCTTTTATAGCATTCACATACAAAACCAAATGGCTATTTTTATTCCCATACTTTATAGTCTTACGGTGGAGATTTATTGAACAATTTTTAAGAAAGCATGAGATAACCCACGTCCAGTCTATCAAAACCGATTCACATAACAGAATACTAAGAGTATTCGCCTCCCTTTCCTGTAGCTTGGAAGAGACAAAAACATGGAGGGAAAATATAGCTGGTAGTTGAAGCATATGTGGAATAATGTGGTCAAGAGGCATTATATCAATCTTCACGTGGATTTCCTTCCTTCACAACTACAGAATAGGCACTAGGAAACTTAGTAACATGGAAAGTTGTTGAGGTATAATGTTGGCATAGTGGCACGTGGGTGGATGATTGTTATAATTTGTCTTTGTAGCAACTCCTTTGTTGAGTAGCATAATTTTCACGGCAACATAGTATGTATAAATATCCTGTAGCAGCATCAAGAACCCAAAATAATTTGCTATATAATTTATTTTGCTAATGCTCATTAGTAAAAACAAATTAATAATTATTTTTCATATTTTTATCATAAAACTATATTAATTATCTCTTATGTATTTTAATCATAAGAAACATAAATGATATAATATGCCATAGAAATGGAATATGAAAATGGGAATGAAAGGGTATGAAATAGGCTAAAAGATGGCATAAAATGGGACATAAATGGCTCTCATCAAAGATCTTTACATGCTATGGGGTATCCAGAGAGATTTTCATTGACCAAGGTTCACAATTCACATCTAAATTGACTATCACTTTCATCAAGGAATATGAATTTATGCATAGGAAGTCAAGTCCTTATCACCCACAATCCAACGATCAGGTTCAGATTACAAATGGAGAAATTGAGGCTATATTGACAAAGACTGTAACATTACACCACAAAGATTGGGTAGATCATTTGTAAAACTTGAAGCAATTTAGACATACCAAACAACATGGAAAACAACAATAGGGTTATACTTCCCATTGAATTTGAGTATAAAACTTTGAGGACAACAGTCCAAATTGAGATGGATATTTTTGAAACATAATAAGAATGACTCATGCAACTTAATGCTTTGGATGAATTGAGACAACAAGAAATTCACCATACAAAGATTATCCAAAAGCAAAGGATCAAATGGTATGATCACTTAATAAAAAACAAGCAGTTTCAAAAAGGTGATTGGGCCTTATTGTTTGATTCCTGGTACAAGGATTATAAGGGGAAGATACAAACATGATGGTTGGGCCCCTATGAAATTGAAGAAGTTTATTCCAATGGTGCGGTCAAATTGACCATGATCGATCTTGCCTGATATTCATTAATGGTTAATGGACATCGCCTAAAGTTATACAAGAAGCCATTGGATAAATGTGATTTCCTTCAACAATTTCTACAAACCAATGTGCCAACACCTACAACATCTGTACCTGCAACCACTGTTGGGTATCCTGTAGCACCTACACCCATAGACACTATTGGGTGTCCTGCAACATCTACACATGCAACAATTGTTGAGGGTCCTATATCATCTCTATCTGTAACTACTATTGAAATTTCTATTGCAGGATCATTATTTTCACATTCACCATCAGATTCTCTATCCACGACATTAATGGATGATCTAGCAGGGTCAAACATTGATAACTCATAGGTATAATTCCAATCCTTTTTCCTTTCAGTCAATTTTTTTTGCAATAAATCCTTTGTGCATAGTAACTCTCTGAGGGACCTGTAGCATTTGTGCTCCTAGCCACTCTCTAGGGGACTTGTAGCATCTATGTCTGTAGCCACTTCAAGGGACCTGCAGCACCTATGTTTGCAGCCACTCTCTGGTAGTCCTATAGCATCTTTGCTTGCAACCAATCTCTGAGGGATCTATAGCATCTGTGCCCATAGCCACTCTCTAAGGGACCTGATGGATTTGAACCTGCAACCACTCTTAGAAGGGCCTATTGTATTTATTGCCATACATTTTCACTTCCGCCTGTCTTTATTAATAAAGCCATTCCATAATATCACATCATTTCAACTCTACTGCAAATTCAACAGTCATTCAGTACCGTCGTCTTTCCATCCATTCAATGTGTGTCATCTATCTTATCACTCAAGTCTTTTTGGTACTTCTGTTATAATCCCATCTCATATTAATTGCTATAACTTTTTGTTTCTAATTATCATCACAGAACATTTATTGACTATTATTATTATTTCTAGTACTTCTATAACCTTTAAATATCTTTTCCCTCACTGTACTACTTTCCTAATTCGTCATTTGAGGACAACTGCCACATTAAGCTGGGGGAAACAAAAATGATTATTTTAAAATTTACTGCATCTTTTAAATCATTTCATATGCGACGAATGTAAAATAAATCTATCATTTGTGTACTTGCCACTAATGTCCTTGATTACCTTCATTTGCATGACTATCAATAAAAAGATCATGTAGCAACAAACAAATAACAGAAAAGGAAATTGGTTGTATAGTATGCAAAACAAAGATTGTTCTAAGCAGGAGATTGACAGAAGAAGATTTTCTTAGAAAAAGAATTGTCTGCATTTCCACAAAATGGGGGGAGAACCAATTCGTAGGGAACCAGTTGAACACACTATGATACTGAATGACTAAAGATGTATGCCAATATCCCAGCAAGCAGGGTGGTTGGATTACTTCCTACGTTTGATAAAATAGGATGAAATAACACGATAGTTTTCCTAGACATTGTAAAATAATGAAGCCATTGTCAAGGGATTGCGTGTGGATGCATCTGAAGCAGCAATTTCAAAAGTGTCAGGGTTACCTACAGTAGGGGAAGAATTTCCAGTACAAGCAGATGCCATAATAGCTAGGAGTGAGTTTGTGCAACTAGGGGAGAAATTTGATTCATTGTCACAAGGTACTAAGGGCCTCTCATTACCTGGGTTATGGGCATCAATTGCTACATATATTATCAAATATTTAACTTCTGAAGGAAGATAATCTTTCCTGTATAATATCCATTTTAAGTTGCTTAGTCATCTTCGCCATTATTGGTTGGTAAAAGTCCCAAATTTCCTGTTCCATTTTCTAAAGAGAATGTCAATAGAGTATAGAAAGAAGGGTATACCATCTTCCTTGTCACACCATTGTTTAATTACTCTATTGATAAAATGAAGCTTGCATGCTCAATTCCCAAACCTATCCTGGGAGGGTTTTCTTGAAATAAATAATATAAGGAATTGACCATATGTCAACCCTCATGATAGACCCCTAAAGTTTAGGCAATCTAGGGAGGCTAGGGTTCAGGAGGAGGGAGAACAAATAGGAGAACATGAAGAGGAAGGACAAACAAAAGAAAGGGAGGATATTCATGCGACCTCCTCCCAACATGTAGCCTCCCCTGCACGTGCATCCTTGCCTACCCATAGCCCAATAGTTGAACATGCACCCCAAGCTTTGCAACATGCGACAACATCTACCCATGTGGCCTCTCCTGAGAATGTAGTGTCTTCAAGACATGAAGCTACACCTACTCACAACATCTGATATTCCTTCTCCAATACCACAATAGCCAATAGTGCAAGATATGCCCTCTCCCTCGTAGACAACCAAGAAATGGAGAACAAATCCATCATCCTCCAGGGCACAAAAGAAGAAGAAAAACCCCATTACTCCTGCAAGATGCTCACACTGCCTTAAGGAAAAAGGGGCTACAGTAGGCAAAACTCCTGCCAAGACAAGGAGGGTGGTTTTTCTTGTTTTTGATATAGACTCAGAGAGGGAGCCAAAGTTGTTTGTAAAAAGAGGACACTCAGAATCCCCTAGTACCACTAGGGATCATGAGAGGTCTTCTTTGTCTTCAGATTCAAAAAGAAAAGAATTGCTGGCAGAGGCTAAGGAAGAGATTGATGAGTTGCAAACAACTCTAAAGAAAATTGAGGAATTTGAGAAGCAATTGCAAGGTTTTCAGTAGAAAGAAATTGGGCTAGATAAGCTAGCCCAAATGGCCATCATAGAAATAGGTAGAAGTGATTCAAAGCCTGAACAATAGACTAGTTCTCATGCAATGACACCTCAACTAACCCGACTATCTCTTGGCCTTATGCTTTAGGAAAGAACATAAGAGATGATGAAAATGAAGAAGATCTAGGTAGAAGAAAAGGAAGAAATAGAAAAGAACTTTGAAAAGGAAACCAAGAAGGATACAAAAAAAAAAAAGCTAAAAGGGAAAATAGACCAAATGACTGGAATTGCAAATCAATTCATAAGGTGTAGATCTCTGTCCAGGGTATATGCTCTATTCCTTTAGGAATAATTTTTAAGTTTCCAATTTATGCATTTGTATTGTGACCTCCCTAGTACTATCACTACACCTAAGGAATTTTTAATGGTCTACCAAAAATCTACTCCAGAATTGCAAAATTAGTTTTGTGAGTTTTATTTACATGATTTGGTAGTCCCATATGATACATAATGGAATCCATTGATGTATGTAGGGGATGTCCTGATTAAAGCTTTGACATCCTTCATTTAGAATGAACACAATAGAGGTAGTCATCTATAGAAGTATCATGAATAGGAAAAGTAAATCCCTTTAAAAGTTAGGGGTGAAGCAAAAGATCTGAACCAGGTAACTTAATGGACTAGATTACATTAATAGAAAACCTGGGGTAGAGGATAAGATTTTGGAATGCAGAGCAAAACATTATGTGAAGTTTAAAACATCGGCCACCTAGATTGGCAAGGAGGCATTGAAATTTTCAAAGAATAGGTGGAATGAGTTAACCAAGGATTTGAGGAAAAAAGAACCACATTCTGTATTCAACTACTTGGCGGCCATTAACATGGCACACAAATATATTAGGTCAGTCGGTAGACATGACATTACTTGGTTGCCTCTTGTATTCTAGCCTCCCCTCCTTTGGTTCCCAATACCACATTGGAAGGGACAAAGACCACTACAAGAAGCTGTTGAAAGAGACAGACGAGAACACCTTGATGCTCATAAGGATTTTATTTCAAGCAACAGGAAGGAGTCATAGAGATAGTAGACTTTTGGATGGTGGCACTACAATATAATCAAAGGTCGTAAGGTGCTTGGGGACAAGTAAAATGATAAGCTAGGGGATTGATGGGACCTAAAATTGCCTCTATTTCTTATGTTTATTTCCTGTTTTACAGAACATTTACTTTAACAACACCTGACGCTTTATATTACATATTTGAAGTATGAAGCACTAAGAACTGATATATAATATTCTGATAAATGATTATGTGTTTTGATAATTATTTTCAAAATGTGATAGTATATTATATTGATTATGGTGATTTTAAGTATGGAAGTATTATGAAATAAATCTATCCCTTCATGCATCAAGACAACAGGTGCCCACAACCAAGGTTGCTGGGAACCTACAACCATAAAATTAATTATCCGTAGTTGAAGGAGCAAGTACCCGTAGCCAAAGGAGCAGAAACCTGAATATGAAGGAATAGATTTTGCAGTGACAATTCCACTCACTAATGACTTATCCGGTGCAGCAGTGATGCCTTTCATCGAAAATAAGGAGGAACTCAAAGTATCAATTTAAATAGTGGCGAAGAACTGGAGCAATCTTTCATTAAGGATTGCATAAGTTACGCTAATTATCTACATATCTTTGTTACTTTTGTTTCCTTCATCTTAGTTGAAGAGTTATATTAGGATTGTACTCTTTGAGTAGTTTTAATTGTAAGCAAGTTTCCTATTTGTGTTTTGCTAGAATAAATAAATCCTCTTCCTATGTTCCAGGGAAGAGTTGAAACATGTAGCTAAGTTGTTAAGAGTCCAGCTTAGTTAAGAATAGATACGATGAGTCTATATATTCAGAGATTTTGTGTAACAAATACCTAGAGGTTTTATTACTAGCAGTTTGCATTGTTTTTATTTTTTTTTTTTTTTTCTGAAATCAATTATGATACTTTCTAGATTCAGTCAATGTTGTGCAACATTTAGTTAAGAGATTTAATTAAGATCTTGTGAGAATACAACTTCACCAAGCAAGGGCCCACTTGAGGTAGGGTTGTAACTCTTTTGTTAGTAGCTAGTTATTGGTAATTTTAGTAGTTTTGATCATACACATTGATTAATGACAGTAGAGATAACATGTGCTTGTAGCTTAATAGAATTTATAGCATTGATAATAGCCCTAGAAATTATTGTATTTAGTCAAAGTTTATAATATAGATTAATCTCTTTATAAGAAATTATTTTCTATACACAACGTATTAGGACAACTTTTAGGAATTATTCAACCATTCATACAGTACAGGTACCATCTAAGAAGACACGTCCCCTGGTTTGAGATTGTAAATGTAACACATTATAACTAGTGGGTTGCTTGATAAGGAATACTCTGATCTGTTGAGTAGAGTGCATGCTTACACTGCATCAGGTTTAGTGGTTAATAATGGAGTTAAATAGTATTCAGCACATCACGTTGACCACCAGCCAACTCAGTGACCAAATCCTTAGAAAAATCAACTCATTGATTTAGATCTGAATCTTGTAGAGTCAAAATAGAGAGGGGACCAAAAGTCCCAAGGTTTCCACTTCCAAGACCAGGCATGGAAGTTGACAACATAACTTGATCAACCAAACACTCCAATGGAGACCCCTAACGGACACTAGCCCAATAACAAATAGGGGTCGATGGACTTTCTCACCCAAATGAAAACATTCAGAATAAGACACAAAAGGGAGTAGAAAACTCTTTCGTAGGCCTAAACCCTTGGGCATCAGGACAAAAGGGGGAAGCCAACAATAGATTGACGAGCTAAAGCTACCTGTTTGGCCTCCAATCAAATACCCCACAAGCTTTCATCTTCATCATTAGACGAAAAACATCCCCATTCATTCTTGTAGTCTTCCTGATCATCATTGGCATCCTCATTATTGTCTCCTTCTTTTTGATTGTCATCTTTTGCTACCTATCTCCCGCACAAACCAGGTTCTGAACCTGCTTTGCAAATATTCATGCTACCACTTATTCTATTATGTTGTTATGACTATATTTCCTTGATTCAATTGAGTATGAGGAATCTCCACTTGTGCTTAATGAAGAATCATCTAAATATGAGGTTATGCAAGATTACATGTGTCTAATTTGTATGTGTATGTAGTGATATTCTACATGTAACATTTTGGTCTAATTCCCCTTGGACTTGTGCAACACTTTGTGTATACAAATTGATCAAGGAACACTGATTTAGTAGGGATTATCTACTCAACTTGATTCAAATTTTACATCATTGCTAAATAGGGTTATTCTTGTCTCTTTTAACCTTTAAATATTTTGCATCTTTTTAATACCCATGATTAGATTAGGATTTAAAATACGATTTTACTTGTAATCTAATTTGTAAAATCTATATTTTCCTTAATTGTAAGTGCTTCATTACCAATTTTGAATGTTAAATGGAAAATGAGTACAATAAATTGATTTATAAATCAGTTAAGTTTACATGAATAATCTATATTTAGCCTCCCATATATTAGGAAGATCTAGGTTTTTCTTTTGGACATAAAAACTTAAATTAGCTAGGTGATCATACTAAGGACATAACAACCCCTTTCCTAGAGTCACATGATAACAGTCTAGATAGAATGGATATGGGGTGATGGTTTCAATTTAAATATAGGAGGCATTGGTTTGAGTGAATCAAACTATATATGCATGCAATTGCATGATAAATTCTTGCCCATTATGGAAATGCACGACCTCCACAATTTAAATTCAGGCGAAATATTAGCAAAGGATTGAAATTTGAACTATATGACAACTACCTTAACACATAAATTCATGGGGTTCATAATTTGGCTTTCAAGGAAGATGACATGAGTGGTGTTAAATCAAATCCTTTGGTACGTTCTCTTGCTATTGTTGAAAGTCCAGGTGCCCCAGATTGTATACAGCCAAATAAAATTACTGTAAACTATTTGAATTCATTGGGCTGCATACAAGAAGAAATCTTTGATGTTCACAATGTTTCCATGATAGGACCGAGTCCATTGATTTTAATTCATCAAATACCTAGTATCATAAATAAATTGATTTGTTTTAATTAAAGAATTTGTCCCAGGTACAAAATGTCCAAGTTGGTAATTCATCTGATGGCTTGTCTAAGAAGCATGAGATTAACACACATTCTTCAAATTGTCAAGATGAAAATCGTGAAATTTCTAATTCCTTATGTGATACTCAGCCACGTGCAAATCTAGATATAAGGGAGATATTTTGTGCTCTGTTTTCACAAGTTGTAGTAATGCAGTTTAAGAATTAGTCATTAAGGGTGTAGGAGAATAGGGTACCCTAGGTCTGCAACCTATTAAATATGATGCTAAAGAGAATAATGCTGATAGGAAAGAAGAGGAGGACATGTATCAAGGTGTTTTAGTTATCAATGAAGTTACATTACAGTTAGATTTTTGTAATCAACATGATGTGCCTAGTTGTGTAGATGTGAAGATTGAAGTTTAAGCCAAATCCTTAGAAATTAATAAATTTGAGGACTCTTATAATACTAGTGAATGTGAATCTGGTGAAGTTTTCATTGATACCAATTCCTTTAGTGATGATTTCTTATCTATGTATTCATATGTAGATAATGATAAAGGTTGTGATATCGCCTACTGCATACGTGAAACAAATCTTGCACATACCCAGAATTTTGAAACTAAAAAATGGATGAATTTAATACTAAAATTAAGCAAGGATAAGACAAATTTTAGATATTCTATTTATTAACAGATCTTGCTTTCCTTGATTCATGTAGAGTACACCCTACTAATTAGCATGTTGAGTTTGATTATTCTGATTTCTTGTTAGGCTAGGAATTTGCACAAGTGGGAAAGTAGATTTTGATTATGGTATCTTCGAAAACAATATTAAAAATGTTGTAGGTATAACTAATGACAACCCATATACGCTTGCAAATGTAAACAAGAACAATTATGTAGAAAATGCTGAAAGGGTGGACAAAGCCTACTTATTTCAGATTGATCATGATTTTGAATATGGACATTTGTGGCAACCAATGGAGATACAACAACCCATTGAGTAGGGATTCAAAGAAAACTGTGGAAGATCTAGATAAACACAAAATCATGATTTATGTAGATCAAATAGATGACATGATAGCATATTGTTCAGATGAGATTTGTGAAAATTTAATTAACATTGAATTCTGTGAATTATGTCAATGCACTGATGTTGAAGCTTGTGTTTGATACTAATTTACTTGTTGAAAACTGTTGTAGTGAATTGCTGACTAATGGCTTTATTTATGATTGGCATGTACACAAAGATCATGAGGAGGTTCGGTATGAGATACACATTCTTAAAGATGAGCACACATTCATGATGGTGAGTGTAGACACCTATAATCATCTCACTACTATTCTGACCTCAATCAGGCATCACTTGACCATATTCTTCTATGATAAATTGGATAAATCCCTATTTAGACAATTAATTATCCAATTTCCCTTCTAACATTGATTAAATAATATTTTATTATTTAATTAATATTTTCACTATTCATCCACTATTCATCCACTATTCATCACTATTCATCCATACCTCTTCCTAGCATAAATCATTCGTTTATCATTTATCATCATCATTTCTTTATAGTCCACCTTAGGTAAACAAATCCAAATATTTATTTACCTAAGTCCCTCATCCTCACCCCAAAAAATTAAATAAATATTTTCATATTTATTTAATTCTTATTTTCTTCACTTTTAATTAAGTTGATTAAAATCAATTAATCAACTTAATTTCTCACTTGTACATTCCAAATCCATGTTTAACTCATTCATTCCCCTCGCATCCTCCAACATGTATGAATACATGGGATTTTGTACATAACCACATAGCCTTCTTACAAAGGGATGGGCAAGTCCTTTTGCACATCCCTCTAAAAAGGGTCCTTTTGGTCCTCTTTAAATTTCATCCATCCCCTTCTTCCAATATCATCCTCCACCATTAAACTCTCCTCAATCCAAGGACTTCACTTTTCCTCCAATCTAATTATGCCACTTGGTGGCCTCTCATCAACTCAATCCTCTCAACTAATATGAGCCATTGATCTCCCAAATCAATCTTGACCCTCCAATCCTCCATCCAAAAATCTATAAATTGCCAACAACCCAAGCCAAATGTTTTCAAGTATCAAAATTATGCAATGTTATACTGCTAGTTTAAGGAGCAATCACATATCAACATATCAAGAGCACATCTAAAACAATCAAGGTTTGCATGTGTTGTTCATAGTTTAACTTCACTTTGTTTATGCATTCCTTTTATCTCTATCATAGGCTACATTAGATGTGAATGGAATAGGCTAATTTAGGGTAGTTTGTTTTATTTTATGTTCACATTTATATGTAATATACTTTGGCATGCTCGGTGGGACCCCATGGTCCTTATCTAACATCCTTTTGGTGCTTTTTAGCCTTTTATAGCTTGCAAGGTCTACTCAAGCACGTGCGTGACTTGTTTAGACATATCTGTACAACCTAGGAGTGTCTTTTCACACACAAACACCTTTGTTCATACACAAGAACCAGTGTAACATACTTGGGCACTTGTAGGGATGAACAAGCACCTCTGTATTAGGCCTAGGAGCCCGTTTCCTCAAATTTTCAATCTTTCATTTTGGGCTAATGTCAGGTGTCTTTTGTAGGGTTTTTGCATCCTAACATGTTATATATGATCCCCCTTCATTGTGCACTCTAACCATCTTTTTTCAACACAAAACATAATTTTTATGGCCCTCTTCATGGATGAGCGTTTCTATAAAATTCAAGTGTCTATGTGACATACTCAAGCACCTTTGTATCTGGGCATCATAAATATATTTTTTTTATCAAATTTGGAAAATATAACATTTGGTTTTTTGATAGGGGTGACTTTTATAGGGGTTCCTAATGTAAAAATTTATCAAAATTTATGTCTAACCCTTTTTTATGTTAGATTTTTGTCAAAATCTTACATTTTTAGGCTTGATTTCATACTTGAGCATTTCTGTAAAACTTGAGCACTTGTAGGGATATTTGAGCATTTTTATAGATAAGCATTTCTATAAAATTTGAGCCCTTGTAACTTTGTTTGAGTGCCTCTGCCTTTGTTTAATTGTTAATCACTTTTTCTTTGGATTTGAGATTTTGTAACCCCTGAAACTAGTCATTGTTGGTTGTGCCTTATCATCTAACATCCTTTTGTGCAGGAATCGTTTGTCCAAGACAAAGAAATCAACTACTAACTTGTGTTTTGTAACACGTTTGTTGAAGACAATATTTTTTTATCACTAATCATTAGGCACATTTCATTTTCTAAGGGAAAATCAATATCGTATGATTTTTATGTGATTAAGTCATAAGCTTATGCTCTCTCTTCACACCTTCGGGTAACCTTGGAGATCAAAAGCTTTGACTTGATCAATGTTTTTATCATTGTTAATCCCAAGAATCTAGTGTGCGTATGCTCTCCCTTCGTTTCATTAGGTGATCTTAGGGATAAAAACACATAGGTGTCTTTCCTCTTATTGGGCCTACCTAAAGATTTGATCACCTTAGGGGCCAACCCGAACCCATGTGTTTCGACAAAGTATACAAATTTGGGAGAGAATCAAAAGATTCTCCCATTGAGGGACATTTATTGCTTTTAGCCTAGCTTACAAGAACTTTATACGTTGTAAAGTGAAGGTGGAGAGTGGGTTACCCTCTTGAACCAATCCATTATACATACTCCTCATCACATAGACATGATAGCCTCACATACCTTGCATGTATCAAGGATGGCCCTAGAATCCATGTTCATCCTAGCTTAAGACCTTTCAGTCGTATATGCTTGTAAAGCATCTGATACCAGTTAGGCCTAGAAACTACATGCAAGTGCTTATGCCCCCTAGAAATGGATGTGCATGCCATGTATGCTCTCCCCTTGTGCCTTTGAGTGATCTTGGGTGATCAAAAGGAGTTACTTTCCTCATCATGGGACTTGCACATTATGCCTAAACAAAGACAACAAGGTGGGATTACAAGTATATACACACCTACTTGAATAAATTTAGGTTTTTCATGTGCTTGGCGTGTTTTCAATTGTCAAAATCTATGCATTCCCCTTAAATCCAAAATCTAAAAATCAAAATCTTTTTCAAACTTGTCCATGTTGTGTGAAATTTATTGTTTACAAATTGCCCAAAGGTGAAGCATCCATCAAGCCATCCAATTCCCAATCCACTTATCCTAATCATCCACCTCATCCTAGAATCATCCTAATTATCCACTAATTGCTCATATCATCCCTTAACTTTGCTTAAGGCATTGAATCATTATCTCAAGCAACTATTTAATCCAAGGTTTGAGCCTAATTCTTAACCCCATCCCTAAGCAATCATCAAGGACCCTACTTCAAACCAAGTTACCCAAATATAATCAAGGTCCTAGTCCTAATCCATCCAATCCACTTAACCATCTTCCTAATCATCATCACAATCCTTAATCAAGCCCATCATTGAGCTTTTCATCCATCATCACCACTAATCACGTTCTAATCCATTCCTCTAATCATTATCATAATCCCTAATCAACCTCAATCCCTAATCCTATTCATTATCCAATTAATCCATATTCATCCTAATCTTAATCAAATCCGTAATCCAATCCACCTTCTCTAATCCATTCATTCCATCATAATCCCCTAATCCATAATCATCCTTAATCTAAATTCCATCTATCACTTAATCATTTCATCTAAATCCTAATCCAACCCTCAATCCATTATCCTAATTTCATCCATCAATCCCTAATCCAAATCCAATCCCCATCATTAATCATATCGCCATACTAATCCAATCCCATCTATCCATATTTTGAGAAGCCCTATCTCTTCCTCTATCTCTCTCTCTTTCCCTATTTAGTGAACCCTAAACGTTAAGTTTTAAAATCTCTCTCCTTAACTTCCTCTTGCTCTCTCCCTACTTCTCTCTCTAACTCTCTCTATCTCTCTCCCTAACTCTCTCCCTTTTTGTCTCTCTTCCTACTCTCTCCCTCTTTCTCTAGATCAAACCTACTACTTTGTCTTAGTAGTATCTAAGACTATTAGAAATCCCATATTAATATCCTTGCTTGCCTATCAAGATTTTGTTTCCACTGGCCTCACTATCCCATGCCTAATTGCACTAAATTTTGGCCTTTCAGGTGCCCTATTATCACTTGCTAATTACTATTCCACATTGCTACAATCATATTGAGCCCCCTGCTATTCACCTTTTAGGCATGCTATTTTTTGTCCAACCTTCCTAATGGCTCTATTGAAAGTTTGAAATCCATTCACATTGGTCATTATTAGCTTGCCTAAGGTGTCTAAAAGCCTTGGAATCACTTGGGAATTGTCATAAAATCCTATTTTCATATTTCCAGTTTGTGGTAACCTTTCTAGGCATTGTTTTGACTGGTGTATTTTATGATTGACTTTTTTACACTCCAAAGCACTATAAGTGAGTTTGTAAAACATGGATAAGCATTGCTTACATGTTTTGCATTGCATACATGTTTTACATTGCATCTTAAACATCAAATTAAGCAAAAAATTAGATTTTACAGACTGAAACACATTTAGAGCATTGTTCAAGTCAACATTTAGAACAAATTGTGTCATCATAGGAATATTACTTGTATATAGTGAAAAGTTGAATTCTTTCTTGCAAGCTATTCTCATTATATTTTCTCTTCCAAACATACTTTTATTATCTTATTGAAATAATGAAAGTAGAATAGTCGCAGTAGTGAAGATTCATTTAGGGAACATCCATAGATGAATATTTTGTATCTTAGTATACATATATACAAGATTTACATTCATTTACATACAAAAGTACTACTTTCCATGGAATGTGTCCCTAAATTGTTGCATACTCAAAGAGGTAAAAGTCTTAACTTTGTAGTTGAAAATAAATTTGCAAGAATGTGATGCAGGAGCATCCAAAGGTGTAAGAGCAATCTTGCATCACACAAAAAAATGATTTTGTTTTCTATTCTTTCCAATTTTGGTTTTTGTGAATACCATTATCTTGAAGAGTGGTTTGGAACATTCAAAGTTTCCAAAAAGGGATAAAAATGGCAGAGCTCACTATTTTTAGTAAGTCTACATTTGAGCACGGATGGGCCCAAAATTTTCTTGAAAGCTACAGAATTGCTAAATAAACATTCTGGGTGAGTTTCGACCCAAGATCATGCCTGGATTGCAAAATATTAAATTTTCTAGTTTTGAGACTCTGGGAAAAGCTTTGAAATTAATTTTGAGGCACTTGGAGGCCTCAATTTGCCTTGAAAGTTGTCATAATCAGAAAACACAATTATAGCTTGATATATCTCTTCATGAGCTTTTTGACGCATAAAATGGTTCATCAATTAGACACATGGATCAAAAGTTATAGCCTCTGAAAGTTGGGCCTCCCATTTTGGGAAATGTGAAAGCGTGTTTGAAACTTAAAAGAGATGTAAAGGGGGAAGTTACATGTGTTGGTGTGTGATTTGACACATCATAAGGCATCTTTTATTGGAAATAATTTGGGTGCCACTTTTTGGTGGTTTTAGCTCATGGTTTTGTAACTAGTGTTGACAGTTTCCTGTATTGTATCTCCTATATATCAGGTGCTTGAGATAGAGGTTGGGTGTAGAGTAAGATAGATGTTGAGTTGCCTCTAGATTTTTGGTTGGTAAAAATCTTGTGGAAGCTTGCTCTGTAAGCATGTTGTAATCTTGTTGAGATTTTTGAATAATATATTAAGTTGTTTTTTAGTGTGGGGTTTTCTCCTGGAAGGTTTTCCCCACATAATTCACTATTGTTCTCTTTTTGTTGTTGTGAGTGTCTGAGGAGAGAAGAAAGAAGAAAATCAAGATGCCTCCATGAAGAAACCATGGTGGTAGAAATGTTGTTGTGACAGAAGAAGGGTTTAGAGCTCTACAGAGGCATATTAATGCAATCCAAGAGGAACTGAGAAGAGTGTTTGAATCAAGAATGAGAGATGAAAGTGAAGATGAA
Source organism: Cunninghamia lanceolata (assembly GCA_027924645.1). NCBI lineage: Eukaryota > Viridiplantae > Streptophyta > Pinopsida > Cupressales > Cupressaceae > Cunninghamia > Cunninghamia lanceolata. The sequence goes on along the minus strand of BSBN01000938.1, from coordinate 1,334,082 downwards.
GATGATACATTCCAAGATGATGCACAATATCAAGAAAATGAGGGAGAAGTGGAACCTGAACAAGTTATATTGTTGAAGGCCATAACAAAAATTGGGAAAAGGCCAAAGATAGATATCTCTACATATTCTAGTAGTCTCAATCTAGAAGAATTGATAGATTGGATCAATGATTGGAGGAATATTTTGAATATGAAGAAATAGAAGATCATGAGAGGGTCAAGTTTTCCAAGACCAAGATCAAAGGTCATGCTGGAATTTGGTGGAAAGAGGTGCAATTAGAAAGAAACTAAAGAGGAAAAGAGAAGATCACTAGATGGGATAGAATGGTGGATAAATTAAAGAGAGTTTATTCCTATGGATTATGAGTTGGAACTTTTGAAGAAAATGCAAGGTCTGAGACAAATGAACAGGATAGTCAAAGAATATACTAAATAATTTTACAAAGTTATCATCAAAGTAGGTCACATAGAGGCTAATAAAGAGAAGGTAGCTAGGTATATCAATGGATTGAAACCTAATATCCAAGAGGAATTAAGCCTAGTCAGATTGACAACTATTGAAGATGCATATCAATTTGCAATGAAGGTAGAAGAAAATTTGAATAGAAAATTTGAGAATAAATAAAGAGGAAGAGGTCATGGTGGAATAACTAGTGGAAGATCATATGCAGGTCGTGGACAACACGATGATAAAAAGAAGAATGAAGATGCATGAACGAGTCAAAATAACAGAGGTGAAAATGCATACCGCCATCAAGGACAAAATGATGGGTGACAGAGAGGAAGAAGTAGATTTGGAAGAGGACCTAGAAGAGGAGGTTTTAGAGGAACCTCTTTCAGATGTGGTGAAGAAGGGAATAGAGCATATGACTATCAAAAAAATCAAGGAGGAACAAATAGAAGACCAGAGGGTAATGCTAGAGTTTCTCATGTTGATGAGGAGGCTAGATCTGAACATTCAGAAGATGCAAAAGGAGGAGAAGCACTTGTTATCAAAAGATCCTTGTTAAAAGGAGGAATATAAGGAAAGAGCCTATTCCAAATAAGGGGTAAATCATGAGGTAATTGTTGTGATGTGATTATTGATAGTGGACGTACAAATAATCTAGTCTTTGAAGAGATGGTTAGAAAGTTGAATTTGAAAAGAATAAAGCATCCACATCCCTATAAGATTACTTGGTTGCAAAAAGATCATAAGGCTTTGGTTAATGAATAGTGTTTTGTAAAGTTTAAGATTGAAGATTATCATGATGAGGTGTTATGTGACATTATACCAATAGATATATGTCACTTTTTGTTGGGAAGGCCATGATAGTATGATAGGTGTGCTAACACCTATTATTTGACAAAATATGGAGTAAGACATAAGTTGAAACCTATGAGAGAAGCATAGGAAAAGGTATGTAGTAATGCTAGAATTTGTTTGGTAGATGGTAGAAATTTTTTGTATGGAATGAAGCTGATGAAGGTGGTAAATCATAAAACACACAACAAAAGAAATGGCTCACATAACATAGAATATTTCTTTATTGATTTGGACAACTTATTACATTATAGAAGCTCAATTACAATAAGAGGAATCAATCCTCCATAGGTTGTAATACAGTACAGCTACACATCACCAAGTTCTGGAATCTTCTGCCTTCTGTAACCCCAAATCAGCTAGGGTTTCTATTTTCCCACCAATTCTTGACTCTACACTTGCCCTCTTAACTCTACTATTTCCTAGGGTTCCAAAATAGTCATAAATAGCACTTTTTGGTGGCCTCTAGCTAAATTTCAAAATTTGCAACTCCCTCCAAAAGTAGGTCAACTTCCGGGAAGCATAACTTTTGATCCGAGTGTCCGATTGACGAATCATTTTAATCACCGAAAAGCTCATGATGTGAACTATCATGGAAAAAATTTGTGAATAGATTTCTGTCAAATTTTTGGGATGTTATGGGATGTTTTAGTGCCTCATATCCTGTTTCAAAAATTTTTAGGGGCTTTTCAGAAAACAAAAACTTTAATATCTTTCAGCTCACAAATGATCTTAGCCTGATTCCTTTGCCAAAGGTCTTATATTTCTATTATGTAACTTTCTATAAGATTTCACTTCAATCTGTTCCAAATGCAAACTTTCCTAAAATGGCAGGTAAACTTTCCAAAACTGGCAGTTTGCTATTTTTAGCAGTTTTGGAAAAACTGAAAGTCTTTCATCATTATTCAAGAGATTATGGAACCAGAAATACTAATTATGGAAAGAAATGAAAACAACTGTAATGATTTTGAAACAACATATTTTTGGGTGATGCATGATTGCCCTTACACCACTGGATGCTCCTGCATCAGACACCCATGGTAATTTGAGAAGTGACCCTGTCATGTCTCAGATATTTTTGTGAGGAAAACCCAAATGGTCAACCTCTGACTTAAACAACCAAGAAGAATCTTCAACAGGCCTTCCTTTCCATTTCACCAGATATTCTTCATATTGCCTGTTCTAAGTACTTCTTCCCACACAGCTATCCAAGATCTCTTCTATCTCCTCCATTGAAGTAGATGCCAGAATACTTCACTGTTCTTGTGTTGGCCCATCCTCTGTGCCACCTTCAAGATATGTTGTTAAATCAGCAATGTTGAACACAGGGGAAATATTGATCCCACTCAGTAGCTCTACCTCATATGCATTTCTTGAATCATGCTTCTTCAAGATTCTACATGGTCCAAATTTCTTCATTTTCAACTTATTATCCATTCCAATTGGGAACCTTTCTTTTCTCAAGTGAACCATGACTTCCTCTCCTACTTGGAATTTCTTATATCTCCTCTTCTGATCTACCTTAGCCTTGTACTGAATATTCATCTTATTAATGTGCTTCCTCACCTCTTCATGCAAATTCTTCAAATGTTCTGCAAAGTCTTCGGCTTCAGCACTTGTCTTTTCTCCTTTGTCTAGCTTCCTTAGCTTAGAAGGATTTCTTGGCCTATTGCCATATACAATATGGAATGGTGATTTACCAGTACTCCTATTGACAGATTTATTGTAAGCAAATTCCACCTGTGGTAAAATCAAATCTCATCCCTTGGGCTTATCTCCTACTAAGCATCGTAGCAGGTTACCCAAACTCCTATTCACCACTTCTGTCTATCCATTAGTCTATGGATGGTGTGCAGAACTAAACATCAAATCTGTCTTCAACTTCTTCCACAATGTCCTCTAGAAATAACCAACAAACTTGGTGTCTCGATCTAAAACTATGCTCTTTGGTAGACCATGTAATCTCACCACCTCTCTGAAAAATAATTCAGCAATATGAACAACATCATTAGTCTTCTTGCAAGGAATGAAATGTGCCATATTTGAGAATCTATCCACCACCACAAAAATGGAATCATGTCCTCTCTATGTCCTTGGTAAACCAAGAACAAAATCCATACTAATATCATCCCATGGCTTCTCTGGTATAGGTAATGGTTGATATAGCCCTATATTCTGACTTGTTCCTTTTGCCATCTAACGCACTCTACAACTTTGCAAAAATTTCCTCACATCCTGCTGCAACTGTGGCCAATAATAATTTTCACCAACAATAGCAATGGTCTTATCTCAACCAAAGTGTCTAGCTAATCTTCCACTGTGCTTCTCCTTGATCAGGTTTTCTCTCATGGAACTCCTCAGAATGCACAACTGGCTTCAACTAAACAACATGCCATCTTGGATTATGAAATCCAACCATTTTGTCCTATCCAAAGTAATGGGTTCCAAACAAGATTTCCAAGCCTCTAGAAAATCTGGATCTTTAGGATACAAACTTTTGAGCGCATCAAACCCAACAACCTCTATCTTCATTTCTGTCAACAAATTTTGCCTTCTGCTCAAGGCATCTGCAACTCTGTTGGACTTCCCACTCGTGTTCTTCAAAACAAAAGTATAGCTCTACAAAAAATCAACCCATTTTAAGTGCCTCTGGTTCAACTTTCCTTGACTATTAAGATACTACAAAGCCTGATGATCAATATATAAAACAAACTCCTTTGGCAACAAATAATGTCTCCATTTCTTCAAAGCCTAAACTATTGCATAAAACTCCTGATCATAAACACAATACTTTTTCTTGGCATCATTAAGCTTCTCACTAAAATAGGCAACGGGCTTACCTTCTTGGCTCAAAACAACTCCTATAGCACTGCCACTAGCATCACAATCTACCTAAAATACCTTATTGAAATCTAGAAGTGCCAAAACAGGTTGCTCTATGACTTTATACTTCAATGTATCAAAGGTTTTATCTACTCCTTTAGTCCATCTAAACTCTTTTCTATCCCCTCTCATTGTCTCAGTTAGGGGTGCACAAATGCTACTAAAATATTTGATAAACTTTCTGTAAAAACTTGCCAAACCATGAAAAGGTCTTACCTCTGTGGCACTCCTCAGTGTAGGCCATTCAATTATAGCCCTTACTTTTTCTAGGTCCATCTTAAGACCTTCCTCCGAGACAACAAATCCTAGGTATACCAACCCCTTCTTTGCAAAACTACATTTCTTTAGATTAATCAACAACTTCTCCTCCCTCAGCTTCTCTAAAACTCTTCTGATATGCATCAAATGCTCATCCCAAGTCTTACTAAAAATCAAAATATCATCCAAATAAATAATAACAAAACTTCCCAAAAATTCTTTCAGTACCTCGTTCATGAGCTGCATGAATGTGCTCGGTGCGTTGGTTAGCTGAAATGGCACGACTAACCAGTCATACAAACCCTCCTTTGTCTTGAAGATTGTCTTCCATTCATCTCCTTCTCTGATTCGGATCTAGTGATACCCACTCTTCAGGTCAATCTTTGTGAAGTACTTGGCTCCACTCAAACAATCCATTATGTCATCCATTCTTGGCAATGGAAACATGTACTTGATTGTGATCTTATTTATGGCTCAAAAATTTGTACACATTCTCCATTCTCCATCTTTCTTTGGTGCTAGTACTGTAGGTACCGCACATGGACTTAGGCTCTCCCTTATTAGTCCCTTCCTTAACTGCTCTTGAATTTGCCTATTTAGCTCTTCACTCTCTATAGGAGTCATTCTATGGGCTGCCTTATTCGGCAAACTAGCTCCTAGCATCAAATCCATTTGGTGACTTATCTTCCTCACTAATGGTAAACCTTCTGGTACATTATCAGAGATAATATCCTAAAATTCTTCCAACATATCTGAGACTTCTGCTGGTACATCTTCACATTTCTCTTGACTAATCTTAGGAATCAATGCAAAGTAATGACCCTCATTCTTCATATGCTCCAAAAATTTTCTACCATCTACCAAGCAAATTCTGGCAGTACTACATACCTTTTCTTCCACCTCCTTCAAGGGCTTCAATTGATGACGAACTCCATCCTTTGTTAGGGAATATGTGTTTGCACGACCATCATGGACATCGCTCCTATCATATTGCCATGGCCTCCCCAATAGCATATGACATGCATCCATCGGTATGATATCACACAACACCTCATCATGGTAGTCCCCAATCTTGAACTTCACTAAACACTGCTCATTGACCAAAGCTCTATGGTCCTTCTACAACCATGTAATTCGATTGGATGTGGATGCTTTCTTCTTGTCAACTTCAACTTGTCAACCATCTCCTCTGAAACAAGATTATCAATGCTTCCATTGTCAATAATAATATCACAACACTTACCTTCATATTTGCACTTTGTACAGAATAAACTCTTCCTCTGATTGGGTTCTTTCTCCTCATTTAGCAAAGTTCTTCTAACAACTAGGGTTTCTCCCCTTTCAGTATCTTCAGAACACTCAGACTGTTGTGATCATTCATCCTTCCTTGATGTTATGGACACTTGTATGCTCGATGCCCTTCTTCTCCACATTGGAAATAGGTTCCTCTGAAACCTCCTCTTCTAGGTCCTTGTCCAAGTTTGCCTCTTCCTCTTCCTCTTTGTTCACCATTGTTATGGTCACAAGGGCGGTAGGTATTATCTCCTCTTTGATTTCGACTGGTGCCAACTTCTTCACTTTTCTTTGAATCTTCATTTAGGCCCCCATAGGGTCTCCCACCAGTCCTTCTGCCTTGACCTCTTCCCCTTTGCTTGCTGTCAAATCTTTTATTCAGCTTCTCTTCCACCTTCAGGGAAAATTGGTATGCATCTTCTATCGTGGTCATTCTGACCAGGCTCAGTTCCTCTTGAATACTTGGCCTCAACCCATTAATGTAGCGGGCTACCTTCTCCTTGTTTGGCTCTGCATGGCCTGTCCTAATAGTAATCTTATAAAACTTTTCTGTATACTCCTTGACAGACTTGTTACCTTGCTTCAATCCTTGCAGCTTCTTCAATAGCTCCATCTCATTGTCCATAGGAATGAACTACTTCTTCAGTTTCTCCACCATCTGATCCCATCTAGTGATCTTTCCTTTTCCTCTTCTATTCCTCTCTAACTGGACCTCCTTCCACCAAATATTTGCATGGACCTTCAACTTTGTTTTTGCAAACTTGACCCGATTTGGGTCCTCCACATCTTCATACTCAAAATAATCCTCCATGTCATTGATCCAATCAATGAGCTATTCTGAATTCAAATCTATAGAATATGTAGAAACTTCGATCCTGGGTCTCTTTCCAATCTTAGAAATGGCCCTCAACAACCTAACTTCTGCAGGATCTCCTGCAGCTTCTTGTTCTTCCTCTGATAGCTCTTCCTTAGCTTCATCTTCACTTTCTTCTCTTGTTCTTGGCTCAAACCCTCTTCGTAGCTCCTCTTGCAATGCATCGATTTGCCTTTGTAGGGCTCTAAAACCCTCTTCCATCAAAGCATTCATCCCAATACGATTTCTTCGTGGAGGCATCTTGATCTCTGTAGCAAACCCACAACCTCAGGTTCTGGTGCAAACTGCCTCATGGCCGGCAATCTTTCTACACACTTAGGAACCCTTGCTCTGATACCATTTGATGAAGGGGGTAAATCATAAAACACACAACAAAAGAAATGGCTCACATAACATAGAATATTTCTTTATTGATTTGGATGACTTATTACATTATAGAAGCTCAATTACAATAAGAGGAATCAATCCTCCACAGGCTACAACACACTACATCTACACATCACCAAGCTCTAGAATCTTCTACCTTCTGTAACCCCAAATCGGCTATGGTTTCTATTTTCCCACCAATTCTTGACTCTACACTTGCCCTCTGAACTCTACTATTTGCCAGGGTTCCAAAATAGTCATAAATAACACTTTTTGGCGGCCTCCAGCTAAATTTCAAAATTTGCAACTCCCTCCAAAAGTAGGTCAACTTCCGGGAAGCATAACTTTTGATCCGGGTGTCCAATTGATGAATCATTTTAAGTGCTAGAAAGGTCACGATGTGAACTATCATGCCAGAAATTCATAAACAGATTTCCATCAACTTTTTGGGATGTTATGGGATGTTCTAGTGCCTCATATCCCATTTCAAAAATTTTTAGGGGCTTTTCAGAAAACAAAAACTTTAATATCTTTCAGCTCACAAATGATCTTTTGGTAGAGTGCACCTAGAATAAGTTTTAAGTCAAATAGTTGAAATTTTAGTGTTAAAAGACTAAATGGAGGTTTGAAAAATGTAATAAAGCCTTGAAAGGCATAAATATGTAGTGGAGATTGAAAAATAGTCATTATCCTTAGCGGTATGCAGTCCTTTTAAGTATGTGACAGTCTATGTTTAGACATTTAGTTTTTTTTTTGGAAAAAAATAGTCTTTTCTGAAAAAGCAGTCAGTGTGAGGCTATTTTTAGCCTTTTCCCACATTTGGGAAGGAAAGAAAAGAAGGAATTCATGGTGAGAATATAGGATAGACCTCTCTCATGATAATGTATTGTAATTTGGATGAAGTTCAAGAGAAGGAAATGAAGAAAATATAGTTTGCTGTCCCTTATCTCTATTTTTCTTTTTTCCTGCAATTTTGCTGTTGTAGACCATACCACGAACTTGTACGGAATAGTTATGCCATGAAACCAATTGGATGTGATAGAGGGGTGAGATAATTATCCAATTTCATTGGTTTGAGGAGCAGGGGATGAGCACAAGTTGAAGTTTGGAACCTTTGAGGCCTTATTGCACCTTGTTTTGGCTAACTAGCTTTGGTGGAGTGAAGATTTGGTCATTGAATGAAGTCAAAAGGCCATAGACCCATGAAACCTTTGAAATCAGTCCATTTGCATCATAATGGAACCTTTGGAATGGGAGTGAGGTGTTTGGGATTGAGTTTGTGAGTACTTCCTTTGCAAAATCACCCTAATTAGGCCTCTTATGAAATAAGTACAGTCAAGTTTAAAGTGTTGTGCTCCAAAACAACCCATAGTACATGTTTGGTATGTTGAAGAAAAAAATAATGGGTATCCAAAAAACCCTTAATAGTCTAATTTGGAGGTATGCACCTAAAGTTATTGCATGACAATCCTTTTCTAAGGGCTACAAGGAAGTTGGTTAGAGTGTGAAGGACAAGGTACTAGAAGGCACCTCTAGAGATTTTTGATGGTTTTGTGAGCTTGGGACAATCAAACCTAGAAGGTCTAGGGTCCCTAGAAAGTTTGGAAAGGTTCCCATCTATATGAACCTAAAAATGGGGTTGTTGTGTAGTGTTGAAGCCATGGACAGTAATGTCAAGTGTTGTAGATTGGTCCACTGAGGCCTAGAAGAGTTGTTTACCTTGCCATCCCCTGTATCCTCTTCCTCCTGTGAAGTTTTTTGTGACCCTTTGTGGCCTTTGTGTAGTTACCTCTGCATCAAATTGGTATCAGAGCACAGTTAGTAGGTCTGTGAAGTGTTGAGTTGAAGAGGTAGTTTGTCAAGATGCCTCCAAGAGTGAGAAACATGGCTCAAGAGATGAATGAGCTAAAGGAGAAGCATGCTAGAGAGTTGAGGGAGCTAAAGAAAGAATGGCTATCCTAGAACAAAATCAGAGAAGAGGAGTGACTCTAGGTGATGAGATTGGGTCTGAGGAAGAAGAAGAAGTTGAGTATGAAGATGTGGACGAAGAGTTAGACCCTGAGGATCAGAGGATGGCAAAGTTGCTGAGGGCAGTGAAAGATGACAAGCACAAGATAAAGATAGATGTGCCAAAGTTTGAAGGAAGCTTGAATGATGAAGAATTGCTAGATTGGATGGTAGAATTGGACAACCACTTTGAGTGTGAAGAAGTCCCTAATGATCAAAAAGTGAAGATTGCAAAGACCAAGTTGATAGGTCATGCTTTGTTATGGTGGGATTATCAGTAGACAGAGAGGAAAAAGCAAGGAAAGACAAATATTATTTCATGGGACAAGATGGTAGAAAAAATCAAAGGTAAATTCTTGCCTAAAGATTATGAAGTTCAAATGTTTAAGAAGCTTCAAGGTTTAAGGAAAAAAGAAATGGATGTTAAGTCATATACTAAAGAGTTTTATAAACTGAGTATAAGGTCTGGTCAAAGCGAAAGTGAAGTGCAAAAGGTTGCTAGATATATTGGTGGTTTGAGGTTTAACATGCAGGATGAACTAGTGCTGGCAAATCCAAGAAGTGTTGAAGACTGTTATCAGATGGCAGTAAGAGTGGAAGAGAAGCTGAAGAGAAGACAAGATAAGACAACCAGAGGTAGAGGCAGCACCTCTAGAGGTAGAGGATCATTTCAAAACACAAAACAAGTCAGTGATAGTCAAGAGGAGATGAACAAGGCACAAGGACAAAGTGTAAATTTCAGAGGCAGAGGTTCTAGAGGCAGATTTGGTGGTGGAAGGAGTGTAAAAACTTTTATGGGTAAGTGTTATAATTGTCAAGAGTTTGGGCACCCAACATATAAGTGTCCTAAGAAGCAAAATTTTTCAAGTGATGGTGAAAGGAAGAGTGAGAGAAGGACTCAATTAGTCCAAGAAGAAGAATGTGCTTCTAGTTCCACAAGGTGTGATGCTGAGGCAGAAGAAGCATTGATGCTGAGAGAAAGAGCATTGTTGAAGAATTCCAGGGAGAAGGAGTTGATTTAGAGGAGAGCATTGTTTAGGACAAATTGCAAAATCAAGAACAAGGTATGTAAAGTGATAGTGGATTCTGGTTGTACTGATAATATGGTGTCTAGTGGGATGGTAGACAAGCTGAAGTTGAAGAGAGTTCCTAGGGAAGTTCCCTACAAAATTTCTTGGGTGAGTGATCATCAGTCTATTTTAGTGACTAAGCAAGCATTAGTTGAGTTTAAGATTGGAGCATATGAGGATATGGTACTTTGTGACATCCTACCTATGGATTGTTGTCATGTGATACTGGGAAGACCCTGGTAATTTGATAGGTTTGCAGTTTATGATGGAAGAGCTAATACCTTCACTATCAAGAAGGATGAGAAGACTTTTGTGCTACTACCATTAGAGGAGCAGTCAAGAACAACAAAGATGATTATGTTTGGCAAGAAGGAGCCAGTGATGTTTGAGGAGAGTGAAAACAAGGAGTGTGCAACCTTTTCAAGGCATACAGTTGTTGAAACAACAAAGAGCAAGTATGAAGCTGAGTTGCAACCAGTTGTGAAGAGAAATATCTTCATGTGCAAAAAGGAAGTGAGTACAAATGTGAAGAGTAAGAGTATAGAGCCTGTGGAAAGGCAAGAAATGAGTGAAGGAATCTTAGTAGGGACAATCATGTGCCTTGTAGTGATGAGTAGGCAGCCAAGTGAAGCTGGTGCAGCAGTTTGCAAAGTTCCTAGGACAATGAACACACTAGTTATAGGTTTGACAGAGGTTGGTAAAGGTACTGTGACAGTGAACAGTGGAAAGGAGAGTATGAAACAGTGGTGTAAACAAGAAGGTAAGAAGTTAAATGAAAGGACAATAGAGAGAAGCATAGTTGTTGATGAAGATGACAAGATTAGAGGACCAAGAGTGGGACAGTCTCCAAAGAATCAATATGGTCAAGAAGCAAGAAATGTTGGCAAGCATGCCATAGATAGTTAAGATGAACTTGCTAAAGGAAAACAAGGAGGACAAAGACAAGCAATGGAGGACAATTTGCAAGAATATTTCCAAGGGACTTGGAAAAGTTTCAAGTTAGGTTGTATGGTGCAGTGCACCTAGAATAAGTTTTAAGTCAAATAATTGAAATTTTATTGTTAAAAGACTAAATGGAGGTTTGAAAAATTTAATAAAGCCTTGAAAGGCATAAACATGTAGTGGAGATTGAAAAATAGTCATTATCCTTAGTGGTCTGTAGTCCTTTTAAGTATGTGACAGTCTATGTTTAGACATTTAGTTTTTTTTTGGAAAAAAATAGTCTTTTTTGAAAAAGCAATCAGTGTGAGGCTATTTTTAGCCTTTTCCCACATTTGGGAAGGAAAGAAAAGAAGGAATTCATGGTGAACATATAGGATATACCTCTCTCATGATAATGTATTGTAATTTGGATGAAGTTCAAGAGAAGGAAATGAAGAAAATATAGTTTGTTGTCCCTTATCTCTATTTTTTTTTTCTTGCAATTTTGCTGTTGCAGACCGTACCACGAACTGGTACGGAATAGTTATGCCATGAAACCAATTGGATGTGATAGAGGGGTGAGATAACTATCCAATGCTATTGGTTTGAGGAGCAGGGGATGAGCACAAGTTGAAGTTTGGAACCTTTGAGGCCTTATTGCACCTTGTTTTGGCTAACTAGCTTTGGTGGAGTGAAGATTTGGTCATTGAATGAATTCAAAAGGCCATAGACCCATGAAACCTTTGAAATCAGTCCATTTGCATCATAATGGATCCTTTGGAATAGGAGTGAGGTGTTTGGGATTGAGTTTGTGAGTACTTCCTTTGCAAAATCACCCTAATTAGGCCTCTTATGAAATAAGTACAGTCAAGTTTAAAGTGTTGTGCTCCAAAACAACCCATAGTGCATGTTTGGTATGTTGAAGAACAAAATAATGGGTATCCAAAAAATCCTTAACAGTCTGATTTGGAGGTCTGCACCTAAAGTTATTGCATGACAGTCCTTTTCTAAGGGCTACAAGGAAGTTGGTTAGAGTGTGAAGGATAGGGTACTAGAAGGCACCTCCAGAGCTTTTTGATGGTTTTGTGAGCTTGGGACAGTCAAACCTAGAAGGTCTAGGGTCCCTAGAAAGTTTGGAAAGGTTCCCATCTATATGAACCTAAAAATGGGGTTGTTGTGTAGTGTTGAAGCCATGGACAGTGATGTCAAGTGTTGTAGATTGGTCCACTAAGGCCTAGATGAGTTGTTTGCCCTGCCATCCCCTGTATCCTCTTCCTCCTGTGAAGTTGTTTGTGACCCTTTGTGGCCTTTGTGTAGTTGCCTCTGCATCATCTTTACCTAATTCCTTCGCCAAAGGTCTTATATTTTTGTTATGTAACTTTCTGTAAGTTTTTGCTTCAATCCGTGCCCAAATGCAAACTTTCCTAAAATGGCAGGTAAACTTTCCAAAACTGGCAGTTTGCTATTTCTAGTAGTTTTGGAAAAACTGAAAGTCCTACATCATTATTCAAGAGATTATGGAACCAGGAATACTAATTATGGAAAGAAATGAAAACAGCTGTAATGATTTTGAAGCAACATCTTTTTGGGTGATGCAAGATTGCCCTTACACCATTGGATGCTCCTGCATTAGAAGCACAAACATATGTGCTTTGCCTTGATTCCTAAAATCAATAAAGAGGAAGGAGAAGATGTACCTGCAGAAATTGTAGATATGTTGGATGAATTCAAAGATATTGTTTCAGATAATGTACTTGAAGATTTTCCACCAATGAGAAGCATAAGTCATCAGATGGATTTGATACCAGGAGCTAGTTTGCCTAACAAGGCAGCCCATAGAATGACTCCTGTGGAAAATGAGAAACTGAACAAATAAGTTTAGGAATTGTTGAAAAATGGGCTAATCAGAGAGAGTTTGAGTCCATTTGTAGTACCTGTAGTACTATCACCTAAGAATATTAGAGAATGGAGGATGTGTACTAATCCTAAATCCATCAACAAAATCACAAGCAGTTACAGATATCCTTTGCCAAGGATTGATGATATCATGGATTGCCTAAGTGGAGAGAAGTACTTCACAAAGATATATTTGAAGAGAAGGTATCACTAGATTAGGATATGAGAAGGAGATGAATGGAAGACAACATTCAAAACAAAAGGACTGTATATGAGTGGTTAATAATGCCATTCGGACTAACCAATGCATCGATCACTTTCATGAGGCTCATGAACGAGGTACTCAAAGAAGTTTTGGGTAAGTTTGTTATTATTTTTTTGGATAATACTATAATTTTACCAAAACCTTGGAGGAACATTTGGTGCATGTTCATAGAGTTTTTGAGAGGTTGAGGGAAGAGAAATTGTTGATAAATTTGAAGAAGTGCAGCTTTGTGAAGGAGTTAGTGTACTTGGGATTTGTGATCTCGGTTGAGGGTCTTAAGATGGATCCAAAGAAAGTAAGGGCTATCATAGAATGGCCTACACCAAGGAGTATTACTGAGGTAAGATCATTTCACAGATTGGCTAGTTTTTATATAAAGTTAATTAGAAATTTTAGTAGCATATGTGCACCTTTAATTGAAACAATGGGAGGAGATAGAAAATAATTTAAATGGATTGTAGGAGCAGCCAAGAATTTTGATTTGTTGAAGCAAAATTTTTTAGAGAAACCTATTTTAGCACTTATAGATTTTAATAAGGTATTTCAAGTAGATTGTGATGCTAGTGGCAGTGACATAGGAGCTATATTAAGTCAAGAAGGAAGACCCATTGCATTATTTAGTGAAAACTCAATGATGCCAGGAAGAAGTATTTTGTTTATGATTAGGAATTTTATGCTATTGTTCAAGCATTAAAGAAATGGAGACATTATCTTTTTCCTAAGAATTTTTTTTTGTACACCGATCATCAAGCCTTATAGTATTTGAATAGCCAAGTGAAGTTGAATCAAATAAATTTGAAATGGGTTGAATTTTTGCAAAGCTATACATTTGTGTTGAAGCATAGAAATGGGAATTCTAACAGAGTTGCAGATACCTTGAGTAGGAGGAAAAATTTGCTAGTAGAGATGAGAATTGAAGTTGTTGGGTTTTAAGAACTCAAACATTTATATCTAGAAGATCCAAAATTTTTAAAGGCATGGAAAGCTTGTCTAGAGCCTATCACCATGGACATAACACAGTGGTTGGATTAAATAATCCAAGATGACATGTTATTCAAAGGAAGTCAGTTATGCATTCCAAGAATTTCCATGAGAGAGAACTTGATAAAAGAAAAACATAGTGGAGGATTAACAAGACATTTTGGAAGAGACAAGATAGTTGCCTTAGTAAGTGAGAACTATTATTGACCACACTGTAATAGGATGTGAAAAAGTTTTTATAGAGTTTCAGGGTATGTCAGATGTCTAAGGGAGTGAGTCAAAATACTGGTTTATATCAGCCTTTACCTATACCTGAAAGACCATAGGAAGACATTAGCATGGATTTTATACTTGGTTTGCCAAGGAATTAGAGAGGTCATGATTCTATTTTTGTGGTGATTGATAGATTTTCCAAGATGGCACATTTCATTCCTTTCTAGAAGACAAAAGATGTAGTTCATATTGCAAAGTTATTTTCAAGGAAGTGGTTAGACTGCATGGTCTACCGAAGAGTATTGTTTTAGACAGAGATACAAAATTTATTGGATATGTTTAGAGGACATTGTGGAAGAAGTTGAAGACAAATTTGAAGTTTAGTTTTGCACGTCATCCACAAAATGATGGTCAAACATAAGTGGTAAATAGAAGTTTGAGCAACCCTTTGAGATGTTTGGTAGGAGAAAATTCAAAGGGACGAGAATTAATTTTAACATAGGTTGAGTTCACGTACAACAACTCAGTTAATAGAACTATAGGAAAATTACCATTCCAAATTGTATATGGAAGTTGTCCTAGAAATGTTTTAGAGTTGAGGAAGATGGATAAGGAGGAGAAGTGGAGTACAAATGCAAAAAAGTTTGCAGAACACATGAAGAATCTACATGAGGAGGTAATGAAACATATCCATAAAATGAATAATTAGTGTAAGGAGAAGCCAAATTAGAAAAGACGATTCAAAGAGTTCAATGTTGGAGATGAGGTCATTGTCCACCTTAGGAGAAAAGGTTCCCTGTAGTAACATATAACAAGCTAGAGATGAAGAAATTTGGGCCTTACAAAATTTTGAAGAAGCATGAATCAAGGAATGCCTATGAAGTTGAGTTTCCGAGTGGGATCAATATTTCACTTGTGTTCAATATTATTGATTTGACAGAATATCATGAAGGAAGTACATAAGATGGATGAGTAAAAGGACAATGGCATATCCCAACACCTATTTTATAGAATGAAGAAATTGAAGAAATATTAGATAATCGTGTGAGAAGGAGCACAAGTAATAGACAATATGAAGAGTACTTGGTCAAATGGAGAGGAAGCCCTATTGAAGATTCATCATGGTTATCCAAATCATAGGTTGACCGCATTGGTTTTCCTCAAACACTGGAGATGTGACAAGGTCACTTCTCAAATTACCCCAGGTGTCTGATGTAGGAGCATCCAGAGGTGTAAGAGCAATCTTGTATCACCCAAAAAAATGATTTTGTTTTCTATTCTTTCCAATTTTGATTTTTGTGAATACTCATTATCTTGAAGAGTAGTTTGGAACATTCAAAGTTTCCAAAAAGGGCTAAAATGGCTGGGCTTGCTATTTTTAGTAAGTATACATTTGAGCATAGATGGACCCGAAATTTTCCTGTAAGCTATGGAATTGCCAAACAAACATTTTGGGTGAATTTTGACCCAATATCATGTCTGGATTGTAAGATATTAAAGTTTCCACTTTTGAAACTTTGGGAAAAGTTTTAAAATCAATTTTGAGGCACTTAGAGGCCTCAATTTGTCTTTAAAGTTATTGTAATTGGAAAATAAAGTTATAGATTTATAGATCTCTTCATGAGATTTCTGACACATCAAATAGTTTATTAATCAGACACCTAGATCAAAAGTTATGGCCTCTAGAAGTTGGGCCTCTCGTTTTGGGAAATGTGAAAATGTGTTTGACACTTAAAGAGCTATAAAGGGGGAAGTTACATGTGTTGGTGTGTGATTTGACACATCATAAGACATCTTTGATTGGAGATAATTTCGGCACCACTTTTGGTTTTAGCTCATGGTTTTGTAATTACTGTTGACAGTTTCCTATATTGTATCTCCTATATATCAGGTGCTTGAGATAGAGGTTGGGGGGAGAGTAAGATAGATGTTGAGTTACCTCCAAATTTTTGGTTGGTGAAAATATTGTGGAAGTTTGCTTTGCAAGCATGTTGTAATCTTGTCAAGATTTCTGAATAATATATTAAGTTATTTTTCAATGTGGGGTTTTTCTCTCAGAAGGGTTTCCCCACGTAAATCACTATTGTTCTCTTTTTGTTGTTGTGAGTGTGTTAGGTGGAGTACACCCTAATTAGAATGTTCAACAAGAGTTATGAATATATTTATAGGCTAGGAGAAGTTTAAAACTTAGTGAATGGATGTAGAGGAAGAACACTATTGGTATCTAGTATAGTTGTTAATGGTGTTGATGATCTACTAGAGATTTGAGGGAGTGAATGCATTGATATAGATTGTAAAGACTTCTTTTAAAATTAGTTAGAGGTGAAGAATTATATAAACAATTTTGATACATGGGAGTATAATAGAGGAAAGACTTACTCATAGGAGTTAGTCATGGTTCAGTTGAGGACCAGAGAATTGCCCTGCAATTAGATGATGTATGTTTGGTGTAGCTTGTTTGTGAGAGAATATGAAGCATTATTTCTTGATCTAGGTTGTACTGAACTATACATAGTTATGATTAGACTCTTATGTGGTAGCATAGAAGGCATAGAGGAGATCAGAATGAGACCAAGGGTTGCAACTATGAAGAGTAGGAGGGGATATAAAGAAAGAGGGAGGGGGAGAGAAAAAGAGAGATAGAGGGAGAAAGAGATAGAGATATAGAGAGATAGAGAGGGAGGGAGGGAGGCCAAGAGAAAGAATATGAAATTATTGTAAAATGTTAATGTTGAAATAAGGGCAGACAACTGAGAGGGGGGGGTGAATCAGTTGTTTCAAAACTTTTATCCTTTGCTGCAATTTAAACTTCTTTATCACTTATTAACAGATGAATGATATAACCATGAAAGCATGAATCAACAACATATGAGCAGAGACAAATCAACACACACATAACACTAGGATTTTTACGTGGAAACCCAGTTAAGGGAAAAACCACGGTGGGGGTTAACCCACAAGAAATTATACTCTATTAAAAGTATTACAAATGGGGAAGGCACATGCCTTCAGGGAGCACTGTCCAGAGCTCACTGCTCCAAGAGGCTCACTGCCTACAAAATGATTACAAGAAGATTAAAAAATGTTTGAACTAATGAGTAGAATCTACCAATGCAAAAAATTAGTTATGGTTAAGCACAGAATACTGATCTTACACACTTCATCCTTACTCTGCCCTATTTCACTCTTTGGCCATAATCTGAGCTTAGATCTTCACCTTCACACTTCTTTCTACCTTTTTCACACTTACTCCATCACCACATCACCTCTCATATCAAAACACTCAACTCCATCGGCTATATATATCCGCATCAAGAAATTCAATCAATTGTAGTTGGCTTTAAGAGAACTTAGAACATTTCTTAAGAACTCTACTTTGTTGGCTAAATCCATGCACAAACAACAATGCGGACCAAAAACGTGTGTTCTCAAATCATCAATCATGTCGACCAATACCACTAATTATCACAAATTTCTTAACCAACAACTTTTCTTCATCTGGACCAAGATCAAATGCTAGGTCGACCTGTTCTTCTTCTGACTGTACTGACTAACTGGAACCTAATACTCAGATGCTTATAATTTTTGAATCCTTTATCACCGGAGGCTAAATTTCTAGATTTAGATAGTCTTGACAATCCTTATCACTCCCTCAGATTCACAGCACACTGTGATTTACCACCGGAGAGATCTAGACATAGATATGGGACCCTGTCACATGCTCTGTTTCTAACTACCCGAACTTAGACAAATATTCACTCTGATTTCTAGTATGAACAAATTATGTAATGCAGATGTATAGGATAGACTTAGTTACCATCAATGACAACACCTGTCATGCATAGTAGTGTCTCTTGCCAACAATCTCCCCCTTTGGCATTGATGGCAACACTTAGTGAAAAATGACTAAGTGTCAGAACAACCCCCCCTTACTTTGTAGACTTATGCTTTTCACTGTTCTCGAGTGCTCCCCCTTTTGTTGGATTCCTCATTTTTCATTGCTCTTCACTCCCCCTTTGACATCAATGGCAAATGATGGACTTTTGGATGTAAAAATTCTATAATCTCACATTCCTTCACAATGGATTGTATATACAATACAAATTTATAGCCAAGAGTGAATATTGCCTTGTGGTCTAGTAGTTCCAATATTTGTAATTGAGAATCAAACTCGACAAAATCTGCATACCAAAATTTGCCAAAAATTTTATGTACATGAGCATATATATAAACAACCCTATGACTTATTTACATGAGTTTGAACACATCACCAAAGATATTCTTCAACAGTGCCAACTCATTGTCCCAACTCTTTTTCATGCTGTTCAAAATTGAGATGTGACCACTGAATAAGAATGCTTGAGACTCTGCTTTCTGTAAGTCAGTAGGATCACTTGACTTAGTAGCAACTTGGGCTTCTATCATGGTATTGAACATTGCTTCCAACTTGGGGGAAATCAGTCCCCAGAGCTCACACATCCTTGTCTCAATGTTGTCCTTTTCCTTCATCAATTTCTTTATTTTTTCAATCAAGCTGCTTGTTTGATATTCTTGGCTCATCACTGATACTGTTAGAGGATCAAAAGATTGGGATGCATTTGACAGTTTTTCCTTAGACTCCTTTATTTTTATTTCAATGTCCTCTATAGCTTTAGGACAAGATAAACAAAATTTATAAACATTCCCTCCTTCTGTAAGAGCATTTTGAATACTCTCTACACTGGTATCCAACACAATTCTATCTAATGCAATCATCCCTTTTAGAGCATCAAATCTTTTATCATTGAATTCATTTTTAACCTTGACCTCTACAGATTTTTTAAGAGACTCCAAATGAGTACTTACAGAATTTATCAAACTCTTCATCTAACCAGAGGGGGATGCAGATGATTCCTTCTGAAATGTTGGCATGATTTTCTCCAGAATCCCAGATGCAAGGCCAAGCAAATCGCTATCTTCTATGTGAGACTTTAAGATATCTTCTCTTGCCTTGGCTTGAGCAATAGAGGCCAATTTTATCTTCTACACTAGAGATAACGAATCAAAATTGATTGGACCTTGTATTATGTCCCGATCTTCTTCAATTTGTTTATCTCTTTCCAAAATTTCTTTTACTGCTTTTGCAGTGTCTCTTGCCTAAGATGCTAATGTATCTATTTGATCCTTATCGGTATTGTCAACCAGATTGACCTGCTTGGGCTCTTCATCAACCTTTGCAATCTCTTCTTCTTTTTCATTTTTGTCCTTGGCCTTTTCTGCTTCTTGGTCCTTAGCTTCTTCTGTTTCATGCTCTTCAGTTTGAGCATCTAGTTCAACATTCATCTCTGTATCTTCTTTCTTGGATTGATCCAGAGGAGTTTGAATACCTGCATCATTAGTTTTATTTGTCATCTTTTCATCTTCTTTGTTTATTGCTTACACTTCCGGAATAGAGGAGTCATCTATCTTAGTTTGCTGCTCATTGATCTTTAATTCTTCAACATCCGGAATTGAGGAATCAATCCCATCATCAATCTCTTCTTCAACAATGAGAAGATTATGCCTTTTCAATGCACTCAGAAGAATCTCCTAAGTATCTTTGACTATCTCATCAGTTTCACCAAGCATGAGTTTATTCATTCTTTTCTTACTCCTGAAGTCATCTTTCACTTTCTTGAATATCATGTTCATTTGTTCTAGAGTAATATGAGGGCACAATTTTATCACTATATGTTCCCTAAGCTCAATGTCTTTACTTTTTGCATTTTCTTTTCTTAACTCTAGAATATCTGCAAGACCTTTTGGAATTTTAGAAGTTATTTCAATTAAAGCCTTATTGTAGATATTTAAATATCTGACTGTTGCTTCCTCTATAATCCTCTTATCAACATCACTATAATCATCATAAAATTCAGTCTTTGGCCTTAAGTTCCCATCTACAATGACTAATTTGATGATGTTATCCATAGAAAGAGTAGGCTTTTCAACATATGTTTCAGTCTTTTGCCTCTTGCTTGCCCTTTTGCCTCCTGAGGGCTTCTCCTTAGATACCTTGGTTGCTTTTGTTCCTCAGGCCTTCAACTCTTTGATCTCAACATCAGAATCAGTTTCTTCTTCATCATTTTTCATGCTTTTATATGTCTGGGAGGCCTTAGTTTTCACCCTTTTCTCTTCTTTTCCAGATGATTTGGCTTCTGGTTTCTCAAGTTTGGCAGGTTTTGGGGGAACAGGGGTAGCAACAGTGCTCCTAGTAGTCCTTGATGTGGAGGAGGATTCTACCAGAGCACTTCCTTGTTTCTTATCCCACTGCTCCTTCTCAGCTTTTTCTATCCTTTCTCTATTCTGTTTCACAACTTTCTTAGTTATGCCAATGCTTTCAGCATACATTTCAACTTGCCTTTGAATCTTTCTCTTAGATTCAGGCTTCCGAAGCTCAACATACAGTTTCACACTTAGTTCACTATATGTCCCAAATCTTTCAACTGTGGTGTCCTTTGGTTTACTTAGAAGGTGTTGAGCATACATATCTAATACTTGCTCATCAACCTAATACCCCATGGGCATTATCCATACTATTCTTGGTTCAATTGCTTCCATCAAACACTAATTGTATCCACCATAAAATAGACTATATCCTTGTATTTTTCAACCACAGATGTAGGAATTCTCTCCCTTGAATGCATCATGTTCTGAAAATTCTTGAAAAATCCCCAAAGAGTAGTCCTTTGTGCATTGGAGTCACCAATACTATTCAAGTGCTCTCTTATTTGAATAGCAATAGGATTATCGCTGGTCCAACACATCCTTTTCTTGCCGGGTAACTCATTCATGAAGTAGAAGAACAAACACAATACTAGTGCACCATATTTGAAGGTGTTCTTCTTATCCTTCTTAACTTTATTCAAAATTTCCATTAGCTAGTTCTGCAGCAACTCACACAAGTCATAATCAACATTCTCTCTCAACATCTTGTAAGCTGCATAGATAGTTGTACACGATACAGAATTATCCCTGCTAGAATGATATATCTTGTATCCAATCACCACTGATGCAAATTTGGTGCAGGAGCTCCCAATTCTAGTCATTTTTTGCTATGTCATGTTTTGTTGTCATGTTGTATTGTTCTCTCTAAGGCTTTGAAATCCATTTTCATGAGTTGTAATAAGGACTTGGTCCATTTGGTCGACTTGTCCAACCTAGACCTTGATATGGTCATTTTGAATGTAATTACACTAAGAAACATGTGGTTTCTTGTGAAGGAGGTAATGTCCAACAGTTAACTGCCTTGGCCAGCAGTTGTACGGTTAGAGGAGGAGGAGAAACATTTCCTCAAACCTTGTATAGGTAGAACAATGTAATTACATGCCAAGAATAATGAAAGATTAAAGTTTTGGAGTGCAAAAACTGTGATTTCCTGCGTTTTCCTGGAAACAGTCATTTAGTACGGCACTGTACAGACTGCAAGAGATTTGAAAGTTGTGAAATGTGTTAGAGCTTTGAAGTACCTTTCATTTGAATGTAGTTAGGCCTCTTGAAACCTTTTGTGTTGTGAGAACCAATTTGTTTTGTGCAAACTAGTCTGAAAACCCTCAAAACTAGGGTTTTGTGGCAAAATGAGGGATTTCTCCTCTATCCTCTGAAAGACATCAACCATTTTCAGTAGGATGGAGGGATATAGAGTAGATTTCATGTTTTTGTTGCTTGTTTGGTTTGCATTCCTCACTCCAAGGCACTTGGCATGATTCTAACTAGTCTACATAGTGACTAGTTAGTATGCAAATGGTGGAAATCAGTGTGAATTCAAAGAACAGTCAAGTGGATGACCAAATGGATGGTGGATTTGGTGTTTGTAGATGGAAACTAACTTGTGAAGGTGCTTGTTTGGTCCTGAGCAAGTGAATTTGATGCACTTCCTTTGTAAAGACCTCAAATTAGGCCTTTTCCCTAAAGAGAAGAACTCGCTGTCATTGGACGCCTGAAACAGGGTACTGTTTTGCAACTTGGTGAATTGTTGTATGTTCATAGAGGGTATCTAAATGTGTAAAGAGGCTAGTGTGTCCTTTGGGGGTTTGTGGAGTTATCCCTGGATTAGCTGATCCCAAGGGCTACAAGGAATAGGTCTCTTAGGCATTGTCATAGTGCAGTCTTACTGTAATTTGCTGTTCACTATCCTTGCAGGTACATAATATAGTTGTTGGGTCAGAGACAAGTTTGTGTTGATTGTAGTGTGGGATCCTATTGGTAGGGATGTTGGTAGTTTGGTTGTTGATCTAGAAGGTAAGTGTGTGTTGGTTGGGTTGAGTAGAGACTCCCCAAAAGAGAGTTGAGTAGTCTATGTGGGTGGACACCAGGGTGTGGTCCCAAACTAGGTTAATCTCTTGGATAGCCTTGTATAGGCTTGTGTTATAGAAGGTTTTGAAAGTTCTTGTGAAGGAAACCTTGAAGTCTAGATCTATTGTGTGGACAAAACCAAACCTACCAATACCTCTGCATCAAAATTTGACATCTGAATCAATGATGTCATTTATTGTCATTGCCCTTTTGTCAAACCTTGAACTGGTAGCATCAGTTACAATTTGATTCTCTACTGTTTTTAACATTGGCAGTCCACCGGATGAGTTTAACCCTGTCACAGCCTTGATGGTTTCCTTGGTGATCTTGAAAGGTTTCATTAGCCACATAAACTCATCATGTATACGGCTTAAAACATACCAAACCCATTCATCTTCATCGAAGGATGGAAACCCTATAATCTGAATGAAATGTTTATCATGCAGTGCCTTATACTCAGTTTTAAGACCATGAATTTCATCCCTTAGATGATTCTTGAACAAATATACAAACCTCGAGTGCCCAAATTCATCTATGCTAGCATGAATATAGGCCCTAATATCTTCAACATGCAATACACCATACAGAACACTTGAAAATGCACCTAACGGGTTGACTTCTACTGATTTGTGTGGATGCTTCTTGAATTTGGGTTGTGGCCTTTCAGTAATATCAACAACCAATGGTGTAGCCATTGCAAAAGATCACAAGTTCAAAGCTTCGTAGAAAAATACCTTTTTCTTCCATAGAATTAGGGTTAGCTGATGAATTTGCTGGTCGCACTTCAAATCATTGAAATCTTATCTCAGGTGCTCTTCTTCTTGCTCTCTTCGAATGCATAGTGATCCAAATGATGAAAGGATGACCTTTTATGCTCCACAAAACCTAATTCTCCATTGTAATAAATGTGTTGCCCTAACTTCATCTGGTTACTTTGTTTCTTGATGCAGTTTCTCATGAATTGCTTCGTAAATCACCATATCCACTTCTTTTCTTTTGGAAATCCTTTCAAATGATCTACAATTCATCATGCCAGATTCAGGCACCCCCTTACTAGCTTGGGAATTTGATTTTCAGTGCAGCTCCTCCTGAGCCAGAGCTCCCATTTTAGTTCCCTGAGGAATTCTCAGCACCGGATTCCGATGCGGACCCATCACCATCATTTCTTACACTTTTCTTCACCCATGTCTTGTTCATTTCATTATGGATCTCTTTTACATCAACTTTGCCCTTGCCTTTGTCTTGTCTCTGCTCATCTGGTTTTTTGTTTACCAGACCTCTTCTTTCATTATTCCTACTTCTGCAGAATCTTGCAATATGACCAGATTGGTTACAATTGAAGAACACAACATTTCTTTGCCCATTTGATTGATTTCCTCTTGATCTACATTGATTAGCCATATGTCCAAATCTATTGCATGCAAAGCATTTGTCATTGAAAGAATTGCCATTTGTTCTATTGTTAGAGTTATTCATTATCATACTTCTCCATGCATTGGATCTATGACCATACCTCTTACACTTGAAGCATTGACCAGAGAAGGATGGACCATTTTGATTTACTCTGCTTTTGCACTGAATAGCTCTATGACCACATTTATTGCAATTGAAACAATTTCCATTGAAAGATGGATACCTTTGAGCATTAGGCTATCTTATCAAAGGTCTTCTAGGTTTGTTTCTCCCATTCCTTGATTGAGAATTTCTTTGACCGGATCTGGAGCTTTCACCTTTCTCATATCTAAGACCATGCTTATCATCAGCCTTCTTCTCACTCTCAGGCAACACTTCAAGTTTAGATTAGATTATCTTGAATTTCTCCTTGTATTCATTTGCAACTTCTAGGTCATGTTTGAGAATAACAATTTGCCTCTCAAGTTCTTCTTCATTTTCCCTAGTTTCTTGTAGATCTGACTCTAAGTAGTGAATTATTCTGTCTAATCTGCGACATTCTTCTGTTCTTTCTTTCAAACTCTGATTCAGGTTTTCTTCATTTTTCTTCCCTTCCTCAATTTCTTTTGTTAGCTTCATTACTCCGGATTCCATTTCTTGTTTTAGGACAACAATCTCTTTTGCCAACTTTTCACATTCCTTTGTCTTCTCCTTTAGAGCTTCATCCATGCCATTGTCTTCATTCTGATTTGCTAACCGGTGAAGTAGCTCCCTCATCTTTTCATTGGATTTACCTAGATGATTTTTTAAGGTGTTGATGAAATCATCAGCATCTTTAAGGTTCTCTTTCAGTTCTTGGATTTCATATCTGGCCTGACTAATATCTTCTAAAGCAAGTTGAAGTTGTTCATTGAGGCCATCAGAATACTTGTGTGAACCCATAGAAATACCTTCCCATATTTTCCTCAAGCTGTTAAGCTTATTCCAAGGAACCTTGCTCTGATACCAATTGTTGAAATAAGGGTAGACAACTGAGAGGGGGGGGGGTGAATTAGTTGTTTCAAAACTTTTATCCTTTGCTACAATTTAAACTTCTTTATCACTTATTAACAGATGAATGATATAACCATGAAAGCATGAATCAACACACACATAACACCAGGATTTTTATGTGGAAACCCGGTTAAGGGAAAAACCACGGTGGGGGTTAACCCACAAGAAATTATACTCTGTTAAAAGTATTACAAATGGGGAAGACACATGCCTTCAGGGCACACTGCCTAGAGCTCACTGCTCCAAGAGGCTCACTACCTACAGAAATGATTACAAGAAGATTACATAATATTTGAACTGATGAGTAGCATCTACCAATGCAAAAATTCAGTTTTGGTTAAGCACAGAATACTGATCTTACACACTTCATCCTTACTCTGCCCTGTTTCACTCTTTGGCCATAATCTGAGCTTAGATCTTCACCTTCACACTTCTTTCTGCATTTTTCACACTTACTCCATCACCACATCACCTCTCATATCAAAACACTCAAATCCATCAGCTATATATATCCGCATCAAGAAATTCAGTCAATTGCAGTATGCTTCAAGAGAACTTAGAACATTTATTAAGAACTCTGCTCTGTTGGCTGAATCCATGTACACACAACAACGCGGACCAAAAACTTGTGTTCTCAAATCATCAATCATGTCGGCCAATACCACTGATTATCACAAATTGCTTAACCAACATCTTTTCTTCATCCAGACCAAGATCAAATGCTAGGTCAGCCTATTCTTCTTCTTACTGTACTGACTAACTAGAACCCGATACTTAGATGCTTATAACTTTTGAATCCTTTATCACCAGAGGCTAAATTTCTAGATTTAGATAGTCCTGACAATCCTTATCACTCCCTCAGATTCACAACACACTGTGATTTACCACCAGAGAGATCCAGACACATAGTCAACCCGAATGGTACTACTGTGAACTCATAGTGACTATAGCGAGTTATGAAAGCTGTCTTGGAGATGTCCTCATCCTTAATTTTGGAGCTGGTGATAGCCAGATCTTAGGTCTATCTTAGAGAACACCATAGCCCCCTTCATCTGATCAAAGAGCTCATCTATTCTTGGAAGTGAGTACTTGTTCTTTATAGTAGCTTTGTTAAGCATTCTATAATCAATGCATAAACGCAAAGTACCATCCTTCTTCTTTACAAAGATGACTGATGTGCCCCATGGTGACACACTAGGTCTTATGAACCCTTGATTCAACAACTCCTGCAATTGTGCTTTAATCTCATACAATTCTGTAGTAGTAATGCTATAGGGTGCCTTAGATTGAGGCTCAGTCCCTAGTAGTAGATCAATTGAGAAGTCAAATTCTCCCTTTGGTGGTAACTCTGTCAATTCCACAGGAAAAAGATCTTGGAATTCCCTTAGGATAGGGTAGTCATTGAATGTTGTTTATTCATTGTCAAGGTCCTTTACTTGGACAACATAAATAGAACACCCCTTTCTCTTGGATTTCTTTAACTACATAGCCGAGATTTGTCTAAGTTCCAGAGGTCTCTTAGATCCATTAATCTCCACCTGATTTCCTAGGTCATCCAAACATCTAACAACCTTGTCTTCACAATTTACTATTGACTTATGTTCAACTAACCAGTTGATTCCCAAAATCACATCATAAGACCCTAAAGGTGCTACATATAGATTGACCTACGTTTGAAAAATTAGAAGCTCTAACTCACTGCATGCTAGACATGAGTCTACTCTCTTTTCTGCTCTATTGCCATATTGTACCATCCATGAGTTTTCCATATGCCCAGGTCTAATAGATAACTTTAATACTACTCTAGGATCTACAAAACATTTTGTGGCACCAGTATCAATCAAAATATGAACAGGTAGTCCATAGAGCTTACCTTAAAACTGTATAGGTGTTGATTGAAAGTCAGCTTGCTGATTGTCCATGGCGGCATGTATCTAGTACCGAGGTGCTCCCTACTGATTCCTATTTCCTCTTCCTGCTAATATTTGGGGACAAGTGTTAGAATAATGCTCATCTCCACAAACATAACATCCACCATGAGGTGCTCTGGGTCCCTTTGACCTATCTCGCTGGTTATTGTTTCGATTGTTATTATTGTAGTTTCCTCTTTTGTTACCTCCACTCTAGTTGCCACCATTCCTACCCTGAGAGTTATTCCCTCTCTTCAAGTTCCTAATCTGCAAACTATTGTTGTCTTGATTTCTATCTGATTGTTGTTATAATTATGGGACCTCTTGTTTGCAAACCTTACATCTCTTTCTTTATGGTAACTAGCTGCCTGTTGCAGCTTCTGCTCATATTTAGTACCTTTCTCAAAAACTACATCCATATTCAATGGATTGTGAATGTATACATCTTCTCCATTCTGGGGCCTTAAACCCACGATAAACTTCCTGATTCTGAATCTCTCATCCATCTGGTATTATGGATCATACTTAAGTAAGTGAGAATATTTCCCAATACTGGGTTACTGACAGGCCTCCTTAAGTCAAATTTGAAACTCTGTCATCTTCTTATCAAAGAAGAGTTGTGGTAACCACCTTTTCCTGAAGAGCTGCAAGAAAAGTTCCCAAGTGATTTCACCAGGCAACAATCTTTTATCTGCCATTTCATTGTCCCACCATGTTGCCACTTCTCCAGTAAGCTAGTAGGAACCCCACATTGCCTTCATCTCATCTAAAAGATTTTAGAGCTCGAAGTACTTTTCCATTTCAATGATCCACACTTCAGCTCCATCATCGATGGTCCTACCATCAAACTTGGGTTGTGAGACCTTCTTGAGGTCTTTTCCCAACTCCTCTATAATTCTTTCATGATTATTCATATTCGCTTCAATCTCTAGAATTCGTGCCTCAACCCTTGGGTTTTCGTTGCCTTGATTCACATTTGCATCACCCTAGTTTTGGTTTTCATTTTGATTATGCTATCTGCGGTTCCCTCTGATCTCCTACTCAAGATTATACATTCTCGTACCCTGCTGGGTTAAGAGAGCAAGAATTCAATCCAATCTACTATCTTGATCATTGTTTGCGTCATCATGATTCCTTTCATTTTGTCCATTGTTTGAACCTCCACTACGGCTAGTATTTCTTGTATCCATGATGACTAATCTGTATCAAAGTCACATCTTAGCGTAATAGTCCAAAATGCCCTAGTGTCAAACCTAGAGCTCTGATACCAAATGTAAAGTACGCATTCCATGACAAAAATTACCAAAGTAAATAATCCACTTAATTACATCAACTCAAGTAAAAGATAGATCTCATATACATTATTCAATAAAGTTATTAAATCTTACAAATTCACGTGCCACAACCAGGTGTTAGCACTATAAAAGAATATACAATGTCCATCTTGGCTCTCATGCAATAACTCATCTCAAATAATAACAAGGTACAATAAAAAAATGTATAATAAATCAATCAAAATCTCCAGCCGCCACGAACCCACATGGTCATCCACAACCTGAGAGATGGAAACATGGCTCAAGAGCTTTTCTGCCCAACCATGAAGCAATTACACTTCCACAGATCCCTTCATAACATGAAGGAAACCCAGCCCTACACGAAACATCTAGCAACCTGAAAACAACTGGCAGGAGGGAACACCCGATGCAACCTAAAAGTCTAAATGCAAATCTAAATGATGACATGCAAATATCTCACAACAGGATGTGACAGAGAAATATATATATACGTAGTTTATCTTTTATGTGTATTTGGGGTTACTTTTGGGCTAGGATGTTGTATGTGGGTAAATTTATGAGGGGAAGAAAATAATAAGTTTGAAATCAGTCCAATAAAGCCACAAAATCCTTCACAACACACCTATAATGCAATCCTATATGCAAAATAAGCCAAAATTTAGTGAAAATTGCTACTTTTGTTGAAATTGAAAATGTGTAATGCAAATATGTGACTGTAAATGCAAAAACACACTAAAATGCAACACTACATGAAAAATCAGATTTAAATGAGTGCCTAAGATAAGTAGAAAAAAATATGAAAATAAGATTTTACCTACAAACCCTATCTTTTGGAATTACTAGGTTATATGAAAAATTCAAAATTTCAAGCAAACCCTACCAATCTTATGATGAAAATGCAATGCAAGAAATTAATTAATGATGAATTTATGTAATTTAAATCACATCTAATTTAAAAATTAAAAATTAAATTAAATTAAATGGAAATTAATTCAAATTATTTGAAAGTCAAGCCAAAAATGCCAATTTTTTAAAATTTTCCAAATTTTTCAAGTTTTTTTGTAAATTTTCAAATGTGATATGAAAATGATAAAAATGAATTTTTTTAATTTAGGTCAGATACAATTTAAAAATCAGAAATTAAATGAAAATTAATTCAAATTATGTCAAAATGCAAAGCTAAAATGCCAATTTTTTCAAAATTTTTGATTTTTTTGTAAATTTTCAAATACAATATGAAAATTTTGAATTAAATGAAAATAAATTTAAGATCTAATGAAAAAATCAGAAATTAAATAAAAATTAATTAAAATTTATTAAAATTATTTCAAAATGCAAGCTAAAAATGCCAATTTTTTCAATTTTTTTTTTTTTTTGTTAATTTTCAAATGCAATATGAAAATTATGAATTAAATAAAAATAAATTTCAGATCTAATGCAAAAATCAGAAATTGAATGAAAATTAATTAAAATTTATTAAAATTATTTCAAAATGCAAGCTAAAAATGCCAATTTTTTCAAAATTTTTGTTTTTTTTGTAAATTTTTAAATGCAATATGAAAATTATGAATTAAATAAAAATGAATTTCAGATCTGATGAAAAAATTAGAAATTTAATTAAATGCAATTAAATTAATGTAAACTATGTCAAAATTCAAACCCTAGAATGCAAAATTTATGAAATTTATCAAAATTTTTCAATTTTTTTGTAGTTTTTCGAATGCAATAAGATGAATGAATGCAAATCTATCACACAACACTCAGAAAGGTGCCAAGAAGTCCAAAAACATGGGTTCTCCAAAATGTTATGTAGAAAAAGTGGGATTTTCAATTCAATGTAAGGTGTGGTTAAATCCTCCTTTCACTACATACATTGAGGACATTCAACCGAGTAGAAGAATCTACTATAGATTTCCTGTCACTTGGAATAGTGGAAATTTGGAATTGTATGATTTTGTTGTTCAATTAAGCTAAATTATGCTCAAAACCCTAATTTCATGAAATTGTAAACAAACAAACAAATTACAGAAAATGATCGCACACAGAGATATCAAATGACAATCAAATGCGTACTAGATTTCAAAGTTTGGTGTGTGGAAAAGTCAGGGACTAATGAGTGGGCGCCTTAGTCCAGTGCCTTAGTTTTCTTCAAGATCCAGGAATCTTGTCTGCAACCTGTTCCTGTTGTTCCAAAGATTTTATAGTTGTAAGATCCAGAGGACTAATGAACGGGCACCCGAGTCCAGGTCCCTGTTTTCTTCTTTTCTCTGCACTTCCGACAATCTGTAATGCTTAACTACAACTCCACTTCTTTCGTTTCTGAAACTTGTAACTTGCAATCATGGAAAAGGGGTTGGGGGTTGTGGTGTTAGATGCGTGCCTCAATCAAGCGCCAGAGAGACATTCAAGTCTTCCGAACACCATTGTCAAATAAAGAGTGCGTATCCTTGCGGGATAGAGGCAAAATCCAAATGATAAATGATTGAAAGCACAAATAGATATCACCTTAGAGATGTAGCTCACATGAACATGAAGATCCTTCACATCATGAGAAGGTGAAGCCAAATCTGTATAAACAAACACAATAACAAAAACAATACTGCTCTGCACCAATGAATATCTTGAATACTCTAAAATCAGAAGGATGCCCAAAGTTCATAATCATCATCTAGTTTACAAATAAATCCTAAACATGCTTATATATGCTTCTACATTCATTCCCACTAAAAATTTCGTAATTCAAACTTAAGGTGTCGGCATAGGACCTAATAAAAGTCACATAACCGACACTTAGATTTGGGTCCTGACCTAAAATAGGGTAGGACTAGGGCGCAGGTGCCCAACTCCTCCCTCCCTATTTCAGGCAGGGATTAACATTATAGCACCCCCTAGGTCCTATTCATCATAAAATTTCAAGGTTTTCTCACTGGGAATTAAAATTAACATGCAATATGCTTATAATGCATCCTAAGGACCTGAGAGCTAAACCTTAAGAGGGAAAAGCCCCCAAGGGGACATTTTTTGACATAACTGCCTCAATCAAGCCCCTATTTCGGTCTTTCAACCTCCATGAGTAGCCACTTTGAAAAAATAAAGATGGAAGCGCATGCTCCTATTTACTAAGTGCATCTAGGAAATAAACAATAGTTCAATAAAATAAATAAAACTAGGAGTATTATCCCAGTGTATTGGGAGAAGATACTCTAGTGTACAAATGAAAATAAGGGTGGTGGTCTACACAATGAGCTTGCCAAAATGAAAATAAAATAATAATATGTAAAGTAAAACCCAAGAATAAGACTATTCTTTTACAAAAGAAT
This sequence comes from Cunninghamia lanceolata, assembly GCA_027924645.1. Lineage (NCBI taxonomy): Eukaryota > Viridiplantae > Streptophyta > Pinopsida > Cupressales > Cupressaceae > Cunninghamia > Cunninghamia lanceolata. The sequence goes on along the minus strand of BSBN01000938.1, from coordinate 1,302,473 downwards.
GATATTACTAGGTCTTAATGAGAGGAACCTCCTGCAACAATAGAATGAAAAATGCACGAAATAATAGATTTATATAAATAGCAGAAACATAAAAGGAATTTATTGATCATAGGCCACTTTGAGGGGGTAACCTTCTTTGAGCAAGATCATTACAATAAATTTGTGGATGCCTTCATTGGCCTCAACACTTATATACCAAGTCTAATCTAAACAACTACTACTTCCCATGAATGTGGGATAATACATTATGCTCACGGATGACTTACAAAGCATATGCACCCATAGCAAAGTTAATATACGAACAAAGTAAAGAGAAGGGTTAAACACGTGTTATTAACATCCCCTCCCTCTTAGAAAAGCTTTGTCCTCAAAGCTTAAGATGTGGGAATTGTTGCTGAATCTGAAATAGTGGTTCCCATGTTGCATCCTCTTGTTGCATTCTGTGCCACTGAATTAATACCTCTATGATGGATAAGGAGTGAAGTTGACGAGTGCGCTTGTTGAGGATTGCCTCCAGCTCTAGAAGGATGGATCCTTCATTATCAAGTTCTCATAAAATAGTTTGCACTCTGATGTTGGCGCCAAGAACTTTCTTTAGACAAGAGACATGAAATACTGGATGAACTCGGGAAGAAGCTGGGAGCTCTAATTTATAAGCAACTGACCCAATCTTTTGGAGAACCTTATATGGCTCATAGAACTTTGGAGCCATCTTATGAGGCCCTTTGAGTTTTAGGGATGATTTATTGTATCATTGTAGGCGAAGAAAAACCATATCACCTACTTGAAAAGTGCACTCGAAATGATGTTGATCAGCTTGTTGCTTCATTCTATTTCTTGCCATTTGAAGATTGTCCTGCAAGATGCAGAGAATTTGATCCTAGTTTTAGAGAATCATGTTGACTGCATGAACTAGTGAACTATTGGGGGTGTATGGAAGGAGAACTAGTGGTGCCTAACCATAGACTGCTTCATATGGAGTCATTTTTGTTGAGGTGTGGTAGGAGGTATTGTACCACCATTCAACGAGAGGGAGTCAATTTGCCCGCTGATGCTATTGTTCTAAGGCGAAGTAATGAAGGTAAGTTTCTAAACATTTATTGATAATTTCAGTCTGGCCATCCATTTCTGGATGATACCTGGAACTCATCTTGGTGCCGGTGTGTCGAAATAGTTCTATCCAAAAATGACTGGTGAAGGTTGCATCATGATTTGAGACAATGGAAGAAAGGATTCCATGAAGATGGAAGATCTGGTCCAAGAGAATTTGTGTGAATGAGGAGGTAGTATAGGGATGTTTGAGGGCACAAAAATGACTATATTTGGAGAGGCAATCAACCACAACTAATATGTGACTGTCTTCCCTCCAGATTTAGGGATCCCCTCAATGAAATCCATAGAAATATCTATCCAAATCCTTTTAGGGATAGGCAAGGGTTTAAGCAACCTAGGAATGAGTTTTGTTTCACCCTTGTTGCATTGGTAGGTATCACATTCAGCCACCATCTATTGAATTGTCCTTTTCATTCCCTTCCAAAAGAAGTTACGCCTTGCCCGCTCATAAGTTTTGAGAAACCCTGAGTGCCTTGCTAATGGAGAAGCATGGAGTTAATAGAATACAACTTGCTAAAGATTTGTGCTTTGGAGAAGCACCACACAACCCTTGTATCACAAAGAAGCACCATCCCAAGAATAATGCGGTACAACAGAGGGGTTAGTGGCCAATTGTTGAATGATTTGAGATAATGAAGAGTCATTGACATAGGCCTATTGTACAGATTCCAACCAATTCAGAATAGGCATAGAAATAGCTAAAAGGGAAGCTTGGTCATCAAATGTGCAAGAAAGAGCATCTGCCATAATATTGTCCTTACTCTTCTTGTAAGTGATCTCATAGTCATAACCCATGAGTTTACTGACTCATTTTTGTTGTGCTAGGGAGGAGACTCGTTGTTCTAGGAAATATTTTTGACTCTGGTGATCCATTTTGATGCAAAATGATTCCCCAGTAGGTATGGCCGCCACTTCTATACTGCATGCAAAATGGCCATTATTTCCTTCTCATACGTAGAGAGTAGTAAATTCTTGCCAGAAAGGGCTTTGCTGGTGAACATAATGGGGCATTTATCTTGGAGGAGAACAACACCAAGTCCATTTCTGCAAGCATCCCTCTCAATAGTGATGGCCTTGGAAAAATCTGGCATAGCTAGAACAGGTGTAGTACACATAGCTTGTTTCAATTTTTCAAATGCACACTCAACAACTTGTGTCTAGGTAAAAGCATCCTTTTTCAACATAGCTGTCAGTGGAGCTACAATCTTCTCATAATTCTTGACAAACTTATGATAGTAGCCAGTCAACCCCAAAAAACCATGAAGGCTCTTGAGTGTCTGAGGATGCAGCCAATTTTTCATGGCGGCTATTTTTGCAGGATCCACCAGAACCCTTGGGCTAAAATAATATGCCTGAGATACTCCACTTCATCTCGACCAAAAACACATTTAGACTATTTTGCACAGAGTTGATGATTAGAGAGAAGTTGCAGTGCGATATCTAGATGTTGGAGATGCTTAGCTCATGTTTTACTATAGATGAGGATATCATCGAAGAAGACCAGAATGAATTTCCCCAGGTAGGGCCGAAATATTTTATTCATTAATGCCTGGAATGCTGAAGGAGCATTAGTGATGCCAAAGGGCATGACCAGAAACTCATAGTGTCAATCATGTGCACGAAAAGCCATTTTAGGGATATTATCCTCATGAATTCAGATCTGGTGATACCCAGAACAAAGATCCAACTTGGAGAAAAATGAATGCCATGAAGCTCATCAAGAAGCCCATTAATAATAGGGATCATAAAATTATCCTTGATTGTGATGTGATTAAGTGCTTAGAAGTCAATGCGGAGGCACCATGATCGATCTTTTTTCTAGATAAGAAGAACCGGTGAAGAAAATGAGCTGGTACTAGGGCGAATAATACCTTGCTTCAGTAAGTCTCAAATGAGCATCTCAATCTCTGTCTTTTAGTGAAATGGGTAGTGGTAGGGATTGATGTTGGGAGGAACACTTCCAGGAAGGAACTAAATACATGGTCCTCTGGTCATGAATGTGGCAATCCCATTGGTTTAGCAAAGACACATGCATACCTATCCAAATTTTGTTGTAGATCAGAAGGAGTAGTGGAGACCGTTGATGGTTGCATCTGAATGGAATGGAGTTGGGTAATGACACCATGTAAATTATTCTTAAGAAGCTTTTCCATGCGATGTGAACTTATGATGCTGAGAGACCCTGGTTGTAAGTGCTTCAATGTGTGTTTTTGCCCATTGTCTGAAAACTGCATCCAAAGTTCAGCAAAATCCCATAAGACAGATCCAAGTGTGTGTAACCATTGGGTGCTCAAAACCACATCACATCTACCTAAGAGTAAGGTAAACATGTCAGAGTGTAGGTTATAATCTCCAATAGAGATACGCTTATTGCAACACTTCCCTTTGCAAGGTAATGTTCCCCCATTGGCAATCATGGCTTCAAAGTTGGAGCAAGGATGGATAAAACAATCAGCCTGTTTGGTGATCCGAGGGTCAATGGAGTTATGAGTGCTACCAGAATCAATGAGTATTGTAAGATGGATCTTCTTAAAGTAACCATTGATCTGCATGGTTTGTGGGGTGGTGACTCTTGCTAAGGCATGGAGAGAGATCTCTGGGTGGTTTTCCTGAAAAGTAGGTTCAACAAATAGCTGCTGAGCTTCTTCTTGATCATCTGTTGTATCCTGAGCATCTACCCAAACTTCAATTTTGGGCGGAGAGTCCAAATCCAAAAGGTTCTAGAGCTTTTGCTCAACACATCGATGTCCCTGAGTGAATTTCTCATCACAATTATAACAAAGTCATTTTTCTCTACGTGCCCTCATCTCTACTTCAGTCAAATGCTTGATAGGAGTTGTTCTAGGAGCTAGCATTGTTTGAGATCTTTGGGGAGTTTTATTTCTAAATGGAACAAAATTGGATTTGGATTGCTACTGAGCTGTGATCTTGTCCTCTGCCAACTTAGCCAACCCTAGGGCTTTCATCATTGTGCTGAGATAAAACATTTTAACCTCAGATTGAATTGCATCCTTTAGACCACTGACAAAACAACTACTAAAGAATTCATCAGACAATCCCTTCGTGTGATTGGCTAGTTTTTCAAATTCTATTTGATATTCTCTCACAGTGTCTATTTGGCAAAGTTTAGTGAGTGCTTCAGTGAAGTCATCAAAAGCACTAGGGCCAAACCATTGCAAAATGAGTTTGCAAAAATAGGTCCATTAGGGCTTGTCATGAGCCTTGATATACCAATGGAACCATTGAAGGGCTTCATGTTCCAAGTGAAAGGAGGCAAGCAAAACTTTGTTGACATCAAAAGTATTATGCAGACTAAAATATTGTTCTCCCGGTATATCCATCCAGTTAGATCTCCACCATTGAATTGAGGAAAATCAAGCTTTGGCCAACGAAAATTGTTGGAAGAAGAAAACCCAGTGTCTGAAGAAGACTCTGGCTGTCGTTTGTTGTTCATGGTTGAATCTTGAAGATTGAGGCTGAGAATTTTTTCATCAAGATTTTAGATTTTGGACTTGAGGGTGAAAATTTCATCCTCCATGTTTTTTGCTCCAGTTCGGGTTACAACCATAGCCAGAAGATTTTTTTTTGGAATGGGTAGAAAAATGTGTGCTAAAACACGTTTAGTAAAGGGAAATTTTAATTTGGGGAAAACTGCAATGGGTAATTGGGGTTTGACTAGCTTTTGGACACTTTCTAAGGGAAAGGGTAGAAGAAAATGGTGATTTCAGAAGTGGGGTGAAAGAATGGGAAAATTTGTCTAAGAGGGACAAAGGAGCATAAATATGAAAAGAACGTTGTGGGAAAAATCTGAAGGTTATTGGTGGAGAATTGAAGTTATGGCAAACCCTAAAAATAGACAAATGTGGGATTTCTAGCTTTGATAAGTGGAATTGCGAGAGGGTCCTCAAGGAAGGAAATGTGCAGAATGAAATTTCAGGTGTTCTAGTGGTTTTTTGAGAGGAAACCAAGCTAAAACAAGAAAGATATGCAAAAAATGGATTTTTTTAATTTTTTTTGGAAACGATCTACCAGCTGCTCTAGACAGAATCAATCTGCGGTTTTCCTGCTACCAATAGATATGGGCCCCAAGTCTTTTCAGATTCCTAAAGGTTTAAGGGAGTCACTTTGGCCACCAATTTTGTCTAACGTCTTGCGTATTGGGGCAGTACCTCTCACTCCACATCTCAGGTAAAATTGATAACTGCTTTGCCACAAACAACAGCTCTTGGTTTACCTCATAGATGGGAACTAGTCAATCAGGCAAGGGCTATTGCCCTTTTCATTGGCAGGTCCTCTCAATGGGCTAGCTATTTTGGGGTTCTTGTGGTACTCCTCACAATGAGTTTTAGGGCTATATGCCCAAATACTTCCCACAGTTAAGTAGATAGGTATGTTCCCTGATCCGAACCTGCAATCCAAATGAACAATACAGATGTAAAAAAAAGATACTACTGCAACAATCATAGTGCCTAGAGGGCCATTGCGGAAAAAACAATTCTACAAAAATTCCACCCAGTGAGCCCAAGAAAGCGCTTTGATACCAAATGAGAGGAACCTCCTGCAACAATATAATGAAAAATGCATGAAATAATAGATTTATATAAATAGTAGAAACACAAAAGGAATTTATTGATCACAAGCCATTTTGAGGGGGCAACCTCCTTTGAGCAAGCTCAATACAATAACATCGTGGATGCCTTCATTGGCCTCAATATTTACTTATATACCGAGTCTAATCTAAACAACTACTATTTCCCATGGATGTGAGATAATACAATATGCTCATAGGATGACTTACAAAGCATATGCCACTAGTAGAAAAATAACAATAAATGACTAAAAAAACTACTAAAAATTGCATATAAATGACTAAGTTTGGTCACGTGACCATTAGTAGTTTATTGCCAGTCATTTATAACGTGACCAAATTTATGACTAAACCAATTTTAGTCATTTATTGGTTGTTTTGATTGATCAATTTGGTAGTGTATTTAGTCATTAATTTAGTCATTGATTGTTGTTAATTGGTCATTTTTTTAGTCATGGTAGTCATTTATTTAGTCATTGCAATCATTAATTGCCGTCAATTGGTAGTATATTTAGTCATTTTTATTCACTAATATCTAGGGCTTTTTGACCTTCAACTCCTCTTCTACCACGGGTTCCCTTCCTCCTCCTCTTCCCCCATTATGGTCTAACCCATCGACTTCTCGTTCCCTGCTCCCGAGACCTTCCCTCAACTGTAACTTTATCCAAGATTGGGAAAATAGACTATTGATCAACCTCTCTAATGTACCTTTAGACCCTCTTGCCATCAACCTTCTAAAGAGAGGTCTTGGTTTTCCCATCTCTCCTCACGCCATTCCTTTTTCAGACTTTCTTATCGACATTGAGAATGCCATTTGTTCTCTTCCTGTTGACCTTGTCGAGGAAGTTAGATAGGATTGTGCTGTCGCTCTAAGACACGCCAAGCCTCCCAAGTGCAACTATCACAAAGCTGAACTCCGTGCTTTCAACAACTTATTGAGCAACCATGATCTCATCATTGTCAAGGCAAACAAGGGTAATGTCACTGTCATCATGAACAGACATGACTACATATCCAAGATGAGAGATATGTTATCCGACAATGACAGCTACAGAATCCTGCCCCGCAACCCTATCTCCCAAATTTTTAACAAAGTTAAAAGAACCATTTCTCGTTCCTCTCTTGACGATGATACCAAAAAGAATCTCCTTCCCTCCAAAGAAGTCTCTCCTCGCATTTATGGCATTCCTGAAATTCACAAGGCTGGCATCCCTCTTTGACCCATTGTGGACACCATTGACTCCCCCACTTATAAGCTTGCTTCCTCCCTTGCCAAGCTCCTTGCCCCTCTACTGGGTAAATCTGACTGCTTCATCAAGAACTCTTCCCATTTCGTCAAATTTATCAAAGACCAAAAAGTTTGAAGAAAATGACCTCTTGGTTAGCTTCGACGTAGTTTCCCTTTTTACCAAGGTTCCGATCCCTGAATCCATTGAGCTAATTAGATGCAAGACTAATGACGAAATCGCCTCCTTGGTAGAGTTATGCCTCAGATCCATTTTCTTCACTTTCCAAGGAGTAGTCTATGAGCAATTGGATGGAGTTGCCATGGGATCCCCTCTCTCTCCCATTGTGATGAACCTTTTCATGGAACATTTCGAAGATATTGCCCTCAACTTGTTTCCCCTAAAACCAAAGTGGTGGAAACGTTATGTTGACGACACCAACATTTGTTGGCCCCATGGTCGAGAGAACCTTGAAGATTTCCATTTGCACCTAAACAACATAGCCCAAAGCATTTCCTTTACCAAAGAGCTGGAAACCAATAACCAACTCCCTTTCCTGGATATTTTGCTCATAAAAAAACCTGATGGTACCTTGGGCCGTACAGTCTAGAGGAAAGTGACCCATACTGATTTATACCTTCATGCTACCTCTCACCACCACCCTGCCCAAAAAGTGGGGTCCTTAAAACTCTAGCCACCAGGGCTTTCTGCATCTGTAATGAGGATTACTTAGACCTTGAACTCACCCATCTCTCCAAAGTCTTCAAATTGAATGGTTTTAAAAGTAAACTCATCTCTAGGGCTTTCAAGCAAGCCAAATCTCATTTCTATTCCTTGCCTAATGAGTCTCAATAGCCCTCCCCACCTAGAGCCTCTATCCCCTATATAGAAGGCATCTCCAACAAAATCTCCAAGATTCTTCTTAAACAAGGCATTCACTGTGCCTTCAAACCCATCTCCACCCTTAAGAACCGCATCCCCTCACCTAAAGACTCTAGAGACCTCTTCCTGAACTCTGGAGTTTATAAAGTGGTTTGTTCTTGTGGTACGCCCTACATCGGGGAAACAGGTCGGTCCTTCTATACCAGGATTAAAGAGCATAGCGCCAACATTAAACATGAATGAATCCAAAAGTCAGCCCTTGCCGAGCACTCCTCAAAAACCAAACACCACATTTGCCAAGAAGACACTCAAATTTTAGTCAAAGAAGATAACTACTTCAAAAGGAAACTTAAAGAAGCTATAGAAATTAGCAATCACCCCTCTAACCTTAACCGAGATGTGGAATGGAATATAAGTTTCTCATGGCAACCCTTACTCACCTGCCTCTGAAACCGCTGTCCCCCCCCTCCGTGATCGCTCCCCATCTTAATCCCCATCCTCTTCCCCTTCCCCTTCCTCCTCTCCTCCCCACTTTTTTCCCAGATCATCCTTTTGTTCCTCCCTCATCCCTTTCTTCCCCTTATCTTTCACCCTTTGCCTCCATCTGCCTTGGCAAACCCCCCTGCCTATCTGTCCTCTCCCCCTTGTTAGTTCTCTAGTAGGCACCCCTCCCGTTCCTCCTGTTGTCCCACCCTCTGGTTTTTCCTCCATCATCCCCCTTGGTGTTTTACCCTCTCCTCTTCTCCATTGCTTTCTTTCTCTCTCCTCTCCCCTAGCGCTCTCTTGGTTTCTCATTCCCACCCAATTTTTTTTTTTTTTTGCTCATTTCTTCCTAGGTCAGGCTTGTTCCTTTGAGCTTTCTCGGTTTTATTCCTTTCCCCTCCTTGTTTCTTTGTGGGTTCTTATCTCATTCTAGCACATTTATCTTTCACTATCTAATGATAGAGTTGTGGTAATTTGTTTGCTTCTTTGGTTCTTGGTTCTCGTTGCTTGGTCTTTTATTTTGTTCTCTTTGTTTTTATTTCGTTGGTTTTTGAGGTCTTTTGTCCTTGTCTTGTTTTCTCTGTTCTAAATAGCATATATATAACTAATTAAATATATACCAAATGTGTATATAGTTTTATATTTTAATACACACATCATTTTATTTTCTTTTATAGCCTTCCATTTTACGTTTTTACCTTTTATCTTTTTTATGTAGTTGATTCCTTTCTCTTTGATGTTGTTTTTTGCTTTCCTTGCTTCCTTTATTAGTGTTCTATTGTTCTCTTGTGTTTTCTTTTTTATCTTTGTTTTCATTTTTTCGGTCTTTTAAGTCTCTTAGTGCCTTTAGTTAGATTTTTTTATATATTCCTCCTTTATTCTTGTCTCGTGCCTTTTCATAGGTTTTCGGTATCTTTTGTGTTCTTTTTCATAGGGTTGGCTATAATTTTTAATTTCTTGCTTATAATTTGTAGGTGGTTTCTTTTTGTTTTCTTCATTTTCTCTTTGTTTTTCTCCCTCCATGTCATCTCTGACCTGTATTCTTAGTTTTCTTAGCTTTATATTTATATATAAACATAAGTTGTAGGATTAGTTTAGTTCCTTTTCTTAGTGCTTCTTTGCAATTGTTTTCATATTTACTTATCGTCTTTCTTTTTTAGTAGTTATTTATAAGTTCTTGCTTTCCATTTATTTCTAATTGTATAGGTTTTGTCTATATTTATTAATTAATTACATGCCACATTATATATATATATTCTTGATTATTTATTAGGAATTCTATGCTCGTGCCCCACTTTACCTAATTTCTTCTTTACAATTTTTATAATTTGGGAGATGTCTTTACTCGTTAAATAATTTGGTTTACTTCTTAGGTTCTCTATTCACTTTTGTCAACCTTTTTATTTTAATTTTTTTGTCTTTTGGTCTTTTCTCCTCATAGGTGCCTTGTGATGTAATTGGCTACCCCTATCCCACTCTTCTTTTCTTGGTTCCCACACCACACCATTCCCCTCTTCTTTTTAGGACAGTCTCAAGTCTACAATTTATCATTTTTTATTCTCTTGCTCTCTTTTCTCCTGATGATGGTTCACAGAGTGTGACCCAAAACGTTGAGGGAAAACAATCTCACACAGTTTAATCCAGAAGCATTGTCTACAACATCATGGACTGTGGAAAATTATTGACTTCTATCACTAATTTCCGTCCATTGGTAGTATATTTAGTCATTTGTATTAACTGATTTCCGTCCATTGGTAGTATATTTTGTCATTTTAATCATTATTTTGCTGTCAACTGGTCATATATTTAGTCATATTTATTCACTACTCCACACGTCCAGTTTAACTGAATTTGTTTATCTATTTTTGTATTTCAATGTCTATTTGTTGTTTTCCCCCAGTTTAATCTTTAAATTAAACTAGGAACTTCTGTTGATTTTGCTAACTTCACAATTTTTGAGATACCAAAGTCATTTTGGAATAAATATAAAAGTAAATTCTTTTATAACTCAAAAAGATAACGATACTTTGAAATAACCACAATATCAATTTCATGAGTACCCTAAAACCTTGAGAACCATTTCTATATAGTTTAAGTGAAACCATATAAGATGTGCCCAAAAAGAGATCACGAGCTTGAAACATGTAGAAAACATTTTTTTTTAAGATGCAAAATAGAAATATTCGAAAACAAATTATATCAAAATACAACAAAATTCAATATAACCCAATTCCAATGTATGATTTGCCAACAAATAACTAGAACATGCACTTCACTAATAATTTTCTCTTCAACCCAATACATGACATTTCCAACAGTGAAAATAAAATACTGAAATACAAAACTTAATTAAATCATTTCTTCTCATCCTTATCTACCTCGATAGCCCTCTTCAAATGAGTTCCAGCCAGTTGTTTGTTCATCCTTTCCACTCGAAGCCTAGAATATGCTTTGAAGGATTTCATCTCATCAGTAACCTTTACAAGTTTAGCAGATGGTTTTTCCTAATGGATTGACAAGTATGTACCCTGTACTTGGGTTGTGTTGGGATAAGGTGCCATTAACCTTGTAAATCCTAATATTGTATTTATTCTATTTATTATATGTAATTTGTAATTATCCATGAGGAGATGTACTAGTTTCACTGGCAGGGGTAATTTCAAAGTAACCAGAGGTAAATACGGAGTGACTTTTACTATTGGCAAATGTAAAAAATCAAAGTAAATGAGGGTAGACGTGCTTCCTTGGAGAATATACTATTTTTGGCATTTATGACAATTGTCATAATGTTTGGTAAGTGAATCTATGACAATTGCAAGTTGTCATAAGATTCTGAGATTCTATGACACATATGATGGATATGTTAGTTGTACATTTGCTATTTTTAGCCCAAGGTTCCTATCTTGGAAAGACACTCTTTTGTGGAATCTATGACAGTTATGACACATCATAAGATGTTGTAAGAGGCCAGATTTAGTCTTGGGCCCCCAACCTTTGCATGGATGTTTTTGGACAAGTGTAAAATGCTTGTAAGATGGTAATTAATGTTTACAGGTTGGAGAATCTTAGGAGAGAGAAGGTGAATGCCTAGAATGGAGTGGAAAACATTTCTATAACTATTTGCCATGTATTTGTTGCTGCAATATAGATTTTAGGTACTCAGGTGCTGCCAGAATGCTGTCGGATTGAAGACTTGTGGAGAGAGTTGTGTAGTTGATGTATTGTAAAATCTTGTTGAGATTAATACAAAACTTGTGCCTCTTTCCTGGTGGAGTTTTTTTTACCCGCAAGGGTTTTCTCCATGTAAACACTATGTCATTGTGTTGAGTTCTTCATGTTTGACATCTTTTCTATAGTGGGTTTTATGTTTTGTTACAATCTCCATTGTTAATGCACAATTAAGATTGCTGAAATTTATCTTGAATCAGATTTCCATTGAAGTAGTGTTGCTTTCATTTCTAACATTTGGTATCAGAGTCTGGCCAGCTTTGACTCTTGGGTGGTAGTGTGGAAGCTATACCTACAGTGGGAGATTTGGTTGTGTTTTTTTTACAGATCTTGTGTTGTTATTATGGTTGGATCCACCGTTGCATCAACCTCTCGATTGGACATTGAGAAGTTCAACGGAATAGGGTATGAGTTGTAGAAGCTAAAAATGGAAGATTTCTTGGAAGAAAGAAACCAATGGTTGGCTGTTCAAAAAGAGAAGAAACCTGACGATGTCTCTCAAGATGAGTGGGATAGACTGAATAAGAAGGCACAGGGAACCATCTGGTTGTGTCTTTCAGACTCTGTCCTGGTGAATGTTGCAAAGGAGGACACTGCACACAAGTTATGGAATCGGTTGGGTGAGATCTATCAAGCCAAGAGTATGGTAAATAAACTTTATTTAAAAAGAATTTTTTTCCATGAAAATGTGAGAAGGTGAATCAGTTGCAAAGCATTTAAAGTCTTTTAATTTGTTATTGAGTCAGCTTGATTCAGTAGATGTTGAGGTTAGTGAGGAAGATAAATGTATCTTACTTCTTTGTTCTTTACCTGAGTCTTGGGAGAATGTTATCCTTGCTATCACTGCTAACCTCATGGATCTGAAGTTGGATGCTCTTGTTTTAGTGCTACTATCATAGGAATTGAGGAAGAAGAGTTCAGATAGTTTAGGGGATGTTCTCAGTGTTAGGGGAAGGTCTAAGGAAAGGGGACCTAAAGGAGATCAGAAAGGGGCTAAGGACAAGTCTAAGGGCCAGTTTAAGACTCCTGGTAAAAAGAACAAAGTTAAGTGTTGGAACTGTGGTAAAAGGGGACATGTAAAGAAGGAGTGTAGAAATCCCAAGAAATAGTGGGAGAGTGCTTCGGAGAAGTCCTCGAATGTAGGTGAAGAAGTTTTACTTTCTATATGTAATCTTGTTTCTAATGATCACTGGTTGGTTGACTCAGGATGCTCATTTCATATGACCCCTCATAAGGAATGGTTCTCCAGATATGAAGAATATGATGGAGGTAATATTTACCTTGGTGACAACTCTTCATATCTGATTGTCAGGAAAGGAAAGGTATTGTTGTGTTTTAGCGATGGGAGGATTAAAACCCTCCCTGGTGTTTTGCATGTTCCTAGATTAGCTAGAAATCTGATTTCAGTTTTGAAGTTGAATGATTTGGGAATGCATGTGACATTTGACAAGCATGGTTGTAGATTGGTGAGAGGGAACTTGGTGGTAGCAAAAGGGAAGAGATTCAGGAAATTGTTTAAGCTTTAAGCCACTACAGTTTGTAATGTCTCCTATGTATCTGAGGCCACTATTGAAATTACATGTATGTTGTGGCATCGCATATTGGGCCACACAAGAAATAATGTATTAAAAACTATTAAGAATAAACATTTGTTGGATGGTTTCTCCTATTCTGATGAGCACTTTGATTTATGTGAGCATTGTGTGTTTGGTAAACAAAATAGAAAATCATTTCCTTTAGGAAACAATAGAGCAAAAGAGAAGTTAGAAATTATTCATACGAATATGTTTGGACCTATGGATAATGAATCTATCAGAGAATCTTGTTATTTTGTAATCTTCATTGATGATGTATCCAGATTTACATGGATTTATTTTATGAAGCATAAATATGAAGTTTTCACTAAGTTTAAGGAATTCAACGTCTTAGTAGAGAACCAATCAGGTTTAAAGATAAAAATATTAAGATCTGACAATGGAGGGGAATATTTCTCTAAGGAATTTGATGAGTTTTGCAAGCATGCAGGTATAATTAGACAAAAGACAACTCCGTATACACCAAAACAAAATGGTGTTTCAGAAAGGATGAAGTGAACAATTATGGAAAGAGCCAGAAGTATGCTTAGTGATGCATAGTTGGATAAACAAATGTCCTTGTAAGGCTCTTGATTCGACACCTTATGAAGTGTGGATAGGTAAGAAACCTTCTGTTTCACATTTAAGGGTTTTTGGCTCTGAGGCTTTTGTTCATGTGCCTAAGGAAAAGCGATCTAAGCTGGATCCAAAGGCTGAAAAGTGTACATTCATTGGATATGGTAATAATGTCAAAGGTTATAAGCTTTGGAATCCACTAACCCACAAGATTATCTTTTCTAGAGATGTTATTTTCAAGGAACTTAGAACTATTTCTGAACCTGAGCAACCAAAAGAGAAAGAAGAAAAGGTAAAGAAGGTGCACTTTGATTTAGAGCAGAATGATGCTCCTTAGGAAAAACAAAATGATGGATTGGGGGGTGAAGAAGAAGAAGAAGACTCAAGTAGTTTTGATGAAGATGAATATGTTGTTATATAAGAAGTTGGTGCAAATGATCATGCAGAAGAACGAGTAGAGTCCCTTACTCTACCCTTGAGGAGATCCACAAGACAACAAAATCTAGTTGACAGGTATAACCCACCAGATTTCCATTGTGTATATGATTTATTGAGTACTAACAATGAACCTAGATCCTACATGGAAGCTATTTCTTCAGATGATAGTGAGTCTTGGCAGCTAGCCATGTAGGAGGAGATAATGGCTTTAGACTCTTGTAACACCTGTGATCTTGTTCGTTTCCCAAAAGAAAGAAAGGCCATAGGTTGTAAGTGGGTCTTCAAGAAGAAGTTTGGAGCGGACGGGTCATTGGAGAAGTACAAGGCTAGACTAGTAGCCAAGGGCTACTCCCAGAGAGGGAGTTGATTTTGGTGAGATATTCTCTCCTGTTGCTAAATTGACTTCTATTAGATTTCTCTTATCCATTGCTGTAGCTTATGATTGGGAGATTGAGCAAATGGATGTTAAGACTTCGTTCTTGCATGGAGATCTTGAAGAAGAAATTTATATGCAACAACCTATAGGTTTTGAGGTAAAAGGAAAAGAACATTGGGTTTGTAGGTTAAAGAGGTCTCTTTATGGTCTAAAAGAGTCCCCCAAAATGTGGTATCAAAAGTTTGACTCATTTGTTTTGAAATTGGGTTTTGTTAGAAGTGAGGAGGATCACTGTGTTTACATTTATTGTGTTGATGATTCTATACTGGTTATTGCTTTGTATGTTGATGACATATTTTTTAGCAATACTAAGGGTATGATTAGTGAGCTTAAAGCCCAACTTTCAGGTGCATTTGAGATGAAGGATCTTGGTGCTACAAGGTATATTTTGGGAGTGGAGATCAGGAGGGACAAAGTTAATAGAAATCTTTGGTTGTCACAAAGTAAATATGTGAATACTATTTTGCAGAGGTTTATTTTGCAGGACTGTAACCCAGTTAGATTTCCTTTACCCATTAGTACTAAGCTTTCATTAGATATGTGTCCAAAGACTGAGGATGATCTTGAGGATATGTCTAGTGTGCCACATGCTAGTGCTATAGGGATTTTGATGTATGCAATGGTTTGTACTAGACCAGATATTGCTCAAGCAGTGGGAGTTTTGAGTAGATTTATGTCTAACCCTGGTAGACAGCATTGGAACTATGCTAAGAGGGTGTTTAAATATCTTGTAGGTACTCCTGATTATTGTTTGGTTTATTCTGGTATTGATAGTGCTGACAAATCTTTAAACATACAAGGTTTTGTTGATGCAGATTGGGCAGGTGACTTAGACAATCGAAGGTCCACTAGTGGCTATGTATTTACTATGTTTGGAGGAGTAGTGAGTTGGATGAGTAAGAGGCAGCCCACAATTACTTTGTCCACCATAGAAGTAGAGTATATGGCTGCTACTCATGTCTCTAAGGAATCAGTTTGGTTGAGAAGACTATGTACAGGTATTGGATTTGATTGCAGGATCATTCAGATTGGTTGTGATAGCCAAAGTGCTATTTGTTTGGCTAAGAATCCCATGTATCATGCTCGGACTAAGCATGTTGATGTTTAGTATCACTTCATTCAAGAGTTGGTTGCAAATGGAGAGATTGAGCTAAAGAAGATAGACAATCAAGAGAATGTTACAAATTCATTGACCAAACATGTGAACATAGAGAAGTTCATGTGGTGCAGAGAGGCCATGGGCCTTGTTTCTAGTGCCTGATTATTTTTCATTTAATTTCCTATGGGTTGATTTACAATGTATAATGTCAAGTGGGAGACTATTGGGATAAGGTGCCATTAACCTTGTAAATCCCAATATTGTATTTATTCCATTTATTATATATAATTTGTAATTATGTATGAGGAGATGCACTAGTTTCATTGGCAAGGGTAATTTCAGAGTAACCAAAGGTAATTATGGAGTGACTTTTACTATTGGAAAATGTAAAAAATCAAAGTAAATGAGGGTAGGCGTGCTCCCTTGGAGAATATACTATTTTTGGCATGTATGACAACTGTCATAATGTTTGGTAAGTGAATCTATGACAACTGCAAGTTGTCATAAGATTCTGAGATTCTATGACGCATATGACAGATATGTTAGTTGTATATTTGCTATTTTTAGCCCAAGGTTCCTATCTTGGAAAGATACTCTTTTGTGGAATCTATGACAGTTATGACGCATCATAAGATGTTGTAAGAGGCCAGATTTAGTCTTGGGCCCCCAACATTTGCATGGTTGTTTTTGGACAAGTGTAAGATGCTTGTAAGATGGTAATTAATGTTTACAGGTTGGAGAATCTTAGGAGAGAGAAGGTGAATGCCTAAAATGGAGTGGAAAACATTTCTATAAGTATTTTCCATGTATTTGTTGCTGCAATACAGATTTTAGGTACTCAGGTGCTGCCGAAATGCTGTCAAATTGAAGACTTGTGGAGAGAGTTGTGTAGTTGATGTATTGTACAATCTTGTTGAGATTATTACAAAACTTGTGCCTCTTTCCTGGTGGAGTTTTTTACCCACAAGGGTTTTCTCCATGTAAACACTGGGTCATTGTGTTGAGTTCTTCATGTTTGACATCTTTTCTATAGTGGGTTTTATGTTTTGTTACAATCTCCATTGTTAATGCACACTTAAGATTGCTGAAATTTATATTCAATCAGATTTCCATTGAAGTAGTGTTGCTTCCATTTCTAACAGGTTGCAGTGGCCAGTTCCTCAGGACTAGAATCACCAACCTGCACATTAATTTACAAAACTCATTCCATCTGTACATAGCATGAAATCACTTTTATCAATCAAAATAATATCCAAAGAAATAAAACCTATGCTACACTTGCGAGCACTTCTAGGGAAGACAAACCAACTTTTCCATATATGTCTTCAATCACTGAACATTAGCCTAAAGACCTTCTAGGAGAAATCACACGGGGTAGCATGAGATCTATGAGTTTGTCCCAGACAAACCCAGAATAAATCCTAGTAATTCCAACCAAACCTAGACAGAACCAGAGGATTAATAAAAAAATTAAACCCAGTCCTTCAAAACAAATAAAATATAGTGATAGCAAGGAAATAAAATAAGTTTAGTTGAAGCTCAATAGTCAAATAGTGGCGGAGCAATGCAGATTGTAAGTTAAAGGAGAGCAACATTAACAACAATGGTATCTGTGGATCAATCGTGCAATTTGCCATGCCCCCTTGCGAATTCACCCTTCTTTGGTCTCAGATGGAGGCTAAGTTAGAGGTGTTGGGAATCAACTTAGCAATAGTTACCTAGAGGAGAAACCTTTCCTCTGCAAGCCATGATGACGCCATCGGGGTTTATCCCTGTAACAAAGAAAATAGATACAAAAAAAAATGTATCATTGAAGGAAACTACGCATGGTTAAAACTTATAGAAAACCCTATCAAAACGAGTTCAGATCTGGTTATTTCAGACCCGAGGCACACAATGCATAAAGTGAAATAAACCCTATACCTGTGAACTACAATTTTCCCTCTTTGCTATGCCCAATTTATGCTCCCAAGCTAGGTATTAGTTGTCGGTTTGGGATGAGAGTCTGAGAAGGAAACCCTCCATAGTGGCAGCAGCCATACTAGCGGGTAGGCATAAGCATAGATCAAGGAAAACCAAATGAAAAATTAGGACGAAATGTAACCTAAATTCCTCCCCATTATGGCGCCCTAATTTGCCTCCATCAGGGGCTCACAGGAATAACATTTAGGGTTGAAATGAAATCTTAGAGGTGCCCATTTTAATCCATTTAAAATAGATGTCAATGTTAGTCAAATTGGATATATTGGCTGAGAGACAATGTTAAATAAAAATAGCAATTGCACCTTGGTGTGCAATGGGTACACCGAAGAGGTGTGAAAGGTCAATTAGGGAAAAATGTGGTGTATTTTTTGCATACATTTGTGTAGTACATGAGGTCAACCAGTAGGTCATTTTTAAAATGATATTGTTTATATATTGATATTATTATTACTATTATTATATTATTAATTTTATTTTATATTAACATATAGTTTTCTTTTTCCTAATCTATCCAAAGATCAATTAAACTATGAGTGTTTTTATAAATTAATTTAATTTGATCTATATAGAAATATATTAATTATTAATTATAATAATTTCATACTTATATTTAATAATTTGTATTCTAGAATATAATATATAATAATAATATAACATATATACTAATATATATATTTATAAATATAATTATATTGTATATAATTTAATCTGTATTATATAAAACATATAACATATTAAGTATATTGTGTATTAAATAAGAATATAATAATTATTAATTAGTAATTATAAATTTTTTATATATATACTTAATAGTTTTGTTAGAGAATATTATATATATTTCTAATTATTTTTTAATTATATAAAATTTATATTTTATATTACTTATGCTAATATATACTTAACTACGTAGGATAAAGGATGCCATAATTATCATATTGTCTAATTTTTATTTGTGTGACTAATTATTTAGTTGTATTTTTTACCCGATGATCAAATTAGTCATTTATTTAGTCATTTATAGCTGTGGTGCATAAAATTAGTAGAATTTAATCATTTTTAGTTTTTGTTACTAAAAATTTTAGTCACGTAGTCATTTATTTGCCAAACTCTACTAGTGTGCATCCATAGCAACTAATATACTAACAAAGTGAAGAGAGGGGTTAAACATGGGTTCTTAACACTTAACGTAGTGGAGGAGGTTGCAAGCTACTTGAGGGTCAAATATGTAGATAAACAACTCAAAACCCTTGTGAGAGAGCCTCTTCCAAGCACCAAATGCAACCAAGATCCCACAAAGGAGAAAATGGGAGATGCTACAACATAAAGGAACACTCAAATCTCCAAAGTCTTCTTGTGAGAGCATCAAAACTAATTTACAATAGCTTGCTATATGATTTATTTAATAGCATGAGAGAGAGAGAGAGCTTGTTTTTCCTCAAACTTTTTTAGTTTTTGCATGGAGAGTGTGGAAGGGCTGGGTACGCTATAGGGTCTGTTTCACTATCACTTGAGTGTTACTATTAGGAATTTGTAGGTCAAATAAAACCAAGTCCACATAACCCAATAGGAGAAAAAGATGCAGAAAATAACCATAATGTAAAGATCAAATGAACAATCAACAAGATAACGCAAGATATACCCTAGGAAAACCCTCAAGAGGGAAAAACCTAGCCTCCAAAAGCATCCACACTCATATGTATTATTCAGCAATAAAGATATTACAATACATGCCATGAGTCTCCATGAATACCTCTGAACCATCAAGCACCTCCAATGCATCCTCCATGTGTCCAAGCATGAATCCACACATCACCTACCATGCTTCACAATATGCACTTATAGGAGAGAGCTCAATAAAATGACAACCTCTCACAAACCTCCAATCCACCTACAATGAAATAGCCAACCCACCCAAACCACTAACCTTGTGCTTGCTTTTATAGACCAAGCTCACACAAATACAACTTGTGGTATTGGATAAAACCATGTGTTTCCAAAACCATGGATACACAAAACCATTAACCCACTTACTTAATGTTGGTACTACATTTTTTTACCAACAATTAAATAATACAAATAATATCCCAATGTTACATACAACTTTTAGAAGCATCCAAATAAATATCTAATGTGGTTAAATACATCAATTAAGATGCACCACAAATAAATATTTATTTTACATGAATAAAATAATACAATATTATGCAAGGTGTACAACACCTATTTCCCAACATTCTCACTTGTTGTATACATTACATAAGGGTCAATAAATGAAATACATCATCATAGGCAAGCATGTAATCACATGAATCTCCAACATGTTCTTGTGCTCCATCTAGATACCTACTATAAAAATGAAGTGGCCACCATCTCAAGAAAGAACTCCTCTCATCCTCCAACATGCCACCTATGGAAGAAAAGGAACATGCCAAGGTGAAGATGCGCCAATCCAAAGAACATAAGCATCAAATCCAAGTGATAAAAAAGGCTCCAAGTTGCTATCAAAGGTAAAAACCCACATGACTGGAAATAGCACCCACAACATATGCTAATACATCCAACCATCCATACCTCATAGGTATCAACAACATTAATAAACTCATGCCAACAACATATCCAACCCATATACTGCAATTACAAGCTCCATGTATAAAACCTGTCAATGAAGAACACATACATCCAGGAACTCCCACTGCATGGGTAATGTCAAATCTGAAAATAGATCCAAGGCATACCAAGTCTATCAATCAACACTCAAACCATAGTGGCTAATCAACAAGCTAATGTAGTATCAAGAACAATCGCAATGATCCACACATGCATGATAAATCGCCACATGCTCTCTCACAACATGTCACCACAACTATCCCAAGTCTAACCATATCAACATGATCCTCTAGAAAGTAGCCATAAGACAAAGAGTGAAAACTTGTAAATCATAATATCCTTCTACAAACACCTCAAAATGCTAAGCTATGTCAAGTATGATCTCCTCTACAACCCCAAATGAAAATACTCAACAACACCCAACCATTCAATCTCATAAGATCAAATGAACATATGTAACATGTAACCAACATGGATGTAATCCTCTCTAACCAAGGTAGATCAAACTCATAACCGTTCCAAAACCAAGAATAAACCCAATCACATTTCCTAAACTCCTCATAATGAACATCATAAATCAAACCATATGAACAAGGAGATAACCATGCTAACATCCCTCAAATGAATCCTCTTGAACCAATAACTATAGCTCAAGATCCATATCTATGAGAAGATGAAACATAAAGCAAAATGCATCTAAAAGGATGGGAAATACCTCATAGATGATAAACCGCTGAGCATACCAAGAGTGGGGAATGAGAATGCTCCTTCAAGATACACTAAGCCACAATGAATCTCTCTAAGAATAATCTGCTCTAAGTCTATAATGAACTCGCATCCATATCAGGTGTAAGGCTCCTCGGTCTAACCACTGAAACCTGAAAGGAAGCTAGGTGTGCGTAAATTGCTTCCTACTCTAATCTAATGAGGAGAGATGAGTGCAAATTCATTTTAATCTTTACAGTTACAACAATGTTAACCCACTAACAGAGATATTGCAGAAAACACATACACAAGAATGTAAGACAAAAGAAGAGAGAGACAAGATATACATGGGGAAAACCCTTACGGGTGAAAAACCCCACACTCCAAAACACAGCTCAAATGTATTTTGTAAACAATGAAGGTTACAATATAGTCTCAGAGCCAATGCTCTTGCAGGAGTCTTTGACACTCGTATCTAGAGACAATCTGGCAGCATAATAGTACCTATCAATCACATAATACATATCCTTTCCAAAGCACCTGTTTATAAAGAAAATACAAGGCAAAAATGGCTCTATCTTGGGATGGGCGTCCAACATGGCCTCATGGCCCAAAACCCATGCCTATGGACACTTGTCCAACATTGTAAGATGTTCCTGACACTTGTCAAGTCACCCCATCCCAAAGAGGTCACCTATTCCCAATTTGGGTAATGATAGATGCTCTTACGACTCTTACATCCGTCATAGAATCCATCATACTGACATATCTTACAGCTGTAAGAGAATCTGTCATAAATAGGCTATAAATAGCATATTCTCTTACATGTCATAACCCTCCTTGGGGTGCCTAGAGATGTCTTTTTTCAAACATGCTTCTCGACACATGTCTTCACCTGTCATAGAATCTTCCATTTACGACTCTTACACATCATAGAACTGTCATAGGAATCTGTCATGACCGTTTCGGTCAATATTCCCTTACACACTATACAAGATGCCAACACATGGCAAAATATTCCTACCACTAATTGGGACACCTATCTCCTCATGTGAGGACAAATTTACATGTGGTCATCTTCCATGTAGGATGAAACATCACCATGCCAACTCCCACAAGATGACAACATAGGATTTGCATCCTAATTACACAATAGGCAATAAATAAATAAATACAATGTAATAATACAAGGAATTACCAAGGTTGAGACACCTTAATTCCCAACAAAACCTCCAACGAATAACCATCTCAACAAGTGTCTCTAATCCCAAGAGAACTCCAGCCTCACCTAAGTCTCCAAGTATCCATGAGCACCGCCATGATCAATCCATGATAAACTCCAAATGTAACACCACACTAACATGAAGCTCTCAAGCAAATGACCAAAGTACTCAATACCAAGAGAACCAACAAGATCACTGTTGGTAATTTTTCCCGAATCGGCAGAGGGTTTGCCAGTTCCAATGCATGGGCAGATTCAGCCAACAGATACGGGAGGTTGCATGAGATGCCTCCCCTTCACTTCTGGTTCTGCCGTACCAAGGGGGGTGTCCCTATTTGATAAAGATGTAACATTTACTCTCCAAACAACAGAAAGATTTAACTTTGTGATAGTAGGCAGAATACTCTCATGTATGGACCAAGATTTGAATGACAAATCACAAGTTTAGCAACACTCTTGGACATGTGTGTTTGGTTATGGATGAGAGTATGTAGGAGGTTCCTAATCCTACTCTTGCAACTAATAGGTTCAAATTATGGAATGGTTTGAAATTATGGTTTGGATGCAAGACAAGGGTTTTGGATCATAACTACTTCACAAGAACAGACCGGTGTCTATCTCAGGGCAAGGAGTCAACTAGACGTATACATAAGAATGGCTTGCAACTGTCATTTGAGTTTCAAGGGGTCAGATTTGATGCTTGCCTTACAAGCACCACCCAAGAAAAGGTATTTAACTTTCCATACTTACAGACATCCCAATTGACATACAATCTTCTCCATACCTTAACCTAAAATGATTTAATCCACTCCTTGAATGGAAGTTAGAGATTAGGCATGCAATACATAAATCTGTATTCTAGAATTTGAGAAACCCTTAGCAACCAAATTCAGAAGAAGAAATGCATACAACAAGTGGAGACAGACAACAAAACACATGAAAGAAGCATTTTTCATATAACATTAACACTGAAATTGAACATATGTGCAAGATACAACTCAGATGCAACACATAAACTCCACAGAGATAAAATAGACAAGAAATGCTTTGTATTTTGTTATTTTTCCCCCAAAAATTGCCCAAGTCTTCAACAAAAACAATGAGTAACATAGCTTGGCTTTTATACCAAAACTGTAAACTTAGCAAAATTAATTACAAGGCCAGACAAAAATCCACCAGATACAATGCATTCGAAAATGGCACTCAAAATCATCAATGCACTAAGCAGAGGAAGGAGAGGGAACAGGTAGAATCGGGAGATGTGCCGCCGTTTCTAGATTTTCATCTTAAAATTGGTGGTTGGCCTGTCATTCCACCCAACGTATCCCTGCAAGCGTTGCCATTAAGATCAACCTACCCGCAGCCTCTGAAGATGCAACAGCAGCGTGCCCATGGAGTTTTCCCACTCAAAACAATGCCTGTGGATGCAAAGAAAACCCACGTTGCAACTTTAAAACTTGGTTGTCGATCTGTCTCGCAATCGCTGAGATCCAACTGCTCAAAAACCTGCAGAAAATCCAAGAGCCAATGATATCGCACCACGTAGGCGGCTTTTTCCTCTATCGCTGATTTTTCCATTCACTATTTTGCCATTTTCGCCCTTTGTATATGCATGTTTGAATGCATATACAATCGCTGCTGTTCACCCTTCAAAAATCCCTTGTATATGCAAAATGCATATACATCTGTTTGATATACAAGGCGGACCCCAAACTTGTTTAGAACAATTTGAAATTCAATTCGGGTCTGACTTGTATCCTCTTTTCCTGCATATTTCCTTGTATATGTGCATGTACATTCGCCTCATACATACAAGGCGAATTTAAAATTTTAATGAGGCATACTGAAGTTGCTTTGAAATCTGGATTGCATCTTAACCCTTGTATCTTTCGAATGTACATTGGCACATACAAGCGCCCAATATACATGCTGCAGACCTGAAACATTATTCACTGCATTTGATTTTCAATCAGGTCCGGAATGTATATTTCTTCATTGTATATTGGCTTGTATGTGCAAACATACAAACGAATGCACATACAACTGGTGGGCCCCATCACTTGTGTCTCCCCTGCGGCACTATAGCAAATGTATATTTGTACCTTTGTATGTCAAATATGCAAACACAAATATACAAACCCCTTTGTATATCCGCTGCACTGTTCACTTTGCATGTCACAGGCCTTTGTATATTTTTCCTTTGTATCTCCACATGTAACCTGATATACAAAGCGGGAATATTCCTAGGAATCTGCAAAAGATTCCCCTTTGTATATGCACATTCTAAGCCTGATATGCATTCAGAAATGTATCTAACTCATTTTTTCAAAGGGCGATAGAGTTTTCTGACCCGCCAATGCATAGTCGACATGCATGTACATACAAACACCCTTGTATATACAAAGACATTCACACCTTAACTGATTTTGGCATTTTTTTCAACTGCAAAGGCCGAAAGTGTTAGAAATTTTTTGAATTTTTGGAAGGTGCCTGCATATTTAAATGTTTAAAACCTGATTGCTTATGTAGGCACCACCAATCACTATCAATGATCCTACTGCACATCTACATAATCAAGAAGTCCATCATGACATTATGATCTAACCATCTCCTCCAAGGAGATCACATGCACTAATGCATACATCTTGTCTCAAGAGAACTTGCATTATGCCAAAACTCTAAACCGGTATCAAGAGTACATCAAGACACAATATCACAATCTCTAAGAAAAGGATAAACATGTCAAACTAACAAGTCATAAACTGACACCTCAACCAAAGACTCAAAAAAGTCCTCCATGGTAAACCAAGATGTCAACATCTCCAATCACATGAAGATAACCATCTACTAACAATGGAACTTAGGATGTCAAAGCACTCTCACTGAAACAAGAATCATAATCCAAGAGCCTCTCCAAGACACCCACAACCACTATAGAAGATCATCCATCACAAATGATGAATCCACATCGTTGCCAAAGCTCCCACTGAATCATGATACTGAGCTATCCATGATAACAAAGTAACCATATCCTAAATGAAGATTATCCATGGCCCCAACATAATCAAGGATTCCCACTGTAACATCAACAACTCCTAAAATGTCAAGTAAACCATAATCTCTAACCAAGAAGATAAAACCATCACTTTCAAAAGCTCACATAAAAACATGTATCCAAGCTATCCATGACATTATGATAAATATGCTATAAGTCCCAACAACTAATTATCCAGGCACTCTAATCATCCATCCTCTCATCCTAATGCAACATACCAATGTATAAATGACCATAGACAAGGCCAACTAAAAAAGTCTGCATAAACATTGAATCAATCTCATGGATATAGACAATCCACATCCGAGTCATCCCACTGTAGCCAAGGGGTAGCTAATCTACAAAACTACATAACTCGTAGATCCAAAAAAAATGTAACATGCAAACTCATCACCACACTAGTAGCATGCAAACTAAGATATCAAAGAAGATAACCTATAGAATCCAAGACTCAAACACCAAATCAACACTGGATTCGATTTGCCAGCAAGTCCAAAAATGTGTAATCATAGTGAAGGAACTAATCAAGCATCTAGGAGATAAGAACAATCTCCAAAAACACCACCACATCACCACTTGTTATCATGAATCAAACATCATAGCCCATACCTGTCAATCACATACATGATCATGTCGTGCCAATGCAAAAGTGTACCTACATAACCATGACACCATAATCATTGTCATCATTGTACCTGTACTCAACTCCCACTTAAACGAGACTCCAAGTCTCACAAGCATATCAATCATGTTCTCAAACCAGAAGACAACTTGTGAAACTATCTGGTGCAGGAGCACCCCTTCAACAAGATAAATATGCACAAGAGGGAGAAGAATAAGGCTTTAATGTGTATTAGACATTTCATGTTACCATGTAGCATTGGTATGTCATTGTCAAATGTAGCATTTTGTGTTGACATTTTATGTTTTAATATCTCTCTTCCTGAGGCCAGTATTTAGCATCATGGCTAACAACAAACGGTTGGGTTATGTGCAGGAGTAAATCAAATGTGTCGTATTATCTGATGTTTTATTATCTTATGCAAAACAAGTGCCGTGTGATTAATTAGGGCTGTTTGGTTATAATCTTGTTTTAAGGAAAATCTTGAAAATAGAGGAGAGAGGAGTCGGTAACAAAACAGGGAAGGTGGTCAAGGAATAGGGAGTCTTTCCACCTTCAGAAAATACAAAAGAAGTGAATCTCTGTAATCAGCCTGTGTTCGATGAAGTTGAAATGAAGAAATAGAAATTCTGTAAATTGTGTTCTACCAAATTTTGGAATTTGTGTAAATTCTTTGTATATCAAATCATTTTGTATATTATTTGTATAGATTTGTTCTATGTTTAATTTAGTTTCTCTGTGGTCGAGATGCATGATTAAATCCATTCCACTGGTGGATTCCTGTGAAATCAGTGGAATGGATTATGTATATTAGTTTTCTGTTTGTTTTCTTTTGTTCGATGAACATGGCAGAATAGGGATTACGGGATTCGTCATAGAGGAAGTTATTGGCAGGAAGTTCAAATGTTCATTTGAGGTATATACATCAATTATATGCGGGAACAGTCTGTGAATATATCGCATTCGCATGCGAGCTACTTACTGTGTATATGTTGTGAAAATTGGTATGTATAAAAGTCTATTTGGGTCAAGTTTGTGTTGTTTGCTGAATATACAATTCCTGTATATACTGCAAATGTAGGAAGGCACATTTTCTATGTATATCACTGTCGCATCTGAGTATCACCCTGTGTATATCCGATGGTGAAATGTATGTGTAAGAGTCCATTCGGGTTAAGTTTGTGATTGTTAGTCAAATATACAAACAGTGTGTATATCGCTAATGCACCTAAGCATATTCTGTGTATATCCTACACTTGCATGTAAATGGCTGTTGTCTGCGTATATCGCCAACGTATACTAGCAGATAATTCTTGTGTATGTCGAAATGATCTAAGGAGATGCATTTCCTATGTATACGTCCATTGTATGTTGTAGGTAGTTTGTGAGTATATCACTACTGTATGTGGGTGTCAGATTGTGTGTATACTTCAATTGCATATCGCTATTGTATGTTGTGAAGATACAACAAAAATATACATTGCATATGATACAAAGGGTGACCGGCCGAGGTGGTAGATAGTTTGTATGTTGGGAGGATATTTGTCTGTAGATACAAGGAATGACCGGTGATAGCGGGGCAAAGGACCGGCGATAGGAAGTCGCAGTTTGTATATTCCGTTTGTATATTTCATTTGTATGTCGAGACATACATTTGTTTTTGATACAATTGTTGACTGACAGAAACAGTGGAAGGAACTGACATGGTAGGTCAAGTAATGTATGTGCAGATTCAAATGTATCAAGAGGATGTCAGGAAGACAAAGCAATTTGGAATGACATTTGAAAAGGAAGCTGATGGTATAATGTTTGGCTAATGCATAGGAAGATATCAGTGTGAAGAAAACCATTGGGAAGATAGTAGATAATGAGGCCGACAAGGTAAGAGTGCAAGAGGTTCGGTGAGACATTTGAGATCTCTTGCCAATATTGACAGAATTAACATTTTGAGTGTGTGTGTGTGTTTCCGCTGCGTGTCACTCTGCATCACTATCTCCATCAAAGTCCAAACTCTAAAAACACATGTAAATATGTATCTAGAAGCACCAAATCTAAAAACCTGTTATACCATGCTGATGATCTCATAACAACATGCACTTCCACAAGTTTGTGCCAAAAAATCCATTTGAATGCACTCATAAATGCACTCTGAATCTCAAGCTCCTACAAGTGATAAAACAAGTACTAATCTCTCTGCACATCAAACTAAAAATCTACATGATCCAAACTGTAGTACACTACAATAGCTCTCCAACGCCTATTCAAAATTGAAAAATCTGATTCCGTATGCAAACGTTATGAGCGTAAAACTGTCCCAGAGCAATGCATGTCTTTAGGTACCAAATTCTGACATAAATAGAAAAATCTAATCATGAAACATATACCATTGTGTAGTGCTCAGAGATACTTTTTCGATGCCTATAATAAATTAAAAAATGGATACTATGGGTGAAAGTTATGCCTCTTGGAAGAAAATGCCCTCCGAGGGCTAAAAGGGGACCCCTGGTGGGACCCTGTTCGTACAACACTAACGTGGAGCTGATACAAGCACTGACTGGGTTGGTTGACTGCTAACATCACCTCTTTGATAGGTGGATTTGAAAAAGTTTCAAACTTATTTTATAACCATAGACTGAGCATATTATAGGGAGGTTTTAATTTTTTAAAACTGAAAGTAAATCCCACTGTTGTCATTATAAATTTCTACCACCTGCAAAATAATTTTTTTTATTGTTTTACCCTATGGGGGCTTCTCCTTCCAATGGCCTAGGTCTCTGCTAGCTAGCCTACACCCACGACTAAGGATTCCGGCCAGGCCCCTGTCGGACCGATCGAGAGCTAGGATCGGGGGCCACGAGGCCTACCAACCCGATCGCCCACCGGCTGACGGTGACATGTTCAGCCCTATCACACCATACTAGGTGTAGGGGGTATGGGGGTCTATAGACCCTCACCCCCTTATGATTATTTATTTTTTTATTTTATTTGTATAGCTTTCAAAAAATTTCATATAGTTTACAAAAAATATTTTTGAAAAACAAACTTTACAATTTTTTTTTATTTCGCAGGATATTGAGAAAATTAATGACAATCAATGCATGCAGACCATATAGATGTGTAGAGGATTTTCAGAGGTTTCTCTAGTTAAGATTTGAGAAGTCCACATGAAGATTTGAAGAAGTTATGGCCATATGAGCAGAATCAGATTTTGCAGCATACAGAAGAGACAGTGTGACAGTAAGTTGGTCTAGATTGCTTAGTAGTGAAATATTATGGTTTGCGGATCTGAAGGCATGTTTGGAAAATCAGTATGTATCATCAACTCCAGTGGTTCATGGTTTGACAGTCATGGGAGATAGTGTTCTTGAGGTTCCAGAGGAAGATACAAATGATTTTGGTAATTTGGTTTAGAGTGAATGTTATTGGTGATTTCAATGTGCTTGTGGAGGTCTCTGGATCGTGTGGCTACTATGTTGGAGGTTTGCACTGAAGTTTGATGTTGATGTTCTTCCCAGTCTTGGCCAACCAGATGTTCTTGGCGTATTGCGGGTGATCTAAGAACATTTTATGAAGCATGGCGTGGTTGTAGAGGAAGATTCAAGTCTTAGTTGTGTTTGGCCGATAGTGTAATGATCCACATCAAGTTTAGCCAACATTGTTGATCATTCCAAGGTTGATGAAGCATATAAATACTTGTTGAAGAGTTGTTGAAAAGCATCCTTGAAAAACGAGTTAAATCCGAAGAAAGGATCAAAAAGCAGAGTAGAGGAGAAGAGGAGCGAAGGAAGTATAGAGTGAAGAAGAATTTGAAGATAAGAGCAGAAGTTTTGAGCCTTCAAAGGGACTAATTCAGGCATGAATGTAGATGCTATTTCTTAGTTCATTATTTTTGTATAAATCATAATTTCTTATAGGCAGTGAGCCTCTTCTTGAGCAGTGAGCTCTGGGCAGTGCGCCTGAAGGCATGTGCCTACTATTTTCTTAAGTACTTTTAACAGGGTACGCATTTTTGTGGGTTAACTCCCACCATGGTTTTCCCTTAACTGGGTTTTCCACGTCAAAATTCTGGTGTTGTGTGTTCATGTTGTTTCTGCTCATATGTTGATTTATGCTTAAATGTTTTCATCATTAATCTGATTATAAAGAAGATTTAAAAGGTTTAGAAAAGGTTAAAATTTAGGGACAACTAATTCACCCCCCCTCTCAGTTGTTCGGACTATTTCTAACAATTGGTATTAGAGCCAAGTTCCTCTAAAAGAAGCCTGACCGCTTGAGGAGATCCAATATGTTGATCTACAAGAAAGAAAGTCTAAAACTTGATGGAACAAATTACTCCCTTTGGAAGGTACACATGCAGTGTCATCTAGAATGTATGGGTGATTGCTTTTGGACAATTACCAAGAATGTGTATGAGATTCTGAAGAATGGACCTTCAATACAGATGAACTCAGAGATGTTGAACATAACACTCGAGCCAAAGAAGCATTATTGAGTGCCTTGTCTGATACCGAATTGGCAAATGTCTTGGATTTGTAAACTATTCATGAAATTTAGAGTAAATTGGAAAATCTGTATGAAGGTGACAAATCTGTATGAAGGGTAAATATGAAAGATTGGTAATGAGTGAAGATGAAAACATTACTTCCTACATGCAGAAAGTAAATGAACTTGTGACCGGTATCAGAAATGCAGGTGGAGTATTAGATGAATCAAAAATTGTTACCAAGGTGCTCAGATCCTTACCTGTAGCTTACAAACACAAGGTTGCAGCCATTGAAGAAATCAGGACAGTAACAACAGTCACAAGGGATTAGTTAGTTGGCAAGCTTTCTAAATTTGAAATGAGTGAGTTTGGTGATTCTCTTCCTAAGTCTGAATTTGCATTCAAGGCCAGTGTGTATGGAAAGCAAAGATATGATCCAGGTGAAAGCTCTTCTGCAAGATCAAATAGATTTGTGAAGACAAGAAAGGATCTTGAAGATATTGAAATAGAAACTGCAGATCTTGAATCTCTCATTGCCAAATGGATGCCAAGAGGATCCGGTAAGTATGAAGGAAAGTTGCCACTCAAATGTTTTGCTTGTAATAAGATTGGTCATTTTGCCTCAAGGTGTCCGAAGAGGTTTTCAAAACCAAACCCTAACAGGTACAAAGGTCAAAAGAATTGTTACTATGTCCAAGAAGCTGGAGAAGAAGGAGTCACATATGATGCATCTGTTCATGGAGAAGGTGATTGGGTGTTCATTGCTATTAAAGAAGAAGATCAAATATCTACCGAATCTGTTAGATGTGCAAATGTAGAAAGTGCCTTGGTTGCTCAGTTTGTTGAAAAGGATGAATGGGTGATTGATAGTGGATGTTCTCATCATATGTCTAGAGACAAGAGTAAGTTTGTGAGTTTTGAAAATTATGAAGGACTTGTGAAATTTGGAGACAACTTAGCTGGTAGAATCTGTGGCAAAGGATCCATCTCTTTTGATGCTAAGAATAGGACCAATAATGTTCTGTATGTGGAAGGACTGAAGCATAATCTTCTAAGTGTTGGATAGTTGGTTGACAAGGGTTATGATCTTCATTTCAAGGATGGAAAATGCAGAATCTTGGAAATCTCTGAAACTAAAATTGCATCCAGTACTCAGACTAAAGGTAACATCTTTCACTTAAGTAGTTCAGGCAAAAGTTGTTTGATTGCTCAAACAGATCAAAGTTGGTTATGGCATAGGAGGATGTGTCATGTAAATTTTGATAACATTGTCAAAATAAGTTCTACCCAAGCTGTAAGAGATCTTCCAAGACTTGTGAAACCTGATAGTATATGTAGAGAATGTCAATTGGGTAAATAGAACAAAATTTCATTCAAAAGTAAGAAAAAAGGTTCAAGTGGGAGATTGGAACTGGTACATACTGATCTCTGTGGTCCTGCTAGAATTAGGAGTGTGCAAGGAGACAAATACTTCATGCTGCTGATTGATGATTACTCTTGGATGATGTGGGTAACTTTCCTAAAAGAAAAATTAGAAGCTCTTGATAAGTTTAAGGTGTTCAAGATGATGGTTGAAAATGAGATTGGTGGGAAATTGAAATGTTTGAGATCTGATAGAGGTGGAGCATTCACTTCCAGTGAGTTTGATGCTTTTTGTGAAAAGCATGAGATAAAAAGACAATTATCTGCTCCTAGGACTTCTCAGCAAAATGGAGTTGTGGAAAGGAAGAACCAAACCATTCAAGAAGCTGCTAGGACTATGATGATGTAAACAAATGTTCCTAAAGTTTATTGGAGGGAAGCTATGAGTACTACTATCTACACTCTTAACCAGGTGCAAATCAAAGGAAATTCTGGTAAAACTCTTTATGAACTATGGTTTGGTCATCCTCCTACTATAAGATATTTCAGAGTTTTTGGTAGTAAATGCTATATCAAAAGAGATGAGGATTTAGGCAAGTTTGATGCAAGAATTGATGAAGGAATATTCTTGGGATACTCTACTCAAAGTAAGGCTTACTAGTGCTTCAACAAGAGGTTGAAAAAGATTGTTGAAAGTGCTAATGTTAAAGTTGATAAAAGCAAAAAAGGTCATTTCAAGTATTGTGGATATGATTCAGATGATCAAGATGAAAGTTAAATTCAAGGAAGGCAAGATCAAATTCAGACTCAGATCTAGATTGATCCGATAACTCCAGTAACTCAAGAGACTAGTGCAGAAGATGAGGAACTAGTTCAAGAAACAAAAGTTCAAACAATTCCCAAAACTCCCAGGTATGTAAGAATTAATCATCCTGAAGATCAAATCATAGGAGATAAAAATAGAGGTGTTTAAACTAGGAGAAGAGTGGCTGAAGATCAAGAAGAGATATGTTTGATTTCAAAGATTGAACCTAAATCAGTAAGTGAAGCTTGCAATGATGAAAACTAGGTTAAGGCAATGGAAGAAGAATTGATGCAAATTGAAAAGAATCACACTTGGGATCTTGTTCCTAGACCTGAGGACAAAAATGTGATTGGAACCAAATGGGTCTTCCAGAATAAACTAAATGAAGATGGTGAGGTTGTAAGAAACAAGGCAAGGTTGGTATGTAAAGGTTATTCTCAAGTGGAAGGAATTGATTTTGAAGAAACTTTTGCTCCGGTGGCAAGGATAGAGGCAGTCCGATTATTTCTTTCTTTTGGTACTTTCAAAGATTTTAAAGTTTATCAGTTGGATGTCAAATCAGCATTTCTAAATGGGGATTTGGAGGAAGCAGTCTACATTGAACAACTAGAAGGATTTCAGTTTTCTAATTAGGGAGATATGGTTTATAGACTAAGAAACGCCTTGTATGGATTCAAGCAAGCTCCAAGAACCTGGTATGCCAGACTGGATAAGCATTTGCTTAAGCTAGGATTTTGCAAAGGTACTGCTGATAGTAATTTGTACTTCAAGATAAATCATGAGGACATTCTAATTATTGAAGTCTTTGTTGATGATATCATTTTTGGTGGAAATGAATGTATGTGCAAAGCATTTGCTGATCAGATGAAAAGTGAGTTTGAGATGTCAATGTTTGGTGAGATGAAATTCTTCCTAGGTTTGTAAATTGTTCAGTCAGATAAAGGTATCTTCATATCTCAGTCCAAGTATGTGAAAGAATTGTTGAAGAAGTTTGGAATGGAAGATTCAAATCCAGTAGGTACTCCTATGGTAACAGGATGCAAGCTAAGCAAAGATGATGACTCCCCAAAGGCAAATCAGAAAAGGTATAGATCAATGATTGGAGGATTGCTCTATCTGACTCAGACAAGACCTGACATCATGAATGCAGTTGGACTTATTCCTAGATTTCAAGTTGATCCAAAAGAATTCCATGTTGTGGCAGTCAAAAGAATTTTTCAGATATCTCAAGGGGACAATTGATTATGGATTGTGGTATCCAAAGGACAATAATTTCACTCTTCATGCATATACAGATTTTGATTGGACAGGAGATGTGGATGACAGAAAAAGTACTAGTGGTGGCGCATTCTTCTTGGAAGAAGATTGGTCTCTTCGATGAGCAAAAAGCAAGAGGCAATTTCTCTGTCTACTACAGAGGCAGAGTATATAGCAGCAACAAATAATTGTTCTCAAGTTTTGTGGATGAAGCAAATGCTGAAAGACATCAGAATTGTGTTTGAGGAGCCAGTCACAATTTTTTCTAATAATTCAAGTGCTATAAGCATTTCCAATAATCCAGTGTTGCGCTCAAAGACAAAGCATATATCTATCAAGTTTCATTTCTTGAGAGAGAAAGTTTATGAGAATGAAGTCAAGTTGGAGTTTATGTCTTCCAAAGATCAGATTGCGGATATCTTCACTAAGCCTCTTCCCAAAGATACTTTTGAGTATTTCAGAGAAAAGTTAGGGGTTATTACCCCTCCTGATCAGAACTAAGATGCACTAAGGTGCATCAGTCTGGTGGAATTCACATTCATATCTTTGGGATCAATCTGAAGCAAAAAGGGAGAAAAGATAGCAAATATGTGCCCTTTTCCATTGATGTCAAAGGGGGAGACAAGTCATGTGAAAAACTAGTTGTTGATGTAAGGGGGAGAAGTAAAGAAAGTAGTTGCAGAAATGAGAAGAGAAAGGGAGAGAAGTTCTTGTCTTGATGGCTAAATTCAGTTTTTCACATCATATGTTGCCATCAATGACAAAGGGGGAGATTGTTGCAAATATGTGTCTAAGTGGTGTTGTCATTGATGTCAACATATCCTTGTTGCCATTGGTGTCAACTGCATCCTATTTTTCTGTCTGTATAGAAGACCGGATTGTTGAGGATATTGAGAAAATTAATGACAATCAATGCATGCGGACCATATATCTGTGTAGAGGATTGTCAGAGGTTGCTCCAGTTAATATTTGAGAAGTTCGCATGAAGATTTGAAGAAGTTATGGCCATCTGAGCAGAACCGGATTCTGTAGTATATAGAAGAGATAGTGTGATAGTAAGTTGGTCCAAATTGCTTTGTAGTGAAATATTATGGTCTGCGGATCTGAAGGCATGTTTGGGAAATCAGTATGTATCATCAACTCTAGTTGTTTGTGGTTTGGAGGTCCACAAGCTATCTTTCTAGTTTGACAGTCATGGCAAATAATGTTCTTGAGGTTCTGGAGGAAGATACAAATGATTCTGGTAATTTGGTTTAGAGTGAATGTTATTGGTGAATTCAATGTGCTTGTGGAGGTCTCTGGATCATGTGGCTACTATGTTGGAGGTCCGCACTAAAGTTTGAGCTTGTTGATTGAAGATTTCTTCTTTGAGATTGATGTTCTCCCCAGTCTTGGCCGACTGGATGTTCCTAGTGTATTGCGGGTGATCTAAGAACATTTTATGAAGCATGTCATGGTTGTAGAGGAAGATTCAAGTCTCAGTTGTGTTTGGCTGACGGTGTAATGATCCACTTCAATTTTAGCTGACCTTGTTGATCATTCCAAGGTTGATGAAGTATAAAAATACTTGTTGTAGAGTTGTTGAAAAGCATCCTTGAAAAACGAGTTAAATCCGAAGAAAGGATAAAAAAGAAGAGCAGAGGTGAAGAGGAGTGAAGAAAGTATAGAGTGAAGAAGAATTTGAAGATAAGGGCAGAAGTTTTGAGCCTTCAAAGGGACTGATTTAGGCATGAATGTAGATGCTATTTCTCAGTTCATTATTTTTGTATAAATCATAATTTCTTATAGGCAGTGAGCCTCTTCTTGAGCAGTGAGCTCTGCACAGTGTGCCCTAAGGCATGTGCCTTCTATTTTCTTAAGTACTTTTAACAAGGTACACAATTTTGTGGGTTAACTCCCATCGTGGTTTTTCCTTTAACTAGGTTTTCCACGTCAAAATTCTGGTGTTGTGTGTTCATGTTGTTTCTTCTCATATGTTGATTTATGCTTAAATGTTTTCATCATTAATATGATTATAAAGAATATTTAAAAGGTTTAGAAAAGGTTAAAGTTTAGGGACATTTGATTCACCCCCCCTCTCAGTTGTCTGGGCTATTTCCAACAGAGTGATGCCCTCGGACTAGGATTCTGCAAAACCATAATGTTAGGTACTGCAAACTTGCAAGATCACTTCATTAGAAAGCCAATAATCTTGTAAAACCAAGAATGCGTTAGTTCAAAACTCAAGGCCGCTAAAATTGCTAAATTTTAAAAACATTCAAAAAATGATGTTAGAAGAAAATGAGGCAAAATGAAACTAAGGGTGGACATAGGTCCCCTATGTGTATGCCTACTAGTAAAAAGGGCAGAAATAGGGAGAAATATCCACTTCGTTAAATTTTTTAAATGGTGATGAGTGTGCCCTCCATAGGGTTATTTAATACAATAACACCATAGAAAATAACATATGGAAATAAAGAGGGTGGAACCAGGATTCCAATTCAACAAACACTGAAAATTAGAGTTTGTAGGCCTAAGTTATGAAAGGTTTAGTGCAAAGGTGCTGCAAAAAATTTGAAAATTATCTATAAATAGTAATTTTTTTTCACTTTTTACTATTCTTTTTAATTTACCCCTTATAGGAATTTTTGACCACCTAAGTGAGTTTGAGAGCAAAAATTCTACGTAGATAAGAATATCAACTGCCACAACTAGATGGCTTAAGGCTACACATCGAGTAGGGAGTTGCGCTATGAAAGGCATGAAAAATTTCAATTTTTAGTTATTATTTTCTATTTTTTCATGCCAAATGGGGCCCACATGGAGTGCTAGCATCCTATTTAGGTGCTAGAGTCCATTAGGCACACTAGTGTGCAACTAGCATGTTGGCATCCTTCGGATGCGCTAGCATCCAAAAAGGGCGCTAGGGTCCAAT
This sequence comes from Cunninghamia lanceolata, assembly GCA_027924645.1. Lineage (NCBI taxonomy): Eukaryota > Viridiplantae > Streptophyta > Pinopsida > Cupressales > Cupressaceae > Cunninghamia > Cunninghamia lanceolata. Next base: position 1,265,815 of record BSBN01000938.1, on the reverse strand, counting down.
GGATGTGCTAGTGTCCTTAAGACTTAGTGAAAGTTGGATTTTAAAATTAAAATTTGATGAATTTTGATATGGAATTGATAGAAAAATTATTTGATGATCGCAGTACCCTCCAACTATGTGAGAGCACCCAAACAAGATGATCTTCACCTTACAGAAAGATCGATAGAGCACACTCTCATTAGAGGATGCCACACTTCTACATGCAATCAGAGTCTACTAGGTGTATACGATGCAAGAGATGTGATATCATGATCACATGCTGATGGACTTTATGGAGAGGTGGGATGTAGACACCTCTATCTTTCATCTTATGATGGGAGAGATGACTGTCACAATAGAGGATGTTTATCGGATCTTGCGGCTACTGATTCAAGGTTGAGTCATTGCTATTGTACAATAGAGATCACATGCATACATCTTAGATGGACATATGTATATTTTTTGCCAGACCATCCCTGGGGATAGCTCAAGGAACATTCATATGAGGTGGCTAGAACAAGGTGGTGACGTCCCACTAGTCTGTCATGTGTTCATTACTATCATCACCCTTTGTATAACACAAGATGAACGAGGCACATAGCGGTCTCATCCATACCATCAGGGCGATGGAGGAGCAATGGATAGTGTTTTCATGGGGTTGGAGCATGTTCATGCACTTATACCTTGATCTAGGTTGATACGTCCACTATGAGAGCCAAAGCCTTATGATCTGCACCTTGATATAGGTGTGGGCATTCGAGCACATCAGGTGTACATGGCCAGTGGGGATACCCACAATGATCACTTGGATGGAGCCATGATCCCATGCCTACAAGTTGAGGAGGCCATGGTAGTTCGATGATTTATTATATTGGGGACATACATTCGATCGGCTGCAGAGCATAGATGTTATTTGGCAGCCCTATAGGGGATGCATGCTTGGGCAGGGTAGACAGGACAACTATTGAGGATGTAGAGGCATCAACTAGTATTCAGTAACCTTGATCACATCATAGTGCCATTCTACCCTGGTCGCGTTATGAGATAGTTTAGACAGGTGCAGGGTGATCCTGCAGCTGTGCCTACTTATGTGTGTTCTCATCACAGTGTGCTGGGACTAGGGGACTGGCTCTATCCTACCATCATGGATGTAGAGATAAGTGATCTTAATAACGATGCGTAGGAGCACCACCAGTTTCTAATGGTGATTATGTGGGGGGACCCCAACATTCATGACATGGTGGGCTGCATCACAACTACGACCTATCTTCCCACTTGATGCCCCTACTGAAGACCCATGACTTATTTTGGTGTAGGGCCTAGAGGAGGAGGAGGGAGGAGAGGATATAGAGAGTGAGGAGGAGGAGCCCACACCAGTGCAGGTGGGGAGTTTCCAATAGTGGGATGAGAGTGGTGTCACTGCAAAGGATAGGCCTAGTGCCTAACCTCAAGTAGCACTAGTGTCACTACCAACTAGTAGTGCACTGAGTTAGAGGGAGAGAAAGGAATCAAGTAGTGCATTTTCTATGAGGCCTCCTCGAGTACCTATGAAAGGGATGATTACAACAACTATGAGCATTCCTAGCATGACACCAGTAAGAAGTGTAGCTCCTTTAGATCCCGATTGGCAAGTCGGGGATCTAGGTGAGAGTTTTTATATTTTTATTATGATTTAAGTAGGATATTAGATGTATATTTGATTTCGATTTGATGATTTGATGAGATATCCAACATCACTTTTGTTTTCTTTTTGTAGTACACACATGGGAGTGGCTCAACTACATTGGTCAAGTACTTGCGAAGATGGTGCCAAGTGTTCATCCTGAGCAGGGTGTGTAGGTCAGCTATAGGCCTCAATAGACTACTGAATGAGATCTTGATATTTTTGAGCCTGTGGTGCAGATGAGAGATGTATATGAAGAGAGTCAAGTCCATCAAGATTGAGCTATTGTAAAGGTTGTAGCTATCATGATAGAGTGGGACCAGGTGGTAGCCTAGGTTATAGCACTCAAAGCAGAGCATGACCAGCCTATCACATAGGTTATCACGCTCACGATGGAGAGAGTCTAGGGTACTACATAGCTTACCATAGTTACATTAGAGTGAGACTTGGAAGTGACGAGAGTAGAGAGTGTAGAAAGTGCACGTGACACTCTACAGAGCCAGCTAGATCTCATGAGGGTTGACTTGCAAAGAGTTTAGACCATTCTAGTGACATACTCGACCATCCATGGGTGCAAGTTCTGATGATTGAGATAGCTAGATTACAAGCTAAACCCACCACATTTTGATGTATGGCAATTTTGTACTATTTTATATTGAGAAAAATGTGATATATATAAGATTTTGACTTTTTGAGCCATATGCATGTGTTATGATATGTTGTATACTTTATAAATGTGATGGAAATTATTTAAATAAATGTTATTCAGATCTAATTAAATGATGTAATAAAATTATTTAATTAAATGCTTGAATGATCTAATTAAATAATAAATGATGAAATTTACACAATTAAATACAATGAAGATCTAATTGGTAAATTGACAAAGAAAGTTATCTAAGGGTAAGTGCAAGAAGATGGGGGGCCAAAAAGGGGTCTTAAGTGGCCACTTTTTATTTGAAATTAGGAAATGCTGGCCTTGGATGAGAAATTGAGCATAGTTACACTCAAAATGTTAAGATGCAACAAAAACAATGTTTGTAGTGCTCCAAGTCTACTTTCTAAACTACTAATTTTTTTTAAAATGGTATAGATTAAGGGGTTCAAAAGAGGGAGCCACAGAAATTGGTGTTGTTTCTGTCAAAAAAACATAACATAGCATGTTTTGTGGCTCCCTCAAAAGGTTAACTTTTTTTTGGTATTTTTAAAATCACTTCGATGAGAAATTAGTTAACAACATGTAGTTTATGCCTATTTTTCTGATAATTTTTTAATGAATAATTTGATTTTTTACTAGTTTTCAAAGTGGACACATCCTGAAAAATAGAATTTTGGCTGTGCTACCCCTATAAGTTTTGAAAACAAATTGAAAATCAATTTTTTTTAATATGTGTAGAATGGAGTCTAGTTTCTAAAAATGTATTTTTTTTTAAATTTCAATGAATGGTTAATTTACATTGAAAAAAAGACCAAAGACTAGTTTTTACCCAAAAATGGGGACACAAATAAAAGAAATTAAACATGAAAGGATTAACATTGTCAAAATGTGAAAAACATTACATCGTTAAATAGCTAAGAGAAAGCCTAACATTACCCAGGTGTTTGATTTGTTCGACCTTGAAACACGTGCAAATCTGAGGGTTAGCACGAATGAAATAATGTGAAATCCTATAGAATATGGAAAAACATGTCTTTGGATGTTGGGAAGGCACTCCAAGCCTTTGGGTTGGAAATCCAAAGCAAATCCCAAGCCTAAGGCTTGGGATTCCCAAAGAAAAATATAATGCAAGCGTGTTATAACGCGCTAGCGTTATGTTTTGTTTTTCATTTTTTCCCTTTTTGCAAAAGTTTGCCTAATGTTTGTCATGTTTGACATAACGCGAGCGCATTATAACATGCTTGCATTATGTCTCGCTTGGAATGTTTTATGTTCAAGATTATTAAGCATGTATGTATGTATGTATGCCTATATGTATGTATGTATTGATGTATGTATGTATATATACTTATATGTATGTATGTATGTATATATGTATGTATGCTTGTATGTATGTATGTATATATGTATGGTTGTATGTATGTATGCATGCTTGTATGTATGTATATATGTATGCATGTTTGTATGTATGTATGTATGCCTATATGTATGTATGTATACTTATATGTATGTATGTATGTATATATGTATATGCTTGTTTGTATGTCTGTATATATGTATGCTTGTATGTATATATGTATGGTTGTATGTATGTATGCATGCTTGTATGTATGTATATATGTATGCATGTTTGTATGTATGTATGTATGTATGTATGTTGAAGGTTTAGGGTTGAGTGATTAGGTTTTAGGGTTAAGGGCTTAGGGATAAGGGATCAGGGTTTAAGATATAGTGTGAAGGATTGAGGGTTTAGGAATAGGGATAGCATTTTGGGTTTAGGGTTGAGGGATTAGGGTTTAGGGTTTAGGGTTGAGGGATTAGGGTTTATGGCCGAGGGATTAAGGTTTAGGGTTGATGGATTAAGGTTTAAGGTTGAGGGTTGAGGATTGAGGGTTTAGGAATAGGGTTTAGAGTTTAGGGATAAGGGATTAGGGTTTAGGACCTTGAGGGATTAGCATTTAGGGTTGAGGCTTTAGGGATAGCATTTAGGGTTGAGGATTTAGGGATAGGGTTTAGAGTTTAGTGATAAGGGATAAGGGTTTAGGACCTTGAGGGATTAGGGTTTAGGGTTGAGGCTTTAGGGATAGCATTTAGGGTTGAGGGATTAGGGTTGAGGGTCAAGGGATTGGGGTAAGGTAGAGTGTTGAGGGTAGAGGGAGTAGGGATAGGGTTTAGGGTTGAAGGTTTAGGGCTGAGGGATTAGGGTTTAGGGTTGAGGGCTTAAGGATAAGGGATTAGGGTTTAAGGTATAGTGTTGAGGGTTTAGGAATAGGGATAGTATTTAAGGTTTATGGTTGAGCGATTAGGGTTTAGGGTTTAGGGATAATGGATTAGGATTGAGGGTTGAGGGATTAAGGTTTAGGGTTGAGGGATTAAGGTTTAAGGTTGAGGGTTGAGGGTCTAGGGATAGGGTTTAGAGTTTAGGGATAAGGGATTAGGGTTTAGAACCTTGAGGGATAACAATTTAGGGTTGAGGATTTACAGATAGCATTTAGGGTTGAGGATTAGGGTTAAGGGTTTAGGGATAGGGTTTAGAGTTTAGGGATAAGGGATTAGGGTTTAGGACCTTGAGGGATTAGGGTTTAGGGTTGAGTCTTTAGGGATAGCGTTTAGGGTTGAGGGGTTAGGGATAGGTTTTAGAGTTTAGGGATAAGGGATTAGGGTTTAGGACCTTGAGGGATTAGGGTTTAGGGTTAAGGCTTTAGGGATAGCATTTAGGGTTGAGGGATTAGGGTTGATGGTTGAGGGATTAGGTTTAAGGTAGAGTGTTGAGGGTAGAGGGATTAGGGATAAGGTTTAGGGTTGAAGGTTTAGGGTTGAGGGATTAGGGTTAAGGGTTGAGGGTTTAGGGATAAGGGATTAGGGTTTAAGGTATAGTGTCGAGGGTAGAGGGTTTAGGAACAGGGATATCATTTAGGGTTTAGGGTTGAGGGATTAGGGTTTAGGGTTTAGGGATAAGAGATTAGGGTTGAGGGTTGAGGGATTAAGGTTTAGGGTTGAGGGATTAAGGTTTAAGGTTGAGGGTTGAGGGTTGAGGGTTTAGGGATAGGGTTTAGATATTAGGGATAAGGGATTAGGGTTTAGGACCTTAAGGGATTAGGGATTAGGGTTGAGGCTTTACATATAGTATTTAGGGTTGAGAGATTAGGGTTAAGGTAGAGTGTTGAGGGTAGAGGGATTAGGGATAGGGTTTAGGGTTGGGGGATTAGGGTTTAGGGTTGAGGGTTTAGGGATAAGGGATTAGGGTTTAAGGTATAGTTTCGAGGGTAGAGGGTTTAGGAACAGGGATAGCATTTAGGGTTTAGGATTGAGGGATTAGGGTTTAGGGATAAGAGATTAGGGTTGAGGGTTGAGGGATTAAGGTTTAGGATTGAGGGATTAAGGTTTACGGTTGAGGGTTGAGGGTTTAGGGATAGGGTTTAGAGATTAGGGATAAGGGATTAGGGTTTAGGGTTGAGGCTTTACGGATAGTGTTTAGGGTTGAGAATCGAGGGACTAGGGTTAGGGTTGAGTGTTGAGGGTAAAGGGATTAGGGATAGGGTTTAGGGTTGAAGGTTTAGGGTTGAGGGATTAGGGTTTAGAGTTGAGGGTTTAGAGATAAAGGATTAGGGTTTAAGGTATAGTGTTGAGGGTTGAGGGTTTAGGAATAGGGATATCGTTTAGGGTTTAGGGTTGAGAGATTAGGGTTTAGGGTTTAGGGTTTAGGGATAAGGGATTAGGGTTGAGGGTTGAGGGATTAAGGTTTAAGGTCGAGGCTTGAGGGTTTAGGGATAGGGTTTAGAGTTTAGGGATAAGGGATTAGGGTTTAGGACCTTGAGGGATTAGCGTTTAGGGTTGAGGCTTTATGGATAGCATTTAGGGTTGAGGGATTAGGGTTGAGGGTTTAGGGATAGGGTTTAGCATTTAGGGATTAGGGATTAGGGTTTAGGACCTTGAGGGATTAGGGTTTAGGGTTTAGGGATTAGGGTTTAGAGATAGGGTTTAGAATTTAGGGATAAGGGATTAGGGTTTAGGACCTTAAGGGATTAGGGTTTAGGGTTGAGGCTTTAGGGATAGCATTTAGGGTTGAGGGTCGAGGGATTAGGGTTAAGGTAGAGTGTTGAGAGTAGAGGGATTAGGGGTAGGGTTTAGGGTTGAAGGTTTATGGTTGAGGGATTAGGGTTTAGGGTTAAGGGTTTAGGGATAAGGGATTAGGGTTTAAGGTATAGTGTTGAGGGTTGAAAGTTTAGGAATAGGTATAGTGTTTAGGGTTTAGGGTTGAGGGATTAGGGTTTAAGGTTTAGGGATAAGAGATTAGGGTTGAGGTTTGAGGGATTAAGGTTTAGGGTTGAGGGATTAAATTTTAAGGTTGAGAGTTGAGGGTTGAGGGTTTAGGGATAGGGTTTACAGTTTAGGGATAAGGGATTATGGTTTAGGGTTGAGGCTTTACGGATAGCATTTAGGGTTGAGGGATTAGGGTTAAGGTAGAGTGTTGAGGGTAGAGGGATTAGGGATAGGGTTTAGGGTTGAGGGATTAGGGTTTAGGGTTGAGGGTTTAGGGATAAGGGATTAGGGTTTAAGGTATAGTGTCAAGCGTTGAGAGTTTAGGAATAGGGATAGTGTTTAGGGTTGAGGGATTAGGGTTTAGGGTTGAGGGATTAGGGTTTAGGGTTGAGTGATTAAGGTTTAGGGTTGATGGATTAAGGTTTAAGGTTGAGGGTTGAGGGTTGAGGGATAGGGTTTAGAGTTTAGGGATAAGGGATTAGGGTTTAGTACCTTGTGGGATTAGGGTTTAGGGTTTAGGGATTAGGGTTTAGGGTTTAGGGATAAGAAATTAGGGTTGAGGTTTGAGGGATTAAGGTTTAGGGTTGAGGGATTAATGTTTAAGGTTGAGGGAGAGGTAGAGAGGTGAGGGGGAGAGATAGGTGAGAGATAGAGAGCTGAGAGATAGAAGAGATACATGGAGAAATGAATAATATGGATTTTTCTATAGAAAGACAAAACACGCTCGTTATAATGTGAGTGTGTTTTGGCCTGCTATAGAAATGGTAAAAAGGCCTGGACCCCTATGATCGAGGCCCACATACTCTATTTTCTTCTGTTTATGTGTGTGTTCTGACAAAAAAAAGCATTTTTATGCTGTTGGAAAGTTCACATGCACATTTTTCACATTCTACCACCTTTGTATGAACTTTCCACCACCTTTTTCTACTTTGCCAACTTAAGAAGGAGGAAATAACATATTTTCAAATCAAATTTGATATATATCAATTCAAGTTTCAATTTTTGTAGTGTTGCAATGTTAATTGTTATTAAATTGTAGGAATTTAACATTATAGATTGGTTACTAGTATTGTTATTACTAATTCTATTTGAGTGTTATTCAATTTAACATTGAAAAGGAAGCAAGTGGTGAAAAAAACAAATTGTTGAGTTTGATGCAAGAAGAAAAAAACACTACATAATTGGGTACTCTCTCCATTCAAATCTCTATTTTTTAGGCATTTCAAGTCTTTACATGCATGTTCTTTACATTTTCCTTAATTCTATTTGAATTACTTTATCATGCTTTATCATACATGTTTATATCACTTGTATGGTTTACATATTTTGTGTTTATATCAGTCTCACTTTTTTTATTTTATAGTTCATCCACCTTGTCTATGCTTCCACATTTCGCATACATGTCTTACATTTTGCATTTATAGTTCATCATAGTTCTTACTACCCAAAGAGCTTAGTCATCACACACAAATATCCCTATAATAGACTATGTTTTAAATCAGTTCATGGTATACTTAATAAAAGATATCTCAAAGGTCAACATTAATTAAAATAGACACAATCATGATCAAGAAAGCATCCTGCAATCTCACATGGTGCCATGTATATTTTCTACACTTGGGATCTTTAATAATTATGTGCAATAATGAATTAAACAGACCTTAACATACCGTGATGTCAAACTATACAAGAATAAATCCTTACAACATATAAATATACAATCCCTTAAGCATAATGAAATACTATTATCTTGTCATAACAAGTTAAAATGCAAATGAATATGTGCCAAGATCATACAAGTAAATCCCAATAGACTTAATCCAATCATGATCCATGCTATGCTACATTATTCTGCATGTTGATAGTTCATACAAAACTTGTAAACCAAATGTTTCCATTCCCATATCTATGACAATGTGCCAAGTTAAATACTACAAATCAGTCACATTGCCATGGAATTGATATAGGGTCTCAAGATAGTTCAGTCACAACAAAGTGCAAAGTTCAATATGAGTTTCTCCATGAAAATCATAAGCCTTAAGGCTGATCCTCTTGGTTGTCATAACATGATAATGTGATGATAAGGGACTACTATCACACATCAGAAAATCAGTCCTTACCTCATACCCTTGTGTGATGTCTCCCATGATCTCAATCATCTCTCATTTCATGACTAGATGGTTATCAACAAGTGTTGGCCCACGAGACATATCCAAGTGAAAATCAAGTGTATCATGTGTCCTAAATTATGTCCCATGGCTGCAAGCTCAATCTTCATGTGTGAGGAGATGATCTCTATCCGCAAGTAAGTGTAGGTAGTTTGATGCCACTAGCACCAAGGCCTCCCCCACATCTTCAACCTTGTAGTCAACATGAATTCCCATGTACTCTTCACTTGTAGCCTCAATAGGTGACTCTCCTTTGTCCTTATCCTCATAGGACTAAAGTGAACTTTTTACTATAATGCTTTGTATGGCTATAATAACATTGTGCAATAATGCTTTGTATGGCTGCAATAATGCTTTGTATGCTTTGTACCTATTTTGGTTGAGTGACATTTACTCTTCTACATGATGATTGTATGTACATTTTGTATGAAGGGTTGAATGACATATATTTCAGTTATTTGTATGGATTCATTTCTTAGGAACTAATATTTGTCTCTTTATCATGCTACAGATAAATTCTCTATCATGCCAAGGAAACGATCAAGAATTAAACCAACACAGGAAGAGATAGAAGCTAAGAATGCAAAGAAAGTAGCAACTATGAGGGAACTTCGTGAGAAAAGGAAATTAGATACGATAAATGAAGACATACCAATTGAAGAGGAAATGCAACCATCAAAAAGAGATATGGTATTGGCAATACAAAGGGAACGAATGCAAAAACTTCATGCTATGAGAGATTTGAATACCATAGTTGGAGACATGTCCTCTACCGCAAGTCAACATGTAGGGACACCATCTACCGCATCTCAAGTTGAGAGTACAACATCACTCACATGTGAGGAAGGAGATATGCCATCATTCCCACCTCAACCTCAAGGTATGTCATCTATTCCATCTTCAATCGAAGGCATGCCATCTAGCCCGTCTCATTTAAATATTGATGAAATTCCTAATGTTGAGATGAATGTACCTATCTTAACACCACCTAGAATTTTGCATAGAAAGGAAAGTATTTGATTGATATTGATGAGAATATTTTGAATCCAATGGAAGGTAAGATTCCAAAATGCACTTGTAGAAGATATGCTCATAAGATTTGGAGATTATTCTTTGAAAAGTTAAATGAGACCGCAAGATGTCAACTATTCGTTGAAATGATGTGAAGTATAAAGTATAAGTCCATCATGAAGATTCTTGGGTTGAGAACATCAGAGGCTTCAAGTGAGAAATCTATTTTCAAGAATCTAATGAGTGCATATGAGAGTGTGGGTAACACCTCATGTACAAAAGATAGTAATGCAACACGGTGTATCATTACATTGACTATAGTAAGTAGTCAAATGAGTAAAGCTCATCTCATTAGAAAGATGAGTCAAGCATTGAGATTTAATAGGAAAACTTTATCAAGAGCCATTGGAAGGCATCAAAGAATTGAGGACACCAATGCCAATGAATTATGGGCATTCTTGGGGAGACTACCACAAAAAGATAAACCAATTGTTGAAGCATTGAGATCACTAATTGAAGACTTTTGGAAGAATTACATAAGGGTATCTCTAAATCAAAGGGATGTGGTAAGAAGGTGAATAGGTAGTCAGAACTGTGAGCCACATCCAAAGCATTTTTTGGATATGACTCAAACACAATTTTTTGGTAAATTTCTAGAGATGTATCCTTAAATTAAAATTTGTCAAAGATATTTTGAAATACTAAAAACTTTCTATGTCAAGATATATCACACATGAACTCCTTGTTGTTGTAGATTACATATTGAATTTTCTAACCATTTTGATGTTTATCGGTCTATATGTTTAGATTTGCATACTAACAATGTTTTGCAGGATTGTGGCATATATGCCCCACCAACATCTTCAAGAGACTTCATATCAAGAATATTATGTGAAAGAGAGGAAGGTCAAATATTCTACAGGAAATTATGCTTGGATGGCACATGTCAGCATTGCGGTGGCTTGCAACGTATGCCAATATGTGAACATATGGAAAGAACACATGCGGTTGGAAATGAACTAGTAGAGTTTGGCAAGTATAGAACAGTGGAATACAATACAAAAGATGGTAAAGAAGCAAAGATGTGTGAATTGGTTATTGAAAATATTCTAGTGTATCAATTTATGCATATATTTCGTGATAGTATAGTGTATGAGTATGCAAGACATGGCCATAGAGCTCAATGGTTGGACTTGCAATTCAAGTCATGAAAGGACACATTTCTAGTTGGTAGCATTGTTTCAGTCATTGAATTTGTAGAGAACTATAGTCTACGGCCACAGTGTGAGGTGCAATCACAATATTACAACTCCACACAAGTTTCTATATTCATGCACATCACATTCATTCATGCGAATGATAGTACAAAGGATGACAGAAAGATCATAAGGGAGTATCATTTTTATATTAGTGATGATTGCATGCATTCTACGGAGTTCGTGCAAGGTTGCTTTTAGGTGTTCTACAATGATTTGGCTAGAAGGGGCATATCATTCAGTCAGCATATCACATGGTCAGATAATTGTGCATCACAATTCAAGAACTTGTGGAATTTCTATTGGCTGAGTAGGAGGCATAATATTACAGGTGTTCAACATATGTGGAACTTTTGTGAGGCCATGCATGGAAAGGGGGAGTGTGATGGTGCAGAAGCATCTATCAAAAGAGCCATAGTATGAGAAGAGTTAAAGTATAAAGACAATGCAAAGTTGATAGATGCAAAATCAATCATTGAGTGGTGTAATGCTTCGATGGGTCCAGGTAATGAAGGTAAGTCTTCAGTTCATAGATTTTTTTGGTTGATAGATGATACTAACATTGCACCATATGAGGACTATTGTACACTGATAGGATCAAGTGAGCTACACTCTTTCAGGAGCTCAATTGCAGGTTCATGAAGTATCCATATGCGAAAGATGGCATTCTTTTGTTCTTCATGTACAATTCAAGCCTGAGATGAGTGCGAGTCAAAGGAGTGGGTTGACGAATGGCGGTTAAGTTATCTTAACCCACTTGACACGTATTGACCCTCGACGGCATTGGAATTGATAGAGATGGAATCATCAGTTGACTTTGACCATATATCAAATCTAGTTCAACTAGGTAATATATCTACTTACATAATTTTTGAAATTCCTAATGTTATCTTACTTTCTAGTGTTTTTGTAATGTTGACTAATTTCATCTAATTTGCTACATGTATCAATGTAGGGCATGTTTATGCAGTTATTGCAGATGAAGATAACAAAGAGGGAACATATTATTACTTGTGTCTTTGTGTTGAGGCCAAAAAGAAATTCGAGGCCCAAATTACAGATGGAGAAAACATCCAATACCCTATAGGCTCAGTGGTTGTTGCTGGAACATGGGTTAGAAGGTACCCACATAAGAGTGTTAATGTTTGGTTGTTTTAGGACTTTGACATTATCAGAAGATTCTTCATTACTCGAACCTTGTCATGGCATCCAATGTTCATTTGGTACAATTTCGGGGTAGACCTTTAAACAAGACCTTGTGGAAGGTGCGTGAGTCTATCCATGAGGCAATACTTGACACAATAAAGAGTACAGCAGACCTAGATGGTTCACTGGTTTAATTTGTAAGTATTCACATTGATTTTGTAAAGTCATGTTACATTGATTTGTAAGTATGTACATTAATTTGTAAGTTTACATAGGTTTGTGTTTTTTAATTTGCTACTACATTTTACACATATACAATGAATATTGTGATGAATATGTTTGTCATTGATGTCAAAGTGCTTGGATATTGTAATCGAGTAAGGAATGCATAATTGTGCAGGTCTATTGGTTGTCTATTGTTTGATGATCCATTATGCTTTCAGGATATGTTGTTGGGTTTTGTGATATAAAGACACTTGCTTGTTCATAGAGTATGTGATGTGATCCATAGAGTTGTAGTGCTTCAAGACAAGGCATGAACTTGAATAGTGAAGATCTCACTCAAGCAGTGGTATGAATTTGATCTATTTGCTATGGTATACATTTGATGTTTGCATCATCACCATGTTATGCTTCATGGGGTTAGATCTAAGTGATGGATGAAGTTGATCCTTATTTGTCTTAATCCTATTCACTCATGTTTCACTCATGTCATATCAAGATTCATGTCACAGGGCTTGGATGTTAGTTCATAACATTCATGTTTATCATGTTATAATAGCAGGACATAGTTTCTTATGTCATTAGTTCATGCCATTGGATCATTGGATTTGGTTGTGGTTCTTCATCATAAAATGTCATGCTTTCAGGAGTTGGATTGGGTTATGGTTCTTCCTCATGACATGAGGTTGTTCATGTCTTCATGCTTCTTTGTGCTCCATGTTTTTAGTGTTCTCAGTGTCTTCATGTGCCATAGATTTCTTAAATGTCCTCATGATGTTGATGTTGATCACAAAATATGGTGTTAAGGTCATGTTGATGTTGATTGATGAGTTGTGGTTGTTGTTAGAAGTTTTGGAATTCTAAAGGATGTCATAGTGGCAGTGTTCATATCACAGCTGCAGAGGTTTAAACATTCAAAACTAGTTAGGGTTTTTAAGTTAAAGTTATTAGTTATGTTTAAAACCCTAAGTGTATTTTCTTTAAAGACCTAGTTTGGTAAGTTTTCTTTGTGTTACATTCTCTGTTTAATCTATCTCAGATAACCTTCTATATTCTTCATATGGTCTTCAACACTTAGGTTGTATTACGTTTAGGGTTATCTAGTCCTCAACCTCCTAAAAACCCGTCTTTACTTTGCTCTAAAATCTAAGTTAATACCTTACACCTGTACCAGCAATATCCCTGAAGAGTCCAAAGTGCAAAAAGGCAGCAATCTTTAATGAGCTATTACTCGGAAACTATGACACTTAGAAACATTCTGTCTAAGGCAACCCAATCACGTAGAACCCCTCTAAAATAACCTCTCTCAGTTTTTGATATCTCTAAGGAGTTTTCTCATGGTGAAAGGTTTTCTGCTACCCCAAAAATCATCACAAGGAGGTAGTGTAAAGTTGCAAAGGGGTGTAACTTTCATCCTGCTCCTGATGCGACCAAACTGATAGTTCCAATGCATCTAGATGGGTACGTTTAGGCTAGGTATGCCCCATTTTTGTACCCAAACATGCCGAAATAGTTTGAGCTACATTGTAATGACGATATCCCTGAAGAGTCCAAAGTGCAAAAAGGCAGTAATCTTTGATGAGCTGTTACTCAAAAACTGTGACACTTAGAAACATTCTGTCTAAGGCAACGTGATCATGTAGAATGCCTCTACAATAACCTCTTTTAGTTTTTGATATCTCTGAGGTGTTTTCCTGTGGTGAAAGGTTTTCTGCTGCCCCAAAAATCGTCAGAAGGAGGTAGTGTAAAGTTGCAAATGGGTGTAACTTTCGTCCTGCTCTTGATATGACCAAACTGACAGTTCCAATGCACTCAGATGGGTACGTTTAGGCTAGGCATGGTCTTGTTTTGCACCCAAACATGCCGAAACAGTTTGAACTACATTGTACCAGCGATATCCCTGAAGAGTCCAAAGTGCAAAAAGGCAGCAATCTTTGACGAGCTGTTACTTGGAAACCATGACACTTAGAAACATTCCTTTTGAGGAAATGCGATCATGTAGAATCCCTCTACAATAATCTCTCTCATTTTTTGATATCTCTGAGGCGTTTGCCCGTGGTGAAAGGTTTTCTACTGCCCCAAAAATCATTAGGAGGTAGTATAAAGTTGCAAAGGAGTGTAACTTTTGTCCTGCTCCTGATGCAACCAAACTAATAGTTCCAACACATCTAGATGGGTACGTTTAGGCTAGGCATGGTCCTATTTTGTACCCAAACATGCCGAAACAGTTCGAGCTGCATTGTATCGACGATATCCCTGAAGAGTCCAAAGTCCAAAAAGGTAGCAATCTTTGACGAGCTGTTACTCAGAAACTGTGTCACTTAGAAACATTCTATCTAAGGCTACGGGATCATGTAGGGTCCCTCTACAATAACTCTCTTGTTTTTTTATATCTCTAAGGTGTTTTCCCATGGTGAAAGTTTTTCTGCTGCCCCAAAAATGGTCAAATGGATGCAGTGTAAAGTTGCAAAGGGGTATAACTTTTATTTTGCTCCTCGTGTGGCCAAGCTGACTATTCCAACGTGTTAGGATGGGTACCTTTAGGTTAGGCGTGGTCCTTTTTTACACCCAAACATGCCAAAACAGTCTGAGCTACATTGTACCAACGATATCCTCACACATTGCCTTTGCTATAACTGTTTTAGCTTCACATGTCAACATGCATCTTATGGCCGTTAACATACTTATTCTAGTAGTCAACATAGTCAACCCTCATCTTCTTTCACCTTTAGGTCACTGTGTTATTAGGCTCGAACTTAGACTTCTGTGATATTTGAAACCCTCTACACTTCATGGCTCTATCATTATGTAATGATTTACACTGCACCTATCTTGCTTATCATATTTCATAGCAATCTTACAAAGAGTTGGGGTAGTGTTATGCAACCTTCTACGAGATCAATACAATGTCATAAGAAGGCTTTCAAGCTTAACAAGTTTTTGGGTAGGGAATTGCTTTATGGAATTAGAGTCAAATTGGTAAATGTGATGACATGATACATATTAACATGCTGAGATGTAAAGTACACATTTATAATATTAACCACATTCTCAAAGGGATTGCTGATGACTTATGGAAGCCTATAGCCCCAATGTTATGTTGCACACTCAAATTAGGTAAGACTCAATATACTCTCATAACCTCGCCTTATATACAAGAGGAATTGCATTTAACAACCACAATGGTTATCAGGTGCTCATAAGCATATGATTTTGACTACCTTATTCAAGAAAACAAACATATTCTTTGCATCCCAATATGGTATAATAAAAAAGAATTAAGAAATATTTTTAATTGATCAACTCATAAAGAATATGGATCAGCATACCAAGGAGCAACCATAAGAACATCCTTTTGGAACATAGGGAATTGCAAATATCTATGTTACAACAATCAACCTCTTTTCAATATACCGACATGAGATATTTGTAGAGTATTATTTTGGTTATATGATGCACCCAAATTGGGCTAGCAATACCAAATCACGGTATTATCATGCCTTTTGGTCAATGAAATAAAACAATAAGCACAAAGATGTTACACACGAGTTCGACAATATAGAATGCAATAATTACAAAACTACTAAAAAAAGATGCATTAAAATAGCTAAAAAAATATGGTTTCATTTATGTAAAATGAGATTGCTAGGGAAAACCATAGAAGGTGTTTTTATACATTTAGTTCAGTCCCCATATAGTCCTCTACAACAATATTAAAACTTAAGCATATACACACAAAATAAAATCATTTTACAAGCTCTAACACAAGTCCTTCATGGGTTTAATGGCCATAAAGGCCAAGCTAAAATGAGTGTAGAGACCATTTAGACTCACAAGGTATGGGGGTGTCCCATGCTAAAATTATCATATAAATATTATTGCAATACCCCCTTGGTCACTTGAAAAATTAGATAGAGTTGTTTGTGAAACTATGAGACATGATCCAAAGGGTTGTGTAAGATTTATAGGGTGTCTTTTGAGTTACACAAAATGATTCCTATCACTATGTGAATTATGCATGGTCCAAGGAACCATGAACTTTGTGTTGGATCAAGTGGCATTGTTTAGGTGGCACATGATGTAAGGACTTATGCATGAGGTTGTACATTGCTATGTGAGTGACTAAGGCTAACATGCAAGCTTGTGCAATAGCATGTAGATCATGATGTGAACAAAAAAATTTGCCTTCCATTTATCCATTTAACCAATCTTCCTTTCTCTATTTTCTCGAGCATGTCTAGTTTTGAAAGACTAAAACATTCAACCCAAAACTCAAATTCTCTTATCGTCAATTGGGATGGATTCTTTGACAATTAAACTTTAAAACCTAGAGACATACAAAAAGGATCTACACTGCACCTATCCATATTACATAATGATCAACAAAAATGATTTGTATTAACCAAATATCCATATAGGAATACATCAATATCTATTGATATAAGTATAACATCTATACAAAATAACCATATAGGCTTAAAAGAATGCCTTATAGGCATACAATGTCAACTATATGCAATACAAAATATATGTCCTCAAATTCCATATAGGCATACAACAATGGAACACAATAAAAAGTCATTCCCCTATGTCTGATGAAGAGAATAGATCATGGGTAGCCTTTGATCTTTGAGGGGATGGAGACGCGTATGAGGGTGGTCTACTATGAACCTGGGGGCTACTCCTCCTATTTAGTTGTTCATGGATCTGTTGTTGTTACAATAAAAAATATAGACATTAATATATAGAAATTACATTATAAAAAATGAAACATTTAACAAAATAATCACTTATTACTATCCAAAAATATGTCTCCTCATTTGCCTCAGTACCAGGATTAGGTTGTGGTGATGTCATGTCCTATAGAAACCATCTAGATTGAAATTAAACTTTAAATCAATAATCATTTGATTTTTCAAAAATAAACAACTATAACAATAAATGTAATTTGAAATTTACTAATCTGCTTCATCACCCCGTCAAAGGCATGGAGCTATGAATCGCAGAGGACATGCCATGCTCCATTGCCCTAGGAACATTAGGAGGTGTTTCCACAGCCTGCATCATCTGAAAATAAAACAACATTATTCAATTACGAAAACTATAATAGTGATGCAAATCATGGCTTGTAACATACACACATGTTCACCTACATATGGAAGTACACACAATAAAGCACACAAGTCACATGCATATATACAAATTAGACAAAGATTCATGACTATTGTGTGGTATAAGGGTCAATAAAGGAGGGACCATAGTAGGATCAAATTTTAGGTTTAAGAAGTTAGAGAGGGAGTGAAGGTGTTAGTTTAGGTTTAGGTTGGTGGTAGGGTGGGGTAGGATTGTTCTCAAATTTTTGTTTATTTGGTAGTCATGGAGGTAGGACAATGCCTAAGAGTTTTTTGGGTTTACGAGACAATGCCTAAACTAGAAATCACAGAGACATTAGGTAAGTTTATGGGTTTACGGGAAGGAGGAATATCAAGAGTTTTGTTAGGAATTGCATGTAGAAGATATCAATTAAATGCAAATAAAGATTAAACAGAGGAATGAAAAATACAAAGAAATAATAATAGCGAGAGACAAGTTTTAATGTGGTTCACCCAAACTTGGGCTACATCCACCAACATAGAGTCCAATATTATTATCCAGCAAATCAAACCGATTACAACCAGCAATCCTTGCAGCTTAATACCACTGCAAATGCTACAAAATAATATCTCTATGGAAACCCTAACCCTTAGCTATTTTTATCAAGACTTATGTCGGTTACAAAATAGGGGGTTTTATGTCGGCCAATAGAAAAATAACTCCTGACGCCTTTATAAAAGATTGTTGCTCCTTGACCCTGTCTTGGGGGCGCTGCCCCTAAACCCTCATTAAATATCTTGGGGGCTGATAAAAGGGGAAAATTTAACCTCCGAGTTTGATTAGGATCCATCTAAACAACAATCTCCCACTTGGGGACTGATCAGACTCAACAACATATCATCTCCCACTTGGAGACTGATCATAACACCGCTGACCCTGTAGTTCCCACTCAAAATAAATACCCTGGACCATGTTGTTTTGATTTTATTGTTTTTAGTCTTGAAGACCAACCAAAGTTGAAGAGCATCTCAGCTTCTCCCTTGTCACTGCCTTTGTAAACATATATGTTGGATTGTCATCTGTATGTATCTTTTCCAGCTTTAACTGTCCATCATCCAACACCGACCAGATGAAGTGATACCTTAGCTATATGTTTTTGGTCTTTGAATGCAAGGCAAAATTCTTTGCAAGATGTATGACACTTTGACTGTCTGTAAACAAATAATTGTTAGCTTGTTGTTTACCCAATTCTTCCATGAAAGATTGCAGCCATATCATCTCCTTGCTTGCCTTTGTTGCAGCTACATACTCTGCCTCCGTGGTGGATAAAGCAACCACCTTTTGCAACCTGGAGATCCAACTCACCGTTGTCCCACCTATAGTAAAGACATAACATGTAGTACTCCACCTGGTATTAATATCCCCTGCCAAATTTGAGCCCACATAGCCTGCTAAATAAGTATTAGAGCCCCCAAAACATAAATGTTTGTTGGATGTACCTCTCAAATATATGAGAATCCATTTTATTGCATTCCAATGCTCAAATCTGGGATTACTCATATACCTACTTATGACTCCTACAACATGTACAATATCTGGTCTCGTGCATACCATGGCGTACATTAAACTTCCTATAGCTGAAGCATATGGTACCTTGGACATTTTTTCTTCCTCCTCTTGTGTTTTAGGACACATCTCCTTAGTCAATTTCAAATGACTAGCCAAATGTGTGCTGATAGATTTTGCATTCTCCATATGGAATCTCTGCAACACCTTTTCAACATAAGCAGCCTAAGATAGAGTCAATTTTTTGTTCTTCCTATCTCTGCAAATTTTCATACCAAGGATTTGTTTTGCTGCCCCCAAATCCTTCATAGCAAATGATTGTGCTAACTATTGTTTTAACTCTCTTATGTGATCCATGTTAGACCCTGCTACAAGCATGTCATCAACATATAAACATAAAATAATGTAGTTGTCATTATCCAACCTCTTAAAATAAACACAATGGTTAGAATTACACTGGCTGTAACCTTTCTCAGCTATAAAACTATCAAATTTTAAATACCATTGCTGAGGTGCTTGTTCAAGCCATATAAACTCTTCTTCAATCTACACACCAGTTTCTTCTTACCTTTGACCTCAAATCCTTGGGGCTGTTCCATAGATATCTCCTCCTCCAAATCACCATGGAGAAAGGTAATTTTCACATCTAGCTATTCCAAATGCAAATCTTCAGCAACCATAATATTTAAAACAGTATGAATAGAAGTCATCTTAACAACCGGAGAAAAAATCTCATCAAAATCAATTCCTTTTTTCTGTGCAAATCCTTTTACAACTAACCTAGCTTTAAATCTTTTCTTACCTCCATCTTCCTCTTTCAGCCTATAAACCCATTTGTTTGGTAAAGCCTTTTTACCTCTAGATAACTTACATAATTCCCAAGCCTGATTTTTCAGCAAGGAGTCCATTTCTTCTTTCATTGCAAGCTCCCACTGAACCTTTGTATCCATCTGCATAGGTTCATCGTACGCTTCTAGTTCACCAGAATATGTTAACAAAATAGAATAAAAAGAGGGAGAAAACCTTTCAGGAGGTCTACTTAGCCTTGTTGACTATCTAACATTCACTAGAGTTTGTGGTATTTCTAGTTGCTATTGCGGAGAGGAACCATTGGAACATCATTATCTGGAGTATCATCCAGCACCACATAATCCTTTTCTTTCTTCTCATGTTGTTGCAACTGATCTTTATACAACACCTTCTCATTGAATACAACATCCCTACTTCTCACAATTTTCAGATTTTCAACATCCCAAAGCCTGTAACTAAATTCATCAATGCCATATCCAATGAAGACGCACTTTTTTAATTTTTGCATCTAGCTTGGTTCTATTTTCAGAATCTACATGTGAAAATGCTTCACATCCGAAGGTTTTGAGAAAAGAATAACTCACCTTTTTACATGTTCATGCTTCCTCTGGAATACCACAATCCAAAGGAACTGAAAGACCTCTATTAATTAAATATAAAGCAGTATTGATAGCCTCTACCCACATTTTTAAAGGTAACCTGGCATGCAATCTCATGCTCCTTACACACTCTATTATTGTCCTATTCATGCACTCAGCCACTCCATTTTCTTGTGGATTCCTTGGAACTATTTTCTGCCTACGAATTCTATTAAAGGAACAATAATCCTCAAATTTTTTGCTATAATACTCACCACCATTATCAGATCTGAGACATTTTAATCTTTTACCCGTCTCATTCTCAACCAAGCTTCTCCATTTCTTAAATGTTTCAAATATGTCAAACTTCTGCCTAAGGAAATAAATCCAAACCTTCTTAGTTGCATCATCTATGAATATAACATAATACTAAGAGCCACTGAGAGAAGATACCTAAGTTGGTCCCCATACATCTATATGCACAAGCTCCAACTTTTCATCTTTCTTTTGCTTCCCATCCTTGAGAAAACTAACTCTCTTTTGTTTTCCATACACACAAATTTCACAAAAATTGATATTAATACATTTCAGACCTGGTAAAACTTTCTTAGAAAGAAGTACCTTCATACCTTTTTCACTCATATGCCCAAGTTTGTTATGCCACAGTGTTGTCTCAGAACCTGCATCAACTGTTTCAGTCTCTTCCTGCGAACCCACAACAACTGTTCCTAAACCTATCTATTTTTTCTCTATAACAACTAAAGTGGAAGGAACAGTATGACCTATACAAAAATATAAGGTGCCTAATTTCACACCTTTTGCTACTATTAAGGCACCTCTTGAAACCTTCCAATTTTTATCATTAAAAGTAACTGTGCAACATTCATCACCTAGCTGCCCTGCTGAAATTAAATTCCTACTTAGCCTTGGAACGTGCCTTACCTCTTGTAGTAGCCAATGATTCCCATTCTACAACTTAATCTTAATTCTTCCCTTTCCAACAATCTAACAGGGTTTGTTATCTCCCAAATAAACTAGCCCAAAATCCCCTTGGACATAATCAAGAAGATAACTTCTATGGGGTGTAGCATGAAATGAGGCCCTTGAATCTAAAACCCATGAATCATCAACATTATCTAGGGAAAGAATCAAAGCATCATCTTCAGATTTATTACTTACCACATTTGCCTCCTTATTGCCTTCTTGTTTGTCTCCTTCTTTATTCTTCTGAGACCAACAATCTTTCTTCAGATGACCTGGTTTCCCACAGTACCAGTAATCCTTCTGTCCTCTGGATTGGGACCTCTTATCCTTTGATTTTCCTCGTGACTTCCCATGACCTCCAAAACCTTTTCCTCTCTCCTTTGATCTTCCCCTGCTTGTTGCATTCAAAACACTACCTGATGTGGACCCTCCTGAGCTTTTCCGTATAGGCTTACAAAATAGCCATATAGGCTTACAAGAATGCCTTATAGGCATACAATGTCAACTATATGCAATACAAAATATATGTCCACAAATTCCATATAGGCATAAAATAAAGGAACACAATAAAAAGTCATTCCCCTCTGTCCGATGAAGAGAATAGATCACAGGCCCAACGTTTGATTTTCGAGGGGATAGAGACACGTATGAGGGTGGTCTACTACAAACCTGAGGGCTTCTCCTCCTATTTAGTTGTTCATGGATCTGTAGCTATTACAATAAAAAATATAGACATTAATATATAGAAATTACATTATAAAAAATGAAACATTTAACAAAATAATCACTTACCACTATTCAAAAATCTGTGTCCTCATTTGCCTCAGTACCAGGACTAGGTTGTGCTGATGTCATGTCCTATAGAAACCATCTAGATAGAAATTAAAATTTAAATCAACTATAACAACGAATGTAATTTGAAATTTACTAATCTACCTCATACCCCCGTCAAAGGCATGGAGCTACGAATCGCAGAGGACACACCATGCTTGTAACGCTCCGCCACGAAACCCTAGAGATAAGCTTAACTATGCAATACTAAAGGGCAATATTTTTTTAAAAAAAGAAGAAATGATAACAAAGTGTAACGATATATCTATTAAGCTTAAATCTCTAGGGATTTCATGACTGCATTACTAATTACTAACATAATCTCATTAACATCCACGATTCAATCTAAAACCAAGTGCATCAAAGAGACAACACATATTTATTTCCATCATAATATGACATCAGATAATAACATCAAGATCTTGCATGAGATTACAAATATGTTTAAAATCTTCTTTACAAATGGATACATCATTACAATGTGAACTATGTTGCTTCTTGAATACATAAAAGTGTATACATCAATATAATGGCACATGAATCATCTAATATACAAAACATAAGTGTCTGTTTCCAAAACTAGATAAGAGTAGTGATCAGCTACAAGTGATATATCTTCTTACACTCGAACAACAACAAAGAGACCAATGGAGAGAATGCACAACCACCCAACCATGTGGAGCCCTGAGGTCTACCCCCATGCTAGGAGATAACAATAAGGTCCCATGACAAGAACAGTCAGGTAGATTAAAAAACTATGAAACACAAGGACTAGACATGATTACCACAACACAGGTCATTACTCAAACATCAATTCTAGAGGCAACCACACAACAAATGGAAAGAGAACAACTAGGAAATGCTAGATTGCAGGAGGAAGGAGTGTCATCATGTAGCTCATCATGGGTTGTCCTGGTAGGCCTTCCTAGGCCCCGACCCCCATTCTAGGTTATCTTGGCAGCCTCTCACGACCCCCGGCCCCCATACAAACTCACGCGGAATAAACATACCTTTCATATGGACAAGGTAGTTCATCTTGCCATTCCAGGCCTTCTCATCTCATCTCAAGCCTAAATGAGCACTTGAGCCATGAGTGAGGCATCCAATTATCTTGTTTTAGTGTAATTAACTACCCAACCCCTTAATTCATTTTTTAGGTTATCAGTGAGTTAAGAAACTCCCACATGGGTTGTCTAGGACGCCACTTTGGGCTTCGAACCCCATTAAGAGCCACTCCCCAACCTACATCCAGAAGACCCTACTCAACAACCATAGCAATTATCATAGTATTATGAACCATGCAAGGCATTAACCATCTTGCATTTTAACTTAATCATAGGACAAATTTTACAAAACATTTCCCATAGCTTCCATGTGAAGCAAACCATAACCCACATATCCTTTACATTTTCCTAAATCTTCCCATTTACAAAATGCATGACCCACATCATCCTGGAAAGACTTTTTCACATCATGATACTTTTACATTCATGACATATACATGAAATCAAAACATTAGACCAATGCCTTTGGAAACTATCATGATTCTACTATGACCATTGACACAACTTACACAGGGCTTACTCACAATTAATCCAATTATACAACAATAATAATACTAATTTAAGTTTAAATTATCAATACTTAAATTCAAATGTACATATATACAATTAAAACTCAATTTTAAATTAATCTATTCAAAAATATGACATTTATTTCAATAGTGATATTAATTAGTAACCATTTAAAACTTTGAAGTAATAATAATAATAATATAAATAACAATAATAACAATAATAAATACGATGGATCATTGGATAACAATTATTTTTCATTTACTAACTAACAAATATGCGTCGCTTATTTATATACAAGAATGTACTATTTAGGCATTTTGCATCAAATGTAATAACTTCAGCTGTAGTGTAGATAATTTTACTATCTGACAAATCTAATTTCAAATGTTTTATATGAGGCTATTCGATTGGGAGTGACAAATAACTCTTACCGACATTCTTTACACTCATTCCTAATGCAAGTATATTGGTATGTATTGTATGCATCTGGTTTATAGATTAGCAGGAAAAATGACTTGTGAACGGAGATACGATCGGACATGGGACGGCCGGGTGTGCCAAACTTACAAAGGCAATGTAATTTAAATTGACTAAATTCTAGATTTAAACATCCACTAGGTACATGAAATATAATTTCTTAAGGCATTAATGTATTTTGACTCTTCCTAAAATAAACACATAAATGGAACACAATAATACAGGATCTGCACACTGGACTTGCTAAAAAGGCTTTGGAAACTTCCTAACAAAAATGAAAGTGACGCCTAGTTATACACTTGAACTGCATGATGGATTAACCAAAAGCAATTGTTATCTCATGGATTACAACTGTAGGAATTGCATAAATTGGTTTTCTTTTGGGTTGAGGAGCCTTCAACACATAATTTAGAATGAAAGAAGGTTAAAATAAGAGGCACGCAGGTCGCTCAGATGCCACAAACGGATTCATGTCTTTATGAATTTGTTGAAAAGACTTAAACCATCCAACAAGGATGATACACAGGGCGTGTACTATTGCAAGAATACCTCTGCAGAAGACTGTTTCATGAAACGCATTGATTGCAGCTAACGCACAAAGGAATATTGTTAGAATCTAAAAAGATTAATAACCCAGAAAACTAGTGCAAATGAATAGATATCTAAACTATGAATGCAAATGATGCAAAATCAAAATAGCAACATAGAGTCAGTCTCCAAGAGAGTAATGCAAATGCTAGAAGCAAAATAGCATTAAGAGGATGCAAAAGCAAAAGATACAAAATACAAGCCAGGTAGCATGCTTATATAGACTAGAAAGAGGGAGGAGGTGGCAACACCGACCAATCAGGAGCAACCATCTATTGGACTAAAGATAGCAAAGTATCTTCCCAAGATAGCTAATGGATGCTCACATGTAGGAATGTGACAGCTCGCAACCACTCACCTAATAAGACATGCTTTATTAACCTAAGTGAGATTAATAGAAGTGTAGGAAAAACCTAGGAATATAGGGAAAAATAAATAACCCACTAGGAAATAAAAACCTACACTAACACCCCCCATAAGCGAAGCTTAGGTGGATGTAGAAATGGGTCCCGACAAATCAAGCCTGATGAGGTACCCATGTACATAAAATTCCCCCCCAAAGAGACAGAAAAGCCCCCCCCAAAATAGAGAGAGAAGAAACCCCCCTCCCCAAAGTACAGAGAGTCAGGACTCCGAGTGAGAAGAAGAAGGCCCCTAGAAGATGAAGCATCCCGCACCCCCAACAAAGCTTGCAAATGAAGGAACTTGCTCCTAGTGAAGGGTTTGGTGAAGATATCAGCAACCTGCTCGGAAGTCAGACAGTAGCGAAGGTCAATGACATGGCCATGGATGAGCTCCCGGATGTAGTGCATGTGGACCTCGATGTGTTTGGTCCGTTGATGATGGACCAGATTCTGTGAGATCTGAATGACACTCTGGTTGTCATAAAATATGACTGATGGCCGTCTGATCTGGATACCAAACTCAGTGAGAAGATTTTGAAGCCAAATGGCCTCAGTGGCGGCATTCACAGTCCCCTGATACTTGGCCTCAATAGAAGATAGAGCAATAGCAGACTGCTTCTTGCTTGACCAACAAACAAGACCTGAACAAAGTGAGAAGCTATAACCTGAAATAGACTTGCGATCCTGAGAATCACCCGCCCAATCTAAATTTGTGTAGCCCACCAAGTCAAGCTCAATGTCCACTGTGTAGTGAATCCCAAAACTGTGAGAACCCTGAATGTAGGTTGTTGGTGCCTGAATTGACTGTCAGTTCTTGAGCAATTTTTATGCAGGCACCATCCCAAAAAATCCAAATTTTTTTTCCAGTTTTGGCACCCCTTCAGTGTTTTGTAACATCCACATCATCTTTCTTGAAGGAGGTGGTCTTCTTGTTTTCTCCATCGGCATGAGTTTGCATGTGTCTTGGCGATCTTTTTGGTACCAATGGCGTGTTATCTTCTATCGCTGAGACTTTACCTATCGGCGAAGGTGTTTTGTGGCTTGCCGACGGACTGGGTCTCGCCGACGAGGGTTTTGGGGTGCTATCGCCAAGACTTTGGCTATCGGGTGAACGGGCAGATTGTTGGCCGATGGCGCAGGTCTGGCTGATGGCGCAGGTCTGGCCGATGGAGTTGCCATCGGCGAGTGTGGAGAGTTGGGCCGACAGGGGTACTCTGGCCGATGGAGCTGTATCGGTGTAACATGTGATGTCGGCGAGGGAGTTTTTGATTGAGCCGATGGCATGGGTCTGGCCGATAGGCGGTAATTAGCCTATGGGCGTCGGCATGACTTTTGGAGTCGGCGTAGGTTTGAGGTGTTGCTCCGACGGTGTAAGTCACACCGACGGAGGTGGGAGGCCTGGGTGTTATCGGTAAGACTCTTGAGGTCAGCAAAGAAGTGTTCAGTTGCTCCGATAGTGTTGATCTCGCCGATGGGAGCGAGGAGTCTAGCCGACAGGGGATTACGATAGGCATCGGCGAGACCGCTGTGATCGGCAGGAGATTTTTGAGGAAGGCCGATGGTATATGTCATGGCGATGGGCTGTGGGCGAAGGGTCGTGTGTCGAGCGCGGCAAAACGCTCGACACTTAGTATCCATGCGGCCATGTTTTTAAAATGATAAAATGGTCTCTGCAGGACGAATGTGGGATATTGATTTATGTAGATGTGAAGGTCTTCCCGATGGTCTTGGTCACGCCGATGGCATGATATGCAAGGCAAAACATGCATTTTCAGGGTGCCTACGTGGCACATTTTTGTAGGATAGTGACTTTTCAATGTGGATTTGGTGCCATCGATTTTCAAGCGATGGAAGGGTCGACGGCCATGTTTTAAAGATGGAGTATGAGTTTCCTTTGTGGCTTCAGGCACGTTTTGAGCGGAAAATTTCCATTTAAGTTGTGCGACTGTTTCCAGGAGAAGATATGGGTGGTTGAGCCATCAATGGTGATTTGCAGAGGCATGGGCGAATGGTTGAATGGCCATGTATCTAATTTATGGCAAGAAAATTCTCCGACAGTGGCACAAGGCTCGAGCTCATCTACCCCTTGTCCTTTTCCTGCTTCTCCATGTTTTGTCCCCTGCTGCGCTTATTCTTTGCAGGCCATTTTCCTCAGAGTGAATGTATCTGGCAAATTTTTGACTTCTGGCCATGTAATTAATTGCTGAATGTACACGATTCTGTATAAATGGTCTGGCTGTGTTACATTTTGGGAGGGGATGTTTTTGGGCTTTCTGCTCTGACTCTGAACATAAGGTGTTCACATTTTGAAAGGCATTTTTTGCTACAGACTCGGTCCTTAGTCTGGTATACTAATCTATCTTGGATTGTAAATGATGATTTTCTCTGTGATGACCTTCTATGCAGATTGATTCTAAATGAAAAACACCTGTGTGTGTATTGTTTCTGATTGTCTCCTGTATGTCATTTGTTTTCCTTTCAAACAAGGTTGTCAAAGGCTTCCAAGTTTCTCAGTATATGTATACTGTGTGTTTGATTTATTGCGTCTGCTCAAGGAGTGGTTAAATAGGCTTTTGATCAGATACAAAGGAAAATAGATTGCATCATAGGATCTGTTAAGTATGATCATTAATGATACTCTTTCTTGGACATGTTGCTGTTAGGCAGTAGCATTATTCTTAGGTCCTCTGGATATGAATTTATGTTGTCATGGGGAGACATTTATAGTCTTAGATATGACTTTGCTACCTAGATAAGGCACTGGTTTGGGAATCTGTCTGTTCAATGGGTCTAGGAAAGTCCCATCCCTCCAAGTACCATTTCAAACCATTTCATCCTTCCACCTGTTAGTTGTAGTAGGATTAGGATCCCTGCATGCTCTCATACCCAACCAGACATTATGTCCAAGAATGTTGCCAACCTTGTGATTTGTTATACAAATCTTGGTCCTTACATGAGGGTATTCTGCCTGTTGCTGTCAAGTTAAATCTTTCTGTCATTGAGCTAGTCAAGGTTATACTTTTATCAAGTAGGGAAACCCCCCTTGGTGCGGCAGAACCAGAAGTGAAGGGGAGGAGCTCATGCAACCTCCTGTATTCAGTTGGCTGAATCTGCCTGTGCATTAGAACTGGCAAACCCTAATGCTGATTCAGAAGAAAAACCAACAAAATGGCGACTCTGCTGGGGATGTTGATGTAAAGTGATATCCTGTAGTCTCTGGTGAAGTTTTGCTCTGCTGGTGGAATGAACTCAGAAACATATTTGATGAGCTTTCAGCTGCTGTAAATTTTGTCCTCTTTGGAGAGGTGGCGACTCTGCAAAAAATTCAAGTGCACATGAAAAGTTGATGTGTGTGTTGTGACAGAAAATGTGCTGTTTAGACTTCAGCATCTGTATAAGAAAGGTACCTTGTTCCTTCCCTTTTATATTTGCTATTTTGCTGCATAGGTTAGATGCCAGGGGAGGTTACAGGTCTTAGGAATGCAAGGGATGTCTGAAAATAGAAATTTCATGAATCCAAGTATGAATTATCCCATACTCAGCGGTGAAATGTTGGATAAAAGAATAGAAGAGATAAGAAATAGGTTGATATTCTTAGAGGCTGAGCAGGCCCAGTTAAAAAGCAGTAACCCTGTTGTGTCTGCCAGTCAGAAGGCTAAACCTCTTCTCAGCCCTTTTGATCCTTTGTATGACCAACTAGATTTGTCATGGGTGGATTATAAAGTAGAAACTATGCCTGCTAGGATATACTGTCAGATGCCTAGATTTAGTGGTCACAATGTATGTGATGGGAATGCACATATCCAAAATTTTCACAGTTTTATGGGAAAACATTCATTCAGAGATGAGGATATGTGGATGAGGTTTTTTGTTAGGTCCTTTGATGCAAAAGCAAAAGACTGGTATTTGAGCCTTCCAAAGAGATTTTTTGCCTGTTGGGATGAGCTTGCTGACTGTTTCAAAGAAGAATTTGCAAGAGAACCTGCTGATCTTGTTGCAGAATTGATGAACATCAGAAAACAAGATGAAGAGCCATGTGTTAATTTCAGTCATAGGTTTGCAGCAGCCCTTTCACAGATCCCAGAAGTCTTCAGACCTGATATTTCAGCCTGTGTTGGCATATTCTTTGAGGCTTTTGAGGAGGGCTCTAGTGCAATACTGAGGGATTTCAAGGTAACAGGTATGCAGATGGCATACAAATTTGCTGAAAATATAGAAAATTTTAGAAATGGGTGCCTGTTGATATCCCTATCCCCAGGCCTTGGTGTGAGAACAGGTTGTGAAGCTGCAAATGACCAAATGATTATGGCATCATGTGCAGATAAAAATGAAAATGAAAGCATAGAGGTTGAGATTGCTGTATTTGAACATAATGCTAACAATACTGCTCAACTAGATTGTTCACCAGTTGAGGATGCCAGTGAAAGGACTAGTGAGGATTCCCATTGCAATGATGAGGCATATGACCATGAAAACAATAACGAGGTTGTGGACAGCAATGAGCAATTTTTGGAATGGACCTGTGGAGACAGTTGTGAGTATTGTACTCAAGACAGAGAAGATATAAGCAAACAGAGAAGTAGTCCTATGTGTGACCCATTGCCTACCTTTCAAACACATGGAGATCATGAAGAGCAGTCAGGGATTGAAACAAGTGCTAGTTCAGAGCATGATTGTTTTTCATTTGATGGCTGTTTTTCTTATGACACACAGGCTGATACTCCTCCACAGAGTGAATCCATTGGTGATGAAGATGTGTGCTCTGCTGCCCATGAACAAATGGCATATTATGATCAAGCTTATGTACCTGGGTCACCCATCTTTGACACATATGGTGATGAGGATCTATTTGAGTATGGTGAGGATCTAGACATTGTTTTTGGTTTGGATTCTGTTTCTCATCCTGATGAAAGAGGAAACAACATACATCAGGTAATTGACTATGAAAATGTGCCTGATTTGAAAGAGGTGCTAGAGCCTGATCTTTTCCAGTTTGAGGCTATTGTTGGTTGTGTGCATAATGTATACAATTGTGAATTTGAAAGCTTTTCTTTTGAGAGGCCAGCATATGAGACGAGCTCTGATCTTCCTAGCTGCATGGTGGACTTTGAGTGTTTTCAGTTTTCAGTCCAACTAGGAGATCATTTTGCAATGCATAATGCTGATACAAATGATAACCTGTGTTCTATGCCATGTGAGTATGCATTGCCTGATACATTCTGCATCCACTTGTTGCCGGATGCTAAAGGTTATCTGCACAGGGATGACAATGACAAGCTAAATCAGAAGGTTGAATGTGCAGATGACCAGGTTTGTTTATGGTCAGATCATGGTAGCACTCTCAGGCTTGACCCAGTGTATGCAGATGAGAATAAGGTGTTTGATAAGGGGAAATATTGGTTCTCCTTTTCTTGGTGGCCTTAGGCCATCAAGTTTGATTGGTGATGCAGATCATTGTAACTTCATGACTCTGTGCCCAATGGATAAGGCACTGGTCTGCATCCCAGAGATCTGGGGTTCTCGCTGCAGTCTTGCACCTGCACGTCCCCAATCAGAGCCACTGTTGGTGCCTGAATTGACTGTCAGTTCTTGAGCAATTTTTATGCAGGCACCATCCCAAAAAATCCAAAATTTTTTTCCAGTTTTGGCACCCCTTCAGTGTTTTGTAACATCCACATCATCTTTCTTGAAGGAGGTGGTCTTCTTGTTTTCTCCATCGGCATGAGTTTGCATGTGTCTTGGCGATCTTTTTGGTACCAATGGCATGTTATCTTCTATCGCTGAGACTTTACCTATCGGCGAAGGTGTTTTGTGGCTTGCCGACGGACTGGGTCTCGCCGACGAGGGTTTTGGGGTGCTATCGCCAAGACTTTGGCTATCGGGTGAACGTGTAGATTGTTGGCCGATGGCGCAGGTCTGGCCGATGGAGTTGCCATCGGCGAGTGTGGAGAGTTGGGCCAACAGGGGTACTCTGGCCGATGGAGCTGTATTGGCGTAACATGTGATGTCGGTGAGGGAGTTTTTGATTGAGCCGATGGCATGGGTCTGGCCGATAGGCGGTAATTAGCCTATGGGCGTCGGCATGACTTTTGGAGTCGGCGTAGGTTTGAGGTGTTGCTCCGACGGTGTAAGTCACACCGACGGAGGTGGGTGGCCTGGGTGTTATCGGTAAGACTCTTGAGGTCGGCAAAGAAGTGTTTAGTTGCTCCGATAGTGTTGATCTCGCCGATGGGAGCGAGGAGTCTGGCCGACAGGGGATTACGATAGGCATCGGCGAGACTGCTGTGATCGGCAGGAGATTTTTGAGGAAGGCCGATGGTATATGTCATGGCGATGGGCTGTGGGCGAAGGGTCGTGTGTCGAGCGCGGCAAAACGCTCGACACTTAGTATCCATGCGGCCATGTTTTTAAAATGATAAAATGGTCTCTGCAGGACGAATGTGGGATATTGATTTATGCAGATGTGAAGGTCTTCCCGATGGTCTTGGTCACGCCGATGGCATGATATGCAAGGCAAAACATGCATTTTCAGGGTGCCTACGTGGCACATTTTCGTAGGATAGTGACCTTTCAACGTGGATTTGGTGCCATCGATTTTCAAGCGATGGAAGGGTCAACGGCCATGTTTTAAAGATGGAGTATGAGTTTCCTTTGTGGCTTCAGGCACGTTTTGAGCAGAAAATTTCCATTTAAGTTATGCGACTGTTTCCAGGAGAAGATATGGGTGGTTGAGCCATCAATGGTGATTTACAGAGGCATGGGCGAATGGTTGAACGGCCATGTATCTAATTTATGGCAAGAAAATTCTCCGACAGTGGCACAAGGCTCGAGCTCATCTGCCCCTTGTCCTTTTCCTGCTTCTCCATGTTTTGTCCCCTACTGTGCTTATTCTTTGCAGGCCATTTTCCTCAGAGTGAATGTATCTGGCGAATTTTTGACTTCTGGCCATGTAATTAATTGCTGAATGTACACGATTCTGTATAAATGGTCTGGCTGTGTTACATTTTGGGAGGGGATGTTCTTGGGCTTTCTGCTCTGACTTTGAACATAAGGTGTTCACATTTTGAAAGGCATTTTTTGCTACAGACTCGGTCCTTAGTCTGGTGTACTAATCTATCTTGGATTGTAAATGATGATTTTCTCTGTGATGACCTTCTATGTAGATTGATTCTAAATGAAAAACACCTGTGTGTGTATTGTTTCTGATTGTCTCCTGTATGTCATTTGTTTTCCTTTCAAACAAGGTTGTCAAAGGCTTCCAAGTTTTTCAGTATATGTATACTGTGTGTTTGATTTATTGCGTCTGCTCAAGGAGTGGTTAAATAGGCTTTTGATCAGATACAAAGGAAAATAGATTGCATCATAGGATCTGTTAAGTATGATCATTAATGATACTCTTTCTTGGACATGTTGCTGTTAGGCAGTAGCATTATTCTTAGGTCCTCTGGATATGAATTTATGTTGTCATGGGGAGACATTTACAGTCTTAGATATGACTCTGCTGCCCAGATAAGGCACTAGTTTGGGAATCTGTTTGTTCAATGGGTCTAGGAAAGTCCCATCCCTCCAAGCACCATTTCAAACCATTTCATCCTTCCACCTGTTAGTTGTAGGAGTAGGATTAGGATCCCTTCATGCTCTCATACCCAACCAGACATTATGTCCAAGAATGTTGCCAACCTTGTGATTTGTTATACAAATCTTGGTCCTTACATGAGGGTATTCTGCCTGTTGCTGTCAAGTTAAATCTTTCTGTCATTGAGCTAGTCAAGGTTATACTTTTATCAAGTAGGGAAACCCCCCTTGGTGCGGCAGAACCAGAAGTGAAGGAGAGGAGCTCACGCAACCTCCTGTATTCAGTTGGCTGAATCTGCCTGTGCATTAGAACTGGCAAACCCTAATGCTGATTCAGAAGAAAAACCAACATAGGTGAAGGATCCACTTGGCGGCTTTCCAATGCAGCTCATGAGGCTCCTGCATGAATCGAGAGACCATGCCTACAACATATGAAATGTTGGGTCTTGTATGAGTTAGATAAATGAGACTCCCAACAAGCTGTCGGTACAAAGTGCCATCAACAAGTGGAGAAGAACATTGAGCCTCAAGTTTAACTCCAAAAAGAAAGGGAGTCAGAGCAGGCTTGTAGTCAGCCATATGAAACATCAAGAGCAAATCTAGAGCATAATTGGACTGGTTGATGGTGATCCCGGAAACAAACTGGTAGATCTCAATCCTGAGAAACTAATGCAGCAAGCCCAAGTCGGTCATCAAAAGCCTGTCATGAAGGGCAGTTTTGACAGCCCCAATGGTGGATGAAGAACTCCTTGTGATCAGCAAGTCATCAACATACAGAACCAAAAATAGGAGTGAATCATCCTGCTGCAGAATGTAGACATTGGGATCAGAATGGCACCGAGTGAACCCAACTGATAGAAGGAAGGAGTCCATCTTGGCATACCAGGCCTGAGGAGCTTGTTTGAGGCCATAGAGAGACTTCCGAAGATGACACACAAGTGAAGAATCCTGAAGGAACCCTTGTGGCTGCTCCATGTAGATCTCCTCCTGAAGGTCACCGTGAAGAAAAGCACTCTTCACATCCATCTGGTGTACTTCCCAACGATTAGCTATAGCAATGGCAAGAACAAGTCAGATGGAATTCATTCAAGCAACTGGCGCAAAAGTCTCAGAGTAGTCAATCCCAGGAACCTGGGAGAATCCTTTGGCGACCAAGTGAGCCTTATGCTTGTCAACCGACCCATCTGCTGCAAATTTTGTCTGATAGATCCACTTACATCGAATAATTTTTCTTCCCTTAGGAAGAGGGACAAGATCCCAAGTGTGGTTCCTCATCAAGGAACTATACTCCTCCTGCATAGTTGTATCCCACTCAGGAATACCAGAAGCCTCATGAAAGATTGTGGATCTGAGGCAGTAGCAATGAAGACATGTGGAGCATCATGGAACTGTGAATGAGTCCGCCTGGTGTCTGATGGATCCCCAACCCAATCACCTGCAGACTGCAAGGTTTGTCTAGCCCAAAGTGGACCAGAAGATGGAGAATCTGGAGGAGAATCATCAACCTCTGAATGATGACTAGGAGAGGAAGGAGGTGAGTCCTCTAAATCACTCTCTGCATCAGAAGTGGAGGTAAAAGACTGCTCAGGTGAATTTGACTCATCAGAAGATTTGTCATGTATCCCAAGTGACTCCAATGTCAAAGTAGAAGGATTTAGAGAAGTGATAGAAAGTGAGCTTGAAGAGCCCTCCTCAAATTGAACACTCCTCTCAATGAACAGCTCATGTGTAGTAGGGTGGAGCAACCGATAACCCTTCACACCATCAGGATAACCTACAAATATGCAAGGTCTGCTCTATGGATCCAAGGCCTTATGTTTGTCTATAGGAATGTGGGCCCATGCAGGAGAACCAAAAACTTGAAAGTGCTTAACTAATGGTTTCTGACCACTCCAAGCTTCAAAAGGAGTGACTCCCTTCAAGGCTTAGTGAGGAACATGGTTCTGGATATAACAAGCACAGTTAATGGCCTTTGCCCAATACTGTGGTGCAAGAGATTTGGAGTGAATCATATAGTTCATCATTTCCTTCAAGGACCTATTCTTTCGTTCTACAACATCGTTCTGCTAAGGATTGTATGGAACTGAATGCTGCAAATCAATCCCCTTTGAAGTGCAAAACCTCTCAAACCAATGGTTGACATATTGACCACCATTGTCAGTGCGTAAAACCTTGATGGCTTTCTCGGATTGCTTCTCTACAAAATTCTTGAAGTCCTAAAAGTGATCAAATATCTCAAACTTCTGTTTGAGAAAGTACACCCAAGTATATTGAGAAAAGTTATCAATGAATGTGAGGACATATCTTGCCTTGCTGAAAGAAGGATGCTGAAATGGACTAGCCAAATCACTGTGAACTAACTCCAGTATCTGTGAAGCTCTCCATGCCTTACCTTGTCAAACTTTTCCTTAGGATGCTTACCAAGAATGCAACCTTGGCAAACACCACCTAAAAATTGAACTGAAGGGAACCCTGTGATCATGCTCTGTTGGTTGAGCTGCTGTAAGTAGCGGAAGTTAAGATGGCCAAACCGCTCATGCCATAATCTACTCACATCATTAGAATGAGTGAGAAAAATAGTCGAAGGAGGATTAGGAACAAAGTGAGAAAACAAATAGAGACGTGACTGATGATCTGCTCTCCCAACTGCAACTGTAGAACCACTGTGCAACTCACAAATCTCCACTGAATCAGGAGTGAACTCAACCCACTTGCCTAAACCTGTGTTAGTAATCTGGTATATTGATAGGAGATTAGTTGATAATGAGGGCACACAAAGAACATCATGGAATTTTCCATCCCCCACATCAACAGACCCTCTCCCACAGACCTTAATAGGAGTGTCATCACCCATCAAAATAGAAGGCATAGTACACGGCTCCAAAGATGCAAGTTCTTCCTTAGATGAAGCCATGTGGTGTGAAACATCCAAATCAAGAACCCAAGTGGATGGTGAAGAAGCAACTGCAACAAGGGCCTTGCCCTTTCCTTTCCCCTTGTTTTTTTCTTTTACCTTGTTAGACCCCTCATTAGAACTCTGTTTGATAGATTCAGGAACACTGATATTATTCTTCTCAAGAATGTGTGTCAAGTGATCAATTGGTTTCTTCAGACATTTATGTTCATCATGACCGGGTCTTTTACAATAGGCAAATTGGACCCTCTCTTTCTTAGGCTTGTCGCCCTTGGAAGATTGGGTCGCATTAGCTTCTTTTGAAGCAACTGATATCTGATCCTTCTTCTCCTTGCTATTCTTTTGTTTCTTATCCTTACTATTGTTGTTACTACTTTTTCCTTTCTGTTCTTTTGTGCCTTGGTTGGCAGTCAAGGCATGTGACTTAGAGGACTTAAGAGTGCCCATCTGGATTAGCTTGTCCTATTCCTGAGTGAGATTGATAGCAAATTCATCTAAAGATGGCATGGTGAATTGAGTACCAAGTGCACTCTTAGTAGCATAGAAGGTAGAAACAAACACAAAATATTCTGAACTTAGCTTAGAGAGAATACTAAGAATCAGTTGTTCATCTTTCTTTTCAATTCTACATTGTTTTAACTGCAGCCTTAGTGATTTTAATTTGGTGAAGAAATCTTGGATTGTGTTGAAATTGCCTGGACGTAAACTAATTAGTTCATTTTCCAACATATGACCCCTCATTGAATCTTGTGTGCCAAATAGTGTTTTTAGCTTTGTCCAGATTTCATTTGGTGTATTTAAAGACTTAATGTGAAAGAGCAAATCAAGAGAAACAGACAAACACAATGTTCCATATGTCTCATCACATTTGTTAAACCACTTAGGCTTATCTTCATCTTTAGCAGGTTCAGTTTCAAGTCCCATAGTTATCCTATTTAATCCATCTTTCCTTAAGTGAATTGTCATGTGTGATTTCCACTCAAAGTAATTGTATGGAGTTAGGATGGGCAGATTTGTTTGATCCATGATGAAGAAATGGAGAGAAGAAATGTCGAAAGGAAGAGAACACAACCAAGACAACCCCCCCTTTTCACTCAATCAAAGAACCCCCCCAATAAAATATGATTTAGAATTTTATATTAGTGCGTTTACAACTACCACTAGCAAGAAATACTACGTGGTCTTGATTTCAATGCAGTACAAAACCCTCATGAAGAGCATATGCTAAAAATACAACTTTGGCACAATACTCAGAGAAATAAATAGCACCACTGTGATCTACTCAAAAAATCATGCACTTTCAAAAAAAGAATCGCCTCGATACGAGGTCATATGTGAAAGTTATGATCCTCTTAAGTTCCCAAAACGAGAACTGTGCAATGTCATGACTGAGAATCTGCAATTTCTAAAAAATCTTGGCATCAAAATCAAAAAATGTTTGCACTAGTGCATAGTGCACGAAAAAATAGCCAAAATCAAAAAAAAATTCGTGGGAAAAGGAGTCCATATGAGAAAGAACGGAGCATTTGAAAACTACCTTCAAAACTACAACTGCCAACGGAGAGGGGTACTACTGTAGCTTTCTGAGCACATTTCAGAAAAATATATAGACTGTATGCAAACACCGAAAGATACCCAGAAAGTTTTTCGGTGCTACGAACAAAACTCAGAAGGCATTTTTCTTGCTGATGTACAGAGGATGTTAATCCAGTGTAAACAGAACGCCTTTAGCTACAAAAAATGACCCCAGCAACCAAAAAATGACATGCAAAGGCTGAATCAGCTACCTAAGACAAGCAATGGCATGCTGGAACCTGCAATATTGATTGAAAACACCAAATATGCAAGCTGGTTGTCAGATTTAAGCTTGAAACCCTGGTTCCACAACTTTGTATAACAATCTCTGATTTCGGTAAAACGAAAGCCAAGTCTGACTTTATCAAGCCTCCTGGACGCATTGGAATAGCTGAAAATGATGTCAGTATAACTAGAAATGCTGCAATCACCCAGATTTCATAAAACACATGTGCAAACCCCAGAGATTAAAAACGTTTCCGTCAAACTTTTCTGATTCTCAAGATCATCCGAAGATGCAAGAGAAGAACATACTGGGTTTTTCAAAAAACTATAATAAAATTTATTAGCCCCCCTAAATCTCTCGAATATGGAAACTAAAATCTACTCTTGCACATAGAACAACTCTGATACCATGTTAGAATCTGAAAAGATTAATAACCTAGAAAACTAGTGCAAACGAATAAATATCTAAACTATGAATGCAAATGATGTGAAATCAAAATAGCAACATAGAGTCAGTATCCAAGAGAGTAATGCAAATGCTAGAAGCAAAATAGCATTAAGAGGATGCAAAAGCAAAATATACAAAATACAAGCCAGGTAGCATGCTTATATAGACTAGGAAGAGGGAGGAGGTGGCAACACTGACCAATCAGGAGCAACCATCTATCAGACTAAAGATAGCAAAATATTTTCCCAAGATAGCTAATGGATGCTCACATGTAGGAAGGTGACACCTCGCAACCACTCACCTAATAAGACATGCTTTATTAACCTAAGCAAGATTAATAGAAGTGTAGGAAAAACCTAGGAATATAGGGAAAAATAAATAACCCACTAAGAAATAAAAACCTACACTAACAAATATCATTAAAAAGGTTTTAAGAATATCTATGCATTGGATGCTCTTGTAGACATGCATGCAAGATACAAAAACACAGACAAGACATGTGATGATTTTCATTTGACGAAATGCCATGATTGCAGGATTGAACAAAAATGGATTTGTTAAAGGTTTTTAAAAAAACTTGCAATCCTAGCGATACTATCTAGCACACGTTCATATGATTAACACATATTAAAAAGGTATAACAATGATGACCCCTTAGCGTCTTTAGGACAACCAGCAAGGTAAGGAGACACCCTAAACTTATCATTAAGGTGCCAGTTAAATCGGTGGTTGGATGGATGTGTTTTCTTGGCGCTTGTAGATTGCATATGAGTATAGACTTAGGAGTATTTACTGCCTTTTATTTGAATTCTAAGAATACTGGTTGCAGATTACATATGAATGTAGACTTAGAAATTTTTACTACAACGCTACTTCTGATTTGGAACCTAAAGATCTTGCAGGACTTATGTTATGCTCTCAAACATCTATCCAGAAGTGGGTAGGTACGGTGGGGTTTAAATGGTGAGGGAGTTTAATGAAAGATAGAGGAAATAAGGGGTCGATGGATATAGTTAGATTTAATGGTCGTAAATATGCACACACATCATGTAGGAGTCGGATTGCATCTATAGACAAAGAATACCTTTGCACAGTCGTAGGAAACAATGATTGCAGGATATGCACAAAATGGATTTGCTGAAAAAGGCTTAGAAACTTATAAGCGAAAGCTATGGGCAGATATAAACTAGATCTGCAAATTCATGCCAGCATCCATTCCAGCCTGCGTCAAAATGGGTGTTTGGAACAGGGTATGAGCAACCTCCAAAGTATAAGGGAAAGAGGAATTATGTCAGAAGTTGAAGTTGCAACTGTCCCGGTAGACATGCATGCGAAAAGTGAAGACCTAGACAATGCATATAATTTGTTTGACAGGATACCTCAAAGAGATTTCTACTCATGGAATGGCATGATTGCAGGATTTGTAAAAAAATATAAAAGCATAGATAGGGGATGTAAACGGTTGACAGATGCCCAAAAGAATTGTTATTTCATGGAATACAATGACGAATAATCACATACATGCACAAGTTGGTTCTAATGAAAGAAACTTCCAAAATACAAACAGAGAAATAAATCAATTCCATAGGAGGAAGAGAGAGAGAGTTCTACAAATAATGGAAACTAGAATCCCAACACTTGACTAGCTAAAGATGTTGAGATCAATTCCTGTAGATGCACACCAATCTTCCTTGAAACTCAGAAAACCCTATTCTCCCTCCAATCCCGAGAATCCCCCCCCCCCAAATATATGCACTTCAAAAACATAAAATAGCCACATAATAACTTCCCTTCCCGTTATAGAGCTCCCACTACCTCACAATAAATTCCCATTACCACCCAGCCACAACTCAAATTTAGTTTATTTGAAATATACCAAATAAGATTTTCTGACACCCATATTGTTCTTATTTATTAATCTTAAATTAGAAATAAAATATTTTTAAAACAACTCTCAACAATAAATTAATTATAGCATTTCATGAGTTTAATGACAACTCATAAAACACTAAAATTTATTATTTAACTTTATCAATTAAATTCTTATATATGCAAACGTTATACTTTCCTAGAAAGTATTAAATTATTAACAATGTGCTCCTAAGACCAAACATTTATGCTACGACAACGATAGATCAAAACATAGTCAAACAATTACAACTAAGACTGTCTAATGCCAAACAATAACAGACAACCAAGCATGACCAAAGAAGACCTCAACAAAGCTGACTGACTATCATGCCCAACTGACAAGACTGACAGATCACAGGACATGAAAACTCATCCTCTTCAAGGATGGTGACAATTTGAGGGACATTACGTCATCTTCGTTCATCAATTCTCCATTGGATTTAAGGCATGCTCAAACCTGTCAATTCAGGTGGAGTCGATACCTAGTACCTGCAACCTGTAACAAACAAAATGGTCGAGCATATATATATATACATATACATATAATCATCCAATCAAACACACCGTGGAAGAGAATCGCAGCATAGCAGGGTACTCACGCATGAGGAATGTGACACTGTCCCTTCCACCAATCACATCAACACGTAAACACATCATGCATGTTCATCAGTAACTAAACATCTAGATAAGAACATCATCAAATAATCGCATAAAGCACATGATAAGATTGATCCACATAATCAACTGAGTCCATAACTAGTCATAACATAAGCATAAAACAACAGTTCTAATAGTATCATCAGGCAGTAGATCATCATCAATAAGTATCATCATCAAAATAGTAAATCCAAGATGTCATAATGTCTAATTAGAATAACTATCAGAAAGCAAAGTGAGGGGCACTACAATGCTTCATTTCCCTATGAACATTAGGAGGTGTCTCCGCAGCCTGCATCATCTAAAAATAAAACAACATTATTCAATTACGAAAACTATAATAGTGATGCAAGTCATGGCTCCTAACATACACACACGTTCACCTGAACATGGAAGTACACACAATAAAGCACATAAGTCATATGCATATATACAAATTAGATGAAGATTCGTGACTTTTGTGTGGTATAAGGGTCAACAAAGGAGGGATCATAGTAGCATCAAATTTTAGGTTTAAGAAGTTAGAGAGGGAGTGAAGGTGTTAGTTTAGGTTTAGGTTGGTGGTAGGGTGGGGTAGGGTTGTGCTCAAATTTTTATTTGTTTGGTAGTCATGGAGGTAGGACAATGCCTAAGATAGAGTTTGTGGGTTTACAGGACAATGCCTAAACTAGAAATCACATAGACATTAGGTAAGTTTATGGGTTTATGGGAAGGAGGAATATCAAGAGTTTTGTTAGGAATTACATGTAGAAGATATCGATTAAATGCAAATAAAGATTAAATAGAGGAATGAAAATTACACAGAAATAATAACAGCAAGAGACAAGTTTTAATGTGGTTTACCCAAACTTAGGCTACATCCACCAACAGAGAGTCCAATACTATTATCCAGCAAATCAAACCGATTACAACCAGCAATCCTTGTAGCTCAATACCACTGCAAATGCTACAAAACAATATCTCTATGGAAACCCTAACCCTTAGCCATTTTTATCAAGACTTATGTCGGTTACAAAATAGGGTTTTTTGTCAGCTGATAGAAAAATAACTCCCGATGCCTTTATAAAAGATTTCTGCCCCTTGACCCTATCTTGGAGGTGCTAGCCCCAAACCTCGGTTAAATAATTTGGAGGGAAATCGCACCGATAAAAAGTGGGGAAAATTTAACCTCTGAGTCTAATTAGGCTCCATATAACAAGAAGTTTGTGGGATAATAGGAGGGAGGAAAGATACTAGATAGGAGAAGAAAAACCTTATTTCAAAAATTTCTTATCATTTTCTTTGTCTTGAGGTTTGTCAGGGGGTGGGTTGGAAGCAAACTAGGTCTGGGACATCTAGTAGGGGTATATTAGGAAATAGGTAGGGTAGATATGAATTGGTTAGTAGGTTGGGTGTAGTGTTGGGGAAGTTTCTTAGGCTTACTTTTAGAAGTGGATGGTGAAAGGTCCTACACTTTTTCTTTTACTTTATCTTGGAGGGGTGTTGGAGGGGAGATAGAAGTCAATGAGGAAGGTGAAGTAGTAATAGGTCGATATATGGTGGGGAAGATAGGGGCATAGCTAGTGGAGTAGGTGAAGTAATAGAACGAGGTTGTGGGGTTGGGGCAACAATACGTTTAGAGGCATAAGATAGGTAAAGATGAAAGAGGGAATTGGTATGAGATTGAGGTGGACCAGAAGGGGTTGACAAAAAATAATCTAAGTAGAATTGTCTTAAGGTAACAACTAGTTGGTATGGGCTATGAGAAATGGTGAAGACATTACCATCACGGGGAATTTCAGAGTCAACAAAGGAGGGACCTAGATTATGTTTGAGTCAATCATATGCTATATAAGATGTCATAGGCTCATACCCCTCTCTGCTGTCATGTCGTGGGATCTAATTGGTGGTAATTGGATGAGTTTCTTAGAGAGAATTTGTCGAAGAATAGTGTGGAGGGGATTAACAAGCTTTGGTAGACATGTATGGAAAATGTGGTAGCATAGACAAGGCAGTGAGCTGTTTGAAAAGATGCCTCAAAGAAATGTGGTCTCATGGTGATGTCCTTGTCTATGCATCTGCTTGTCATGGCATTCCATGAGACCACATTTCTTTGAGGCATTTTTTAAATAGCTATATTGTAATTAAATTTTGTCACAACATCTAGTTATTAGTTATGCAATGTCTAGTAATGCTTTGAGTTTGAAAGATGTGCAATGAAATATAACCAATTATATGAATATAAAATACAAAAATCTAGTAAGTACAATTCATTAATTAAACTGTTTATTTTATTACCTCCATGAAGCTTTGAAGTCCACCACCACTGGTAGGTGTTGCCGTGAAATCTCCAATATTAACCTAATCAACATTCAAAATTAGATATTAGAATACCATTCATATAACGATGCTATTCACATGTAATATTTATAATTGTTTACTATTTACATACCCCGACAATAGATGTCGTAGTGTAATATGCAAGTGGAGAACCGCTGAAAACTGCACCAACGCTATGACCCTAAAATTTCATTAAAATCATCACATTAAATTAGTTAATCTTGCATTTCAAAAATAAAATTTAATAAATTAAATTCAATGAACTTGCAAATATTTACCTGAGTATCAAGGCCGAAAGTCTCACTCAGGAGGGTATCTGTCATCACCATCTGCTCAGCTGCAAATGTAGTCTATGCACTTGTGTCCCAACTATCCTTGGGGTCATAACCACCAGCTGACCCGCAAGCCTGACAAGTATGGGGTGGAACCCTACTCGAACTCTCCCCTGACCCACGCTGTGCTGCAGGACTGGCATGCTCTATGATGCTCTGGGTCAAGGCACTAATGGACTGAAGTGTCTCGACCTCAACACTCTCCTTCACAACAGAGGGGATAGACATGTGCTCATGGACTGGTCTGGCGAGTGCTCATCTCGCTAGCCATTATGGGTCAACACGTGCCCCTGGTCTATCCTATGCTGACCCCCCACCTCTACCTTGGAACTCCTGCATATCAAAATAATTTGGCACATTTTTTTTGACAAACTCACAATAGAGTTTCCTTAAAAAATTTTGCGAGACCTCATTATTGTTGCATGGAGGATGGTCAAAAAACATCCACCAGGTCTGCCCAAAATTGTCCCTTATCGCTTGGTTGTTGCACCAATGGATAGGGAACCTCTTTCATGTAAGGGGTAGAGGTTGATTTGTTCATGGGTCTTTGAAAATAGAACAAAAGTCCAATTTTGTAATTTGTTCATTTTTAACTTGTTCATAGGGCAACTTGTCTGCATATAACTCTCTAAATTTTCTCCTCTTTTTTGACCAAATAGAGATTTGCTTGCTAATTGAATCTACATTTGATAACATAGATTCAAGAGATTGAGCAAGCGTGGATCTATGCAAGGTTGAAGTTGCAGGTTCTTTCAACCTTCCAATTATGTCCTCAATTTATTTTTTATTGTTTTCAATTT
This sequence comes from Cunninghamia lanceolata, assembly GCA_027924645.1. Lineage (NCBI taxonomy): Eukaryota > Viridiplantae > Streptophyta > Pinopsida > Cupressales > Cupressaceae > Cunninghamia > Cunninghamia lanceolata. The sequence goes on along the minus strand of BSBN01000938.1, from coordinate 1,221,784 downwards.
GCCCCATTATATTTTGTTGTGTTCCAGGAGCATATTGAGGAATGAATGGAGGTGTTTGTTGTTGGGGTTGTTCTTCAGCAGGTATTTATTGTTCAGGTGATGGAGGATTTTATGGATTTTCAAGAGGAGGAGGAGGTGCATTATCAATTTCTATAAATTAAAGAAATTTACATCAAAAAACTATTTGAACCTACCTATTTAGCAACAAATTCACACACAAATGCAAATAGAACTTACTCCTTTAGCTTCCCTGACATCGTGGCGGCATTTTGATGATGAATCAACGACAAATTATTGACGATATGCCCTTCGATAACGCGAGCGCGCTCTCCTTTGTCTCCAAGCCACGGGTTTGCTGTGAAATGTTGTGAAACAATGAAATGAAACACATGTTTTTTTTAAATAGCAGAGCATAACGTGCTCGTGTTATAATGTGCTCGCGTTATGGCTTAAATTTTTTTAAAAAAGTTGGCCACTTTTTGGCCCCCCAACTTTTTGCATCCGCCCCTAATTAAATACTTATAAAAGATCTAATTAAATAACTAAAAGGAGATTAATTAATTGTTTACACAATTAAATAATTGACATGGTAAAGAGAATGAGGTAATTTCCATTTAAAAATAAAAACTACAACTAACATTCAAGACAACATGAGTCATGTAGAGAACCAAAACACAAGCGTAAAACAAGAATGTGAAGTATTAAATAATACTAAATAAATGAACACATTGTGTTTTAAAAGAAAAACTGTATATTTTAATAATAATACCATTTTGAAAAGAATCATAACACTAAAATAATGTGATAATGATCAAATGACATAAGTAAGGATTATATCCTAATCATAGCTTTGCCACACAAATGCCACATAAAGAAATAAAACGAAGCATGAAAACGATGCAAATGCATAACATTAATGGGATCTTTAAGAATCTTACCATCCATCATAGAGAGACCATATGCACATGATCCATAGACAAAGGTGATGATGTGGGGGCCCGACCAATTCAGACTGAATTTCCTTTCGTACCAGCAGGAGCATTCATGTTAGATTGGTTCTCGTATAATACTAGGACACCAATTTTGAATGATCCATGTAGAAACCATTGCTTGTAACTATGATTTAAGGTCTTTTGGTAAGCTTGAAGGTGTTTGAGAGTGTTTAGGTGTTGTTCATCGAGAATTTCAAGCTGTAAAATATGATAATCACGATAAGTGTTATCATTGATGAGGCCTTGGAGGGAAATTCACAAAGAAGGAATTTCCAACTCTAAAGGCATAATAGCATCGGCACCATAGATGAGATTGTATGGAGTGGTTCTAGTAGCCATACAAATACTCAAGCAATAGGCCCATAATGCATAAGAGAGCTGAGTATGCCAATCTTTACCATGTTTGTTGACTGTCTTACGAAGAATTTGTTCAATAGTTTTCTTAGAAGATTCTACTTGGCCATTAGACTATGGATAGTAATTTGTCAAGGAATTGCTTCACTTCCTTGTTCTTAAATGGAGTGTCATTGTCAGGGACAAAGGCAGAAGAAAGTCCAAAATGAGAAATGATGTGATCAAGAAGAAAACAACTAACTTCAACAGTCATGGATCAAAGTGGAACAACTTTGACCAATTTCATGAAACAATCTATAGCAATTAAAATGAATGCTTGAACTTTAGAAGGACGAGAATTATTTTTGATGATATCTAAACCCCAAACAGAAAATGGCCAAGGTGGTACCTTGGCATGAAGTTCTTGGGTAGGAGCTCGGATTAGGTTGCTATGTTGGTAACATTGAGGGCACTTTTAAATAACAAAAGAAAAAGAATCTTATTCCATGCTTATCCAATAGTAGCCTAGTCAGAGAAAATTTTGAACTAAGGCCCATCCACCAAAATACCCCCACAGGCACATGAATGGGCCTCTTCAAGGGCAATGGGAATTTCAGCCTTGGTTCAGCAATGTAGGAGAAGATCAATGTAGGCGCGATGATACACGACATTACAAAGAATAATATAATGAGTTGTGAACTAGTTACCAATGTGAGTTTGAGAACTTTTTGAAGAAGCATTTGGGCAGGTACCATCACTTAGATAATAAAATATATGGGAGTACCATTCCTTAGAATCGACATTGTAGCAAAAAAGAGAATTAGAAGGGGAATTGTTGACAATAGTAGGTGAAGATATAGTATGAATTGTAAAATGATAATTAATTACAAAATCATCAACGAATACAAGGGAAGCGACACTTTCCATTGCATCCACATGATTATCATCCTTATCTGGATTAGTGTCAATAGTGAAAGAGGAAAACTGATCTAACAGTGATAAATCTAAGTTATGATATTGAGATAACTTATTTTGCTTAGCTTGATAAGATCCTGTGACTTGCTTTATGATCTATTGTGAGTCACCATAGATGTGAAGAGACTTAATATTGAGAGAAAAAATGGCACACAAGATAGAAATAAGGGCTTCGTACTCAGTGATGTTATTAGTACAAAGAAAATTGAGATGGAAAGAAAGAGGAATTGGCTTACCCGAAGGGGGACTAGTATTACACTAGCCCTAGAGCCAGTTCGACACCTAGATGCATCAAAGAACAATTCCCATTGATGATCACTATCCAAAGAGAGAATATGATCATTATGGAATGAGTCCTGATTAGAAATGGAGAAAGGAGAAGGTGCCTCAGATAAATGGTTAGCTACAACTTGTCCTTTAATTGCTTTTTGAGAGACAAATTTTAGGTAAAACTTGGTGAGAAACATAACCCATTTAGCTAAAGTACTAGTTAGATCTATTTTAGAAAATAGATGCTTGAGAGTATCAAACTTAATAATAACATGAATTTTAGCATGGAGAAGATAATGAATAAGCTTATGTGTCACGAATACAAGAGATAGACATTATTTCTCTAATACTATATAATGAGTTTCATAATCTAGTAAGGTTCAGCTGATATAATAAATAATACATTCCCTACCATCATCATCATGTTGGGCTAATAAATCTACTAAAGCATGAGAAGACGCAAAAGTATATAGAAGAGAAGGACATCTAGTAATGGCTGGCATCAAGATAAGAGGATTAGCCAAGTAGCTCTTAAGATCATCAAAGGATTTTTGGCAATTCTCATCCTAGTAAAAACAAACATTCTTTTTGAGAAGATGCGTGAAAGGAAGAGTTTGATCTGCAAGTTGTGAAACATAGTGATGAATAGCTTGGATTCATCCTTGTAAACTATGAAGTTGAGAAATGTTTTTCAGGGGTGACATATTCACAATATCATCAATTTTGTTTGTATCCACCTCAATTCCATGATGCAAGACTATAAATCCCAATAGTTTGCCAGAGTAAACTCCAAAGACATAATTATGGGGGTTTAAGCATATGTTGTAGAGGTGTATGAGCTCAAATATATGACGAAGGTTATGTACGTGATCTTGGAGCAAGACTAATTTGGCCAAGATGTCATCAACATAATATTCTAAAATATTGTGAATAAATCATGTAAGGTTAGGGTAATTGCTCATTGATAAGTTTCTCCAATATTCTTAAGACCAAATGACATGACCACATAACAAAAATTGCCCCAAGGTGAAGCAAAAGTAGTCTTATACTAGTCTTGGGAGTTGATGAGAATTTGATTATATCCTGAAAAACCATCCATGAAAGAGAGTAAACCATGACTAGTTGTTGATTCAACTATCATGTCAATGTTTGCGAGAGGAAAGACATCCTTCAAGGATGGTTTGTTTAGATCTAAAAAAATGATGTAGATTTGAATATAATTGTCAAGTTTAGCGATAACGACAATATTCAAAATCCAAGGTGAATAGTCGATTAGATGAATAAAACCAGCTTGTAGAAGCTTTTATATCTTAGGCTTGACCATTAAGGTGACCTTGGGATTCGTTTTGTGATTTTTTTCTTTACAAGTTGAGAATTAGGATATAGCACAATGTTATGGACCACAAAATTTGGGTCAATACCAGGCATATCCTCATATGACCAGGAAAATAATTCAAGAAATTCATGTACGAGAGATGAATGTGTTTTCCACTCTTCCGAGGATAAGCATTGGCAAATTTGTATAAATTTATCTTTATTTTGAGGATCCATTGGGACATCAACAATATCTCCAACAAGAAGAGTTATATAGCCTGGAGGAACATATGAAGAGTATCCTGGAGAATTACTAGGAGATGAGAGGATACCATTTGACAAGTCAATGGATTCTCCAAAATATGCTTGCGCATGTAAACAAAAGGAGAACCCACAGTCATGATGAGATATCGCCATATGCTCATAAATGCCTAGAAACTCAACAAGGGATTCATTAGTAGAGAAGGAATCAAGAGGAGGAAGATTAGAATAATCAGAATCATATGATATAAGTTCAGGATATACCAGAGGAAGAGAAGGAGAACTCAAAGAACTGGAAATCATATTAACATTAAGATTGTCTTGGTAAGAGGCTATGGAATGTTGAGTAGGATGATATCCAAGACTTGCAGAAGAGTAATGTGGATTAGACTCTAAAGGGATCTTAAAACCTTGTTCCTTTTTATCACATCTGTTACCTTTATAACCAATCTAGTGAGAAAATGAAAGCCATGGCCATAATGGGATTGCATCTCCTTAAAGGGCAGAGAATCAATGCTAGTGGCATAATTAATGCAGGACGTATAGTCACATGAATCTTTAGGAGAAGGGGAAAAAGTCTTTGTTGATGTAGAAGACTTATTTAAGAATAAAAAAATTAAATATTCTGTTGGAATGTCATAATGAGAGGAGTCAAGTTTATACTCTCCAATAAAGGAGGGTGTGAAGTCTAATGAACCCCAATCATCACTTGGACATGCATTTAAAGATGAGTCAACTCCATGATGAACCTCTTGAGTAGGAGTTCAGGACGGGGAATCATCTTTAGTAGAAGAAGAAGGAATAAGATTCTAAAGAGTTGGAGAAGTATTAGGTAGAGTTACAAAATCTATTTGTTGACAATACTACATAGGAGCTAGATCAACTTTTATTGTGTAAGTCATATTTTCATGAACAAATTTAATAAATCCTTGAAAGGTAGATGGAACCACACCCATGGCATGGATCCACGGTCTACCAAGAAGGATATTATAAGCTAATACACTGAGCATGACATGAACAAGGGTAGACAAAGTGATAGGGCCCAATTCAATCAATAACATGATTGTGCCTAGTGTTTGTCTACTCACATTATCAAAGCCATGGATAGAAAGATTAGTGGGAGAGATAAAAGACACATCGATATTAATGTGGTTTAAAAAGTCTACACCACAAATGTTGAGACTTGAACCATTATCAATAAGGGTACGCTTGACTCCAAAAGATTGATTCCAACAATAATTAGAAGAGGATCATTTTGTTTTTGCACTTCCAAAGAAGGTAATTCATATTGTTGGAATACAATATCAGGAGAATTTGTATAAATGCAATCTAATAAGGTATCTACATCATTTAGGCAAGTAGAAGATGCAACTAGGATCCATTGTAGGGATTCTTGGAGCATACCATGATATATTGGTGAAGTTTGAATGAGCTCCCAGAGATAAATCTTAGCGAGAGTAGCACGAAGCTACTGTATAAGATTGTACTCTATTAGGGGCTTCTGTGAAAGATGAGGAGCTGGAGATAGAATAGGTGAATAAGTTGGAAGAGAAATAGGGACAGACATAGATTTTGTTTGTTTCATTGATTATTGCAGGTGTGGGCCACCACATGGTAATGAGGGGGCCTCAACACATTTAGTGTAATAGACTTAGCTAAAATTGTGTAAAGTAATTAGCAGGTTGAGTGTGTTTGGAGCACCCATAATAATGATCACTAGTTTTGAAGATTGTTGTGTATCAGAGTGAAGATGTACCACAATCTTTGGTTTCATAGGCTCTTGTGTAGAATTGAAAACGTAAATTATGTTGATCATTTGTTGAGAGGGAATTTGTTTTTATTTTGAAGAGGAAGAATTGATATATATGGATGAAGTAATCGAGGACTTCGTCAAGCATATCAAAGTCTTCACTACTAAAGGGGTTATCAAAAGTAGTAAAAGTTTGGAGAAAGAGATCTGGCATGATCGAATTCTAATTTCTACCAAACAAAAATAGTTTATTAGAAGAAGGGAAATGCAAGTGAATGTAGTTGGGTTCACCAAAATGTAAATTATAAAATTTGAATCTAATAAAAGACCAACAAAGTAATCTAATTAGAAACAAATTCAACAGTTACACAAGGATCAAGCTAGCTCCAAAGGAGAATACTCTGCTACTTTCCAATTAGGAAGAGCATAATAGCTCTAGCAGGATGCTACATAGTTCTATACTTAGAAACCAAATCAAATTTAAAAGAAAGAACACTAAGGTACAATAGAAAAACTGTAATTTCTAAAAATCTGGAATTTAAATCATAGAAATAAATGCATAACTAGAAATAAGGTAAAGGGAGGAACCTCACACTAAAGGGAGAAGGTCTTAGCCTGGGATGCCAATGCATCACGGGGATGTCTGCATGGCACACTATCATCCATACAACAATAAAACTCTAAAATTCTATATTGTATAGTTCAATCTAGGTTTGTAACTTCATCCAGTTTGTGTACCAAACTAGAATGAGTACCCAATATCCAAGTATACTAAGAAATCATCAAAATAGCACATTTAATCTAAATATAATGAAAGAAATCAATTAACAAGGGGAGAGGAGAGATAAACAAACTTTTGTGTATTTGAATCTTCTTCTCCAACATGCACACCACAGAACAAGAAAAATGGTTGGGGATGCTTGGGAGCTTGCCTCAGTCAATCCCATATTTTGGTATTTCGACATCCATGGGAAACCAATCTAAAAAAATAAAGATGAGAGTGTGTGCTCCTATTTCCTAAGTACGTCTAGGAAATACACAACAGTGAAAAAATAATAAAACTACGAGTAGTATCCCTAGTCTAAAGGGAGAAGATACTCTAGTGTACAAATGGAAATAAGGGTGGTGGTCTACACCAAAAGCTTGCCAAAATGCAAATGAAATAATAATATGTAAAGTAAAACCCAAGAATAACACTATTCTTTTACAAAATAACAATATTACCATGTCTTGAAGTAGCAGAGGAGGTTGCAAGCTCCTTGAGGGCCAAATATGTAGACAAACAACTCAGAACCCTTGTGAGAGCATCTTCCAAGCACCAAGTCCAACCAAGATCCTGCAAAGGAAAAAATGGGAGATGCTATAGCATAAAGGAGAACCCAAATATCTAAAGTCTTCTTGTGAGAGCTTCAAAATCAATCCATAATAGCTTTCTGAAAAATTTCTTCAATAGCATGAGAAAGATATAGCCAAAAACCAAACTTGATTTTAGTCAAACATTTTTAGTTTTTGCATGGAGATTGAGAATATGGAAGGGATGGGTATTCTATAGGGGTTGTTTCACTGTTTCTTGTGTGTTACTACTAACGGATTCCAAAGAGAAGGTGAGAGAATCAACATTTTAAAATTTTGGAATATTCGGGATGCTAGCGTGTCGCAGAGATGTCTACACATAGCGCTCGTGTCCTAAGAATATTCACTTAGATTTCACACATGTTCTCACCACATTAAGATAAATAAATATCCACTATGAATTTTGGCAAACCTTGGTGATGGGTAAAATAGGTCAAGGTTTAGGTTGAGTGGCCCTAGAAACATGCTACGGGCATGGAAACCAAAGTGAGTCAAAACACAATGTGAAATTGCGAGGGTACGCAATTGTCTATGTTACACTAGTGCACTATGTTGTGATCTAATTCATGTGTTCACGTCTAGTTCAAACGCTATCATCCAAAGATGCTAGAAAATTAATTTTCAACACTAGATCTAATTTTGACATGCACATTGAAATATCCAAACATAAATGAAAGTATACTAGATATACCATAAATGAACAAAAAGATAGAAAGCACTTTAAACTAATGATTTTAAATGAAATAGTTGAAATTACAATGAGAGAAGATGAGGAAATCAAACCTCCACACATTTGAGAGGCTTCAAATACCTTTAACCTAAATTGAGGAGAAAGGGGGTGGCTACTTAGAAGATTGTCTTAAGGTCAAGCACTTATTTTAGTCTTTTGACCTCCATGAGTAGCTGATGGATCAAGTAGAAATGGAAAGTGTGTGCTTTAAAACCCTACGTGTGTCTAGGAATTAAGAAAACAACAATATCAAAATAAATCTATTGATGCTAAATCCATGGTCTACGTGGATAAACACCCTAGTGTGTATGTGAGTGGATAAGAGGTGATGATGGTCACCAAATAGAGATGTTAATAGAAATATAGAATAGAAATGGTAAAGAACAAGTAGTTGCAATACAAGTTTGCTACTCAAATAATAATGGAATATATAGCAAACTTTATTAAAACAATATTACTAGCAAGAAAGAGAAGAAATGGAGCAGTATTTGAAGAGTTCAATAAAAATGTAGCAGCATCTACCCACAAAAAGCTTCAACAATGGAGGTGTAACTAGTAAGTTGTAGACAAGAGGAAGAACAGTTGCATGTGTCAAGTGTTTTTTTCAAAAAGATAGTCTTTGAGAGGGAAAGAGAGGAAGGTGAAGGGTTAGATTTGAGCACATAAGCAATTTTTTGATAGATGGGTGTTACAATAGGAAAGAGTAGGTAGCTGGGCATGAAAGCAATGACTCAAATTTTGAAAGCTCATGGGACACTAGTGTGTTACACTTGTGTCCTAGAGAAAATGCTCAAAACTTGCAAAGTAACTCCAAATCAATAGGAAATATTAGAATATGATGTAGAAATTGACAATCTAGTGAAGCAAAAGGCCAGGGCCATAGGCTTGTTGTACCCTAAAACATACTAGGGGAGCAAATACCAAAGTGAGTGCAAAATGTAGTGTGAAAATTGTAAAGTATGCAATCTTTGTCTCTTACACTTATTAAAAGTTTCATGTTATATATTTTTAGTTTGAGAGTTGTTATGACCCTCAATGATCCCTTCTTACACTTTGTTGGACTTTATGAATAATTTGATTTTTTATTCTCAAGGTGCGGTTCCTTTATTTGTATGTTCTTCTAATCATTGTTTATATTATCATATAAGTAATGTTTTCATAGTGTATCATATTATCTTTTTGATTTTTGAATATAATGATAAGACCTAAGAATCATGGTAATTGTATTTGTAGAGATGAAAAGTGCCTACTTAGCAATTCTTACCTCACTTTTATACCTACTTTAGCCCTTGCTTTAGGTAAACAACTCATGTGACTAAATGAGACCATTTGTGTGCACAAACTAATGAGAACCCATAACTCATTGAATATTTGCCCTTCAACATCAAACAATTAGAATCTAGTCTCCACCTTGCCCATTTGCTAACCCAGGATGCTACCGTGTGTGGTCAAGTCCATAACATTTGAAATTCTAAATTTTTATTCTCATCGCTTGCTTTATTAGTTTTGATCATTATCCTTTCCCTTGCATGCCCAAATGGTCAAAAATAGACATAAAGTTGCCTTATTCAATAACACAAGTAGGCATTCACAAAACACTAATAGAAAAACATAACTTGCACACACAACCAACAACACACCAGGAGTCATAGGCTTGAGAAATATTCATAAATCTACTATTGCACCATCCTACCTAAGCTTATACACTCACACAGAAATTACAACCTAATGAGAAAGACATTCTTCATATTTTCCAAAGATAAATTCAAATCTTCAAATCTTTTGTGGGACTTGACTATCATCAAGGAAGCTATGCTATTCAGCTCCTTAAGGCAAGTCCCTAAAGGTGCCTATGATGCAATCTAGTCCATATATCAAGATTAGGTGGTAGAAAATACAGAGTGCAAGGACAAAAATGTGGTCAAACATGACATCTTTGTAGCCAAAGGGTAGGATTGTGACCATATAGATGTCACTGCACTAGTAGATGAAAATGTATGAAAAATTCATCCTCTTAACACAAGAACCATATACAAAGAAGAAGAAAGCAAAACATAGTAGATTCTAGATTCCTTCCTTAAACCAACACAATGAAATAAAAAGAATAGAGCTACATCAACTGTTGACTGACTAAACCCTTCTTACTTTATTCTCCTATTCTTTCTTTTTTATTAACAACCTCTTCTAATTTATTCACTTTATAATCTAAAGAGTATTTCAATATTTTTATTATACTTTAGTTTAGATCCTAAATTAAAAAACATTTTAATTAAGAAATCTATTTTTTTATGTTACAGTATTAAAAATTCGGAAGATCAAAACTTATTACCTTCATTAGAATTGTAATTAACTGGCATGTTAGAAACCTTAAGATGCAATAAGACCTATGGTGAAATATCCTCATTGTATAGACTTAATGTATAGGTCACATTCAAGACCTCACCCAATTGTTTGACTGGATTGGAGTTTGAAGGGAAGCCATTTGTGAGTTTTGAGAGAGACTAAAAAAATAAATTGAATAATGTTAAAAGAACAATAAAAATAATCAGCTACGAAGATTGAATAAAACCAGAGGACTAATTAAAGTCAAACACTCATCCTGATCATCAGAGAGAAACAACTAGATTCTTCATATCTATTCATCATTTTTTTGGTTGGTGTATTGAACAAAACTGTTTACAAAGCATCTTCTGAAAAGATCTTTTCATAGCATAGCATAAGGCCAAAGCTGTCCGTGCTTGTCATATTAGATATTACATAGCATTATTAAAGCTTCTTAATCTAAACTAAAATTATTAAGATTAAAATATACAGACTATTTTTGGGACAAATTAACCAAAGTTAAAAGCATTAGAAAAAACATCTTTTCAGCTCGATATGCCAAAGCCGTTTGTGGATAAGACTCGAGATGTTAACAATCTAAAAAATAGATAGGGAAGTGTTGAGAAAGGTCCAAAAAAAGAAAATTGACATGGAACACTGCATACTGGACCTGCCCCACCTACACTAATAAACTCTATCTCTAAAGGAGGCATGTGTACGTCTGTGATTAGACATTCATAGTGTGGCCAGTGGCCTGGCAGAAATCAGTATACACAAAATTCAAATCTAAAAGTGTAGATCCATGATTTGTTAAATTTGAAATGTCTCGGTTTGTTTAACTTCATAGTTTGTAAATTTATATACAAATTACTGGTTGGTAATTTGTTTCTTTTTTCTGGGGTTATAAGATGAAAGAATCTGAACAATAAAAGGAACTCCAATGATGGAAAATTTATTCTCCTTCCATAGCTATCTACTAGCTTATTGAGCAAACCGAGGTCATACAATGTTTGACCACCACGCATGCTTGTAGCATATTGAACAAACCAATATGAGTCGGGGCGTAATTATAGGAGTATTTGGAAGGAAAATGATGCCGTCAAAGATAGGGGACTAAATTAATTGTAGCTTTTTTCTTGCAGTAGACACTCACATCCAGGGCTTCAATTTGACAGTCCACTTTGCCTGTCAAGGACTTTTTTTCCTACAGTTTAGTCTTCATTAATGCCTTTTCGCATGACAATTAATTTTTTTAAATGCAAGTTAAATTTTATAAAGAAATATAAAAAAAATTTACAAATGATTTTAAAGTATTCATACCAAGGTATTTCAAATAATGTATGCATTCAAGTTCTTTCTATTTATTATTGCTGTCAGGTTTTATCTTTCAATATAAAATTTAATTTTTGATGTGTTGGAAAACCCAAAATATTCTATAAAAAAACTTAAAGCCTATTGACAACTTCTTAAAAAAACCTAAAAATTTGAGATTTTTTTTTTAAAATAATAAAAGTTTCTATTAAAGAATTTAAAAATTATATATATAACTTTAAAAAAAAAATCTAAAAATCTGGAATTTATTTAAAATAATAAAAATTTCTATTAAAAAATAGAAGAAGTTTCTATTAAAAAAAATAAAAATAATAATATGACTATATACATACATACATACATACATATATACAGTCACATTTTCATATTAATTGTTTTTTCTACAGTTTTAAAAATAAATTACATGTATGTTAATACAGTTAAATATTTATTTTAATTGTATTTTACAACTAAAATCTTTAAATACAGCTATACAACTGTCAAATTTAAGCCATGCTCACATCCACAAGAGTGCAATAATTTCAGCGGTGTTAGAACATTTCATACTCATACTAACACCAAGATTTTCAGCAAAAGACATGATTTGTTTCATTAGCACCAAGATTTTTTTTTTTTTAATGGAAACAATCGGATTATATAGATATTGACATCTCTGCCCTTTTTATCAAGCAATTACAACATGATGAGTAAGCATACATCTAAACCAGAAGTCATCCTTTGGCTAAGTTGCCACGAGCAAGGGGAACCGGTCCGTCAAAGTCACCCAAGTCGTCCTTCGGCTAAGCTGCCACGAGCAAGGAGAACCAGTCCGTCAAAGTCACCCAGGGGTCGAACCTGGCCTGATCTTGCCTTCCGGGGGTTTGAACCTTGGTAGATGGCATTATCAACATGTACCATCATCCTCACCAATTGTGCTCAACCAATTGAGCTACAACCCTTTGGCAGCACCAAGATTTTCATACATGCATATGATCTTCTTACAAGGATTCAACACCTAGATATGGAAACTAGCCCTTCTATTACATAAACAATTTGGATTTGCAAGTGTATCCCAAGTTTCTCATGAAAGTTTGACAAAGTCTCCCCAAAGTTAAGAGACTTTTAACAATAAACTCCAACCTAAGACAATGTTCAAACACTCTACACTAGATCTTCTTATTTTCCTTCAACATTAAGTGGATACATGTACTAAAACCTATAGAGTGACATGCCACCTCTCAATATGTTTTTGTGGAAACTTTGACCGAGTTGCCCCTTGCAAAATCAACAACCTAAACTTGCAAATTGACATCCAATCATTAAAACCCTGAAATCCAACACTTGCAAACACCCACACATTATGTACTCCTCAGTCTCCTCCCTTGAGCTTCCAATGACTTGCAAGCAATATAGATAATTTCATCCTTCAATTTGCAATCAAACTATATGGAAGAGCTAATCTCTCCTTCAATCTTTGAGCATTATAAATAAGTTTTTCCTCTTATAATTGGGACACCAAAATAAAAAAGACAAGCATGGCTGAGCATAACTCCTCCAAATTGCAAGACTACCTTCTCAAAATTAGGACAAGTCATGATTGTAACCCCCCACCAAAGAGAATCATTTATCAGCTAAAAATATCCAAGTGGGCTGCCCTCTCCAACATACATCAACATGCATATAGATTTTCATCACCATACATCGACATGCAAGTGGGGAGCTCCATTCTATGTAACCGTCATATTGAAAGAAGTTTCAAAACCTATCATTAACTTACATACAAGTGGCAATAGTGAATCTCCAAGAATCCAACCAAGTGGGTTGCCCCAAATCACATGATAAATAATATTTAAAAATGAAATCCCCAAGGTTTTCTATATTGTAAGACCTTAATGTCCTTAGTCATGAACACAAATAAAAATAATAATAATTTTGGTTGATGTTGATTGCTCAAGCCTCAAGATGTTCCTACATCAAACACCCTAGGTAAGAGTTTGTGTGTAAGAGTCCCCAATGGACTCAAGAACCTAGGATCAGTTGCAAACCAAGATTAACCTTCCATAAGATAGCTACAAGAGAATAATGTTGAATTATGGTGCAACAATGAAAAATGATATTATTACACACTCCATACAAAATGTACAAGAGAGACCTTGCTTATAAAGGCAAGGTTGAGAGGTAGACCAAACTAGGATGATGACAAATGTCTTAATCCTACGACACGTGACAACTAGAGGATAAGATCACATGACAACTAGAAACTACGAGAAAAATTCCTAGAGCCCTAAGTCAACTTAACATGTGAACATGTGTGAATAGGGCCTAACTAATAGCTAGTTACCCGATGACATCATACTAACATCATGATGATGTCAGCAAATCCAGTGAGGGATCTTTTGAGATTCCTTAGAATATGCTTTTGATGTCAAAACCACCCTCAAATCTTGGAAAACCACCTTGAAAATCATGAATCTTAGAGGTTTACTATTGGATGTTGTGATTGAGGTTTAGACTGTCGAGTGTTGGATTGCTGGTGAGGCTTTAACCCACTAGGTAGAGGTTTTGGGGGGGCTCGCGCCATGTGACGCCCCCAAGTTGGATGTTGTACCCTACAGGTGCCTATGACCGTAGGTAGGGGTCTGCCGAATCCAAAAAATATGTAGAGAATACCTTTTGTATCGCAGTTAAAAAACTGATAGTGACTGCCTGAACCTACTGTCAAGCGTAGGTACTAACATCAGTCAATGCAGGATTGTGCATAAATGATGTAGAGGGTAGAATATTTCATAGAAGTTGTTTAACCATTGGATAATCACCCAGATTGCTGGATAAAACTGTTGATGGACGGATCTATAGACTTCTGATAGAATCATGCATTTTATGATAAGTATAGTGGCCATATAGCAAAAATCCATATGGATCCATATAGATCATATGGAATTTTGACAATGATATTTTTGCAAACCCTAACCAAAATGGATGAAATTTTTCTGATGGTATGAAGTGTTTTATGTCAAATTCATCTGTTCAGTCTTTTGGACTCAATGGCAAGGTCCTTTTTGGCTAGAAATACACCCAACAAAATCTCAAGTTTGATTATCTTCCATATATAAGAAGGGGCTTACAAATTTGGTGCTCCGATACTATGTAAGAATCCCTAATGGACTCAAGAATCTAGGATCACCTGCAAACCAAGATTAGCCTTCCATAAGAGAGCTACAAGAGAATAATGTCAAGAATTATGGTGCAACAATGAATAATGATATTATTACACACTCCATACAAAATATACAAGAGAGACCTTGCTTATAAAGGCAAGGTTGAGAGGTAGGACTAACTAGGATGATGACAAGTCTCTTAATCCTATGGCATGTGACAACTAGAGGATAAGATCACATGACAACTAGAAACTACTAGAAAGATTCCTAGAGCCCTAAGTGAACTTAACATGTGAACATGTGTGAATAGGTCCTAACTAATGACTAGTTAGTTAATGTGCCTTGTTCACACTACAAAGGGGAAATTCGACAAGAAATACACTTGTTCAAACCGATATCATGATCATAGTACTCACAAATAAAGGTTGAATGGTAGAAGCACTCTTTTACTCTAGTACTTTCATTCCTTTTGTGGATCTTTATCCACCATAATGTGACCTTGTCCTGCAATTGCCCCTGCCTTGCTCTCTTTCTGATTGTACTCTATCTCTTCCTTCAATTTTTCTAGCATTTGTGCTCTCTAATACAAAACCTTCTTCTAGATCCTCCTAAAATCCACATGTCCTTTGTATTCATAAGTACTCATCTGATACTTCCTTACCTACCTTGGTATAGCATGCACATATTCCAAACTTTGGGTACTTGTCCCATCTTTTCTCTACACTTCTACCACACCCTTGGAATTATTTTTGCATATCACGTGGGGTAGCCTCCTTCTAAACTTATGTTTATTGCATCTTCATAAACAAACTTGGCCTATTCTACAATTCTCTTTGATATGGATTTGGATATGGTGTGATGTTACTCTCCCCCTTTCTCAATTCATTGTGGGACTTCTTCCCACTAGTAAGGCATCACCCTAGAATCTTTCTCACCTTCTTCCTTTCATTCCTTCACTAGAATCAATGTATATTTCTTGTCATCTAAATGACATGTAGGTATGATCCCTACCATTATGCACAACTTCTTTGTCAAATTGCCATGGTCTTCCCAATAGGACATGGCACACATCCATAAGCATGACATAACATAAAACCTCATCTTGGTAAGATACAATTTGGAAACTCATAGGACATTGTTCCTTCACTACTACCTGATGATCCTTTTGTATCCATAATACTTTGTATGGATCTAGATGCACTACCCTCTTCAAATCTAACTTATTGACCATTTCCATAGAAATTAGGTTATTAGTACTGCCACTATCTACAATAACTTTAGAACACTTACCCTTAGACTTTTAGATGGTTCAAAAGATACTTATTAGTACTGACTCATTGTTATTGTTAGATGGTTTTAGTAAAACCCTCTACATCATGAGGGCTTCCCCTTTCTTTAATTCTTGTATGGGTGAATAAGCAAATTTTTTGTTGGCTTTCATAATATAAATTATATTTTCATTTGTCCCACATCCTTCAAATTATGTTTAAGGTAATTATCAAAAACAAGTTCCAAGGAATTATCTCCTTGAGCCATTCCTCTAGAAGAACTAGTCCTCCCTTGCTCATAACACTATTCTTGAGAAACGCTAGTCTCTCCCTCATGCTTGTTCTAGCCTCTCCTAGCACTAGTATGCTCTTTGTCTTTGGAAAATCTTTTCCCCTTCCTTTATCTTGTTTCCTTCTAGACAACTTTTCTTCCAACTTGAAGGCTAACTGATATGATTCATCTACCATACTAATCCTTAGCATTCTCATCTCGTCTTGTATATCAAGCCTCATTCCATTCACAATCTTTCCACCTTCTCTTGGTCCATATCATATTGGCCTAACTGAATAAGGAGGTATTTTTAAAACATTAAATTGATCATAAAGTTACAAAGAAATAAACATATTTAAGCAATATACCATAACACAATGATTTACTTGGGGAAAACCCTTTTGGGAGAACAACCTTGTGCTTGAAAGAAAATCAATGTATTATTCACTAATTACTAGTTAAATACACTTGCAGATTCTAAGCATTTACATGAGTATCACCAATAAGAGTTTGGAGCAATTATGGTAGCATATTAGTATCTACAAAACTCACTACAAAAATCTCTATCTCAAGCACTCAATAAATAGGAGAAGTAATAAATGAAACCATTAAATGGTAATTAGGAAACCATGAGCTAAAAACACCCAAAATGTGGCACCCAAGTCCTTATTCAAAATCCAACTCCCAAGTCCCACGATGAGTCCATAGGCTAAAGATAACATATTCTTTAATCCTGTCATAAGCTCATCATAATTGACTCACCAACTTGGGCACTCCATTTTGGCTCCATTATCTCCATTAAAATATGTATTATGATATGTCATAACATGCATCATAAGTTGGTCAACAAGTGTAACTTCCTCTTACAACTCTCGTATGAATCATAGGTGCTCTTACATTTTTGATGTGGGAGGCCCAACTTTTGAAGGCCATAACTTTTAATCTAGGAAGTTGATTGAGCCTATTTTTAAAATTAAAAATCTCAAAGAGATCCATGTTGCTAAGGCCTATTTCAATATTTTAAAGGCCAAAATTGACCTCGAGAGCTCTGATAATTGCATTTTGTGTTCTATAGCCCAAAAACTACATTCTTTCTTTTATTACTAAAATTAGGATGCAAGGTTGAGACACATTTCTTAATATTCTCCCACATGTCAAAGACCTTGCAAGAGTAAATGGAACACCAACATTGTCAACTATTTGCTAGGGTTGAAAGGCTCATAGACTTATTGCACCACTTGAACTTCTCTATTGTAACTAGATTTATCAATGCATTTGCAACATTATGCAAAGTTTTAAATTTACCTAACATCACCATCCCATCCTCCACCATGTCTGCAACATCATGCAAAGTTTTAAGTTTCAAAGTTTCTTCTAAATTGTAGAGCTCAAAGAGATCTACCCATCAGGCACTACTGCAAGCAGTATTGAATAGCCAATTTTTTTATTTTGGTCAAAAACCAACTCTATAGCCCATCAATTGAGTTTATTCAATTTTATAACTGAAAATTTACACTTTTTGTAATTGCAAGGTTGAGAAACCTTTCCTAATAGCTTCTACCACTTCATCTGTATCTATCTATTCAAAATATCTTTCCTTTGAAACTAGGATCCCCATTCTTTCCTTGGTATAGCACCAATTGTGTATAAGGATTTACTGTCTTCATCTTCACTCTCTTCTATATTCCTTGAGCATATTTTTTTCTACATATACACCTTTCATGCATTCATTAAATGGCATATGTAGTATCCTTCCATTACCTTGCAGTATTAGTTCCTCTTTAGTTGCATTGAAAATGTTATTAATCTGCACAAACCATGCAATATACAATATGATGTTAAAGACTTCTTTTGACCCCTCATACATATCAATAACTTTGAAATTAACTTTAATCCTTATCCCCATGAAATCAACTTGGACATTTTTTTCATGTACCAATTGGACATATTGGTCTTCCATCAGCTAAAGCTATATCATATGGCATTTTATGGAGTTACGATTTACCAAATGCCTCCAAAATTTCTTTAGGAATGATAGTACTAGTTAGTTTTTCCATCTCTTTTGAGTTTTGATAGATTTGATTTGTGGTTTCTTAGTTCTCTACCTTTCTTATTCCAATATTTTTAAAATTCTTTGAATTTTTACAAAATTCTATTAGACTAGTCATTTCTTTTAGATTTTAGGCTTCTCTTTTGGAAAAAATATTCTTTTTTATTCTCTTCTTGCTATTGTAACCTTTCTATTATATTTTTAGATTTTCTGACCACTAGGTCATGGTCATCTTTGTTACGATATTCATTTTCTTCTTCACTCTCATCATCTTCTTCAATTATGTGATTATTACTTGTATCTTTTCTTCAATGGGTTATGAGCATTGCTCTGTTCTCTCTCTTTTTAAAAATTTCAATAGCCTCTTTCTTCAATTGTCCTTTTCTCTGGTGATACTCATTTTCCAATAATTTCTATACTATTATAGAATATTCTCCTACTTTATGTCTAGGTTCTCTATCTTTTTTTGACATCTCCTAGTGTTTCATCCTTGTTCTTTTGTGATTTTCACTATTACCTTAATATTGCATGGTGCATTAAAACTCGACATTTCTTCACTTATAGTCCCTTGTATCTGTCCATTTTTATAAAAAAATAGATATCTTTAGGGCAATTGAACGTATCATGTGAATTGTGACCACAAAATCCATAACCTAATTTTTCTTCTCTTTTTGCTTCTACACTCATTAGCATAGTGACTTGTTATATTGCAATAATAGTAGGTTATTTTTTGGCCTCTTCCTCTACCTTGGCCACCTCTAGAATTGTTGTTGTAGTAATCACCTCTATTGTATCCTTGCAAATAATTATTATTATAGCTTGTAGAAGGTTCTCCATTTTGTATTTGAGGTACCACATGGTTGACCTTATTTATTTATCATTGATTTCTCTTCCATGTTAGTTCCTGGTAACCATGTGTTGTATAGCCATTTAGTGCTACTGTGGCCAATCCTTAGGCTCTATCCATGCCGAGCTATCAATAGCAGATTCTTCCTTATTCATTCCTGTAACCAATGGTTCACACTCTTCTTCAACTAACATGGGGAAATTATTTGGTAAATGTCTATCCCACTATTTACATATACTATAGTAACAACTTACCATTCTACTATGAACTTTTTGAAAAACTACCATTAATGCAATAACACACTTTGTTCCTTCAGCCATTGGACATTCATTTCTTAGGTTTCCTCTACTCCAATAGGTACACCAGATGTTACCCCTTCTTGGTGAAGGAGAAGTCTTATTTCTCTTATATTTTTCTAAAATTTCTTGTTTTAATTTTAATTTCTCCAATTCTAACGTTAATTTCTTAACTTCTTCATTTTGCAATAAGTTTTTTCTCCAAGATTGAGCTTCTATTCTAGTTTTTAATTTCGTTGCTTCATTAAAGTAGTAAATTATTTTCCATCTATTGCATCTCTGGTTTGTAATTTAAAACCAAATGTAAACCATTCTATCCTCTATTTTTCAGTTAGGGGTTCTTCCAATTTATGCACTAGACTTTTAAATCTCTAATCATATTGCTTCACTAATTCATCATTTCCTTGTATAATATCCCACATTTTCTCACACTTTCAATAGGAGAATTTGGTGAATAATTTTTTTCAAAAAATAGATCACTTATGTCTTCCCATTTCTTATCATGTTTGGGGCATACCTTGCGTAAAGGGTGGAATTTGGATGTTTTGTTTTTGATAGTTTTGGTGTATATCCTCCTTTCACCCTTACATTCAAGGACCTAGAGTTGAGTTGCAATGTACTATCATACCTTAGGTCACTATTGAGATGTAGGGAAACTTGGATTTTTATGATTAGATTGGCAATTTCCTTCTCTTATGCTCAATTGTATCTTAAAACCCTAATTATGCAAATACGGCAGTAAATGAATGAATTACAGAAAATGCTTCTGTAAAAAGATGTAAAATATCAAATAACTGTGCACTTGTTTTTGGGGTCCGAAGGTGGAAAAGTTGGGGACTAAAGAGCGGGCGCCCAAGTCCAAGGCCCTACTTTTTGTCGAGATCTGGAAACAAGGTTTGCAACCTGTATCTACTATATCAGAGATTTTTCCATTGTGGAAATTTGAGGACTAATGAGCGGGCACCCAAGTCTAGGTAGTTGTTTCTTTCATTGATCTGCAATCCTGACACTCTATTGTACCCTCCTGTAACTTCACTTTGTCTGCAACTCCAACTTGTAACCTGCAATCATGAAAACTTTGGGAGGGGGTTGTGGTATTTAGAGGCTTGCCTCAGTCAAGTCCCAGAGAGACATTCAATCCTTTTGAATACTGTTGTCAAATAGAGAGTGTGTGCCTTGGGAGGCAGAGGCAAAAACCAAATGATAAATGATCAATAATCACAATAGATATCACTTTGTAGTGAATATCTCATGGGAGGAAGAAGCTCTTGATTCCATGAGGAGATGGATGCTCAAATTTGCAAACACAAACACAGACAACACAAATTTGCTCTTGCAACACAATGAAAGCCTTGAATCACTTATAGAATGTCAATGCTCATCTAATGATCATCTAGTTTACACATGAATGCCTAAACATGCTTTTATATGCAAATACAAACACTCTCACCAAGATTTCGTAAATTCAAACTTACTGTGTTGGCCTAGGGACCAAATAACTGTCATAAACCAACACTAGAAATTTGGGCCTGATCCAAAATAGGGTAGGACTAGGGCGCAGGTGCCCAAGTCCTCCCCCCTATTATGGGCAGGGTTAGGTTCAAGGGGTCACCCTATGCCCCGTTTGTCATGATACCCAGGGTTCATTCCATCGGGATGTTGAATTATGATGCAAGATGTCCTAAATGCACACTAGAGACCTAGGAGCTAAACCTTTTGAGGGAAAAGCCCCCAAGGGGATATTTTCTGACATTACACCTTGATATATGATTTTAGAGATTCATCTCTTAGTGTTTCTACAAATTCATATAATTGAATCAGACTATCATCTATATTCTCTTTGCTTCAATAGGATTCCAAGATGAAGAGATGTCCACTTGCAGCCTTAGTATCCTTATCAAACACGGGGAGTTTAATCCTATTTGTGGCCATTTGTGTTATAGTGAAAGGTGTCCTTGGTTTGTCTTTTTGTTATAGGGTTTGTCCTTCCTTCTAATTTATCTTCTAATCTTAGTTTTCGTTCTCTCTTTTCCTCTAGTTCCTTTGCTTGGTTTTATCCTTCTGGTGGTTGACTAATTCTTTCCTCTGCCTTTCTCTCTATATAATTGGATTCCAAAATAGTACCTACCTAATATTTCTTTAAAAGCTTTTGCACACTCTTCTTGCTTTAGATCTCTCTAGCCTTACCAAGGATTCACTATTTATCTCTTTTAATACTCTTCTTGTCTTATTTGGCAAGGGGGATGACTCTTGATCTAGAGGGTCCACCTCTTCAAGGTGTCATTTCATCTTGGGAGATGTATCTTTTGGTAATTTATCATTAATTAATGATATTTTATTAATTAATAAGGGATTCTCCTAGATCCTTCTTCAATTATTTTAGTTGTATCAATTGTTAGAATCAAGGTAGACAACTGAGAGGGGGGGTGAATCAATTGTCTCAAAACTTTCTCTACTTATTAATCACTTAAATCCTTCTTGTTAATTCAGCAACATAATCATAAATTAATCATGGAAACATAATGCAATCATTCAAGAGTAGAAACGCATTAACACATATGACACCAAGATTTTGGCATGGAAAACCCGGTTAAGGGAAAAACCATGGGGTGACTAACCCAAGATTGTATTCTCTATTAGAAGAATAAAAGGAACAAAATGGCACATGCCAATTAGGGCTCACTGCCCGAGCACACTACTCACAAGAGGCCCACTACCTACAGGAGACACACTGTCTACAGAATAATTAAGTATTACATACTTGAACTGAACAATAGCATCTTCACCATGCTTGAGTCAGTTCCATTTAAGCCCAATACTTTTGCTCTGCCTTTCGCACTTCTCCTCTCTACCACTTTCTCATCACCGCCAAGATACCTTTGAAATGACTTCACAACTTCTTATTTATACAAGACATTTGACTTTGGGATAATCATCCAAGTCGGCATACATTACAGAGCAAATACATAAATACAATAGGACTAATTACAAAAAGACTTCACGCGGATCAATGCATTGTCAGCCACACAGATCTGAGACTTCAATCTTCTTTGAGGAACACACCATGCATCGCAGATCATCTTCAAGATCATCTGTAGGATGTGAAACTCATCCGGTCGGCCAAACTTAGGAAGAACATCATTATCCAAAAGTAATTCTTCAATTACGAGCTCAATATTCAATACGGACCACCAACACGAGCTGGACACAATCTAAAGACCTCCACAAGCTTGCCTGAATCACCAAGAACATCCACACTACTTCTGCTTACTAAAATCATTCTCTCTTTCATCCAAAACCTCAAGAACACAGTCTGTCATCATTGTCATATTGGAATAGATGCTTGCAGACCTTCAGACCACAAACCAATTGAGTTGTCAATTCATATTGACTTCCTAAACACTCCACCAAATCCGCAGAACAAGATATTGCCTTTCTGGAGCTCACCGGACCTATTTGTGTTACTCTGTCACCTCTGAACAATTGCCAGAACCGGTTTTACTCAAGTGGCCATAAGTTCTTCAGGATCTTCATGTGGATCTCTCAAAACTTAACTGGGTCATCTTAAGACACATCTACAAACCCTTTGATGCGCATCCTTTGATCTTCATCTTAGCTGGGATCTTTACCTCACTGTCTTCATTGTTCTTCTCTGTTCTTGATAGGACTAATTTTCTCGATATCCTTAGCATACAACTCATCCAATACTTGACATTAATGCAACAAGAGTATGTTGACATCAATGGCAACACCGATTAGGTCCATACTTGCAACATCAATGGCTAACTAATTGTATGATTCCCTTATACCCTCTATTTCCACATTCCTTCCCTAAAATTGTAAGTTTTCAACATCTCTACTTTTTGTAATTGTACACTTTTACGTACTATATTATCTAGATATTCTTCTCTCAACTTTAGAGGTTTTAGTTTTGAAATTAGGCTAATAATCCCTCAAATTCTTTATTAATTATGACCCTAATGTTAGATAGGTCTAGTTTAGAATAAATATTTCTTGTTTAAAATTCAATTTGCAAAGCACCCTTGCTTCTACACTCTGGAGTTAGGGATTCATCCCATGGAGTGCTAAGTTGTTTCTATGCTCTAGCTAAGCATTATTGCTTTTAGGCTCATTCTCTAATAATTCCTTAAATTCATCATATTTTCTTATGTCATATACTATTCTAGTCAAATTTTCTTTTGCTCTTTTTATATAGATAGTTATTTGTTCAGATGTTTCTTTGTTATTGAGTGGCATGGTACCTATTTATCCTTTTATTGTTAGATTCTCATCATTTTTAGCAGTAGACCCCTTGGCGCACTTAATCGCGACTTCTCTAGCCTTCTCCATTCTTCCATGGTATCTTTCATTTCTTTCTTGGGTTTTTTAGCCTTCTTTCTTTTTCCATGTGCATATTATAAGCCATTTTAATCTCTTTAAAAATTTCTCTCAATCTTTTATTGTCTCCTTTTGCCATAGGTGTTTTTTATTTAAATATTCATTAGGGTAAGCGCAAGAAGATGAGTACACTTTTTGGCAAAAAAGTGGAAGTGTTTTTCCTATTTTTCAAAATTTGTCATACTTGGAGTGACAATTTGAAGCACTTGCACATAAAATATTAAGATGATGTAAAAATATAAGATGTATGATTTTGTTTCTAGTTTTCAAATATATAATTTTTTTAATACCTAGATGATGCAAGTTGGTTCTTTATTGGATGTACAAAAAGTGGCTTTTTAAAAGTCCCATGTTTTTTGCCAAAGCATGCATGTGTACGACCAACATAATTTGACCTAAATTAAGGTATTTTTCAAATTCCTTTTGTGGAAAGATGCATAGGATGTTGAATTTTGGTTAAGATTTTTTTTTGTAATTTTTTGATAAATATAATTTTTTTATTAATTTTTTAATGGCCCTAATTAGTGTTTTTTAAAACCCCTCGTGTACGACTAGCATAATTTGAGCTAAACTAATCAATTCACTAATTTTTTTTATCATGTAGAGAATGATGTCTAGATTAGTCAGACATAATTTTTTTCAAGAAACTTTCAAAATAAAAAGTTATTAAAAAAATAGTAACGTATGTTATTTCAAGTTTATGAGTTAGTTTGTTTAGAAAATAATTAATAAATATAAATTTATGTTCAATACTAGAAAAAATTACATATTTGAAAACTAGACTTTCAGATCTACAATAGGTTTTAATTTCATTAAAATATTCTGAAAAAACATTATCAGCCACAGTGGTGAAACTAGTTTTTCTCTCATTGTTTTCATGGTCCCCTAGTTGCAGGTCCAAGGCTTAGGCTTGGGTTTCCAAGCCTTTACCAAGCCTAAAACCAATGCAAATTGGTGGGTGTCAAGTTTGAAATAATAAGAAATGGGTACCCATTTCTAAACAGGTGCATGTTACAAACGAGTACCTAATTTAAAAGTAATGGGTACCCGTTACTTTTAAAACAGGTACCTATTTTAAAACGGGCACCCATTTCTTATTTATCCATTTTTTTCATAACTTGGTAGTATGAATGAAACTTTACAACATTCTTTTTTACCAGTATGACTGACAACAACAAATTATGTGACTTTTTATGTGCAAAGTGTTAATTCGAGCTCTCAACATGACACTTATACAATTTTTATAGAGATTCAATCATAAGGAGCATTTTCAGATGGAATGAAGTTGAAAATTCATTTTTTTATGAGGATTCAATTTCTTGGAGAGACATTCAGTTTTACCAATAAGCCGACAACGATGAATTTTGTGACTTTTTTTATATGAAATGTGTCAATTTTAGCTCTCAATGAGACATATTTTATGTAATTTTTATAGGGATTCAATCATAAGGATAATTTTCAGATGGAATGAAGTAGAAAATCTATTTTTTAGAAGGATTCAAATCCTTGGAGAGATCAAACAAATATCAAGAAATTATCATATTGAACAAAGGATCTACATCTACTTGTATTTCATACATTTTTAAAGAAGGGATCCAACACATTTAGGTAATCATGGGATCAAATAAATGTCAACAAAAAAAGAAGAGGAAGGTTATGACATTTGAAGAAATTGAAGTACATCGAAGAAAGAGGCAAAACGACAAAGAGATAGGAGAGAGAGGATTAAAAAATGAAGAATGATGTAGCATCCAGTTCGATGACAATTGAAGAGGTCAAGAACATGGAAAATGCAAATATAAGAATGAATCCAGGTATGTCTTTGAATCCATTGAAAGATAATAAGATTAATGATTTAAAGTAAGCTAGATATTGTTAGTAATCATTTATGTTTGGGGTTTTGAGTGAGGCCTCTTCCCAAAAGTCCAAAGTCTCTAACACATTTTGGCCTCTGCAGTTGTTAAAAATGCAAGAAATCAGTCGTGTGCAGGTTAATATGTTGTGGCAGTGCCGCGAGACCACCAAGTGTTAAGCCCCAGTTTAGAACCACGTCGTTGCTTTTGCTTCCCGCGGAGCGTGCCATGTGTTAGCAGCGGAAGTAGCCCCTTAAAGTTCCAGCTTGAGCGCGGAAGGTGCCACGTGTCTGCTTCCACCAAAGTTTCAATGCAGTTTCAATATAAGTTTCAAGAGTGCCGCGAAAGGCACCACATGGAGGCACCCGAGGGATATAGAAAAGGCGACTAAAGGCCCGCGGGTGGTGACAAGTGGCAGCATCTGCCAAAGTTTCCAATAGACCCTTAATTTTTCTCAAAGGTAGCGCGGATGGTGACAACTGGCAGCCTCCGCTTGAAGTTTCATGAGCCCCTTAAAGTTTCATCTAAGCACGGAAGGCACCATGTGTCGAACAGCGGGGGCATTCTTTATTTGTTTCAATGGATGTGCGGAATGCGCCATCTGTCCCTTGTGGTTGCTACGGGGCGTGACACATGTCAGCACTGTTCTTTATGTTGCAATGTTCAGCGAGGCTGGAGGTGGGACCCTGCATTAAATATCAAGTGGGGCGGAGGACGCCAAGTGTCAGCTTCCGCCGGAATGTTTCGAAGGTGGGTCTTTAAGTTTCAAGAGACTGCGGAAGGCGCCATATGGCGGCTTCCACGGGAGTTTCAAGGGCCTCTTGTGTTTCAAAGGTTTTCGCAGGCTGTTTCATTAGGTCCCTTCTATGTCTCTCGGTGGTGATGTGGAACCTGCCACGTGTTGGCTTCTGCCTATGTTTCAAAGAGAGTCCCTAGCATTCCAAGGATGCCGCGGAGCTTGCCACGTGGCGGCTTTCATGCATGTTTCTAGCAGAAGGCTCTCGGCGGGGAGGATTAAGGAAAAGGGATCAACAGTTGAAACTTGAAGTGTCTGCATGACACGTTTTGGTTGGTGGGTGACTTTTCTGCATTTTTTGGGGCCGTTGGATCTCAGCGATGGGTTTTTGATCGATGGCCACGTTTTGAGCCTGTAGCGAGGGTTTTTTCTCGAGTATCTGCGACTGTTTTTGGCAGGAGAAACTTACTGTGGTTGCATTCCAGAGGCTGCGGGTAGATGAAACTTTAATGGCGGAGTTGCAGAGGTATGGGTCGATGATGGATAGGTCAACTACCAGATTTAAGAGAAAATCTTCAGGCGGCAGCCCAGATCCCGATCTCACCTGCTCTATCCTCTGTTTCTTGCTGCAGCATTTATTGTTTTGAGCGCCATTTCTCATGCATTGCATCTGGCAAATTTTTGATGTGCCATGTAATTAATGCTGAGTACATAGTTTTGCTATAAAAGGCAGACTGTGTCACTCATTTTAGGTTTTTGAATGAAGAATAGGGCATGAACTTGGTTGTTCCATCCCATTTTGGAGTTTATGTGTTGCAGCATGATTGTATTTTGCACATATTTCAATTTCAGTGTTGATTTTATATGAGAAATACTTTATTGCATGTGTTTATCTGCTTGTCTCCATTTGCTGCATGTTATTCTCCTTCTTCTGAATCTGGTTGCTAAGGGTTTCTCAGGTTCTAGGATATGGTTTTTTGTATCACATGTTTGATCTCTAACTTCCATTCAAGGAGTGGATTAAATTGTTTTAGGTTGAGCATGGGGAAGGTTGCATGTCAGCAGGGATATCTGTAAGTAGAGGCATTTAGATACCCATTCTTGGGCGATGTTTGTAAGGCAAGCATCAGTCCAGCCCCCTGAAACTTGAGTGAAAGTTGCAAACCATCTGTTGTATACGTCTAGTTGACTCCTTGCCCAATAGATAGGCACCAGTCTGTTTCTAAGTCAGTAGTTATGAACCAAAACCCCTTGTCTTACATCCAGGACATTATGTCCACCCATCTCATCACTTCCACCTATTAGTTGTAGGAGTAAGATTAGAAACCCCCTGCATACTCTCATACCCAACCAGACATATATGTCCAAGAATGTTGCCCACCTTGTGATCTGTCATGAAGATCTCGGTCCACACATGAGAGTATTCTGCCTGTTATTATAAAGCTAAATCATTGTGTTATTGGTCTAGTTAAGGTTATATCTTTAGTTATAGGGATACCCCCTTGGTGCGGCAGAACCAGAAGTGAAGGGGAGGCAGCTCACGCAACCTCCTGTATTAGTTGGCTGAATCTGCCTATGCATAGGAACTGGCAAACCCTGATGTTGATTCAGAAGAAAAACCAACAGATATAACATTGTTGAGATAAATGCTTCTACTATAAACAAGACAATAAAAAATGAAAATGAAAACCCTTGTATGCATGAAAATGAAAATATTTTTTTAAATTAAAATTTTAATGTTTTGAAGGATCTTCATGGTAATATATCTTGGAGATAAATTCAAACTCATGCAAATAGATTGTACAAACAATTTTTTTATAAAAAACTCTTGGATTTCAATGCCAACTTGTATTACAATTGATGAGAATGTCAAAAATGAGAAAAGTAATGAAAAAATTAGGCATTTTTGTAAAACCCAAAAAGGTGGATGAATCAATGGAACAAGTTATGTCTAGTGTTGCTAATGCTATTGGTTCTATTGGAAAAAATAGTCAATCTAAGGATAAAAATGCAACACGTTGAGCAATAACAACTGCTTTAGTTAATAAATCAGTTCTGAGAAAAAGAATGATAGTAAGATAAGTTGATGTTTAAATGTGCATGTTGTAACTTTAAGAAGAGCAACAAAGAGAAGAGTAAGTATTGAAGATGATCCAATCAACCAATGTTAGATTTTTAGTGGTAGATTCCCAAGGTCTGACATGAAATTAATTAATGAAATTAGGTCTTTGATTGAAAAATATTGGCATGATAATACAAGGGTTTCATCAAATGCTAGAGATGTTTCAAAATTAAGGGTGGGGTCAAAAAATCGTGATCCTCATCCAAAACATCTTTTAGACATGACTTAAATAGAATTATATAAAAAATTTTTAGATGATTCAGTTATAGAAAATTTTAATCTAAGTCAAAGATCATTTGAGAAATGTAAACCTTGGTATGTCAAGATCAATAAGCAACGAATATCTTGTTGTTGTAAAACTCATGTGTAATTTCATTATTTTTATGATGTTTTTTGATATATACATTGCACTTTACATACTAACCAAATTATGCAGGAATGTGGTATTAATATGCCACCTACAACAATTACAGATTTTATAACAAGCTTACTTTGTGAAACAACTGATGGGCAATTGTTTTTTTTAAAACCATGTGTTTCTGGACAATGCAATAAATGTGGTAACCATTCATTGTTAGGAGAATGCATGCTTGAAAGTAGTTCACATGATTTTAGACAACAGTTAGTGGATGTGAAGAGGTTCACCAATGTTCAATATCTATTAAAGGATGGAAAAATTGGAAAGCATTGTGAGTTAGTCATAGAAAAAAGTAGTGTATATGCATTCATCATAGAGTTCAAGAATAAGATTGTGTAAAAATATGTGAAACACTCTCAATATGATCGGTGGCTTGATGAACAATTCCACAGATGTAAGAACACATTTCCAATTGGAACTATACTTTTAGTGGTTAAATTTGTAGAAAACTATACCCTTGCTCCACAAGAGGAGATTCAATCACAATATTATAACTCAGTACAGATGGCCATATTTATCCATTTTGTATACAGACATGCAGTTGATAGTACAGAAGATGACAAGAAAATTTTGAGGGAGTACCATTTCTATGTGAGTGATAACCGGTTACATTCATCATAGTTTGTGTAGTATTGTTTCAAAGTATTTAATAAAAATTTCAAAGAAAGACAAATATAAATGACACATCTCATATGGTTAGACAACTGTACAGAACAATTAAAAAATGCTTGAATGTTTTATTAGTTAAGTAGAGCCCATAAAGAAATCAATATCCAACATATGTGGAGTTTCTTTGAAGCTGGACATGGTAAAGGAGAACATGATGGAGCTGGAGCATGTGTGAAAAGGGCTCTTGCTAGGGAGCAACTAAAATTTCATGATGCATCAAAATTTCAAGATGCACGTGTAATTGTGTATTGGTCTAAAACAAAATTGACTACATGATCAAGTGAAAACTCTAAAGTTCAACAGTTTTTTTGGTTGGTTGAAGAAGAAAACATTCCTCCACGATATGATTGTGATACAATTAGGGGATCAACCAAATGGCATTCATTTAAGAGTTCAGATGCAAGCACATGGACTATATGGACTAGGGAGCTCACATGTTTTTGTCAGTTTTGTATCACAGGTGAGTGGGAAGCATGTGAAAATACAGATTGGGTTGAAGAATGGAAACAAAGATTCTTAGCACCTCTACAAACACATGATCAAAATGACATAAAATTTGAGGAAGATAATCATTTGCAAGCATCAGATGACTATGATAGTATTTCAGACCTTGTACAAGAAGGTACATTAATTCAATATTTCTTTTCTATACATTTTTTTGCAATCTATATTTAATTGTATATGTATGCGTGTATATTTTTGTGACTTATTGAATTTGAAAGTTTTTTGTAGGACATGTGTATGTTGTTGTTGCACCTAAGGGTAATGAAGAAGAAATAGAGTATTGGTTGGCTCGGTGTGTTGAGGCAAAAAAGAAGTTTTTACAACCTAGAGTAGATGATGATAACTTCAAGTATCCAACAAGTTCTGTGGTTGTTGTTAGCACTTGGCTACATAAATATTTGATAAGGAAGAATGGTATATCTGCATTTGAAGATTATGAAAGACAAAAAAAATTGCACTATTTGCATCTGGTTGTGGAAACAAATATACAATTAGTGAGATATAAAGGGAGACCTGTCACAAAAGATTTATGGACACTTTCTATGGAAGAGCATGAGGCAATCATAGATGCATTACAAAAAAGAGAGGATACAGATGGTACAATGGAGTAAAATTTTTAAATGGTTAACAGGTATGTAGAAATTTTTAAACTTTTAATCTTTGTCTAGGATGTGAGTTTAGGATTAATATGATTGATAGTTAATTGATTGTGTCTCCCCTTAAGCATCCTCTTAATTCCCCTTAAACCATCCCCTAGCTATGTTCCATAAGATAGGTAAACTTAGGATTTAGTTTAATAATTTCAATATAGTTAATTGATATAACTTAGCACACCCATGTAACCAAAATACTAGAGTTAATTCCATCTTTTCTTAAGACATCCTCTTAACTCCCCTTAAGCCATCCTCTAGCTAAATGATATAAGTTGAAGCAGGAGCATCCAGTGGTGTAAGGGCAATCTCGCATCACCCGAAAAGATGATGTTTCAAAATCTTTGATGATGTTTCCATTTCTTTTCAAAATTAGTGTTTATGGTTCCATAATCACTTGAATAATGATGTAGAACATTCAGTTTTTCTAAACTACTAAAAATAGAAAATTGTCATTTTAGGAAAGTTTGCATTTGGGCATGGATTGAAGCAAAAATTTACAAGAAGCCTCGTAAACAAAAATAAGACCTTTGGCTAAGGAATCACGCAAAGATCATTTGTGAGCTAAAAGATATTAAAGTTTCTATTTCCTAAAAAACACCTAAAA
The DNA here is from genome assembly GCA_027924645.1 of Cunninghamia lanceolata. NCBI lineage: Eukaryota > Viridiplantae > Streptophyta > Pinopsida > Cupressales > Cupressaceae > Cunninghamia > Cunninghamia lanceolata. The sequence goes on along the minus strand of BSBN01000938.1, from coordinate 1,190,326 downwards.
ATTATTCAAATTCAGGTTTAAGGCACTAAATGGTTCCGTACGGGCCTGAAAATGACTGGAACCAACAGATCCTATTCTTAGCGCATAGAGACTCCATGAGCTTTCCAACACTTCAAACGACGCACCAATCAGACACCCAGATCAAAAGTTATGGCTCCCAAAAGTTGGCCTATTTTTGGTAGGAGATGCAAATTTTGAAATTTAGCTATTGGCTGCCAAAAAGGGCTATTAATAACCATTTTTGGGAACCTTGGATAGTAGTAGAGATAAGGGGGAAAGTGTAGAGTCAAGAACAGGCAGAAAAATAGAAACCTTAGCTGATTTAGGGTTATAGAAGGCAGAAGGTTCCAGAGTCTTGAGATTGGGAAGCTGTAATGTGTTGTAGCATGTGGAGGATTCATCCTCTGATTGTATTTGAGCTTCTATAATGTAATGGGTTGTCCAAATGAATAAAAGAACATTCTATTTTATGTGTGCAATTTTTGTTGTTGTGAGTTTTTTTATTTACTCCCTTCATCATAAGTTAGTGCATGTACCCTTACCAAAAATACTACAGTTGATTCCATCTCCCCTTAAGACATCCTCTTATCTCCCCTTAAGCCATGCCCTAGCTAAATGATATAAGTTAGTGCATGTACCCTTACCAAAAATACTATAGTTGATTCCATCTCCCCTTAATCCATCCTCTTAACTCCTCTTAAGCCATCCCCTAGCTAAATGATATAAGTTAGTGCATGTACCCTTACAAAAAATACTACATTAGTTTGCATATCCTCTTAATCCATCCTCTTAACTCCCCTTAAGCCATCCCCTAGCTATGTTCTATAAGTTAGGTATTAAACTGATGAAGAGGGTAAATCATAAAACACACAACAACAGAAATTGCACACAGAATATAGAACTTTTTTTATTGATTTGGACAACTTATTACATTACAGAAGCTCAAATACAATCAAAGGAATCTACTCTCCACAGGCTGCAACACATTACAACTTCCTATCACCAGACTCTAGAATCATCTGCCATCTGTAACCCCAAATCTTCTAGGGTTTCTGTTTTCCCGCCTATTCTTGACTCTACACTTTCCCTCTTAACTCTACTACTACCCAAGGTTCCCAAAAATGGTTATTAATAACCTTTTTAGCGCCCAACAACCTAATTTTAAAATTTGCATCTCCCTCTAAAAATAGGTCAACTTCCGGGAGCCATAACTTTTGATCCAGGTGTTCGATTGACAAACTATTTTATGCGTCAGAAAGCTTGTAGAGTGCCCTACACGCTAAAAATTTGCTTTGTTAGTTTCAACCATTTTCAGGCCCGTACGGGGCCGTTTAGTGCCTCAAACTTGAGTTTGAATAATTTTTAGGCATTTTTCGGGAAACAAAAACTTTAATATCTTTTAGCTCACAAATGATCTTTGCATGATTCCTTTGCCAAAGGTCTTATTTTTCAGTTATGAAGCTTCCTATAAATTTTTACTTCATTCCGTGCCTAAATGCAAACTTTCTAAAAATAGCAGGTTGCTATTTTTAGCAGTTTGGAAAAATTGAAAGTTCTACATCATTATTCACACGATTATGGAACCAGAACCACAAATTTTGAAAAGAAATGGAAAGAACATCAACAATTTTGAAACACATCTTTTTTTTAGGTGATGCAAGATTACCTTTACACCACTGGATGCTCCTGCATCAGACACCAAGGGTAATTTGAGAAGTGACTCTGTCATGTCTCAGGTGATTGTGTGAGGAAAACCCAAACGATCAACCTTTGCCTTAGACAACCAAGAAGAATCTTCAACAGGCCTTTCTTTCCATTTCACCAGGTATTCTTTATATTGCCTGTTCTGAGTACTTCTTCCCATATGGCTATTCAAGATCTCTTCTATCTCCTCTGTTGAAGTAGATGCTGGAATACTCCACTGTTCTTTTGTTGGTCCATCCTCTGTAACACCTTCATGATATTCTGATAAATCAGCAATGTTGAAAACAGGGGAAATGTTGATCCCACTCAGCAGCTCCACCTCATATGCATTTCCTGAATCATGTTTCTTCAAAATTTTGCATGGTCCGAATTTCTTCATTTTCATCTTATTATATGTTCCAATTGGGAACCTTTCTTTTCTCAAGTGAACCATGACTTCATCTTCTACCCAGAATTCCTTATATCTCCTCTTCTAATCCACCTTAGCCTTGTATTGAATATTCATCTTATTAATGTGCCTTTTCACGTCTCCATGGAAATTCTTCATGTGTTCTGCAAAGTCTTCAGCCTCGACACTTGTCTTTTCTCCTTTGTCCATATTCTTTAACTCAGAAGCATTTCTTGGACTATTCCCATATACAATCTGGAATGGTGATTTACTAGTACTCCTATTGACAGAATTGTTATAAGCAAATTCTGCTTGTGGTAAAATTAAATCCCATCCCTTGGGCTTATCTCCTACTAAGCATCGTAGTAGGTTACCCAAACTCCTATTCACCACTTCTATCTATCCATCAGTCTGTGGATGCTGTATAGAACTGACTTCAAATCTGTCTTTAACTTCTTCCACAATGGCCTCCAAAAATAACCAACAAACTTGGTATCTCAATCTGAAACTATGCTCTTTGGTAGACTGTGTAATCTCACCACCTCCCTAAAAAATAACTCTACAATATGAACAGTATCATTAGTCTTCTTGCAAGGAATAAAATGTGCCATCTTTCAGAATCTATCCACCACCACAAAAATAGAATCATGTCCTCTCTGTGTCCTTGGTAAACCAAGAACAAAATCCATACTAATATCATCCTATGGCTTCTCTGGTATAGGTAATGGCTGATATAGACCTGTGTTTTGATTTGCTCCTTTCGCCATCTGACATACTCTACAACTTTGCACAAATTTTCTCACATCCTGCTGCAACTGTGGCCAATAATAATTTTCACCAACAATAGCAATGGTCTTATCTTGACCAAAGTGTCTAGCCAATCCTCCACTATGCTTTTCTTTAATTAGGTTCTCTCTCATGGAACTCCTTGGAATGTACAACTAGCTTCCTTTAAACAACATGCCATCTTGGATTATGAAATCCAACCATTTTATCCTATCCAAAGTAATAGGTTCCAGACAAGCTTTCTAGGCCTCTGCAAAATCTGAATCTCCAGGATACAAACTTTTGAGCTCATCAAACTCAACAGCCTCTATCTTCATTTTTATCAACAAATTTTGCCTTCTATTCAAGGCATCTGTAACTCTGTTGGACTTCCCACTCCTATGCTTCAAAACAAAAGTATAGCTCTCCAAAAACTCAACCCATTTTAAGTGCCTCTGGTTCAACTTTCCTTGACTATTAAGATACTGCAAAGCTTGATGATCAATATATAAAACAAACTCTTTTGGCAACAAATAATGTCTCCATTTCTTCAAAGCTTAAACTATTGCATAGAATTCCTGATCATAAACAGAATACCTTTTCTTGGCATCATTAAGCTTCTCACCAAAATAGACAATGGGCTTACCTTCTTGACTCAAAACAACTCCTCTAGCACTGCCACTAGCATCACAATCTACCTGAAATACTTTATTGAAATCTGGAAGTGCCAAAATAGGTTGCTCTATGACTTTTTGCTTCAATGTATCAAAGCTTTTATCTACTCCTTTAGTCCACCTAAACTCCTTTCGATCCCCTGTCATTGTCTCAGTTAGGGGTGCACAAACGCTACTAAAATTTCTGATAAACTTTCTGTAAAAACTTGCCAAACCATGAAAAGATCATACCTCCGTAGCACTCCTTGGCATAGGCCATTCAATGATAGCTCTTACTTTTTCTGGGTCCATCTTAAGACCTTCCTCTGAGACAACAAATCCCAGGTATACCAACCCTTTGCAAAGCTACATTTCTTTAGATTGATCAATAACTTCTCCTCCCTTAGCTTGTCCAAAACTCTTCTGATATGCATCATATGCTCATCCCAAGTCTTACTAAAAATTAAAATATCATCTAAATAAACAATAACAAAATTTCCCAAAAATTCTTTTAGTACCTCGTTCATGAGCCGCATGAATGTGTTCGGTGCATTGGTTAGCCCAAATGGCATGACTAACCACTCACACAAACCCTCCTTTGTCTTGAAGGCTATCTTCCATTAATCTCCTTCTCTGATTTGGATCTGGTGATACCCACTCTTTAGGTCAATTTTCATGAAGTACTTGGCTCCACTCAAACAATCTATTATGTCATCCATTCTTGGCAATGGAAACCTGTACTTGATTGTGATCTTATTGATGGCCCAAGAATCTGTACACATTCTCCATTCTCCATCTTTCTTTGGTGCTAGTACTGCAAGTACCACACATAGACTTAGGCTCTCCCTTATCTGTCCCTTCCTTAACAGCTCTTGAACTTGTCTGTTTAGCTCTTCACTCTCTGCAAGAGTCATTCTGTGGGCTGCCTTATTCAACAAACTAGCTCCTGGTATCAAATCCATTTGGTGACTTATTTTCCTCACCAGTGGTAAACCTTCTAGTACATTATCAGAGATAATATCCTAAAATTCTTCCAACATATCTGAGACTTCTACTGGTACATCATCACATTTCTCTTAACTAATCTTAGGAATCAATGCAAAGCAATGATGCTCATGATTCATACCCTCCAAAAATTTTCTACCATCTACCAAACAAATTCTGGCAGTACTACATACCTTTTTTTCCACCTCCCTTAAGGGCTTCAACTTATGACAAACTCCATCCTTTGTTAGGGAGTATGTGTTTGCATGGCCATCATGGACATCGCTCCTATCATACTACCATGGCCTCCCCAATAACATATGACATGCATCCATCAGTATGATGTCACACAGCACCTCATCATGGTAGTCACCAATCTTGAACTTCACTAAACACTGCTCATTGACCAAAGCTCTATGGTCCTTTTGTAACCATGCAATCCGATATGGATGCGGATGCTTTCTTCTTGTCAACTTCAACTTGTCAACCATCTCCTTTGAAACAAGAGTGTCAATGCTTCCACTGTCAATAATAATATCACAACACTTACCGTCACATTTGCACCTTGTGTGGAATAAACTCTTCCTCTGATTGGGTTCTTTCTCCTCATTCAACAAAGTTCTTCTGACAACTAGGGTTTCTCTCCTTTCAACATCTTTAGAACACTCAGACTGTGCATCTTCGTCTACATGTGCAACTCGTGCATTACCTTCAGGCCTTCAATTTGTCCTTCCTTGATGTTGTGGGCACTCGTATGCTTGATGCCCTTCTTCTCCACATTGGAAATAGGTTCCTCTGAAACCTCTTCTTCCAGGTCCTTGCCCAGGTCTACCTCTTCCTCTTACTCTTTGCTCACCATTGTTCTGGTCATGAGGGCGGTAGGTATTATCTCCTCTCTGATTTCAACTGGTGTCGGCTTCTTCAATTTTGTTTAAATCTTCATTTTGGCCCCCATAGGGTCTTCCACTAGTCCTTCCTCCTTGACCTCTTCCCCTTTGTTTGTTGTCAAATCTTTTATTCAGCTTCTCTTCCAACTTTAGGGAAAACTGGTATGCATCTTCTATGGTGGTCATTCTGACCAGGCTCAGCTCCTCTTGAATACTCGGCCTCAACCCATTAATGTAACGGGCTACCTTCTCCTTGTTGGGCTTTGCATGACCTGTCCTAATAGTAATTTTATAAAACTCTTCTGTATACTCCTTAATAGACTTGTTACCTTGCTTCAGTCCTTATAGCTTCTTCAGCAGTGCCATCTCATAGTCCACAGGAATGAACTTTTTCTTTAGTTTCTCCACCATCTAGTCCCATCTGGTGATCTTTCATTTTCCTCTTCTGTTCCTCTCTAACTGGACCTCCTTCCACCAAATACCGACGTGGCCCTTCAACTTTGTTTTTGCAAACTTGACCCGATCTGGGTTTTCCACATCTTCATACTCGAAATACTCCTCCATGTCATTGATCCAATCAATAAGCTGTTCTGTATTCAAATCTCCAGAATATGTAGAAACTTTGATCCTGGGCCTCTTTCCAATCTTAGAAATGGTCCTCAATAACCTAACTTCCACAGAATCTCCTACAGCTTCTTGTTCTTCCTTCGATAGCTCTTCTTCAACTTCATCTTCACTTTCTTCTCTTGTTCTCAGCTCAAACCCTCTTTGTAGCTCCTCTTGCAATGCATCGATTTGTCTTTGTAGGGCTCAAAAACCCTCTTCCATCAAAGCATTCCTCCCAATGCAATTTCTTTGTGGAGGCATCTTGATCTCCACAGCAAACCCACAACCTCAGGTCTTGGTGTAAACTACCTCACGGTCGGCGATCTATCTACACACTCAGGAACCCTTGCTCTGATACCACTTGATGAAGGGGGTAAATCATAAAACATACAACAACAGAAATTACACACAGAATATAGAACTTTCTTTATTGATGTGGACAACTTATTACATTACAGAAGCTCAAATACAATAAGAGGAATCAACCCTCCACAAGTTGCAACACATTACAGCATCCTATCACTAGACTCGAGAATCATCTGCCATATGTAACCCCAAATCTGCTAGAGTTTCTATTTTCCTGCCTTTTCTTGACTCTACACTTTCCCCCTTAACTCTACTACTGCCCAAGGTTCCCAAAAATGGTTATTAATAGCCTTTTTGGCGCCCAACAACCTAATTTCAAAATTTGCATCTCCCTCCAAAAATAGGTCAACTTTCGGGAGCCATAACTTTTGATCCGAGTGTTTGATTGATGAACCGTTTTATGTGTTGGAAATCTTGTGGAGTGCTCTATGCGCTAAGAACCCACTCTGCGAATTCTAGCCATTTTTAGGCTCGTACGGGGCCGTTTAGTGCCTCAAACTTGAGTTTGAATAATTTTTAGGCATTTTTCAAGAAATGAAAACTTTAATATCTTTCAGCTCGCAAATGATCTTTGTATGATTCCTTCGCCAAAGGTATTGTTTTTTAATTATGAATCTTCCTATAAATATTCACTTCATTCTATGCCCAAATACAAACTTTCTAAAAATAGCAGGTTGCTATTTTTAGCAGTTTGGAAAAACTGAAAGTTCTACATCATTATTCACGCAATTATGGAACCAGAACCACAAATTTTGAAAAGAAATGGAAAGAACATCAACAATTTTGAGACATATTTTTTTTGGGTGATGCAAGATTTTCTTTACACCACTGGATGCTCCTGCATCATAAACTTAGGATTTAGTTTAAAATGACTTCAATATAGTTAAATGATATAAGTTAGTGCATGTACCCTTACCAAAATACTATAGTTGATTCCATCTCCCCTTAATCCATCCTCTTAACTCCCCTTAAGCCATCCCCTAGCTATGTTTCATAAGTTAGGTAAGTACAATTTAGTTTAATTAGGTAGTTCTTAAAATGTGAGTTTTGGATTAAGTATATTTATAGGTTATTGATTTACTAGCATGCATCTCCCCTAATTGATTACATCTCCCCTTAAGCCATCCTCTTAACTCCCCTTAAGCCTTCATATTAATATTCCTAATTCTCTTAGATCATGACACATTCTAACTTTTTACATTTCATTACATGGTGCAAGAGATGGTTTTGTAGTCATAACAGAGGCTGGAAATATAGAAGGTGTTTTAAATTATTATTTAAATTACACTTACACTTTATATTAGGTATTCACTAGACCTATACTATTAATTATTTTAATTTATTCTTCAATAGTTATTTCCTTTCATTATAATTTTAATGGAACTTCTTAACAAATTCTATGTTTAAATAAAATGATCTCTAGGTTCTAAATTTTTATTTACGTTTCATCATGGCTTGACCTCTAGATTTGTTTTTGCTTGATCACATGTAGTGTTGAAAGGATTTCAAGCTATTGTTTCTTGTTGCACAAGTATGATCTCTACACATGCTCGATATCTAGAGTCTTCAACTTCTAGGTGTCAAGTATAAAATGTTAGATCTAGACTTAGAGAATAATGAATAAAATCTAGGTGTCTCTAGGTGTCTTGGGTTTTAACTATAATAGGTGTCTCTACCTATTTCTTAGGTATACTATATGTCAACTAGGTCTAGAGACTCTTAGAAAAAGGTATAATCTAATCTAGGTGTCTTAGGTAAATACTATATATCAACTAGGTCTAGAGACTAGAATAAGGTATAATTCAATCTAGGTGTCTTAGGTAGATACTATATGTCAACTAGGTCTACCATAATAGGTGTTCAGAGGTGTCTTAGGTAGAGCTATAATAGGTGTCAAGATGACTTAGGTCTAGACTACGATAAGGTATAAAGAATAGGTTTCTTAGATCTACTATGTCTATAAAATATAGATACATACTATAAAATAGGTGTCTTAGGTGTCCTATATCTACTAGAATACATGTGTCTTAGGTCTTAGGCGAGGCCACATGAGCTTCCACCTTCATGTGGTTGGCCTTGTCAGTATAAAATCTTAGATCTAGACTTAGAGAATAATGTATAAAATCTAGGTGTCTCTAGGTGTCTTGGGTTTAACTATAATAGGTGTCTCTACCTGTGTCTTAGGTATACTATATGTCAACTAGGTCTCTAGACTAGAAAAAAAGTCTAATCTAATCTAGGTGTCTTAGGTAGATAAGTACTATATATCAACTACCTATCTAGAGACTAGAATAAGGTATAATTTAATATAGGTGTCTTAGGTAGATACTATATGTCAACTAGATCTACCATAATAAGTGTCTAGAGGTGTCTTAGGTAGAACTATAATAGGTGTCTAGGTGACTTAGGTCTAGACTACCATAATGTATAAAGACTAGGTGTCTTAGGTCTACTATGTCTATAAAATCTAGATATATACTATACAATAGGCATCTTAGGTGTCCCACGTCTACTAGAATACATGTGTCTTAGGTCTTAGGTGAGGCCACATGAGCTTCCACCTTCACATGGTTGGCCTTGTCAGTATAGAAATTTTATATTTCTTGAAGCTAAGGGAAGCTCTTTTTCTTGTACAAAGAAGTTATGAAAAACCAATTAATGCATTGATTAAGTTGTTATTATTTGGTGTTCTTGATGAAATTACATACAAAATGCCAATTATATTATATTTTTAGAAATTATAATTTTTAGTTTTTTTTGAAATTAGAAGCAAATCTCAAAAGTTTTAGTAGATAGAACCAAGTATTCTTTATCAAATTTATATATAACAATTTAGAGTAGGTATTTGTCTAATTTTCTTTTGATATTTAGGTTAAAGGTATTTCTCTTTTTTTCTTTTGATATAATTTAGGGTAGACCTAAATTTCTGTAATTTTCTAAATTTATTTTGTAAATTTAAAGGATAGGTATTTCTCTAATTTTTTTTTTCTTTTTGTAAATTTATAGGCTAGGTATTGATCTATGAAATGTTTAATAGATTAAATAAATTGATTAAACATGGTTACTCTTGACATTTATCTAATAAAAAAAATTGCCTAAAGATTTAACTCAATTATAATTTAACAAGTCCCAACATTTGACTCATGTATTTATCCAAACATAACCATAGAAATTACTAGAATAACCTATCTCTCAACAAATAAATATTTGTAAGATTTAGTGCCTGTGATCAATTGCCTTAATAGAATTTCCAATTATTTATATTCATTCTAGCTCAACAAAGTTAATTTTCATTTTAATTTGTAAATTTAAGGGGTAGGTATTTCGATACAATTTTCTATAAAGCCCCTACAATGTCCAAATATAAATTATGAAAAACTTACTTCTAACCTAACTTGTCAAGAACATATTAAGCAAGCAAAGATTAAACCTAGTCAAAGAATAGAAATATACCAAAAAATTATTAGTAATTACATGCACATGTATGATATCTAGTCCGTATAAATATCCAACCTAGTCTATATCTAAAAAATGTTTAATAAATTAAATCAATTGAAATTTTCCTCTTATCTAATTAGAATTAGTAGTTTGCAATTTTACAATTAAACACACGATAATTTGAAGTATTAAATATGAGATATGAAATTAAAGTTTGATTATAGATGCATATAGTGGACATTCAATAAATAGTAAAATCTAGTCTAGATGAAATAGATGAAATGGTCTATGAGATATAAATACTAACATAATAACAGTCCATGTAAAAATAGTGAAATAGTCACAATACATATGTCCAGTCAATACTGAAATAGTCATAAAATCCTCATGAAATAAACAATCTAATACACATGTGTGCACCCTAAGTTTGATCATCATCCATTTCAAGTCGCCTTTTGGTCCCACGTGACTTAGAGGGTGGCTCATGTTGTGTACAAGAAAAAAGAAGCTTCAAATTATTTTTAATGTCAAAATTGCATCCAAATTATTTAAATCAAATAGTCAAAACCAAACCATCAAATTAAATTTTTAAATCTAAACTTGAAAATGTCTAAGCATACCACAACGGGCTCATCATCTCTTCTGCCATGCTTGTGTGCAACATATGGTACTAATTCTGGCAGACTAAATGTTTGTGTCGCCAATTCCTATATTTCAATAAACACATGAATTAGGCTAGAGTAGAGATACAAAATGCAAGGTTGAATTATATAAAAGACTTTGAAATGACATAGGATTTAACTATAGGACCTGAAATATGAGAGATGACTCATGCATCTATGCAGGCTCATCAATGATAGGATTAATTGAGCCTGCACCTATATATATATATATATATATATATATATATATATATATATATATATATATATATCTGTGTGTACACATGTATATATAAATTCAACTTTAAAGAAGAATTTAAAATCATGAAATTATATAGGAAATTCAAATTTAAACTAAAAATGTACAATTTTAAGATCTACAAACCATGGAATATGAAGCGGGCTCCTGCATAGATGATGGTGCCTCTGGTCCTGGATGACTTGGCTGGTTTGACACAAAAGTGTTAGGACCTCCCATTTGCTTTAAATTAAAAAAAGGTTCATCACATTTGCATATTAAATTTTATATTATTAAAATAATATATCCAATTAAATAATCTCTAGAGGTCCTAATTTTTATACGTCAACCGTATATGGTCTACCCATTTCTACTGATGTTGACACTAAATGGTCCAATCGTGATGAAGTGGCAGCAGCTGATGGAGTCATTTGTACCAATCAACATGTTTAATATATTTAAAATTTATTAAAAAGATTGATACTTGATAATTGGATCTATATTAATTTGTATTTTAAACTTAATTTTATTAAATGTGGCATACATATCGAGTCCATATGAGTGAATAATGTAGCCAAAAAGGAGTGAATCATGTAGCCAACATAGACCAAGGGCATGTGTTGATCCAAATTATTATCACCATGGGCACGTGGACTACAATGGTGTCAATGGTTGTGATGCGCTACTAGGAACAACACCAAATTCTCCTCTAGGCTCTATGGGCTCTCAAGGATTGACTTCATCTACCAAGCAAGTAACTTGGTCAATTAAGTTTCCTGAGAGTGACGATAACACTCTGAGTGCCGAGACGATCGTCCGCTGGTGAAAGGTCACAGGAATAGAGGGTGGAGAAGGGACAATAGGTGCAGGGGCAAACATCAATTTGGATTGACACGTGCCCCTAGTCTATGTTGTGGCATTCCACCACCCACGCCCTGAAATGATCTCATACCAAAATATTTGGGCTTTAAGCCCATCTCAAACTCCGCCCATAATTTTTTCAAAAAATAAAAGGGAACCTCAAAATTAGCATGAGGTGGATGGTCAAAGACCATCCACCACCACTCCTAGAAATTATCAGCTATCTATTGATGTGTGCACCATCTTATTGAAATTCTCTTTTTATTTGCTGGTATTTGTTAACCTATGGAGAGATCAATGAAATATGGGGCAATTGTATTTTTTGTAATATGTAGATCATTGATCTCTTTATACGAGAGACCGTCATCATAAAATTACCTCCTCTCTTCCCGCCATGAGCGGAATGTGTCTAGATCGGTGTGAATAGCTCTCACCGAATCAATAATAGTTTGCATTGTAGATACAAACCATGAAATGTGTGGTGGGGTTTGGATTTGGTTTTGCAAGAAATTGATTTTTTCTTGCAATGTTTGTATATTTTCATCAATTGTTGCTCGCAACTGAGCCTCATCAAGTGGTTGTGGACCAGGTGGTGGTGGTGGTGAAGGGGGGGTCCTGGGCTAGATCGGCCATGTGTACAAATAGGTTCTAGAAGTAGAGCTACAATTACAAAAAATAATTTTAAAATTGAATTAGGAATTGAATATATATATATATATTTCATGTACAATGTATAAGTTTAAATATGTATACATATAAATTGGAAACTTGGAAATATATAAATTTGCATGGTTTAAACAATACATTAAAACTTAAATTTAATTTTACATGATTTAACATATACATGTGCATGAACAACTAAGTGGTCCCCTTTCCAAGAAAAATTTAAAATTTATCTAAAATGTAAATTATCAAAATTTATGTTTAAGAATCATTCCTAATAGTTTTATTGTATAGCCTAAATGTCATTCCATCTAGCCATGTTACCATTCCTATTTTGATCCTAATCCATGTTTATCCTTCCTAAACTGTGTTTTATCTATTCAATCTTTAAACCCATGTCCTATGCACTCAACATTATTTTTTTTTCCATTATCGTTGTCCTCTTTGTTTTAGGCCTCAAGTTGTCATAGATAGACATGGATATGTTTTAATTAAAGATTTAAACATAATAAAGTGATTTAGATAGGTTTTAGGTTTAGGTTTAATAAGTCATTTAGGCTAGGTCTACAAAAAGATATTAGGGTCATGTTGTGTCTAATTTGTAGGTTTTTAGCTTTGAAAGAAAAGAGTTTTACAAATTAGGGTTAAATTAGGACTAATACGAGACTCATTAGGAACATTGAAAGCCATGAAGACTAGAAGAATTTAGTAGATAGTGTATAACTAGTTCAAGGTCTATATATAGACAATTTCAAATGATCTTTTGAAATATCATTCCTAAAAGTTTATTGTATAGCCTAAATGTCATTCCATCTAGCCATGTTACCATTTCCTATTTTGTTCCTAATCCATGTTTATCCTTCCTAAACTGTGTTTTATTTTATTCAATCTTTGAACTCATGTCCTATGTACCAGAAACATTATTTTATTTTTTCCATTGTTGTTGTCCCCTTTGTTAAGCCTCAAGTTGTCATAGATGGCTAGATATGTTTGAATTAAAGATCATTATAGATTTCATGAGCTTAACTTTGATGGCTTGACTAATAATTTAAAATCATTCTTGTTACCATCTGGGGCACTACAAAATAAACATAAATACCTATCCAAGCCTCTACTCGACATGTTCTAGCATGTGACCATATATGTACAAGTTTTTAAATGATTTTTAATGCATTCAAAGGAAGTTAACTTGAATTTGATCAATTCACTCTTGGATTTGACTCCCTATTTGCTATGTATGCTGAATTTGATGGCACACTTCCATTGAACCCATGGTTGGATGACTCAGAGGTGAAGAACATAATAGAAGCATGGCTTGAGGGATTGGTCTTAATTTGCTTGGCTTTACCTCACAAATTTTGAAGCAAAAAACTAGTTGGTATACTATAGACCTTGGTTATGACTATAAAAGGATGAAGTGACCTAGGATTTTCAAATTATTTTTTAGGTCCCCTAAAAGGAATAATGTGATTAATGAGAAAGGCTCCCTTCTTTACAAGAGGATATAGAAGGACTTCGAAAATCATTCATGCACAAAAGGTAGGGAGAAGACCCAGTAGTTGAGGCCTAAGGATAATGATGGCATTTTCTCCCTCTATGCATGCATATGGAAAGGTAGAACTTGTAGAATAAGCTAGAACACCCACAATTTGTACCTGCATAATCATCATATTTGGATTGGTATTCTTTGTAAATGTGACTAGTTTGAGCTAAATGAATGTTTTTTGTGAATACAATGGTCTTTATATATATGCATGTTTAATATGGTAATGATTTGATTTCTTCTATTCACTTGTAAAATGGATATAAAATGTATGTTTCCATAAAATCTTGCATAAGGTATATGTCATTTATTGAGGTGAAAGTAGCAATGGTATACATCATTAATGTTCTATTTGTAGAAAATAATCCCATGTGATAAAGTTTATTATATAGCCTAAATGTCATTCCATCTAGCCATGTTACCATAAATCCTATTTTGTTCCTAATTCATGTTTATCCTTCCTAAGTGTTTTATTTTATTCAATCTTTGAACCCATCCTATGTACACTCAACATTATTTTAAAAATTTTCCATTGTTGTTGTCCCCTTTACCCCTTTGTTAATCCTCAAGTTGTCATAGATATATGGATATGTTTAAATTAAATATTTAAACATAATAAAGTGACTTCTAGGTTTTAGGTTTAGGTTTAATAAGTCATTTAGGTTACGTCTACAAAAAGATATTAGGGTCCTGTCCTGTCTAATTTGTAGGTTTTTCGCTTCATGAAAAGAGTTTTACAAATGATTAAATTAGGACTATGAGACTCATCAAGAACATTGAAAGCCATGAAGACTAGAATAACCCTATAGTGTATAAATAGTTTGAGGTCTATATAGGGGGAAAGACCCAATAGGTGAGATAATATATGTGCATTTAAGGACCAATATTTTTAAAATTTTCGTACTAGTAGTTGTGACTTTAAGCTTGTTAGTGTTGTACTATAAGTACTAATAATTTAATGACTTTAACCAATCATGTGATTAGAAATCATTAGTTTTCCATAACTTCCATGATGCTGTATGTGAATGCTTCTGGATTTGACTGTGTTACTTATTTTTACTCAAGGTTTTGAATCACGCTCAGTGATCCATCATCAGGAGAATGAGAGCAAGAGAGGAGAAAAATAAAAATGATGGATCACTCTCCTGATGATGGATCACTGAGCTTGATTCGAAACGTTGAGTAAAAATAAGTAACACAATCAAATCCAGAAGCATTCACATACACAATCATGTGATACCATATTAGCCCGCCAACAAAACATGACTTAATGCACACCTATTGGTCCACCCTTTTTTTGGGGAACTATTTGACACCTCAACAAAAAGCATGTTGATGTGGCATCATATTTGATGGTATGGCCCTAAAACCTTATTTATAAGCAGGGGCCTTGCCAAGTAAGCTACTATAAAATTTTTGGAGTGATTCAAAATTGTCACGTATGATTTTGAGAGGCGTGAAGTTAGGGTCCTCAACTACTGGGTCCTTTCCCCTAGACAATTTCAAATAATTTTGAAATATCATTCCTAAAAGTTTATTGTTAAACCTATATAAAAGAAACCCTAGAAGTTCTATCAAACTAGGTAGTTCATGGAGGGATTGTCATGTGGCCATAACTGTTTACAAATATTATATATAGATGTCCATATGTTTAAATTAAATATTTAAACATAATAAAGTGAAGTTTCTAGGTTTTAGGTTTAGGTTTAATAAGTCATTTAGGTTTTAGAATAGGCCAGTTTAGTTTATGAAACCCTTGTTTATGAATTAGGGTTTTACGTTTTAGTGTTTATGAATTAGGGTTTATGGTTTATGAATTAAAAGTTTATAGCTTATGAATTAGGGTTTAGCACTTGTTTTCAATCTAGGGTTTAACATATATAGTTTAACATTGTAAAAATAATAAAAACAACAAAAAACAAAGCAAAAAATAATGAAAAATAATAGAAATTGATGGGCAACCAACCTGGGGCAGTTGTTACTCAATTTGGATGAGGCGGGGATGTTTTGGAGGCAAGAGGTGGGGTCAGACGATGCAAATACCTATTCTTGGCGTCGTTCTCTCTGCTTTTACATGACCTATAGTTGTTAAAATGAAGCTACATGCCTATTTTTAAAAATATACTTTTCAAAAATGGGTACCCGTTTCATTTACGAGCACCTGTTCCATAACGGGTGCCTGTTTAGCTTCGGGTGCCCGATCGTAAATGGGAACCCGTTTCATAACAGGCACTCGTTTCGGCTCAGGCTCCCATTCCTAAACGGGCACCCGTTATTTTCAAAACGGGTACCTGTTCCAAGTGACATTTTCCATCCACGGGAGACTTCCTTGAAATCTATACCCATCTTCTTGTTTTCACCCATTAATCTTTTTATTCATTCTCAATGGCTCACTCTAGTGTTCCTTTAGTGGTCACATCTTTGTAGGATCCCCCCATTCTATTTATCACCCTTAGGTGTCTAACCCCTTTCTCAAGATAGGACTTAGTGGGTGTTAGCACACATCTTTTTTACTGCAATAACTATCATTAATACTCTCTTCCTTGATGGTATTCTTTACTGCAAAATTTCTTTCTTGTTTCTGTAATTTCTCTTTTTATACACCACAAACTAACATCTTTGTAACATAACCAAATGTTGGCAATAAAATGTAGGCCTAAAGTCTGTACTACTTATGTCAGACAAGTTAACCCTGGGGTGATGTAGTAAGAAGGAAATCATAAGAGTGCATTAAGTAACATATGCATAACATAAAGATTCAAGCAATTTTGCACATTTGTAGGCACCATAAGATAAGTCTACTCATATATTCATATCTTATACTCTTTATATAATGTACATTCTTTATTACAAGCATAGATATACACATCACATATACTTGGGTAAGTTTTACTACAATTATCTTTTTCTTTCTAGCTTATGTTTCTCTTTTTCTCTTCTCTCTCTATCTCTATATCTCTTCACTCTATTTATATCTGTTATATATCTACATTAGTACATAGAGAGACATGTCCTTCACCCTTGAGATGTCTCTTGGATGTGTTGTATGTTGGCTGGAGGTACTGCACTGACATGTGGTGAGTTTATCTCTCCTTTATCTTGTGTAGGTAGTGGTGCAGTTTTCCCTATCAGCATTCGCCATTACATACACATACCAATGATAAATGAATTAAACATTATTATTCCATCAAAACTGTCACATTGAGCTTTTAGGGAACTAGAATTGTAATTTAGGGTATAAAGATTTAAATTAGAAATCAGCGTTTTTGTTGGTAAAGAATAATTTCATTCTTCTTACATTACAATCGCCTAAAGGGCCAAAAGAGAAAATTTAGTAGTGTTGAGAACAGATCTACCCAACATTCATGAAGGTTTACAATTTTTTTTTTAAGTTGAAAAAAACATGCTGGCTGCCCTCTCAACTGGGGAACTCTTTTGTTTTAGACAGTTGAAGACAACTGATTTGTGTTCTTTATTTTCTAGAAATTGCAAACATGTATGATCCATAAGCTCTTGAGTTGAGAACAAAGACAATTCCTTTCAATTCAAATCCAACACTGATAATCAAGTTCCCCAGCAATGCTTTCAGTCTATGAAATAAGTTCTACAATGAAACTAAAATCCTGATGTATAAATTGGCAATATAATCATATAAGCTTCAATCTACTGAAGTCAAGGACATTATATTACAAATGTAAAGCGATTATGCCTTCTGATGACCATACAAGCATTTACAGCACAAATTAAAGCATGAATGCTCATACTACATTTTATTCACTCGCCAACCTCTGAATCTTGAAACATCTTCCATACCCAGATGCAAATAGGCCAAAAGTATTAGAAATTCCAGGAGCACTAGGTCTGCAATTGTCTCAATTGACCTTGGCTCTGAATGATAAGGGACTTATAGATCTCTACCAGAATTTTCTGGTCATATTCTTTCCCAAACCTCTGTCCAAACTGATTACTGTTAGGATACAACATCTCTGTAGAGAAAATTCTGCTATTTGCCAGATTTAACATCATATTCACATATGCATCCCTTAACTTCACCAGCATAATCTTGGGGTTAAACCATCTTAGCTTTAACTTGGGCGACAACTTCAACCTCAGAGTTTTCACCTTCCTACTTCCCATCTTAACGATTCTGAGGCTCCTCCTCCTCCTGGAGGATGATTCAAGCTTCTGGTATTTCTTTCTCTGCATATAGCGCTTCACAGACTCATAGAAGACCATAATGCCTTCCTTACAACAAAAATAAAACACTGAATATATCCACCAGCTTCCTTCAACATATAAAACACTGAATGTTTCCTGCAAACTGGCCGACAGAACAAGTTACTCTAGAAGTATTCAGAGTGCCTCCCAATTGAATGAGCACTTTGAGGACAATAAAGCTATTCTTGGGATTTTCTTTAGTATCATATAATCATTATATAGTGGTGGTGGGGCTGGTGACTAATCCCCGTGCAGAGCATCTTGCAAAGCAATCTTTTTCCTGGCCAATGGTTTTGTAGTAGTATGTAATGGAGTCATGAGTAATCTTGACTCTGAGAAGGTTGTATTATAGCGTATGATGGTGGGAGAAGAAATTAGTGTAAAAGGTTGTTCAAGTTTAATCTCGTGCCAAATCCACCAGCTTTATCGTGCCGGCCGTACACAGAAATCTATATTTCCGGTACAAAGAATCAATGTGGAGTGGAGCCCAGTTGTATGGATAGGGTTGCCAAATTTGTCCATTAGTGGAAAATTCTGAATGTATATGGTTACAACTTGTGGACTGCCATGTGGGGACAAATTAGTGTTCAAAGGAGGTTCATTGTCATTTCCTTATACTAGTTCAATTATGTGGCATGAAAGTGAACTTGGTTTGATTTTTCTAATTTGAACTTGGTTTTGATTTTTCTAATTTGTCATGTTGATGCTCTAGTGTTTTCTATGAGATGTATTAAAGAATTTTGCAACTTCCACAGTATGGAGTCAAGTTAAAGATCAAGTGAATCTCAATGATTAAAAAAAATACAAGCTAATCAAGATAACTAACAAGAGTGGATTCAAATTTTGGTTTGATTTTTCAAACTTGTCATGTTGATGCTCTAGTCAGTATTTTCTATGAGATGTATTAAACAATTTTGCAACATTCAAGGTATGGATTCAAGTTAAAGATCAAGTGAATCTCAATGATTAAAAAAAATACTAGCTAATCAAGTTAATTAACAAGAGCGGATTCAACTTTTGGTTTGATTTTTAAAACTTGTCATGTTGATATCAGCTCTAGTAAGTTATCAATATTTTCTATGAGATGTATTAAACAATTTTGCAACTTCCAAGGTATGGAGTCAAGTTAAAGATCAAGTGAATCTCAATGATAAAAAATAAAATTAAAAATTAAAAAAATAATTAGCTAATCAAGCTAATTAACAAGAGCGGATTCAAATTTTCTACACTTTGAGTTTTGTAAGACTCAAGAGGATGGCCCTTCTAAAGATCTCACAAAATAGTTGAATTTTTTATGGAAATTTGTTGCAAAACAAGATCAAATCATATAACACAACCTATGAGTCCAATTTATTTGTCACTAATCCATACTATGTTGATTTTGTATGCAAGTCCAATTAGAAATCTTAAATTTTAGAAAAAGACATTAAGTTCACAAGCAAATGGTGAGTGACCAAGTTATTGAATGGCTCTTTATACTTTTAAGAGCATTATGAACTTATGATTAGAAATTATGTTTGAGAGATTTGTCATTTATGATTTATGAGTGTGGGACCAATAGCTCACAAAGGACTGGGGCTTAAATCCTTGAACAACAGAATCAATACACAAACTAGTTACAACAATGTAAAGAAAACACATTTCCAAGTAGATTTAGCCAATTTTCTCTAGCTTGCATAGTCTAAATCATCAAATGCTTTTATTCCTAAAGATATTACAGATCATACTTCTTATTCCATATACACCACGTGTTAACATAAAAAGGTTTACAATCATTACTTGAATGAAGACTGGTTGATTTCCAACACAAAGATAGCTAATGCTTGCTTAAGGATTTGTCAAATCCCCTAAAACATTTAGTAACTTGAATGGAGACAATTTGCAATAAAAGGAAGAAATAAGTCTTATATTGATTGAATGAAAATGCAATTACAATTTGAATTTGTTGTAACACAATTCATATTACAACTACATTCATGCTCGCCAAAAGTTCTTAGATGGATTCTTTGCATGAGTGCTTACAAAATTTGGTATGACTGATCCTATAATATATAAGCAAATAACTTCTATTTATAGAAAAGACACAATGCTCATCTCACATGGATGATTGGCATTTGTCTCTTTGCCTTGCAATCTTAGAAAAATGGTTACTACTTAAAAACAACTTTGGACAAAACTCTACCAAGGCTGGCATTTTCTCTTGAGTTGGCTCTTGACTTGAGTGTGTGAAACTTTGTACGTAAAAACATAATGTGACGAAAGAAGCCCCTCACCACTAGCTTAACCATTAGGCATGTACTCTTAAACTTTGCAAAGGTAGGCACCAATAAGAGCATTACCCCTCAATAGATTCAAATAATTGCACATATTTGAGTGGGAAGAGACCCAATCACTATATCTTCCCAAAGTTTTTACCACATTCTTCAAAGAAGCCAAAATCTAAAAATTGGAAGAACTATCTCTGGTCCTTTAAATATCTCCTTTAATCCTCATCCATGCTAAATAGTTGATACTTTGGAGACTAGGTGGAACTAATTTCATACCAAGATTTCTATCATCTCTGTAACTTTCAAACCAACAAGAACTTGTGTTTCTAATGCTTCATTTAAATAACACAAGCTTCAATCCTTTTATATATGCCCAAAGACTTGATCACATGTTGCTTTGTGGAGACACTTCTTTCTACCATCCCATGTGACAATGTCATGTACCCTTTCTAAAAATAGTAAATTAGGAATTAATATTAACCCATCCTATTTTCCTGTGGGTTAATTGGCCAAAATAGAGAAAATAATTAATTTAATATTTAAATTTGTCTCGGCATAATTTATAATTTCTTGGGCAATGATGCAGGAGCATCCAAGGTGTATGGGCAATCTTGCATCACCAAAACAAAATATTTTAATTTTTGTTGTATTTTTTCAATAAGGTTTGTGGGCTTGAGAAAATAATATTTTAATTTGCAACAAATGTAATTTTCCTTAGGCATATTGGTAAATGTAATTTTGGTGGAAAAATGTGCTGGCAATTTATAAATGCCTCAAATAGTGGGTAATATCTTTCCTAGGTGCCCACCTAGAAAAAGGCATTAAATTCTATTTTAGTGGGGATGATTTTGTCATAAGTGGGGTTGATTCTGTCATAAGTGGGCTATCAAATTATATTTTTAGTGGGACTGATTTTTTGTAGGAGTTCGGACAACACTGAGAGGGGGGGTGAATCAGTGTTGTGTAGATTTTTGCAACTTATTATAACTTTTGATTTACAAGACTCAGAAAGAGAAAGTCATCAATAAACTATGTACAAGTTTGATAGTGAAAATTATGAGCAGTACCACATAAAGATAAATCTTAACATAGAAGCAAGAACACACATAGAAGCATATCATTAACACAAGAATTACTGGAGTGGAAAACCCTCTCTGGGTAGAAAAACCACTCATGAAGTGCCTCACTGGCTTAACTTTGAAAACATCTTACAAAGCCTCACTGGCTGAATATTATGTCTCGCTGACTATTGAGGTCTCACTGACCTACAAGCCTCACTGGCATACTGTTTAGAAGCACCAGCTTCAAGGAGCACCAACCCCTATTACAGAACAAACTGAAAACACAAATTCAAAGGGTTTCTCTGTTTCAATACAGAACATTTATTCTCTCTCATGTGTCTGTCAAATGGCCATTCTATTCAAAAATCAATCCTTCATCCAGATATGCTCAACAACACTACTTTTCTCTATATGTTTCATCTCTGCCTTACCAGTCATACAATCAATGCACCTGATTATCATTGCAATTGCATATTGTCTTTCTGATCACCTTGTCAATCTCTGTATCTGTATTTGATCCCTGTCAGTTCATCATAGATCTGCACAACATCACTCACCTCATCTTGTTAATCCACACAACTCTGTAATCAAAGCATTTGTAATGTCATTAAATAAAATCTGAATATACTTTCACAACACATCACAATGCACTTTCAAAATCCTTCATATACTCTTCTCTATTTTGATAAACAAAATATCTTTCCTTAAAAAAATATACGTCAATTCTATGCATTAATTTTTGATCTTCCTCTTCTCTGTACATGATCCTTCATATTCTTTGACATTTCAATTTGGACAATTTTTGTATTCAAAATTATCCCTGCATAAAACATTTAGCAAAAATATATCTCCAAAAACAACTTCAATTAAATTCAATCATTTTGCCCCTGTCAAAAATAAAACAATAACTCTTCAAATTCCTTTGTGCATTCACTTTCATCTTCATTGCATGATCCTTCATATCCATTTAAAAAATCACTGGATTGCTTCAATTTTTCCATGTCAAAAATGAAGAGCCTTCACAAATTGATTCACCTGCAAAAGATTTTTCATATTCCTCTGTATAAATATTTTCACCTTCTCAAACAAAATCATCTTTGTCTTCAAAAAACTATTCAAATTCTTCCCACATAGAAAAATAAATCTTTATTAAAAATCTCCAATCCTCCATAAATATTTTCCTTCAAAAAAACTCCTCAAATTCTTCTTTGCAAACAACCTCTGTATTTTCTCAAAAAAATTGTTCATCTTCTATGCAAAATGATTTATCAAAAATCAATCTTCTCACATAAAAAATTCACTAAATTCTTCAATAGCTTTTTCCAAAAATATTGCTTTTAAAAAATCAGCCATCTCCTATAAAGGCTCCTTGAAAAACTCATGCATTCTATAATGAATCTTATGCCTTTAAAAAAATAGAAATTTTAAACAAATTTCCTAAATTCTTTTAAACAAATTTCCACCCATATTCTTTTAAAACATTCTAAAAAAATGCCTTTTTCTTTTCAAAAGAAATTAAGACCAATTTACTCTGCATTTCTTCTTTTGAAGATCTTTAAAAAAAAATTGAATGAAGAGTTATAAACTTTAATCGGGCTCTCCTTACACCCGTGCCCACTCCACATTTGGCGGTGATTAGAATTTTAAACTCAAAGACTTTGAAAGCCCGCCCACTCCACATTTGGCGCTCAAACTTTATAAAGGAACTTTGAAACATAGGTAAACATCCTTGGTTGCCCAGTCATATACATGACCCCGAACCCCTCCAAAAGGTCAACATAAGTGATATGACTTGTAATAACAAGTCACCAAAATAATAGATAAAGGTATATGTTATATGACAGGTAGAAAAATAGATAATGTGTTAGAATTTAGGAAATTCAAAACACTTCAGAAGCTTACATAGCTTAGCACATTGCCATTTGTCAACTCTATACTGCAACCTGTCATCCTTTATGATGACAATGTATATAATTTCTTAAGGAATAAAAATCACCTTATATCCTTATATCCATAAATGTGCATAGTCATATTTGAAATTAACATAGCCACATAGCCACAGTGACATTGTCAAATTTGTCCTTTGAGGATGAAGCATAACAACTCTTTGCACTTACTTCTTTGAAGCATGACATCTTAAGATTCTGAAAACATGATCATTATGAATAAAGTATAACCAAGGTGACTCTTTCCTGAACAAGAACCTTTTCTTAAAATTTTGAAACATCCTACAACAATAACACCCAAACTTGTGATGCCAAACTCCTGATGATGAAATATCTGAAACAAACTCCTGACAATTATTTCAAATATCAATACCATGAAAATCAGGGAACCAAGTAATCTTATCATTTGAAGCATAACCTCAACTTGCATCAACCTCTTGCATTTTCCTTCTTTCATAAACAAGATCAAATATGAGAATCCATTCTGAGACACACTAAACATGAGAATCCATTCTGAGACAATCTTAAAGATATCCTGATCAATTCAAACCATGAATATGAACATGAACAATTCCTATCAAAACCAACACAATGCAAACCTGCAAGACCTTTTTGACATCAATGACAATCATTCTCCATCATTTTTGTCATAAGTGGGGTTGATTCTATCATAAGTGGGGCTGCCAAGAATCATGGAATTAATGGCACTTATTATTGTAACCATCATAGTGTAAAGAATATGTAAGTGGTCATTCTGGGCACCCATGTGAAGTTGGATTGCACGTGATTTTATTTTATTTATTTTCAAATTTGTAAATTATGTTGGAGTTCTTCTGAATTAGTAGCGGTTTTGCCAGTTCTAATGCACAGGCAGATTCGGCCAACTAATACAGGAGGTTACATGAGCTGCCTCCCCTTCACTTCTAGTTCTACCACACCAATGGGGGTATCCCTATAGCTAAAGATTTATCTTTGAGTCATCTAATGACAGAAAGATTTAGCTTTACAACAACAGGCAGAATACTCTCACGTATGGACCAAGGTTTGAATGATAGATCACAAGTTTGGCAACACTCTTGGACATATCTAACTGGTTGAGAATGAGAGTATGCAGGGGTCCTAATCCTAATCCTACAACTAACAGGTTGGAAAAATGGAATGATTTGTATTAATGTTTGGATGCAAGACAGGGGGTTTTGGATCATAACTACTAATCCAGAAGTAGACCGGTGCCTATCTCAGGGCAAGGAGTCAACTAGACATATACAAGAGAATGGCTTGCAACTGGCATTCAAGTTTCAAGGGGTCAGGGCTGGTATTTGCCTTACAAACACCACCCAAGACTGAGTATTTAGCTACCTCTACTTACAGATATCCTAGCTGCCATACACTCTTCTCCATACTTAACCTAAAACAATTTAATCCATTCCTTGAATGGAAGTCAAAAGATTAAGCATGCAATACATAAATCTGTATTCCAGAATCTAAGAAACCCTTAGCAACCAGATTCAAAAGAAGAAAATGCATACAACACATGGAGACAGACAGATAAACACATGTAATAATGCATTTTTCATATAAAATGACATGAAACTAAACATATGTACAAGATGCACTCAAATGCAACTCATAAACTCCAACAGAGGTAAAACAGCCAAGAAAATACTCTGTCTTTCGTTATTTTTCCCCCAAAAATGCCCAAGTCTTCAACAACATCAAATGAGTAACACAGTTTGTATTTTATAGCAAGACTGTGTACTCAGCATTTAGTACAATGGTCTTCTCAAAATTTGCCAAATACACTGCACCGTGAGAAATGGTGCTCAAAATAATCAATGCAGCCCACAGAGGAAGAAGGAAACAGGTGAAAACAGGATCTGTGTAGCTAACTGAAGATCCTCGCCACAAATTTGGTAGGTAACCTGTCATTCCATTGACCATCCCTTTGCATACCGCCATCAATGGCTCAGCTACCCGCAGCTCCTCTCGAAATGCAGCAATGAATGTATAAGAGGTTTTCTCGCTTAAAAATGCGACTGCAAACCAAGAAATCCCTTCGCTGCAACAAGTTTTAAAACTAGCCGTTGATTTGCATTCCATCGCTGAGATTAACGGCTCCAAAACATGCTGAAAATTCACCCACCTATGAGAACGTGCCACGTAGGCATCTCATGCTTCTATCGTTGACTTTTCTGCCACTTATTTTGCCATTTTCGCCATGTATATGCATAATCAAATGCATATACAATTGCCCGCCTTTTGCCTTTTAAAATCCTTTGTATATGCAAGAGCATATACATACAACCGTTTAATATACAAGGCGGACCCCAAATCTGATTAGAACAAATTGAAAATCTACACGGGTCTGGCTTGTAACTCCATTTTGCATCTATCGCTTTGTATGTTTGCATATACAAACACAATATACATACAAGGCGGATTTCACTGCATTTATCAATCGGACTTGAAAACCTTTGAAATCTGGCTTGTATCCCTTTCTTTGCATATTAACCCTTTGTATATCACACATATACAAGCATACATACATGCAAGCCGCGGACGCCAAATACTTATAGAACAAATTGGAATCGTTATCAAGTCTGGCTTGCATCTTAACCTTTGTATAATCGCCTTGCATATTGCATATACAATGCACCTCACATACAAGCTGTGGATTTCAAATTTTTATGAAGCGGATTGGAAATGCTTTGAAATCCAACTTGTATCTCTCTTTCTTTGTATATCGGCACATATACATTGCACAAAACATGCAAGCCGCGGACCCCCACCTCTTATCAATCGGAATGGAATACAGAATGAAATCTGAGCTTTGTTTCTACTCATTGTGTGTTTCCTTGTATATTGGGGACATACAATCCCAATATACAAGCCGGACCTCACCTGTCCCACAAATGCAGTTTACACTTCCCTGTCGCGTCTGTCTCTTGCATCTCCGCATGCACATTTCACAATGTACGTGCAATCTGTGGGCCCCACCAAATGCATCTCTTCTTTGCATGTACATTGAATGCATTGGTCAATCGGCGGGATCCCAAACTTGGCCGCTGATGAAGCATGTCATGGCGATGGCTTCCCCTTCACTGTTCATCTCATATGTATGTGGGCCCGACCAAATGTACATCGGGCAATGTATCTTTCCATTGTATATACGCCCGAATGTATATTGTATATACATCCCGCCTTGTATATCCACGAGCCCCACCACATGTATATCTTCTTCTTTGTATGTTGCCGAACATACAAGATCACTTGTACATTGCACTGTAGTGAATGTATATGAGGCGGACCCTTGTATATTTTTCTTGTATGCCGCCAATGCACCTCTTTCCTTTGCGTGTTTCCAATGTATGTAGTTGTTGTATGTCTAAACATACAAACCCGATATACAAGCAAACCTGACATACAAACACAAAATATTCCCAGAATCCTACGAACGATTCCCCAATGTACATGCATCTTTTTTAAGCCCGATATGCATTGCGAAATGCATACAATCAATTTTTTCATTTTTTGAAGGCCAACTGAGATTTTTGCAAGCCCGCCAAGGCACAATTGACCTGCATGTATATACAAACAGCCTTGTATATACAAAGTGACATGCATACAACATAATTTCTACAATTTTTCAACTGCAAAGGCCAAAAGACTTAGAATTTTTGGATTTTTATGAAGGTGCCTGCAGATTTAAATGTTTGAAACCTGAATATTCATGTAGGCACCAACACTGGCTCTGTCTGGGGATGCATGCATGGCAAGAACCATAGATCTCTGGGATGCAGACCAGTCCCTTATCCATTAGGCACAGAGTCAAAACTGTACTAACCTGCATCACAAAACACATTTATTAAAAATTACTTGGCGGCCCAGGGCCACCAAAAAGGAAAAACTAGAATTTTCCTTTGTCAAACACTTGATTTTCTTTTGATTTCTTCAAATGAAGCCTGAAAGCATTTAACCACTTGCAGCACCCAGCATTACAATTGATTATGCTGCTGCCTATTTTTCTTTCTTCAAATCTATAGCAAGCTTCATTATTATGCATTATCATCAGCTGTAGAATGTCATCATCATATGAGTCACTGATGTTGCTTGGAAAACTAACAGACTCACATGAAACAAATGAATCCACATCAGAATTTAGCCCTTCAAAAAATAAAGGCCCCTCTGTATTAAACAAACAATATTTAGGCACAAGCAACATCTCATAATCAGATTTATCTTTATAGACACTTAGATATTCATCATCATTGTGCTAAGCAATTTTATCATTAAGGTCCACCTGGAATGTCTCAAGAGAAGGCATAAATAGCCCGGAAGGTAGCCCTACACTGAAAACTTCATAGTCACCCCTGCAACCAACACTATCCCCATTTGTATCAACACACACATCTGCAACTAGACTATTCACATCTGAATAGTGATCATGTTTCTCCTCTTCACCAATGCACTGATAATCAAAAGCAAATTTCTCAACCTCTGCACTGTGAAGGTGGTCAGAATCTTCAAGGAAACATCCATATTCAGCATCCATGTATATTTCATCCTCTGAAAGGCTCACACATGCATTTGAATGTTGACAATCACTAGCATATTCACTGCCATCCCTTGAATCAATGTTTTCTACATTCAGATTGAAGCTCTACATATCCACCTCATATAAATAATCAGGAATAACTGGGATATGCATATTGCTGTAGGATGCAACTTCATGTATATCTTTCATTTCATCATTTGAAGAGCATTTTGCATCTATAGGCTTCTCTTCTAGAGGCTGACAATAATCTTTGTCCTCACCATTATAGGATGTGCCTACATTTTCTACAACATCTTCTTCATGTTTATGCATCACATCATGACTACA
This sequence comes from Cunninghamia lanceolata, assembly GCA_027924645.1. NCBI lineage: Eukaryota > Viridiplantae > Streptophyta > Pinopsida > Cupressales > Cupressaceae > Cunninghamia > Cunninghamia lanceolata. The sequence continues at coordinate 1,162,194 of BSBN01000938.1, read as the reverse complement.
CATTGTTTTTCTGAAATATATTTCCCTCTACACAATCATATTTTAATGTACATACTGAGAGAGCTGAAATATATTCACTTTGATAACTATTTTGACAACTTGCAGCCATGAAACCTACTAGCATTCCATATTTTTGATTATTTCCAATATCCATAGCAAATTTTAAGGCCTGGTGAAGTGTGACTGGTTCTTTATCTCTCAATCTATAACTCATTTTCTTATCAAATGCAGCCAAATAAGTTGTCAAGCAGAATCCATTATTGGGTCTCATATACTCAGGAATTTGTTTGAGCAACTTAACAAATCTAAGATTAAAGGCTGGAACCAGTTCCTCATCTTCCTTTTTGATATTCATGAAATGTATGATCAATGAGGCTAAATCAAATCTTTCACCAAACTGCTCTAGGAATGCAATCTCTAAATCCACCCATGAAGAAACTTAACATACAGGCAAGTCTGAAAACCAAACCCTAGCATCATCCTCTAATGACTAAACAAAGAGTCTCATTACTACATCTTCAGTGTCTACCTCATAATCTTCTATTAAATTACAAAAAAATTGTAGATGTTTGTTTGCAGATTCATAATTTGATCCACTATATTTTGACAAATATTTTCTAATCTTATTGGGAATAACATTTGGGTAACCATATATTCCTTCAAAATTTAGGGCTTTATATCTTTCAATAAAGAATGGTCTCCTTTGAGAACACAACCTGGATTGCTATTCTAAACTCATCATTTTTGAAAAGATGGAATACTTGGAAATATGTTGCAGCTTTCATAGGTTCAATCAATAGAGTCGCCACCTCTTACAGAGAGGACAGAATATCAACAAGGCACTTTTGTTTTCTGGATTTGTCACACCAGCAGAGCACCATATGGTTTTTTCTTTGGTATTGCTGCAACAACTTGACTGGAAACTAGATTTTCCAGTCCTTAAAATACTTGACTCTTTTCCCCAGCAGAGTCGCCATCTGTTGGAGTTCTTCTGAATCAGTAGTGGGTTTGCCAGTCCCAATGCATAGGCAGATTTAGCCAACTAATACAGGAGGTTACGTGAGCTATCTCCCCTTCACTTCTGGTTCTGCCGCACCAAGGGGGGTATCCCTATAGCTAAAGATTTATCTTTGACTCACCTAATGACAGAGAGATTTAGCTTTACAACAATAGGCAGAATACTCTCACGTATGGACCAAGGTTTGAATGATAGATTACAAGTTTGGCAACACTCTTGGACATATCTAACTGGTTGAGAATGAGAGTATGCAGGGGTCCTAATCCTACTCCTACAACTAACAGGTTGGAAAAATGGAATGATTTGTATTAATGTTTGGATGCAAGACAGGGGGTTTTGGATCATAACTACTAATCTAGAAGTAGACTGGTGCCTATCTCAGGGCAAGGAGTCAACTAGACGTATACAAGAGAATAGCTTGCAACTGGCATTCAAGTTTCAAGGGGTCAGGACTGGTATTTGCCTTACAAACACCACCCAAGACTGAGTATTTAGCTGCCTCTACTTACAGATATCCCAGCTGCCATACACTCTTCTCCATACTTAACCTAAAACAATTTAATCCATTCCTTGAATGGAAGTCAAAAGATTAAGCATGCAATACATAAATCTGTATTCCAGAATCTAAGAAACCCTTAGCAACCAGATTCAAAAGAAGAAAATGCATACAACACATGGAGACAGGCAGATAAACACATGCAATAATGCATTTTTCATATAAAATGACATGAAACTGAACATATGTACAAGATGCACTCAAATGTAACTCATAAACTGCAACAAAGATAAAACAGCCAAGAAAATACTCTGTCTTTTGTTATTTTCCCCCAAAAATGCCCAAGTCTCCAACAACATCAAATGAGTAACACAGTTTGCATTTTATAGTAAGACTGTGTACTCAGCATTTAGTACAATGGTCTTCTCAAAATTCACCAAATACACTACACCGTGAGAAATGGCGCTCAAAATAATCAATGCAGCCCATAGAGGAAGAAGGAAACAGGTGAAAATAGGATCTATGTAGCCGACTGAAGATCCTCGCCACACATTTGGTAGGTAACATGTCAATCCATCGACCATCCCTCTACATAACACCATCAATGGCTCAGCTACCCGTAGCTCCTCTCGAAATGTAGCAACGAATGCATCAGAAGTTTTCCCGCTCAAAAATGCGGCTACAAACTAAGAAATCCCGTCGTTGCAACAAGTTTTAAAACTAGCTGTCAATTTGCATTCCATCGCTGAGATTAACGGCTCCAAAACATGCTGAAAAGTCACCCACCTATGAGAACGTGCCACGTAGGCATCTCATGCTTCTATCGCTGACTTTTCTACCACTTATTTTGCCATTTTCGCCATGTATATGCATAATCAAATGCATATACAATTGCCCGCCTTTTGCCTTTTAAAATCCTTTGTATATGCAAGAGCATATACATACAACCGTTTAATATACAAGGCGGACCCCAAATCTGATTAGAACAAATTGAAAATCTACATGGGTCTGGCTTGTAACTCCATTTTGCATCTATCACTTTGTATGTTTGCATATACAAACATAATATACGTACAAGGCAGATTTCACTGCATTTATCAATCGGACTTGAAAACTTTTGAAATCCGGCTTGTATCCCTTTCTTTGCATATTAACCCTTTGTATATCGCACATATACAAGCATACATACATGCAAGCTACAGACGCCAAATACTTATAGAACAAATTGGAATCGTTATCAAGTCCGGCTTGCATCTTAACCTTTGTATAATCGCCTTGCATATTGCATATACAATGCACCTCACATACAAGCTGCAGATTTCAAATTTTTATGAAGCGGATTGGAAACGCTTTGAAATCTAGATTGTATCTCTCTTTCTTTGTATATCGGCACATATACATTGTGCAAAACATGCAAGCTGTGGACCCCCACCTCTTATCAATCGGAATAGAATATAGAATGAAATCCGGGCTTTGTATCTGCTCATTGTATGTTTCCTTGTATATTGGGGACATACAATCCCAATATACAAGCTGGACCTCACCAGTCCCACAAATGCAATTTACATTTCCCTGTCGCGTCCATCTCTTGCATCTCCGCATGCACATTTCACAATGTATGTGCAATCCGTGGGCCCCACCAAATGTATCTCTTCTTTGCATGTATCATCGAATGCATTAGTCAATCGGCGAGACCCCAAACTTGGCAGCTGATGAAGCATGTCACGGCGATGGCTTCCCCTTCACTGTTCATCTCGCATGTATGTGGGCCTGACCAAATGTACATCGGCCAATGTATCTTTCCATTGTATATGCACTCGAATGTATATTGCATATACATCCCGCCTTGTATATCCACGGGCCCCACAACATGTATATCTTCTTCTTTGTATGTTGCCGAACATATAAGATCACTTGTACATTGCACTATAGCAAATGTATATGAGGCGGGGCCTTGTATATTTTGCTTGTATGCCGCCAATGCACCTCTTTCCTTTGCATGTTTCCAATGTATGTAGTCGTTGTATGTCTAAACATACAAACCCAATATACAAGCAAACCTGACATACAAACACAGAATATTCCCAAAATCCTACGAAAGATTCCCCAATGTACATGCATCTTTTTTAAGCCCGATATGCATTGCGAAATGCATACAATCAAATTTTTCATTTTTTGAAGGCCGATTGAGATTTTTGCAAGCCCGCCAAGGCACAATTGACTTGCATGTATATACAAACAGCCTTGTATGTACAAAGTGACATACATACAACAGAATTTCTGTAATTTTTTAACTGTAAAGGCCAAAAGACTTAGAATTTTTGAATTTTTATGAAGGTGCCTGCAGATTTAAATGTTTGAAACCTGAATATTCATGTAGACACCAACAACTCCCAAGAGGGGCATTTGAATTTTTAATTGACACTTTTGTCACATGTCGGTGCCTTGAAAATTGAAATATTAGTTGTCAAAAGAGGCCCACATGATAGTATATCATGGAAGGACTATTTTAGAGGTATTATGACAGATTCTATGACAATTGCAAGGGTCAAAAATAGGGGAGAATACTTTGGACGTGAGAGCCTAATTTTAGATTGGAATCTTGATTGAGAAGTTAAGCACATGGTTTTATAAAACCACAGATGGTTTCTTGTATAGCCAGAAGTCTACAAATTGGAGGCTTGAGGAGAAGTATGAGGGGGAGAGCTTTTGGAGAAGAAAATTTAGCATACTCAGATGCTGCTAGAGTGATTCTAGGATGCTGTGAAAGTATTTTGTTGCAAATTTTATATGTATGAATCAAGGAAGCTCATAAGCTTCAGGTGGATGTAATGAATTTTTAGATTTAATAAAATCAATGTTAAAGATTTCTCTTCTATTTTCTAATGTTCACTTTATTTACAACCTTCTTGCATAGGCTATTGTGTAGGTTTATGTTGTAAATTTGAAAGTGAGAGTATCCCTTTTCATTAGTGGTATCAGAGCGGGTTGTTCCTGAGTCTGCAGGTAGATCACCAAACGTGAGGCAACTTGTAGCAGGACCTGTGGTGGTGTGTGTGTGATTTGTGTGTAGACAGATCACCGAATGTGAGGCAGTCTATACCTGAGAGGTTGAAAATTGAGAGTCTGTGGCAAGTGTTTGATAGAATGCCAAAGAAGAAAGGCAAAAAGTTTGTCATAGTTGTGTATGCAGGTGAACAAGAAGGAGAAAATATTGTAGAAGTATGCTTTAAGGAAGGCATAGAGAAAAGGTTGAGGAAGAGGAAAGAGAAGAGATTATAGTAGTGGTTGAGGATGAGAAGAAGGATGTAGTTGTTACAGATCATGAGGTTGCAACTATAGAGAATGAGCATGAAAAAGATGGGACAACAGACAATGGTGACGGAAATGTTGTAGAGAAAGAGGTAATGCATAATATGTTCTATTTTTATGATGAAGATGAGAGTAGAGTGTGAAGATGAAAAGGTTGCAGCAGATAGTGAGAAGATAGACGTTGCAGCAGTAGTAACAGAGGAACATGTGAAAGAGGTAAAGCTATACCCTTCTTTATTTGTGAAAGTTGATTTACATGTTGAAATGAATAAGATAATGAGTGTAGAAGAACATTTGGTAAATGCAAAAGAGATGGTACAGTTGGATTTTATTAGTGCGAAGACAACAGAAGTAAGAAGAAAAATCAATACTACACTGAAGCCATTTCAAAGGGAAGAAGAAGAATGCACGAAGGATAATGCAATCTTGTAATCATCAAGTGATGCTTTGCCAAAATAGACTACTATAGAGAAATGATTAAGCAGAAGAAAATTCAAACAAAATTAAAGCAATCCAATTTGAGAAGGATAGTCAATATATCAAGGAGGAATCAATTCATCTCAAGATGATGTGAATAATCAGGACCCCAATATAGATGATTTGGTAAAATGTAATCCAGACATCACTGTTGAATGATTATTTTGTATGCAGAGAAAGATTGGTGTGCAGATGCATATTGGTGGAGGAGGTCAAGTTACAATGGATTAGATTCCATTATGAGAAAGAGGAGTGCAAAGTAGAGTTGTTGGTGGAGAAGTATGAGAAGTGTTCCAAGCAAATACTAGAAAAAGAGGAAAAAGAGAGCATTTTTTTGTGCACATATTTGTGAGTATATGCTCACAAACTTCTTACCATGGGTGTTTGATGCAGGAGCATCCAAGGTGTATGGGCAATCTTGCATCACCAAAAAAAAAATATTTTAATTTATGTTGTATGTTTTCAATAAGGTTTGTGGGCTTGAGAAAATAATATTTTAATTTGCAACAAATGTAATTTTCCTTAGGCATATTGGTAAATGTAATTTTGGTGGAAAAATACCCCAGTAATTTATAAATGCCTCAAATAGTGGGGAATATCTTTCCTAGGCGCCCACCTAAAAAAAGGCATTAAATTCTATTTTAGTGGGGGTTGATTTTGTCATAAGTAGGGTTGATTCCGTCATAAGTGGGCTACCAAATTATATTTTTAGTGGGACTGATTTTTGTCATAAGTGGCGCTGATTCTGTCATAAGTGGGGCTGCCAAGAATCATGGAATTAATGGCACTTATTATTGTAACCGTCATAGTGTAAGGAAATTGTAAGTGGTCATTCCATGCGCCCATGTGAAGGTGGATTGCACGTGATTTTTTTATTTTTATTTTCAGATTTGTAACTCCCAAGAGGGGCATTTGAATTTTTAATTGGCACTTTTGTCACATGTCGGTGCCTTGAAAATTGAAATATTAGTTGTCAAAAGAGGCCCACATGATAGTATATCATGGAAGGACTATTTTTAGAGGTATTATGACAGATTCTATGACAACTTCAAGGGTCAAATATAAGGGAGAATACTTTGGACGTGAGAGCCTAATTTTAGATTGGAATCTTGACTGAGAAGTTAAGCACGTGGTTTTATAAAACAACAGATGGTTTCTTGTATAGCCAGAAGTCTACAAATTGGAGGCTTGAGGAGAAGTATGAGGGGGAGAGCTTTTGGAGAAGAAAATTTAGCATACTCAGATGCTGCCAGAGTGAGTCTAGGATGCTGTGAAAGTATTTTGTTGCAAATGTTATATGTATGAATCAAGGAAGCTCATAAGCTTCAGGTGGATGTAACGAATTTTCAGATTTAATAAAATCAATGTTGCAAATTTCTCTTCTATTTTATGCGATTCACTTTATTTGCAACCTTCTTGCATAGGCTATTATGTAGGTTTATATTGCAGATTTGAAAGGGAGAGTATCCCTTTTCATCAGGCAATTAAATGTTAAATTAAAAATATTTTTTCTCAATAGGGGCATTGGAATATGTGGCATCATGGGCTTTAACTACGAGTTTGATTTTCTATCTTGAAGATATCTTTTTTGGGCAAAGGACAATTATGAAGATATGACAACTATCAAAATTTGTTTTTTTGGCACAAGCTTTTGGAATATTCCCAATGAAGGTGTTGGGTTTGGGTGCCCATCTCAAATGCATGCAGCATATAAAATTTGAAAAATCTCCCATTTGAGGTTGTTGACAATATCCATTTTCTCTCATATTTACAGATTTGCATAAGCACTCTTCAGTGGATGAAAACCCATAAGTTTCAGGTGATTATAGGATGAAAACCCTTTGGTTGCAGTAGGTAATCTCATCTAGGGATTGCATCAAAGCTTCAAAGGTTGGTAGTTTCAGTTAGTTTTCAGAGTTTGTGTGTTTGTAGGTTTTTGTGGCAGTTTGGGGTTTCATTTTTGTTGTATCTTGTTGTGGTGTTTTGTTGCCATGTTTTATTAGTGGTTGTTGTTTAGAAATCCTCTAGATCAGATTTTGAAAGTTGTAGAGATATTGGGGTTTTCTGGAGCAGTTTTTTATCTTTTTGGTATGTGTTTTGCATGTAGTTTTGGTGTTGTGTTTGGTTGTGTGTTGTAGCTTAATTTTCTGCTATAGAGAATATTTTTACTATGTATTTTATGTTTACTAATCAGCCTCAGGAGTTGGAGACTTCATATTTCAGTTTGGGCACCTTTTTCAGAAGCTAGGGTTTGACTATGTGCGGGGGAATTACACAATGTGTTTTTCAACATTTTGTGGGTTTGTAGTATATGTTCTAGATTTGTAATATCTATTTCTGCAGGTGTTATGAATATTATGACAATCCAAAATTATGTAAAAATAAGTTTCAAATCAATTTGCACAAATTATGGATTATTTTATGAAAGTTGATGTTGACTAGCTGATAGTTTGTGATACTTTGTGTAGTTTCCTATGTGAATTTATTTTTGCACTTAGATCTGAAGTATATTTTTTAAAATAAATAATTTGGGACAATACAGACAATGCTATCATTTTCATGTGTGATCTCATCAACTTATTATACAACACTTCATAATTGGATCCAAATTAATAATCTAGTAGGGTATGCTCAAAGGACTCTAATAAATCCATGTGCCCCCTTTAACTACTAATTAGATAATTCACTACACAAAATTAAAGAATAGAAAGTAAATAATATAAAACTCTATCAAAACTTTTCAAAATACAACTCCACCTATTAGTTCCATTCATGGTCACTTAGCTAGCCAACTTTAATTATTTCTTTAGCTCTAATAACCTTTTCATTGTATTTGGCATCAAAAAGTACCCTAAACTCCTTGAACTACTCACTCTTAATTCTAGTGCCACTATCTTGTCAAGATATGGTGACTAAAGATGATATGGTCCACTTTTTCACATTTCAAGAATGGAGTAGAAAAGAGAAGCCATGTCATTGAATTCTTACTTCTAAACTACTAGTTATTTTCTTGTGCCATTTGATCCCTCAATTGCAAGTATCATGGAGTTTACAAGATTTTGAAATTCTAACACTTTTTCTTCCATATTAGTTTTTAACTTCCTTATGAAATAAGTTTCATATATTGCTCCACAAACTTCATTAGTGGTTGATATTCTTATATTTCCTCCCCCTAGATTCTTATGGATTTAGAATAATTGATAATCTCTTGGGATCTATATACTCTTAGTCTCAACTAGTCTAGACTCAATTTCTTCATGTTGGTTAGATGAATTTATGATATCAAAGTAGCATCTCCAAAGGTCATTTGAAAACCTAGTTAAGTATTGTATTTTGGTACTGAAAGTGCCCTTTTTCATTTCATCCATGTTGGTCTTATTTGTGGCTTCTTTTCCCCTTTTCTAGGACTATTTAAGTAAGTTTCTCAACTTATTTACTTCTTGTTTCCAATCACTACCTCCCTACAATGTAATAACATCTTGGGGGAGACACCATAACTTTTTATTCTACACCTTATATGTGCTCTTGAAGTTTATTAATCAAAGAAGAAGCCCACTTGAATGCATCCTTTAGGTCCATGTTCTCCTTCTGTTTGTTGGCAAAAGACACTGTGTGGCTTCATGAGTGTTGTCATTGATGGCAACAAAGTCTATCCCACACATCCGCAGTACATAGTATGTCCATATCAGAAGTCAGTTTGAAGATCATTTTGGTTTGGTGAATAAGAATAGAGTATGTAACAAGGTCTGACAATCAGGTCCAGATCTCTCAGAAGGTGTAACTCAGTAAGTTGCAGATTTGGACAAGTCAAGAGGGGTATCATGACTACTATATTCCAAAGATTTAGCCTCTGGTAGTAAAGAATGGAAAAGATATAAGCATCTGAGTATTGGGTTCCAGTCAAGTAGAGCAGATAGAGGAAGAACTGACTGACAGAGTATCAGACTTCAATCCAGATGAGTAAAAGGTGTTGATCAAGCAATATGTGGGGTTATACATTGTTGGCTGACATGATTAATGACTTCTATGGCTATGTTTTTGATACGCATCACAAATCAAGCATGGATTCAGCTGACAGATCAGTAACTTGTAAATATCTTGAGTGTTCTTGTTGCCGACTATAAAGTTGATGAAATCCTTGATGTGGATATATATACTAGATGGATTCCAGTATGTAGTGAGGTGGTGTGAAAAAGTGATGAAATAGTGTGTGAAGAAAAATAGGGATAAGTGTGAAAGCAACTCAAATCCGGTATGTAATAGAGCAACAACATTAAAATAGAGGAAGAATGAAGTGCATCAGATCAATGTATTGTGCCTAACCGGAACTAAACTCTAGCATTTGTAGATGCTTCTCATCAGTTCAAACACCTGATTACCTTCTGTAAATTTTGTAGACAGTGAGTCTCTTTTAGGCAATGTGCCTCTTGTGAGCAGTGTGCTCCGACAGTGAGCCCTAATTGGCAACTGCCATTTTGTACTCCTTAATTCTTTTAACAAAGAATACAATCTTGGGTTAGTCACCCTGTGGTTTTTTCCTTAACAGGGTTTCCATGTAAAAATCCTTGTGTCATATGTGTTGATTTTATTTATGTTCTTATGATTACACATGCTTTTAGTTTTGATGCAACTCTGCTTATTAAGATAACAAAAAGAAAAGAAAGTAAAGGAAATTTTGAGATAACTGATTCACCCCTCCTCTCAGTTATCTACCTTGTTTCCAACAATTAGTATCAGAGCTAAGTTCCTCTAAACAAAGCCTAACAGCTTGAGGAAGATCTGGGAATCTCAATGGATATATATGGTATGAAGGAATAACTTTAGTCTGCCCTAGATGATCTTGAACAATCCCACTCTGAAGTCAATAACCTGAGAGAAAGACTCAAACAAGCTGACAATTTCATAAATGAGCCAAAAGAAAAACTGAGTATCTCCGTGAAAAAGAGAAAGGAATGACTTTAAAAATTAGCCAATCAGAGTGAAGTCAATGATACTAATGAAGATCTGGATGAGAAAATAGGCTATGTGAGAAGCTGTCAAAAGAAGCCATTATAGTAAGACATGAAATGGAATCAAGGGTTATGAGATTCACCCAAGAAATTGAAGAAAAAAGGAAAATTGAAGATAATCTAAAACAATCCCTCAAGGAGAAAACAGAGGACTGCCACAAGATGGACAGAATAATTAGGCATCATGAATCAGATCTTGAAGAAGCTAGAGACAATGAAGAACAACTTGAGAATCAAATAGACACTCTTAAACAAGATCTTCAAACAACAAATGAATACAAAGAGAAATTCAAGATAAGCTCAGCTCAACTTGAAGTTCTTCTTGAAAGCCAAAAGAGGGTAGATGATAAGTGTGGCTTGGTATATGAGAAAGGTGAAAGCTCTGGATCCGGTCAGAAGAAATTTGGATTAGGAAATCAAAGAAACAGGCCTAGAAGACCTCTGGTAAGGCAACCAAATACTCAAAGATATCCATCCTTCAATGGATACTGCTTCAATTGCAACAATTTCAGTCATAAAGCAACTTAGTGCAGGAGGAGAATGAATCAGACTAATCCATCCTTCTCCGGACAATGTTTCAACTGCAAAAAGTATGGTCACAAATCTCATGAATACAGAAATATGCAAATAAACAATTCATTCAATGGTAGATGCTTTGCATGCAATAAAATGGGACATATGGCTAATCAATGTAGTTCCAGAGGATATCAATCAAATATGCAAAGAAATGTTGTCTATTACAATTGCAATAGATCCAGTCATATTGCCAAATTCTGCAGAAGTAAAAATTAGGATAAAAAGGGTTTAGTACAACATAATAAAAAATAAGATAAGGGTAAAGGTAAAGTGAATGCAGATGAAGTTCAAAAGGAGATGAGCAAGATTTGGGTGAAGAAGAGTACAGAAAATATTGGGGATGGATCCGCACCGGAATCTGGTGCTGATATTCCTTCCAGAAACTAAATAGATGAGCTTTGGCTCAGGGGGAGTCATAGAGAAAAACAAATTCCCCCAGCTAGTCAACTAGTGCCTAGATTCGGTACATGAAATGCTGTGGATTAAAAAGTTCTCAGAAAAACCTTCAAATAATCTTCAGTCAAAATATGAAAGATCCGCATGGAGTTTTGTAAGACTTATAATTGCTCAAATTAATCTGGTTCTAACAGCTATCCGGTAAAGTAGGATTTTTACAGACAGATTTGGTATGATTCAGAATTGAAATACTTTGATTTGCGAACCCATGGCATGATTGAAGAAAAGAAGATACATTGTCAATCCTCACTGACAATGATTCTAAGTTCAGCATAATGATTCGAGAAGATCTCTCTTAAAACAGGGTAATCGGATAACTTAAGTTGTGCATTTATTACAAAAGGAAATTAGGGTTTGCGCAAGGATAATAGGGTTCTTTTCACTCATCATTTGCACACTTGCATCTGTGAAGAAGAAAAGAAGAGCTCTGCAATGAAATTTCTACAATTCACTCAAAGATCAACTGGAAAATTGAATTCATCCAGCGATGTGTTCCGGCTCCTATTTCAAACCCTAAAGCGTAAAAAGGTACTTCCATTCTAAAAATCTCTCTCTGAATCTTTTGCAAGATGGCTACTCCAATGGTTGTAAAGATCATTGATAGGCCATGTTCTAAATTTAAGAAACACCCCTATAAATCTCTAAAAGTTGATCCTTTAGGCGCATTTTCTAGCATTCTGCATGGGGTATTGCACGTAGAAGATGTTAGGGTCTATATCCATTCCAACATTGAGGAATTTGGAGACTCAAAATTAATGGACATCTATCACAAACAACTAATAGATGAGAGTTTTAAACTCAAACCTAAATTCAAGGCCCTCCAAGATAAACACTTCGAACATTGCATACACTTTCCATGTTTTGCAGAAGATGATTGGGTACACTTTACATTGCATACACTTTCCATCAGGGTAGTGACTAGACTGCACTCATCCGATGGGTTACCTACACTTAAATCTGTCAAGAACCAGACAGTAACTGAAGCCACCGGATCTAAATTTGATAAAAGAGCAATGACTATAGATGACATCACAGATCCAGATGTCAAGTTTGCCTCAATGATAATCGGGTACAAGATCTATCATTCTAGTAGGGAGAATTTTGTGTCTGGGACAACAATCTATGCAGTATATTAGATGTTGAGGGAAGATGTAGATTATGACCTGTGTGAACTTCTAAATCAACTATTAGAAAACCTGCAGAAGATCAAAAAGGATAAGAAGAATTCCTTTAAATATGGTTATCTAATACTATGTCTATTCTTCTACTATATGAATGAGCTACCTGGATCTAGTGGTTGGGTTTGGCAAATAATAAACCAGTTGCAATCTAGATTAGAGATTATATGTATGGACTTGGTGATGCTAAAGCTTAGAACATAGCTCTCTGGGGTTACTTTAAGAACTTCCAAAGCATGATGCAAGACAAAGAGAGGATACCTCAATCCATAGTTGAGAAATACAAGGACATAGTGTGATTCATGGTGGACACTGATCAATGCCTAATGGAGGCAGTTGAGCCCACAACTATGTGGATAATGTCTATGGGATACGAGGTCGATGAAAATTTTTTGGAGCTACATATTCAACACCTGTTGAGCCAGCCTAAGGACCCTGAAGTAGAAAGGTTTGGCACTTTTTAAGAACTAAGTGTAAAAATACATGTTGAGTTAAGACAACCAGATGATAAAGAGGAAAGTAAGAAGGGAAGTTGAGGAAATTGCCAAAAGATTTGGCCTATCAAAAGAGGCAGTAGATGCAAATAGAGAGAAAATGGAGAAGGCTAAGAAAGAGAAACAAGAAGCAAAGAAAGGAGATGTTCCGGTACAAGCCTCCTCTCATACTAGATCCTCCAAGAGCTCTGCACCTGCCACTCCTAAAAGCTCAAGGGCCACCAAACCGGAATTCAAGACATCTAGAAAAGGAGAAAAGAGCATGAAGACCAAAGCCACAAGGTCATACACAAGTCTCAAAGATGATGAAGAAACAGAATCTGATGAGGAAATCAAGAAAATGAAGAAGAAGAAAACATCCGGGGAATTCTCTGCTAGTAAAAATAAGGAAGAAAAGGCAGAAGAATTTGTTGAAAAGCCCACTCTTTCCATTGATGACATCATCAAGGTAGTTACTGTGGATGGGAACCTGTAGCCAGCAATAGAGTTCTATGATGAATATAGTGATACTGACAAGAGGATTTTGGAAGAAGCTACTGTCAGGTACCTAAATATTTACAATAAAGCTTTCATTGAAATTATATCATTAATTCCCAAGAGTCTAGAAAAGGTACTTGAATTGAGAAAAGAGAATGCAAAGGCAAAAGACCTAGAGATTCGGGAACAAATAATGATTCAACTTTATCGTTCTATCACTCCAAAATAAATGGACATGATTTTTAAGGATTTTAAGGATGCGTTCCGGAGTAAGGCAAGAATGAATAAACTTATGCTTGGAGAAATTGACCAAGTAGCAAGTGAGACAAAAGATATCCTCCGGAATGCTTTGAAAAGATTCAATCTTCCTATTATAGAGGAATTAGTTGAAGAACCTTCTACCATGGATGTTGAAGGATTAAATGTAACCAATAAAGAATCTTCTGATGTAGAATGATCAAAAGAGATAGATAAAGAGAAGTCTAAGGACTTGGATTCCTCTGTTCTGGAAGAGGAAGTTCATGAAACATAAAACTCAGGTGACATCTCTCCTCCGGATCCCACTGTAGACATTCCAAATTCTAAAGCTGAAGGAGAAGGAAGAAAAGAGGAGAAAGTGAGTCAAGAAGAGGAGGTTAAGGGAAAAGAAGGAGAACAAGCAGAAAAGACCAATGATGATTGTTCTAATATCCCAAAGAAGACTCAATCACCGACAAGAGACACTACAGAGGCAGTGAAGAACTTCTTAAACAAAGAAATGATGGAGATAGATGAACCTGAGCTATTTCAAGGGCCACTAAATTTTGACTCTCTCTCTTCGGTTCAGACAATGAAAATAACATCTTTTCCTCAAGCCAAAGGAAAAGAAAAACTCTTGAAATCTCACATGGAAGACTGTGAACTATTGGAGATTGCATCTAGGATGTTGGAGAGATCATGCCATCATTCCAAAAGGATCCTTCAGCCTCACCATCTGGCAACCTAAAATCTTTGGTAAATTCTGTTAGCACTCACTTTGAATCTCTAGAAAAATCTGCATAAGCAAAGGTCCAGAAGGAGTTTCTGGGAAAATGATTCACTGAAGTACAGGGACTCATTGCTAATGATAGGAGGACCCTAGACATTAGAATAAAGAGCCTTGAAAATGCTCTTAAAGATGGTGGGGACATATACAAATTTTATCTATCTTGGCCTAAAGTGATAGAGGACATTGAAAAGAAGGTGAAAGAACAAGAAGGTAAACTGTCAAGTTTATCTCAGAATTTTGATCCCCTTACTACCTCTTTAATGAATCAAGAATGCCAGGCTATTGTCATCATAAATGCAATAAAGAGACTTGACAAAGAAAAGAAGAACATAACAAACAGAATGAGTGAACTCAGAGGGATAATTATCCCTAAACTAGAGGCAATGCATGAGGCCTTGACAGATGCTCAGATCACAGCCCAGACCAGTGATCCGGCAGATTTAAGAAGGGTAGAAGCATATGCATTTTTGTTGAGTGGTCACATCTCCATTTTGGATAGGATGAAGAAGAGATGGGCCATAGAGTTTGTATAGTTGAAGGCCACTTTTGCGGATATACTTAAGTATATGTAAGTATAACACATATATATACTTATGCAACCATGTATAGGTTAATTTTTGCAAAATTTTGGTATGCAGATTCTGCCCTTTGCCATTGATGTCAAAGGGGGACTAAGGAGTAGTGAAAAATGTGTAATCCAGTTAAGGGGGAGCTCCGGTAAAATAGTGCAAAAGACAGAGCATCAACCAAGGGGGAGTTACTGCGACACTTAGCCATTTTTCACTAAGTGTTGCCATCAATGCCAAAGGGGGAGATTGTTGGCAAGAGACACTGTGTGGCTTCATGAGTGTTGTCATTGATGGCAACAAAGTGTATCCCACAAATCCACAGTACATAGTATGTCCATATCAGAAGTCAGTTTGAAGATCATTTTAGTCCGGTGAACAAGAACAGAGTATGTAATAAGGTCCGACAATCAGGTCCGGATCTCTCAGATGGTGTAACTCAGTAAGTTGCGGATTTGGACAAGTCAAGAGGGGTATCATGACTAATGTATTCCAAAGATTTAGCCTCCGGTAGTAAAGCATGGAAAAGATATGAGCATCTGAGTATTGGGTTCCAGTCAAGTATGGCAGACAGAGGAAGAACTGACCGGCAGAGTATCAGACTTCAATCCAGATGAGTAAAATGTGTTGATCAAGCAATATGTGGGGTTATACATTGTTGGCCGACATGATTAATGACTTCTATGCCTATGTTTTTGATATGAATCACAAATCAAGCATGGATTCAGCTGACAGATCAGTAACTTGTAAATATCTTGAGTGTTCTTGTTGCTGACTAGAAAGTTGATGAAATCCTTGATGCAGATATATATACCAAATGGATTCCAGTATGTAGTGAGGTGGTGTGAAAAAGAGATGACATAGTGTGCGAAGAAAAACATGGATAAGTGTGAAAGCAACAATTCAAATCCGGTATGTAACAGAGCAACAACATTAAAAGAGAGGAAGAATGAAGTGCATCAGATCAGTGTATTGTACCTAACCAGAATTGAACTCTAGCATTTGTAGATGCTTCTCATTAGTTCAAACACCTGATTACCTTCTGTAAATTCCGTAGATAGTGAGTCTCTTGTAGGCAGTGTGCCTCTTGTGAGTAGTGTGCTCGGGCAGTGAGCCCTAATTGGCAAGTGTCATTTTGTACTCCTTAATTCTTTTAACAAAGAATACAATCTTGGGTTAGTCACCCCGTGGTTTTTCCCTTAACAGGGTTTCCATGTAAAAATCCTTGTGTGTTGATTTTATTTCTATTCTTATGATTACATATGCTTTCAGTTTTGATGCAACTCTAATTATTAAGATAACAAAAAGAAAAGAAAGTAAAGGAAATTTTGAGATAACTGATTCACCCCCCCTCTCAGTTATCTGCCTTGTTTCCAACACTATTTGGAGTCAAAATTACCTTGTATCTTTTTGTTATTGCTTCACTAGACTACTAGTTAAGCTAATTCTAGTACTAATACATTACCTACTCTATTCACAATGAGCTAACCAACTAGCCGTTAGGGATCATGATCATTCTTAGGCTCAATCATCATCTAGGGCTATGGCCCACATTGGTAAAG
This sequence comes from Cunninghamia lanceolata, assembly GCA_027924645.1. NCBI lineage: Eukaryota > Viridiplantae > Streptophyta > Pinopsida > Cupressales > Cupressaceae > Cunninghamia > Cunninghamia lanceolata. The sequence continues at coordinate 1,145,546 of BSBN01000938.1, read as the reverse complement.
TTTCAAATTCTATATTGTAGGCTAACCCATAATATAATTTCTTTGCTTCATCCATATTGTTAAAGACGCCTCTTTATTTCACCTTCTAAGGGTATCTAAAGCCATTGTTGAATCAATATCTCCTTTGAGTAATAGCACAAAACCACTCTTGCTTACCATCTTTGTCTCCTATTCTAGAGCCATTTTCTTGGTATCTACCTCATAGGCTAAGAGTGTGATTTGGGTAATATCAATTTATTCCCCCATTAATTTAGTATGTGACCTCCTACCCTACTAATTCCCTTGAGATTTGAACCTTGTCTTTAATATAAACATTTTGAAGTCTTTATTTTTGATAAAATCATCATCAACAAGGAATTCATCACATGCATTTTGTCTCACATCTCTAACATTTGCTTCATACTCAAAGAAATAAAAAAATTGTTGGAGCATCAAGGGTAGTCATTTCTAATCTCTTTTTACGAGGTGGAGAAGCAATAGAAGAATTAATTGGATAACTTGGAGGAAAAAAATTCCAATAGCCTCAGTATCATCAGAACTCATAAGATGTTGCACTTAACCATGAGATTGGGCTCCTTTGATGTAATGACATATAGATGTCCATGATAGATTTATACTCGAGGGAATGTAAACATGGGAATCTTTCCTTTTGAAAATTTTGAAGGTAAAGATGTTGCAAGTGATGGGGAGGCCCTTTCTGCTCCTTCCTCCTCATAATTCATAGAAGATTGGTGGACTAAAGTTGAAGATGGAGCTAGTTCAAGCACAAATCTTTCCTTCAAAATTTCATGTTAACCCTCCTATTCATGTACCTCTTTTTTAGACACTTTCACCATAGTGTCCATATTAGCCAATAGAATATACATCCTCTCAATCTTGTCCTTTATCTCAAAGAAATCCCCAAGATGGTTCAATTTATTCACTCTCCTTACCCTTTTATCTATGTAGATCCTCAACCATCTATCTCTTTTGATATGCATATAAACATCATTAATGCAACGCCTAATCAATTCCCCCAACTCATTATAGTCATGCTCAAAACCTGACCTACATTGCTCTTTTTTCATAGTATGAATAAATTTATTGGGTTCATAGGCCTTGGTTGAATGCATGTCCATTCCTAGATTGGCAACAAATCTATTTGACTTCTGAAAACCCCCCTTCCCCCATATTATGACATCTAAAATTTTAACTTGGGTAGGGAGGAATCTCTTCTTTTATTGACTCTTCAAATGATATCTTTTTGAATTATGCATTTTCCATAGAGCTTCTAAGAAAGTAATTTTGTCTTTCATAGTGCATGGTAGTTTGTACAGAACAACAACCATTAATCCATTTATTCTTATCACACTATAGTTCTTGTGAAGGAGCCAATCACTCTGATTATTTTATTTTACCTTCAAGATTGGAAACAAGGGGCTTGATAAATTTTCTTACATCCTTTGATACCCTAGACCTAATATATCCTAACATCTCCAAAAGTGGGTTGAGAAAAGGCTCAAAGGCATTCTAATAGAATTTCTTGTGGTCCTCATTTATGTGGATTGACCATATTTTCATTGCCAATAATTTTCCACTAGGTAGCTAGGAACATGTGTGTTTAATACTTAAAATGTCATCCCATTTATTTGCTGACACATGTGTAGAAAGAAAAATAAAGCATGGAATATCTCCTAAAAAATTTCTTAGTCCCTTGATTCTTGAGATTGGAAATGTCATCATGCATGTGCTATGCTTGACATATTCCATAAGAATAAAAAAACTAAATTAATAAGGAGGGGATGGATATTTGATACAAAAACCTTGTCTCTCAATGGCATTTTTGGTTGCACATCAACCCCCACAATGATGCAGGAACTTCCGAAGATCATAACTTTTGACTCGGATGTGGGTTTTCTACGAGATTTTATGGGTGGATGCGTTATGAGGTGGAAAGTGGTTGGACTCCATCTTGGCACTTTTTCGGGGCTTGAAACTTTCATCTTGGCCCTCAAAATAGCAATTTAGCGTTTTTTTCTAGATTTTTAAAAAGTTGCTTTTGTAATAAATCGAAACTCATGTTTCAAATTTAGAATATTAGTTGGCATTTCATCCTACCTTAGTTTTAGGAATCTTTTGGGAAAAAATAGGATTTTCAAGATATGATTGTAAAATTACCTAAAATGGCAAAATTTGACAATTGTCGAAATCTGCCAAAAAAGGTAATTTTTTGATTTTTTTATTTTTCTTGGATATAAGAGAGTTTTCTCTCATTGTAGTAGCAGAGTTGATGAATAGAAGTTTTTTTATGTTCCAGTCTTCAAATCTTTGGCTCTCATATGATTAATGGCAAAATTGTATTGAGTGTATGATGTGTGTTGCATCACACAACTTGACACATTCATTGAGAAGTATCTTGGTAGTAACCTTCAAATTTATCCATATCAAGTGGCTCTACTTCCTCCACTAGAATTGGTTTTAATTTGTGAGGCATGCTCTTGATCTTGTGGTGTGGAAATCACTTCACTTGATAACTATATCTATATCTTTTTTGTATTATGTAGCTGATAGTTTTAAGTTGAATTGGACTTTAGCATTTGGACTAATCAAAAAATAGTTTGAAAAGATTGTACATTCAAAGTAAAATTTATTTTACCCTTGACATCTCTCACACTCCTAATTTTTTTCATTATATCTCTTGCAATTCTATTCATCTTTTTTTTGGGTATGAAACAATTGGGGAAAATCAATTTAGCTAGGTCAAGGACCTCTATGAGTTACTTGGTGGTCTAAGCTTCAAGGCTTCCTTATACACAATTTCAAATAGTTCCCAACAAATTTTTAGCATCGTTGATTAATCCTTGTCTTGGTATTCTCTAACTACTTGTTTAGGACACCCAAGTACCAATGGACATTTTGAAAATTTTCTTTGTATCCCAAGAAAGTAACTTTGTGATGTCTTGGGTAGGGCCTCTTTTTGAAGACAATTTGACACATTGAGGTTAATGTAGGTGATGTAGGGTTTGGACAAGTTTAGCATTGGGTTTTATGATAATTTCCTACAAACACACAATTTATATACAAACAAATGCAAGAGTACCCCATGGATTTAGTTTTATAGACTTGAAACATAAACCCTAACCCCCCCACAATTTAAAAACATACATGCTTGAAAATACACAAAGCTTAAGGTATACAATAATGGGAGTTAACTAGTTGCATACCCAAGATAAAAAATTCTCATAGTGATTAAATAATTTTATTGTGATTGACACGAGCAATTTGAATGCTAGGGCATGCACTATGAATTATAGAAACTTGAGAGCTCTTCAAATTATCAAGTGTTTCTAAAAGAGATATGACTTCAAGAATAAATGGGGCTACATTAATGGTGTTTTAGGCTACATAGTAATGGAGAACCAAATAAGTCACATTATTTAAAACTTTTGAAACTTAAATGAATGCTAGTGGTTAATGTTATAAATTCCTTTTGTCAATGGCTGAGTGGGTTGTGTAGAGCTAGAACCTTCTAGTGAATAAAACTTGTCAAAGTGAGAACTCCTTTAATCTATAGCTAATGAGGACATGGCATGCCATCAAGATATTTAAGTCATAATATTTTACATAAGCCTCTTGAACTATAATTTCTTTAGATGCCATGGGGATCCATATATCACATTGTGGACCAATAAACACAAGCCAAATAATGCTCAACTTTTAATAAGATATTCCATGTTGGCACCAATCTTAGTTAAATGAAGTGACTTTAGACTATGTAGAGTTATAATTCATATGCAACTCAATGATGTAAAATATACTATGCGAGGCCAATAGGAAACAACCATGTAATCAAGAGTAAAATTGCCACCATGGGATAAATAACACTTTTCTAAGTCACTCCTCAGCACTAATAGGAAACAAATGCATCAAATACAAGTATTTTATAAAATTTAATTACATTAGTAGTTGCATCCTATGGAGAGTGATATATTAACTATCCTAACCAACTCTCTACAAGGTATGAAGCTCTTTGAAGATTTAGTTATTGGCAAACTAGTAAAGGAGTGATGATAACATAAATCATAGTTCCTACCATGACTAATTGACATGAAAATAGACCAAAAGTGAAAAGTAAATTATTTATAAAGTACTTAACAAGGATTTGTGGGTTGTGGATAGTTATGTGCTTCCAAGAAAAGTTGACTCAATGTAAGTAAAAGATCCAGTTGTTAGTTAAAAATAAAGAGGGCATGAGCACTTAAGTGATTTATGATTTACAATAACAAGTCACCTTCAAATTAGAAAAATTACAAGGCAAGTAGAACAAGCATTTTGGACTTAATTTAGAAATGCTTTTGCAAGTTTTCTAACAAGCTTAAGACATGGAAACATTTAAACTTACGTAATTTGAATAGATCCCCAATATTAAAAAAAATCACAATTTGTTGGGATGCTAACTTGATCCCAACACTTTTAAATTAAAGATTTTAATTAGGCCCACATTGTATCCATCTAACCAGCCATCACCTATTGACTTAAGCACAAAATGCTTTGAATTGTGGTCTAGGTTGCATAAAAGGACAAGGCCTAATTTATTATGATTATCTAGGACCTTGTACACATCTAGGACATCCATATTAATGAATTGCTCTATTATGCATTGCATCATTATCATATCATTACATCAACACTTAGTATAATAATTTGCATACTTTGAAAGATAGGAATATCACATTGTTGTTCACTATCTTCGATCTTGGTTCCAAGTTGTTGAATTCCAGCCTATCGATGGGTTTGACTAAAGAGAACATGGCCTTGCTTAGAAATCTCCTAAAAGGTGTTTATCAACACCACTATTTAATTATTATAGATTCTAATATTGAGAGGTGAAGTAAATTAGTTCTCAACTCATAAAGTCTAGAAGATTGAATTCACATATAAAAGGTTAATTTTGTTAAACCCAAATCAATTCTATGATCCACTTTCCTCCTTGACTTATATCAAATCATAAAATCAACCCTGAGTTTAAAACAATTATATTTCTAATTTAAAAGTGTTCATGTGATATATTCCAAGTTCCTAACATAGTGCCAAATTATTTTTCACCATAAGTCATAGTCACATTGACATGGAAACTCTAAGAGCTAAGCATCTTTATTTTATTCAATTTAAAATCCTTGATTTTATAAATATCAGTATCAATCTTTATGTAACGTCAGAAAATGTCCCCTTGGGGGCTTTTCCCTCATAAGGTTTAGCTCTCGGGTCTTTAGCATGCATTTAGGACATCTTAGTTCATATTTTGGCATCTTGATGGAATGAGGCCTAGGTTTCATGGCAAAGTGGACCTAGGAGGACCCCTTGAGCTGTACCCTACCCAAAATAGGGGGGAGGACTTGGGCGCCCACATGCATTTAGGACATCTTAGTTCATATTTTGGCATCTTGATGGAATGAGGCCTAGGTTTCATGGCAAAGTGGACCTAGGAGGACCCCTTGAGCTGTACCCTACCTAAAATAGGGGAGAGGACTTGGGCGCCCTCGCCCTAGTCCTGCCCTATTTTAGGGCAGCCCTAATTTCTAGGTGTCAGTTTATGACTGTTATTTGGTCCTTTTGTCAACACGGTAAGATTTGATTTTTAAAATCTTGGTAGGAGTTCTTGTAGTTGAATATATAAGCATGTTTAAGGCATTCATTTGTAAACTAGATTTCAACTAGATGGCAATTGTGATGTTCAAGTGTTCTCAAGGTGATTCAATGCTTTCATTGTGTCGCAAGAGCACACTTGTGTGGTTTGTGTGTTTGAATTTGTAGGTTTGAGTATCCATTTCATCATGGAATGAAGAGCATCTTCCTCCCATGATATCTTCACTACAAGGTGACATTATATTGTGTTTTCATCATTGATTCCTTTGGTTTTTGCCTCTACCTCACAAGGGCACGCACTCTTTATCTGACAATGGTGTTTAGAGACTTAAGTGTCCTCTGGGGCTTGACTGAGGCAAGCCTCTAAACACCACAACCCCCAAACCAAGTCTTGTGATTACAGGTTACAAGTGTCGCATTTGGGAAAAGTGGAGTTGCAGGAAGGATTGGCAGGCATCAAGGATTCAGGATCTGAAGAAAAATAGGACACAGGAGCACTTCCAGGACTTGGGCACTCTCTCTAGTGTCCTCTACATCTGAGTTTTAGGAAACATAAGTTACAGTGCTGATCAGTGTTAGAAGGAGGTTCGGATCCTGTGAAGAAACTGGTACCTTGGACTTGGGTGCCCGCTCCAGTATCCCTAATTGTTCTACTTCAAAACCCCAAAAATAGGTACTCTGTGATTTGGTATTTTACTCCTGTCTGCAAGAGCTTTTTCTGTTATTCATCAATTTGTTGTCGTATTTGTATAATTAGGGTTTTAATGGCCAATTGAGCATAGGAGAAGGAAAATTTGATAATTAAATTCCCTATTCCAAGTTTCCCTACATTTGTAAGTGACCTAGGGTATGATAGTGCTCGCCACTCGACCCTAGATCCTTGAATGTATAGTGGAGAGGCAGATTTAAACATCTAAAATCTAGAACATTGACAAATCCAATTTTCCCCTAAAAATTTTGGTGAACCCATGTTATTACAATTAAATAGCAACTTGCTGAGTGTTTGTCTTCAGATTTGGATTCATTTCATTCATTCATATAGTCTTTCATTTTATTGCATTGAGAAAAATTCAAAAAAAATTGCATTGTTTGGCTTACTAAATTGCATTAGTTCTTCCTAAATTTTCCTAATTCATTATTTTTGCATCAGATCTGATATAAAATACAGAAAAATTCAAAAATTCAAAATTTTGCATTGCATTTTCATCATTTAATTGCTAGGGTTTTGTACAAATTTTGACAATTTTATATAACCTAGTAATTCCAAAATCTAGGGTTAGTAGGCAAAATCTTTTTCTCAGATTTTTATATTGATTTTAGAGGCTCATTAAAATTAAAATTTGGCTTTAGTCTTTCATTTTAGTGTAAATTTGCATTTAGATTTAAAATATTTGCAATTTTGCATAGAAAATTTCAACAAAAACTAGCAATTTTGATGCATTTTCATTAAATTTGCAGGGGCATTTTGCATGTTCAAGCTTGAAAATAATTGTCAGATCTAAGAGTAAGTCATTTTCATCATAAATCAGATTTCAAATCATTCACATAGCATTTTGTCCCAAGATCTCAAACCTAGGGCTTCAAGAACAACGATTTTCACTAAATTTGGCCTTATCGACTTTATAAACTTGCACCATAGGCATGTTGTGAAGAGTATTTTTGAATTAATTTTCTGTTATCAGGGTAATAATTTGCTTCCCCTCATAAAAACCTTCACAACACCCTTTTAATGGGCTCTTGTAGTGAAAATTCGGTGAAAAACTATACATTTTGACCATTTTTGCCCTAAGGTTTGACCTAGTTTGCACTCCAAGCGTGTTGTGATCAATTTTATGAATTGAGGTGACTGATATTATTGATATTATTTTTTGTACGTCCTAAAATTCCTTACAACACCTCCTTTGCTAGGTCTTGGAATTGAAAAACTGTGAAAATTTGCATATTTTGCTATATTTTCACTAGGGTTTTACCTTAAGTGGCACTAAAAGCATGTTGTGTTGGGTATTTTGGCACCAATTCACTATTATTACTAATATTATTTTATTTCCATTATCACTTTCCTCACAACACCCTTTGTTGGGCTCTCTTGCATAGAATTTTGGTGAAAAAAGTGTCTATTTTGACATATTTTCTCTATATTTCAACTGGGCATTAACTTAAAATCACATCAAGAGTGTGTTGAGAAGGATACTTTTTCTTTTTTGGACTGATATCAGACATATAACTTGATTCCCTTGACTTAAATCCTTACAACACCCTTTGGTTCATTCATTTACATTGAAAAGAGTACAAAAATAAAGCATTTTTGCATATATTTTGCAACAATGGATTCTCCTAAGGGTACATCTTTAGAAGACTTATATGAGTACATTATGGATTATGATAATTTTTGCAAATTCACCGACAAATATCCTTAAGTCTTGCATCAAATCGCATACATCTATGGCATTGATATAACCAATAGTACCATGTGATATCCTTCAATCCATAGCCTATTTCGATAACTTTCTTGAGACTGTGGATGTTTTTCCTTGAATCATGGAGAATCTCAAAAGTTTTATAGCTGAAAACAATCATGGGGAAAGTAGTGGTGACAACTTTACTCCCGCTCTCCCTTTGTTTCATGATGATATAATGCAAATCCTTTCTAAGACCTATGAGAATGAAATAGCAATGGGTGATCTATCAAACAAAGAGACTTGTCCCAACATAACCCCACTTGGTGAGGATATATTGGCACAAGAAAAAGATATCATCAATACATTTCTCCACACTACTTTTCCATCCCTTCCCTCTCTCCCTAATCAGGATGAACCTTTGGATAATGCAGATTCTCTTTGTGACTATTTGCTTGAATCTAATGATAATTTACCACCTAATGTTCAAGAACTTCTCAATTACATTCTAAATAAGAAAACAGATCATGAACCATCACATACTTTGGAAAACAATGTAATCCTACATGTTGTGGAAGAACAAGCTATCCCTTTGACACAATCCATTCCAACACCCTATATAGGGACTGAAATGGGTATCTTTCGGATGCCTCCACAAGCTCATTTAAATGGAATTTCAAATGCTCCTATAGCTAACACAGATAATGGCAACATCCCCTCTCAACCATAATTAAGAGGAACCTTCCCTACACGGTTACCCTCGCAAACTCATGAACATATGGAAGAGAGAAGAAGTGATAACTCCTTAACCATTAAGATAAAGATCAAGATTCATGATACCCGCTAACTCGATAGGGGCCCTACAGGTAAGTATCTCTAACACTTTACCTCTCTCATGATATGCTTCTCTCGTGATGTGTTATATGTTGTTTAGGCCTCCTAGGATTACCCCTGGTTCTCTTGTAAGGTCTGGGATACCAGGAGACCACCTTTGTTGTAACCTTCTTCTATTTGTATCATCATTCTTCTATATTTCCTCTCTCTGATTTCATTATTGTGTGTTGTGTCTCATGGACATAGCATTGTGGTTGGTGACTTGGGGGCACCCTCCTATGTGACTGTCCCTAAGACACTTGTTTCTCCTCTCTTATTTATTATTTCCCTTCCTCTAGTGTTTCCACCTAGCAGGTGGATGATGACAAACATTTATACTAATGTGGACCTAGTGTCCCTTTCGAGAGCAATAAAAAAATGGACTTAGTTCCTAATATGATGATGGGGTTGTATATCTTATCCGACGCTTGGCTAGTGGAAGCACTCGTGCTTTCCGCGTAGTGAATTTGATGATGTTTTTGTTGCATTTACAAACCTTAACAATACTACTGCTCTATGTACCTTTGTTTGTCTTTGGATCTGGCCTTGGTGGTACTCGATTTAGAGAGCTTCATGATATAGCCCCACAGTTATCCTTGAACTCCGGATTCGTTGTATAACCTTGGCTCTTTGTGTGGTTAATCATATGCATTGATGTTGTCGTTTATTATGATGTTGTAGACACTAACATGTTTCTTGCAGGGTTGTGTTTGTGGGAACATTTGGCAATCGTAAAGTACATGTCACCTTCGGGCGGCATGGGCTTTGCAAAAGTCAGTGTTCCCTTGTGTGTTTCCTTCCTACCTTAACATACTTGATATCGATAGCTGATATCAACCACCTCAAGGTGGGGGCATATATAAGGTAAGTTGTTTGCTATAGATGTTAGCAATGTATTTGACCTCAGATGTAGAGACTTGCGCCCTAGAGTAGTGCATCGTGCATCCTAAGTTTGTTTGCAATCAATCAATCAATCATGTAAGCTCTCTACGGAGGCGGGATATCGAGCATATCCTTTTTCTTAAGCTCTCTGCAGAGGTGGGGATGGCATATTTCTCGGAGCAAATTACATCATCTTGTCATTTTCAAAGTCCTTTGCGGAGGTAGGGAGCGGTTCTGTGACTAACTCAACCCTTAAGCGTATCTTCGGTTATTATTGTGGCAAATCCCAATCGTCAGTGTGTGCTTGTAATGTGCCTAAGATGGTGTTGGACCTAGAAATAGGTACACTCCATCGCTTGTCTACCATGTTTTCTCCATGTCTTCAAGTGTGTGTGTTTTGGCGTGCTTGTTTTGTGTGGCATGTTTGCTGCCATATATGCAGAGACCAGTGCCCTCGAATAGTGCTTCCTACATTTTGTGAGGTTTTGCATGTCTTGTGTGTGTGTTACCCCATATATACAGAGACCTGTGCCCTAAGGTAGTGCATCTTGTATTATGGGAGGTTTGTTTACTTTCGAGTACTTGCATCTACATTTCATATATATGAGAAAAAGAAAAAGAAAATAAAATCATGCTTGTCTTCCATGCATTAATGTGTCTTCTATGCATTGACTGTATTCTCCGTATTCTGTGTGACTATAATTGTCTTCTCTGTGTTTTGCGTGCCTGTTACTATCTTCTATGTGATTGGTGTGTCTTCTCCATGCTTGGCATGTTTGTTGTGTTTGTGACCTTACTTTAATGCATGTATTGGCCTTGTGCTTATACATACATTAAAGTGGGGGCTAAATGTAACATCAAAAAATGTCCCCTTGGGGGCTTTTCCATCATAAGGTTTAGCTCTTGGGTCTTTAGCATGCATTTAGGACATCTTAGTTCATATTTTGGCATCTTGATGGAATGAGGCCTAGGTTTCATGGCAAAGTGGACCTAGGAGGACCCCTTGAGCTATACCCTACCCAAAATAGGGGGAGGACTTGGACGCTCGTTCCCTAGTCCTACCCTATTTTGGGGCAGCCCTAATTTTTGGGTGTCGGTTTATGACTATTATTTGGTCCTTTTGCCAACATGGTAAGATTTGATTTTTAAAATCTTGGCGGGAGTGCTTGTAGTTGTATATATAAGCATGTTTAGGCATTCATTTGTAAACTAGATTTCAACTAGATGGTAATTGTGATGTTCAAGTGTTCTCAAGGTGATTCAAGGCTTTCATTGTGTTGCAAGAGCAAACTTGTGTGGTTTGTGTGTTTGAATTTGTAGGTTTGAGCATCTATTTCATCATGGAATGAAGAGCATCTTCCTCCCATGATATCTTCACTACAAGGTGACATTATATTGTGTTTTCATCATTGATTCCTTTAGTTTTTTCCTCTGCCTCACAAGGGCATGTACTCTTTCTCTAACAACGGTGTTCAGAGACATAAGTGTCCTCCAAGGCTTGACTGAGGCAAGCCTCTAAATACCACAACCCCCAAACCAAGTCTTGTGATTGCAAGTTATAGGTGTCGCATTTGGGAAAAGTGGAGTTGCAGGAAGGATTGGCATGCATCAAGGATTTGGGATCTAAAGAAAAGTAGGACACAGGAGCACTTCCAGGACTTGGGCACTCACTCTAGTGTCCTCCACATCTGAGTTTCAATAAATAGAAGTTACAGGGTTGATCAGTGTTCGAAGGAGGTCTGGATCCCGCAAGGAAACTGGTACCTTGGACTTGGGTGCCCACTCAAGTGTCCCCGACTGTTCCTCTTTGGAACCCCGAAAATAGGTACTTTGTGATTTGGTATTTTACTCCTGTCTGCAAGAGCTTTTTCCATTGATCATCAATTTGTTGCCGTATTTGCATAATTAGGGTTTTAATGGTCAATTGAGCATAGGAGAAGGAAAAATTGATAATTAAATTCCCTAATCAAAGTTTCCCTACATTTGTAAGTGACCTAGGGTATGATAGTGCTCGCCACTCAACCCTAGATCCTTGAATGTATAGTGGAGAGACATATTTAAACATCTAAAATCTAGAACATTAACAAATCCAATTTTCCCCTAAACACATTGTATGCACTAAATAGAGAACACATGCAATATCACATTGGTTGGATTAAAATCCCAAATCACTACTATGGACATGGTAGGATTTGATCTATTGGTAGTGTGTTAATTGGATTCCCTTCTTGAGGAAGTAGCAAGTGGATGATAGACCATGGAAGAAGCTTTGTTGAAACAAGTCAAGGAGATTTTAGGATGTAGGTTAAGGTGATACATGGAGTGTTTTTAGGAGTGAAATTTTGAATGCTTTTTAGAAGGTTGTTTTACCATTATTAGTTTAATTGAAGTATAGGTGAATGTTCTCTCATTCAAAGGTTTCAAGGAGAGTATTTTGCTCTAGTGCTTCCAAATAGGTGTTTTCTTTCTAGATGTTTTCAAGAAGCACAACTTGTTCAAGAATGATAGACAGAGGATAAAGTAGAGTCTCTCCTAATTCTACTAAGATTTACTTCAATAAATATTGTCCTAGCCTAGGACAAATAGATTGATGAAGTCAAATATGATCCTTAGGATCTAGCTAGACATGATCAATCATTTAAATGTAAATTTTTGTTCATGTCGATTGTTTTGAATTTGTTGTCCAAAGGTGAGTGTTTTTATTGATTTGTATTTTTGAAAGCATGGAAAATAAATCTAATGTAACTAAATGAATGCACTTATTCTCTTTATATTTTTAATTGTTTTGAATGTGTTAACTAATAATAATTAAATAACGAATTTAATCATGTAAAGACTAATTAAATTTAAGAGTAGATAAAGGAAATTCTTTTTTAGATTTTGCCTAGAAAACAAAAATAACTAATTAATCAATAACCAAAAAGAACTTATTAATTGTAGTTAACTAAATCAATTAGATTGCTCTAATTGGTCTAAAGTTAGTTAAACAATTAATTACATTCAATTATGATAGTTGATTTAAACTTGCAAGAATGGAAAGTTTTCTAAATAATATAGTAAAGAAGTTCAAAGTAGTGACAAATAATTTTTCTTTCCCTTTTTCAAAATATAATCTTTCAATAAAAACTTACAAAGGAAAATGGGAAGAAGATGTAGATAATGGTTTTCAACAAAATCTACAAAATCATTCATATCAGAGGAAAACAATAGATTTGCCTTTTCTTCTTAATTCAAATATTTTGGCATAATTAGTCTCTATGTTGGTTTGGATCTAATCCAAAGGGATTCCTAGTGTTTATTATAGATCCCTATGAGTAGATTAGGGGATCCCAAAGAAACCCTTTGGAAAATCATTCTTGGGAAGTGTGATTTCAATTCCTAATTCTTTTAATTCCTTTCGAGTAATAAATTTTTTTAAATTAATAATTGTAGAAAGCTTGTAATTATAAATCCAAAGAGATAAGAAACTTTTTTCCAATTTTAATAAAAGCTTTAATGTACATAATTTCTCAATTAAAGATTTTCAATAGATAATTAAAACTAAATCTAAATATTTCCAAGACTATCCAACCATTCAATCTTAGCACAATTATTGATAATAAGGTACATAAAAACTCAACTGTCGACATAATCATATGACAATGAATTAGAATTAATATATATGATCAACAATATGAATTGCATCAATAGATTATACTGCTAGGGATTACAATTAGAATATACCTCAATCTTATATTACAATACAACTCAAACACTTAACATGAGTGTGACCTTAAACAATAGATTTGTTAGGCTAATCTCATTATCCTCACTTTGTTATAAGTTTATGGATACTATTTGGTGTTTCAATCTCCTATTTCTCTTTACTATCCTTCCTCAAATAAGTTATACCTCCTTTTATAGTGAATAGTTTGATGTGGAAGGTTTAAGTGATCCCAAATCAAGAAATATAAAATTCCACCAAACTTAATACAGATCCAAATATGACTCACCATAGGACCAATAAGGCCTCTCAAATGATTATATTTTGGTGCAAGATACTAATTTTTGGTCCATGTCTCATAGACCTCCTTAAGTTGATCTTGAAAGCCACTTTGTAGAAAAAACATAAATACATAATGGATATGCAAACATGCTCATCATGCTCTCCTAATGCTATAGGAAAAATATCATGATGATTTAGAACAAATATGTTACCACATAAATTATTTTGTCTACTAGTATAAATATTCAATTTATGATTTTTTAGAAATACAAATGTAGTAAATCAAAATGGCTAGAAATGAACTAGAGAACTACAAAATACAAATAAATTACAAGGAAATATTTATGGTTTATGGAAGTATTTTCATCCTAGGATGTCCCTACGTCAAACACCCTAGGCAAGTGATTTTTCAGGTTAGTGCCCATAACCTTGAGGTCTGAATGATTGAATCACTCTCTAGGTTGGTAAACTAATGACATTATACACTTAAAACATATGCAAGCTTCCAAAATCAACTCAATTCCACTCCTTTCACATTACCATTTCTAAACTAAGAACTAGGACGTGCACACCATCCATCCTCTCCAAACATTTTCTCTTGTTTACTTGTCTACTATCTATATCTACATCTCTCTCTTAAACCCTATTGTGCATTATACACACACCCTATTTTTCCTTGGCAAAATAAGGACCCCCTCTTCTGCTTGCTAAGATTTTTTTCCTTTGCTTGATCTTAAGTTAAGTTTACTTTAATCCAAATTAAGTCTTTTAAATTTTCTAGTCTTGAGTGTTCTATTCTTTTTCAAGTTTTCAAACTTATTATTACTTGCATGCAAATTGGAGTATCCCTAAAACTATGACTGCCATTTTGTTTATGTCTAAGTGCATTATGATTTTTAGACCTTCTTGATAGGTAGTACTATTGTAGGATTTCAAGGTTTCATTTACCAATGGACCCAAAATGTTGATTGCACAAGTTAAGTCCAAACTTTGAACCTTGATCATTTGACATGCTTTATTCTTGAACTCTAATCTACTTCTTAGTGCTACTTTTATAGTTGATTTTCATGCATGCGAGTTTGTTCAAAAGACTTGTTGGTTGTTTAATTGGGCTTTGTGTATTTGATTTTTATTTTCAAGCTCTTATGTTGCTAGTTGCATTTGATTTATTGTGCTCTAGATTGCATTTTGAGGAGATTTTTATGTATCTTGGTGATTTTATGAGATGGAGGGTTGTTGGTACATCGTGAGCTTGTTTTCTTGTGTGTTTGGAAGTCTTACTTCTCTGATTTTTAATTTTCTAAGGTAGGGTGTGTTTTCCATACTTCCTATTTTATGAATTCATGCTTTTCCATCCTCATTCAATGATTTTTGATGTATTTTTGTTTTTTTCTCTAGTTTTGGTTAGTTTTTAAGCCTAAGGTTTTTCTTGTTTGTTGTTTCCATTTTGGTTTCATCCCTAAGGTCATTTAAATTATCATTAAATGAGTATGTTTGTGTGGTTGAGTCTCGTTCATTTATGTGCCCTAGTCACATTTATACAGTTTTGTTTGTTTGTTCATGTGGAGTTGTACAAAAACCCTAGGTCAATTTAAAAAAAAAAAATAGACGTCAAGTTGAGCTTGGGTATTTTTAGTTCATTCCCCTCATCATGTAATTTTGTTGTCATAGTTCTACAAGACCACTTCCTATCAGTATCAAACTTGTGGATTTTTGCAATTTAGCTTGTTTGAAAGGTATTGATGGTTACTTAACTTCCTAGAGTACTTTGAGAGTCAAGGTTTTAATGGTTTCCCTAAGTTGATATATGATAAGCCCATGAACTAAACCCTAATCCTTCTCATTCTTAGATATGTTTATTTTGGATTTAGAATGTTGGGGAGGAGTTTAAACATGTAGCATTGTATGATGTTCCATCATACGCTAATTCCCAATCCTACTTAGTTCTAAACTATTTCAGACTTGGGGTTTTAGGGATACACTTGATTGGATACTAATTTGATATTTAGTATGAGGTATCTCCTGTTGGTAACTTGGCAAACATCATTGATGAAGACACTGTTGGTATGATGAGGATTGGTTGCGCATGATGTTTGATTAGTGTTGTCATTGATGGCAACAAGGATTCAGAAGGGTTGTGAGGTTCCAATAATCCTCATGAAGTCATGTGTACAGAGAACTCTGGTCTGGAAAGAAGACGTAGACATTTTGGCTAAGTGTTGGCAGAGTATTGAGATGACTATAGAGAGATAGTAATATGATCAGCATTGGTCCGCAGTTGAAGATCTTGTCTTGCAGTTTTGGTAAGATGTTACTAGTCCTTACATGATCCCAAATCCAAAGTTTCAAATTCTTATCATCTCCAGAAGTATAGTTTCAAGAAGCATAAGTCTAGCTTAGGAGAGACCAGTCTTAAACAGGATAGAATGTCAAATTGATTTGGTCTGCATTTCTTCGGTAATAGATATTTATTTCTATGGTTTTGAGGTGTTGTAAACATCTATAAATCTAAAATTGTAGAGTCTAAAGTCCACCGATAAGATGGTTATGAGAACTAGTGTTTGACAGTGATAGAGTCAGTGTTCTGATAGTCTACATTTTTCTGCATGTTAATATTATGCTCTGTGGTTCTGAGGATAAGCTTGGGGATGCCTAAAGAGTCTTAGTTGTAAATTTGAAGAAGTTTTGTGGTCCACATTGGAAGTTATGATCTGACAGTTGATCTGAGTCTGTGACAGTCAGTTTGTGGAGCTGACCTGATATTGGGATTTATGTATGGAGGAATCTAGTAATTTGAATCATATCCTAAGTGATCCTATAGTATGAGCTGACATAGAAGAATGTATTTCAAGTATTTTTTTGGTCCATAAAGTATTTTGGTAAATGCTTTAGGATGACAAGTTGCACATTGTATAACTACACATTTCATCCTAGCAAGCTGACCTAATTTGAAGTTTATAAGTCTTGCGGGTATATATATGAGATTCACTTTGGTGTTTGAAGTGTGTGATGTGAATATATGTGAATATGTGTGACATGTATGAAGTTCTGTGATTCAATCAGTGCAACAAGTGTTTGAGAAGAAGTTTCTATGAAGAGCAGAGTAGTGTGACATAGCAGATCAGGATGAAGAGTTTTGAGACAATATTTATGTTTAGTATGAAAAAGGGGGAAGATGATTTAATGAAGGTTTTAAGGGTTTATCATGATCCTCCTTTCACCACTAAACATTCAAGGATATTCAACTAAGTAGAGAACTCTACTACAAATATCCTGTCACTTGGAACATAGGGGAAGATTCGAATTGTGTAAATTTGTTGTTCAATTAAGTCCAATTATGCTCAAAACCCTAATTTCATGAAATCGTAAATAAACGGATAAATTACAGAAAATGATCACACTGAGATATCAAATGGCAACCAAATACATACCATATTTTGAAGTTCAGTGTGCAAAAAAGTCAGGGACTAATGAGCGGGCGTCGTAGTCTAGTGCCTTAGTTTTTGTTGAGATCTGGGAATGTTGTCTGCAACACAGTTATGTTGTTCTAGAGATTTCACCATTGTGGGATCGGGAGGACTAATGAACAGGTGCTTGAGTCCAGGTCCCTATTTTCTTCTTTTCTTTGCACTTTCGCTAGTCTGCACTACTCTCTTGCAAATTCACTTCTTTCGCTTCTGCAAGCTGTAATCTTCAATCACTAAAAAGTGGGTTGGGGCTTGTGGTGTTTAGAGGCTTGCCTTAGTCAAGCCCCGAAGAGACAATCAAGTCTTCTAAACACCATTTTCAAATAAATAATGTGTATCCCTGTAGGATAGAGGCAAAATCCAAATGATAAATGATAGAAAACACAATTGATATCACCTTGTAGTGAAGATCTCATGGGAGGAAGATGCTCTTCATGCCATGAGGAGATGGATGCCAAATCTACAAATACAAACACAATAACAACACAAAGTACTGCTCTGCAACACATTGAATGTCTTGAATCACTTTCACATAAGCTTGTAGATCAAAATTGCCATCTAGTTTCCATCTAGTTTACAAATGAATCACTAATCATGCTTACATATGCAACTACAAACATTCCCGCTAAGAATTTCATAATTCAAACTTAGGATGTTGGCATAGGACCTAATAATGGTTATAAAACTGACACCCAAAAATAGGTCTTGACCTAAAATAGGGTAGGACTAGGGCGCAGGAGACCAAGTCCTCCCCCCTATTTCAGGTAGGATTTATCATAAATGCAACCCCTAAGTCCCATTTTCCATGAGATTAGGGTTTTCTCATCGAGAGTCACCATTAACATGCAAGATGACCTAAATGCATTCTAAAGGACCTGGGAGCTAAACCTTAAGAGGGAAAAGCCCCCGAGGGGACATTTTCTGATATAACATTTAGCCCCCACTTTCATGTATGTATAAATGCAAGCTCAATACATGAATTAAAGTATAGTCAACAAACACAATAAACACACCAAGCATGGAGAAGACACACCAATGAAGACATTAATAGGCATGCAAAACATGGAGAAGACAATTATAGTCATGCTAAACACGGAGAAGATAGCATTGAAGACACACAAAACACAGTGAATACAGTGAATGCAGTGATTTTTTTTTTTTTTTCTTTTTCTCATATATATGAAATGCAAGTGCAAGTGCAAGGAAAGTAAACACACCACCCAAAATGTAGGAGGGACTCATCACCACTGGCCTTTAAACTACATATGGGGCAACATACATTCAAAACAAATCTCAGAGTGCAAGAGGGACTCATCACCACCAGTCTTTAAGACTACACTTGAGAACAAACATGCCATACAAATCAAGCACACCATACAAATCCCAAAGCATAGGAGGGACTCATCACCACTGGTCTTTAGACTATACTTGGGAACAAACATGTCATACACACACACATGGAAGACATGGAGAAAACATGGCAGACAATCGATGAATTGTACCTATTTCTAGGTTCATCACCATCTCAGGCACATTACAGGCACACACCAATGATTGGGCTTTGCCACAACAATCGCCGAAGACACGCTTAAGGGTTAGGATAGTCTCAGATCCGCTCCTCGCCTGTTCGGAGGACTTTTGAAAATGATAGGATTGTGGAATCTCCTCAAGAAATACATTATCCCTACCTCTCATGGAGGGCTTAAAATAAAAAGGATATGCATGATATCCCACCTTCGTAGAGGGCTTAAGTGATTGTAGTAGATTTCAAGTTTTACAAACACACTTTTCTAGCATCTAAATTACACAACTTACCTTATATATGCCCCCACCTTAAGGTGGTTGATATCACGTACCGATATCAAGCATGTTAAAGTAGGAAGAAAAAACACAAGGGAACATGAACTCTCACAAAGCCCATGCCCCCCAGAGGTGACATGTACTTTACGATCACCAAATGTTCCCACAAACACACAATTTCCTTTAAGAAAAGGTGTTATCATCCATATAATCATGATAAACAATAATGTATATAATCATTCACATAGAGAGCCGAGGTTATACTACGGATTTGGAGATCGAGTATAACCGTGGGGCTATACCGCAAAAATCTCAAAACTAAGTGTAACCAAGGTGAGATTCACAGATAAACAAAGTGCACGAAGCAACAGTATTGTTATGGTTAGTAAGTACAATAAGACAACATCAAGATCACATGGAGTGATTCTACTAGCCAAGCGTCAAATAATATATCAACCCCATCATCATGTATGGACTTGGTCCATTTTTTGATTTCTCGCTGAAGGGACACTAGGTTCGTATCAGTATAATATGTTTTTCATCATCTGCCAGCTAGATAGAAGCACTAGAGGAAGGGAAACAATAAATCAAGAGAGGGGAAACAAGTTCTTTAGGGACAGTCATGTAGGAGGGTGCCCCCAAGTCACCAACCGCAATGCTATGTCCATAAGACACAACACACAACAATGAAAATAGAGGAGAAGCAATATAGAAGAATGATGATACAAATAGAAGAAGGTCACAATAGAGGTGGTCTCCTAGTATCCTTGACCTTACAGAAGAATCAAGGGTCATCCCAAGAGGCCTAAAAAACACATAACACATCACGGGGGAAACAAAACACTGAGGGGAGGTCACATACACGAGCCGATCATGCTACCATATAGGTGACCACCAGGGTTAGAGATACTTACATGTAGGGACAAACTAGTCTAGAATTTGAAACTTGCAAGCATCCTGGAGAGATGCTCTATCAATTTTTGTGTGAAGCTTGAGTGGTTCTTATGAGAGTCTTGTTTGTTTTCAGGAAGTCCATACAATGCTTGTTTCTCAAATCCTTGTGTATGTGAAACTTTTTGTTGCTTGTGAGGAGGAGAACCACTATTATTTCCAACTGATGATAATCGTCTTACTCTTTTCTAATTTTTAGCTAGCTTTCTTTGTTGAGTTTGTCTACCATAGTGACAAGGACTATCTTGTACTATCTTAATCTTTTTTGTTTATTATAGTATCTTGTTTTGGTTGTTCTATTTGTCTTTTTGATGCATTTTGGTTATCTCCCGATCCTTGTAAAAATAACAGAGGAGGAACCTTAGTGTAAATACCCTTTCCCCATGGACGAGGTGGATTATCCAACTTTTACTTATCCACTTCTATCATACCCACAATATCATCATAATCCAAACAACCATCTTCTACTTCCACTATATTCTGGTCCAACATATTGTTATCAGTATGCTTAGGGAAAGGATTAGTAAAGATTTGTAAATTTTAATTCAGTGGAGCAACCAACTTATTACCATTATCATTCACACCCAATACTTGTATAACATTTGAGTTGATGAGGCCTTGAATTTCATGTTTAAGACGCATACATAATTCAGTATCATGTCCTTGTTGCCAATGGTAATGACAAAAAGCATTAGCATCGAAATAAGGTCTTTGCATTTTATTAGGATCCAAAGGTTTAATCAGGAGAAGCTTCATGAGATTATTACTTACAGCTCAATTCATGATAGAATGATAGGACTTGAATATCAGAGTAAATTTTCTCTACTGATAAGGTGCCTTCTTTGGATTAGTGATAGAAGACACGTGGGAAAAGTTATTCGAATTTGATCCGTTAACCTTGATGAAACTATTATTATTCCTCTTAAAGTTGTTTTGTGACGGTCCACCTGTGGATTGACCAACTTGAGCCGATGAGTTTTGGTTTTCATACTGACTAGACGAAAGCTGATAATCTTGAAGGGTGGTACATAAATGTTGAAAGGAGTTATACTTCATCAAGAGAATCTTATCATGGATGTTAGGTTGTAGATTTGTAATAAACACATTTTGAACATCATGATCCTTCATTTGATATTGAATTTGTGCATAGAGAGCTTGATACCAACTAATAAACTTAGTTAACTTCTCTTTTAGACCTTTCTTGCAATGAACTAAATCAATCAAGGAGACTTGAGGTCCAATGTTTGCTTGGAAATGTTGTAAAAATTGATCAACTAATTGCAAAAAAGAGTGTATTGAATTCGGAGGCAAAGAGCAAAACCATTCTAAAGCAGTATCTTTAAGAGATTGTGGGAAAAATTTTGCTAACAAATCCTCTTCAAAGTAGAAATCACTACACATAGCCGTGAATGCTACCACACAAGTATTAAGATAACCTTTTCCACCATATTTTTCAAAGTGAGGGGTCTCAAACCTCTCGGGCATAGGATTTCTCAAGATTACATATGGTAGGGGGTTACGGGCATGATAAGTTGGTATATTAGGTTGTGAAGAATTCGTCAATTTTTTTACTTTTTATTGTAAAGAAGTCATGCCTTGCAAGAGTTGGTTTAAGATGGCATCATTGGGAGATGTAGTTTGCTATGAGGAATTAGAACCAAAGTGAGGACGTGATTGAGCTTGAGTAGTGCTAAGCGGAGGCTGTGAATAGTTCAATGGTGGTTGAACATAGTGATAGGTGGAAGGTGGTTGTAAATAGTTGTATGTAAGAGGTGGCTGAGAATAAGTGGGATGGAGAGGTGGTTGAGAGTAAGTATTCATCGAAGAGATACCCTTAGAAACCAAGTTCTGATAATTAAATCCCACAGCTTTGTAATTTTGTGAATCAGTGCCATTAGATATTCCAATACTAGTGGTAGCATTACTATAAGCATTTGCATTAGTGGTAGCCAATCCATGCCTAACACCACATTGTAAGACCCTAAGGGTATGACCCTAAGGTCCACAACTGTCGTGAAGGCACAAAGTGCTATCTCACAATCTCTAACCACCGACAATCTTGGCCCCTAAAGCTAACTCAACCTCCCACCTAACATCCTGCCTAAAGGCCACCATCCTGCAATGCTCCACTAACGATGGAGAAATAAAGGAGTCTGTGGCTCCTAAGTCAAACAATATAGTAATGGGAACATCCCCAATAGTACCTAGAGTCTCTATCATGGAAGCCTAAAATTTAGCCTGGTGGTTATCAACTACTGCAAAGACTCGATGAGATCGTCCCATATCCCCAACTATAGCCTTAGAACCACTGGCCTATTATCTTCTAACTGTGAATCCTTGTGGACACTCTCTAGCCAAATGCCTAGCACCATCGCATACATAACAAGGTCCACACGTCTGAAACTGTGCTAACTAAGTCCGACTGGACTGCTGTGCTCCAGGTCGTACTGTACTTCCTTGAGATCCTCTAAAGGACTACTATGATCTAGCTAGTTATGTAGATGTTGCTTACTGATGTTAGTCTGTCTATGGACCTTGTGACTGCCATCATCGATTAGGACCACCCTATCCCCTCTGTTGTGGCCATGACCTCTACTGATACTACTACTGCTGCTATGGAGGTCTAGAGGTAAAGATGCGGATCTAATACCACCCCTCTAAGGTGGTTGGGGTCTGTGAAAACCTTGGACCTGCAAATGATTGCAGTCGTGAAACTGCAAATGTGACCCCTGGCCCCATCCATGCACCTCCTTTGCAATGAGCACCTTCTTGGCGGCCTTGCTCATAGTCCGTGGGTTAGCCATGCGAACTGGTCCTGCTATGTGAGGATTCAATCCTCTGATGAAACGACTCACAAGCAGCTTCTCGTCCTAAAGATACTCGGCATAATAGGATAACTCCACAAATTTGCACTCATATTGTGCAACTGTGGAACCTCTCTACTGCAAATCATGGAACTCATCAATGCAACGCTGCCTATAGTGCTCCGATAGGTAGCGTGCATTATAGCACTCTAGAAAAGTGTCCCATGAAAATGTGTCCAAAGAAAGGCGGTGTTTGTGCTCCTTCGTGCGCCACCAAGTTGTCACTGTGTCGTGAAGAAGATGAACTGCTACACGTTCTTTTGTGTTGCTCCCATAAGGACACAACGCAAAGCAATGGTCGAGACTGATGAGCCAAGCCTTAGTCTTAGCTCCCTCTAAAGTACCCACGAAAGTAGGTGGATTTACCCTAAGGAAATCCCAGATAGGGTCTCCGTGGTCTCAATGTCCTCGAATGGGTACATCCACCTCATCGCGCGGTCCATAAATAAAAGGATTGGGAGGAAAATGCTCCACCCCAACCTCTACCTCACGCTCCTCATGATGCGGCGGACTCGTGCTGCACTCCCAATGAGCTGATGCACCATCCTCAACTGTAGTGTCTGGAATATACACATGTGGATCATCCACAATCAGTGGCAACCTCGCTAAGACTACATTTAAAGCCTAAAGAATCTGGGGGCCTAAATTAAGTGCCGGTGGCAGCGCCTGATTTGGGTCCTCAGGTGGTGGAACAGCTCTTGGGCTAGCTCCCCCAGAGCCACTAGTGCGAGGGTGCCCTCTCGTAGATCTAGGTTGCATCTTAAAAGAACAAGATGCCTAAAATTAAAACAAAATTAACAAAATTACGGAATAAAATAATGTGCCCTTAATGCTCAGTGTTTAAATTTGGGCTCTGATACCAAATGTCATGCCCACATTCACCATGTGGTTATGACACGATAACCACATGTCATATCCACATTTGCCATGTGGTCATGACACGAATTATCAATAATTTTTCCTCCCGACTCTATAAACCCCCTCGCGCGCAACATGCGCGCTCGGTGACACATGCATATCATGAAGTCATCTCAACAACTTACATCATGTGCATTGCCCAAAGGCGGGGAAGGTCAATCACAATGGGATGATGCGACACATACTTTGCCATCCCTATGACGCATAAGCCACTAAGGGGGTGTATCTCGCATAGCGACACTGAGATGGTTTGATTCCATTTCAGAATCCTAACCCTAGGTTTACTAAGTGAAATGAATCGATTTCATTATAAAATGAAAACTAACCTTAGGTCCACTAAAGACCTAAGGTTCTAACATCTAAAATGATTATTATAATTATCTAACTTATACAATATTCTAACATTTAAAACAAAATGGAAATAAATTAAACGATTAAATAAAAGCATTTAACCCAATTAAACCTAGCATAATTTTGGCAGCATAACAAGGCAAAATTGACCTAAATAGGATAAACCCTATAGTGATTTTGGCAGCATAACGCCACCTTATCAACTATAGGAGGTTGCAAAATTTAATTTAAAATAAAATCCCTAATTTAAACCCTTTTCAAAATTAAATAAATCAAATACAACATTTTAGACATATCTCCCTTCCCAACAAATTTTGAAATAAATTAATTTGACTATAACTATAGTCTAAAATACATTTAAATAAAAAGCCCACATTACTAGTTTTAACAACCTCATATACCCTTAAAGCTAGGAACAAATTAATTTAATCTACAACAAAGGAATAATGAAATAAATAAATTAGATGCACCAAGCAAATGGGAATTAACTAAATAAATTAATAAACCCCCCACACACACACTAAAGGACAAAATAACCTATCACACTAAGTGGGATTAGCACAAAAATCGAGAAATTAAATTAAGATAACAACACATAATTCTCATAGGGCACCAAACCCTAGAGAATCCTTATAAAAGCACCCAGCCTCTCATTTGTTCTCATAACAAGTTGATTTAACTTTGGTTGGATGTGCAGGTTGAGGAAGCCAAGTGGATAGATGGTACCTCCCTAAGTGGGAAGTATCCTCTCAAGCATGAATAAGTTTATTTGTTTTCTTGTGATATTTCTAACATTCTACAGGTTGCTCAAGTTTATATTTCCTACATTTGTTTTCTAACCATTATCTATAGGCTAAGATAAACTCTCCACTTCCTATTATTTCAACAAATCTCATTAATTTTAAAACAAATTAGTTTTCTATAAATCTTTCCTAGGTTTTCCATTGGTTAAAACTCTCTGGTTTAATTTCTCATTACTCTTCTCTCTAATCTTTTTTTTTAAAAACAGAGAGGATAGGATAAGTCTAAGAATAAATAAATGTACACCTATATATATATATAGGTGTACATTTATTTATTCTTAGACTTATCCTATCCTCTCTGTTTTTAAAAAAAAAGATTAGAGAGAAGAGTAAGTCAATAACATAAAGATATACCATTTGTAAACATTCTGCTAAATCAAAAACCAGAGGCATGTTATATATATAGCCAAATAAAGTATAAACAAATCATATATGCAGAGGGCCAAATTGGCGGCAAGTAAGAAGCAAATGTTTTGATTAAGGGAAGAACTGTGTTAAAACCATAGTGTAAGGCGTGGCCAACGGCTCACCAACCGTCCACAGAGGCACTAACAGAGGGGGGGGGGGCTCCACCGCCCCCACATAGTTTTACACTATGTGGGGGGGACGGGGTCCCCTTCCCTCCCTTACTCCATGTAAACACAGCCCCGCTGCCGCAGGGGTTTCGGCCCCTACAGTCGACCCACTTCCATTTTTCAAAAAAACTTCTGGAAGCCCTAAAATGAAACGCGTTCAGGGCATTTCGATGCCAACAACATTTTAGGGTATTCGATGCCAAACAAAATTTTAAGGCATTTCGATGACAACAAAATAAAGTTTAATACATAAAAAAATTTGATTTGCTATGAAAATAAAAGTGTGTGATAAAATATATTTATTCTTATATGTGAACCAATAAAATAATTCACTAGTTTTTATTTGTTCACTGTGTAAAAACCAGTGAGCAAAAAGAATAGTGTCTTATTTTATTTTGTTTTTTGTTTCTTAATGAATTAGGAATATATATATATATATATATATATATATATATATATATATATATATATAATAAAGAACTAACATGGTTAAAATAACTCAAAATGAAATTTAAAAGGGAAAGATAACCCAAGGAGTTAAAAATATAAACTACCCACATTATGCTATGTAGAACTAATTTAGAGGCAAAAAATCTTTCTTTTTTTTTCCTTTTTTTTTGTTTTAACAATAGGTATTACATTCCTCTTTTCAACATTTCACATCCAAAACACCAAATCATTATGAGAGAGAGAAAGATGTTCCTTTCTTTTCAACATTGGAGTGTAAACAAAATGCTTCAACAATGAAATATGATAAAACTATTTTTAACTTTTTTTTCAACCAAATACAATGTTACAAAAGGGTAAGATTACAACACTTTGTTTTGCTTTCCAAAAGGTAGAATGCACATTTTATAAGCCCTAAATAGGGTGTAGGCATCTCAATGCCTTCTTTTACACTACAATACATAGAACACTAACTCATGCTTTCTTCACAAAACCAAGCTCCTCCAATGGCCAAAATGTGAACCTACAAGAAACACACAAATAGAACCAAGCCCATGGGAATGCTCTCCTCCCAACCTAGGCCTAAATATAAACCACCCCAAATCTAGGAGATCTTCCAACCAACCAAGGATCAAACCACAACATAAGCAACACTCATATCAAGCACAACAACACCCAACCCAAGGCTTAACACAAAACTAACCCATCTTAGAAATGGATTTGAAGGGTAAGAGAGTGGACTCACTCTACTCAAGGCGACCCACACTCTTATTACACAAAAATACTCATTATTCACTTGGCCTCTTGCCATACTTATCATTCACAAAACCAAGGCACTCATGCCATACCCCAAACTCCTCAAAACTTCAAATAAAGGCCCTTGGCCATAAATCCATACCAAAAATGAAGAGGGGAAACCGAGGAGGTTCACATCCTCTCTCACCCAATACTAAGGTGAGCTCTCTCACAAGGAGAGCTCGCCCAAACAACCCATAAGACCCACAACACATAAAAACTAAAATAACATAAGCACAAAACATGCATAAACACATTGCATAAGTAAAACAAATAAGCAAATGGGTTGAATCCTTGAGAAATACCTCTCAAACTTCAAGGATGGAATGTGTTTGGTGAAGAGCTTCCACAAGTTCTCCCAAAATCTCCAAGTCCTTCACTCTCCCAACACAAGTAAAAATCTCCCAAAAGAAAAGAACAAAAGAAGCCTCATCTCATCAAAATGAGAGAGATATAAAGACAAGGCTCTCAAACCCTAATGGATGAGAAGGTGACACTTGTCACCCTCTCCTCCATCCACATAACCCTCCTCACAACCCCACAATAATGTGGAGGTGACACTTGTCACCTCCCCATTCCACAAAGCTACACATTATCCCACAAGTGCTCTCACACATGTGTGAGAGCATAGGGAGATGTGAGCACACAAGGGAAGCTTCTTATGAATGAGGAGGTAACACTTGTCACCTTCTCATTCATCTAAGATACACTCTTCCCCACAAGTGCTCTCACACATGTGTGAGAGCATAGGGAAGAGGTTCACACATGTGAGAAGCTTCTAAAGCATGAGAACCAAGGGTAACCTTACCCAAGTGGGTGAAGTTGGGGTTAAGTGAGATGGTGACCTTCCAACCACCCTTCACACTTCCCAAGCTCGTCACTTGACTTCAGGGTCAAGTTTGGGTGATCATACAAGGTCCAAATCAAGTTTAAACAAGCTAGGAATGGTCCTAGACCCTAGGGGTATGAGCTAGGGTCAATATTTGACCATTAGCAACACTTAGAAGCACATAAAATCACTTAAAAAGGGCTTCAAACATTTAGCACTAAAAATTGTGCAAACTCAACATTACACTTTTTACAACACATCAAAAGATAATTAGAAAAAGGGTAAACCATACAAAATGTCATAAATCAATTACAACAAAATCAACATTTGCAAACACATATGACCTTAGTCCTACTTAGGACTAGGTCAGCTAAACAGGGGTATAACATATGGTTGTTGTCCGACCTTTGAATTTCCATGGGCATGGAAAGTTACCTGCACACTTCCACAAACCCATTAATAGCACATGGTAAAATAGCCAAAGCAAAGTGAACTATACATCACACACACATGATCACATAATCCCATACAACATCAAAATAATCACATGATAATATAAATGTCTCTCAAATCGTCTATCAAGGAAAATCAGGATCACATAAGTAAGATATATCATCAGTCTCAACATCTATGCACATACCAAAAGCATCAAATGACATCAAAGAATCTAACATCATATAATTAAATGGAAATCTAACATGCCATCTAACCATCCACAAAGCAAAAACCATCTATCTAATTAAGTATAAGATAAGGTGATAAGGTCCAAGTGCGGGATCAACAGTCCCCACAAATCTACATGGCCATCATAAATCCATCAAAAGGGTACTGTAAGCAAAATAATACAGGTGAGGTAAAAGTAGGCATCACACAAATCTAGTGAAAATGCAAGGTTTTCAAACCCTAGACATGAATTTTTTTTTATTAAAGATCGTTCAATCATATTACCCAAAAAAGGAAGTAGTTTTAGTACAATCTATGTGGCCAAGTGAGCCACAAGTAAGTAACTGGCTATTCCTTACAAAACATAGGTATAATCAACTATAGAAACAAAACTTTGAGATTGTCCATAGCTAACAGTAAGCATATCTAGGATATTACATATAATTCTAAACTTTATAAGATTCCTCATTCGGGGGCTCAACTTGTTGCCCATAAACCTTGACTCAACAACCTCAGAGGACCTAAAATCCATCTGCAACACTTCCTTTATATCCAAGTGGTCTTCATCTGACCAAGGCTTGGAAATTTGAAGAGCCTTGTATTTATTATGAAGCTCCTCCAAATAGGTGTTGAAGCTTTTGATTGCCTTTTGAACATTAAGAGAGCTCTCCTCAATCTGCATAGAACCATCAATTATAGCTAAGTCTGGATCATGTACAACAATATTGAGTTGGCTCTTCCTCTGGGTATCCAATGAAATTATGGCCTGCAAAATTGGATCAGCAAGTGTGAGTCTAAATTCAGACTCAGTAAGGCTCCTTTTTCTACCACGAAAATGCTCTTCATTCTTAAATTTCCACAAAATCCATAAAATTTCAGTTGTTAGGGACAGCCAAAAGACATTGGTTTTTGCATTAAGTTTAGAATTGAACCCAAATAGGACCTCAAGTTTACATTTCTCATGCATTATAGACCAATCTAATATATGACCCATAAAAAGACCCCACACTTTGCAAGCAAATGGATAGTAAAAAAATATGTGCTTACAAGACTCAGCTACATTGCAAATTGAACATATATAATTGTTATAACCAACGGGCAATTTCTTCAGCATTAGTAACCATCTAAAACAACCTTTTTTGGGTTCTAAACTCTTAGACCAAACTGACTTGAACATAGTAACAAGACTCTGACTACTAACTTTCAAGTTCTATATTGACACAATGCTCATAAATCTCTTCAGAATTGGAAAGAAGCCTATAGATTTTCTTTGATTCACAAACTTTAAGTTTAGTTCCATCTTTCCAATTCATCTTTTCCAGCCAGTCCTCCTCCCCCAAGGCTTTGGGATGAACAGTATTAGTTGCAAGAGCAGCCACAACCATTGAATATGTCCTTTTATGACTGTCTTTCAACCCATATTCTATTTTAAGTATGTTCCATGTTTTTATGCCATTTTCATCAAACATATCACTAATGGAAGAGAGACCTAATCTATACCACTTCAAACCTTAGCAGCCTTGAATCAAAGCTAAGGGCCTCCCTCTGAGTTTCTAGTTCCACCAAATAGAACAGTACCCACCCCACTGCCTCGAGGGACAGTTAACCTCATCCAATGAAATAAGTCCTCTGACTTCCAACCAAGCCTTCCAAATAGAACCAAACACCACTGAGCCAAAGGATTTAACCTTGAAATCCCCAAAGAGGTAATCATGAGGATGCAAGTTGCTCCAATTCTTTGCCTTGGGTGGGACAACCTTATATTGTTCATGATGAGGACACACCAAGGCTTATCACCCATTAGAGTTTTGATGATCCATTTTGTCACTAAGGCCATGCCTTGTAATCTCAAATCCTTCAACCCTAGCCCCCCCAGTCTCTACTGACACAGCACCATTTCCAAGACACATAATGTTTTTTATGCCCACCTTTTCCATCTGACCAGAGATAATTCCTGATTACTTTTTAAATGCTTTCTACTTGCAATTTTGAGAATAGCCACATTGAAGCATAGTAAGTAGTATAAGCAGATAAAATCTTTTAACAAACCTAGAATCTCCCTGCCATGGATAACACTTGACTATTCCAATTATTGATCTTCATTTCAATTTTGGCATAGAGCCAATCCCACATACTTTTCAGAGAGGGACTGACAGCAAAAGGTATCCCCAAGAATCGAACTATCTTCTTGGGTCCACCCCATTGCCATTCCATTACAAAACCAATCAGGAGGTGACTCAAACCAACCAAGTCAAGTAGATTTACTGCATAATAATTTGGCCCCTGAAGCCAAATAAAATATCTTCAATTTGAGTTTTAGATTTTCAAAGTTTTCTTTTTCTAGAACCAAATATAATGTTGTATCAGATCAGTGAATTGTATGTTTAACAGTGAATTACGATTAGGAAGAATAATGCCTTTGAGACTGCCCAGGATCACATCTGTTCTCAGCAAGTAAAATAAGGCTTCATAAGCAAGGACAAATAGTGCAGGGGCTAAGGGGCAACCTTGCCTAATCGATCTTCCCAGGAGAAAGGAGGAAGAAGGGGACCCATTTATTTCAACTTGAGCTGAGGCATCACTAAACAACATTTCAACCATCTTTCTAAATTCTTGTGGAAACCCAAATGCTTTGAGGACCATTAGGATAAAGGACTATTCTACTCTATCATATGCCTTTTCAAAGTCAAGTAGGAGAATGCCAGCATTTTGACCTATGTGCTTTGCCCAATGAAGTGCTTCCCAACTAGTTTTGATATTTTCTAAGATATATCTTCCCTTGATAAATCTAGTTTGGGTCACATTAACTATGGATGGTAAAATGTCCACAAGTCTTCTTGCTAAAACTTTTGGGAAGATTCACAACAGTCTAGAAAGTTGAAATGCATTAGCTTGCTTGCAACTGATGATGATGTCTCCATAGAGCGTCAAACTTTGAATGTCTTCCAGCTTTGGCTCTATCCGCATCCCACTTCAGCACTATATCTCCTTCACTGAATGTTCTGTCAGCTCTTGATCTATCAAAGGTCTTCTTAACCTGATCTTGATGAGCCTCAAGAGTCCTCATAGTAGTATCTCTCTTCTCTACAAGTTCCATCAGCTCTGTAAGTCTGATCGTCATAGTATCACCTTCCATTAATTCCAGCTGGTGTGCTAACTCAAGAGAAGGCAACACCAGTGATAATGGAACCCTTGCTTCCCTTCCATATACAAGAATGAAAGGGGAATTGCCTATGGCTCTCTTGGGAGCGATTCCGTCAGCCCAAAGAGCATTCTTCAACTTAAAATGCCAAGTCCTTTAATTATCTTCCATGATCTTCTTGATGATTCTGATCAAGTTCTTGTTAGTGGACTCAGCCAAACCGTTGCCTTGAGGATAGTAATTTGATGCAGTGGCATCCCATTCCCTCCAATTTTGGATTGCATTTTTTTTAGTTTTTGGGTTTGTTGTGTTGGTGCAGCTCCTATCGCCTAGCATAAGATGATCTTCCTGTCACCAGAGTGACAGAATACTCTATTTTATCTCTGACATCCATTTCTAAACTTATATTTGGCATATTTCTAAAGAAACCATGGTTGACAGTCTTGGACAGCTGGAGGAAGTTTGCAATTTTATTGAGGATCTGGAAACACCCAAAATGGAAATAGTTGAGAGTCTACAATTAATCCTTGGGTGATCAGGCTCCTTGAAATAACAATTTCATTAACTGCATGGTCATTAATAGCCATTCTTGGCTTGGCATTATACATCTGGTGTTCAAACTTTGATAATGGAAGTAATAGCTTAATTAAATCATAAATACTGAAGTGATTAAGGGAAGCTTGATGGTGGGTAGTGGCGTGATGGTTTCATGGAGGCAGCGACTATTATGCAAACTGTTTAAAGGTAATATTCATTTGCAGAACTAGTATGGAGGTTGTGGTCATCATGAGTGGATGAAACATTTATTTCTACTGTTGAATACTTGGGGATGGCTATAAGTAAAGTGGGATTGATATCAAGAACATAGTGAGGGGAAGCATCGGCTATAAAAGGCCGATGGTCTAATGTTGTGGGGATAGTGAGAAATAGGAAAGGCCATTCATAGTGGTTGTAGAAAACTAGCGAGGAAAGTAATTTTTGAAGTAGAGTATAGAGTGACTTAGCAATAGGGAGAATGCAAGGAAGGATGTAAAGTAGAGGATCGAATACTTAGGAGTGATAGTAGTATGGAATGAGAGTGAGTGAAGAGAGTCGACAATGCTGAAAGCTATATTTCTGATGTATACAAAGTCTAAGAAAATTCTTAATAATAATCCACAGTTAGATATATTCCTCCTGTTTCATGTAATTGTCTGTTAAATCTATATTGATGATCTTGTATTCTCCTGTCGTTATTGTTCATGTAAATAGGATTTGGGTCTGAATTGTAATCTCTCCCAACAAGTGGTATCAGAGCCAAGTTGGTTTTGAGTGCATGGGTAGAGCACCGAGAGTGAGGCAACCTATGCCAGGACTAGTGGGTGTGGGAAAAGAGTCAAATGGTTGTGTCTCGTGTAAACCTTAGGAGAATTTGTTGCAGGAAAGAGGAGACCTGTAACTGTAGAGGGTAGAGAAGGAGACATGGAAGATTGGTTGTAGAGTGCGAGTTGGCAAAGTATTGCAGCAGTAAAGGAGATGAAGATTGCAGTTAGAAGACCCGTTGTGATACCATCTTGGGATAGATATTGGGATGGTGTGGAGAAGAGAAAGTTCAATGAGAAATTGCAAAAGCTCTCAAGATGAATGGATGCACTGGGAAAGTATTATTTTCCTAATGCTGATGTGATTACAGGAAAGAAGGAAGTAGAAGATCGCAAGGCAGCAACATACATAGAAGAAGTTGACAGCAAGAATGTAGAGGATGCTGATGAGGACTGCGAACAATTTGGTAAGGAAGAAGATTATCCAGTGACAGAAACTAGTGCAAATATTAATTCTCTGAATCTAGTAAGTTCATATTTTGATTGTTTTGATAATTTGGGAAAAGATGGTGCTCAGTCTGATGATGGAAAAGATTTTGTTCCTATTTTTGTTTCTAATGATGGCAAATGTAGTGAGGATGAGGAGAAATTTATGGTTGGAAAGGAGAATCTGGAAGTAGAGGAAATGTTCAGTTTGGAAGAGTATTTGGAAGAAGAGAGTATAGACTTAGTGAAGGTAGATGCAGTAGAGAAAGAAAGTGCAGAAGGTTCAATGAAAGAACCAGAGGATGTAGAAGAGCCAGAAGATTTACTATTACTAGATAACATTGCAAAAATGGAGACTCCGGAGGTAATTTCTTTTTCGCAAAATAAGGATGAGGTTTTGGTTTCAATTGAGATGATGCCAGTAGATGATTATGATGATGAGTCAGAATGGTGGAGATTTGGTGTTGATAAGGAGAATCGAAGGTGGAAGTATGCACAGAGAGAAAGAAGCTGACAAATGCAGACAACAAAATTTCAAAGGCAACAATGCAAGCATGGAGGTACAAAATTAAGGAATTGGAAAGCAAGGAAAAAGAAAAGTGGAATCATTGACCTCATGAGTAGGAGCACATGAATTTTTCTACCTGGGGAGTCTGATGTAATGGCATCCCGTTCCCTCCAATTTTGGATTGCATTTTTTTCAATTTTTGGGTTTGTTGTGTTGGTGCAGCTCCTATTGCCTAGCATAAGATGATCTTCCTATCACCGGAGTGATAGAATACTCTATTTTTTCTCTAACATCCATTTCTAAACTTATATTTGGCATATTTCTAAAGAAACTATGGTTGACAGTCTTGGACAGCTGGAGAAAGTTTACAGTTTTATTGAGGATTTGGAAACACCCAAAATGGAAACAACTGAGAGTCTGCAATTAATCCTTGGGTGATCGGGCTCCTTGAAATAACAGTTTCATTATCTACATGGTCGTTGATATCCATTCTTGGCTTGGCATTATACATCTAGTGTTCAAACTTTGATAATGGAAGTAACAGCTTAATTAAATTATAAATGTTGAAGTGATTAAGGGTAGCTCGATGGTGGGTAGTGGTGCGACGGTTTCATGGAAGCAGTGACTATTATGTAGACCGTTTGAAGGCAATATTCATTTTCAGAACTAGTATGGAGGTTGTGGTCATCATGCGTGGAGGAAACATTTATTTCTACTGTTGAATACTTGGGGATGACTATAAGTAAAGTTTGATCGATATCAAGAACATAGTGAGGGGAAGCGTCAGCTATAAAAGGCTGATGGTCTGATGTTGTGGGGACATTGAGAAATAGGAAAGGCCATTCATAGTGGCCATAGAAAACTAGTGAGGAAAGTAAATTCTGAAATAGAGTATAGAGTGACTTAGCGATAGGAAGAATGCAAGGAAGGATGTAAAGTAGAGGATCGAATACTTAGGAGCGACAGTAGTATGGAATGAGAGTGAGTGAAGAGAGTCGACGGTGCTGAAAGTCATATTTCTAATGTATACAAAGTCTAAGAAAATTCTTAATAATAATCCGCAGTTAGATATATTCCTCTTGTTTCATGTAATTGTCTGTTAAATCTGTATTGATGATCTTGTGTTCTCCTGTCGTTATTGTTCATGTAAATGGGATTTGGGTCTGAATTATAATCTCTCCCATCATAATTGGAGGTCTTCATGTACACTCCATAATTTGATGCCCATTCACTGACTTTTGTGCCTATAAAGGCCTTAGCATTATTAGAAATGATGGTGGATGGCACACCAAACCTTGTGGCTATACCTTCAAGGAAGTCCACAATGGATGCCTCTGTGGCATCCCTTAATGCAACCGCCTCTGTCCATCTGGTGAAACAATAAGTGGCTATAAGAATCCACTTATGGACTACACTAGAAGGTGGATTGATTACTCTAATGAAGTCTAAACCCCATTGAGCAAAAGGCTGATCTATTTGGATTGGATGAAGGGGAAGAGCTGCCAGTCTCTGCTTCCTAGCAAGTAATGCACACTCTTTACATTTTCTGATCCACTTATGTGCATCATTGATCAGTCTAGGCCAGTAATAACCAGCCCTCATGATTTTCATTGTAGTTGTTCTAGGAGAATAATGGTCACCAGCAGGGCCATTATGGAACTCTTCTAAGACCTTGAAAGCTTGATCATGCATAATGCATCTAAGAAGAACTCCATTGATGTCTCTTCTAAACAAGACACCATCAATAATAACATAAGGGATGGATTGGAGTCTAAAATACCTTCTTTTAGCTTGATCTAATCCTTTTGGACATCTACCTGATTGCAGAAATGTGATCATGTCATGATACCAGTCGGCTGGAGTGTGAGGCCCAATAGGTTGCACCTATCCTTGAACACATACATCATTGCTTCTATCTTTGACATCTTCTACCATCTGTTCACATAGGCCTTTACCATGGACTAGTCTAGTAATGTTGATGTTAATGTCGTACTCCATCACCTTGGTGATCCACCCAGCTCTTTTCTCATTAATATTCTTGCTCAAGAGGAATTCTTTGACACCAGGATGGTTCACCATCAATTGAACTTTGATGTGAGAGATAATATGTCTAAACTTTTTTAGGGCTTTCACCACAGCATACACTTGTTTCTCTATAAAATCACAATTCAATTCATACTCTTTAAGAGGTTGGTTGAAGAAGGCAATTGGTTGTTTCAACTTCTCCTTATTTTATTGTGTCAGGATAGCTGATATACCCTCCCAAAGGCATAAAGGATGAAATGTTTCTCATAATCAGGGTTTATTAGTGTAGGAGCTTGTGCAATAGCTTGTTTCCTAGCCTAAAAACTATCTCTACCTTCTTTAGACCATGTGAAGGCAGCATTCTTCTTTAGCATAGCTATGAGGGGTTTTTCTATTAAGGAAAAATTAGGTATAAACCTTCTCACGAAGTTGATCTTCCCTAGGAAACTCTACAGACCTTTCTTATGGCTGGGAAGAGGAAGAGCAAGAATGGCATCTGTTCTTTCTGGATAAATGTCTAGTCCTTCCTTGGAGATCACATGCCCTAATAGTTTACCTTCCAAGATAGCGAATATATGCTTCTTGGGATTTAGTGATATCCCAAACTCCCTGCATCTTTGAAAGACTTTTCTTAAATGACCCAAATGGTCGGCTGCATGCTTGGAATATACTATTAGATCATCAAGATACACCAAGATAGTATCATTTATTAGGCCTTTGAAAGCCAAATCTATTGCTCTTTGAAAGGTGGCTCCAGCATTTGTCAATCCAAAAGGCATCTTTTGATAAGCCAAAGTACCCCATTTAGTAGTAAAGGCTATCTTGTACTGGTCTGATTCTTTTACAAGAATCTGATTATAGCCTGAGTAGCCATCTAGGAGTGAGAACCTCTCAGAGCCTGCTACTGTTTGCAAAATTTGCTCCATGGAAGGGAGTGGATAGTGGTCTTTTAGTGAGGCCTTGTTCAAATCTCTAAAGTCCACACAGTTTAATTTCTCCATTCTTCTTCCTAACTGGAACTAAGTTGGCTACCCAAAAAGAATGTTTAATAGGATAAATGATCTTAGCCTCTATGAGTTTGGATAGCTATTTTTTCATTAATGGCTCAATTTTTGGGTTGACAAGCCTTTGCTTTTGGCGAACAGGCTTGGCATTAGGGTCTAGGTCAATAGTATGTTGGATTAAACCAGGATCAAAGCATTTCAAATCCCTATAATCCCAAGCAATTAGATCATTAAATTCATCACAAAGCTCAATGGAACCTTGCCTTTCAAGCTAACTATTTACCTTGCCATGCTTTAAGAATTTGCCCTGTGCAACCTCTACCTCTTGATAGTCCTATTTTTTGATTGTCATATTCATTTTTTCTTTCTTTGATTGATCATCTGCACCAAATATGCTTTCCAGGGTGATCATTCCTTTGGGCAACTTGTTAGTCTTTAGCTAGACAATCTAATCACCATATTGTTTTTGTAATACTAACTGATTTTTGCCAGCAAAGTCTGCCTCATCTTGTAAAAAGTTCACAATTTGTTGGTCACTATCAAACACTTGCTAGCTTATCACATTGTCAGGCATGATAGGCCTAACCACAATCTTTACATGCTGATCTAAAATTTGTTTGACATTCTAAGGGATATCAAACTAGGTGCCAACTATAGCTAACCTATCAGCATCCTTATTTTTCTACCTAGGGATGGTTTGAATGTTGAAGGCATCGAAGTCCTCAATCAGGTCCCAGACTCTATGTATGTATGACTTGAGCAAGTCATTCTTTGAAGCACTTAACTTTCTAATTTGGTGAACAAGTTCACTGTCACCAAATACTTGCATCACTTTTATTCCTCTTTTTTGAGCTAGTTGTATGCCCTGAATCAAGGCTTCATACTCAGCCACATTATTAGTACAGCTAAATTGCAATCTGAACGAAGAGAAATAACTCTTTTTTTGGGGTGAAATTAGTACAACCCCAGCACCTGCTCCATTTTTGCTTCTGGAGCCATCAAAATACATCTGCCATATCCCATTTGGATCTGATTTTTCCTTTTCAAGGTTAGGGATAGTGGCATCTTCTTTATGGATAAAATAAGTACCTAGCCTTGTATCCTCTATATAATCAGGAGTGTCAAACTAAAAACAATCAGCCCACTCATCAAGTAGGATATCTGGTACTTCATCCACATGTATGTTAGCCTCATGTCTATTGTTATCTTTTTCTTCCAACTCATGTATTGTGCAATTCATGTTGTCAGGGTTTGCAGAGTAGGGTTGTATATGACCGTTGGCAGTTGGTTTAGCCCTAATGGTTACTTTGGTACCATATCTAGTCCTAAAAAACATGTGAGACCAGTCAGAAGATAAATACCCACCTATCTTTGTAGTGAAATCTCTAGACAAATAGATACCAAAGTAGGCAGGGAGGTCAATAACATATATGTCTTGTGAAACAGAGCAGCCAGGGTATGCATATAAGGTGAGCTCTAGACCTTTAATAAAACCTATTGTTTTGATAGTAGTACCATCTAATTGCACTACACCTTTGTCTACAGGCTCATATTTTATACCTAATCTTTCAGCAATAACCTTTGGCATGACAAAGGTACCCACTCCTGAATCTATCATATAGTTATGCAACAATTTATCACCTATGACTAGGGAAACATAAAATGGAGGGGGTTTTTTGGTTTTTCTTGTACTTACCTCCTCCTTAGGTTGATATAGATTAATTGGGGCAATCATCCTTTTGTTTGCCAACTCTACACCAGAATGACTGAAATCAACTAGAGCTTCTTGAAGAAGGTTCCTTTGAGATGGAATCAACAATGCATCCCACATGCTGACACCTATATTCATTTTCTTCATCTATTCCACTATGTTGAAAGGTGTTTGGCCGCTCTTTTGAAATGTTTTAGTGACTGCAGAGTCACTTTTCTTTTGTTGTTCATTGGACTGATGCTACATAGTTGGCACTATTTTTTCCCTTTCCACTGTTTGATCTATTTTCTTTGAAGGAACCTTAGATGCCTTCTCCATAGGTGTGACTATTGGAGACACTTTAGGTGTGGTGGCATGAACAACTATAGGCATTGATGTGTCTTCAACAGTTCTTTTCTTTGATCTCATATTGTGTGCAACTAGACTAGCACTTTGATTAACACAACAACGATCATCATGAGTCCAATTCATTAGAGTTGCATCATTTTGCCTCTATTCTTGACTGTCTACTACTCCTTGGTTGACGTTAAATTGATGCTCTGAGCTTGATGGTTGATCTTGCACTGTCAAAGCCTAACTGAAATGTCCTCCTTGGCACAAATTTTGGTTATGCAGCTGATTGCAAGGGTGACACCATTCACTGTCCTGAGCTAGATTGTTCTAGACTGGCACAAGAGGCCCTGAAGTGGTAGTTGCATTAGGGTCAATAGCATTGAGTGGTCTGATGTAGCTAGGATGTCCTTGTCTTTACATATTATTTTGGTATGATGGCCTATTCTTTTGATAACCCTGATTGAAGGGTTGATATGGTTGATTAGGCTATTGATATGGTTGGCTTGGTTGTGCATTCTGCCTCCTTGTCAATGTCAATTCATTACTTAACTTCCTAATCAAAGCATCTCTCTCTTTTAATTGTTTAAGTGTAGTTGAAGATAGAAAAGGAGTGGGATTAACTATAGTAGGAATTGGGGCAATGGCAGCAGGTTACATGATAGGGGCTTCTAGAAATAGAGGCATAGGTGGCCTTGGGGCAATCTTCCATGCCTGAATTAAGCAATTTTCTGCCCTAATAGATGTATCATAGGCATCAGGCAAGACAACTTCGCCTAGAGATTGAATCATAACTGCAAGATCAGGATTTAAAGACCTCAAATAATATATAAATGCAGTGTTTGGAGAGGGCTTCACCAAATGAGGGATCCTGTCTCATGTCTTTTGAAAACGGTAGTTGAAATCTACCATATACTCATGTGGAGCTCTCTTGATTGAAGCCAACTACTCCATAAGTGACAAATAGTCACTTCTATCTTCAAAGTGTTGGCACAATTTAGTGCCCAAGTCATCCCAGTTGTGTATTGAATTAGGTTGGAGGCTTTTATACAATTGTAATGCCTTGCCTTTGAAAGAAGAGGCTAGCAACCTCATAGCCACATTGTCAACAGTGACATGGTGGAATGAACAAACACTAGCAACATCTTGTATGTGCTCAGCAGGAGTGATAGAGTTCTCACCGCTGAAAAATGGTATGGCTTTCAAGGCTGATGTAGGGATGTCATCATATTGGGTTAGGGCCAAGGGGCTATCTCCTTGAAATGCAACAAATGGAAAATTCCTTGCCATGTTAAATATATTCAGGTTTATAACAAAGGGGATATGAAAGGTTTTGACTTAATGTTGAGACCTAACCTGAAAAACTAATGGAGGGGCAATGGACTGTGCCCTTGTATGAATTGAACATTTATTTGTGTTTTCCCTCATAGGGGATCTAGATAATCTTGTTCTTCTTCTTCTATCAACAAAGGAGAGTTCAACAAATTAGAAATTACCTTAGAAGAAGACCTTGTCTGCACTCCAGGCATAAAATATTAAAAGTTGATGAAGGAACTAGATCAGCAGAGTCGCCAGGTATCTGTTGGTACTTTCACAGCAGCATGTAGACCAAGAGTGACACAAAATCCTCAGTCTAGCTCTCACTTAGGGCAGAGTTGTCCCATCAAGCGTGCCAAGAACTATTATCACATAGAATTGTACCCTTCTCGAAGAGAGTCCAAGCATTCTAATGATACAATGGGAATGATCTCGAAAGTGTGGGACTTTGCAAATTAAGACTAGACCTCCAAAGAAGGTTGGTTCCTCATTCTAAGCCTAATGCTTAGAGAAATATATCTAAACCTAGTGCTAATGCTTGCAGGGAAAAAGGGGTAGAAGGAAACATGAATGGAAATAAGGTGATACACTAGGTTGAATAAAAGAGCCCTCATATAACTAAGAAGATGCACAAAATAATTAGATACAACTAATAAACATAAACAGATCAAACTAATTTTGACAGAGGCAAGGAGCAAGAAATGATTAAAAGGAATTAAACATTCACAAACACATCATTCTTAAATCACACAAAGTCAAAATAGCATGAAGAGGTAAAATAACCAGCATGTATTTAATCAGAAGGCAAGGTTACAGTAGATGAATGCTCTATTTGGAATCGGAAGCATAAGATTACTAAATTTTCCAACCCTTTTTTACATATCATTTTCATGCATATATAGCATTCTACACTTGACCTAATTAGGTTTACAATGAATTCGCTCAATGGGCTCTGTCAGAAAAAACTCAGCTAGAAGGGACGTCCACCTGCAAGAAGTTATGGGATAAAAAAATCTAGAGCAAGGTAGATGGAAGATATTTTTGGGCCTTCAATGTGAGCAACTGAATCATCTACTTGCAACAATGAATGTAGAAAATATTTGAAAAGGGGTAGTTGAGAGGCATAGGATTTGCATTGATGGTAGATGGGACAAATCACCCCTTAACAAAGCTTTTACAACACTTTAAATCTCAAGCCCTTTGAAATCTCTGCATTTTATCAATTATGTGTTTGAGGGATCTCTGCAAAACTTAATCTGGCTGTTGAAATGTCTTGTTGCCAAAACTACAAATTCGCTCTCATAGTTGGCAACCATTCCTGACTAAATGCAGATCAACCGTCAATTTTATCTTTGTTGTAAGGAGAACTGTCGTTTGTATGCATATAGACATACAAAAATGGATGCACTATGAAAAACATGATGACATCATCATCCTGAATAACTTGGTCGAAGAGGAGATCTGGATGACGTCACTTGCATATCGGGTCCTTCAAACTGTTCAATTTTGCGCTTATGCGATTTCTTCATTTTTTGTATTTTGCATATTAAATCCCTTGCATATGTCTTTGTATCTCCCTTCGTATATGCTTTTGTATATACAAATGTATATGCAATACAATTACCAACATACAAAAGTGGACCCTAACTTTTGTATCACCTTTTGCATCTGCCTTTGAATCGGCCTTGACACGTGTCATCATTCCATTTGATCTCCATTTGTGGCCTTATTGCTACAAAATAGTCTGATTAAAATTGGGACCCACTGCTGCACAACAGACCAGCAAAAAACCCCCATTGGGCTTTGTATCTACTTTTGCATATCGCATATGCATATACAAAACATACAAATATACAAAAGTGGACTTCAACATTTTATGAAGCAGATTGGAATTGAAATCAGATCTGGCTATTGTATCTCACCTTCTTTTGCATATTGCATATGCATGCACTTCAATATACAAATATGGACCCCATTGACTTTATGAAACAGATTTGAAACAAGTTTAGATCCGTTTGAATATCCCTTTGTATATCACTTTACATCTAACTTTTGCATGTGACTTTGTATCACGCCTTGTATGTGCAATTGTATATGTGATATGCATACAAAACCGTATACATAAATGCATACAAAAAAACCCGATACAGATAAGAATGCATACAAAGATGCATACATGAGATACAAATTCGACCAAAAGATAAAAAACCCCCAAACAAAAGATGACGTCACCCTCAAATGCATAAAATTGACTAAGTATAAAACTGAGAAAACTCTGCAATGGAAGGCACTTGAAAAAAAAGGGTTTCTAGGTTTTTCTAGGTTTTTTGCAAGGATACCCCAGGCAAGATTTTGGGAGATTTTGCAAGGCAGAGCATAGGGAAATATAGGATTTAGGCCTTTTCCTCCTATTCAGGCTTTCTCTGATTGGATTTCTTTGATAGAAGGAGGGAAATAGGAATATTTTGGGGTCAAGTAAAATATGACAACAAGACTAACCAAAGGACCTCATTAAGCATCCTTTTCTTTGCCATGAGGTGTTATAGTTGGAATGTGCGGGGTCTTGAAACCCCAGACAAAAAATATATTGTTAGAGATTTTGCCAATAAGCATAGGGACATGGATGTTCTTATGTTGCAGGAAATCAAAGCTATAGGCTTTCAGTTAGACAATAATCTTAGATTCATATGGAGAGACTCAAAAAAAATCTTCACAAAGCATGAAAGGGGGAAGGGCCGGACTGCTCTGATGATCAAAGATGAATGGGGTCAATTCATATCTCAAGTTGGTGTCTCCCCATGTAACCGGTGTGTTTGGGTGATTTTGAATAAGCATAATATGGAATTCAGCATATGTTCCCTGTATGCACCCAATGATCATAATGATAGGGGCAGCCTCTGGAATTGGTTATCTAATCATCTCCCAAAAGTACCTTGGGTTTTTGTAGGGGACTTTAATATGATTGAACAAAATGAGGATAAAATTGGAGGAAGGAAGGTAGACTGGAAAGGTAATGAGAAATTTTTTTGGTCAATATTTAAAAAATCCCTCAGACTATTTGATCCTTTGGAAGGCAACAAGGTTAAAAGTAAGGGAATTTGGTACACATGGTGCAATGTACAATCTTGCAACAGGAGGATATACTGTAGACTTGACAGAATGTATGCTAATAAGGAATTTTTTTAGTTTAGCATCCTGATTGATAACAATGCTATCAAAGTTCTCCCAAGCACTCTATCAGACCATCACTCCATTTCTGCAGACATAACTCTCATTGACCATGATTCTGCCCCTAAGGTTAAGCCAAAAAAAATTTCAAGTTAAATTTACACCTTCTAGAGAATAGAGACTGCATGATGGGTATATGCAGCCTAAGGAATATTCTGAAAGTCTCTTTTGATTAGTCTAGTGCTATTAGGTTTTGGGAAGAGCTAACTAAGTCATGCCAAGAACTGTTCAAAATCTGTGGTTAAAAGGCTGCCATGGATAGTAGAAGGGAGGAAAAAAGCTGCAAGTAGAACTATTAGAAATTGAAAGGAATCTGCAAACTTCTACATTTGATGAGGATTTGGTCTCTAAACTAGGGACAACAAAAAACTTCCTCAGGAGATTTGAAACACATAGGTCACATGGTGCAATAACTAGAGCCAAAATCATCTGGCTTAAAGATGGTGATAAAGGTTAAGTACTTTTTTGATTTATTGAGAACCAAGTTTAGGCAAGAACATATAGAGTCAATTATAGAAAATGGGATTACTTACACAGATCAGGAATAAATAAAGGAACTTTTAGGGAGTTCTATGGGAATCTCTTCAAAGCTGAAGATGGAAAGTCAGAATGTATTGAGGCTCAGAAGATCTGTGAGCTTGTGTGTCCAAGGAAGGTAGATGACACCATGGCTGAGAAACTGAAACAAAATATATCTATAGACATGAAATTTTGCAAGAAAACTACTATGATGAAACACTACAGTTAGAAATAATTCCTAATGAGTGTTTTAAAAGGGTCGTAAAATCTGAAACAAGATTTTGACTACAAACCCTAGCTAATGCAAAACTAGGTTATATGGAAAAATGCACAATTTCAAGCAATTTTTAACAATTTAAGCATGAAAATGCAATATAAATGAATGGTGAATGAAAAATTTATGTATTTTAAATCATATTTGATGATAATGATATAAATTTATTGAAATTAAATGCCAATTAATTCAAATTATTTGAAAATGCAAGCTAAAAATACCATTTTTTTCAATTTTTTT
The DNA here is from genome assembly GCA_027924645.1 of Cunninghamia lanceolata. Taxonomy (NCBI): domain Eukaryota; kingdom Viridiplantae; phylum Streptophyta; class Pinopsida; order Cupressales; family Cupressaceae; genus Cunninghamia; species Cunninghamia lanceolata. The sequence continues at coordinate 1,101,237 of BSBN01000938.1, read as the reverse complement.
GTAATTTTTCAAATGCAATAAGATGAATAGAGAAATAAATGAATGAAATGAATGTAAATTTGAAGTACAACACTCAAGAAGGTTCAAAAAGTCCAAAAACATGGGTTCACCAAAATGTTTAGTATGAAAAAGGGGGAAGATGATTTAATGAAGGTTTTAAGGGTTTATCATGATCCTCCTTTCACCACTAAACATTCAAGGACATTCAACCGAGTAGAGAACTCTACTACAGATCTCCTATCACTTGGAACATAGGGGAAGAATGGAAATGTGTAAATTTGTTGTTAAATTAAGTCCTATTATTCTCAAAACCCTAATTTCATGAAATCGTAAATAAACAGATAAATTACGGAAAATGATCATACACGGAGATATCAAATGACAACCAAATACATACCAGATTTTGAAGTTTAGTGTCCAAAAAAATTAGGGACTAATTAGTGGGCACCCTAGTCTAGTGCCTTAGTTTTTTTGAGATCTGGGAATGTTGTCTGCAACACAGTTTTGTTGTTCCAGAGATTTTACCGTTGCAGGATTGGGAGGACTAATGAGCGGGTGCCCGAGTCCAAATCCCTATTTTCTTCTTTGCTCTACACTTTTGACAGTCTGCACTACTCTCCTGTAACTCCACTTCTTTCACTTTCACAACCTGTAACCTGCAATCACATAAAATTGGGTTGGGGGTTGTGGTGTTTAGAGGCTTGCCTCAGTCAAGCCCTAGAGAGACATTCAAGTCTTTTGAACACCGTTGTTAGATAAAGAGTGTGTATCCTTGCGGGATAGAGGAAGAATCCAAATGATAAATGATAGAAAACACAATTGATATCACCTTGTAGTGAAGATCTCATGGGAGGAAGATGCTCTTCATGCCATGAGGAGATGGATGCCAAATTTACAAATAAAAACACTATAACAACACAAAGTACTACTCTGCAACACAATGTATGTCTTGAATCACTTTCACATAAGCTTATAGATCAAAATTGCCATCTAGTTTCCATCTAGTTTACAAATGAATCACTAATCATGCTTATATATGCAACTACAAACATTGCTGCTAAGAACTTCATAATTCAAACTTAGGATGTCGGCATAGGACCTGATAATAGTCATAAAACTAACACCCAAAATTAGGTCCTGACCTAAAATAGGGTAGGACTAGGGTGCGGGTGCCCATGTCCTCCCCTCTATTTTAGGCACGATTTATCATAAATGCACCCCCTAAGTCCCATTTTCCATGAAACTTCAGGGTTTTCTCATCAGGAGTCACCATTAACATGCAAGATGACCTAAATGCATTCTAAAGGACCCGAGAGCTAAACCTTAAGAGGGAAAAGCCCCCAAGGGGACATTTTCCATAATAATAATTTTATGCTTCATTGGAACTGTACCCCATGCATAGGTAGATGCAATTACAATAGTTCATTTTGGCAGTGAGCCACTCATTCTCTTTTCCTTTTCTCTTGGTAATGAGCCTTTTTTGCAGTGAGCATTTCTTTTGGGCAGTGAGCCCTGAGCATTGAGCCCTTTGGTAGTGAGCCTCTATGCAATTCAGTATTGTTACTACATAATATATTGTGATCTAACACTCGCCGTGGTTTTCCCTTTTTAGGTTTTCCACGTAACAATCTTGGTGTTCATGTGTTATGGTTTATGGTTGTGCTTTCTATGCTTGATTTGCTTTATTGTTATTAAATGTGGCAAATGGATTAATGGTTTAATAAGTGAATGGTTTAATAGAATACTGATTCACCCCCCTCTTAGTATTCTAGGTGTTCAACAATTGGTATCAGAGCCTAGTTCCTTGGAAGAAGTCTAACAACTTGAGGAATATCTTGGAGATTAAACACATGGCAACTAGAAGGTATCCTACTCCTCCTGAAGAAATTCATCCAAATGGAATTACAAAAGAATAATGCATGTATGTCAATGAAGAAGAACTCAAAGTTTCTCTTGAAGACCTTGAAAGGACTGAAGAGGAAAACATGGATCTGAAAGAAAATGTCAAGGAAGTAGATGAGTGCATCGAGAAGTTGAGGGAGCAAGTCAAGAAGTTTAAAGAAAAGCATAAGGAAGTTAGTGAACAATTGAGATCGGCATATGAAATCTTAGATGACCTAAAAGTGAAAATTGAAGATAAGGAAAAAGCAGAAGAAGACCTAAATCAATTGGTGAAAGGCAAATTAGAAGAATGCATAAAGATTGAAAATGAAGTTGTGAACCTGAAGTCAGATTTGGAGAAGGCAAAGAACTATGGAGAAAAGTTTAAGATAAGTTCTACAAAACTTGATGAGATGCTTGCCAGCCAGAAGAACCCTGATGACAAAGAAGGTTTGGGATTTGAGAAAGGTGAAAGTTCTAAAACAGGGCAAGAAATGAATGTTGAGAACAAGATGGACAAAGGAAAGCAGATCTAAAATCAAAGGAATGGACCTAGAAAATCACTGTTCACCCAACCAAATGCTCAAAGGTACCCATCTTTCAATGGTTATTATAATTCATGCAATAAGTTCGGTTATAAGGCTACTCAATGTAGGAGCAGAATGAATCAAAATGTTCCATCTTTCTCCAGTTAGTTCTTTAGTTGCAATAAAGTTGGTCATAAAGCTAGTGAATATAGAAGTCAGATAAGGAATGGTTATAACAATGGAAGGAATGCTCAAACTTTTAGAGGTAACTGATTTACATGCAAGAGAGTTGGTCATAGAGCTAGTGAATGTAGAATTCAGATAAGGAATGGCTATAACAATGGAAGGAATGCTCAATCTTTTAATGGTAATTGCTTTACATGGAATAGATTTGGACATAAGGACAATCAATGCAGATCTAGAATGAATGAAAGGAACAACAGTCAGAGGAATGTTGTGTGTAACAATTGCAATAGGCTTGGACATATTGGAAGATTTTACAGAAGCGAGAACATGAAGAAGGATAATTCAATAGAAAGGAAGAAACCAATGCAAAAGGTTGATGTGATAGAAATCAAGAAGGAAATGAACAAGATGTGGGTTAAGAAGGATGTTATTGAAGCCAAGAATGAGTCTGTGCTAGACTCTGGTTCATAAACTTCATCCGGGAAGTGAATTGGGAGCTATGGCTCAAGGGGAGCTTCAATGATAAATCTTGTTCCCCTAGAAAAAAAAGTGGTGTTGATAGCCAACACGAAGATATGAGTTGAAGAACAATATATCAGATCTTTTAAAGAAAATTCTGGTAGAAAAAAGTCTAATGCGAAAGATTGCAGAGCAATTTGTGTTGACTGTGAGTAACAGAAGAAGTGTTGACAACTTTTTGGAAACAAGCATTTATGGCGATTAGGCTTTGATGAAAAGGGCTTATAAGCAATATCATTCAAAGGAAATTCACTTTGCATTCTAGTTTTCAAGTGACCAAGGAGATTTGAGCGGTGAAGCAAAGTCAAACTCAAGTGTTTGGAGTAAAAAAACCCTAGCCGGAAGCAAAGAATAAGGTATTTACAGTTAACACTCTTGCAAAGTTTTATTGAAAATCTCTACCCCACAAGTTGTTGAGATAACTAATAGGCCCCGACCTAAGTTCAAGAAGCATCTGTTTAAATCCCTAGAAATAGACCCTGATGGTGCGTTTTCTGAAGTTCCCTATGGCATAATGCATAATGAAGATATTAGGGTTTACATCCACGCTAATATGGAAGCATATGATCATTTAAAATTAGGGCAAGTTTATTTGAATGAGTTGTTCGGTGACAAATTTGAATTGAAAGAAGAATTCAGTCCTTTGCACGTAAAGAAATTGGATACATGGATAGATTTTCCCATTTTCTTTGAAGATGCTTGGGTTAGGTATGTTCTAAGTAGAATCCATGATGAATTCTTTTGGTCAGATGTGCCTCATATCATAACCAAGGATGTTATTGAGGTAGTTATAGGCTTGTGTTCCTCTGGAACAGTTCTGGTGCTGAAATCAGTAAAGAATGACATTGTAATGAAGCTAATAAGTGTAAAGTTCAACAAGAGAGCTTTACCTATCAATGATATAGAGGATCCGATAGTGAAATTTGCTTCTATGGTCATTGTTTACAAGGTGTATTTCTCCAACAGGGAGAACTCTATTTCGACCACAACCATCTACATTGCATATGAGATGGTGAAGAAGAATATTGATTATGACTTGTGCGAGTTGCTTCGGCAACAGTTGATAGAGAATCTAAAGAGAACCAAGGACACCAAGTACCCATTCAAGTATGGTACTCTTATCATTTGTTTGTTGTTCTACTTCTTGACGGAGTTGCTAGGTATGAGTAATATTGTTTGGTTCAATCATTCTCCTATAGCAGTATAAATCAGGAATCACTTATAGAGTTGGAAATCAAAGTGCTCAAAGTGCAGCTCTATGGGGATACTTCAAAACATTCTAGAGAAAAATGCAAGCTAGGGTTAGAATCCCTAGAAAAGTAGTAGGGAAGTATAAAGATAATATTGTTTTTATGCAAGCTAGGGTTAAAATTTTTTTGGCCATGTTCCACGTGTACACCATGCAAAATTGCATGCAGAAGTGCCACTCGCTCTTTTATGCATGGAAATCTATCTTTAGAATTGATCAGTTTTTGCATGTGCTTTTTCATGAATATTTAGGGTTGTTGAGCTTAAATTCCAATGCATGAGAAAAAGTTTTGTAACTGCAAATTTTCTTCTGAGAATAAAATTGAGAGATCTTTACCTGTGGTTTTTTCCTGGTACATTACCAGGTTTTCCACATAAATCTGTGTTGTCTATTTTGTGCTTTTATTGTTACTTCATTGTTATTTCAATTATGCACTGCTTATATTTCTAACAATCAAAATACCTCCTTTTTCATAATTCAGTTAAAGAAAGAAGTAGTAATGTTATTTATTCTATTATCTCTTGTCAATAAAATTGACTATCTTCTTCTTAGGATATTAACAAGGAAGTTGTGCTTCATTTCTCTTCTCTATGTAAGGAAAGTGGTCCTTTAGTTGAGGAGGAGGAATAAGTTATTCTAGATTGCATTCTTTTTTTTGTTTCTAAGGAAATGAATGGGAAACTTATGGATCCTATCACTCTTGAAGAATTAGAAATGGTTGTCTTCTAGATGAATAAAGGTAAGTCGCTTGGCCTAGATGACTTCCCTATTGATTTTTTCCAAGAATTCTAAGACATTCTGAAGAATGATCTACTAGAAGTTGTGTGTGAATCTCAAACTAATAAGCAGATGCTTAAAGTCATCAATTCTAGTTTCTTGTCTTTGATTATGAAGAAAGTGGGGGCTAAATATTTTGACCTATTTTTCCCTATTGCTCTCTATAATGTATCTTATAAGATCATTACTAAACTCATTGATGATCATCTGATGAATTTTGGATTCTCTAATATTACCTAAGTAGGGGAGTTTTGTGAACAAGTGTCAGATTCTTGATGGTATCATTATAGCTTCAGAATCCATTGATTCTATGGGTTGCTCTAAGGATAAAGCTATGTTTATCAAGCTAGGCATGCCCAAGGCTTATTGTAGGGTCAGATGGTCCTTTCTCAAGAATGTTCTATCAACTTTAAGTTTTTATTTAGGATGCATTGAGTGGGTCATTTGTTGTGTGATGTCTTCTTCTTTCTTTGTTTTGATTAATGGTATCCCATCTTCTCTCTTTTAGTGTCCAGAGGATTGTGGCAAGGTGATCCCTTCTCCTCTTATCTTTTCATTCTTATGACTAAAGGGTTGGGAAGGTTTCTTAATCATTAGATAGTTAATGGAAACATTTAGGGTTGGAAAGTGGCTAGTGATCTTGATTCTCATTATCATCTTTAACTTGTGGATGATATTGCCTTGACGGGTGTAACTAAGATTCAGGAGGATGTTAGTTCTAGGAACACTTTGGATATGTATTTCACAAATTCTACTCAACAAATTAGTGAGATAAGCCAAATATTTTTTATTTATTACTCATGTTTTCATTCAACAAAGGATTGCTCTTATTTTACGCTTCAAAAAAGGACAACTCCCCTTGGATTAGCTTTTAATTCCTATATCAGTTGGTCTTCCCAACAAACAATAGTGGAAGAGGATTCTTGATAAGTTCGATTTACTTTCTAGGAAATTTCTTTAGGTAGGGAATTTGGACTCTAAAAAATGGAGTCTAATTAGGTGGGACTAGGTTTGTAGGCCTAAGAAAAATGGTGGTTTTGGTCTTAGGCAATATGAGCTTAATAGTCAAGCCTTAGCTACTAAACTTTATAAAGATGGTGCAAGCAGTAGGATTAGCTTTGGGTGAAACTTCTTAGCTATAAATATTTATGTGGTGTTGTTGTTGATGAGGTTTCAATAATGAATTTGGTTGGGAAAGGCTCTATGGTGTGGAACACCATCAAGAAGGGTGCCTCACTTGTTACATGAGGCCTTTTATGGATTGTCAATTCTAGCCATAGAGCTCTTTTTTGTGATGACTCTTAGGATAGATAAATCCCCAATTCTCACTTCCTACCCCCATCTTGTGCCTTTGAGTAACATCTTTTTTGATGTTGGTTGCTCTAATGTTTTAGACTTTAAGGCCTCTTTCTTGGTTGGGGACTCACATTTATTACTGGAAAGATCCAAGAAGGTGGTCTTTGGGTGGAGATCTAGATGCCTAGACTACCCTTTCTTCTATTCTGGTATATCACCCATGTTGTTTTCTAGAGGAGGGAGATGTTCTTGCTTGGGGCTATAACCCTAAAGGGTTTTATTCAGTTTTTCTTGGGTACTAGATCTTAGAATAGGAAAAGAGTGAGTATAGGGATTTCCCCTAGTGGAAAGAAATCTGGAACAATTATAGTTGGCCTAAGTGTAATTTCTTTATCTAGTTTTTATGTCAAAATAAGTGTCTAGCTTGGGATAACATTAGAAAGAGAGGATTCTAAGGACCTTCCAAATGTGTTCTTTGTGGTGCTAATGAGGAATGTGTGGCTCATCTTTTCTATTAGTGCCCCTTTTTTGTAGATCTATGGAGGCAGTGGTGACACATTTGGAACCAACCCTTTGTTCATGCTACTTCTCTACCCAATTTTTGTGCTAGCTTGGGTTGTCCTCCTGCTCTTGCATCTTTCTTTTTGGTGGCTCGAGATATTGGTTCTATCTTTATCCTTTGGCGAATTTTGTTGGAGCAAAATTGTTAGATCTTCCAAGGTTATCAGAGTCTTATTAGGTATGTCTGATAGAAGATTTTGGACTTGATAAAAGAAAATTTGGCTGCTAAGTGTTCTTTGGATGAAGTTCTAGCTCCTAATATTCTGATCTTGAGGCAATTAGATTCGTGTAATTTGGTTGGCTCTATTCCTTTTGGCTCTGGGATAAGGTGAATAGAGCAGGTAAATGGTCTCTTCCACCATTAGGTTTTTATTCACAATTAATATGAAAGGTTCTTTTTGGGGCAATCTAGGTGTTGTTGGGATTGGTTATGGTAGTGATGGTTTTATTCATTTCTTGTTCTCTTCTGCTATGGGGTTTGGCACTAATAATCAAATGGAGGCCTAGGCCATCCTTGTGGCTTTAGAGAAAGCTTGTGATCTAGGTTGGAAGAAGGCCATTTGTGAGATAGATTCCATGGTTTTGGTCTTCTAACTAATGGGAAGCTTCTTTTGTCTTCTTGGAGGTTGACATCACTTGCAAAGTAGATTCTTCGCTTTGTTTCAAACTTTGATTCCATCTCTTTTGTTCATGTTCCTAGGGAATGGAATAATGTAGTAGATTGCTTGGCCAAATGGACCTTTGATGTTAATCAAAACTGGAATGTCATGGAATGGGAGTCCTTGTCTACTAATCAATCTTCAAAGTTTCTACAACTTCTTCATAATGATCTGGCTTGATCCTTCTATGATGTTCTTCCATGGGATTTTTTTTTATTGGATTAAGAAAAGAAATTACATAAGCACGAAGACAAGCAACTCAAACAGTAATAGTCTACAAAGAACAACAACAAGAAGGAGCATTATAATGCACCAGAATAAAATCTAAGTAATAATACATTAGTCCCTAAGTGAGTAGGAAAGGACCAGAACAACGAGCAAAGAACAATTGTTATGTAGTCCAACATAAATTAGATTGGGCAGACCTCCACCACTATACGCCATGGGATTGTGTTTTGTTCTTCTATGATTTTCTTTGGCCCATGGAAGTGGTAGAATAGTGGGAAACCTCCTTGGATTTTCATTCTTCGAGCTTTAGTGATGACTATTACTGTTTGGAAATCTTTTTGTTGTAATCTTTTCTTAACTCTTAATTATTTTGCATCCCCACCCCTACAGGCTACACCCCCCACCTGACAAAGAAAATAATATATATATCTATTATTGGTGATCACTAATTTTTTTTATAATGATTGAATTATACAAAATATTAATTTAAAAAATAAAAAATAAAAAATATAAAAATTTTGTCTTAATTTTGCCCTCCAAATTAACATTAAATTTCATTTAGTAGTTTTCAAAGAATTAGATGGTCATTAATGGGATCCATGTCACCTCTTTAGCCATTAAATTTTAATGGGATCCATGTCACCTCTTTATCCATTAAATTTTGTATGAAAAAAAGTAGATTCTAGGGATTGCGTCGGAATGCTTGAAAGCTCAAAAATGGGTTTCCATTTTTCTTTGTGCATATCTCTTTCCTATCATTATGCACTCAAACTTTTTGGTAAAATAATTAACCCGGAAAAGTATGGTATCCAACTTTAAAATGAGCGAGTAAATGGGTGTTAAACCACATTAAAACTACACTAGCCTAAATTATGCTTTGTCTAAATATGTATAGTTTCACTTTTTAAGCTTTTGGAAATAGTTAAAAATTGACAAATTTTAGTTCAGTAATTGAGTGTGTTATGATTACAAGGCCATACGACTTTCCTTAATTTTCTCTCATTTTCGGGCGGTAAACCCTCGCATTTTAAACTATAAAAAAAAATTCTTCTTTTTTCTCGATTCCAACTCATTTCCTTCGTTAAGTAGTCAAATCTTCCACATTGTCCAGGTTAATGAGTAAGGTCCTTTATCAAATTTTGTACCTAAAATTCCTTCATGGTCATGTTTTTTGTGAGCATATTTTATTATGTCCTTGTATGAATATTTCTACCCAAAATCCTTAATGGGGTCCTTTTATTCATTGCTAGTCCTTTTTTTTTTTCAATATTCCTACCCACTCTATGGTTATATTTTTAAAACATTAAAGGGCATTCCATATTGAAGAATTCTCCTTACATTGGATTCCCACTTGTTCACCCATGTGAAATTATTGTGTGGACATTAATCATAAGAAGTAAAAGCCACTAAATTATCTAGTATGTAGAGAATAAAATAAACGCTTATAAGGTCGAAATCATAGGCAGGGGGTTTACAATTGAAGTCTATGCACTCTTTTTTTAATTTTGCTTTTATTTTGGTTTTGTTTTGAGATATCATTTTGGGTATTTAATTTAGGTTTTTTTTTATAAGTTAAGTAGAATTTTAAAACTATTTTTGTATGGATTCATTTTAGCTTTCTTATATTGGTAAATATTTTTTATTATTCATATTCACTTTTTTTTTTTAATGAAAATGCAAGTTATCTATTAAAATAAAATAACACTTCACAAAAAAATAACAGGTGGTTAAAAGGCACACCCCGAGAGTCACATAGGCTAAGTTCAGAAAGATGCAGAACAAAGTATCAAAGGGTACATGACCCATATAAAAACAAAGAAAAAACAGAATTAAGCAGCCAATGCCATTCCTGCAGATGGCGGATCCCTGTCATCCGGTTTCCCCCAAATGTCCGCGGAGTCCGAGTTGACATCAGGAATAGCCCAGCCATCTTCATTTTCCTGTTCTTCATTTTGAACATTTGGCTCCTTGTGCTGAGGTGAGATAGCCAAATTTAACTGAGGGAAAACCTTAGTATTATCCCACCCTGTAGTTGGTGGATGAGAAGAACCAGGGGCATTCCAGCCTGCATTGTCCATGGCAAGCCAACTAGCATTACCTGCATTATCCATAACGAGCCACCTCGTGTTATCCCCAGCTGCACTAGCAGCATAGCCAAAGGTCCATCCACGTGGACGTGGAGAGGCCGAGCTCCTAAGCCGATGAGCATCGCAACGCAGAGCAGGCTGGGAGCGAGGCTGAGAATCTCTGGCTGAACCACTTCTACGTCTGTTAGGAGAGCGAGCTCTGACAGAGGACGGTGAGGGAGGAACACAAGCCACAGTGCAGGGAGCATTCCCCCAATGATCCAACAACTCTTGTAAGTGAGCCACTTCCAAGGCAACTTTGTTAGCTTGCACTTGAATCTACAGAAGAACATTAGAACATATAATAGTTTTAATGTACAGAGAAACATAAGTTCCAATTTTGCTTTCAAAAAATATACAAGAATTACGATCTTTCCATAATGCAAATAAAATCTCCACCTTGAAAATATGCCAGATTTGAGTAAATTTTTCAGGAAACCTGGGTGAATCACCCAGCAGGATGATTTTCCAAGTTAATGGCTCAGGTCTGAAAGGGCGAAAAAAATCGTGAATCCATAACCAGAATTGCTGAGCTCTGGTGTGATACCAAAAAAGATGTTGAATCGTTTCAGCCTGTCCACAAAAAGGACAACGGGGATCCTGGACCCCAAGGTGAAATAGCCTAGTACCAATAGGCAAGCCTTGAAAGAGAATGCACTAGGCAAAATGAGCAAGTTTTGGCTCAAGAATGGCAGACCAAACAGTTTTAAACCTGGAATGCCAAAGACTTAAAGAGCTATGAATAAGCCAGTGCTTATTAAGAGTGGCAGCCATGGGTAAATGAGCTGAAAGCCACCTGTAAGCCATCCGTGGCTTGAAATGATGCAAAGGTGTGTCTAGATACCATTTCCAGTCCTTCCACCATGGCTTGTTGGACTGAATTCCAACCTTATGCAACATTTTAGGTGGAATAGCCATGATGATTCTGTCATAAGTAGGCTTATCAACTTTTGAAAGAGAAAATTTTACACGGAATGCTTCCCAAGCCAAAAGGCTCATAGTGGGCCTATGAAACATATCCTAAATGGTCTGAACACTTTTTTTGTGAAATTTGAGAGCCTTTAAACCTTGCAATTTAGCCAAAGGTTGAGTTACAGAAGCTAGGAGATGTGACCACCAAATATTAAGGTGATTGAATGAAAGACTAGCATGAAAACCATCACCAGACCAGCATAACCAAGGTTTAATTTTTTCCCAGGCTTTCCAAATGCTCTTAACCACAAACGTGCCCAAGATTTGAATTGGTTCTCTCATGACAAGGAGAGTAGAAAAAGCAATTCCTTTCTAAGCCAGTTTGTGCATAGGATGTCCCATTTCAATGTTATGCCAGAGTAAAACCTTCCATGCCTCACAACCAGTGAGCACATGAACAATCCATTTGACAGCCAAGGCAGTTCCTTGGCGGTGAGTAGAAAGAATACCATGTCCTCCAGGATCTCTGGGAAGGCAGCAAAATTCCCATGCAACACAGTGAAAACCATGGTGAGTATCAGAAGAGGTCCATAGGAAATCCTGCAAGAGTTTTTCTAGTTTGGCATAAGAGCTTTTTGAAGGAGCCCAACAAGAAGAATAATAAACATGGGTTGCAGCCAAGATCTTAGAACAAACCTAGAATCTAGCAGCCAGTGAAAGAGGCTTAGTAATCCAAACTACAAGTTTTTGCTCCACACGGGTAAGAACAACATGCCATAGGGTGGCAGAAGTGCCCTAGAACGCAAAAGGAATACCCAGGAATCTAAAAATTTCACCATGGCCAACCCAGCGCCAGCCATATTGCTGAAGCCAATGAGGAGTGGGAAGTATAGGTTGTCTGTAGCATAACGTCTTGTGCCACTGAATGGAAGAACTTGAGGCCAAACAAAAGGTCTCCAGACAACCAAGAGCATTTTTAACTAAATTTTCTTCTTCCAGTAAGGTTAAAAAGGAGTCATCAGCAAAAGGACCATTAACCAGCTGGCTGGAAGAATTTGGTAAAGAAATACCATGAACAAGCCTATTGGAAACTGAATGAGCAAGAAGATAACCAAAACCTTCTGCGGCAAGAACATACAGGCTTGGGGCAAGAGGGCATCCTTGGCAGATTGATCTGAAAAGGCCAAAAGTATGAGACTGGTGGCCATTGATAGTGATGCAAGCAGAAGCCTCTAAAAAGAGCATTTTGACAGATTGAATAAAAGAGGGTCCAAACCCTAATGCTGCAAGCATTGCAAGGATAAAGTGCCATTCAATGCGATCATAAGCCTTAGCATTTAAATTGCTTTTTGGTTTGATTTTCGGGCCCATTCCATTCCCTCCCAAACTGCAATGATAATATCTAATATATATATCTGGACTTAATGAAGACTGTTTGTTCAGGGTGGACAATCAAAGGAAGCAGGTTGCGGAGTTTGAGCGAAAGGGATTTAGCAATGATTTTGTAGGAGACATTGAGGAGGGTAATGGGCTCCAGTTGCAAATATCCCCTGGATCACCAGTTTAGGTATGAACTTAATGTTTCCTTGATTTATAATATTTCCTAAAGAATTGGAATGAAATGCTTCAAGGTAAACATTGTGTAAATCTTTTCCTAAACAATCCCAAAGGGCTTTGTAGAACTCACAAGGAAATCCATCAATTCCAGGTGCTTTCCCATTTGTCATAGAGTAGACAGCTTCTTTAAGGTCTTCAATGGTCAAAAGTTGATCACATAAGCGAGTCTGGGCTGAGGACAGCCTATTTGGATCAACAGCAAGACAATCTTGCAAAGTAGTTTGTCACTCAGGAGTGTAATCTTGAGCAGTGAAAATATTTTCATAATGTCTTACAAAAGCCTGGAGAATGTCTGGCAGATCTGTATGAATAGCTTTGTCCTCTTTGATTTTCTTAATACTGTGTGAGGAATGTTTAGGTTGAAGAGCAAGACAGAACTCCTTAGAAACACGGTCCCCAATTTTTAGCCAGTACATTTTGGCTTTAAGTTGTGCTCCTCTGGCAGCATGGCAGTCAGCCATTTGTTTTTGATGTTGTAATTGGCAACAAGGACTTGCTTAGAAGGAGAAAAAGGCTCAGCAGCCAAGGCTTTAGAAGCAAATTTCAAAGCAGTGATAGTAGCTTCATAAGCCCTTCTCTTGAAATTAGCCAACTAATGGCCATAGATGCGAAGAAACCTCACTATGCGGGTAATAGCATCATTCCACCACTTAATCTAGCCAGTAGCATGCAACAATTGGCATTCTAAATTCCATACAATTGAAATGTGTGCCAAGGTGGGTTGATGAGCAAGCAAGGAAGTGTTTAGAAAAGTTGAGATTTCATGGCGCGTGGCTGAGTGAGCTGCCACTCAATGGCAAACTGAATTGGAAAGTGATCTGACAATGTCACATCCACTAACGGCTGCACAGGAAAGGTGGATGATGTTAAAAAAAGATTGTGTAGAAATCATAGCACAATTAAGGCGTTTAAAGACCCTATCATTTCCAGCCCAAAAATTGCCCCAAGTATGCCATAAAGGACTAGAGTGACGGTGGCCAACATTGGGATCAAAAAATCCCAATTTATTGCGCATATGGAACCACGCCTCTCTTTCGCCAGCTAGCCACCGAAAAGGTAGAACACCATCCTTGTCGGTAGCCATTTCAACCATATCAAAAATCTCCACAAATAAGCCATGTGGCCATGGGCAATGAATCTGCAATTCACCGCCACAAAGTAGATCTTTCTGATGCATCATTTGAAGCATAGACATTAATAATCCCAAAAGAGTGATTATTAATATTAATAAGCATCCAGACTAACCAGTTGGTGGGATCCACCCCATGATCCACCACTGAATCATGCCACTGAGGGGACAAAAGAGTAGTTACACCACCTTTGCCAGCCTCATGGGCGGTGGAAAATAGTTTACTGGCTGGCCAAATACAACGACAAGCTGAAGACAAAAGAAGGCCTATAACTTTAACTTCTTGCAGGCAGAGAACATCAAGAGAAACATAATGATGGAGAGCATCACGAACAAAGTACTTCCTAGAGAGGTCAGTGAGACCTCTAACATTCCAAGAGAGAAAATTCATTTAAAATCCTCCACCATCTCCCCAGAATCTAGGCTTCCAAATGAAGCAAAACTATTCTGAAGAAAGTTGGTGGGGTTTTACCCAAATTAGAGAGGAGGGATTTGATGTTTTTTAAGATCCTAAACAATTTCTCCCTCTTTAGGAAGCTCATGGCTACGAGAGCACCTGCGAGGCGTCACGAAAGAATTGACACGGGCTCTTGCCCTTGGTGGTGATGCTTGCTGCGAAGGCAGCACAAGAGGACTCTTATTGTTGTCCTTCCCACCAGTCATAGAAAGCTTTGAAACCTCTTTAATTGCTTCAGAGGGTTTAAGAACATCCGTAGAGGGTTTCACTCTATTTTTGCGATTGGTAACAGTAGCCCAAGTGTCCATTGGTTTAGAAACCAGCTCCTTGGGCATAGTTACTACATGGTTTTCTACAGGGCGTGCCTATACAGTCTCCCTGGGAGGAACCTGGGTTCTAGGCATAGCAAGAGGATAATCCCTGATTTTATGCTCTGCTGACTGACAGCGATAGAAAGTATTGGGTAAATTGAAGTATGTGACTTTCTGGGTGTGCCGAAGGGGGCCAATTTGAATGTCAATAAATTCCTTGAGGTCTTTCGAAAGATCCACCTCAACAAAGACACGCTTTTGAGAGCGTGCTTGAAAGAACCTATCAAGTTCAACACAAATAACTCTTCCTAAAGAGGAGGCAATGTCATGCCGGAAATACAGACAGGGCAAAGGCAAACGAGGGAACTCAATCCACATAGGAACTCTGTGTTTGGTATCATCAGAGGCCACAAAATCCCATGTCCACTGTTGGAAGACCAACAGGGAAGACCGAACATACCAAGGGCCATGGTTCAAAATTGCTTGAACATGGCTAACTTCCGCAAAGCAGAAAAGGAAAAGCCTTTGGTCAGATTTTGGACCATATCAAGGCGGACCCCATAAGGGACCCAAGCCTTTTGGACCCATTCTTTGAGCATAGATTTAGGGGGAGTTCTCCCTACAAAATAACCAATGAGAGTATGCTGCTCTAACCATAAACAAGCAGTATCAAATTCCTGTGATGGTAAGATCACATCAGCAGGAGAGTATGAGGGCTTACCTCGTGGAACACCTTCGGAACAAACTTTCGGGGACACTTGGTAGGTGGAGGAGCCATTGTTCAGAGCTGAAGAACCGCCAACACCAGCAACAAATGCTGGGTTAGAAGTAGTAAGAGGCATTTAAATGGCCAAGAAGCCGCAATAAATGCGGGTGTACAAAAAAAAAAGGCTATACTTCCTGCGCCTAGAGCGTGGTATGATGGGTGAAATTGTTTCAAGAAGGAAAGTTTTTTTTCTCTGCATATTATTGAATTAGATTGTAAACATCATTTTATAATAATTTCCTACTAATTCAAAGAAAACTTTCACAAAATTAGATTATTGCTCATTAGCTTGTATGTCAAAGTGTTCAAATTCAATGTTTGGGTTGTCATATTTAAAAACAAGCCCTAGGACATCAATGTCACATAGAGATCAAAGATGGAATCACAAGCATTCAAAAAATCATTTTTGATCATTATCTTGCATCATCACATGCATTGATAGATACTACATTCAATCATTAATCATAGGCATTTTCGATGATTGCATCTTGCATGTCTTCAATATTTTCAAAATCTTGTGGCAAACAACAAAAGTGATTTGATCTAAGACACAATGAAGTTCAAAACTTTAGTCCTAGCATCATAGACTCCTAAATGTGTTTGTTAACACCACATTGTGCAAATCCTAATATCATGCAAGGGTGAATAATGTTTTTGGGTTTGTACGTATGGAAGATAAGATCATGCCTATAGAATACCATTATGGTGGTTGGATAGAATGCCAAACATGATTTTGTCCCAGATCACAAAAATTGAATATTGAGCTTTATTATAACAATTTACATATCATTACAAATGTAGATCTAATAATCATTCTACATTAGTCATAATATACTAATCAACAAGGCATATGTGAAATAGATAAGTGATATGCTCTCCTCTTCTCTTTCATTCACACATTTATTATCAAATGTTTCAAACTCGACTCCTTTTATCTATTGTTTAATTTCTTTATTCATTTATATAAACACTAGATGTATTTGTAGAGGGTGTGGTTATTTCCTCTACATATTGGCACACTAAAACCATCAAACTTCTCTAGGGTTTCAACCCTAGGGTTTTGACCTTCTCCCTATTTCTAATTATTACCATCTTTATTTCAAATCCCAAATTTTTATGTGTTTGCATTGCTATACTCTCCTTTACTAGCCTTTACATTGCCTAAGGCTTTTCTCTAGGTTGCCATTATCCTTCATCAATAGTTCTTTCATTCCTATTTCATTTGTCATGGATGCCTAGATCAACCCTTACCTTAGGACTATATTACAGCTAAAGTTAACAATCATAATATGTTTTCACAATTTTTTGCATCTTACCCTTTGATCCTTGAGGACAACAAATCCTTTTACCAAAATGATGATGATTCATGTTCTATGCATGCATTTGTTGAATACCTATATAATTTATTATTTTCCATAGAGATTGTTAGCACCTTTTCCTTCCATATTAGAGGACTTTACTTCATTTGTCTATATGATTTATGATGATTATACTCCTTATGTGATAAATGATAATGACCTAGCCCTAATTTCTATTGATAAATCTAGGAATCATGCTTCATGTGATGATATTATTACACCTAATGCTGGTGTTCTTCTTACATCTGATGATAGTCCTCCTCTTACATTCATGGATCCTAATAGATGCAAGCACATAATGATTCATTGTTTCTTGAGAAGCCTAGTGATGTTTACTTGATTAATATACATTATTTACCTTCACACTCATGCATGATGTTGCTTTGATTAATGATGATGTCCATGATATTAACTATCTCATGAATGGTGATGAGCCCAATGTTGATTATATGTATTCTATTACTAGTGATAGTGATTTTATCTTAAGTACCTTTCCTATTTTTCATACCATATCTAAGGAGGAAGACTAAGATGCTTGGATTAGTGATATACCTTATTTATGCTAACCTTCATATGATAGTTCTTTTCTTGATGATGTTTATGTTATGTTGAAAAATGTCCCCTTGGGGGCTTTTCCCTTTTAAGGTTTAGCTCCTGAGTCCTATTATTGCATTTAGAGCATCTTGTGTGTTATTTCTGACTCCCAATGAGAAAATCTTGAAGTCTTATGGAAAATAGGACCTAGGGGATTGCATTTTAATGAATATTGAGAAAAAATGGTAGGGTGGACTTGGGCACTAGTGCTAGTCCTACCCTATTTTGGGTTTGCCCTAATTTCAAATGTTAGTTTAATGATTGTTATCTAGGTCCTATGTTAACATCTCAAGTTTGAATTACGAAATTCTTAGCGAGAATCTTTGTAGTTGCATATATAAGCATGATTAGGTTTTATTTGCAAAATAGAGATGGAAATTAGATGAGCATTGTGATTTTGTGAAAGTGATTCAAGGCATTCATTGTGTTGTAGAGAAATACTTTGTTGTTATTGTGTTTGTATTTACAGATTTGATATCCATCTCCTCATCGCATGAAGAGCATCTTCCTTCCATGAGATCTACACTTCAAGGTGATATCTATTATGTTTTCAATCATTTATCATTTGGATTTTTGCATCTATCCTGTCGGGATATGTACTCTTATTTGACAATAGTGTTTGAAAGACTTGAATGTCTCTTTGGGGCTTGATCAAGGCAAGCCTCTAAACACTACAACCCCCTCCCACACTCCTTGTGATTGTAGGTTACAGGGGAGGTTAGCAGATATCAAAGATTTAGAATCTAAGAAGAAGGTAGACATTGGAGCTTTTCCTGGACTAGGATGCTAGTCCCTGTGTCCTCTGTAGTTGAATTCCTAGAAATAGAAGTTGCAGTGAGGATCAGTGTCGAAAGGAGATCATGATTCTGCAAAGAAATAGGTACCTTGGACTTGGGTGCTAGTCCCTATGTCCCTATATTCTCTACCTTAAAAACATCAAAAAATAGTGAGTTAAATATCTCTGTCCCTCATCTCAGTTTGAAAGGATTTGCCGTGATTCGATAATTTGCTTACTGTTTTGCATATTTAGGGTTTTATGTGAAATGGAGCATTAAATTGAGATATTGTTTGACACATCTGAGATTCCACATCTTCCCAAGTGGTATCCCAACCTGATAGGTGAATCCTCTTGCACAAGTTGGTGGTTCAACTTGGTTAATATGTCCTTGGAATGTTTGGTGTGAAAGGAGGATTCAACATAAACCCTTGAAACAACACAACAACAACAATCCCCCTTTTTCATATAAAACATTTTGGTGAATCTGTGTTTTTAGACTTTTTGGCACCTTTTGAGTGTTGTTTTATAGATTTACATTCATTCATCTTCTTTCATTCAAATAATCACAAAAAAATTGGAAAATTGGAAAACTTTGAAAAAATTGGCATCTTTGGCTTGCATTTTAGCATAGTTTGAATTATTTTGCATTCAACTTCATTAAATTTATGTTATTCTCAATATATGGATTAAATTACATAAATTCTCATTTAGTATTCATTTTCATTGCATATTTGTGCTCAAATTGATAAACATTGCTTGAAATTGTGCATTTTTCATAAAAACCTAGTTTTGCATTAGTTAGGGTTTGTATTCAAAATCTTGTTTCAGATTTTACTACCCTTTTCAAACACTCATTAGGACTGATTTCTAATAGTAGTGTTGCATCATAGTGGTCTTCTTGCAAAATTTCATGTCTAGGGTTTGAAAACCTTGCATTTTCACTAGATTTTGCCTTATCGTCTCTTTAGATTTACACTACAAGCATGTTGTAAGGGATTTTGCTGCACTAATTGGATATTATTAGGGTTATTATCTACTTTCCCTCCTCATATTCCTTACAATACCCTTTCTACTAGGCCTTTGCATGGAAAATTGTTATTGCATATTTTAGCACATTTTCACTAGGTTTTGACTTGTCATCACTCTAAGTTTGCATAACAAGAATGTTGTGAAAGATAATTCTGAATCATTAGACTATTATTAGTAATATTATTTTCTGTCCCTCTTTAAATTTTCCACAACACCCTTTCTCCTAGTGATTTGCATTGAAAAAAGTTGAAAAATCAATCATTTTGGATCTTAAACATATCTTGCTCCTAGGGTTTGTTCTTGTAATGGGTAAAATTTGGATAGTTGGTTTTTGGTAGTTTTTGTGTATCCTCCTTTCACCAATTACATTCAAGGACCTTAGGATCGAGTGGCAGTGCACTATCAAGTCCTTGGTCGCTTAGGAATGTAGGGAAGCTTGGATTTTTATGATTTAATTGCCAATTATCTTCTCTTATGCTCAATTATACATCAAAACCCTAATTATGCAAATACGATAGTAAACAAATAAATTATTCAGAATCCCACTACAGAGAGATGTAAAATGATAAATTAAAGTGCACCTATTTTCTTAGTTTGGGTTGTGGAGTGGTTGAGGACTAAGGAGTAGGCACCCAAGTCCAAGGCCCTAGTTTCTGTCGGGATCTAGAAACAAGATCTGCTACCTGTGCCTACTGTATTAGAGATTTTTTCGTTACAGAACTTTGAGGACTAATGAGTGGGTGGCCTAGTCCAAGGTGCTCTTTTCTGCTCTGCTCTGTAATTTTGACACTTTGTTGTACCCTCTTGCAACTTCACTTTGTCTGTATCTCCAACCTGTAACCTGCAATCACGAAAACTTTGGGAGGGGGTTGTGGTGTTTAGAGGCTTGCCTCAATCAAGCCCTGGAGAGACATTCAAGTCTTCTAAGTACCATTGTCAGATAGAGAGTGCGTACCCTTGGGAGGCAGAGGCAAAAATGAAATGATAAATGCTCAAAAACACAATAGATGTCATCTTGTAGTGAAGATCTCATGTGAGAAGGAAGCTCTTCATGCCATGAGGAAATGATTGCTCAAATCTGCAAATACAAACACATAGACAACACAAATCTACTTTTGCAACATAATGAAAGCCTTGAATCCTCTTTAGAACACAATAGTTTTCTAGTAATCATCTAGTTTACAAATGAATGCCTAAACATGCTTTTATATGCAACTACAAACACTCCCGCCAAGAATTTTGTAATTCAATGTTGTCATGTCGGCATAGGACCTAATTAACGGTCACAAGCCGACATGAAAAATTTGGGACTGACCCAAAATAGGGCAGGACTAGGGCGCGAGTGCCCAAGTCCTCCCCCTATTTTGGTCAGGGTTAGGTTCAAGGGATCCCCCTAGGTTCCATTTAACATGAAAATTAGGGATCATTTCATCGGGATGCCAAAATATGATGCAAGATGTCCTAAATGTAGATAAAAGACTTGAGAGCTAAACCTTATGAGGGAAAAGCCCCCAAGGGGACATTTTCTGACGCTAGATTTAGCCCCCACTTTAATGTATGTGTAAATGCAAGGCAAATACATGCATTAAAGTACAGTCAACAAACACAGCAAACACGCCAAGCACGGAGAAGACATGCCAGACACATTGAAGACAATGATAGTTACACAAAACACGAAGAAGACAATTATAGTCACACAAAACATGATGAATACACTGAATGCATAGAAGATAGTTAATGCATGGAAGACAAAGATGATTTCTTTTCTTTTTCTTTTTCTCATATATATGAAATGTATATGCAAGTACAGGAAAGTAAACACACCTCCCATAATGCAGGAAGTACTCATCGCACTAGTCTTTAAACAACATATATGGGGCAACACACATGCAAGACACACCAAACCTCCCAAAATGCAGGAAGCACTCATCGCGCTAGTCTTTAGACTACATATGGGGCAACAAACATGCCAAACAAAGAAAGCATGCCAAACACACACACTTTGAAGACATGGAGAAAACACGGTAGACAAGCGATGGAGTGTTCCTATTTCTAGGCTCATCACCATCTCAAGCACATTATAGGCACACACTGACAATTGGGCTTCACCACAACAATCACTGAAGACATGCTTAAGGGTTGAGTTAGTCACAGAACTGCTCTGAGAACTACACCACCCCCACCTCTGCAAAGGGCTTAAGATGATTGATTGATTGACTGATTGCAAACAAACTCAGAGTGCAAGAAGTACTCATCGCACTAGTCTTTAAACTGCACCTGAGGACAAGCACATTGCTAACATCTACAACATATAGCTTACCTTATCTATGCCCCCACCTTAAGGTGGTTGATATCAAGCACATTAAGATTGGAAGAAAACACACAAGGGAACACAAACTTTCGCAAAGCCCATGCCCCCCGGAGGTGACATGTACTTTATGATTGCCAAATGTTCCCACAAACACATCCCTACAAGAAACATGTTAGTGTCTACAAAATCATGATAAACAACAACATCAATGCATATGATTAACCACACAAAGAGCCAAGGTTATACCATGAATTTGGAGATCGAGGATAAACATGGGGCTATATTATGAAAATCTCTGAACTGAGTACCACCAAGGTGAGATTTGAAGACAACAAGTGCACAGAGTAGCAGTATTGTTAAGGTTTGTAAGTGAGATAAAAAAATCATCAAAATCACTACGCAGAAAGCACGAGTGCTTCTACTAGCCAAGCATCGGATAATATATTACAACCCCATCATCATATTAGGAACTAAGTCCAATTTTTGATTTCTCGCTAAAGGGACACTAGGTCTACATTAGTATAAATGCTTTTCGTCATCCACCCGCTAGATAGAAACACTAGAGGAAGGGAAACAATAAATAAGAGAGGAGAAACAAGTGTCTTAGGGACAATCACATAGGAGGGTGCCCCCAATTCACCAACCGCAACATTATGTCCGTAAGACACAACACACAACAATGAAATTAGAGAGGCAATATATAAGAATGGTGATACAAATAGAAGAAGGTCACAACAGATGCGGTCTCCTGGTATCCCAGACCTTACAAGAGAATCAGGGGTCATCCCAGGAGGCCTAAACAACACATAACACATCATGGGGGAAGCACATAATGAGAGAGATAAAGGGTTAGAGATACTTACCTATAGGGTCTTCGCGCTAAGTCTCGTCATCAAGCAAATCATCAAGGAGGTCATCATCTTCCCGAATTTGAATGCTAGAAAGAGGTATAGGTTGATTCATTTTTCTATATAATGTATTTTGATCACTTCCTGATCCCAGAAGGGATAACAAAGGATGGACCTCAACATAAATTTCATCTCTTAGTGGACTAGGTGGGTTATGAAATTGTTCCTTATCTACATCATTCATACCGAATAGGTCAAGATAGTCAAAACAATCTTGTGTTGTCATGATGTCATCCATTAATGCTTCATTTTGGTTAGCAGGATTATTCAAATTACTAGAGCTATCCCTAGTATTCTCATTTGAGTTATCTAAATGTTGAGATGTAGGAGAATTAGGGTGGCTTGTGAATTCATCATCGCTCTCATAATCATTGTCAATATCATCTCCATATGTTTCAGCTAGTAATTCCAAACTATTAAGAGAAGTGTCATGCTCTTCATTCAAAGTGTGTTTTATCAATTCTTCTACTGCCCAAGGGTATGTATTGATGAGATATATGAAGTTGTTAACATCAGATACATAGTCAAGGATTTCAAAGGAAGAGGACACAAATATATCCTTGTTGTACATAGCTTGTATATAGGTAATGACATGAGGATGCATACTAAGAAATTTGTAAAGATTTTCAAATTTTGTGATATATGCATGTAGAGATTCCAAAGAGAATTGAGAAGAGGAGGCCATGTGTATATGTCAAATCAATGCAAAATCATATTTTAAAATCTTTTCGAAATTTATGCAAAAGACAAGTGCAAAGTTATATGCAAAAATGACTTAAGATGCTTGATTTTTTGTACTTTTTTCAATGCAAATATATGAAAGAAAAGGTGTTGTAAATATTTTGATTAGGGGCAGAAAATTATATGTCTATTTTCAGTCTAATGAAACAATAAAACACTTTACAACACACATTTGATGCAAATCTATAATGATGACTAGTCAAAACCTAGGGAAAATGCCCTAAAATATGTAATTTTTCACCGTTTTTCAATCCCAAGACCTAATGAAAGAGGTTTTGTAAGGAATTTTATGAGGTGAAGCAAATAATAGAAATTATATCACTCACCTAGAAGCATAAAATCTGTTACAACATGCTTAGGGTGCAAACTAGGCCCAACCCTAGGGCAAAAATAGTAAAAATGTGTAATTTTTCACCAAATTTTTAATACAAGAGGCCAATAACAAGGTGTTGTAAATAATTATAGGAGAAGAAGCAGATAATAGCCCTAATATCAGCCAATTAGTGCAAAAATATTCTTTACAACACCCCTTTAGTGCAAATTTAGAGAGTTGATAAGGCCAAATCTAGTGAAAATCAATGTTTTTCAAGCCCGAGGTTTGAGATCTTGATTTAAAATTATATATGAATGTTTTGAAAGCTTATATATGATAAAAATTAAATTATCTCAGATCTAAAAATGATTTCCAAGCCCTAACCTGCAAAATGCAAGTGCAAATCTAATGAAAAATTAATGAAAATGCTAGTTTTTGTTGAAATTTTCTATGTAAAAATGCAATTTTTTGAGATCTATATGCAAATTCACACTAAAATGCAACATTACAGACAAAATACAATTTTAATGAGTGTCTTCGATTAGTATAAAAATATGAAACAAGATTTTACCTACAAACCCTAGATTTTGGAATTACGAGGTTATATGCAAAATTCACAATTTTTAAAAAAACCCTAGCAATTTTATGATGAAAATGCAATGCAAGATATTAATTTTTTGTAATTTTCTACAATTTAGCTCATATATAATGCAAAAATTAGAAATTTGATGAAATTAAAATTAATTGATGCAAAATAGAAGCCCTAGAATGCAATTTTTTCCAATTTTTCCAATTTTTCTATTTTTTTGTAAGTTTTCCAATGCAATAAGATGAATGATTATATGAATGAATGAAAATCAATGCAAATTTGAAGCAAAACACTCAGCAAGATGTAAACAAGTCCAATAACATGGGTTCACCATAATGTAATGGGTAAAATTTGGATAGTTAGTTTTTGGTAGTTTTTGTGTATCCTCCTTTCACCAATTACATTCAAGGACCTTAGGATCGAGTGGCAGTGCACTATCAAGTCCTTGGTCACTTAGGAATGTAGGGAAGCTTGTATTTTTATGACTTGATTTCCAATTATCTTCTCTTATGCTCAATTATACATCAAAACCCTAATTATGCAAATACGATAGTAAACAGATAAATTATTCAAAATCCTGCTACAGCGAGATGTAAAATGATAAATCAAAGTGCACCTATTTTTAGAGTTTGGATGTGGAATAGTTAGGGACAAAGGAGTGAGCACCAAAGTCCAAGGCCCTGGTTTCTGTTAGGATCTGGAAATAAGATCTGCTACATGTGCCTGCTGTATCAGAGATTTTCCTGTTACAGAACTTTGAGGACTAATGAGCGGGTGCCCTACTCCAAGGTGCTCTTTTCTCCTCTGCTCTGCAATTCTAACACTTTTTTGTACCCTCCTACAACTTCACTTTGTCTGTATCTCCAACCTATAACCTACAATCATTAAAACTTTGGGAGGGGGTTGTGGTGTTTAGAGGCTTGCCTTAGTCAAGCCCCATAGAGACATTCAAGTCTTCCAAACACCATTGTCAGATAGAGAGTGCATACCCTTGGGAGGTAGAGGCAAAAACCAAATGATAAATGCTCAAAAACACAATAGATGTCACCTTGTAGTGAAGATCTCATGGGAGAAGGAAGCTCTTCATGCCATGAGGAGATGATTGCTCAAATATGCAAATACAAACACATAGACAACACAAATATGCTCTTGCAACACAATGAAAGCCTTGAATCCTCTTTAGAACACAATAATTTTCTAGTAATCATCTAGTTTACAAATGAATTCCTAAACATGCTTTTATATGCAACTACAAACACTCCTGCCAAGAATTTTGTAATTCAAACTTGTCATGTCGGCATAGGACCTAATTAACAGTCACAAGTCGACATGAAAAATTTGGGACTAACCCAAAATAGGGAAGGATTAGGGCGCGGGTGCCCAAGTCCTCCCCCTTATTTTGGTTAGGGTTAGGTTCAAGGGATCCCCCTAGGTCCCATTTACCATGAAACTTAGGGATCATTTCATCGGGATGCGAAAATATGATGCAAGATGTCCTAAATGTAGATAAAAGACCCGGGAGCTAAACCTTATGAGGGAAAAGCACCCAAGGGGACATTTTCTGATGTTACAGTTCTATTAGTTTGTGTATTGAGAGTTGCATGCTTTTGCATGAGTCCTATGATCCACTGCCTTAATAGAAATATTCCTTTAAGAAGAAGTAGAAGACTTATGGGATCTAGTGCTTTTGAAGAAAATGACATTCCTACCTCTGAAAATCCATTGAATACCTTCTTTACAAAAGGCGAGACACAAATTTTGCGAGACATTATACCTCATACAACCACTATGGAAGATAAAACATTTCATGATTTCAACAAAACTATTGAGGTGGTCGCACATGTAACTGATGAGCAAATAAACAAACTTGACAAAGAGTTAATCGATTTTCAAGCATTTGTTGAAATTGAAAGGATAGCGGAAGAAGCTATACCTGTGATTCACAACATAAGAGAATTGATAAGAGGACAAGATGGTATTAATATTGTTCAAGGATTAACGTACATAATACACAATAATGTCATGATGGCAACTGAATGTGTGAATGGTATTAAGAACATGTCGTCACCGTCTCAGACGCAAGTATCAACACCTATACCAACTACGGGAATATATACATTTACATCAACATTTTTAACCACTAATGCAAATGTTTATAGTAATGTTACCACTGGTATTGGAGTATCTAACGGTACAAATTCACAAAATTACAAAGCTGTGGGATTTAACTATCAAAACTTGGTATCTAAGGGGACTTCTTTTATGAATAATCACTCTCAACCACCTCTCCATCCCACTTATTCTCAGTAACCTATTACACATAGTTATTCACAACCACATTCCACCTATCAATATGTCCAACCACCACTGAATTATTCATAGCCTTCGCTCATCACTACTTAGGCTCAATCACCTCCTCACTTTGGTTCTAATTCTTCAAAACAAACCACATCTCCTAATGATGCCATCTTAAACCAACTCTTGCAAGGCATGACTTCTTTACAACAAAGGGTAACAAACTTGACAAATTATTCACAACCTAGTATACCGACCTATCATGCCCGTAATCCTCTATCTTATGCAATCCTGAGAACCCCTATGCCTGAGAGGTTTGAGACTCCTCGCTTTGAAAAATATGGTGGAAAAGGTGATCCTAATACTCATGTGGCAGCATTCACGGCTATGTGTAGCGATTTCTACTTTGAAGAGGATTTGTTAGCAAAACCTTTCCTGTGATCTCTCAAAGATACAGCTCTAGAATGGTTTTGCTCTTTACCTCCGAATTCAATACATTCCTTCTCACAGTTAGTTGATCAATTTTTACAACATTTTTAAGCAAACATTGGACGTCAAGTCTCCTTGATTGATTTAGTTTATTGCAAGCAAGGTCCTAAAGAGAGTTAATTGAGTTTATTAATCAGTATCAATCTCTCTATACACAAGTTCAATATCATATGAAGGATGAGGATGTTTAGAAGGTGTTTATTACAAATTTACAACCTAGCATCCATGATAAGATTCTCTCAATGAAGTTTAACTCCTTTCAACATTTATGAACTGCCCTTTGTGATTATCAACTTTCATTTAGTCAGTATGAAAATCAAAACTCATTAGCTCAAGTTGGTCAATCCACGAGTGGACCATCACAAAACAATTTTAAGAGGAATAATAAGCCTTTCATCAAGGTTAATGGACATAATTCAAACAATTTTTCACAAGTACCTGCTATCACTAATCCAAAGAAGGCATCGTACCGACAAAGAAAGTTTACTCCGGTATCTAAATCCTATCATTCTATAATGAACCGGTCTCTGAGTAATAATATCTTGAAGCTTCCTTTGATTAGGGAGTTGGATCCTAGTAGAATGCAAGGACCTTATTTTGATGCTAATGCATTTTGTCATTACCATCAGACACAAGGACATGATACTGAATAATGTATGCATCTTAAACATGAAATACAAGACATCATTGACTCGAATGTTATACAGGTATCGGGTGTGAATGGGGGCTGGTGCAAAAAGTTGGGGACCAAAAAGTGGCTAACTTTAAAAAAAAAAATTTAAGCCATGATACTGAATTATATTAGAATATTAGAGATCCCTTAGAAAAATGTAATAACAAAACTACTGTGCCTCATGTTAGGTTGGTAAACCCATCATTTTTGACACTCTTCTCTTAACAAAATAAGAGGAATAAGCATAAAAGGTAGAGAATTTGATCTTACTAGTTTGCATATTGGTCGGTTTACATTCCGTGACTTCATTTTCATTGAATAAAAAGGTTTATCTGATTTGAAATAAGGGGTAGAGTTCACTGTCATGTTCTTTTCTAGATGAGAGGGTCCATAATGTCTAGAGCTCTTCCAAGAATGGCCTACAACAGAAATAAGTTTTTGTTATACAAATCCTCCTGGTAAAGCTACAATTCAAATGCTTGCTTTAAAAGTTGAAATAAATTAAATTAGACTTACAATTTTGATTTTCTTTCATTTCTTCAACATCATTATTGTTTTCCACATTAGAAACCAATTCATTCAGCAACTTGCTGCCCATTGGCTGACTTGAACTACATACTTTGTTAGAAGAAGGGCATCTTTTATCTGTATCAATGTTGGTATTCATAAGCTGAAGAGCATTGATATTTTTCACACCCTGTTCTTTGAAATATCTTAACCTTAAAATATGACTTGGATATGTACTTGAACACAACAAAATCTCCAATCTCCAGCCCATGATGATTCACAAAATTTTCTCAACCCTGCCTAAATTCCAATTTATTTATGGTACCCTCTAATTGTACATCCCACTCCTGCCCACCTAGACAGGACAACACCATATGTTCATCTGTGTCATTTATAAATTGTGAAACAAATGCAGGAGGAATGTGCTACAGTAAACACATTATACAATGAGATTTTACAAGTTCTTAATAGTGTATAGGAAATAAAAGAATGAAAAATATTGTATAGAGTTACCATTTTTTGTGTAAAGTCTCCAAGCATAACTTTGATGAAGGAGGCACACCCATTAAAGTGCTCTTTATCATGGTATTTGCCATGTTTTTTAAAACATTTGTGACTGCATGCTCTGCATGGTATAAAAAGCTCCCTCGTTTCTTCATCCTCCATGGCATACACAGATACAAAAGCCTGTGTAAAAATAACCCAAACAAAAAGAACTGTACATAATCTTGAATTATCTACAAGCACAAATATACCTACAAATATAATAAACAAAAATAGTTGAGAGTGAATTTTAAACAGTATTAGTATAGGGGGAAAAAATGAGCCACGATGTGAGTGATTCATGGTACTTGGTATTTTCTTTGTTGGTAGCACTTAAATTGAGGAGATGCAGAATTAAGTACGATTACACAGATCTGAAGAAAAGACAATAGCCTGCAATCATTTTTTTAAAATAATCATGGCAATTTTCCTCTATGGTACATTCCTTTATATATTTGATCATATGCCTTTTAAATGATGTTATCTCCATGTTCATATGCCCTAGACATTTCTTGTGGTTTCTTTATTTTATTAGGATAGAGCCTAATATTTTGTTTTGTTTTGATTTTTGTTCACTATTGTTACTAAATTTTAAAACAAATTAAAGTATGCAAAATTTTGTTTTTATTTTTGGTCACCATTAGTTCCCAAATTTTAAAACAAATGTTTTCTTAGTTTTTTTTTGGAGACTATTTGTAGTTGTGAATAATTCACTAACATTTTTTGGTATAGTTTAGTCAGTCATTGTAATCGAGGTATTATTGTCTATTGTATTTGTAATGTCTTTCCTTAGTTTTTTTGGGAAGATCTTAAATTATACCTCAAACCCTAATCCTTCCACCCTAAACCCTAATTCCTCAAGCCTAAACCCTAATCCCTTATCCCTAAAGCCTCAACCCTCAACCCTTAAACCTTAAATCCTAAACCTTATCCCTAAACCCTCAACCCTCGACACTATACCTTAAACCCTAATCCTTTATCCCTAAACCCTAAACCCTATCCCTAAAGCCTCAACCCTCAATTCTTAAACCTTGAATCCTAAATCCTATCCCTAAACCCTCAATCCTCAACACTATACCTCAAACCCTAATCCCTGATCCCTCAACCCTAAACCATAATCTCTCAACCCTAAACCCTAATCCCTTATCCCTAAACCCTAAACCCTATCCCTAAAGCCTTAACCCTAAACCCTTAAACCTTAAATCCTAAACCCTATTCCTAAACCCTCAACCCTCAACACTATACCTTAAACCCTAATCCGTCAACCCTAAACCATGATCCCTCAACTCTAAACCCTAATCCCTCAACCCTAAACCATAAACCCTATCCCTAAAGCCTCAACCCTCAACACTTAAACCTTAAACCCTAAACCCTATCCCTAAACCCTCAACCCTCAACACTATACCTTAAACCCTAATCCCTCAACCCTAAAGCTTTAAAGCCTCAACCCTTATCCAACTCTCTCCTCCCCTATCTACCTCACCCCATCTCTCCCCTATCTCTCAACCCTTAGCCATCTAGGTCTCTCTCTTATCCCTAAAGCCTCAACCCTCAACCCTTAAACCTTAAATCCTAAACCCTATCCCTAAACCCTCAAGCCATGACATTGTACCTTAAACCCTAATCCCTTATCCCTAAACCCTATCCCTAAAGCCTCAACCCTCAACCCTTAAACCTTAAATACTAAAACCTATCCCTAAACCCTCAACCCTCAACAATATACCTTAAACCCTAATCCCTCAACCCTCAACCCTATCCCTAAAGCCTCAACCCTCAACCCTTAAACCTTAAATCCTAAACCCTATCCCTAAACCCTCAACCCTTAACACTATACCTTAAACCCTGATCCCTGATCCCTATACCCTAAACCCTTATCCCTAAAGCTTCAACCCTCAACCCTTAAACCTAAATCCTAAACCCTATCCCTAAACACTCAAGCCTGACACTATACCTTAAACCCTAATCCCTTATCCCTAAACACTAAACCCTATCTTTAAAGCCTCAACCCTCAACCCTTAAACCTTAAATCCTAAAACCTATCCCTAAACCCTCAACCCTTGACACTATACCTTAAACCCTAATCCCTTAACCCTAAATCCTAAACCCTATCCCTAAAGCCTCAACCCTCAACCCTTAAACCTTAAACCCTAAACCCTATCCCTAAACCCTCTACCCTTGACACTATACCTTAAACCCTAATCCCTTATCCCTAAGCCCTCAACCCTAAACCTTCAACCCTAAACCCTATCCCTAATCCCTTTACCCTCAACACTCTACCTTAACCCTAATCCATCGACCATCAACCCCAATCCCTCAACCCTAAACGTTACCCCTAAACCCTTAACCCTCAACCTTAATCCCTCAACCCTAAACCTTAATCCCTCAACTCTCAACCCTAATTACTTATCCCTAAACCCTAAAACCTAATCCCTCAACCCTAAACCCTATCCCTAATCATAAACCCCAACCCTTGACACTATACCTTAAACCATAATCCCTTATCCCTAAACACTCAACCCTAAACCCTAAACCCTCAACTCTAAACCTTCAACCCTAAACCCTATCCCTAATCCCTCTACCCTCAATACTCTACCTTAACCCTAATCCATTGACCATCAACCTTAATCCCTCAACCCTAAACGCTATCCCTAAACCCTAAACCCTAAACCCTCAACCTTAAACCTTAATCCATCAACCCTAAACCTTAATCCCTCAACTCTCAACCCTAATTCCTTATCCCTAAACCCTAAACCCTAAACCCTAAACACTATCCCTATTCCTAAACCCTCAACCCTCAACACTATACCTTAAACCCTAATCCCTTATCCCTAAGTCCTCAACCCTAAAACCTAATCCATCAACCCTAAACCTTCAACCCTAAACCCTATCCCTAATCCCTCTACCCTCAACACTCTAACTTAACCCTAATCCATCGACCATAAACCCTAATCCCTCAACCCTAAATGTTATCCCTAAAGCCTCAACCCTAAACCCTAATCCCTTATCCCTAAACTCTAAACCCTATGCCTAAACCTTAATCCCTCAACCCTAAACCTTAATCCCTCAACCCTCAACCCTAATTCCTTATCCCTAAACTCTAAACCCTTACATCCCTAAACCCTAAATGCTATCCCTATTCCTAAACCCTCAACTCTCGACACTATACCTTAAACCCTAATCCCTTATCTGTAAGCCCTCAATCCTAAACCCTAATCCTATTAGATCTAGGGCACACAACTGAGAGGGGGGGTGAATTAGTTGTACAAAAACTTGCTTCTACTTCAAACACTTGAATCTACTTTGTTAGTTAACAGCATATCAATTAACCATTCATCACAATATAAAGCAAGAATACCAGAGCAGATAAACATCAACACATTAGACACCAAGATTTTGACGTGGAAAACCCGGTTAAGGGAAAAACCACGGGGTGATTAACCCAAGGATTATTCTCTATTAGAAGAATAAGAAAAATGGATGGCACATGCCAGTCAAGGCTCACTGCCTAAGCACACTGCTCACAAAGAGGCACACTACCTATAAGAGACACACTATCTACGAAGTGATAAGAATCACAAACTTGAACTGGAGATTGACATCTTTACCATGTCTGGATCAGTTCCATTTAAGCCCGAGATACTTCTACTCTGCCCTTTGCTCTTTCACTATGCCACACTAATCCACTTCACAACCCCCATTTAAATGAACTCACAAACCTTTATTTATACAAGGCATCAACTTAGGAACAATCATCTAAGTCGGTAATCATCCACAAGAACATTCCCAAGTTGGCAATCATCCACACGAACATTCGCAAGATGAATAACTCATCCGGTCGGCTAGTCTGAACAAGAACATCTTCATCTAGAAGAATATCTTCAATTTCGGGCTTCTAACACTAATGCAGACTGACAACACAGCCTCAACATGATCCAATAATCTTCACAAGCTTGCCTGAATGACCAGGTATATCCGCACTTCCTCTACTTACTAGAATCTCTTCTCCTCTTCATCCAGAACTTTAAGAACATAGTCTGTCGCGACTGTCAAACTGACACAGGTTCTTCCGAACCTCCAAACTATGTACAAACTGAGATGACATATCACAAGAACATCCCAAACATTCCTTCCAATCCGCAGAGTCTGACAATGCACCTCCAGATCTCACTAGACCTTTTTGTAACACTTTGTCACTCCAGAGTATCTCCCAGAACCAGTTGTACTTGATTGATCACAACTTCTTCATATCTTCATGCGGACCTCTGAAAACTTAACTGGATCATCTCAAGACTCATATCTACAACCCTTTAATTTGTATCCTCTGTTCCTCAACCTATTAAGTACATTTGCCTTCTTCTTATCACTGTTCTTCACTGTTCCTGATTGAGACTAATTTTCTCAATATCCTCAGCACATGGCTCATCCAATCCTTCTTACTAATGCAATATGAGTATGTTGACATCAATGACAACACTGGTTAACCTCATACTTTCAACAAATCCCTCAACCCTAAACCTTCAACCCTAAACCCTATCCCTAATCCCTCTACCCTCAACACTCTACCTTAACCCTAATCCCTCGACTGTCAACTCTAATCCCTCAACCCTAAAAGTTATCCCTAAACCCTCAACCCTAGACCCTAATCCTTCAAGGTCCTAAACCCTAATCCCTTATCCCTAAACTCTAAACCCTATCCCTAAACCCTCAACCCTCAACCCTTAACCTTAAACCTTAATCCATCAACCCTAAACCTTAATCCATCAACCATCAACTCTAATTCCTTATCCCTAAACCCTAAACCCTAATCCCTCAACCCTAAAACCTAAATGCTATCCCTATTCCTAAACCCTCAACCCTTGACACTATACCTTAAACCCTAATCTGTTATCCCTAAACTCTCAACCCTAAACCCTAATCCATCAACCCTAAACCTTCAACCCTAAACCCTATCCCTAATCCCTCTACCCTCAACACTCTACCTTAACCCTAATCCCTTGACCCTCAACCCTAATCCTTCAACCCTAAAAGCTATGGACCTAAAGCCTTAATCCTAAACCCTAATCCCTCAAGGTCCTAAATCCTAATCCCTTATCCCTAAACTCTAAAACCTATGCCTAAACCCTCAACCCTCAACCCTCAACCTTAAAGCTTAATCCCTCAACCCTAAACCCTAATCCCTCTTGATCTTAAACCCTCAACCCTTAAACCCT
The DNA here is from genome assembly GCA_027924645.1 of Cunninghamia lanceolata. Taxonomy (NCBI): domain Eukaryota; kingdom Viridiplantae; phylum Streptophyta; class Pinopsida; order Cupressales; family Cupressaceae; genus Cunninghamia; species Cunninghamia lanceolata. The sequence goes on along the minus strand of BSBN01000938.1, from coordinate 1,067,698 downwards.
AAACCCTTAAACCCTAAACCCTTGACCCTTAAACCCTAAACCCTTAAACCCTCAACCCTTATCCACCCCTCTCCTCCCCTATCCACCTCACCCCCATCTCTACCCTCCTCTACCCTCGACACTATACCTTAAATCCTAATCTTTTAACCCTCATCCCTAAATCCTCAACCCTCAACCCTTAAATCTCAACCCTCAACCCTATACCATAAACCCTAAACCCAAGAACCTCAACCCTAAAAACTCTATGGGCTCAGGTCCTTATATACCCTAAATCCAAAACCCATACATACATACATACATACATACATACACACACATGCATACATACATACATACATACATATGTTAGGGTTAGCCGACATAAGATATCAATTAAATGCAAATAAAGATTAAACAATGGATTGAAAAATACACATAAATAATAATAGTGAGAGACAATTTTAATGTGGTTCACCCAAACTTGGGCTACATCCACCAATAGAGAGTCCAATATTATTTTCTAGTAAATCAAACTAATTACAACCAACAATCCTTGCAACTTAATACCACTGCAAAATGCTACAATACATTAACCAAAAAAAAACCCTAACCCTTAGCTGCTTTTATCAAGCCTTCTGTCGGTTACAAAAATAGGGTTTTTTTAATGTCGACCGATAGAAAAATAACTCCCGATGCCTTTATAAAATAATAAAAAACTGTTTGAGGTTTCAGGGGCGCTGCCCTTGCACCCTGCAAGGGGCACTGCCCCTTGGCCCCGTCTTGGGGGCACTGCCCCCAAACCCCCATGAGGGGTGCTGCCCCTTGACCCCATTAAATGATTTGGGGGGAAACCGCGTCGATAAAAGTAGGGAAAATTTAACCTCTAGGTCTGATTAGGCTCCATATAACAACAATCTCTCACTTGGAGACTAATCAGACTCCACACCACATCATCTCCAACTTGGAGACTAATCATAACACCGCTAACCCTGTAGCTCCCACTGGAATTAAGCACCCTGGACTCTGCTATTCTATTTTTGTTGTTTTTAGTTGTAAAGACCAACTAAAGTTGAAGAGGAGCTTAGCTTCTGCCTTGTCACTACCTTTGTAAACATATCCACTGGATTTTCATCTATATGTATCTTTTCCAGCCATAACTATCCATCCTCCAACACGATCGAATGAAGTGGTACCTCAATTGTATGTGTTTGGTTTTTGAATGTAAGGTATAATTCTTTGCAAGATGTATCACACTCTAGCTATCTGTAAATAAATAACTGTTAGCCTATTGTTTGCCCAATTTTTCAATGAAAGATTGCAGCCATATCATCTCCTTGCTTGCCTCTGTTGCAGCTACATACTTTGCCTTCGTGGTGGATAAAGCAACCATCTTTTACAACCTGGAGATCCAACTCACTGCTATCCCACCTATAGTAAAGACATAACATGTAGTACTTCACCTAGTATCAATATCCCCTACCAAATTTGAGTCTACATAGCCTACTAAATCAGTATTAGAGCCCCCAAAACATAAGTGTTTATTGGATATACCTCTCAAATGTCAGAGAATCTATTTTACTGCATTCTAATGCTTCAATCCAGGATGACTCATATACCTACTTACGACTCCTACAACATGCACAATATCTAGTCTTTGCATACCATAGCATACATTAAACTTCCTACAGCTAAAGCATATGGTACCTTAGACATTTTTTCTTCCTCCTCTTGCGTCTTAGGACACATCTCCTTAGTCAATTTTAAATGACTAGGCAAAGGTGTGCTGACAGCTTTTGCATTCTCTATATGGAATCTCTACAACACCTTTTCAACATAATCAGCTTGAGATAGAGTCAATTTCCTGTTCTTCCTATCTCTGCAAATTTTTATACCAAGGATTTGTTTTGCTGCCCCCAAATCCTTCATAGCAAATGAGTGTGCTAACTGTTGTTTTAACTCTCTTATGTGATCCATGTTAGACCCTGCTACAAGCATGTCATCAACATATAAACATAAAATAATGTATCTGTCATTATCTAACCTCTTAAAATAAACACAATAGTTAGAATTACACCGGCTGTAGCCTTGCTCAACCATAAAACTATCAAATTTTAAATACCATTGCCGAGGTGCAAGTTTCAGGCCATACAAACTATTCTTCAATCTACAAACTAGTTTATCCTTACCTTTGACCTCAAATCCTTGGGGCTATTCCATATATATCTCCTCATCCAAATCACCATGGAGAAAGGTAGTTTTCACATCTAGATGTTCCAAATGCAAATATTCAGCAGCCATAATACTTAAAACAATACGAATAGAAGTCATCTTAACAACCGGAGAAAAAATCTCATCAAAATCAATGCCCTTTTTCTATGAAAATTCTTTTACAACTAACCTGGCTTTAAATCTATTCTGACCTCTAGCTTCCTCTTTCAACCTATAAACCCATTTGTTTGGTAAAGCCTTTTTACTTGCAGGCAACTTACATAATTCCCAAGTCTAATTTTTCAGCAAGGAGTCCATTTCTTCTTTCATTGCATGCTCCCAATGAACCTTTGTATCCACCTACGTAGCTTCATCATACCCTTCTAGTTCACCAGCATCTATTAACAAAATAGAATACAAAGAGGGAGAAAACCTTTTAGGAGGTCTACTTGGCCTTGTTGACTGTCTAACATTCACTAGAGTTTGTGGTATTTCTTTTTGCTATTGTGGAGCATGAGGAACCACTGGAAAATCACTATTTGGAGTATCACCTAGCACCACATAATCCTTTTCTTTCTTCTCATGCTGTTGCAACTGATCTTTGTACAACACCTTCTCATTGACTATAACATCCTTGCTTCTCACAATTTTCTAATTTTTAAAATCCCAAAGCCTATAACCAAATTCATCAATGCCATATACAACGAAGTTTCACTTTTTTGATTTTGCATCCAAATTGGTTCTATTTTCAGAATCTACATGTGCAAATGCTTCACATCTGAAGGTTTTGAGAAAAGAATAACTCACCTTCTTACCTATCCATGCTTACTCTGAAATACCACAACCCAATGGAACTGAAGGACCTCTGTTAATTAAATATACAACAGTGTTGACAGTCTCTGTCCACATGTTTAAAGGCAGCCCAACATGCAATCTCATGGTCCTTGCACGCTCCATTATTGTCCTATTCATGCGCTTCAGCCACTCCATTCTCCTGTGGAGTCCCTGGAATTATTTTCTACCTACGGATTCCATTAAAGGAACAATAATCCTCAAATTCTTTGCTGCAATACTCACCACCATTATTAGATCTGAAACATTTTAATCTTTTATCCGTCTCATTCTCAACCAAGCTTCTCCATTTCTTAAATGTTTCAAATACATCAGATTTCTTCTTGAGGAAATAAATCCAAACCTTCCTAGTTGCATCATCTATGAATGTAACATAATATCAAGAGCCACCAAGAGAAGATACTTGAGCCGGTTCCCATACATCTGTATGCACATGCTCCAACTTTTCATCTTTCTTTTGCTTCCCATCCTTGAGAAAACTAATTCTCTTTTGTTTGCCATACACACAACTTTCACAGAAATCTATATTAATACATTTTAGACCTGGTAAAACTTTCTTAGAATGAAGTACCTTCATACCTTTTTCACTCATATGCCCAAGTCTGTTATGCCACAGTGTTGTCTCAGAACCTACAACAACTGTTTTAGTCTCTTCCTGCAAACCTACAGAAACTGTTCCTAAACCTGTTTGTTTTTTCTTTGCAACAGCTAAAGTAGAAGGAACAGTATGACATGTACAATGATATAAGGTGCCTCCTTTCACACCTTTTGCTACTATTAAGACACCTCTTGAAACCTTCCAATTTTTATTAGTAAATGTAACAATGTAACCTTCATCAGCTAGCTAACCTGGTGAAATTAAATTCCTACTCAGCCTTGGAACGTGCCTTACCTCTTGTAGTATCTAATGATTCTCATTCTGCAACTTAATCTTGATTCTTCCCTTTCCAACAATCTGACAAGTTTTGTTATCTCCCAAATAAACCAGCCCAAAATTCCCTTGGACATAATCAAGAAAATAACTTCTATGGGGCGTAACATGAAACGAGGCCCCTAAATCTAAAACCCATGAATCATCAACATTATCTAGGGAAAGAATCAAAGCATCATCTTCAGATTTATTACTTACCACATTTGCCTCCTTATTGCCTTCTTGTTTGTCTCCTCCTTTATTCTTCTGAGACCAGCAATCTTTCTTTAGATGACCTCCCACAGTACCAACAATCATTCTGTCCTCTGGATTGGGACCTCTTGTCCTTTAATTTTTCTCATGACTTCCCATGACCTCCAGAACCTTTTCCTCTCTCCTTTGATCTGCCCTTGCTTTCTGGATTCAAAATACTACTTGATGTGGACCCTCTTGAGTTTTTCCATTGCATTTCCTCACTAAAGATAACACCAACAACATCATCAAATTTCAAAGTGTTTGAACTAGAGATAGAGTTACTTACAACCATTACTAAGCTATTCCAACTTTCTGGCAAAGAACATAAAACCAAGAGAGCCCTCACCTCTTCATCAAATTTTACTTTTATAGAAGTTAACTGATTGGTAATCGTATTAAACTCATTTAAATGATTTGTCACATATCCACCTTCAATCATTTTTAGATTAAATAAACACTTCATGATAAATACCTTATTTGAGGCTGAGGTTTTTTCATACAATTTAGCCAAAGATTTCATTAATTCACTTGTTGTCTTCGCTTCTATTATATTGAATGCCATAGATGGTGCCAAGCACAACCAAATGGTTCCCAGTGCCTTTTTATCCAGTAGTTCCCAATCCTCATCAGTCATTGTTGCCAGTTTCTTAGCTATTCCTTCCAATGGCCTCCATAAATCCTTCTGATAGAGGTAATCCTCCATCTGCATCTTCCATAATTGATAGTTCTATCCATTGAATTTATCGACCTTCAATTTACCCTCGTCCACCATTGCTCCCACTCAACCGTGAGACTTTCTTACAGATGATAATTGAACACAACCTGCTCTGATACCACTTGTTAGGGTTAACCGACATAAGATATCAATTAAATGCAAATAAAGATTAAATAGAGGAATGAAAATACACAGAAATAATAATAGTGAGAGACAATTTTAACATGGTTCACCCAAACTCAGGCTACATCCACCAATAGAGAGTCCAAACCCCCAAACCTCCAAACTCCCAAACCCCCGCAAGGGGTGCTGCCCCTTGACCCCGTTAAATGATTTGGGAGGAAACCGCGCGGATAAAAGTAGAGAAAATTTAACCTCCGAGTCTGATTAGGCTCCATATAACAACAACATACATACATATACAAACATGTATACATACATACATACATACAAGCATGCATACATACATACATACAAGCATACATATATACATACATACATACATACATATAGGCATACATACATACACCAATACATACATACATACATATAGGCATACACACATACAAACATACATACATACATACATACAAGCATACATTCATATATGCTTAATAACCTTGAACATAAAACATTCCAAGGGAGACATAACGCGAGCATGTTATAACGCGCTAATGTTATGTCAAACATGACAAACATCAGGCAAACTTTTGCGAAAAGGGAAAAAATGCAAAACAAAACATAACGTGAGCGCATTATAACGTGCTCACGTTATATTTTTCTTTGAGAATCCCAAGCCTTAGGCTCGGGATTTTCTTTGGATTTCCAACCCAAAGGCTTGGAGTGCCTTCCCAACATCCAAAGACGTGTTTTTGCATATTCTATAGGATTTCACATAATTTCGTTCATGCTAACCCTCAAATTTGTACGTGTTTCAAGGTCAAAACAATTAAACACCTGGGTAATGTTAGGCTTTCTCTTAGCTATTTAACAATGTAAATTTTTTCATATTTTGATAATGTTAAGCCTTTCATCTTTAATTTCTTTTGTTTGTGTGTCCATTTTTGGGCAAAAACTAGTGTTTGGTCTTTTTTTCATTGTAAATTAATCGTTCATTGAAATTTCAAAAAAATTACATTTTTAGAAACTAGACTCCATTCTAGATATATTAAAAAAATTGATTTTCAATTAGTTTTCAAAATTTCTACAGGTAGCACAACCAAAATTATGTTTTTCAGGATGTGTCCACTTTAAAAATTAGTAAAAAATCAAATATTCATTAAAAAATTATCAAAAAAATCGGACATAAACTACACGCTGTTAGCTAATTTCTCACTGAAGCGATTTTAAAAATACAAAAAAAAAGTTAACCTTTTGAGAGAGCCACAAAACATGCTATAATATGTTTTTTTGACAGAAACAACACCAATTTCTGTGGCTTTCTCTTTTGAACCCCTTAATCTATACCATTTTCAAAATAAATTAATAGTTTAGAAAGTAGACTCGGAGCATTATGAATATTGTTTTTGTTGCATCTTAAAATTTTGAGTGTAACTATGCTCAATTTCTCATCCAAGACCAACATTTCCTGATTTAAAAAAACCACTTAAGACCCCTTTTTGGCCCCCCATCTTCTTGCACTTACCCTTCTATTAGATTTCTTTTATCCATTGCTAAAGCTTATTATTGGGAGATTGAGCAAATGGATGTTAAGATTGCATTCTTGCATGGAGATCTTGAGGAAGAAATTTATATTTAACAACCTAGACAAGTTTTGAGGTAAAAGGAAAAGAAAAATAGGTTTGCAGGTTAAAGAGGTCTCTCTATGGTTTAAAACAATCCCCAGAATGTGGTATCAAAAGTTTGATTCATTTGTGTTGAAATTAGGTTTTGTTAGAAGCGAGGAGGATCAATGTGTTTATATTCATTGTATTGATGATTCTATACTGGTTATTGCATTGTATGTTGATGACATGTTATTTTTCAACAATCCTAAGGGTATGATTAGTGAGCTTAAATCCTAACCTTCAAGTGCATTTGACATGAAGGATCTTGGAGCTACCATGTATATTCTGGGAATGGAGATCAGGAGGGACAGAGGTAACAAAAAGCTTTGGTTGTCACAAAGTAAGTATGTGAATACTGTTTTGCAGAGATTTAGTATGCAGGATTGTAACCCAGTTAGAGTTCTTTTACCCATTGGTACTAAACATTCGTTAGATATGTGTCCAAAGACTAATGATGATATTGAGGATATGTCTAATGTACCATATGCTAGTGTTGTAGGGAGTTTGATGTATTCAATGGTTTGCACTAGACAAGATATTGCCCAAGCAGTGGGAGTTTTGAGTAGATTTATGTCTAACCCTGGTAGACAAAATTGGAATTATGCAAAGAGGGTGCTTAAGTATCTTGCAGGTACTCCTAATTATTGTTGGGTTTACTATGGTACTAGTAGTGTTGATAAATCTTTGGGTAGGTGACTTAGATAGTCGAAGGTCGACTAGTGGCTATGAGTTTACTCTGTTTGGAGGAGTAGTGAGTTGGATGAGTAAGAGGCAGCCCATAGTTGCTTTGTCCACCACAAAAGCAGAGTATATGGCTGCTACCCATGTCTCTAAGGAGGTAGTTTGGTTGAGGAGATTGTGTATAGGTATTGAATTTGAATGCAGGATCATTCAAATTGCTTGTGATAGCTAGAGTACTATTTGTTTGGCCAAGAATCCCATGTATCATGCTCAGACTAAGCATGTTGATGTTTAGTATCACTTTGTTCGAGAGTTGATTGCAAATGGGTAGATTGAGTTGAAGAAGATAGACACCCAAGAGAATGTTGCAGATTCATTAACCAAGCCTGTGAGCACAGTGAAGTTTGTGTGGTGTAGAGAGGCCATGGGCCTTGTTTCTAGTGCATGATTATTTACAATTGTTTTTCCTATGGGTTGATTTATAATGTATAATGTCAAGTGGGAGAATGATGGGATAAGGTGCCATTAACTGTGTAAATCCCATTATTGTATTATTCCATTTATTATTTGTAATTACCCATAAGGGATGTACTAGTTTCACCAATAGTGGTAAAAATTATTTACTATCCATGGTAATTACGGAGTTACTGCACCGGTAAGTTCTGGAGTTACCGATAGTAGTTACCAGATGTCATTTACTATGGTAAATGGTAATTGGTCAAAGTGGGGTGCACATGTGAAGGAATCACCTATTTTTAGTGTTATGACATGCATCATAGATGTTGTAAGAAGGTGTAATAGATTCCATGACAACTGTAAGTTGTCATAATAATCTATGACATTTATGACAGCATATGATGCATCATAAGATGCTGTAAGTGGCTATTTTTGGCCCCTAGGCATTCAAACTTGCATGGGCATCTTTTACCAAGTGTAGGATGCATGTATGACAACTTTTATGACCCCGTAAGAGCCTATTTTTGTCCATGGACGCCCAAAGTTGTATTGTTGACTCTTGACAAGTGTTATGAGCTTGTAAGAAATCATTGAATGTTGTATGGGTGAAGGTTCCAAGGTGGACACCCATCTTGAGGTTGTGTAAATTCTATATAAACCATGGCATGGTAGATGAGATAGATAACAATTTACAGGTACCCAAGTTCTACCAGAGTGAAGGTTGAAGGACAAAGGAAGTGAATGTATTTGTAATCTCCTTTTGTGAAGATAATACAACTTGTGTCTCTTTCCTGGTGGATTTTTTTACCCGCAAGGGTTTTTTCCACGTAAACACTGTGTTGTGTTCAATTTTCTATTTAGCATGTTTCTGGGTTTGCATATTTTCTTTTGCATGTTACAATCTCCATTGGTAATACACAATTAATATTGCAAAAATTACATTTGAATTAGATTTCTGTTGAGTAGTGTTGCTTTCATTTCTAACACATAGGTCCATATTTCTAAAACTCAAGGAAATTGACACCTTAAAGTCAAAGCATTCTTAAAAAATCATTGTAGATCTATATTCGGGTAAAAGCACAATAGTGTGTCACACTTTCAGCTAAATAAATAGTTTCAAGCAGATAGTTTACGTGCGATATGTTTACGCTAGGTTTTGTTACGCTTGAAACTAGGTTTCACCTATGTGGCGCCTACATGGTTGTACATTTCCAGGCGGAACGGTATTGAGCAATAAGTTTATTGCCGGTTAGGTTTTGAGTGTAACCATAGAAAAAAAAAGTGAAAATGTCATTTTTGCCTGGATTGATACAGTTTTGAAGTGTTCTGTCTAGAGCCCACAACAACCAGCAAGCCCACAGGCCTCTCAACTGCACTACACCACCTCCAGGTACTGTTCCATCACTGCAACTCCACAACACCCACCTGTACAAATGGATATATAAACTATATCCACCTGCGCAGATGTGCATATACTGTAATCCTGATTGTATAAATGAATATATACAAAAGATTATCTTGTATGCATGCTGGGAATGTGTCACATAAATGAGATCTTTTTGTGAACATGTGGAGAATGATTTTACGTTTCCATTCCACAGAGGAAGAACCCTTTCTGTAAGAATAAAAACTCTTCGCACAGTATAAAACCCTAATTCTAAGTTACAATATTTTTCCGACTGTAAAATCCTATATGAATTTTTACAGTTTGTTCAAAATCTCTCCTTTCATATGATACAATCTTTAAATCTCCTTCCATATATGATACCTAGTCTTTTTAAAAATGACTACATAGAGCTATACAGGTGGTTTTTTTAAAGAACTGTATAACTATATTTAGGCATTTTTACTATAAAATACAATTGAAATTTTAAAAAGATTGTATCATATGAAAGGAGAGATTTTGGACAAACTGTCAAAATTCATATAGGAAAATGTCAAAACTGTCAAAATTCGAGTAAAAAAAAGGCGAAAATCCTATATGAATTTTTACAGTTTGTTCAAAATCTCTCCTTTCATATGATACAGTCTTTTCTCCTTCCATATATGATACCTGGTCTTTTTAAAAATGACTACATACAACTATATAGGTGGTCTTTTTGAAGAACTGTATAGTTGTATTTAGGCATTTTTACTGTAAAATACAATTGAAATTTTAAAAAGACTGTATCATATGAAAGGAGAGATTTTGGAAAAACTGTCAAAATTCATATAGGATAAAGGATAGGTAACAAAAAATGTTGTAAGTTGCCTCGCTCAATTCCAACCAATCATAGGTTAGAGGTTGTTGTTGAATTGACACTTCTAGGAGCAGGCATACTGAAAATCTATTATGCAGAAGTTATATATGAACTTTGAGCTACCTTGGCTGAAAATAATGATTTACAATTGGAAATGGATGCTCTTTATCTAGGTTAGCATGGGATCCTTTGCCATGGAATTATTAGTTCTTTTATTCTACTGTAGGCCAATATTCTTCCATAGAGTACATGGTAGAGAGTTATTAAGGGATGGACAGAATCAAAACTAGTTCAGCATGGTTATGCACAAAGACACGACTATGAAGAATATGCAACCAATTTGGTTTAAATGTAATAAAATCAATTTTGCAATAGTTGCAAAGGTTTCAAGATTGTTAGTTGCTAAAAAGCTATGCATCATTCATGTGATTTCAAAGGGGCAAAATTTGTAATGCTAGAATGATTTCAAAGGAACCTTTTGAATTTATTATTTGCTCTAGAATTAGAGAAATAACTCAATTTGAGGACCAAATTTACTTCATTTAACTCCACAACTACATCACTTCACTCTAGGTTCAAATTTTCTGATGTAGAGTAGTGGGTCTCACAGTCAAACTAACTCAATCAACTCTTTACTAAACTCTTTACCCAACAATCAAAGTGAATTTCTTCACAAATTCCTCTATTCTCCTAGTAGGACAACAAACACCTCTTTTTTGACATAAGTTGCAAACCAGACCTCATATCCAAAATCTGAAACATGTTTTGAGTACCCATTCATAAGTTATTCAACATAGATGTAAATCAGGGGTGGTTGTTTTGCAACATAGGGCCTTAAAATTGACTGTCCTGTTTTGATAAAGGCCTAATTAAGACAACAAACTAGGTTTTTTGAGCATAACTTTTAGATAAGGCCTCAAAACTAGAAAATAATCACCATTTCAGATACCCTTTATGGACTTATTCAACATATGAAGAAATCAAATATGGTTACTTTGGAAGGAAAGCTTCAAAATTTGACTGTTCTACTCTTGCCTAGGTTTTGAAGTGGAGCAACAAATAAGGTTTTTCAGCCATAATTTTCAAAACATAACTGATATCCAATAAAGAAGACTTGATTCAAATACCCATTTTGCCCTTATTTAACATATCTTAAAATCAGGGTAGGTTATTTTGTACAGAAACTCTCAAATTTGGACTATTTTCCCTCAAATTAGGCCTACTAGGGTTTCAGACCTGTTTTAGTAAAATAGACATAATTTTTTTGAAACTTGATGAAATTACATGAAACCAATGCCAAAAGAAATTGGATTCACATATTTACCAAACAAAATTGATTTGGAATCATTATGTGATCGTACGGATCCATAGTACTACATCAAAGAACAACAAGGAAACGTTTAGAAATATAGAAAATAGAGGTATTTTTATTGCTTCAACTTCTAAAGTTTCAATCACCACACCCTCTCACCATGTCTTTGACCTTACCAATCCTTTTTGAAACATTTATAACTATTTTCCAATGGTTCTCAATCAAATTTTCAACTTACAACCATTCAAATTCCCTCATTTACAACTTATGACTCTTCATCTCCCCACTTTTTGCAACTTTACAATATGACAACTTTTACAAGATTGACAAAATTTGACAAACCACCACCTATAAACTTAATAATGACTCAAGACACCTTACACACCTTATAAATGGTCTTTAAGACCTTATTAAATGACTCAAAAACAACATAAAGCAAATATTTACAAAATGGTCATGGCGATATAAAGTCCATTAGGTGCTCCTGCACCATTTTCCCATTTATTTTGCAAGTAGATTAGATTAATTTTTTTTCTTATCTTCAATTAAAATTAGAGTAAATTAGTTTAACATAGATCTTGAATGAGATCAATTAAATTTAGATTGCATTTCTTCATGGTTGGAGTAGATTATTTGACTTTATAACTATGTTGAATCCATTCTTGTCAAATTGGGATTTCTATCTAGAAACCTTTCTTGAAAAGTCATCTCTTTTTATGGTTTTCTTGTCTAAACATTTCAAAAAAAAAAATTATATTAGTCTATTAGCTATTATTCTATCATGTAAGCCCTCATTCAAAAGTGATTCAAACCCATTACCAATATTTAAAATCCTATTTGCCTCCACTATTTTGGGTGCTAAAGGCCCCTGTTTTGATCTTCACTTGGAAAAAATAGTTCAAATTAGTAGAAAACTAGGTCATTCATTGTTGAATTAGTTGTCATTTTCCTAACAACATTATATGTGTGATAGGATTGCACTTTTGTCCATCCAAAAACTATTGAAAACCCCAAATATAGTCATTTTGCATTTACTTGGTCTTCTCAAATTTACATTCATTTCAATAGGAAAAATTTATTTGTTGAAAATGGGAAATTTGAACTTTAATGTATTTCAATTCAAAAGGATAGCTTTGCCATTATAGAAATAGATTAGTGAGTTTTGTATTTACATTTATTTCAATAAAGCTTGCATTTTTATTCAAGATCTGAAATCTAACTACATTATTAGTTTGAAAATTTAGAAAAACCTAGATTGCATTTTAGGGAAAGACATTGAAGAGAAATTATAATTTATCTTATATTGAATTTTAAAATTAAAATCCTAATACTAATGAAATGGAAACTTGTCAAATTGCAAATAGTTGTATTCTTATCATTTTGAGAAGTTGCAAAATTGCATTCTTGAAAAGTTTTCATTTTATATAAGAATCATTCAATAAAACTAAATCATTTGGAAAAATATGCATTTTTGCTTGCATCTTAGTTGCATTCATCTCAAAATCTACATATTGAAATGAGAAGATATAAAATTTAGTTGCATTTGGTATTTATTTCTATTTTATGTATTAACATAGAATTCTCTTTAAAGTAGAAAATTCAAAAAAACATTTATGGCAATCTAGTAAGTTGTGTGCACTAATCAATCTAGAGAGTGGGTTGTGGGAGTTAGATTTTGCCTTTAAAAAACTAATCTTGATGTAAATGTGGATCTAAACTTGGCTATGTATTTGAAATATGTGCACATACTTGAAACCTTCTTGCCTTGGTGTATGTGACCCACAATAACTAATTTAGTATTTAAGAACACATAGGTTGTTTCATGTTTTAAATACTCCTTGTTGTGTCTTGATTTAATATAAGTGTTTAGATTGAATGTATTTAATTTTTTAATTTTAAATGTTTATATAGTTTTGTAACTAATTTAAATGTGTCTAGACTGTTCATGTGTATTTAATTCTTAGATTTTAAATGTTTTTAGTTTTGTTAATTTAAATGTAAAAATTGAATGTATTTTCATTTTATAAATTAAATGTATGTTCAAATTTTTTTAAATGCAGAAATTTGCATACATGGCATCTGATATGGTGTCTCATCATAGTGATGCTCATAATAGTGCTTATGCACATAGTGTTAGGAGCAATTTATATGCTACCACTCTTGATAGACTAAATAATGCTTTGACACATTTAGATCAGACGATCCATAGTACACCAAACCTGTCTAATAGAGACAGGTTGGTGGGGATTAGAGTAGAGTTTGCCCGTATGATTGACATAGTCAAATCATATAATCCCTATGATGATTTGAGTATTGAGGATTTTTATGTGTCACTTGCTAGTACTATTACTGGGACAGTGAAATGGCCAGCAGTTAATAGGGTTGTTTCATTGAATATGGTGCATAGTATGTTTCGACATTATTAGGGACTGGATAGAGTTCAGGTCTATTTTGTCACTAGGTGTACAGATGTTATTGTTGCACCACTTATATATCCCAAGTGGTTAGCAACACATCATAGATGACCTCACAATGATGAGTTGCCGTTATATTTTTGCAAACAATTATATGTTGCAGTTCATTTATGACTTGATGTTGATTTCACATCTATCCCTCAACATGCGGGACAAGGTTTTGGAGGTTTTTAGAGAAATTTTGACATCCTAATTAGGATCCACCCATTGATAAGAGGGCATTAGTGGGTCCCAACCTTTTGGTACTTCCCAAAAGGTTGAATCTAGGACAATCAACTGAGGTGATAGTTGCATCATCGAGACATCATATTTTTGAGAGCTTAGGTTCTATTGTCGGTGACGTTGACTGCTTGGCATCAGATTGCATTGGTAGATATATGTTGCATCCACGTACCAACATATGATCAGTTGATTTGACTTCCACCAGTTATGATCCTTATATACGTGCTGACATAGTTTCACCATGTGATGTTGCATAGACTTCTAGAGAGGGTGCTTTACGCAGATTGAGTACATGTTTGGCGCATGATCTACTTTCTGCATATCAGTTTGTCAGTTTAGAGTATGGGATCCCTCTCGAGACCGTGTCCAACATTTTTTAGTCAGTGCAGTGATCACCAAGCTACACATATGACTAACACAGTGCCTTCACAGCAGATTCCATCACAACTTGATGCTGGTATTATGCCACCTTACACACCAAGATCATTCCATGGACTTTTGTTTGAGGATAACCTTGCGATGACCCTCGATTTATCTAACCTTAGTGGGATTGGGAGGGTCATCCATGGAGCTACACAGGTTGCTGATGACAAGGTATACATTTTAAATTTTATGTTTAATTAGAGTGTAATTTATTTGTTAAATAAATAATATATATTTAAATTATAAAATTTAGTCTTGTGCATCATACACGTGTTGACTCTTATTTTTTATCAATCTTACATTAGGGACCAATGAGAGAGGTGCTAGGACATGACACTGTGCAGCAGATAGTAGATGTGGTTGAGGCTAGATGTGAGGTATTTAGTATTTAATTGTATAAAATTTGAACATGTACTTGAGATTCCATATTTTTTAATATATATATATATATATATATATATATATATAAATTTAATTTAATAGAAATAATTTTTATGTTTAGGGATCTGCAGATCACTCAGATATTCATAGATGGATGGGATTAGATACATAGGGTTTAGGACAAGGCTCAAGACAGGGCTCAGGATGGGGATCAGTACAGGGCTCATCTCATCATTCTAGTCCTGGGTTGAGTGAGGCTCGTTTTGCCCATAGGAGGCACGAGTGATGATGTTGCAGTTAGATGTATTCATGTTATTTGTTATGTTTGCCCGAACTCTCATGACATGTCGCAGTTAGACTTGATGTTATATTGAGTTTAGATGTTGTTGAGTTTACATGTTGTAGTTATACTTTATGTTATTGAGTTTACATGTTACAGTTAGACTTTATGTTATTTCTTTATATATATGATACATGTATATATGAACATTTAGATGTTTAGTTATATAGATCTGTATGGATGTTTTCCTTTGAATATACAAGTCTTAATTTGGATAAAATCAAGTTATAACTTATAGTTTAAATGTGTATATATGTTTACTTGTAGATGCATATAAATTTACTTATACCTATGTATATATATTCACTTGCACATATATACATATAGTTGAAACATGCTATGTATGTATAAATTATATGTTAAATTTAAATTACGTTTTATGGAAAAATATCAATTTGTTTTTGAAATGTTTCTTGTAGATGTGATCTTATTAGTGATTGAGAAATGATGTCAACACCCTAGGCATTGATAGGAATAGTTTTTATAACATATGTGGGAATGTATAGAAAAATAGATAAATTATGTTGTGTAATAACTTTTAAAAATGGTGAATAATTTAATTTAATTTATATCTATTGAATCTTGTGAATTAAAATATAGTTTTTATCCAATATTTGTATTTCAAATTAGTCTCTTATTGGATGTGTCCACTATTGATAGTTTTGTCACATATTTTTATATGGCTAATAAAATTTAAGAAAACTTTGAATTATTCTTTTTTGTTTGGTTTATACTGACTTCTAATATCATTGACAAGATTGTTCACTTGTCTATATAACATGTATAAACACCTATCTAGAGGAAAATAGAAGGATTCATATGTTCAAATCACTATATCATAGGTAAAGTGTAATATTGAAAGTATGTAATTGAAATTAAGTGGTGGTGAATAAAGTTAAATACTCTATAAATTGTGCATATATATGATGCTATATGAACTTAAGAATTCCATATAATCTAATATTTACACATGAATTTGATTGTGCATGCAAAGAATTCAAACTATATGATGAGCTATAATTGTTTCCAGTTGAATGTAAATGAAATCAAATCTATTCTTGAACTTAAGAACTCCATATAATCTAATACACATGAATTTGATTGTGCATGCAAAGAATTCAAACTAGATGATGAGCTATACTTGTGTCCAGTTGAATGTAAATGAAATCAAATCTATTCTTGAACTTAAAAATTCTATATGGAACATTTATATGCAATTGGAAATTGATAAAATCTCACTATGCATATAATATATAAGCATCTAGAGATCTTCCCATGACAACTATATATTAAAAAGTGATCAATCCACATAATTACCAAAGATCCCATTACATGTGGTCTCAAGCTATACATCATTATGAATATTCCAATGCACCAAGGTGAACAAGAAAGACCAATCCAAGAGAACCTATACAAGAACAATTCACAAAATGATACTTGTAAGTAACATACCAAAGGTTATAGAAAATCATAGTTGCTACTCTAAATGAAAGAAAAGAAATTACAACATGCCTAGATAGATCTTGGATAATATAATAAAAAAATTGAATGTCACAAATTAGTAACACAAAAAATAAAGAAATTTAGAGACAACATGTATCTATTCTTCATCACTCAAACTTACTTGACAAAGAAGTATTTGAAAAAGCATAATGTCAGGGATTGATTGTGAGTGATAGATTCTAATAAGGATTGTAATGTATGTATGAGCTACGCTATTTCAACATTGTTGAGAATGAGGTAGAAGATGAAGATTAGATTTAAGTTTTGTCAATATTTAGGTATGAGTGTTACCGATTTTTTAAACTATAAAGAGTTAGCTGCTACAATTCTCTTATAAATGTCATGCCAGGTTTGAGTTTATTTTGTTTGCTTGTATTTTGGTAGGGTTTTTTCCTCAATTACTATGTAGGTATCTAGAGCTTACATGAGAGTTTGGGGACAATGTTTAAAGTAATCTTTGCATTACATAACTTTATGTATGTTATTTGAATTCTATATGCCAGATCTAGCATATAATGAATGTTAATTGAATACATGATCTCTATATATTAATTTAGATTAATTTAATTAGATGTATATAGAGGGAGGGATATTGAAAGAGAGAGGGGAATAGAAAAAGAGAGATATTTCAGATGGCCTGGCATCTACCCATCTTCCACATGTTAGTTTCTATTTTTTCCTTATAATACTCAATGTAAAGATTTACTGATTTGTGTTTAATGCCTTAATGTAGGGATAGAGATAGGGAAAGGGAGAGGAAGAGATAGACTTTCATTGTGTGATAGACTTAGGGCTATCGTCAAGAATTCTATTGGAACACCATACATTAAAGATCATGCTATGGTAGATAGATAAGGGAGAGATGGAGGAAGAGATAAAAGTGAGAGAGATAGAGAGGGGTGAATAGAGAGAGAATTAGAGACATTTAAAATACACATGAATTTGATTGTGCATGCAAAGAAATTTTCAAACTAGATGATGAGCTATACTTGTGTCCAGTTGAATGTAAATGAAATCAAATCTATTCTTGAACTTATGAATTCTAGATGGAACATTTATATGCAATTGGAAATTAATAAAATCTCACTATGCACATAATATATAAGTATCTAGAGATCTTCCCATGACAACTATATATTAGAAAAGTTATAAATCCACATAATGACCAAAGATCCCATTACATGTAGTCTCAAGCCATACATCATTATGAATATTCCAATGCACCAAGGTGAACAAGAAAGACCAATCATATTATGGTCTTTAAAACTCATATTATGTAACTACTTTTATGGATTATTCCTTCCACATTATTACAATATTCACAATTGACACATACATACAAGCCCTCTTCCTTTTATTGATGATTTATCAATGCATACCCTGGAATTTACATACAAGGGTTATCTTTTTAATGTTTTACTAAACACAAAGCCCATTAGCTCAATAATGAGCAATAGGTTAAAAACATTAATACATAGAATAATTCTTGGAAGCAACTTGAGCATAGACTTTTCCTAAGATTAACCCATACACAACCATACAACTTTATGCCAATAATGCATTATCCAATACAACCCTTCAAAAGTTTATATAAACACATTTCATACAACCTAAAGAGTATTGGTCACATTACCAAATAATAGACCTCATAAAACTCAATAATCTAGAAACCAACATAAATTTTCGTCGGGATACTCAAAACAAAAATGCCAGACTAACACACACAAATCTCCTATCCACATACCAAGAAAAAAATCTAGATTAAAATAACAATCAATATCCTTAAATATCACTATCATACTAATAAGAATAATCTAAATTCATATGAATCACTTTCAACATATACAAATAGTATAAATTGCCCTCAAGTTCTTTCTTGAACTCAATTCCAAAATTCAAAGTGCCCTTCACATATCTCAAGATACACTTTGCAACTTTTATGTGACTATAATATGGATCTTGCATAAACTTGGCCACCAATATAATAACAAAAGAGACATTAGGCCAAGTATTACTTGAGTGAGATATAACAAACTCCCCCACTATTTAGAGAACCCATACAAGAACAATTCACAAAATGATACACATAAGTAACATACCAAAGGTTATAGAAAATCGTGGTTGTTACTCTAAATGAAAGAAAAGAAATTACAACATGCCTATAGATCTTGGATAATATAATAAAAAAATTGAATGTCACAAATTAGTAACATAAAAAATAAAGAAAACTAGAGACAACATGTATCTATTCTTCACCACTCAAACACCAAATGAATTTTTAAAGTTGTACTAGATGTTTTGCACAGTGGGGTCACAATAGTCGAGATTTGAGATTCTATGTTATATGATTTAGCATGGATACTTACTTCATTGTATTACTCTTGCATGGCTTGTATAGCCAATTTATAAAATGTAACTTTACTTTCATTGATATATTTGTTGGCAAGAGACACTATATGGATTCATGATTGTTGTCATTGATGGCAACAAAGTTCATCCCACACATCTGCAAGACATGGTATGTCTATACCGGAAGTCAGAGTGAAGAATGTTGTGGTCCAGTAAATAAGAACAGAGCATGTGGCGAGGTTCGACAGTCAAGTCCGGATCTCTCAGAGGAAGTATCTTGGTGAACTGCAGATTTGGGAAAGTCAAGAGGACTACCTTGAGTGATAGATTCCAAGGATTTAGCCTCCAGTGATAGATGAGGAAAAAGATATGAATACTTGAGTATCGGGTTCCTGATTGGCAGTGTGGACAGAGGAAGAACTGACTAGCAGAAGATCAGACATTATTCTGGATGTGTTACTAATGATGGTAAAGGTTATTAAGGCATAAGTTATGATTGGCTGACATGATTGATGACTTCTACAAGTATATCCTTGATCTACATTACTTGGTATGCAAGGATTCAGCCGACAGATCAGAGTTTGTGGAAAATATTGACTATTCCGGGTGCCGACTAGAAAGGTGATGAAATCACTTATGCGTATATATATATATATATATATATATAAGATGGATTCAGTTATGAGTAGTGTTGTGGTGTTTTGTGATGTGCAAAGAAAAGTAGTAGAACCGAATAAAAGCAAAAAGGAAGATCTAGTATGTGAAAGGAGAGTAGCACAAAAGAAGAGGAAAGATGAAGTGCAGTAGATCAGTATATAGAGCCTAACCAGAACTGAACTCCAGCATATGTTGATGTTCCTTATCAGTTCAAGTATTATATCACACTCTTTATAAATTGTAGACGGTGTGTCTCTTGTAGGTAGTGTGCCTCTTGTGATCAGTGTGCTCGGGCAGTGAGCCTTAATTGGCAAGTGCCATTTTGTAATCCTATTCTTCTAACAGAGAATACAATCTTGGGTTAATCACCCCATGGTTTTCTCCCTTAACAGGGTTTCCACGTCAAAAATATTGTGTCATGTGTATTTCCATTTCATGGTTATGTTTGCTTGTTTGATGCTGCACTAATTATTAAGAAAGTTTAGAAAGTAGAAATAATTAAGATAACTGATTCACCCCCCCTCTCAGTTATCAATAATTGGTATCAGAGCCAAGTTCCTCCTAACAGAAGTCTAACAGCTTGAGGAAGATCTGGGAATTCAAATGGATGCATATGGTTTAAGAGAGCAACTCAAGACTGCCCTTGATGATCTTGAACAGTCAAACTCTGAAGTCAATGAGTTAAAGGAAAGACTCAAATAGGCTGATGATTTCATGAGAGAACTAAAAGACAAATTAAGTCTCTCTATGAAAAAGAGAAAGGAGCTACTTCAGCAATTAGCAAATCAAAGTGAAGCCCATGATACAAATGAAGATCTGAAGGAGAAAACTAAGTTATGTGAAAAGTTATCAAAAGAAATCATTATGGTAAGACATGAAATGGAATCAGGAGTTATAAAGTTTACCCAAGAGATTGAAGAGAAAAGAAAAACTAAAGATAATCTAAGACAATCTCTCAAGGAGAAATCAGAAGATTGCCACAAGATGGATAGAATTATCAGACATCTTGAATCTGATCTTGAAGATGTTAAAGATAATGAAGAAAAACTTGAGGATCAAATTGTCTCTCTCAAAAGGGATCTTCAAACAACAAATGAATATAAAGAGAAATTCAAGATAAGTTTTGCCCAACTTGAAGTTCTTCTTGAAAGCCAAAAGAGGGTAGATGACAAGTGTGGTTTGGGATATGAGAAAGGAGAAAGCTCCAGATCTGGTCAGAAGAATTTTAGATCAGAAAATCCAAGGAACATGCCTAGAAGTCCTCCGGTAAGGCAACCTAATGCTCAAAGATATCCATCCTTCAATGGATACTGCCACAACTGCAATAACTTTGGTCATAAATCTAATGAATGCAGAAGGAGAATGAATCAGACTAATACATCCTTCTCTGGACAGTGCTTCAACTACAAAAGGTATGCTCACAAATCTCATGAATGTAGAAATATGCAAATGCAACAATTCATTCAATGGTAGATGCTTTGCATGCAATAGCATTGGTCATATGGCTAATCAATGCAGATCAAGAGGATATCAATCAAATATGCAAAGAAATGTTGTTTGCCAAATTTGCAATAGATCCGGTCATATAGCAAAATTCTGTAGAAGCAAGAATCAGGATAAAAGAGGTCCGGTATATTATAATCAGAATCAATATAATGGAAAACAAAAAGTAAATGCGGATGAAGTTCAAAGTGAGATGAACAAGATTTGGGTGAAGAAAAGTACAGAGAATGTAGGAGATGGATCTGCACCAGACTCTGGTGCTGATATTCCTTCTAGAAATCAAAAAGTGAGCTCTGGCTCAGGGGGAGACACAAAGAAAACCTTGTTCCCCCAGCCAGTCAATTGGTGCCGGAACTGGCACAAGGAGAGCTGCGGATTAAAAGGGGTCATACAAGAAACATCTAAAAGGGGTATGGTAAAGATTTGAGAGATCTGCAAGAAGATTTGAAGAATCTAATCCTTCCATAATTGATCCGGTAAAATTGTCTTCCGGTAAAAATAGATTCCTTACAAGTTTGGTCTGGTATGATTCAAACTATGGTGTCTTGATCTACAAATAGATCAAATGACTAATGAAAGGAAGATAGATTATCACTACTTTCCTAGAATAACTTCAAAATCTATCTTAGTGATCTGGAAAGGTTTTGTCTCTGAATAAGACAAACAAGGCAAACCGGAATGAATTAGGTTGCGCATTTATTGCTGAATGAAAATTAGGGCTTCTCAGAAATAAAAGAGTTCATTCACTCATCATTTGTACACTCACATGCGAAGAAGAGAGAAAAGGTGCTCTGCAAGAACTTCTCCCAAAGATCAAGATGATTCCTTATACAACTCAATCCAGATTTCATTGTGTGCCCTAAACAGCGTAAAAGGTATTCTTCATTCTTGATATCCCTCAGTAAAATTCTTTGATGATGGCTACTTTGAATATAGTAAAGATTTCTGATAGACCTCGCCCCAAATTTAAGAAACATCCATACAAATCCTTGGAGGTAGATCCCCTAGGAGCCTTCTCTAGTGTTCCGCATGGTGTTTTGCACACAGAAGATATTAAGGTTTACATACACACAAATATTGAAGAGTTTGGGGAATTCAAACTAAGAGATATCTATCACAAACAACTGTTAGATGATTCATTTGAGCTTAAACTCCAATACAAGGGCCTCTGGAATAAGCACTTTGCACAATGCATACATTTCCCCTGTTTTACTGAGGATGAATGGGTCAGTTATATTTTGAGCAGAATACATGACAACTTCACGTGGTTAAATGGACCACTCAAAATCACAAAAGATGCCATCAGGGCAGTTACTAGATTACACTCATCCGGTGGGATTCCTGTTCTTAAATCTGTGAAGAATCAAACTATGAGTGAGGCTACCGGATCCAAGTTTGACAAAAGAGAAATGACAGTAGATGACATCTCTGATCCGGATTTGCCTCCATGATCATTGGATATAAAATATATCATTCTAGCAGGGAAAATTTAGTACCTAGAATGGCCATCTACACTGCTTATGAAATGCTAAGAAAGGATGCAGACTACGATCTTTGTTAGCTCCTTTTGAACCAACTCTTGGAGAATCTGTAGAAAATAAAGAAAGATAAAAAGAATTCATTCAAGTATGGTAGATTAATATTGTACTTATTCTTCTACTTTATGAATGAGCTTCCTGGATCTAGTGGCTGGGTGTGGGAGAATGATAGACTAGTAGCTATCCAAATCAGAGATTATTTGCATGGACTTGGTGATGACAAAGCACAAAATACAGCTCTGTGGGGTTACTTCAAGCACTTTCAAAATACAATGCAAATCAGAGAAAGAATACCCAAATCAGTAGTTGAGAAATACAAGGATACAATGTGCTTCATGATAGACACTGATCAATGCCTAATGGAGGCAGTAGAGCCAAGGACAATTTGGATCATGCCTATGCGGTATGCAGTTGATGAACAAATTGTAGAACTGCATGTTCAACACATGCTTAGTCAGCCAAAGGACCCAAAGGCAGAAAGATTTGGAACCTTTAAAGAACTAAATGTGAAAATTCATACAGAGCTAAGGCAGCTAGAGATTAAGAGGAAAGTGAGAAAAGAAGTAGAAGATGTTGCCAAAGGCTTTGGCATCTCAAAGGAGGCACTTGATGCCAACAGGAAAAAGATGGAAAGGGCTGAGGAAGAGAAGAAGAAGGTAGAAAAGAAAAATGAGGAAAGTGTTCCAGCAAAACCTTCCACCTGGACCAAATCATCAAAGAGTTCTGCACCTATCACCGCCAAAGGCTCAAGGACTTCAGAACTGAAAGCACAATCATCTGGAAAAGGAGAGAAAAGAACAAAGACAAAAGCCACAAGATCTTATGTCAGTCAAAGGGATGAAGAGGAGATTGAATCTAATGAAGAAATCAGGAAAATGAAGAAAAGAAAATATCCGGTGAACCCTCTATTGAACAAAAGGAAGAAGAAAAGAAAGATGAATATATTGAAAAACCCACTCTTCACATTGATGACATAATCAAATCAATCACAGTGGATGAAAATCTTCAGCCAATGGTTGAGTTCTATGATGATTATGGTGAAGCAGATCAGAAAATATTGCAAGATGCCATAGTTAGGTACCTAAATATCTACAACAAGGCATTTATTGAAATTATATCTCTGATCCCCAAAAGCTTGGAGAAGGAACTAGAAATAAGAAAGAACAATGCCCAAGCCAAAGACCTAGAAATCTGGGAACAGATAGAAATCCAGTTATATCCTTCAATCGATCACAGGACAATGAATATGGTATTCAAAGATTGTAAGGATGAGTTTAGGAGAAAAGCAAGGATGAATGAACTTATGCTCGGAGAGACTGACAAAGTTGCAAAAGATACAGAAGAGATCCTTCGGAATGCATTAAAAAGATTCAACATTCCAATTATAGAGGACTTGGGTACTGATCCCTTGACTACAAGTGTCGTAGAAGAATCTATTGAGAAAATGACAGAAGAGGTGGCCCTTGAACAGACAAACATTTCTCCTCTAGATTCCCCTACAGTCTCCAGATCTAAAGGAGAAGAAAGAATATAGGAGAAAGAAGTAGAGGTTAAGGAAAAAGAAGATGACAGTACCAAGGTTGCAGAAGGAGAGAAGACTTCAATAGAGAAGACCACAACTGCTAGTGGTAAGAATGTAGAAGGAGAGACAGCTCCAAGAGATAGCTCTAAGAATGTAGGAGAGAAGAAAAATCTATCTCTGGCAAGAGACACTGTAAAAACTGTCCAAGAATTCTTGAACAAAGAAACAATGGAGATTGATGAACTGGAGCTTCTACAAGGACCATTTAATTTTGATTCTCTTTCTTCGGTACAGACAATGAAGATAGCTTCATTTCCTAATGCAAAGGCTAAAGAAAAACTCCTAAAGTCTCACATGGAAGACTGTGAGTTGATAGAAGCTACTTCCGGAGTGCTAGAAAAGATTATGCCATCGTTTCAGAAGGATCACACATCCTCCTCATCCGATAATCTCAAAACTCTAGTCAATAGTGTTAGCACACATTTTGATTCCCTAGAGAAGTCAGCAGAAGATAAGGTCCGGAAGGAATTTCTTGCAAAAAGATCATCAGAGGTACAAGGGTTGATAATAAATGATAGGAGAAATATGAATATTGGGATAAAGAGCTTAGAAAATGCTCTTAAAGATGGCGGAGAAATATACAAATTTTGTTTATCATGGTCCAAATCAACATTGGACATTGAGAAGAAAGTAAAAGAATAGGAGGACAAACTGACAAATCTATCAAACAAATTTGATCCTCTCTCATCCTCCATAATAAATCAAGAATGTCAGACTATTGCAGTCTTGAATGAAATCAAGAAGCTAGAGAAGGAAAAGAAAAATAGAATCAGTAGGTTGAGTGAGCTTAGAGGGATAATTGTCCCTAAGTTAGAGGCCATGCATGAGGCCATAAAAGAAGCTCAAATCATAGCCCAGACAAATGATCCAACAGATCTAAAAAGGGCAGATGCGTTTGCATTCCTATTGAGTGGTCATATATCAATTTTGGACAGAATGAAGCAAAGTTGGGCTACAGAATTCATTCAATTGAAAACAACTTTTGCAGACATACTTCAGTATATGTAAGTATTTCACATGTATATACTTATGCGGACAAGATTTTGAAAATTTTGGTATGCGGACCCTACCCTTTGCCATTGATGTCAAAGGAGGAGTGAGGAGCAGTGAAAAATAAGGAATCCAACTAAGGGGGAGCTCCAGAAAATGTAAATAAAAATAGAGCATCAGCGAAGGGGGAGCATAGTGTAAACACTTAGTCATTTTACTAAGTGTTGCCATCAATGCCAAAGGGGGAGATTGTTGGCAAGAGACACTATATGGATTCATGATTGTTGTCATTGATGGCAACAAAGTTCATCCCACACATCCACAGGACATGGTATGTCTATACCAGAAGTCAGAGTGAAGAATGTTGTGGTCCGGTAAACAAGAACAGAGCATGTGGCGAGGTCCGACAGTCAGGTCCAGATCTCTCAAAGGAAGTATCTTAGTGAAGTACGGATTTGGGAAAGTTAAGAAGACTACCTTGAGTGATAGATTCCAAGGATTTAGCCTCTGGTGATAGATGAGGAAAAAGATATGAATACTTGAGTATCGGGTTCTTGATTGGCAGTGTGGACAAAGGAAGAACTGACTGGCAGAACATCAGACATTATTCCGGATGTGTTACTAATGATGGTAAAGGTTATTAAGGCATAAGTTATGATTGGCCGACATGATTGATGACTTCTACAAGTATATCCTTGATCCGCATTACTTGGTATGCAAGGATTCAGCTGACAGATCAGAGTTTGTGGAAAATATTGACTATTCTGGGTGCTGACTAGAAAAGTGATGAAATCACTTATGCGTATATCTGTATAAGATGGATTCAGTTGTGAGTAGTGTTGTGGTGTTTTGTGATGTGCGAAGAAAAGTAGTAGAGCTGAATAAAAGCAAAAAGGAAGATCCAGTATGTGAAAGAAGAGCAGCACAAAAGAAGAGGAAAGATGAAGTGCAACAGATCAGTATACAGAGCCTAACCAGAACTGAACTCCAGCATATGTTGATGCTCCTTATTAGTTCAAGTATTGTATCACACTCTTTATAAATTGTAGACAGTGTGTCTCTTATAGGCAGTGTGCCTCTTGTGAGCAGTGTGCTCGGGCAGTGAGCCCTAATTGGCAAGTGCCATTTTGTAATCCTATTCTTCTAACAGAGAATACAATCTTGGGTTAATCACCCTGTGGTTTTCTCCCTTAACAGGGTTTCCATGTTAAAAATATTGTGTCATGTGTATTTCCATTTCATGGTTATGTTTGCTTGTTTGATGCTGCACTAATTATTAAGAAAGTTTAGAAAGTAGAAATAATTAAGATAACTGATTCACCCCCCCTCTCAGTTATCAACAATATTGATGCAATATCATTACTTGTAACATTGAAACAGATGTTTTGTAACACCAGAATGGTGTATGTAAATGGAATTGTAACACTTCTTAGTGTATGGAAAATTTATACTTCATTAATGGAATCTTGCTATATCATGCAACTATGGATATTTGAATATTATTAAATTTCCTTATTTGGAATGAGCATTGCTTTTTGTAATATTATTTTTAGTATGTAAGTTTTCCACACCTTTACAAACACTAATGGTAGACAAGTTATTCCATGTTCATTGGTTGATCTTATATATTTTTGTGCCTTATGGATTGCTACTAAGAGGTTGATTACTGAATGAGGCTCTTTTCTTTGCAATGCTGGTGTTAATTCTTTCCACCTACCTTGTAAGAAACCCAAAGCTTCCTTACCAATCCCTTCAGCCAATTCCATGAATTTATTGTAATCCATTGCTCTACATTCCATGAGTTTGGTTTCTACCTCTAGATGTTTAATTAGATCAATCCATTCCTCCACTATCTTGTTAGGATATGGGGATTCTACCCTGATTTTGAGAGGGAGTGATTTCTCTTTCTCATTATACTGTTGTTGTAACACTCCTCTCCTATGCTCATTCTGGATGAATGATGCTATGGCCTTCAATTGCATATCCTCAATAACAACTAGGGGATTCCAATAAGTGTCATATGGAATGGCTAATTCATGTAGGTAAAATTCACACAGTTGATTCTACATTTCAGGGGTAGCTTTTTGGTAGGCTATTGAAAATAAGGCAAGTGTAAAAATTAAAACAGGGGCATCACTGTAAAGTTGGCTAAACTAAAAGCTCAAATACTGCTCCTATAGACAGAGGGCATAAACCCTTGTAGGTGGCCAACACCTCATTAGTTGGACAGTCATATTTTCCATTCTATCCATTTTGAATTTCAATCTCTGTATTTTTATGTTCTTCACCTCTATCTATTTGCTATGCTTCTCCTTCAATTCACCTTGTTCTTTCACTAATTCATCATCTATCTTATTCCATAATTGCAAGGTAACTGTAAATAAGGTTGATGGGGCAGGTTCCTCTTGTTTTTATTTTGGTTGCATAGGCTGTAGATTCCTTCTATTGATTTCTATAATGGCCAATTGGGCCAAATGATCTAGTCCCAACCCTTGTTTCTGGAAAACGTGCAGCTAATCTTCCAACTTCTTAACTCGTTGATTTAACCCTATCTTTTTTTGTTGGTAATCCCTCAACTACTCCAATTTTGCAATTTTCTATAGGGCTATCTGCAATTCATCTTTCTTTCCCTTTGTTATATCTTTAGAGTCCAACAACAATTCCTCTTCCTAAGTTTCATCTGAAGAGGCTGATAACTCTGGGTTTTCACTATCAGGGGGAGGTTGATGCTTATTCCTAGCTGTATATAAATCCTCCTCCTCAAACATTGTATCAGTCTCCAGGATGAGTGTGTGGCCCACATTCCTCTGTTCCCTATCAACAAATAGATTCTCCCTCTCAAAGTCTGTATCAATGTGTATGTCAACCACATTCTTCTTTTTAGGATGGGGTTTTCCTCCTGAAAGTTCATTCTCCTTTAGGCGATCTGAGTACCTATGTGATTGAGTAGTGACCTTTTGTTTCTTCTTGGCTCTAGACAAAGAAGAGGATGATTTTCTCTTCTTGGTGGGCTTTGAGGCAGAAGGAGTTTCATAAGTAGTTTTAGGTGTTGTAAGCGGTGAGTTGGTAGCTTTAAGCTGTAGTTTTCATTTTGACTTTTTCTTTGTGGGGCTAGAAGTCTGTGAGGGTGAATGCTCTGGCAAGGGGGTTGACACTAGTGAAGTTGCAAGTGTGGGAGACCTAGTAGGTTCACCTATAGGATTATCAAGCTTTGGAACTGGGTGCTCCTCGGTAGTTGCATGGTAGTAGGTAGGTGAAGCTTCTAGTTGAGAAGAGGTTGTAGGCACTTCCTGTCCTTCCCTTGTTTTTAAATTTCCTGCATGTGCCTCTTCTTCTCTCTTTGGTTCAACCCTCAAAGGTCCCTCATCAACATGATTAATTTTAAGAAAATGTTCCCAAGAAATATCGAGGTACTGAAGAGATAAACTCCTTTTTACTAATAGCACAACCAGGCCATGATGAGACAATGAAGACTAGTTATTTTTTCTTCTATATTCAGCAAACATTGTTTTTAACAGATTGAACAAGAAATTTGGAACATTCACCACCCTCCTGTGATGGAGATGGCTTAAAAGTTTGAAATGTATAGTATAAAGCAAAGGTTGTATCCCATCATAGGTAAGATATCTAATAATATAGGTAACAACAGAGACCCATAACCAGGGCAAAGAGGTTCATTTGGTACCTTGAGATGTAGATTCCATTCTTTGTCTTGGTTGTCTGAATTCATCTCTTCCTAAAATGGTGTCGGCTCTTACAGGGAATTCCTCTCCAACTGCCCATAGCCTCGTTACCTCAGCTATGGAAGCTATAGACATATCAACCCACAAGCCCTTCACTTTAGCTTCCTCATTCTAGAATTCTCCCATAAATTTCTAGGTCATGTCTTCATTATACTCTATTAGCTTAAGGAAATTGGTGCAGTGCACCTAGAATAAGTTTTAAGTCAATATTTAAAAATTTTAGTGTTAGAGACTAAATAAGTTTTGAAAAAATGTAATAAAGCCTTCAATAGTCAATGTCATGTAGATTGGAGGCCAAAATAGACAATTATCTTTAGTAGTCTGCAGTCCTTTTAAGAGTGTGTCAGTCTAAATATAGGCAATTAGCCTTTTTATGCAAAAATCAGTCAGCGTGAGGTGGTTTTTTTTCCTTTTCCCATGATTAGGAAGGAGGTAATGGAGGAAATTCATGGTAGAGATAAGTAGGGGACATCCCACAAGGAAAAAAATGTAATTTTGGATGAAGTCTAAGAGAAGGAAATGAAGAAAGTTACAGTTTGTTGTCCCCATTTTTGTTTTCTATATTTTTTTGTTGTTCCTTTCATTTTTCTAAAGCCGTACAGTACTGTTAAATGTCCTCATGCATAGAATATTGTGATGAATGGTTTTACCTTTGTGTTGAACCTATTTTGGAGGAATTTCATTGTCATTTAAGGATTTGTCAAATGTTTTCTTCCTACTGCTTTGTTTTCCAGATTTACCACTGTTTTATTGCTGTTATTCAATCTTGTACTTTCTCATACTACATGGTCAAGGGTACATTTGATCAGGAAGGTGTCATAGGTGGTCATACCTTGCATTTGAATCAAAGAGATTTCATGGTGTTTGAAGGATTTTTTATCTATTTTCCCAAAACTGCTCATTTAGTTAGGGTTTAGAGGGTTTTAGGAGCTTTTTTATGAAACTGATGGTTTGGCAACCTAATCTCCAAACACCATGAACATGAAATGGATGAAATGAGCTTGGTTTGGCATGTTTTCAACTATGCTTGATGTGCAGGAGTAGGGGATAAGTGTGAAGTGGAGTTTGAAGCCATGAAGGCCTAATTTCTTCATGCATGAAGGTAATTGACATAGGTGGTTATTGGTTAGACAAGAAACCCATACTTGCAAAACCTAAAACCTATGAAATTGGTCAATTTGGGATGTGTCTAAGCTCACCAAAGTGGAATTTTGGTTGTGGGCTTGAGATTTTGTGTGCTTCCTTTGTAAAACAGGGCTAATTGCCCTCTTGGACAACAGAGATAGTCAAAATTTGAGGTGTATGTTACAAAACAACCTACCTTACATGTTCATTATGTTGTGTAACTCCATAATGGGTACTTGAAAAGGTACTTTGTTTGTGGGTTTGTCATGCATTTTGAAATTTATGCTCCAATAACCTTGCTGACAGGGCTCTAAGGAGATAGGTCAGTTTGTGAAGGAGGTGGTACAAGGAGGTACCCTAAGTACATTTTGATGGTTTTGTGAGCTTGGGACAGTCAAACCTAGAAGGTCTAGGGGCCCTAGGAAGTTTAGAAAGGTTCCCATGTATATGAATCTATAAATGGTGTTATTGTACTGTGCTGAAACCATGAAGTGTGAGAGGACAATCATGTCCTATTTGAAGTCAAGTGTTGTAGCTTGGTCCATTAGGGCCTAGAAGAGTTGTTTGCCCTACCATCCCCTATATCCTCTTCCTCCTATGTGGTTGCTTGTGATCCTTTGTGGTCTTTGTGTGCTTGGCTCTGCATCAAATTGGTATCAGAGCACAGTGAGTAGGTCTGTGAAGAGTTAAGTTGAAGAGGCAGTTTGACAAGATGCCTCCAAGAGTGAGAAACATTGCTTAAGAGATGAATGAGATAAAGGAAAAGCATGCCAGAGAGTTGAGGGAGTTGAAGGAAAGAATGGCTACCCTAGAACAAAATCAGAGAAGAGGAGTGGCTCTAGGTGATGAGAATGAGTCTGAGGAAGAAGAGGAAGTTGAGTATGAAGATGTGGAAGAAGAGTTGGACCCTGAGGATTAGAGGATGGTAAAGTTTCTAAGGGCAGTAAAAGAAGACAAGCACAAGATAAAGATAGATGTGCCAAAGTTTGCAGGAAGCCTGAATGATGAAGAGTTACTAGATTGGATTACAGCATTGGACAATTATTTTGATTGTGAAGAAGTTCCTGATGATCAAAAAGTGAAGATTGAAAAGACCAAGCTGACAGGTCATGCTTTGTTATGGTGGGATTATTAGCAAATAGAGAGGAGAAAGAAAGGAAAGGCAAAGATTGTCTCATGGGACAAGATGGTGGCTAAGATCAAAGGTAAGTTCTTACCTAAAGATTATGAAGTTCAAATGTTTAAGAAGCTTCAAAGCTTAAGACAAAAGGAAATGGATGTTAAGACTTACACTAAAGAGTTTTATAAGCTTAGTATAAGGTCTGGTCAAAATGAAAGTGAAGTGCAAAAGGTTTCTAGATATATTGGTGGTTTGAGGTTTAACATGCAGGATGAACTGGTGTTGGAAAATCTAAGGAGTGTTGAAGACTGTTATCAGATGGCAGTAAGAGTGGAAGAGAAGCTGAAAAGGAGACAAGATAAGTTAGCCAGAGGTAGAGGCAGCACCTCTAGAGGTAGAGGATCCTTTCAAAACACAAAGCAAGTCAATGAGAGTCAAGAAGAGACGCACAAGGCACAAGGACAAGGTACAAATTTCAAATAAGGACAAAGTGCATATTTCAGAGGTAGAGGTTCTAGAGGCAAATTCAGTGGTGGAAGGAGTGTAAATACCTTCATAGGTAAGTGTTACAATTGTCAAGAGTTTGGGCACCTAGCATATAAGTGTCTTGAGAAGTGAAATTTTTCAAGTGATGGTGAAAGGAAGAGTGAGAGAAGGACTCAATTAGTCCAAGAAGAAGAATGTGGTTCTAGTTCCACAAAGTGTGATGCTGAGATAGGAGAAACATTGATTCTGAGAGAAAGAGCACTACTGAAGACCTCCAGGGAGAAGGAGTTGATTCAGAGGAGAGCATTGTTTAAGACAACTTGCAAGAGCAAGGGCAAGGTATGTAAAGTGATAATGGATTCTGGTTGTACTGATAATATGGTGTCTAGTGAGATGGTAGACAAGATGAAGTTAAAGAGAGTTCCTAGAGAAGTTCCCTACAAAATTTCTTGGGTGAGTGATCATCAGTCCATTTTAGTGACTGAGAAAGCATTAGTTGAGTTGAAGATTGGAGCATATGAGGATAGGGTACTTTGTGATATCCTACCTATGGATTGTTGTCATGTGATACTGGGAAGACCCTGCCAATTTGATAGGTTTGTAGTATATGATGGAAGAGCCAATACCTTCACTATTAAGAAGGATGAGAAGACTTTTTTACTACTGCCATTAGAGGAGCAGTCAAGGACAACAAAGATGATTATGTTTGGCAAGAATGATCCAGTGGTGTTTGAGGAGAATGAAAACAAGCAGGGTGCAGCCTTTTCAAGGTATAAAATTATTGAGACAACAAAGAGCAAGTGTGAAGCTGAGTTACGACCAGTTGTGAAGAGGAATGTCTTCATGTGGAAGAAGGAGTTGAGTGAAAATGAAAAGTGTAAGAGTGTAGAGCCTGTGGAGAGGCAAGAAGTGAGTGGAGTCTTAGTAGGGATAGTCATGTTCCCTGTAGTGATGAGTAGACAGCCAAGTGAAGCTAGAGCAGTCAAGGACAACAAAGATGATTATGTCTGGCAAGAATGATCCAGTGATGTTTGAGGAGAATGAAAACAAGGAGGGTGCAGCCTTTTCAAGGCATAAAACTATTGAGACAACAAAGAGCAAGGTGAAGCTGAGTTACAACTAGTTGTGAAGAGGAATGTCTTCATGTGGAAGAAGGAGCTGAGTGAAAATGAAAAGTGTAAGAGTGTAGAGCCTGTGGAGAGGCAAGAAGTGAGTGAAGGAGTCTTATTAGGGATAGTCATGTGCCCTGTAGTGATGAGTAGACAGCCAAGTGAAGCTGGTGCAGTAGTTTGCAAAGTTACTAGGACAGTGAACACACTAGTTGCAGGTCTGACAGAGGTTGGTAAAGGTACTGTGATAGTGAACAATGGAAAGGAGAGTATGAAATAGTGGTGTAAACAAGAAGGTAAGAAGTTAAATGAAAGGATAGTAGAGAAGAGCATAGTTGCTAATGAAGATGACAAGGTCAGAGGACCAAGGTGGGACAGTCTCCAAAGAATGCATATGGTCAAGAAGCAAGTAATGTTGGCAAGCATGCCATAGACAGTGAAGGATCAAAGCCAAAAGAACCTGATGAAGACAAACATGGAGGACAAAGACAAGCAATGAAGGACATTTTGCAAGATTATTTCCAAGGGACTTGGAAAAGTTTCAAGTTAGGGTGTATGGTGCAGTGCACCTAGAATAAGTTTTAAGTCAATATTTGAAAATTTTAGTGTTAGAGACTAAATAATTTTTGAAAAAATGTAATAAATCCTTCAATAGGCAATGTCATGTAGAGTGGAGGCCAAAATAGATAATTATCTTTAGTGTTCTGCAGTCCTTTTAAGAGTGTGACAGTCTAAATATAGGCAATTAGCCTTTTTATGCAAAAAATTAGTCAGTGTGAGGCCATTTTTTTGCCTTTGCCCACGATTTGGAAGGAGGTAATGGAGGAAATTAATGGTAGAGATAAGTGGGAGACCTCCCACAAGGAAAAACATGTAATTTTGGATGAAGTCTAAGAGAAGGAAATGAAGAAAGTTACAGTTTGTTGTCCCCATTTTTGTTTTTCTATATTTTTTTGTTGTTCCTTTCATTTTTTTGAAGCCGTATAGTACTGTTAAATGTCCTCATGCATAGAATATTGTGATGAATGGTTTTACTTTTATGTTGAACCTAGTTTGGAGGGATTTCATTGTCATTTAAGGATTTGTCAAACATTTTCTTCCTACTGCTCTATTTTCTAGATTTACCACTATTTTATTGTTGTTCTTCAATCCTATACTTGCTCGTACTGCATGGTCAAGGGCACATTCAATCAGGAAGGTGTCATAGGTTGTCATACCTTGCATTTGAATCAATTTGGGAGAGATTTCATGGTGTTTGAAGGATTTTCTATCCATTTTCCCAAAACTGCTCATTTAGTTAGGGTTTAGAGGTTTTTAGGAGCTTTTTTATGAAACCGATGGTTTAGAAGCCTAATCCCCAAACACCATGAACATGAAATGGATGAAATTAGCTTAGTTTGGCATGTTTTCAACTAGGTTTGATGTGTAGGAGCAGGGGATAAGTGTGAAGTGGAGTTTGAAGCCATGAAGGTCTAATTTCTTCATGCATGAAGGTAATTGACATAGGTGGTTATTGGTTAGACAAGAAACCCATACATGAAAAACATAAAACCTATGAAATTGGTCAATTTGGGATGTGTCTAAGCTAACCAAAGTGGAATTTTGGTTGTGGGCTTGAGATTTTGTGTACTTCCTGTATACGCCTAAAAATGACACGAATCATCCTAAATAAATATTCTAAATATTTATTCCATTCTTCTATTAATTAAATAAATATTCTAAATTTATTTAATCGATTCACTGTTCCATAATTAAATAAATTCTATTTATTTAATTAAAATTCTTCTAAATGTCCTACACAATTAAATAATCATAAATTATTTAATTAATCTAAATTCCTCTATCCTAAGTTCTAAATTCAAAAATCCACCTCACCTTTACACCTCACCTTTTCCACCTCACCTTGTCCACATCATCAAGTTGCACATGTAATTAAATATATTTAATATTTAATTACCTATTTTTCTCTCACCCACATGGCCTATTTCTTCTCAAATCAGAAGTTAGTTAACTAATCAATCAAATCTGTTAACTGATTGGTCATTTGAGTTCACTGGTCAATCTATTCTGTTGACTCCTCAATCAATCCAGTTCACTGGTCAATCAATTCAGTCAGTTCCACAATCCACTCTTCTAACTGATCAATCAAGTCTGTTAACTGTTCAGTCAATGGAGTTAACTCTCCAATCTATTTTGTCACATCCCCTCTTTCATGATGGAGCTGGGACACTTGTCACATTTCTACTGGTTGCACATTCCTCAACCATCCTCAGCCGTTGATCTTCATATCTCCTCTCAACCGTTGATTTCCATTCTTCCAAGTCTATAAATGAAGCTTCTTCCTTCCATTCTAATCATCCAAGCTTTTGACATCGTTACTCTGCAGAAATACCACCAGCGCGCCTTTGGCACCCTTTTGTCATCTACAAGCTTGAGATCACATACTTGCATTGGAGCTCATCTTCATTGCATATCACCACAGTCGTTCACCATCGACTTCCTTAAACAGCTAAAAAGATTGCACTCTCTGAGGGCTCATCTCATCTGCAAAAGGATGATTTGTGATTGGCGAACAACAGAAGTTTCGAAACGGGAGAGGTTTGCACTGTGTTTGTTCATTGCTTTGTTTATTGAATCTTTCTTGTTTCACTATTCTGTTGATGTTTGGGTCTTGTTTAATTCATTTGATTGATCACCATTTTACCCTTACATTTTTGGCGCCCACCGTTCAATTTTATGTTTTTTACAAATTTTTGTAGTAAAAATTTGTGTTTCTCTAAACCCCATTGTTGAGTTTTGCAAGGATCTATCAAAAGGTGACCTCGTAGGCTGAAACTGACATCACCAACGTGCTCAGAAGGGTCGAAAACCTTAGAATCGCCTGTTAATTCACAAAAATCAGAGACTGTGATTTTTTTGAGGGTGCATCCTTTTATCCAGCGGTCCAAAGGGTGCTTCCGCAGGGTGCATCGCTTTATCCAGCAGTCCGAAGGGTGCTTCCGCATCCTTTTATCCAATTGTCCGAAGAGATTTTTTTTTGTAGGGTGCATCCTTTTATCCAGCGGTCCAAAGGGTGCTTCCACAGGGTGCATCACTTTATCCAGCGGTCCAAAAGGTGCTTCCGCAGGGTGCATCACTTTATCCAGCGGTCCGAAGGGTGCTTCCGTGTCCTTTTATCCAACTGTCCGAAGAGGTTTTTACAGGGTGCATCCTTTTATCCAGCGGTCCGAAGAGTGCTTCTGTAGGGTGCATCCTTTTATCCAGCGGTCCAAAGGGTGCTTCCGTAGGGTGCATCGCTTTATCCAGCGGTCCAAAGGGTGCTCCCGCATCCTTTTATCCAACTGTCCTAATAGCTTTTTCGTAGGGTACATCCTTTTATCCAGCGGTCTGAAGGGTGCTCCCACAAGGTGCATCGTTTTATCTAGTGGTCCGAAGGGTGCTTCTTCATCCTTTTATCCAATGGTCCAAAGGGTGCTTCTGTAGGGTGCATCATTTTATCCAGCAATCCTCTATCCTGCCTTCTTCTACATGTCATAAGGGTGGTATCTTTTTCTTTTTGCCATAACAGGAGTTTGCCATAACAGGAGCATACAAACTCGTAATCTCACAAATAAACACTCGTTGGAAAGGTAATTCTGTGAACTTCACAATGGAGCAGGTTTGATCAAGTGATTTTATCATTTTGTCAGCTATTTTTACAGTCAAAGTTCAGTTATCTTTCCAAGCTTAAATCTAACATTTCTTTTTGAAAACTAATGATTTATCTGTGCAGCTTGACTTAAACACTTGTCAAAGAAAGGAGAAAAGAAACTTCTGATATATCTTCTACAGGGTTGAGAGCTGGATAGTTTTATTTTCCTTAACACACACATCATAGTTTAACTAGGGGGAAAGTAAAACAACTTGCATACAATTTTCATCTAGTACTAATTAGGAAGGAGTAACCCATTGTTCATGCAACTTGCATACAATTTTCATCTAGTTCTAATTAGGAAGGAGTAACCCATTGTTCATGCAACTTGCATTCAAATCCTCACCTAGTTCTAATTAGGGAGGAAGTAACTAGATTATTTCTTGTTTGCATTGCAACCACCTTCCAAGTTATTGCTATCTAAAGATTAAAATTGAACTCATCAATGATCTTGAAGTTAAAATGAACCATTGCTATATCGTGAGACCTGAATTTCAAAGTTAACAATCTCGTGCTACGCAATTTAAAAATTGAACTCACTACTGCTTTCTGAAGTTAAAATGAACCATTGCTATATCGTGAGACTTGAATTTCAAAGTTAACAATCTCGTGCTACGCAGTTTAAAAATTGAACTCACCACTGCTTTCTAGGATTTAAAACTGAACCACTGCTATATTGCTGAATCACTTCAAAGTTCTGTTTGAGTTGATTAGCCCATTTAGTTTTTCACTTTTAACTAGGGTGGATTAATCAGTGTGTTCTGTGCTTGCGAATGACAATAGGCTTATGCTCTCCCCTCTTCTGGGTGATCAGAGTGCCAGACTTGTCATTCTATCTGTTTAACCTTTAGGAGGGGCCTGCCCTTGGATGCACGCTTGTCCAAGTGGGAACGACCCTGAGTGGTAACAGGCTAACGCCAAGCCCTACCAAGCCACTTAAAATAAATTGTGCTTGAGGTGAAAACTTCCTGCAACAAGTGCTGTTATGTTACACCGACGGCCAACCTCCCCCAAAACCCTCTCAGGCGCAACCCTGTGAGGTTGGGAGACTCCATAATGGAGAGTAGCACCGCCGCACGTGTAACCACTTGAATGGTTGCCCGAATTAAATACCTCTTGTTTTAGTGGCCCAAATCCCTTATAATCCATTTCTCGCCTAGGATTTTGTGCTTGCTTTTGTCCAAAATAGAGTCAGAAAAATTACAAAAACAATGAAAAACTACAAAATATTCTTTGTGCTTGCTGTGTTTTCTTGCTATTAAATTCATAATATCAAATCAGGAAGACCTTTTCTAGCCAAAAAAATACCAAAAAATAGAAGAAAAACTAAAAATTTTGCAAAAGCTTCAGAGCTGCGCATTTACACATTTCTGTTGCGCATACACAGAGACTTACTACGCTTTTATAATGACTTGCTGCGCATATACCTTTTGCTGCGCATATATGCACTGTTGCTGCGCATATATAATTCACCAAACCGGTGCATTTACTGCGACTTGCTGCGCATTTGTCCATTTCTGCTGCGCATCTGTTTCTGCGCATATGCGATAGTGCGCACTTGCCCTATTTTTGAGGAGAAATTTTCACCTGATCAGAGCACCCATTTCAGCCTAGTTTCACTTTCCGAGATCAGAGTCAACCTTGCAGTCAATCTCCATCCATTTCACCCAACTCTTTCTCTTTCGTCCATTGTCGTACTCACCTTCTGTCCAAATCACTCTTGTCCCAAAGTCAGCCTATCCCATACCGATTCGGCATAAGTTCTTTTTCATTTCATTAGTGAATTCACGTAAGCCTAGTAGGTCACAGTACCTTTGCTAGTAGTCTTGTTGAATGACTAAGCCCTACACAGTAAGACTAGTACCGACTACCCTTGCTAGTGGCTAGAGTCTTGTGTCAACCGTCTTACTTGAAGTCATTGAGAGAGAGAATCCTTTGTCCAAGTCTCATCCTAGGTATCCCATTCATAATAGTCTCAGTCGGCACCTTGCCAGAATTTCTAGTCCTCACCCGCTGCATCCCGCGTCACCTTGCATGGTTCTTACTTGATCCCAGTACAACAAGCAAATTGAAATGGCCGACTCATTTGATCACACTCTCCCACCACGTGATGGTGAAGAAGAGATTTCTCATGAAGAATTAGTGGCGCACATGCAAGATAGAAAATTCCAACGCGTCGTAGAGAAGATGATCCTTGAAGACCCCCATAAGTATTTCCATCATTTTGCTAGTCTCGGAATCAAACTCCCCGCAGACTTTGACATTAGCTCCATCATGGAAAATGCAAACAATGATCATGAGAGGGGTACAAATGACACAGTCCCACATGTGCATGAGAGAGGTACAAATGACATGGTTCCCCATTCAAATGAGAGAGGAAAGCAACTTGTAGATCTAATTGCTCCTATGGCAGACGTGAGACAACAAATCGAAAGTCTAAAGCTCGAGATATCCAAGCTTAAGACTGGTACAAGTTCTAAGAATTACTCTTTGGAAGATATAGCACCGTACCTCTTTGACAGAAATTTGATCATGAAACCATTCCCCTATCAGTTCGGAGTTCCGAAATTTGACAAATATAAAGGGAAGGGGGACCCTAGAGATCATATCAGGGAATTCACTGCAGCATGTTTAGAAGTAGCTCACAACGAGACCTACTTAATGAGACTATTCCCGCGATCTTTAGGTGGTCAAGCTATGGAGTGGTTCTCGCGTCTCCCACCAGGAATCAAAACTTTTGATGAACTTGTCAATAAATTTATAACGCACTTCTCTTACAACATAGAACACGAGGTATCTATGCTAGATCTATGTAACACCAAACAGAAGGGTGGTGAGTCATTCACCGCCTTCCTACAATGATGGAGACAGCTAGCTAGTAAGTGTTCTTACGACATGCCTAAGAAGCAGCTATTGGAAATGTTTGTCCACAACCTAAACATTGATCTTAGCTATCAGATTCAGATACAATGCCCTACCTCGTTAGCCAAGGTCATTGAAATGGGCCTCTTCATTGAAAAAGCTATGATCACTAAAGGAACTCTCAAGCTCTACAAGGACACACCTCCTTCCAATTATACAACAGATAAATCAAAGTTTTGGACCAAGAACAAGAATGTGGTCAACGATGGAGTAGTGGATGCCAAGGCGGCAGCCCCTAAGCAACAACCTATATTCACTCTTAAGGGAGAAGCAAATACCGGTGCGCTCAACAAGCCACCCCCTTGGGAACCTAGACCTTGGTTCAATTCAAATCCAAGGAGAAAACTCACGCCATTGGGGGAATCTCAAGAGTCTGCTCTCAGGAAGTTGTTGGCTAACAATGAAATTTCTCTACTGCCAACAAGTGACTATGAGCCTATCGTCAAACCTCCCTATTGGAAGGACACAGATTATTGTGAGTATCATCGAGGACGCGGGCACATGACTAACAATTGCATCCGCCTCAAGAATGTCATACAGGATATACTGGATCAAAATCAGGGAGGGACACAACAGCATACCTCCAATGAATCTCATGTGGCCTACCGGGATCCTCTTCTAAACCACAACCAGCTGTATAACAATAATCGCAACAATGGCCACAACAGCAACGATGGTCACAACGGCAACAACTCCAATGGCCATAACAATAATGACAACAATCGCAACAGGCCAAACCAGAACAGTGGGTCGAGTAATGCTAACTATGCAAGCGTTCCCTTTGAGTACACCATTAACTGCATTTCTGAGCATGTTCCGCAAGTCAACGTCATATCCCCCAACCAACAACCAGGACCTAACAGAACTGGTTGTAGTATAATTACCCGCAGTGGTAGAGTCATGATCAACACCACTCCTCCAAGGTCATCACCATCTCCGTCCAACTCCCGCCCATATAATGTCATCGACCAATTGCAAAAAATTTCGGCTCACATTTCTATATTGGAGCTCTTGCGTCTATCTCCTTCTCATAAGGAGATTCTTGAGAAAGCCTTAGTGGAAACTACTGTCCCCACTAACCTAGCCCAAGAAAAGTTTCAAACCATGGTGGGTAATTTGACATCCTTCACTTCCATCTCGTTTACAGAGCAAGATGACCTTTCCATATCTCAACCCCACAACACTCCTCTACACATTGTTGCATTCATGCACAAGCACCGCATCAAGAGGGTTCTCATTGATGGGGGTGCCGGTCTAAATATTTGCACGTTGAAGCTAGTCCTTGCACTGGGGTTCTCCGAACAGGCAGTAGATCCAAGACGAAAAATTACTATCAAAGCCTATGACGAGGAGGAACGAACCACAAAGGGCATGGTTGTCCTACCCATTCAAGTGGGACCGGTAATTAAAGATGTGGTGTGCCAAGTCCTTGATCAGGAGCTTGCTTACAATATTCTACTAGGGAGACCATGGATCCACGCCATGAAGGCTGTCCCCTCCACCTACCATCAATGCATAAAGTTCCCACACGATGGCAAGCAGGTCACCATACAAGGCGACCCCGATCCCTACCAACATTGCAATTCATTCCAAGCAAAATCTGAATGCGTCATTCCCAATAACCGAGCCTACATTTCCCCTACTCTGCCACAAGACCATACTGCCGAAGCTTCCTCCTTGAGGCCCAAACCACTAAAACTTACCATAAAAGAAAATGGCGTGGGGGAGTACTCCATTGAGCACAGCCTCAACCTTGCCACCATGCCTTTGTCTCCTCGCTCCTTTGGCAAACCCAAGCATCAACCTAAGCATTTTCCAAAGCCATCTGCTCCTCCTACAACTCCCGCAAATCCCTTTGTAAAATGGGGGACCTTATCTGATGAGACAGAGGAGCGAGATCTCCTGTAGTGGCTTTACGCTGAAGAGGAAAACACATCTCAAGAGCTGCCTAGACTCCCTACAGAACTCTATCGACAGGGTGAAACTATCTTGCACAAGATGGGATACGAAGGACAAGGCCCCATAGGCCTCAAAAAAGAAGGAATCGTTGAACCTATCCAACCTTCTTCATCCTCTTCGGCTAGAAACACGACTGGCCTAGGGTACAAAGGTAAAGGTAAAGCCAAAGAAAACGCCTGCCTAGTGGAGACAATTCAAACACTCCAAGTGGATAGTGATGCAGATTCAGATGAGTTGAATGAGTATGAGTGGGACGAGCTAATAGAGCACTCCTACGATGACAAGGAGATTGACACCATCTAAACTCTCAGCCCCTACCATGAGGGACAGACGCAACGAGACAGACCACTGGAGTCTGATTTGCCCCTCCCTGAGATTATGGCTTTCGAGGAAAGTTTTGATTCCATTGCGATAAACAACCTAGAGGAGAGTACCACCCAGAACACTACCCCCGCCAGTGCCCATAACATTTCCATTCACAACATTAATGAATCAGATCTCTCATCCGACTCCCTTCCCCTCTTGCACCCTGAGCTTATTCACTGGGATCTGCAAGGAACCCCCTAATTAGATATGTTCCAGAATGATGACACTTACATTGACTATATGGAACTTAGGGATCACTTACCAAGAGGAGATCATAAAGCTAGTTTTGCTATTGAACTCAATACTGTGGCTTACTTTGGGGAGGGTGCCAAGCCTTCTAGTCGCAAAAATATTAAAATAAAAAATGGATCTGACGGTGAAAACCACCGTGAGGCAGTGTCAGATCATAAAATAGTAAAAAGAAAGGACGTATCCGAAGGTGAAAATCCAACTGTGGCACCTAACGATGGAATGCTTGACACCCTCCCTAGTGATATGTACCAGGAGCGGTCACAGATTGTGGTGGAACCAACAGAGCCAGTGAATATTGGCACTGAAGAGCAGCCCAAGATTATCCACTTCGCAAAATCTCTCACACCGCCGGAGAAAACCAGGTTTGTACCATTCTTTAAGAAGAAGAGAGGCAGCTTTGCTTGGTCATATGCTAACATGCCAGGTTTAGACCCAAACCTAATTTTGCATCATTTGCCATTGGATCCAGGGGTGAAGCCTGTAAAGCAGAAACTGAGAAAGATGCATCCCCATATAGCCCTTTTGGTCAAGGAAGAACTCAAGAAATTGCTAGATGTGGGGTTCATTAGAGCCATAGATTACCCCGAATGGATATCAAACATTGTGCCAGTGTCTAAACCAGATGGCAGGGTTTGACTATGCAATGATTTTAGAGACTTAAACAAAGCATGCCGCAAGGATGACTTTCCATTGCCTAACATCGATATCATAGTCGACCTCACGGCAGGACATACAATGCTGTCACTCATGCATGGATTCTCAGGGTACAACCGGATCAAAATAGCACCAGAGGATCAG
This sequence comes from Cunninghamia lanceolata, assembly GCA_027924645.1. Classification (NCBI taxonomy): domain Eukaryota; kingdom Viridiplantae; phylum Streptophyta; class Pinopsida; order Cupressales; family Cupressaceae; genus Cunninghamia; species Cunninghamia lanceolata. Next base: position 1,024,770 of record BSBN01000938.1, on the reverse strand, counting down.
CACAAAACAGCTTTCACTTGTCCATGGGGTACCTTTTGCTGGAATGTCATGCCTTTTGGGGTGAAAAATGCAGGTGCTACATATCAGCGGGCCATGACAACTATATTCCATGACATGATGCATGTGACCATGGAGGATTATGTTGACGATATCTTAGTAAAATCTCTCACGAGGGACTCACACCTGGATATCCTAGAGAAAGTCTTCCAACGGCTGGATCAATTCCAAGTCAAACTAAATCCGAAGAAGTGTGTGTTTGGGGTAACATCGGGCAAGCTGCTAGGCTTCATCGTGTTAGCAAACGGCATAGAGGTAGACCCGGCCAAGGTCAAAGCAATAATGGACATGCCACCGCCCAAGAATCTAACATAGTTGAGATCCTTACAGGGCAAGCTGCAGGCCATCCGAAGGTTCATCTCACAGTTGGCGGACAAGTGCCAACCTTTCAGCCACCTCCTACATAAGAATATTCCATTTAAATGGGATGAGCGGTGCGAAGAGGCATTCAACAAGCTAAAGGAGTACCTTATGAACCCTCCTATACTCATGCCTCCGATCCAAGGAAAACCTTTGATTCTCTACATTTCTGCTACACCTACTGCTCTTGGGGCTCTCCTAGCGCAGCAAGACTATGAGAACAAGGAAAGAGCTGTATACTACATCAGTCAAACCTTAGTGGGCTACGAGTTACAATACTCATAGGTAGAACAATCATGCCTTGTGGTGGTTTTTGCTTCACAAAAACTCTGACACTACATGTTGGCACATCCTGTCAAACTCATTGCCAAAATCGACCCACTAAAGTATCTTCTCAGCAAAGCAGCTCTCACAGGTCGACTAGCAAAGTGGGTTATGCTTCTTAGTGAATATGATATAAAATATGTGGACAGAAAAGCCATCAAAGGGCAAATCATAGCTGACCAACTAGCCGAGGCACCATTATAGGACACTTCACCAATGCAGTTTGAGTTTCCCGATGAGTCTTTATTCACTTTGTCAACATCTCCTTGGAAACTCTACTTCGACGGGTCTTACACCAACCACAGATTGGGGGCAGGTATCCTGTTTATTACTACCCAAGGTGACACAATTCCAAAGTCCTACAGGTTGTTATTTCCATGCACTAACAATATAGCAGAATATGAAGCCTTGGTAATTGGTCTCAAGATGGCCACTAAGTGGAAAATCCAAGCACTATGTGTCTACGGTGATTCTCAGCTTATCATAAATCAGGTCAACGATGAATATCAAACCAAAGATGAGAAGCTCATCCCATACAAACGGATGGTCGACGACCTCAAGGAACACTTTGGGACCATCTCCTTTGAACAAATACCCAGGATCGAGAACAAAGCAGCAGATGCAATGGCTACCATAGCCTCTCTTCTTGAAATACCTGAATACGAGTCACGGTATGAGTTCTTAGTAGAAACCATTCGGCAACTGGCTTATGATCTCCTTGAAACCCACTCCATTTGCCTCCTAGTAGAATCTGATTCACCTTGGTACAGTAAGACCTACACTTACCTCAAGGACAATATTCTTCCACCTGACCTCTCTTCCAACCAAAAGCGAACTTTCATCCAACAATCCTCCCATTACACAATCATAGCTAATACCCTTTACCGACGTGGTTTGGATGGTACTTTACTCCGTTGTCTAGAACAAGAAGAATCCGTAACCACCTTGCGAGACGTACACGAAGGGATCTGGGGAACACACTCCAGCGGTCCTTCCTTAGCTAAGAAACTCATGCGTTTGGGTTATTACTAGCCCAATATGGAAATGGATTCCTGTCAGTTCGTCATAAAGTGCAAACAATGCCAAATACATGGGACCCTGATTCATGCACCTGCTCAGGAGTTGAGACCTTTAACGATGCCCTGGCCCTTTTGCTAGTGGGGACTTGACCTTGTGGGAAACATTCATCCACCTTCTTCCAACGGCCATAAATTCATCATAACTGCCACTGAGTACTTCACAAAGTGGATTGAAGCCGTTCCCCTAACCACCGTCACAGGAAAGCAAATTTCCTCATTCATTCTGAATTACATTATCTGCCGATATGGCATCCCGTCATCCATCATAATGGATAATGGGAGACCTTTCAAAAATTAGGATGTCCAGGAACTTTGTGAGCGTTTCAAAATCCAACATCGTTTCTCCACTCCATACTACCCCCAAGGTAACGGCCAAGCTGAGGCATCGAATAAAACCATTCTGAAAATCCTAAAGAAGACTGTCAATGAAGCTGGTTGCGATTGGCACGTCCAACTCAATCCCGCTTTGTGGGCCTACAGAACCAGTATATGCACTCCCACAGGTGCTACACCCTACGCCCTTGTCTATGGCTCTGAAGCCATCCTTCCCATTGAGGTCAAACTCCCATCCCTCAGGGTGTCATTGAAAGGTCTCATATCAGATGAAGAATACAGAGTCTCCAGGCTACAGGAACTAGAGCTGCTAGAGGAAAGGCGCCAGAAAGCTTTTGACCATCTCAAAAGCCTATCAACAGATGATGTCAAGAAGCTACAACCACAAGGTTAGACCAAGATGCTTCAAGGTTGGGGACCTCGTTCTAAAAGAGAACCCTCGCAATCAGCAGGACAGAGAAAAGAAAAGTAAGTTCGAGCCTAACTGGCTTGGGCCCTATGTGATTGTAGCTGCTTACGGATCGGGGGCATATCAGTTGGCCACATCAGAGGGTGAGTTGTTTGATGATCCAATCAACAGCATGCATCTTCATCGGTTCTATACCTAGGGGAACCCTAGTGCAAGGGGGCATAATAAAATCAGAAAAAATCAAAAATCAAAAAATACAAAAAAAATTGGAAAAAAATAGAAAGCATGCAAAAAAACAAAAAAAATTCGTCCTTTGGTGAAAACCTGGCAAACAGGCACCTTGGATAGGTATCATGATGAAAACCTGGCAAACAGGCATCATGTTTACTTTCTAGCTCCTCATGCAAATAAAAGCAAGTGATGAAAACCTGGTAAACAGGCATTACTTGTGATAAACCACCTTCTCCATCTTTGGGAATCCAATCCCCTTGAGTCCATTCTTTCTCCATTTGCCCCATTCGACCCATATCTACAGCACAATAAACACCTGACAGTTACCTATCGTGGCTTGGTACTTTCCTTGTGGCCTTGTCAACCAAGGTTTTGTCCCATACCATCTCCTCAATGTGAGCCTAGTATATTGTCTCTCGTCGGTGTCCATGGTCTGGGTCCGTGAACTACGTTGCCTCTGTGTCGTCACGTAGGCAAGGCCATTATTCTAATGCGCCCTTGAGGCTTCCATTTCTTCCCTTTGTCCCATTCGTCCCCTTTCTTGTCTTCATTCTTGTCGTCTTTCTTCTAGTCCATCCATGGTCCATTAGGGTTTATCCCGAACTACGTTGCCTCTGCGTTGTCACGTAGGCAAGGCCATTTAGCAATGAGCCCCCGAGGCACTAGGTCAGTCCCTTAGGGTCCGTCTCCCTAATAAGGATTGAGCAATCTTCTCACCAAGCAAGCAAATGCAAGCAGAACCCGTGCCTCATGCAGAAATCTTGACTATGAGCATCTTAACCTATCCAACGCAAAGCAAATACCCAAGGTCTTCTAAACGATTTTATGCAAATTAAGGCAAGAGCTAAACACATATCAACACAAATATGCTTTGTAGATCAGAAACATGGTTAACAGTTCGAGTCCTGATTTTTGCTATCATACCCTCCTATGCTACTCAAGGATGCCAAAAGCTAGAGATGCTATGATGGGGGCATGATTATTTTCTTTGTTTGCTATTTGGGGATTAAACTTTAGTAATGTGAAGCCTTGTCTTAGGACATGATCGGCAAAAGATCATCGAGGACATCAAAGGTCTAACATGAACGGGGGCAATCCTTGCTTGTTGAAATGCAAGAGGTACTCAGGTCATCTAGATTCAATTTTGACTAGATGCTTGTATTAACTTGCTAAATCACAATCCATGTAAGCGATACTCAGGTCATCTCGGTTCAATTATACCTAGATGCTTGTATTCACTTACAACATTTCAGAAAAGTATCACAAAAAAAAAAATGCCCAATGATGAAATAAAGCACTCCAATTGTAAAGCATCCATCCTATATCCATTTATACATCCATACCATACCCCATGCAATAAAGATCCAACAATGCAGAGTATCAATACAAATAAAAGCTTGTGAATCTTTCTATCGAGTCTTTCTTCTATCAATCAGATTTCTATCTATCATCATATCTTTCATCCTTGTCCAGTCAATCTGGGCAATGATCCAAATGCAAGGTCCATCCTTAATCCATACCAATCAAGTCAAGTCAGTCTTGCACAAATGATCCACTCACAATCAATGGTCTTGATCCTTGTCTGGTCGTAAACCAACTCGATCAGTTAATCAATCAATTGTCTTATACAGGATGTTGCATTGTCGAAATCAGACCCATACACGCGTCTTACACGACATGCTTCATTTCCTGAGACCAGACACTATCCTTCATGTTGCTCTAGGGATCTATCATTCCCCGCCATGACAAACACGCCTGTTGTGTTGGTCTAGGGATATATTGTTCCCCGCCATGACAACACTGTCGTATATCATTATCAGTATATCATTGGTTTACTGCTTGACAGGGGCAATACCTTGTTTGTTCTTGTGTCATTTGTGTATACTTGCTTGCTTGCTTGTGTGTGTCATCATTCCATCTTGCATCGTGTATCATTTGACACTTTCTTCACCCATTTTCTTCAAACTCAACCTTCTTCATCATGAGATTGTCCGTCTCACGCCTTCTGCCTTCTTCTCATCCAATCTCCCGAGGGGGCATCTTGTCGTTAAACTTGTACCAGGGGCAAACTGGGGCATATATCACTGTCAGGCTATTTATTCTTTGAAGCAACGCTGTAAACTGCATTGCATCAAAGAGGGGCAAAATGTATACGCCTAAAAATGACACGAATCATCCTAAATAAATATTCTAAATATTTATTCCATTCTTCTATTAATTAAATAAATATTCTAAATTTATTTAATCGATTCACTGTTCCATAATTAAATAAATTCTATTTATTTAATTAAAATTCTTCTAAATGTCCTACACAATTAAATAATCATAAATTATTTAATTAATCTAAATTCTTCTATCCTAAGTTCTAAATTTAAAAATCCACCTCACCTTGTCCACATCATCAAGTTGCACATGTAATTAAATATATTTAATATTTAATTACCTATTTTTCTCTCACCCACATGGCCTATTTCTTCTCAAATCAGAAGTTAGTTAACTAATCAATCAAATCTATTAACTGATTGGTCATTTGAGTTCACTGGTCAATCTATTCTATTGACTCCTCAATCAATCCAATTCACTGGTCAATCAATTCAGTCAGTTCCACAATCCACTCTTCTAACTGATCAATCAAGTCTGTTAACTATTTAGTCAATGGAGTTAACTCTCCAATCTATTTTGTTACATCCCCTCTTTCATGATGGAGCTGGGACACTTGTCACATTTCTACTGGTTGCACATTCCTCAACCATCCTCAGCCATTGATCTTCATATCTCCTCTCAACCGTTGATTTCCATTCTTCCAAGTCTATAAATGAAGCTTCTTCCTTCCATTCTAATCATCCAGGCTTTTGACATCGTTACTTTGCAGAAATACCACCAGCGTGCCTTTGGCACCCTTTTGTCATCTACAAGATTGAGATCACATACTTGCATTGGAGCTCATCTTCATTGCATATCACCACAGCCGTTCACCATCGACTTCCTTAAACAGCTAAAAAGATTGCACTCTCTGAGGGCTCATCTCATCTGCAAAAGGACGATTTGTGATAGGCGAACAATAGAAGTTTCGAAATGGGAGAGGTTTGCACTGTGTTTGTTCATTGCTTTGTTTATTGAATCTTTCTTGTTTCACTATTCTGTTGATGTTTGGGTCTTGTTTAATTCATTTGATTGATCACCATTTTACCCTTACACTTCCTTTGTAAAATAGGGCTAATTACCCTCTTAGACAACAGAAATAGTCTAAATTTGAGGTGTATGTTACAAAACAACCTACCTTACATGTTTAGTATGATGTGTAACTCCATAATGGGTACTTGAAAAGGTACTTTTTTTGTGGGTTTGTCATACCTTTTGAAAGTTATGCTCCAATAACCTTGCTAACAGGGCTACAAGGAGATAAGTCAGTTTGTGAAGGAGGTGGTACAAGGATGTACCCTAAGTGCATTTTGATGGTTTTGTGAGCTTGGGACAATCAAACCTAGAAGGTCTAGGGTCCCTAGAAAGTTTGGAAAGGTTCCCATGTATATGAACCTATAAATGGTGTTATTGTACTGTGTTGAAACCATGAAGTGTGAGAGGACAGTCATGTCCTATTTGAAGTCAAGTGTTGTAGCTTGGTCCATTACGGCCTAGAAGAGTTGTTTGTCCTGCTATCCCCTATATCCTCTTCCTCCTGTGTGGTTGTTTGTGATCCTTTGTGGTCTTTATGTGGTTGGCTCTGCATTAGAAATATTCCAACCACCTTGCTTGCTAAAAGATAGGCATGCAATCCCTATTAGACAATAATGTCATGTGGATAGTAGGCTCTCTTCTAATTGGATCTTCTCCCATCATGATATCTCATGAAACTTTGCTACTAAACCCAATTCCACTCTACAAACTCATTTCCCTAAACTTAACCCCCTATTCTTCATCAAATTCTCCTTACCAGTCACTTCTTATTAGTTGCTTCTTACCAGTTGCTATTTGCTAGCTTGTATGTTATGCGGCGCAGATAGTCATAATTATGAAGGAAGAGATTTAAGGGATTTGAATGTACATAAGATAATTCCTACATATGGAATCCCCCCCAACTATGGTGTCATTTGTCCTCAAATGAGAAGACAGACGAAGTGTACATAATACACTAGTAGAAAAATAGCAATAAATGACTAAAAAAACTACTAAAAATTGTATATAAATGACTAAGTTTGGTCATGTGACCATTAGTAGTTTACTGCCGATCATTTATAATGCGACCAAATTTATGACTAAACCATTGTTAGTCATTTATTGGTTGTTTTGATTGAGCAATTTGGTAGTATATTTAGTCATTAATTTAGTCATTGATTTAGTCATATATTTAGTCATATTTATTCACCGATTTCTGTCAATTGGTAGTATATTTAGTCATTCTAATTGACTGATTTCCATTAATTGGTAGTAAATTTAGTCATTTTAATTTTTAATTGCCACCATTTGGTAGTTTATTTAATTGTTTTTGTTTACTGATTTCTACCTAAAAGTGTTGGAAATGAGACAATGCTTTTGAGGTTTAAACATAAAACATAGAAAAACATAATCAATCATTCATTTGCACATAATGAAATAGCTATTAAGAAGGAAAAATTCTAAAATTTTATTGAGAAAAGGTGTTCTTACAGCAGATACAAGATTTAATATGTCTTTGCTTTGAAAAATGTGTTACAAAGTGTGTTTCTCAGTGCTATGACCAAGAAAACTGAGTTACAATGCTCTATTATTTACTTATACAGTTCCAAAACATGAAAGAACTACTTGAAAAATGAATCCTAAGGGTCCTATATCTCATCCCAAGCATGGGAGAGCATATAGGAACTAAAATTGACTAAGTTCTCATGCTTAAAAATAGAGAAACCTATTTTACACACCCAAGATGTCTTCTTGATTGACTTGGTCTCCCCTGGCTCCTAGAAATGTGCTCCAGTTGGTTGTGAAGCTCCTAGATACCCTCAAACTGCCCCCAAGAAGCTCAAACTATTGTCCTTCTCACCATATTTGCCTTTACTATATTTCTAATCTTCTCCTAGATGCTCTCATGATGTCTTTGAATACTCATAGAACTACCAAATTGTTAAACTTTTTTCATGAATGCTTAAACTCCCCCTTAAAAAGCTTAACTTGTCCTTATCATCCTTTCATGAGGTTTTAGAAGTTCTGGTCACGTGTAAGGCAGAAAGGCCTTCATTTTAGGGTTCAAAACTCTCCATAATTGCAATCTTATGGGTTGGAAACTTCCCTTAACTCAAATCATAACCCTATGGACTCTTAATTAACTCTTAAACTAGTAATAAGTGCCATCAAACTGACTATTTTGTGCATTTATCCTTCACAACTATATCATTGTGCTTATCAGCACCATGACACTAAATTCATTTCTAGTTTACCATTTGAAAAGAAAAACTATCCACTTAATTTACATCACAAGGCCATTACCAACACAACCAATATATGTCAAGTAAAGTTCAAAGAAGCACAATATTGTCCTTGAACTAATGACTGTACAAACTTCATAAAAGTCCATCCTCTAAGTTCTTAGCACTGTTCACTAGTTAATAGGATTGTACTCTCTGCAAAAAAAATTAGGCTTTTTGAGGTATACGACTTGCCATTCCAAAACTATGATATATTCCCTTTTGGTATTGTATGCACAAGTTTCATGAGAGTCTTCATTCATTGAATAGACTTCAATGGAACTCTATCCTCTACAATGTATAAACTGCCCCCATGACTGTCCATGCAAACTTTGATTAATAACACTTTTCACATCATGCACTTTGATGGTTATTTCACTTGACACTATCATGGTAGCTTCACTATTTGAGTCTGGCTCCTTGAGAAGAACTTTGTGCTTGGCAATTACAAGTGAATGTAACACTCTATTTACATCATCATCTTCCAAATTCAGTTGAGATTTGATGTCATCAAAACTAAGTTTTTTAGATTCATTGAACAACATTAATAAAGTAGCCTGTAGTTGATTCCATAACAGATTCAGAGTCAATTAATATTGCACACAAAGCATAATCATATTTTTTCAGAAGTGCATCTCAATTTCAAATGAATGTGTGGGAATCCAACTTTGTTTACTTCTGATAGAAACTCTAAGTAGACTTGCAAATAATAAACTTCTCACAAATGACAATTAATATTAAAAAAGTAGTCACCTAGTAAGTCGATAATACCATCTCTATTGTGTTGTCATCAAAACTGCCCTTCATGGTGTAGGTCCCAAGAGAATATATCCATGTATGTTTGTGATGCTTATTTTCCTTACAATAGAATTGTTTATATATATATATATATATATATATATATATATATATACATTTAGCTTGCATTAAAAAGGTAAGAATAAATAACTAAGACTAGATGTATTTTTTGATTAAAGAAATTACAAACAAGTAACAAATAAGTTTTACCAGCTCAATAGGAAGATTTTTATAAGGGGACTTGTAGGCTGGCCAATATCTAGTAGTAAGGACTTCAACACTCAAATCTATTCCAACATGAATGTTTTCTCTATCAAGATGTGCCTTAAATTTATCTTGGTTGATCCTTGCTAGAGAAAAGTCATTAACCTGGGATGGACCATAATGACTTCAGTGAAACAAAATAAGATTTTTCCAATGACTTCAGTGAAACAGAATAAGGATTTCCATGATGAAGCAATATGATGCACATTTATAATACATAAGAATAAACCAATGATAAAAAAATGGCTCTACTTAAACATCATCCACTTCAATGGACAAATAGTCAATAGCAATTTTACACCTCATCCAACTCTTGCAAGGGATTAAAGAGTTGGCTTTTCTACCTATGACATCTTCACCTACCAAATAAACACCTTTAATACTTTGGGATATTGTGGAAAAAAGCTCTCTAAATCTCAGTGTGTCTTCAAAGAAATTATTGACAACAAGAAAATGTGCAATTATGAACCATTTTAATTTGATTGTTCGTAATTTTAGAAAATAAATTAACTTGAAAGTTAGATATCAGGCAAAGATTATTGACAATTCAAATAGTAAGCTAAATTTTCCACAAGAATATTGGTTAGGAGTCTAGGATTGATTTCAACCAGGTCAACCCTCTAGAGCTTTGGTTTCTAGAAATTAAACATTTCATTGGCATGGCCACATTAATTGACATGGAAAAAGTTTAGAAATTATGTTCTAGCAAGGCAAAACACATGCATAGTCTTGAACTCAGAAGCATGACACTCATACTATGCAGCATACGAACAAATATGCAGACTCCAACCATTATGCAGCAGCCATATAAACAATTTTTCATTCTATCTTCATTAGTAGAACACCAATTGGAACAATGCAAATAAATATATTCATATGATGTAAGCCACTCCATCTGCAAAAATTTTGATACAACAAAGCGGAAATTTAAAGTGGTTTGAATTCATCAGTAGGGGACAAAAACTACCATAAAAGCATCAGAAAGTCAAGAAACTCCAAATCTAAATATATAAAAGCTCATCTCTGAATTCAACCTATCTCTGACCAAAAAGGATGGCAGGGCTCAGGTAAGTAGAAATATTAGGAAATCTATGAAAAACTGTCACTGTAGACAAACAACCTAAATATCCAAAGCAATACTATTCATAAATGGCAGGCTTTAGAACATCAACAAAATTATTTTAATTAAAAATTCCTCATTACAAGAATATCTTGACCATATTTTAAAACACTCCCCCAACTGTATGAGGCAACTAGCCCCAAAAAGAAAATAATCCTTGCAAAACTAAGGACCAAAGCATACAAACTATATTGTTTAATAAAAAACTAGAACCACTAGAAATCACCTTAGCCACATAATTTTAAGAGATTAAGTTATAACTTGTAACTTAAATGAAGTAGAGGATGAAAAACTTCTATCAACTTAATTATTATACAATGCTATTAGGCACAACTACACAAATATTTGAGAGTCACTAAAGCAAATTACAACTTCAAGCATTAAGTCTTTAAATCAAGACAGTCAATCATAGCTTTGAAATTTTATTTTTTTACTAGATGTCAATGGTTAAAATCATCTAAGTAGATGCATTTTAATATGTCCAATAGACCAATTTAGCCAATAAAACTTAAAAGCCATCTCATCTCAATCTCAATCCCATTCGCATATATATCTAACTTCTCATATATAAATCATGTTTGCAAGAAAACTATAACTTGCTCACAATTGAAATACGTGATTCACCAAGTAGTTACTAAACATTATAAAGGTTTCAAGAAACTCATTGAACTGGACATTTCACAAAACTAATCCAATCAACTCCTTTGGAAACTGCTGAACCTTCTCTGTTGCACAACGTTTTGAGACAAGAGCCTCTTCATAAGTTAAATTTTGCTTTCCAGTAACTTTGCACACCCATACTCTTTGGTGGTAATGGTTTATCCATTTCAAATATTCTCTGAATTAAAATTAAGGTATTACAACAATACTCTACATGAGGAGGGAAAAAATCATAACAATGAAAGTGGAATAGTCATAACTAAAAAAATCCCATGAGCAAGGAATGAGACTTAAGCCATTTGATAGTTTCAATGCCTTAGTAGTAGCTTTGGTTATTGTTTTATGGTTTTAGTAGCCTCAATAAGTGAGTGATGCATAGATAAATACATTTCTAGCAGAGAGAAGGCATATCTTCACAATGACAAAATCCATCTTGCATAGTAGCAAAGGGAGATGGGAATGAACAAAACTATTTTAGTGAGAATAGGGATCTAAGTGTAGTTTACTCAGTATTAGGAGGCACCTTATTCCTTAAAATAAGTGATGACCATTGTAAACTTTCTCAAGCTGCCACTTTTTTTTCTAAAAACTATGTATAGTTATCATTCAGGGGTTTTTAGGCAGTGGTAGAGGGTTGTGAAGAGAATAGAAGTCTATTTTTTATTTCAAACAATATATATATATCTTAGAAGGCTCTTTCACAATCATTGAATCCTATCTATAGCTCTAAATCTTTAAAGGACAACACAGACATAGTTTGGTTTAACAAAGATAGTAGGATGCAGAAAGAGATCTCAATATATGCCAATGTTATAAGGAGCTCTATCTAGGCAATAAGGTCCTATAGGGGTATGACTGAAAGCCTTATATGCTTTAGAGACCTCTTCACAATCAAAGCTCTTTAGGGATCATATAAGACTGTGTAGGGAGAAAGAGCCAGGACACTATTAAAGATTTTTGTGACCATAAAAGGGATATATAACAATATTTGAGGGTTGTCAAGCTTCACAGTCTTGCCAATTATTTTAAAGAAGAACCAGGGGTACTTATGAACAAAGGCATTTTGACTGTTAACAAAAAAATCAAAGACAATTAGCATGTAGAGAGAGGTAAGGTACAACCAAGGCAATCAACATCAAGAATGTTGGTCACTATTTCTAATCAATTGGGCTTTAAACCCACTAGTTGCATTTGCTTAAATTTTTCTAAGGACTTTTTAGAAAAAAAAACCCATTTTGAACATATCCTTTAATCACTGCATTCCATGATATCACATTTCTTTGAGGCATTTTTGGAAACAATTCGCTTGCCTTGTCTATGCTTCCACATTTTCATGCATCTCTAGCAGGGCACTTGTAACTACAACATATAACAAAAAAATCCCTGTTGTTATGCTTTGATGGATGTCCCTTTGTTATTATTGGATATCTGATGTAGTGCACATTATTATAGTGCAATCCTATTTTTCAGATTGTTTCATTTAGCACCACCAATATTCCACAAGAACATTAACCTTGTTTAAAATGATGGAAATGGTTCACATCTCTTAGAACAATTTCTCTTGCAATTGTTTGCATTTACTTAATTATCCTAGATTTATGCAAAGGAGATTGTATTCCATACAATTATATATATGGAAATACATAAATACACATACATATACACATATAATATATGTATGTGTACAGGTATATTTAAGAATTACCACACCTAACAGGTTTGGAGATTTTATGCCACCTTAGTGAATGGCATAGGAAACTACAAGGAATGTCAAATCTCATCTACACATTATAAGTTACAAATAAATTGATCACAATTTGAAATCATTCAAAAGAGAATTTGTGCATAAATTCTTCATTATTGAATTTTGTGCAAAAGTCTTCGTGAAGGCTTTGGTGATCTGAAGTGGAACTTGCAACTACAATATCTGATAAAAATTCACTTCTAAATATGCTTTTGATGGATGTTAATACTCTCACCCAAAGCTCTAATTCACACACAGGCACCATCAAAGAGACTGCACCGTAAGCATCATTGAAGAGACTCCACCGTATTGGCAGGAGCTACTTTCAAGTCTCCCCAATAAAACAAACATCATCGAAGACACCATACCATATCGGTAAGAGTTATTCTAAAGTCTATTTGACAAAATAATTTGTATAAAAAAACATCATCGAGGAGAATATAACATATCGAGATAAGAAGTTTTAAGATCCCTCTTATGGAAGGATCCACATTTAATAACATGAAGTACATCGAGGAGACTACATTGTATCAGAAGGAGGTGTTTTGAAGTCCCTTCAATAAAGAGATTCGTATTGACAATCATAAAGCTCATCGAAGAGACTGGATCACATCGACGAGAGTTGCTTTAAAGTCCCCCGTTCTTAGAACAATTTCTCTTGTAACAATCTTGGAGATGAGTTTAGATGTAGTGTGAAAATAAGAACATACTCAAAGGTTCTTAACAACTTGAATATTTGTACCAGGGGCCATGTTTAACAAACCAAATGCAATTTCTAACTTTTCATTATGGTGGTAGATAAATGGATCTTTTTTCTTCTATTCCATAGCATTAAGTAAAAGTCTTGAATTTGGAAACACCTTGCTGCCTTCATTTGCCTAATTCCTTTGAGTCTTTGAATTATTCACAAGACACTTGCATCTAGGTTTGAAGCCCACAAAGGAGTTTCTGACTACAACTCCAGTTTGGATCTACTTACATGCTCTCCCACAAGAGTTCTAGTCAAGGTATGTCTTTTATTCTAATGCTAACCAATTCTAAAGGCAATAGATAATTTGAAACCCTATCATGAAAATAATTTCACAAATTATGCTATATTGACTATGGAACTAGACCTGACAAAAACACTTCCAAAAAGCATCATGCTGCAAATGGGAGAGATTTGCTACAACCATCCACTAGACTATGAAAGCATTCCTTTTTAGTGTCAAGAATGCTACAAATATGGATACTTGATTAAATGGTGTCCTGTTGCTCCAAAGAATCCTATAGTTTAAAAGGATAATGGGGAAACCCACAAGACATTGATGGTTTCATCAAACCCAAGAGAAAATATGTGGTCAAGGATAGGGGTAAAGAAGATTGCAATTACTAGTTAATAATGGGAAGAATATTTATAATAGAGCATTAGGTTTATGGCCAAGGGCATCTAAAAAACCAATCTCTTGATACTTAATTGCAAAGGATTATCTACAAACCCATAACAAGCTCCCATAAACAACTAAATCCTAAAAAATGAAGTATAGTGATATAACTTCCATCCTTCAGAAGCCTTCCAAGCATTCCCAGAAGCACCAAGAATCACAACTACAACTAACTGGAACAAAAATATTGTGCCAGATTGCATCTAGAGTTGTAAGCTTAGGTTCTAGTAGACCTTTGCTCATGCCCAATTTTGTTTCATTACCTGCCAAGGGAAACTTGTCAATTTAGTTCATTTCAACAATCCAATGCTAACCAAAAGAATGCTTCAATCACTCATGCTACAATCATACATAGTCTATTTCTTTGATTATGTAAATAATGGTCCATTGTGATTCATGAAGACACAAAGTACACACCTTCAAAAACTTATCATAGGTATACAGACAAACATTAGAGATTATATGTACAAACTAACTAGAAACAATTTGTTACCATGCAGATGCCAGTCAACTGAGAAACTATTTCCCTAAACATGTCAGAAGCTAAACAATGGAGCAACTAAAACGTTAATCATGAAATAATTCACAAGTCGTCTTGTTTCAACTTTTCTCCTTCCAAAGTTCTTCCCTAGCTTTCCAGAATTGTCTATTTACTTCTTGTTCCCTATTCTATACCTTGTATATGTTAGAATAAAGTGCTACACTCTCACCAAAGATCCCTTTTGCACTCTCAATGTCATTCCTGATAGCAAAGTATGCAGAAAGCATTGTTATTGCTTTTCATCTTCAATAGGCATAAATATAGACTTACAATCCAACTATCTTTAATCTATTCCCCAATCAACCAAAAGGCCTATCATTCCACTCCTGTGAATGGTCGTTGATTCCCACAACAACAATCCACTTTTCCAAAGACCTAATGAGCAATCTATGTATAGACCCGAGTACACAAAACCCACTTTCAAGTACACAAGAGCAATATTTTTTGACTCCTACTATTAGAATAAATAGAGTAATTCTTAGGTCAATGGAATTCCCTGCCCTCTCATAACTGATTTATGCTCCGTACTAGAAATTTCTCCAGAGTCTGGGTTTGAGCACGAGTGCCCTAGTAATTTTAAGCTAAGGTTCAAAACTCAAAAAAATAACCTTTCCTCAGTTGAAAATCAATCATGGTATCAATTTCACAACCTAGCCTACATGACAGTATATGCCATCTCAAGACATGTTTTTATTTTTCTAAAAGTGTAAAACAAACAAGACCTTAAAAAACAACAAAAAGAAGTCCTTTACATATAGAATAGAAAGGGTATAAACAAAACTCACGCCATGCATACAAGCAAGAATCTTTCCAAGATTAGTTGTGGGTGTCACCAATACACAAACATTCTTCCTAGCCAAAGTCATTACACCCACTGTGTTCTCAGGATTTGACTGCACAAATAAACCAACATATGTTGGATCCAACTTTTATTTCCCTAAATCAATTTATAATAGAGCCCAAATGATGAACAAAAAATATAAATAGATGGGGTAATAAAAATAATCAAACCTGGGTTTTTGTCCCACATATAAGATTGACTGTATCAGCTTGCACCTAAAATCTAGAGGGGTTGTAATTGTTGGCAAATGGTTAGTGCTCCCCATGGGATTCGTGACATGGACTAACCACCTCCCATGGATTCATTAACTCTAGTGCTTGTATCAGAAATTAACAGGTTGACCTTTTGGTTTAACGACAATCATGGGCCAACAATTGGTATCAAAGCGAAAGGTCATGGGTTTCTATCCCCCCAGGTAACACTGGGGGGGAGTTTGTTGGCAAATGGTTAGGGCTCCCCATGGGATTTGTGACATGGACTAACAACCTTCCGTGGATTCATTAACTCTGGCGCTTGTATTGGAAATTAACAGGTAGACCTTTTGGTTTAACAACAATCGTGGGCCAACAGTAATCCCCATTTCTCATCCACTCTGAATTGTCTATGCATATCATAGTAGCCTAACAAAACACACATGATATATATTACTTAATAGATTTGAATTAAACTACCTAGTGCAAGGATTGAATGATTTAATATCAAATTGAAATTGTGAGAATGATGTATACCTAGAGAACCATGGTGCAGAATGAATTCAATTAACAATGGAGATGAAAAGAATAAAAAATCTGTGTGAGAAATCTGCCTTGGCCTCACCATATTTTTATGATGTTTTATCTTTTGTCTATGACCCCGCTCTCTTTTTAGCTTTTGATCTATACTTTCCCACCTCCAAAATCTAAACCTATTTTTATGTAAATCTATACTTTCTTGCCTCCACAAACTAAACCTATTTTTAAGTAATTATAGGCACGACCTAAATTTGATGGCCGTATGAATGTATTTAAACATTTTCGCCATAAAATACAATCAAAATTTTAAAAAGATTGTATCACATGAAAGGGGAGATTTTGGATAGACCATCAAAATTTATATGGAATTATAATGATATATATTTGGTTTATATATAAATTTTACTTATACTAAAATATATCATAGTATTTTAAGGTCATCTTTCAATAAATAACCATCATTAAAAATTGCTTGACAGGCAAAGTCGACCATCAAATTTAATCCCTGATTATAGGGTGTTCTTTGAGTCTATAATAAAGCAAAATAAAACGACTGCACTTGCCCCTCTTAAGAGTTTCTATATTAAGTAATATGTGGGATGTAATTACTATAAAATTATATTGGGATGCTATTAACCTTGCACGCAATACAACCCACTCCCACGAATAGTTTCCCAATTTGAAGTATTTTTTTTAATTACCCACTTTAATATCATATTAATTTTTATTTGTGTGACTAATTATTTAGTTGTGTTTTTTACCCAACAATCAAATTAGTCATTTATTTAGTCATTTATAGTTGTGTTGCAAAAAATTAGTAGAATGACTAAAAGTTTTAGTCACGTAGTCATTTATTTGCCAAATTCTACTAGTGATAGAGTGCTGAAAACAATTCAAATGGAGTATAATATTTGAAAATAATAATGTGTGAAGTGCAAAAGCCATAAAATAAGAAGTAATAAATGTTAATTAAAGAAATAGTGAGAGAATAAGCTTTGAAGTGATGTCTAACTTGGAAATGTTGCATAGAAAAATGATGACATGGCAGCTGGAGTTGATGTGCTCAACAAACAAGCCAAAATGAAACAAAATGATTTGATATTAAAGAAGTGTGTAGATGGAATGCACAATAGTTGGGTGACACATAGCATGAAGTATGGTGAATAATGGAAGATGGTGGCATGCAGATACTGGGAGAAAAGGTGTTGCAAGCAAGAGTAGCTGCATGCATGCAATTAGAATGTGAAGTGAACAAGTCTCATGTGCTTTTGTTGTGGGTGCAGTGGCTACAGGTCCCATGGAAATGATGACCAATGTAGCTGTTGCATGTGGAAATGTATAGGTCTCATGAAATAATAGAGAGGCTTTATCTATAGGTCCCTCCAGTGAAATGGTTGGTGGCCAAAGGTTGATGGAGATTGAACTTTGATTGAATTTTTTATTTATGTACAAAGCTCATAGAAATCAAACCTGATGTGCTAATGCAATCAAGTTGGTAGCTTGATCCATTGCTAGAATGTTGTGTTCATCTATAACTTGGCTATAGGCCTCATCTAAAGCAGGTTGTTGTGGAATTGATGTACCGATATCGACCCTTAATTGTTGGAGGATTGTAGCCTTATTCAAAGGCTTCTTATACAATTTCAATTTGTGTCCATTAACCATTAGTGAGAATATAATTGGGTCAATTGTAGTTAATTGGACTACACCATTGGGATAAACTTCCTTTATTTCATCAGGCCTTAACCATCTAGTCTGCAATTTGCCGTTATGATTTTTATACCTAGAGTCATGGAGGAGGGCCCAATCACCTACTTGAAAGTCCTTGGTTTTAATATACTAATCATGCTATTTGATTCCCTATTTTTTGTATTATTTCAATGTGATGAACTACTCCCATCCTTGCTTCTTCCAAGGCATTAAGCTCGTGCAACCTTTCCTTTTGATCTATTGATAGGTCCATCCCAAGTTGTACAACGGTTCTCAATGTTTTGTATTCAAAGTCAATAGGAAGGATAGCTTTCTTACCACAAACTAGTTCATAAGGCATATACCCTATTGTTGTCTTCTAGGTAGTTCTATATGCCTAGACTGCTTTAGAGAGTCTTGTTTCCCAATCTTTCTTGTGTAATGCAACCGTCTTTGTTAATATTTCCTCAATCTCCCTATTTGTGACCTCAACCTAGCCATTTGACTATGGATGATAGGGAGTGGACTTTTATGTCTGATTTCATATTCCTGAATAAGGCTAGCAATTAGTACTAAAGTAAATTGTGGTCCCTAATCTATTACTATTTCCCTTGGGATGTCATACCTTATAAATATTTCCTCATATAGGAATGTAGCAACCTTACTGTCTCTAGCTAATCTTTGGCTACTTTTAGAGCTTTCACCTCTACCCATTTGGTGAGGTAATCATTTCAAACAAGTATATATTCTTTGTTATTAGATAGAGGACCAATGGGCCCAATAAAATCAATGCCCCATTTGTCAAATGGCGTGACCACCAATTGTGGTTGCAGGGGTATTTCATCACTTCTTGTAGGTATGCCCATCCTTTCACAGTGATCACATATCTTTGTATAGAGAGTTGTATCTTTTTACAAGGTTGGCCAATAGTATCCAGTACTCAAAATATTGATTGTCATCCTCTTAGCTGCAAAGTGTCCACCACAGGGTTCATCATGGTAGGTCTTGATAATGTCATATACTTCATCTTCTCTAATACATCTTCTCATGATATGATTAGGAACTGTGTAGAAGAGATAACCAGCTACCCAAGAATAGGGAAAACTGCACTCCACTAGGTGGTGCCTCTCCCTTGGTGAGAGGTGTGGAGGTGTGATGAGTCTAGTTACTAGCTAGTTTTCTTATGGTTTTATGCAAGTTCATAGACATTCTCAGTGTTAGGGTTAGCCGACAGAAGATATCAATTAAATGCAAATAAAGATTAAATAGAGGAATGGAAATACACAGAAACAATAATAGTGAGAGAAAAGTTTTAACGTGGTTCACCCAAACTCAGTCTACATCCACCAAAACAGAGAGTCCAATATTATTATCCATTAAATCAAACATATTACAACCATCAATCCCTGCAACTCAATACCGCTGCAAATGCCACAATATAATCAATAGAAACCCTAACCCTTAGCCATTTTTATCACGACTTTTGTCGGTTACAAAAATAGGATTTTTTTATGTCGACCAATGAAAAAATAACTCCCGATGCCTTAATAAAATAATAAAAAACTATGTGAGGTTTTAGGGGCGTTGCCCCTGAGCCCTTGGACCTTGCAAGGGGCACTGCCCCTTGACCCCGTAGGAATTTGGGGGGAAACTGTGCCGATAAAAGTGGGGTAAATTTAACCTCTGAGCCTGATTAGGCTCCATATAACAACAGTCAGACATTATAGTATCCATATTTCTACATTATGCTATCTCTTATGTTCATTACGCAAACCTGAACTTGATTATTAAGTATATGGAAATATGGTTATAATATGATGGATATTGCATGATTATATGTGGGGATGTATGAATTGTAAATGATATCTATGCTTGACTATGGTTGTTAGTATTGTGTGCATGTTTTGTGAATTAACTCTTGTAGCTAGAGGAGATGGACTATAGCCCATAGCAACTATAAGGTACAATATGCAACCAAAGAGTTCCTAGACAACAGAGCAGGGGAGGTTCCAAAATAAACTGAGCGTAGCAACTACAACATGGAGGCACTTGATGAAGATGATTACGCATCATGATGACAATTAATAAAGATGAATAAAGGGGAAGAATTCTATTGCATTCAAAAGTCTAGTGTGACTAATTCAACCAGTCCACATTCCAGTTCTGTTATAACAAGAGTCTCAATTTCATTTGGACTCTTCTTTCTTTCTTTTTCATCTATTAGTTTCTTGTCATTTATCACACTCTGGTATGTAGTGTGTGGTAATTTATAATTTTAGTTAAGAGACCTTGTTTTAATAAACTCCCCTATGCCTTTATGTATGGCTTGGTGGTTGAGGTAGTTTAAGTTTGAAGTTAGTTTTTGTTCAATTTGCAAATATAGTAACTAGATCTTCTTCCAATTAGTTTACATAGATAATGTTTATTTGATGATAAATTCATGAATAAAATCTTCCAGTAGAATCTCATGTGATATTGTAAAGATTGTACAATGAATGATTTGGGATTAGTATGATTGTGTCAATCTAAGAAACTAGATTTGAGTTAGATCAGTGGAGACAGTCACTTGAGCAAGGGCCACTCAAGGTAACTGTCCCTCACTTCATTTCATGAATGTTATCATTGTTGTAATAGTTATTTCATAAATGCATGATCAATTAGATTCTTGAGTTATTCTAGTTTGCTTCAACTTGTTGTACTCCAAAGTGTAGAGTGTATGTTAGATTATCAATATTAAGTTAATGCTTAGCATCCATGCCTCGATAGTAATTAGTTACAATCTTTTATTGTATGTACCCATAGAAATAGTACCAGCATTACTTTCCTTACTGTTATATAGTTTTGAGATTTCCTAGCAAGTGTAACACTGTATTAGGATGAGTTAAGTATTTTTGAAATCTTTGAAAGCACATACAGTGCCGGTGCCATCACAAGCTTACTAGCCATAGTCAATAATTCAATGAAGGTCTTTTCAAAGGTCCAAGTGGACTATTCAGTCAAGTTTTTCCTATGAATTGTGTGATTGCCACCAATTTTACTATACATAGTAAGGACACTACATTTTTGGTGCCATTGTCGGGGATGGTACTACATTCAGATATCAATTCGTGTTGTTTTCAAGCTTTCCTAGTTTAAACATTTTACTTTCAAAAAATAGGATACTTAGGTTTCATCCCTCCAATACCAGAACATTTTACTAATATTGTGCAGGACTTGTTGCTATACAAAGTCATACCTATTGTATGCAGAGGCAGCGAGATGCTTTGGGAAGGTTTCTCCCTTTAACCCAACAAGTTGTTGGAGCAATCAACCACCAGGATCAAATCGGCAAAACCAAATAACCTTCCACATAAGAGAGACAAGCAAAAAGAATGCTATATTGCCATGATACAACAATGTACTAGATTACATAATGTACAATGAGGCGTTGGTTATAAAGAACAAGGTGAAACACAAGATGTTGTAGTCATGTGACAAGTGTCTTAATCCTATGACATATGGCAACTATAGGATAAGATGACAACTATCAACAACAACTATCAACAACTAGACAAACTAGAAACATCTAGAAGACAAATAGAATGCTTCCTAAGTCAACTTAAGATGTGAACATGTGTGTGAGTATTATTTAACTAATAAATAGTTAAATAATATGAATTATCCACACAACAAAGGTTAAACTAGATAGGTAATAACCCTGTTCACACCAACACCCCCCCTTAAGTGCAACTTAGGGAGGAACAAACAAATGCAAAGATGGGTCCCGACAACAAGGCCATGTTAGGTACCCATGTACAAACAATCTCTCACAAGTGGAGAAAAGGAGAAAACCTCATGGGAAAAAACTCCTCTCCAAAAGAGAGAAAAACATGCAAAGAAAAAAGCATGAAAAAGTGAAGGAAGGAGGACTCAAGAAGACCCCCCAAGGATAACTTCCTTCACCCCAAGCATCAATTGCAACTGAAGATAACGAGGCAATGCCAAAGGTTTAGTGAAGATGTCCGCAACCTACTCCTCTGTAGATAAGTACTCCAAGGTGAGAACACCATCCTGGATGAGCTGCCTGATGAAGTGCATGTGGATCTTGATGTGCTTAGTATGCTGATGTTCCACGGGGTTGCAAGAAATGTGAATGGCACTCTGATTATAACACCAAAGAGTAGTGGAATGATCTGGAGGAAATCCAAACTTAGTCATCAACTGTTGAAGCCAAAGAACCTCCTGGCTAGCCAAAACTGCACCTCGATACTCAGCCTCTATTGATGATAATGCAATAGCTGTCTGCTTCTTGCAAGACCATGCAATCAGACCAGAACTAAGGCAAAAAACAAAGCCAGAAGTGGACTTCCAATCATTAACATCACTAGCCCAATCTGAGTCAGTGAAGCCCATAATCAAAGAAGCTCCTAATGTGTAATGAATGCCAAAGTGTGATGTGCCTTGAATATACCTCAAGATACGTTTGGATACCTTCCAATGACTCTCATGTGGGTCTTGAGAGAACCGGGAGACAAGTCCAACCACAAAGGAAATATCAGGACAACTGTGTGTCAAGTACAAAAGACTGCCAACCAACTGCCGATACAATGTAGCATCAACTGTGGGAGTAGTGCAACTGGTAGATAATACAACACCTGACTGAAATGGTGTAGGGGCAGGCTTACAATCAGCCATGCCAAATCTCTGAAGAAAATCAAGAGCATACTTCTGCTGAAAAATGAAGATCCCCTCAATAGTCTGGCGAACCTGAAGACCAAGGAAGTAGTGCAGAAGACCAAGATCGGTCATATCAAAGCGCTCCATCAATGCTTGTTGAATACTTTGGATCATGGAGATAGAATTGCCTGTGAGAATCAAATCATCCACATAAAGCATAAGGATCAAAAGATCATCTCCATGTCTCTGAGTGTAAACTGTAGGGTCAGAATGGCATTGTGTGAAATTGGAGGAAAGTAGCAAACTATCCATCTTCTCATACCAAGCCCTAGGAGCTTGTTTGAGACCATATAATGAACGATGAAGCCTGCAAACAAGTGAAGAGTCCTGCACAAAACCTGGAGGCTACTCCATGTAGATCTCTTCATGAAGATCACCGTACAAGAAGGCACTCTTCACATCCATCTGATACACTGACCATCCTTGAGATGCAGTAAGAGAAAGTACAAGATGAATGGAATCCATCTTGGTGATAGGAGAAAAGGTCTCAGAGTAGTCAATACCCTCAACCTGAGAAAACCCCTTAGCAACAAGATGAGCCTTGTACTTGTCTATAGAACCATTAGCTGCATATTTGGTGCAGTACACCCACTTGCACCGAACCAATTTTCTTCCCTTAGGAAGAGGAACAAGATCCCAAGTATGATTCTTCATTAAAGAAGAATACTCCTCAACCATTGCACTATCCCACTTTGGAATAGCTGCGACATCTAAAAACTTCTAAGGATCCGTGGAAATAGCATGACTCAAAAGATTGATACCTGTTGTCTGTGAGTGAGTGTGGTGAGTATCTGTGGGATCACCAATAAGAGTACCAGCCTCCTCAAGAGTAGTGCGGGCCCATCAGAGCAAAATTGGTGCTTGAGGAGGTGGTAAGGTAGGACCTTCATCAGTATCATCCTGAAGAAGCAAAACAACCTCAAGTGATGATGAAGAATCTGGAGTATGTAGTGAGGAAGAAGAAGTGGAGGAGGAATCCACTTGTGTGAAGGACTCATCAACATGGACATCTCTACAAAAGTAGACATCTTGAGTGACAGGATCAAACAACCTATAAGCCTTCATATCCTCACAATAGCCAACAAAAATTTAAGGTTGACTCTTCTTCTCCATAGCCTTACGCCGACCATTCTGAATGAATGCCCAACCCTCACTACTAAATACTCTGAGGAAGGATACATTAGGCTTGACATGGGACCAAGCCTCCTCAGGAGTCATATGCTGCACTACCTTGTGAGGCATATGATTTTGAATATAGTTGGCACAATTGACTGCTTCATCCCAAAAGGTGGGATCCATAGACCTAGACTGTAGCATGCAATTTACCATTTCCTGTAATGTCTTGTTCTTTCTCTTAACCACACCATTCTACTGAGGAGTGTAAGGAACTAAAAACTGATGCTGAATTCCATGCTCACTATAGAAATCCTGAAAAGCTTGGTTCACATATTCCCCCCCATTATCTATGCGTATCCGTCGAAGAGAAAGACCTGACTGCTTCTCCACAAACGCCTTGTATGTCCTGAATGTATCAAAAACATCACTTTTGTACTTAAGAAAGTACACCCATGTGTGTCGTGAGAAATCATCAATGAAAGTGAGCACATACTTGGCCCCTGAAAATGAAGGAGTTGGAAAAGACATGAGATCACTATGAACCAACTCCAAGGGTGCCGAAGCTCGTGTAAACTGACCCTTAGGAAAGGGATCCTGATGATGTTTGCCAAGTACACAACCTGGACAAACTCCCTCTCTACAAGAAATCTTAGGTAGGCCAACAACCAACTTCTTTGTGCTCATCTGCTGAAGATAACTGTAATTCAGATGTCCAAATCTCTCATGCCAGAGCTTGCTCAAGGCATCGGCATGTGCTATAAGAGATGATCCTGATGAAGACTCAAATCCATCAAATCTGTATAGTTGAGATGTATGATCCACTCTCCCTATAGTAACAACTATCTCAGGATCCTGTAGCTATCTAATAACCACATTGTGAGGAGTAAACTCAACTTTCTTCCCATCCCCAAAATGACAAATCTGATATATGGATAGAAGATTTGTAGAAATCTTAGGAACAAAAAGAACATCTTCAATGCAACCATCTTGCAATTGAATGGTGCCTGTCCCCATGACTGAAATCTATGAAGAGTTCCCCACTGCAATCTGAGAAGTGCTAGTAATAGAAAAAGTCTCAAGTAGATCAAGTGAATTGGTCATATGATGTGAAGCACCTAAATCAAGTATCTAGCTATCTGAAGATGCAAGAAAGCCATGTGCCAAAAGAGCATGTCCTTTGCCTATAGAGGAGAGCTTGGGAAGAGAAATCTTGTGCTTCTTCATAGATTCCTCCAAAGCCTCTAACCTCTTGAAACAATGAGACTCATCATGACCTGTTACACCACAAAAAGAACAAGTGCCACCTTTCTTCTTTTGTCTTGGGGGAAGACTCACCAGATTTGGAAGGATTAGATGGAGGAGTGGGCTTCTGATCATTCTTCGGCTTTGGTTTGAAGGGAGACTCACTACCTGAAGGAGATTCTATCTTGGACTTCTTCTTATTCTTACCTTTACCCTTGGAAGATGAGGCCATCAAGGCTTGACTCTTAAAACTAGGAAGTGCATCCATTTGAAGTAACTTGGTTTGCTCCCTAGTAAGATGCTCACAAAATAGCTCAAAGCTAGGCATCTTAAAGTCTTTCCCAAAGGCATCCATAGTAGAATAGAAGGTAGATGAAAATACTTGAAATGGGCCCTTCAACTTTGACAAAATCAAGAAGATACATTCCTTTTCAGTTTTATCATGCCCACATCCTTTCAATTGTGACAAGATCATCTTGAATTTCTCTAGAAAATCTTGGATAGTATGAAAACTATCTAGAGAGAGTGATGTCAATTCTACCTCTAGTTGCAAGATTCAGAATTCATTGATGGTACCATACAATTCTTCAAGTTTATCCCTGTTGTCACGTAGAATTGCACCCTGCTTGGAGAGAGTCCAAGGATTCTAATGACACAATGAGAATGATCTCGAAGTGTGGGACCTTGTGAACTGAGATCAGACCTCTGGAGAAGGCTGGCTTCCTCTCTCTAAGCCTAATGCTTAGAGGAAAACATCTAAACCTAGTGCTAATGCTGCAGGGGAAAAGGGGGAGAAGGAAACATAAATAGAAAATAGGTGGTACACCAGGTTGAATAAAAGAACCCCCACAGAACTTAAAAAATGCACAAAATGACTAGATACAACCAATAAACACACACAGATCAAGCTGATTTTAATAGATGTAAGGAGCAAGAGATGATTAGAAGGAATTAAACATTCACAAATACATCATTCTTAGATCACACAGAGTTAAAATAGCATGAAGAGGTAAAAAAATAGCATGTATTTAATCAGAAGGCAAGGTTCCAGTAGAGGAATGCTCTATTTGGAATCAGAAGCATAGATTACTAAATCTTCCAACCCCTTTTCACATCTCATGTTTATGCATATATAGCATTTTGCATTTGACCTAAGTCTGTTACAATCAATTCTCCCCATGGGCTCTGTCAGAAAATATCATCATCAGAAGGGACGTCCACCTGCAAGAAGTTATGGAATAAAATATCTGGAATCAGGGTAGGTGGAAGATATTTTCGGCCTTGAATGCAAGCAGCTCCATCGTCTATCTTCAATAATGAATACATAAAATATCTGAAGCATGGCAGTTGAGAGATCAGATCTATTATTGATGGCAGATGGGACATATCGCCCCCTTGACAAAGCTTTTACAACACTTTAAATCTCTGACCCTTTGAATTTTCTGTATTTCCATCGATTATGCATTTAAGGGATCTCTGCAAAACTTAATTTGGCCACTGAGATGTCTTGTCACCAAAACTGCACATTCATCCTTAGAGTCGGTGACCATTCCTAATTGAATGTAGATCGTCTGTCAATTTTGTCTTCGTTGCAAGGAGAACCATCATTCGTATGCATACAGACATACAAAAAATGGATTTACTGTGAAAATCATGATGAAGTTAGCATCATATAGAACTTGGGCAAAGAATAGGCCTGGACGAGATCATCATGCTATCAGGTCCTTGAAATCCTTTGATTTTGCACTTCTGTGATTTCTTCACTTTTTTACATTTTGCATATCAAACTGTTTTTCATGTCTTTGAATCTCCCCCTGTACATGCTTTTGTATGTGCAATTGTATATACAATACAATGGCCAATATACAAAAGTGGGTCTTTACCTTTGTATCACCTTTTGCATATATGCCCTTGCCACATGTCATCACTCCATTGGTCACTGAGCTGAACCTGGGACCCACCGCTGAACATTTGCATCCTTATCGGCCATTGGAAAGACCTCAAACTGAGCTACCGATAAGGCTTGTCTTGCCGAAAATCCTTTGTATGTGACTTTGCATATGCGATTGTATATGAGATACAATCGCATGTACATACAATGTGGAAGTCAAAGGATTATCAACTAGAATGGAACTTTAGAACAGGTCCGGCCTTTGCATCTTACCTTTTTGCATATTGGCATATAAATGCACTTCAACATACAACCTGCAGACCCCAAATTGAAGTTTACCAAATTTAATTTCCCAGTTGGGTCCGCATTGTATATCCCTATTGTATCTAACTTTTGTATATGCATTTGTATATGCATACAATCGCATGTACATGCAAAGGCAGACCCCAACATTTTTATAAAGCAAATTGAAATTAACATCGGGTCCAGCCCTTGTATCTTACCTTCTTGTATGTTGCACCGTTTGGACCTTGTACATGCGATATACAACTGCAGACCCCAACGGATAATCTACCACATTTGATTCTTCATCGCATCCAGATTGTATGTATCTCCTTTTGCATCACCCTTTGTATATTGCATATACAATGAGAATATAAAAACAAAACTGCATACAATCGCTTGTACATACAAACATTGCATCTGACCTTTGCATGTGACCTTGTATCTGCCCTTTGTATATTGCCATGTATCTTCCCTTGTATATTGCCTTTGTATCTTCCTTTGTATATACAATTGTATATGCGATTGTATATGCATACAATAGATATACATACAATGATACATACAAAGGTACATACAAAAGAGATCAAGTATAAAACTAAGAATTATATGCAATGGAAGGCACTTGAAGACAAAAGATTTCTAGGTTTTTCTGGGTTTTTGGCAAGGATTCTCTAGGGAAGTTTTTTGGGATTTTTGGCAAGGTAGAGCATGAGTAATTGAAGGATTTAAGACTTTCCTCTTTCTATTTAGGCTTTCTCTGATCAAATTTCTTTGATAGAAAGAGGGGAACAAGAATATTTTGGGGTGAGGCAAAATATGACAACAATCCCAAATTTTCTTAGGTGTTTTACACTCCACAATATGAAACAACAAGTTGTCTGATACATGCAATCCTATGATTCCCATAGCTTCATCTAATTTGTTCTTATAAGAAAATCTTTCAAACTCCTTAGTGAAACCAGGTGGATTATCCTCTAGTATTTGCCAAAGGCCCTTAGATTGTAGTAGTTGTTTCATTTTTAACTTCCATGTGTGGTAATTATGTGGAGTGAGTGGTTTTATTGTCACACTTTCTACCATGTGTAGCAGAAAAAACACCAAGAACCAAAGAGACAAGGGCACTTAAATTGTGCCTTTTCACCCCCCCAAAATATATTAACAATGTGATTGTAACCCCCCCAGCAAAGTACAATGAAAGAATTTGTACAATTGACAAGCTTAAATCAACCGTTTATAACACATGGTGATTTTTACAATTTCTGAGCAAAAAAAGCTTGTCAAGGGAAAAAGCAAAAGTTACAATTAGATTCCTTGCAATTTTCTGAGCAATTTCAAAAAAAATTTCACCAGATTTTGACATCGTATGCAAAAGTTACACCAGTTGCAAGAAAAAGGCAAACTGTGCCTTCAAGCTGCTAAAACTAGCAAAAAATGACAAAGTCTGAAAAAATCACCTATTCCATAGCAAAGTTCACTGAACCACCTTTCTGATGACTATAAGAACGTGAAAATCTGCCACCTAGTTTGCAAGATATGGCAAAAAGAAAAAAGCTCCCTCTTTGTCAAAATTTGCAAAAAAAATCATCCTCGGCTTACATGCGACAAGATAATGACATTATCAGGCGATGGAACGAGCAAGAAAGGTGGAGTAGTTTGTTTGTGAGGGGGTAATGGCCTCCTGCCAAACTGGGCCTCAATCTCTATCTTGGACAAGCAGAAATAATGTGAAAAGTTCTTATGCAATTTCACATTAATAACTCAAATACGATTATCAGATTTACCTCTATCTAGAGCTACCAAGTGTCAACTCAAGATCATGAGATGCTATCTCCCTGCCACACTTCACATGGATGTATTCAAACAAGACTAAGTCCAAAGAATAAATAAGTGGCCAGGTCTTAGAAACAAGCTCGAATGTTTAAGAGGCCATGTGGAAGAGTCCATGAAACATGCCAAAATTAGTGTTTTAAGATGCAGATCATGAAGAGAATTAGGTCGGCCAAAGGAATGATGCCTGAGAACTCCTTTGATTCGGCTTTGGGTGCCTCACCTATGATGATCTGTCCATCTTGTGCATTAACTTCTATCTAGCAGTGAGAAGATCTAAGAAATGCCATAGGGTCCAAGTCTTTGATATCAATGAGTGTGAACCCACGAATTAACTAGGCAGTAGTTAACACATGAGGGACTCTTGAGCTGGGGTTGAGCTGATTTAACATGATCTTCAATGAGTGAATCAATGCCAAGTAAATGGATCTCTGGGTGTCGGTGTTTAATGATCTTGTCAAGGAGCTCGTCCCTCAATAATGGAGTTGTCTTCTCTAAGCGGTGCCAAGGAATAACTAATGCAACTCTAGCGAATGCAAATTCTCCCCTTATTAGTTGTTGTTCTTAGTGATAAATTCTACGCTCATACAACAACGATCCTCCACTCACAAGAATGGTCACTACAGGACTTGGTGAGGCTATTCCACCGATTTAGGTGATCCAAAAGCAAGTCTCAGATCTGATGCTTAAATACTATGCAAAGATGCCCGAACAGGTCCAAAAAAGGTCAAACTAGATCTAAGCAAAAACATCGAAAAAATGATTTGTAGGGGCCAAATAAAAATCAATGCTCAAATAAACAAGGCCCTATTCAAACATGAAGGCTACAAGTTGAATTGATCAAGGCTAAGGATGCTAAGGCTCAGATCTGAAGCGTTGAGATTTTTGACCTCTTGGAGAAAAGACCAACCACCACATTTGCCTTAAAAATCCATGTTGTTCTGCAGACCACTTGAGATATGCAGATCGACACCTTGGAGGAATATGATCACCGATTTTGCTCCATTATGAGATACTGACTATCAATGCATAAGGCATATATACCATGATTTGGTATAGTAGAGGTCTGAATGCTACCAAATCAGGGCTGATGCAAAGAATGACAATGACTAGAATGCCAAAGGTTGAATTGGCCAAAATAATACCATGCGGACCAAAAATTTGACTCAGAACAACAAAAAATAGTCTGCAAAGGCCAGATCTAGGCTCAATCACCCAAAAATAGTTGAATCTAACTATTTCATAGCAAATGATGCAGAAAATGCAGGGGACAGAATTGCCCTCTGCTAAAAAAATTTTGCCTTTTGGACAAACAATTTTCTATAGAAATGCATATAAGAGGCCAAAAAAGTAAAAAAATTACCTATGTCCAAAATCAAGTTTTGGATAGTCGATCCTTACAGATTTGGGTGATCTGAACTCAATGGTGAACTCTGTTTTGAGCCGGATGCACCAACAAAAAAGTTGACGGCAAGATCTCTCAACAAAAATGAGAAGGGGCTTGCAGGATCAAAGCTCTGATGCCATGTTGGAGCAATCAACCACTAGGATCCAATCTGCAAAACCATATAACATTCCACACAAGAGAGACAAGCAAAAAGAATGCTATATTGCCATGATACAACAATGTACTGGATTACATAATGTACAATGAGGCCTTGGTTATAAAGACCAAGGTGAAACACAAGATGTTGTAGTCATGTGAAAAGTGTCTTAATCCTATGACATATGATTGTTATCCCATTTTTCTTTGTCCAGAGTCAAATGGTTAACCTAGTATTTCCTTGAAAATCCTTTTGGAATGTTCCTATAAAGCTTAAAGTGCCAGATTTCCCAAGAACCTCGCCTACCTTACCATTGGAAAGAGCTTGAAAAAATAGGTAGGTTTGCTTTTTACACCACCCTGAAATTTGGCCAAATAAAGAAGTTATTCATGGTCAAAGTTTTGGTCAACATATATTTCAAATGTACATTTGGTGGGCTTGCAAATCTATATCGGCCTTAAAAAATGTCAAGAAAAATAAGTTATGTACATTTTCTGAATGTATATCAGGCCAAGGAAATGCATATGCATTTAGGGAATCTTTCACAGGTCCTCGAGAATATTCCTAGTTTGTATATCGGCATATACAAGTAGAAGATGCAAGTAAAACATACAAGGTATAATGTACATTCATCGCATATTCCTCTAAGATTCCTTATTTGTATATGGGAGGTTTGTATATTTGCCTTTGTATTTTCGACATATAAGCAAATATACATTCGCTGAAGGTGCAAGGGAGATGAGCAAATCAAATATACATTGAAGATTCCCCAAAATATTCTGCGCTTGCATATCAAGGGCTTGTATATTGCTTTGTATGTTCGCACATACAAGCGGATATAGAGATACATCGCGGGCATATTTTGTAAAGATTCCCTGTTTGTATGTGAAAGAGGTTTGCATATTGTGTTTGCATATTTAACATACAAGGTGCAAATGTACATTTGCTACAGTGTCGCGGGGAAAATATACAAAGGCATTTGTATATCGCCAACATAGAAAAGGTGGGGTCCATGCATATACAAGGAGGATTGTATGTTTCGACATACAAAGGATCTCGTGAACAGTGGCTTGTATATCACACATATACAAAGAGATATACAAAAGGAAGTGATACAAGCCGGACTCGACAGGGCAATCAAATATACTTGCTCGTCTTTTGGGGTCCGACTTGTATGTATATGGCGCTTGTATATTCGTATATACAAGCAAATATACCATGGCAACATGCAAGCCGGATTTCAAAAGGTGTTTCCAGTTTACTTCATAAGGGGTTGGAGTCCATAACTTGCATGTATATGGACTTGTATATTCACATATACAAGTCAAAGATACAAATGAAATATACAAGGCAGATTTCAATCGAAGATCAAGTTCGGCACATAAAGGTTTTAGGTCCGCCTTGTATGTATAGGTGTTTGTATATTTGCATATACAAAGAAATGTACAAGGAGAAAATATACAAGCTAAACTTGGCAGAACAATGAAATGCAGCTGATGGTCATTTTGGGGTCCACTTTGTATAAAAGGTGATTGTATGTTTTGACATACAAAGGAGTAGATACAAAGATATATGCTGGGCGATTTCAGGAGGTGGGGCCTGCATATACAAGGGGAAATTGTATGTATATACAATTTTGAAATACAAAGGGATGTACAAGGCCCGATATGCAAAGCACCATGTATATGCAAAGGAGTTGCAGAGAAAGGTTTTTTGAATACTGATTCAGGCGACAAATGCAAGCGATATACACAGAGATGCAAAAGTGATATATACAGGCAGTTGACCAAATCTTTGACCACCTGTATCTCCTCCATTTTGGTGAATTTCAACTTGCTGTAAGAGGCAAAGTTGCATATTTTGGTCCCCTCTTTCATTTGGCAAGGTTTTTCAGGAGTTTTGTCACTTTTTCAAATTTAGATCTGGAGTTGCATATTTTGAACGACTGGACATTTCAGCAACTTCTTGAACGAGATATAGATAGTTTTTACATTCATTGCTGTAGGTAATGGAAGCTGCTCGCATTCATGATCAAAATATATCCTCACTGATGCATTGGCTGAAGATTGGCGATGAGTAAGCAGCTTCAATAAAGACTTGAAATATCTCCTATCTGCCCAACGCTAGATTTTGACGCCATAGTTGTTGCAGCTGGACAGTCTTTAAGGGCAGATATTTTTCTGTTCTAGCTCATAGAGCAAATTTTGTAGCCACCCTAGGATAGTTTGGAATGCTATATATAGGCATTCGAATGTTGTAAATAAGGTTGGAACTTTTTAGCATACACGTTTTTCTATTTCCAAACAGAGTTTTCATGTACTGTAACCTTGCCTTTTCATCAAATATATGCAAGTTATTTTACCTCCTTTGCTAAATTTTCTAGTTCTGTGTGAATCTGCATGAGGTTGTCTATGAACATTCTGTTCCTCTCAGCCATATTGCTCCTTACCTCTGCTATAATCATCTAATCTATGTATGTTTACTTGCTGCATCTGATTATACTATGCATTTTCTCAGTGTTGTGGAAGTCTCTTTTAATCTGTCTGGTGCATCACCCTTTATTTTTCAAGTGTTCTATTTCATTTCCATTACAAGCATTCCCTCTCCCTTTTTCCCCTCAAAATTCAGTAGTTTTAGGTGATAACTAGACAAGGAAGACGACCTTCTCTGGAGGTTTGGTCTCATTTAGCAAAGTCCCACACTTAGAGATCATTCCCATGTTATTCCAGTTTGCAGAGGTTTCACAACTGTATGCAAGGGTGCAAAACTGGGTGATAACAATGACAACTATAGGATAAGATGACAACTATCAACAACAACTATCAACAACTAGACAAACTAGAAACATCTAGAAGACAACTAGAATGCTTCTTAAGTCAACTTAAGATGTGAACATGTGTGTGAGTATTATTTAACTAATAAATAGTTAAATAATATGAATTATCCACACAACAAAGGTTAAACCAGATAGGTAATAACCTTGTTCACACCAACACAAGCTAGAGTAGATATTGGTGACTACAGTGATCAGAGCGAGGGTATTACTAAAGAAGAATTTCCCTCATCAACATCTACTGATAATACAGAGAGGATCTTCCAAACAATGGCTGATGCAGTGGATGATCCACTAGAACATGTGACTTTTGAATTTCTAATTACCAACCAAGAGAGGGTTGCTGCTCTAAAGAATATACTTCCTTCAACATTGCCAGTCTTGTATGGTTTGGTGACTGAGGATCTAGATACATTATTGTTTGAGTTTGATGTCCTATGTAGAAGCTATGACTACACAATTGATGCTCATAGGCTCAAGCTATTTCCTACTACTTATCCTATCTATTATTGTTACGAGATTATTGCAGAGGAATTGATAGGAGAAGATATGGTATTTTCAAGATGACTCAAAAAGAGGATGAACCATTCAAAGATTATGCAAAAAGATTCCAATTCTGCCTAAAGAAAAACCCACAAAATCGACTCTCAATGGAATCCTTGAAACTTGTATTTTTGAGAGGAGTCAATAATGACTGCATGGATGCCCCTTAATCTTATTGGCACATGAGATGTGTCTCAATTACCCTTTGATGATATCTATAAAATTTGCAGGAACTACGTAAGGTCCTTTACCAAGAAGATAAGGGGGGAAAGAACATCTACCATTAGCAAGACATCTAATACTCAAAAAGGATCAACCATTGGAAGATTATGTAGAAAGGTTCCAATTCTGCCTAAAGAAAAATTGTCATGTCTCATTTTTGTGGGCTATATAATTATTCTAGATTAGTAAACATTTGCTATGAATGTTTTACTTTGAGTAAATTCCATGTGTGTGAAGGTAATTATCATGAAGTTATATTTACGTAAATTGGAAAGTTGATTCAAATATTAAATATTATTAATGTGATTATAATGTTTTGCTTCAGCTATGTTTTGGGGAACTAACCTATTGATGTCAAGTTGAGTGTGAATGAATGTAGGTACTCGTCGAAGATGAGAACATGGTTGAGGTAGAGATGTTCTAGCCACTCGGCAAGAACTGTATGGGATGGATAAACTTGATGCACTCACACACTCACATAGTCTCATATTGCATTTTCAATGGATTTATATTGCATTATTGTATGGATAATAAAATGCGATTGATGGTTAGATACTTAGAAAAATATTGTGTTTGAATTGCTACAATAAGTTTATTTTGAATGTATAATTTAGTCATAAATATTAATGTTCTTTTGATTTATAATTAAAATTGTGTGTTTTATATTATTTAATAATAAATAAATAATGCTTTCCTATTTATATAAATATTATTGTTAGGAAGACAATATCTAGATTAGACTTAAATCATATATATAATTTTAAATACTACTTGTTTTATTAAAAGAAATGAGTATTCCTTATTTAAAAGTAGGTAATTTGCTTTATTATTATGATTATTATATTTAGAAAATCTAAATTAAAGAATGGAAAGAAAGCTTGGTCATGCAAACAAATGAAAAACTAGAGTTATTAAAAAAACAAAGAAACCTAAACCTAATGCCAATATTAGACGAGATTTTAAATAAAACAATAGGCGGCAGAAGGAAGGATTATCATTCTTTTTCTGAGTGATGACAGGGTAGAGAAACAAAGATTGGAACCATGTTTTTGCAACAACAGATAGGAGGATGCCATTATTTCTGTATCCAATGATAGGAGTGATGGAGGGTGATTGTCATTGATGTCAAACTAGTAAAGGTGTTGTGATGTGTTGATGTCCTGGATGTTGATGATAGTCATGTGCTTCGGGAGATGATATTGATCATACAAAAGTTCACATGGTTCACATGCATGATGCATGTTCATGTTCAAGCAATGATGATGCAGGTTCAGTAGAATTGTTGTGTGGACCAATGTCAATATAAGGATGTTAGTCTTAGGAGTTGGAAGATCAAAGTTATCCCCTCATGTTCAAGTGATGCTTCATGTGATTTTTGGTGTGTCTTATTGTAACACAGATGTCTAGGGTTGATGATCATATCTAATTCTTTGTTGAGCTACTTTAGATGTTGGTTTGTCAATGTCTATTAGTGGTTATAGTGCTATTGATATTGAGGCACAATGTTGATGCAAAGGTCAAATGAAAAATGAAATTTACCATGATCTATGCAAAAGCCTAGTTTGTACATTGCATTAAAAGGTCTATCATCTAGTTTGTATGATGATATTCACAGATCATCTACATAAAAATTTCAATACAGGATTGAAGTCTCTTTATGGTAATTAAGCGTTTCAAAAGGATGAAAAGATAACCCTAAAGTCAAGTTCAAAAATTCTAAATTCTAACTCTCTTGCGAAAACCTAAACATTTGCTTCTAATGTCTAAAGGTGGTGGGTTCACTTTTTCTTTTAATTCTTTAGTGACTTACTATCCTAAGTCACATCCACTAATGTTGACATATTAAAGGGGTCTTGGAACATTCTCCCATCGGCCTTTTCATCTTTCTTTACCAACACCATCAGTTACCTCCTTTGAGCGTGGGGCACCAATAGTGAATCAAAGGATCAAATTTAAAATGAAGTGAGTGGGGTTTTCAATATCTAAGACTGACATTCAAGCTTTGATCTCCTCCCTCGAGCTTCCATATTGACATGCAGCTGGCCATCAGTTCAATACTACTGCAGTTTTCTTTTTTTTTAATGACTAATTTAGACTATTTCAAAAGGCAATTTTTGTGAGATTTAAAAGATTATTTTAAGAAAATCTTTTTTTATTTTTACAAATTACTCTTGAGGCTTTGGAGATTTTAATGGAGGAGTCTTCATTTTTTTAAATAAGAAAGTTTTTTTGTGGAGAGATAATTATAGAACTTGCAGAATATTTTGTGGGGTCTGAGATAATCAAGAAGTTTTTTTTCTCTTTCATAGGCAGATTGACAAAATACTATTGAAGATTTTTTATGGTCTTTATTTTATGAAGATGGTAATTGCAGAGAAGATGAAGAGATTGAAGAATATTGAAGAGTTATTTTTGAGAAGAAGAAAATAAATTTGAGAGATAGAGGAATGTGAATGGTCTTGCAAAGAAGAGTATGATCTTATTTTTTTGCAAGTTCTTCATAGAGGAAAAATGAATTAGAGAGAAAATAAATATGAAAGGTCTTCATGAAGATGAATTGGTGTATTATTTTTATCAGTGTAGATTGAGAATTTTTATGATTTCTAATTTTTAAATGGTGAAGATGAATATGCAGAGGAGAGGAATATCAAAAGACATTCTATTTATCATTTTATTGCTGGTGCTTGGAAAAATATAATTGTAGGAATGACACATTGAGATGAAGATATGTTATGGCAAAAATCATGTTATGATGTGTGTGAATTTTTAAGAGAAAAATGACAAAGGGTCAAAGAATTTTGCTTGAAGATGAATTAGGGTATGAAGATAATTTTTCAGTGAAAAAGACAAAATGTAGATGTTGATTCTTGAATAGAGGAAGACATTTTAAATTGTAGAGATTGTAATGTGTAGGTGATTGATTGTCATGTGTATTAGAAGCTTGGTTGATCATATTATGAATGAAAAGAATTTTGTCCAGAGAGTACAAAAGGAGAGATAAGTTTTTGTGAAGAAGTGAATCAGGGAAACCCCCTAAATTATTTTCTTGTGTCCAAGGTAATTGAATGTATTGTATGCCAGTGAAACTTTGTATGCCAGTGAGGCTTTGTAATTGGAAGATTCAGTTAAGCCAGTGAGGAAAAATTTTCAGAGTGGTTTTTTTATCCCTATGAGGGTTTTCCACTCATCAAAAACATGTGTTATGGTTTATGTCATTTGTATTTATATGTGTGTGTCTTATTGTTTTTCTCATAAGGCCCTATTCATACTATTCATCTTCATACTTGTGCATATGTGTTTGATGGATTATTGAAGTCTCTCTCACATTTTCTATCTTGTATATTAAAAGGTACAAAAGATGTTAAAAATAATACAACACTAATTCACCCCCCCTCTCAGTGTTGTCCTATACTCCAACAAGGAGGCAACAGTAAACGGAAGCGACAAAGGCAGATTCAACCCTCTTTCTCTGCTAAGATTTTGGGTATTCTTCCTGATTTATTTGCAATAAAAATATCATTTTATATGGCTATTATACGGTAATATTTTAGCCTATCTCTGAAGGTATTGGATTCCTAAAAACTAAGATCAATATGCCTGCATAGCTCAAACCTGCATTCATTTCCTCTTGGTTGGCCTGACCCCTCTTGGATGGCCTTTTCATTTTGACCATTGGTTGTGCTTTTTCTGTTCCTGTCGCCAACCCTCTTTTACCACGACCTATCAAATGATTACGCTTTAAAAATAGAATTATAAAATTTCCATTATCCTTGGTCGCTGGTCTAAACTATATTTTATCATTACCATAGCTTGTGTCTTTCTCTATTTTAGCTTTTAGAAATTATTCTCATTGTTTGAGGCATCTCTTATTAAACTAGACGGTAGAGAAATAATTCATTATTGCAGATCTATTTTAATGTTTTTGACAGTATTATTCCATACTTTTGTAAACCTTAATTCTTTACCTATAGCCTATGCTTTACCACTATCCTGAAATTCTTTTGAAACATTCCTGTCACAATCTTTGTATTGTTGTTTCAGACTTCCCATAAGATCTTGTAGCCTGATTTAATTTCCTATAGTTTTCTATTATCCCTATCGCCATTATACAAGTTCCTATAGAAGATATGTGTTGTTATCTATAGTTGACATAAGCTCCTGTAGCTCCAATAATTTGCTTCTGTAGTTTTATTTTAAACTCTTTAAAATAGTGATGTTATTTCACATAATAGAGATAGTTGATTTTGTTATTATAATCTATGCTTATTTAATGCTAAAACTAGTCATAAATTCTTATTTAAAGACTCTTTAAATTGTGAAATCATAAACGAATATTGGGAAGAGTTAAACATAGAATCTTCAAACCTTTTGATAACAAATTACTATTAAAGATTATAACCAGATTATTGACTCCATATTTATACTTGCATAAATGAATGAATGAGTGATGTTCTAATTATTGTTTATTGAAAGTGTATCTTCATGATTTTTGCTTTGAAAAGGGAATTTTCAGATGATTTCTAGGTGAAATGGGTTGTTATTTTCTCTTATTTTCTTATATCCTTTTTATTTATTTCTTGGGGAAGAGAAGTAGATTCTTATCTAGGAATGTGTTTGGGTTACTTTTGGGCTAGGATGCTAATTGTGGATTATCAAAGATGGCTTTTCCTCTTTTCAAGAATTAACCGATTACAATGTTTAAAAGGTTTAGATCTAAATGAGTTGTCATTGAAAAAGATGACTATTTGTCTAGAAAAATTTATTAATATATATCTCTTCCACATCCTATTGTGAGACAATTTGCATTTCATTATTTAGAATTGCACATTAGACATCAGGTTGCATTGGGTTTTCCCACCTGCTAGTTGTTCTAGGTAGCTAGACATTTTGTGTAGGGTTGAGTTTCCTTCGTGTCATGAAGGGA
This sequence comes from Cunninghamia lanceolata, assembly GCA_027924645.1. Taxonomy (NCBI): domain Eukaryota; kingdom Viridiplantae; phylum Streptophyta; class Pinopsida; order Cupressales; family Cupressaceae; genus Cunninghamia; species Cunninghamia lanceolata. The sequence continues at coordinate 985,584 of BSBN01000938.1, read as the reverse complement.
TCTAGGGAAGTGTAATTGCTTCATGGTTGGGTGGAAAAGCTCCTAAGCCATGTTCCTGTCTCTCGGCTTGCAAGAGAACTATTTAGTGGAAAATTTGGTAGCTTTGTCTCAACTAGGTTAAGTACTACTATTTTACCAAACTAAACATTGGGGGGACAAGGATTGAGTATGAGGTTAAACTACAAGTTGCTTGTCTACTCCTTATGCTCGTGGTATCTGATTTCAAGAGCCTAACTAAGGTTTTTTTAAGTGTCTTGCTCATAAACTAAGAAAACCCTAATTATGCCTTAAATCAGAGATATTCAGAAACTGATAGTGAAATAGGCAAGAGTGATCACAAAAATGTAGAGAAAGAGTTCCAGAGACTGTGTACCTAGATTTTGAGAGCTGACTGGACTAGGGCACCCGCTCCTTAGTCCCGAAAGTTCTTGAAACTAGAAATCTTCTGTATAGGCTATTTAGCTCTCCTGAATGGCTTCCAAATCCAAAAAATTATAGCCAGTTGGACTAGGACGTCCACTCTTTCTTCCCGCAAGTGTCGAAATTTGAAAATGCAAAAGTCTATGATGACTGTACCTGCAATATCCTCCTTTCTATAGCTTCTTTCTACTAGAACCTACAAAATATGATATGCACCTACAAAAGAAGGAGAAAGATGTTGTGGCTATATAGGAGCTTGCCTCGGTCAAGCCCCGTCTTTGGCATTTCTACCTCAATAATAGCTAGAGATAAAGATTTGTAGAAGTATGTGCAAACCTTACAATGTGTATGCAAAAATATCAAACCCTAGATGTCTCAAGCTAGGGAAGATCAACAACTTGCTTTTAATCAATAAGCACATACAATTTCACCTCAAGGAGATGAAAACAAATGAAGACTCGCATGAACAAGAAGGCGAATCAACAATGTCTGCAGAGGATCTCCAAGCTTGATGTTGGGGGCTTCAACCCTTCTCTTGATCATGCAAAGAGTGTACAGACCCTAGGAAGAGCAAGATAGTCTCAAGATCTTGATTCCTAATCTCCAACCATTGTCTCCATGATAGCAAATATATAATACTTTGAAGAGCTTCAACAAGTCACTGATCTTCAAAGGTAATTTTAGCAGAGTTTTGACATCAATCTTGCATAAGATTTATGTGTGTTAAAATAATTTTCAAATGTCTTTTTATATCTAGCTTTAGGGAAATTTAAATTTTGAAATAACATCTCGATATCATGCGAAAACTGAGAATTTGAAAACAGAATCCCAAGGCACTCGGCGGGAGCTGACATCCTGCCAAAATTCAAAATCCCAGGAAACAAGGAAGGACTAGGGTGCGAACGCCCATGTCCAAGCCCCCAATTTCCACTCAGATCTACTTTTTGGGGGTCCCAAGGACCTGTAATTCAAAGTCCCTTTTTAGGTTCCATCAAAAGGTTACCTCAAAAGGTGAACATTTTGCAACTAGACTTAGTCAATCAGGGTTTCGGAAGGTCAGAAAGAACAAGGGTTGAGAGGTCACCCAAAGTGAGGAGCTAAATTGAGGGAAATTGTACCATACCATGTAGGAGGACAATTTCTGACATTACATTTAACCCCCACTTTAGTGGCCATATAACACTACGTGCATATGAAACTAAAGGAAAGTAAATATGTCAATCATGAAAAGGATACCCAAATGGATACTATAGAGGAAGCTGAAGTGTTGTTGCTGAGAAGGAAGGAGCCCTCAAGTCTGTAATCCTTCAAGACCACAATGTCAGGAACCACAACTTGTAAAGGAACACTTGTCAGAAAAATCAAAACCAAATCAACCTGCAACCACCAGCAATGAGTTAGTACAAAAATGCTAAGGGGGTTGAGTGATGAGACATGATGAGGGAGGAAATCAAGGGAGATATATGCCCCCCTTGTTTCTTCTTGCTTAGTCTGAGAGTAGAAACAAAGAGATATCCATGTGCGTCGATTTTAGGAAACTTGATGAGAAATGTGTTACAAGGGTCATTTGAAGAAACAACACTCAAACATAGCACATTGGGTTTGAAAGAGAGTGGAACCAAGATTCTAGCACAACAAATGGCACAAAAATCAGAGTTCGACAGCTCAAGATAAGGGCTCAAGAGTAAAAGTGATCAATCTTGCACCTAGGGATAGGAATTCTCACTCATTTACTTTATGTAAAGTGGAGTTGTCACTTATCACTTACTCATTCCGTTTCTTATCATTGTAGAAAAGTAGAGGAGAGAGAAAAGGAGAATAAGAGGATGACCATGCCAAGCCGACGCCTGTATTAGCCACCCCGACTGGAGATGCTCTAAGCCCGAGTAGAGGAGAGGTGTTTCGAGGCTGAGCTAGGGTCCTAGTTTTGTGCTTCTGTCATCTTTTAGTTTACTTTTTGTTTTGACTTTGTCATTTACTATACCAAGAGGGAGGAATGGACAGGGGTCCCTGAGAGGGGCACTTGGGTCCACCTAGGGCGCCAGAGTCTCTTTGGGGTCCCTAGTCCCACAGGGGCGCCAGTGTCCCTTTGGGGTACCCTAGTCTTCCTGGGGTGCCTGAGTCCACAGAGGACACAGGGCCTAGGCACATGCACTCTTTTTCTGTCTTTGATAGCTACTTTCAGATTCAGGTGAGATTTTGATGTTTTTGCTTACTTTTTTATCTGTAGGACATCCCTAAGTTACGTGAGCACACAGGTGGTCACTTGATGGCACTTCTATGAGAGCATTCCAGTTCATTGTCCACTACACAGAGAGAGAACCTACAGATGGTGGGCCTATGGTGGGTGTTTGATATGCCCATAATCAGATTCCACTACACTATGTTGATGGTACTGATGGAGAGATGGGATGTAGATGCATCCACATTCCACTTACCTATGGGTGAGATGACCATCACGCTAGAGGATGTGTACAGGATCCTTCAACTTCCCATCTGAGGGGAGATAGTGAGGATAGTAGGACATTGCTCAACAAGGTACACCAGCAAGAGTCAGCTATATTACTTTGGTTTCATTATTTCTCAAGCAGAGTGAGGACACATTCAACTCCAACTTCTAGAGCAGGGATGCGGTGACATTCCCTTGCTATGGAGGATTATGATAGTCATAGTCGCATTAACCATCGTACTAGATGGACGAGGCACTCACCTACATGGGGGTCTCATTCACACAATTAGGGAGATGGAGGAGCATCAAATGGTCTATGCATGGGCGTGCGGTATGCTTGCTCACCTTTATCGCAACCTGGGGAAATATGTTCACTATGAGATGCATAATTTGATGATCTGCACATTACTATAGGTTTGAGCTTTTGAGCACATCAGGTGCACATGACCGGTGGGTTATCCTATAGATGCAACATTCACCCATCCACGTGTTTATGCCTATCCACTAGTCAGGTGTTAGAGGCACAGTAATCTGCTCTACTAGAGTGTTGTTTTTGAAAGATTACAGCCTGACGACATCATCTGGAGACCATATAATGGCTACATCAGATGGCCTAGCCAGTAGAGGTAGTTAGTGAGGATGCAGAGGGATCAGCTGATGGCTAGTTGCCTCAATCATGTCATGGCTTGTTTCTTTTTTGATAGGGTGGCATGACAGTTTAGACAGATGCAGGATATTCCCACGGTTTGTCCAAGCTACGCGTGTGCTGCTCGTAGTGTAGTCAGGGTAAATACCATCTGACAATCGATAGAAGCATACGTGCGACTTAGCGATGAGGAGAGTCCTGAGGACATAGAGTTTGTGTCAGACATAGATGATGTCGATTGTACCCAAGCATATTAGACCTAGTGTCACACAGCGCAACTTGCTCCTATCTTTCCACCTGGTCACCCTACAAGTGATGCTTGACCTTGGGTCGGTCATGCTAGTGACATAGGGGTAGAGAACTGTTTAGGGGAAAATTGGATTTGTTAATGTTCTAGATTTTAGATGTTTAAATCCTCCTTTCCACCATACATTCAAGGATCTAGGGTCAAGTGGCAAGCACTATCATACCATAGGTCACTTGCAGATGTAGGGAAACTTGGATTAGGGAATTCAATTATCAATTTTCCTTCTCCTATGCTCAATTGACCATTAAAACCCTAATTATGCAAATATGACAACAAATTGATGAAAGAAAGAAAGATCTTGCAAACAGGAATAAAATACCAAATCACAGAATACTTGTTTTCGGGGTTCTAAAGCGGAATAATCGGGGACACTGGAGTGGGCGCCCAAGTCTAAGGTACCTACTTTTTCATGGAATCTGGACCTCCTTCTGACACTAATCAGCCATGTAACTTCTATTTTTGGAGATCTATCTACGGAGGACACTAGAGCAAGCACCTAAGTCCTAGAAGTGCTCCCGTGTCTGACTTTTCTTTAGATCCTGAATCCTTGATGCCTGCCAATCCTTCCTACAACTCCACTTTTCCCAAATGCGACACTTGTAACCTACAATCACAAAACTTGGTTTGGGGGTTGTGGTGTTTAGAGGCTTGCCTCAGTCAAGCCCCGGAGGACACTTAAGTCTCCAAACACCATTGTCAGATAAAGAGTGCATGCCCTTATGAGGTGAAGGCAAAAACCAAAGGAATCAATGATGAAAACACAATATTATGTCACCTTGTAGTGAAGCTCTCATGGGAGGAATAATCTCTTCATTCCATGAGGAAATTGATGCTCAAATATGCAAATATCAACACACAAAACACACAAGTCTGCTCTTGCAACACAATGAAAGCCTTGAATCACCTTGAGAATGCCTAGAGTTCACAATGATCATCTAGTTTACAAATGAATGCCTAAAAATGCTTATATATGCAACTATAAGCACTCCCTCCAAGATTTTAAAAATCAAACTTTATCATGTCGGCAAAAGAACCAAATAACGGTCATAAATTGACACCCAAAAATTAGGGCTGCCCCAAAATAAGGCAGGACTAGAGTGTGGGCCCAAGTCTTCCCCTATTTTGGGTAGGGTACAACTCAAGGGATCCCACCTAGGTCCAATTTGCCATGGAACCTAGGTCTTATTCCATCGGGATGCCAAAATATGAACTAAAATGTCCTAAATGCATGCTAAAGACCCTGGAGCTAAACCTTATGAGGGAAAAGCCCCCAAGGGGACATTTTTTAATGTTACATTTAGCCCCCACTTTAATGTATTATAAACACAAGGCCAATACATGCATTAAAGTAAGGTCACAAACACAACAAACACACCAAGCACGGAGAAGACATGCCAATCACATAGAAGATAGTAACAGGCACGCAAAACATGGAGAAGACAGTTACATTCATGTAGAACATGAAGAAGACAGTCAATGCATAGAAGACACATTAATGCATGGAAGATAGAAATGATATCTTTTCTTTTCTTTTTCTCATATATATGAAATGCAAATGCAAGTACTGGAAAGTAAACAAACCTCCCATAATACAGGGTGCACTACCCTAGGGCACAGGTCTCTATATATATGGGTCAACACACATGCAAGACATGCAAAACCTCCCAAAAATGTAGGAAGCACTACTCGAGGGTGCTGGTCTCAGAATATGGAGCAACAAACACACCATACAAGACAAGCACACCAAAACACACACACTTGAAGACATGGAGAAATCACGGCAAATAAGCGATGGAGTGTACCTATTTCTAGGTCCAACACCATCTCAGGCACATTACAGGCACACACCAATGATTGGGCTTCGCCACAACAATCATCGAAAACACGCTTAAGGGTTGAGTTAGTCACAGAACTGCTCCCCACCTCCACAGAGGACTTTTGAAAATGACAGGATGATGCAATCTTCTATGAGAAATACACCATCCCTACCTCCACAGAGGTCTTAAGAAAAAGGATATATGTGATATCTTGCCTCCGCAGAGGGCTTACATGATTGATTGATTGATTGCAAACAAACTCAAGATGCATGATACACTACCCTGGGGTGCAAGTCTTTGCATCTGAGGTCAAACACATTGCTAACATCTATAACAGATAGCTTACCTTATATATGCCCTCACCTTAAGGTGGTTGATATTAGTTATCAATATTAAGCACGTTAAGGTAGGAAGAAAACACACAAGGGAACACATAATTTCATAAAGCCCATGCCCCCTGGAGGTGACATGTACTTTACGATCGCCAAATGTTCCCACAAACACATCCCTGCAAGAAACATGTTAGTGTCTACAAGATCATGATAAACAACAACATCAATGCATATGATTAACCACACAAAGAGCCAAGGTTATACAATGAATTCAGAGTTTGAGGATAATTGTGGGGCTATATCACGAAGCTCTCTAAATCAAGTACCGCCAAGGTTAGATTCAAAGAAAAACAAAGGTGCATGAAGTAGCAGTATTGTTAAGGTTTGTAAATGCGATAGAAACATCATCAAATTCACTACGCAGAAAGCAAAAGTGCTTCCACTAGCCAAGCGTCGGATAAAATATACAACCCCATTGCCATATTAGGAACTAAGTCCATTTTTTGATTGCTCTCAAAAGGGACACTAGGTCTGCATCAGTATAAATGTTTGTCATCATTCGTTCGCTCGATGGAAACACTAGAGCAAGGGAAATAATAAATAAGAGAGGAGAAAACAAGTGTCTTAGGGACAGTCATGTAGGAGGGTGCCCCCAGGTCACCAACCATGATGCTATGTCCGTAAGGCACAACACTCAACAATGAAATAAGAGAGAGCAATTTAGAAGAATGATGATACAAATAGAGGAAGGTCACAACAGAGGCAGTCTCCTGGTATCCCAAACCTTACGGGAGAATCTGAGGTCATCCCAGGAGGCCTAAACAACATATAAAACATCACGGGGGAAGCACATCATGAGAGAGATAAAGGGTTAGAGATACTTACCTGTAGGGCCCCTTTTGGGCTAGAAGTTGTCTCTAAGCAAATCATTGTCGTCATCTTCCCACTCCCTAATGTTGGAGGATAGTAGGACATAAGGTACCTGTAGACACTCAAAATTGTCTAGGTCTTGTTTACACATGACCTTGTATGTCTTTGGCCAAGGTCCTAGTTACACAACACATTGTCGACATGAACTCATATATGTCCCCTAGGTCCTAGTTCATCCTAGTTCATCTCATCTTAATCATCTTCCTAATTAATTAAATAAACCCACTTTATTCAATTAATCCCACTTGATCACATTTCAATTAACTAAATAAATCCCATTTGTTTAGTTAATAATCCCCCTTCACATGTCTCACATAATTCAAATTAAAAATTTGAATTATTCCCTCACCTCTCATCTCATTGCGACACATGTTGCATGTCTCCATCTTCCACTTAATATGCCTTCACATGTCAATCTAATTCAAATTTGAATTAGATTCCCTTTATTCTCCATCGCACACTTGTCATGTGACTACAATCCCTCTTTGAGTGGAAAACCTTAATCCAACCCTAGTCGATCTTGACTGTCCATATCCTCCAACATAACTCTCAATCACAACCGTCCATTCGAATTTGCCCTTTTATATAAAGGTAGCCTCTCTTGTGTCACTTAGAAGGAATCTTCTTCTAGCATCCTTACTCTACCAAATTTTCTTCTGAATCTCTCATCCATCTATCTTGCATTCATCCAATCTTCCATCTATCCATCCCTATCCTATCATTATGCTATTGAATCAAGCAATCAACATTCATATCTTTGGGTAAAGCTAGAGTGCTCTGGGTGCGGCACTCTCCACCTTATCAATGGATCGTGAGTCGATATGAGGTTTGCATTCATTTGATTTGCATTTGATATCATTTACTTCATGTCGATTTTCCATGATTTCAGTACCATAGCCATATTCATATCTTGCCCATCATGTTGTTCATCATTAGGATCATTATTATTTGTTTGAATGTTGGGATCAATGTTTTCTTGTTCAGAGGCAAGGTTTATAGCATAAGCTTGTCTTCATTTTTTTCTTTCTCTTGCTTTTCTATTTCGTCTTCTTTTACCACTTATCTCTTGTAAGATAGGGCTATTCTCTTTCACAGGCTTGTGCAAATGAGAAGATGAAGATGAGAAGATGACAATGATCTCCTGATCCTTGTAAGGATTTTGGGGGAGGAACCTCAACATAGGGACCTTGTCCTTTTGGTCTAAAGTTCTCTTCACATGTGGGTTGTTTATCTTTTGTCATTTCTTGTGTAGGAGGACTAGGTACTGGATATAATAGTTTCACTTTGTAATTTCTATAGCTCAAAAATGTAAAGTCTGTTCGTAGCTCTAATTTGTTGCTAGTATTTTTGTTGCAAAAGTAATCCAATGTGAAGTGTTGTGTAGTTGAAGGTTTGTATGTATTTTGATGAATGACATGCACTTGTCCATTCAAAGGAAATTTAACACATATATAAATAGTTGAAGGAACTACTTTCATAACCTTTAACCAAGGGATTCCAAGTTTTATATCAAAGACCTATCAGAATCAGGGGTACTATCAAACCATTGTTCAACATGTTTCTCAAAGACAGTTACTAACAATGATATCTTACCCAATGGTTTCTTTAAGGTTCTCGTATGTGTTTTAATCATCAAGTTTGAAGGGTTATAGGCACCCTATATTAATTGATTCAAAAAGAGGAATTTTTCAGAGGCAAAATTAGTTATGCAATTAGGATCAATAAGAGTTCCCTCCACATTCTTTCCCATTATTTTCACGGTGATGTAAAGAGGTCCTTCAGAATCACCAATTGTTCTATCATGAGGTGTAAAGACAATTTCAGGTTTGGAAGCCTTTCTTTTCATGTAAGGTCTAGGAGGGAACCTATTTTTGTCATTGTGATTAAAGGCCATGCTCAAATCAATTCCAAACCAGATTTTGAAAGCTTTTCAAAATTGGTGCAAAAGATAAGAGCAAAAATAGCCTAAAATGCTAGATTTTTCAATACTTTTTCAATGCCAATGAATGAAACAAAGGATGTTGTAAGGATTTCAGTCAAGGGAAGCAAGTTATATGTCTGATATCAGTCCAAAACAGCAATATAATCACTCTCAACACACTCTTGATGCAAATCCAAGATAATGCCAAGTCAAAATATAGTGAAAATATGTCAAAATAGACACTTTTTTCACTAAAATTCAATGCAAAAGAGTCATAACAAAGGTTTTTGTGAGGAAAATGATGATAGATAGAAAATAATATCAGTAATAACAGCCACTTGGTGCCAAAATATCCAACACAACATGCTTTTAGTGCCACTTAAGGTAAAACCCTAGTGAAAATATAGCAAAATATGTAATTTTCATGGTTTTTCAATTTCAAGACCTAGCAAAGGAGGTGTTGTAATGAATTTCAGGAGGTACATAAAATACTATCAATAATATCAGTCACTTCAATCCATAAAATTTGTCACAACACGCTTGGAGTGCAGACTAGGTCAAACCCTAGGGCAAAAATAGCCAAAATGTGTAGTTTTTCACCGAATTTTCACTACAAGAGCCCGTTAAAAGGGTCTTGTGAAGATTTTTATGAGGGGAAGCAAATGATTACCTTGATAAAAGAAAATTAATGCAAAAATACCTTTCACAACACACTTATGGTGCAAGTTTGGAGAGTTGATAAGGCCTATTTTAGTGAAAATCATTGTTTTTGAAGCCCTAGATTTGAGATCTTGGGAGTAAATACTATGTGAATGTTTTGAAATCTGATTTATGATGAAAATAACTTACTCTAAGATCTAAAAATGATTTTCAATCTTGAACATGCAAAATGCCCATGCAAATTTAATGAAAATGCATCAAAATTGCTAATTTTTGTTAAAATTTTCTATGTAAAAATGCAAATATTTTAAATCTAAATGCAAATTCACACTAAAATGAAATAATACAGCCAAATGAAAATTTTAATGAGCCTCTAAAATCAGGAGAAAAATTTGATAAAAGATTTTGCCTACTAACCCTAGATTTTGGAATTACTAGATTATATAAAATTGTCAAAATTTCCATAAAACCCTAGCAATTAAATGATGAAAATGCAAGACAAAATTTTGAATTTTTAGATTTTTCTATATTTTATATCAGATCTAATGTAAAAATCATGAATTAGGAAAATTTAGGAAGAACTGATGCAATTTAGTAAGCCAAACAACATAATTTTTTTGTATTTTTCAAAATTTTCAATTTTTTTGATTTTTTCTCAATGCAATGAAATGAATGACCAAATGAATGAATGAAATCAATCCAAATCTGAAGAAAAACACTCAACAAGTTGCAATTTAAGTCCAAAAATATGGGTTCACCAAAATGTTTAGGGGAAAAATGGATTTGATAATGTTCTAGATTTTAGATGTTTAAATCCTCATTTCCACCATACATTCAAGGATCTAGGGTCAAGTGGTGAGCACTATCATACCCTAGGTCACTTGTAGATGTAGTGAAACTTGGATTAGGAATTTAATTATCAATTTTCCTTCTCCTATGCTCAATTGACCATTAAAACCCTAATTATGCAAATACGGCAACAAATTGATGAAAGACAGAAAAAGCTCATGCAAACAGGAATAAAATACCAAATCACAGAATATCTATTTTTAGGGTTCCGAAGAAGAACAATCAGGGACACTAGAGAGGGTGCCCAAGTCCAAGGTACATTCTTTTTCATGGAATTTGGACCTCCTTCTGACACTAATCAACCCTGTAACTTCTGTTTTCAAAGATCTGTCTGTGGAGGACACTAGAGCGAGCATCCAAGTCCTGGAAGTGCTCCTGTGTCTGACTTTTCTTCAGATTCTGAATCCTTGATGCTTGCCAATCCTTCTTGCAACTCCACTTTTACCAAATATGACACATGTAACCTGCAATCACAAGACTTGGTTTGGGGGTTGTGTTTAGAGGCTTGCCTCAGTCAAGCCCCAGAGGACACTTAAGTCTCCGAACACCGTTGTCAGATAAAGAGTGCATGACCTTGTGAGGTAGAGGCAAAAACCAAAGGAATCAATGATGAAAACATAATATTATGTCACCTTGTAGTGAAGCTCTCATGGGAGGAAGAAGCTCTTCATTTAATGAGAAAATTGATGCTCAAATATTCAAATATCAACACACCAAACACACGTTTTCTCTTACAACACAATGAAAGTCTTGAATCACCTTGAGAATGCCTAGAGTTCACAATGATCATCTAGTTTACAAATGAATTCCTAAACATGCCTATATATGCAACTACAAGCACTCCCACCAAGATTTTAAAAATCAAACTTTACCGTGTCGGTAAAAGAACCAAATAACGGTCATAAACTGACACCCAGAAATTAGGGTTGTCCCAAAATAGGGCAGGAATAGGGCATGGGTGCCCAAGTCCTCCCCCTATTTTGGGTAGGGTATAGCTCAAGGGGTCCACCTAGGTCCAATTTTCCATGGAATCTAGGTCTCATTCCATAGGGATGCCAAAATATGAACTAAAATGTCCTAAATGCATGCTAAAGACCTGAGAGCTAAACCTTATGAGGGAAAAGCCCCCAAGTGGACATTTTTCAATGTTACAAGGATGATGTTAGTGATTTTGTAGGACACTACGATCTCGATGAGGATGAGGCAGATGAGTTAGAGGAGGTCCCACCATAGTACATCCTTAGGGTGAGACTACGACAGAGCCAACAAGAGGCAGACGCTAATGAGGAGATTGAGTCGAGACCATGGTCTAGGGCTCGTGGTCCTATTCCTACAGGTGATGCGAGACCTAGTTAGAGAGAGCAGGGGAGTGTAGTAGGTCTGTACCCCTAGCTACAGATCAGACTGCAAAGCTAATCACACCTTCAGTGATCCAAGATGCATCCTAGCGAGATGGAGACCTAGGTTAGGTTTGATTTATTATTTTGATACTTTGTATAGTTCATTATTTGTGATATTTTATATGAGATTCTAATATCTATCTTATCCTCTATTTTGTAGTTGGGATAGACACTTGGCAAGACTGTGTGGGTCATGTCATAGCAGACATAGTACCTACAGATGTCTCAGAGCAACGAGTGTGGTCAAGTTATTCACCACTGTCATCTGTTGGGTGACATGCAGAGATTTGTATGCCTTTCATCTGGTACAGGATTGCTATAGAGGCTATGCTAGAGTAGTCTACATGAGAGAGAGGAGTTTCGATAGAGAGCTGAGTGCACCAAATTTAAGCTTAGGATGCAATGAGAGTAGACGGTAGTGGTGCCTACATCAGAGGGAGAGCCAACTATCAGTGAGTTCTTACTGTGTGAGGTTTGTCAGGCAAGAGCTGACAGAGATAGGGTTCAGTCTGAGAGAGACCAGTACCAAAGGATGTACTAGGAGACACATGAGGAGATGATAGAGATTAGAGGCGAGATCAAGGGGTTATGATTGCAAAGTGCCTCTAAGAGTCATTTGCGATCTGTAGCCACACATAGGCAGGCTTCTGTCACTCGTACACCATGAGGGCCTGAGGGTACTGGAAGTCGAGGCTTAGCTATGTGATATATTTATTTAGGCACTATGACATCCCATTTTGTCCCAAGGGATAGTCGACTCGGATGTATATTTAAAATCAAGGATATATATATGATGTTTATTTCTTTTCATCTATGTGTAATAGTTTTTGATCTATCACATGTGATTTTTGTAAAAATACTACTAGTGATGATATTTAAATGCTATAATTAATGCTATTGTGATATACTAACAATTCTTAAAAGAACATATAGTAATAAGCACAATGATCAATCATTTTACACATAATCCAAATTTTAATTCTATATTCAGTTAATACCAAAGTGATCTAAGTAAAGAATACTTAAGCAGGATACAACAATGATCAATTGAACAAAGATGTAATGTTAAATGAATTAAGACAAAATAATATCTTGTCAAAATTGAAGCTAATCTATGTAATAAATTGGCTTAGGAACATTTAACATTAGATCTTTAAGCATAAAATCTTTTGAGGCGTGCTGCATTAATAGGTTCTTTAAGCGATGTACCTTGCTCATCAGCTAACTTATACACTCCAAATCCAAAGGTTTCAGTAATTATTTACGGTCGAAGCCAATTAGGGCTGAACTTACCTTTTTCACTAGGTGGTACATTTACATTGCGTTGATTTTCATAAAGAATCAGATCCCCAACATTGAATGAACATTCTATGACTTGCGCATTATAGGATCATTGTACACCTTTTTGATAAGCCTTGAAGTGCTCAAGAGCGTTAATTTGCCTTTCGTCAAGCATCTCAAGTTCTTGTAATCTTTTCTCACGTTCCATGTCATCATCCATGATGTCTCTTAGGGAAATTCTTAAGGAAGGAATTTCTAACTCCAAGGGCATTATTGCGTCTATGCCATAGATGAGATTTACGACATATTACTAGTAGATGTTCAAATACTTGTTCTATAAGCCCACAATGCATATGATAATTGAGTATGCCAATCGTTTTGATGTTTATTAACAGTTTTCCATAAAATCTATCCAATAACTTTGTTTAAAGCTTCTGCTTGGCCATTTGATTGAGGATAATAAGGCGTAGAGAAGTAATGTTGTATATGGTATTTTTTGAGGAACTTTTTCACATCCTTGTTCTTAAATGTCATACCATTGTCTGAAACAAGGGAGGAAGGTATTCCAAATCAAGAAATAATGTTGTCTCGTATAAATCGACAGATTACATCAGTGGTTGTAGATCGTAAGGGGACTACTTTGACCCACTTTGTAAAATAATCAGTGGTAGTAATGATAAACATATGCCCTTGAGAGGAGGGTGGGGAAATTTTACCAATTAGATCAAAGCCCCAAATAGAAAAAGGCCACGGTGATACCTGGGCATGAACCTCTTGAGTGGGAGCATAGATTAGGTGTTTATGTTGTTGACATTGTGGGCATCTCTTGATGTAAGCAAAGAAATCTTGTTCCATATGCTGCCAATAGTAGCCCATATGTAACAATTTTTGTACCAATGATTTTCCTCCAAAATGCCATCCACAAGCACTAGAGTGAGCTTCTTCTAAAGCTATCAGAATATCTGAATTACTTAAACATCAGAGTAAGACACCATTGTAACTTCTTCGATATAAGACATTTGACAGTATAATGTATCACATTGCTAGTTTGCATAAACAGATTTGGGCATTCTTAAATGTTGAATTAGGAATAGTTCCATCACGCAAATAATTGAATATATAGGAGAACCATTCATTAGTGTATGTATTACCACAAAGTTCTGTATTTGCAACTATAGGATATTTAATTGTTGGTATTTTAAGATTATGAACAACAAAAGTAAATTTTTCAGGAGAATCATCAGGAGATATAAGGGAAGCTGTGCTTGACATTGCATCCACATGTCGATTATCTTTCCTAGGAATAGTGCTAATTGAATATGATGTGAATTGTTTTAAGAGAGATAATGCCAACTCACGGTATTGAGATAGCTTATCATGTTTAGTTTGATATGATCCCATTATTTGTTTAACAATTAGCTGAGAATCACCATATATTGTAATGTTTTTGATATTAAGAGCCAAGGTTGCACGAAGTCCTATGATAAGAGCTTCGTATTTAGCTATATTGTTTGTGCATAAGAAGTCTAAGCGGTAAGATAGGGGAATCGGCTTACCTACGGGGGGTATCAATATAACACCAACCTCGGAGCCAGTTCGACATTTGATCTGTCAAAGTATAATTCTCATTTTTCATCTGCAGAGATTGTTAAGATTTGGTCGTCAGGGACTACATCCTAATGTTGTGTAGAAAAAGGCGAAGGAGCTTCAACTAATTGATCAGCTAACACTTTCCCTTTAATCCTTTTTTGGGAAATGAACTTGAGATCAAATCCTGTTAGTAACATGATCCATTTAGCAAGACGACCTGATAAATCTATTTTCACAAAGAGATGTTTTAGAGGGTCAAATTTTACCATCACATGCACTTCAGCATTTAAGAGATAGTATCTAAGCTTTTGATTTGCAAACACTAAAGCTAAGAAATTCTTTCTATAATAGTGTACCACACTTCATAATCAAGGAAAGTTTGACTAATGTAATAGATAACGTAGTCCTTGCCTTCAACATTATGTTGTGCTAACAAAGCTGCTAGGGCATTGTTAGATGCTGAGATGTATAACATGAATGGTTTATCAAAGACAGTGGGTTGTAAAATAGGCGAATTAGCTAGATAATCCTTTAAGTCTTCGAAAGCTTTTTGACATATAAAATTCCACTAAAATTTAGAATCCTTCTTCAATAGTTGCGTAAAGGGGCGAGTCCTATCCACGAGTTGTGAGACAAATCGGCGGATGGCCTATATCTTTCCCTACAAACTACAAAGTTAAGATATGTTCTTAGGTATTGGCATATTAACAATTGCATCTATCTTTTTTGTAGCCACTTCAATACTACAGTTTGAGACAATAAATCGTAGTAACTTTCCACTGTCTACACCAAAAACACACTTATGGGGATTCAATCACATATTATTTTTCCTTATGCACTCAAATATTTGTCAAAGATTTGTAGCATGATCCTTACGATGGATAGACTTCACCAAGATGTCATCGACGTAGTCTTCTAAAATATTGTGCATATAATCATGAAATATAAGAGTCATTGCACGTTGATAAGTAGCTCCCACATTCTTAAGTCCAAACGACATGACTACCCAATAGAATGTACCCCAAGGTGTTATAAAAGCTATTTTATATTAGTCTTGAGGATTTATTAAAATTTGATTATATTCTAAAAAACCATCCATGAAAGATAGTAGTTCATGTCTAGCTATGGAATTGACAATTATATTGATATTAGGGAGTGGAAAATCATCTTTTAAAGATGCCAAATTCAAATCTTGGAAATCTATGCACATTCTTATATGACCATCGGGTTTAGTGAAGGCAACAATATTCGAAATCCAAGGTGAATAAACAATAGGTCAGATGAAACTAGCTTGTAGAAGCTTTTCTATCTTAGTTTTAACAAGCAATGCGATCTTAGGATTCATCTTACGAATCTTTTGTTTAAATGGCTTAACATCTAGTTTCAATATGATATTATGCATTACAATATGAGGATCAATGCCGGGCATGTTAGAATACTTCCAAGCAAATAATTTTGAGAATTCATGCAATAACTTAGTCATCTCTTCCTTTTCTTCTGTATTTAAAAAATCACCAATAGGGAGAATTTTTTCAGTGTTATCCTTATCCATGACGACATCAATAGTCTTTACATTGAGGATAGTACTATGGTTTAAGGGATTATATAATTATAGTTGTTATTAAAATTCTCCATTGGGATTTACAGTAGCATTTATTGTGCTAGTAGTTTTTCCAAAATATGTGTCATTGTTTAGATAATAAGGTAGGCCGTGTTTGTGATGATAATGAGGAATATTGTCATAAGCACCCAAGAATTCTACTATTACTTCATCCATTGAGAATACATCCAACAAAAGTGTTCCTAGAGGACAATTAGTGTCGATCATCTTAGGAAATATCAAACTAAGTGTTGATATAGTATTCACATTAAGAGTAGGGCATTTACAGGCTTTGGATTCCTTGAAAGGATTGTATCTAATGCCACTGGAGCAATGTGTCAAAGTAGATTCTATAGGGACTTTGATTCCTTGTTGATTTATACCACAAACTTTACCCATATAATCACACTTTATAAAGGATTCAGAATCCTCAACCATAAAGAGAAACCATTTCCTTAGAAGAAGGTGGAGCTTCATAAGTGTCATAATCAGTAGTGTAAGTAAGGGTATTATCCTTATTTGTTACCAAAGAAGCTTTATGCTTATTGTAGATTAGATGTGCAAATAAGGTAGAAAACAATAAACCAAATGCATAAAACAAGAAGTTATACCTCACATGCAAACCCAATCTCATCAAGGGAGGAAGAAGCCTTTGCACCCAAAACAAGCTCCTAAGACATGATTATCCCTAGACAATAGATTGAATGTGAAATGCTACTCTAATTTGCAACTCACTATTCTAGCTCAAGAGTGATTTTGGCATAATAACTTTGCATAGATTTGGATGATGAAAATGGCTTGGGAGAGGTTTTATTTATAGACTTTTGGAAGGGATTTTGATCCAAGGGTGGAGATTGATTTGGAAGATCAATGGTGGAGGATAAAAGTGATGTGGAGGGCCTAGATTTAATCTTGAATCAATGGAGGGCTAGGAATAAAAGTTAATCTTTTAATCATTTTGGGAAAAGGGGTTATTAAATGAGCATGGGGGTGAAGGATTATTTTGGAATTAAAGATTCATATGGGGGAATGTAAATGAATTAAAAATTCATTTGGGGAAGAGAGGAAATAAATGAGTATGGGTTTGTAAGGAGAATTAAATGTGATGTGGGATGTTTTTAAATAAAAAATTGACTTATGTGGATTTAATTCAATTTTTTATTTGGAAGATGTGGGGAAGGGTGTTAAACAAGGTTTGACCACCCAAATGAGGGGGTTAGAATTAATCAAACATAGGTTTTATTTATTTAATCCTAGGGCTAGGATGAGGTAGGCTAGGGTAGGCAATTAAATAATAGCTATTTAATTGTCTAGGGTAGGGATAGGTCAATTATAGGCTGAATTAATTAGTTAACATAGTTTTAACTAATTAATTGGATTTAGTGAAAAAGGGGAAATTGATTTAATAAATATTGCATATTTATTAAATCATTTGGCTAAGGTTTGGACTATTGAATTAATGAAATTAATTCAATTTTGGGGATAAAATGGTGTGAATTTGGAAAACAAAAGGGGTAATTAATTAAATAAAAAATTAATTAATTGGTTAGAAGGGAAATTGGTGTGTTTAGGGTTGTCGGGAGTTAGTTTGATGGTAGAAGACATTTTTAAGTGTCTACATTTGCCCCTCTTTGATGTGGCATCTGAATCTAGGAGGGAAGTGGCGTCATGTCGAAGAAAAATATGCCCCAGCTACCAGGCAGGTATGAGATGGATAAGGGATGCCCCCTCGAGAGGTCGGTGGGAAAATAAAAATTTTCTGAGTGAGTTCTCGAAAAGGATGCGACGGGAGTGAAAGTTAGATAGGGGATGGGAAAAGACGATGACGGGAAGAAAAATGGAGGAAAAAGGCTGAGATATGCACCCTGGAGGGAAAAGGAGGAGGTGGAAGTATGACACGGCCCACTATATTAGGCAAAGTGGGCCCTTAGAGTGCCACATTTGCACACTTTTGACTTTGGAGAAGAAAGGATGAAGGAGAGATGGCTGACTGCAACCCCCAGTTCCCGCGGCTTCGACACATCTCCGAGTGGTTTCGAGAGTTTGGCCGGGCATCGAACGT
Organism: Cunninghamia lanceolata; assembly: GCA_027924645.1. Taxonomy (NCBI): domain Eukaryota; kingdom Viridiplantae; phylum Streptophyta; class Pinopsida; order Cupressales; family Cupressaceae; genus Cunninghamia; species Cunninghamia lanceolata. Next base: position 967,320 of record BSBN01000938.1, on the reverse strand, counting down.
TGGACCCTCGGTAGGGTCTAACCCTGACTTTGTAATTTTTTTGTTTTACGTGCATTTTTTTTGGGTTTGGGATCTAGGATTGGAGCGCGTAGCGCCAACGGCAAGGTGGATTAGTGCCATCCTCTGGATTGGTGCTATTCGCCAGGGTAGGGTTAGGGCAGTTTGTCACCATTAGGTAGGTGTTTTAGCACTATCATCTGGATTAGCACCATACATAGAAGAATAGGATTCTTAGCATTTTAACACCAAATTGGGGTTAAAGTGGCACTTTTATTTGGAATAGCGCCATCCTGGGGAATAGCGCTATGTTGCATTTTTAGCACTATTGTGTAAATTAGCACTATTCACTGAATTGGCGCTTGCGAGTTTATTGGCGTTATTGTGTAAATTAGCGCCAAAAGGTATAGTGATGCCATTGGGCAAAATGATGCCATGTATAGCGTGCAGTGGCACTATGTCTTGGATTAGCGCAAAGAGGTCAGCGCAGTGGCACTATTTTCTGTATTAGCGCCATTTAGAGGAAATTTTAGTGCCATTGTAAAAATGGCACAAGGGGTTGTCTGTTTTGGTGCCACATGATGCTGGCTATTTAGACATTTAGAAGAAAAGGGGTTGGTTTAGAAGAAGATAGGTAGACATCTAACCAGAATGTTGCGTATGCAGGATACATAGTGATTTATATTACATTCACAAGAGTGATGAGTTCCATCTGTGATGGCACTATTCAACGGTTTTGATGATGCTACGTGGGCTCGACTGGTGAGATTGGGGCTTCTAACAATGGCGTCGATGCTAGTTTTGCGAGCTCATAGAGCTCTGATGATAGCGGTTGTGGAGTGGTATCACTCTGAGACCTGTAGCTTTCTATTGCCGATGGGGGAGATCACCATTACACTTGAGGATGTTTATCACATCCTCAAGCTACCTATTTGAGGCCGACGTGTTAGATATGACATGAGGATGGGGCAGAGTGCCCTAATCAGAGTGTTTGGAGCGAACCACATTGTTCTCTCAGCGGACGGGAGAGAGATGGACTATGAGGGGACACTAGCTGCGGGTGTAGATCCCTTTGCCTTATTCCTATGTGCTTTGATTGGAGGTGTTGTTATGCCTGATAGGCGAGGCAGGGGCTTTCTGGTTGGCTGGGCGGTGATAGAGGGGATGGTGAGGCATGAGACTGTCTATGCCTGGGGACCGGTGATGCTGGGACACTTATACCATGAGATGCACACAGTCACCTACCTTCATGATAGAGCATTGTCAGCTGGAGTTACTCTACTTCATGTATGGATTTGGGAGCACATCCTTGTTACCTGACCGACATGTGGGTATTATCGACGGCCATTTGATGCCTTTGTGTTTTTATACTGGGATGCAGAGTATACGTACACTGGACAGGTATGGTATTGGAGGAGGATATTGGATGATGTGATTAGTGTGACCTGGCGACCATATATTGGCGTAGAGCCATGGCCAGATGATGATATTCATCTCCCTTTTGTGTTTCAGCAGCGGTACCTTATGGGTCGAGGAGGCCATACTATAGATATGTATCTACCCTCGCGGGTCATGTGATAGTTTGGTTTGGTACAGGACACTCCGCAGTAGATGGCGATATTCACGCGGATGCCTCGAGATGTGGCCTATTGGCCTACAGCCATACAGCCACAGGTCGTGCTAGCTAATTTTGGAGCCTTACGACCAGTACGGTGGGATTGGGGGAGCACTATGAGAGATGCAGGGACCACACCTGTATATGATATTTGGTGGCATATGCATCAGCCCACTCGGTTGACGGATCTAGTGGAGGAGGTTACAGGTTCAAGGGGGATGATTCAGATGGAGATGACTCAGATGGGGATGACCACCTAGAGGTGGGGGAGGAGATCATTGAGGATGTCCTCATGGAGATTGGAGATGATGGAGAGGAGAGGTTTGTTGGTAGGGATGGCCAGCCGATAGATGTACTGGCAGCGGTGGCAGCAAGACAGGGGCAGGTGGGGCAACAGGTACCTATACAGCAGGTTCCTATTGAGCAGGTGTAGGTTGGGTTAGGACGACAGCCTAGAGGACCTCGGCGGTGTGGGGGATAGCTGAGGGTGGATAGGAGTGATCTACCCCCACCACAGGTAGTGCAGCAGCAGGTGGTTGGGGGAGGGCAGCAGGCAGGCCCCTCAAGGACAACTGGAGAGGTAGAGGTTGAGAGGTTGACACCTCGTCAGAGGCCGCGAGATGAGGAGGAGATGGAGACCTTGAGAGCACAGGTGGTGAGCTTATAGGAGGCATTGGAGAGCCACAAGGGAGAGTTGGTTCAGTTGCGAGGGCATTGGCCTTATTAGATGGGGCAGATGGATAGGTGGTTGCATTATAGGCATAGTTAGCCCAGGCACAGGGTGATATAGAGGTGTTGACCAGAGAGTGGGATACAACACTCGCTAGGACTCAACAGGCAGAGACTACAGTGGGTAGTCTATAGGCATCAGGTGCTAGGCTAGCCCCAGTTTTGACATTGATGCAGACACAATTATCCCAAGTTCAGGAAGAGTTGATAGAGACCAGGGGGTAGATGGAGTACTATAGGGGCCTATATTATGCGGTTGTGCCAGCAAAGTAGCGAGCACCGAGCTATAGCCAGGTCAGCAGATCGAGGGCATCGAGATCACATAGATCAAGATCTATTTAGTCAATTTAGCAGACGATGCCTCCTCCCTTGCACGTGCCCCAGCAGGGTCCATAGGTGTAGGTACAACCACAGTCACAGCCACAGCCACCGACAGGATCACAGCCTCAACCAGGGTCAGAGTCTCCCACTCCTTCAGAGAGAGGATCCTCCATGTGATAGTCATATTATGTTAGTCCTTGGAGGCATTTTGTATCAGGACACTTTATTTTTTGTTGTATACATGAGCGATGTACATTTTTTTGCAGTTATTTTATATGATACGATGCTTTATGTTGGTTTATGATGCTTATGATTATGATGTTCTATTATGATGATGCCTATGTGATGGATGCAGTATTTCTTTATGCATTTATATGATATGGATGTGTTATGTTTATGCAATGATGTTTTTGATTTTATGGATGCATTTATGATGGAGTTGTTTGTGATACATGCGTGGTGTTTTGTGATCTTATGGACTATATGATGTCTAATGCAAATGAATGTTTCAGAAACATTTATTATGGATGCAATAATGTTTATGTATGAGAATATGAATATTCAACTAGATGTTTATTAAATGCAGTTATATGATTATGTAATGTGACTAAGTGTTGATGAGATGGTATATGGACTGTAGTGTAAATGTGATGATTTATTGATTGTTTATACAATTTAAATGATTTTGAATGAACCTAAATGATATGCATTTTAAGTGCTTTAAATGAATCTAAATGATATGCAACTTACGTGATTAAAATGATATGCAATTTACATGATTTTAAAATGAATCTAAATGATATGCAACTTACGTGATTAAAATGATATGCAATTTAAATAATTTTAAAATGAATCTAAATGATATGCAAATTTAAATGATTTAAAATGAATCTAATGATATGCAATTTAAAATGATTAAAATGAATCTAAATGATATGCAACTTACGTGATTAAAATGATATGCAATTTTAAATGGATAAAATGCACCTAAGTGATATGCAATGATGGATTAAAAAATACACCTAAGTGATATGCAATGATGGATTAAAAATGCATCTAAAATGATATGCATTAAATGATCATGACATGTAGCTAAATGATATGCTAGATGCAGTTTAGGTGATAGGTGGTATGCAAACTAGGTGATAGGTGAGATGATCCAGTCCTGATACACATGATGTTCTTTGTTTGACCCTGAGTGGTGTGGCTATGGGGAAGGGGACTAGGTGGGGAGAGGATAGGGTTGGATAGGTGGGTATGGGTAGGATTAAGAGTGTCTAGAGGATGGGGATGGGGAGACAAGAGGATTGTTAGATCATAAGACACCACGTCATTGAGGGGGGATTTATTTTGGTTCAGGATGTGTTGAGTGGAAATAGGGTGGCGGAATGGGATTAGTGAGGGGATTGGATTGATGGGGGGGGAAGTGATTGTCAAATCTAGGCTAAGATGGGATAGTTGAATGAGTGATTAGGATGATGATTTTGAGCTAGTAATAGTAGTTGCAAAAGATTAATTGAGAGCATTTCTTAGTTTAATGTAGCAATGTAGGATACAGTTCACAAAGGTATGAAATGACCTAGGTGATGATGTATATCCTATGATTGCATGGACTAGACCCACAAACAATAGGTTGATTTCATGCATGCCTAAGGTAGTATAATCTTGTCTAGCTTAGGAAGGGGACTCATAGCGATGAGTGCGAATAATGCATATAAGGTTTTGATGCTTGTATATGCAAATGGGACACATCATGCTAGAACCAACCCAGACTTTAAGATATGAATACTAGTCCTGGAGTAATGAAACCAACCCACAAGCATAGCATACAAAAACAATGACCATGTCTACTCTAGGTGTTGTCCGCCACTTGCCATGATATAATGAGATCAATTTAGCTTTGGAGATGACCTAGAGTGAGACAAAAAGATAAAAATCAATAATCAAAAATACCAACGAAAAGATACAAATAACCTTTGTGCACTCTTGCCAAGAGATGTGATGATAGAATGATAGATTTTTGTCCATTCTAGGAAAGATATATCCTAGGATGCAGATCAGTTGGTGTTGATTAGAGAATTTTTGGAAGATGGGAAAAAGAACAGTCTGGCCATGTGTAGGATTATGGTTGGTATGTTGATTGATGATTTTTGCGCTAGGGACCATGTTTGAAGCGTATACGTAGCATGTGTTTCATTTATTAGATCCAAAAAGCTCAGTGAATGGGGACCATCCAAATGAGTTGGATGGGTACATCTTAGATACCTGAGTACTGGAAACATCCTTCGTATTCCAGACTGCCTACATACCCTGTGTCCACTGGATCAAGGTACTTTTAAGATGCGGATGAAATGAATATGTAGTTCCGGCAAGACTTGATGATGTGGGAATGGTTTGGGATGGGTGGGATGTGATGAAGATTGATGTATGTTTGATGATTGCGATGAGATGTGTTGAATTGTGTTGTGTTTTTTAGATTTTCAGTATTTTCTATTGTTTTTGGATTTTGTGATTTTGTGATGTTTTTGGATTTTTTGACTTTGTGATGTTTTTCAATTTTTTGATTTTTGCAACTGTACAAACAGAAGTTTACAAGGATCCTCATTCCATGGTTTAGCCTTGGGATGGTATATTGCGGGGTGGGAAGTGATAGGACTTGATGTTTCAGAATTCCAAGCCATGGTGATGTGTACAATATGGAGTGTGTGACAGAAAGAGGGCTTATTAGATGGTAGAACCGGCCACTACGCATGGCGCCTGAAACATGTTTTCACCATAGTACTTATCCAAAGCATCACCGAAGTGATTTTCACCATTAGAAGTTTTTATTGCACTCTGATTTTTCTTAATTTTTTTATTTTTTTGGTTTTTTGATTTTTTCTATTTTTCTAAATTTTTTGACTTGGGGTACCAGATGGGTTATGCATAAAATTTCTTCAGATGCAAAATGTTCATCGGCTCATCCAGAGGCTACCCCTCGGGTGTTGCAAGCTGATAAGCTCCTAATCCATAGTCAGCTGTGACGACATAAGGTCCGAGCCAATTGGGTTCAAACTTTCCTTGCTTAGGACGCTCTTGCAGGTTCTTCTAATTTTCCATTAGGACAAGGTCACCTACCTCAAATTTTCTGTTTCTGATCCTCTTGTTGTAGCTTCTTCTGAGGTGGTTTTGGTATGCCTGTAGGTGATTCAGCGCATTCAAGAATTTCTCATCTAGTAGTTCTAGTTGATGCAACGTTGCCACTCGGTAGTCCTCATCAGAGATAATGTTTTGCAAGGATACTCAAAGAGATGGGAGCTCAACCTCTATAGGTAAAATGGCTTCAAATCCGAATACTAGTGAGAATGTAGTGGCTCCTGTTAGAGTGTGGATGCTTGTGCGGTAGGCCCAAAGGGTGGGGTTGAGTTGGAGGTGCCAGTCACGGCCAACTTCATTGACTGTCTTCTTGAGAATGTGGAGGATGGTTTTATTGGAAGCCTCTGCTTGACCATTTCCTTGAGCATAATATGGTGTGGAGAAATGGTGTTTGATGTCAAATTTTTCACACAGGGTGCGAACTTCTTGGCTCTTGAAGAGCTTTCCATTATTAGTGACAATGGAATGAGGGATACCATATCGACAGATGATATAGTGGAGGATGAATTTCAAGATTCGGATGCTAGTGGTGAAGGTGAGTGGTATTGCTTCCACCCACTTGGTGAAGTATTTGGTAGCAGTGATAATGAACTTATGGCCATTTGAGGATGGGGGATGTATTTTTCCTACGAGGTCGAGTCCCCACTATGAGAAAGGCCATGACGTTGTGATAGGTTGTAGCTCCTATATTGGTGCATGGATGAGATCGCCATGCTGTTGACATGGGAGGCATTTCTTGATAAACTGGTAGGTGTGTTTGTCCATTGTTGGCTAAGAATATCCGGTCCTGAGGATCTTTTTGGACAACACGGGTCCATTTGAGTGTGCCCCATAGATACCTGCGTGTACCTCTTCCAAGGTGACCTCAGCTTCCCTAGAGTCTAAACATCGTAGAAGCATACCATCAAGACTCCTTTTGTATAATGTATTGCCTATAAGGATGAATCGGGAGGCTCGATGGATGAATGATTTTTTTTGTGAGGTGGATAGATTAGGGGGGAGGATGTTGTCGTGGAGGTATAAGTATGTTTTTTGGTATCATGGGGATAGGGGACCAATGACTTCGCATACTAGTTCTGATTGAGAAACATCGTAGGCGGTGATGGGGAGTTCTTTGTATAGGAACTCATATTTCTTGCTGTCTTTCTTCATGTCTACCAAAGATCCAATGGTTTCCATGTCGTCTGCTACTTTGTTGTTAAGCCTTGGGATTTTCTCGAAGTGGATATTGTCGAAGTAATCTTTGAAATCATCGACCATTTTCTTATAGGGAAGGAGCTTATCATCCTTGGTTTTAGATTCATTATTGACCTACCTGATGACTAGTTGAGAGCCGCCATACATAGTTAGCTTTTTAATTTTCCATTGGATGGCCATGCGGAGACCTGTGATGAGGGCCTCATACTCTGCTACGTTGTTGGTGCATGAAAATGTGATTTTGAAGGATTTTGGGATTGTGTCGCCTTGAGGGGTAACAAACAGGATGCCTAGCCCCGAGCCTCTGTGAGTGTATGATCCATCAAAATACATCTTCCATGCGTCTGTGGCTGGTGTGATTGTTAGGATGGCCTCGTCTAGAAATTCTGCAATTGTAGGATGTTCTGCAAGGATAGGTGCTTCAGCCAGCTGATCTGCTATAACTTGTCCTTTGATGGCCTTTCTCTCAATGTATTCAATGTCAAACTCAGTGAGAATCATGACCCATTTTGCCATTCTTCTTGTAAGAACAGCTCTGTTTAGTAGATATTTCAGTGGGTTGATTTTAGCAATGAGCTTGGTTTTGTGATTAAGCATATAGTGTCTTAAATTTTGTGACGTAAAGACGAGGGCTAGACATGCTCGTTCAATTTGGGTATAGTTGAGCTCATAAGAGATCAATGTGAGGCTGATGTAGTAGATGGCTCTTACCTTCCCCTGTTCATCAAGTTGTGCTAGCAAGGCTCCGATAGTTGTCTCTGTTACGGAGATGTAAAGCAGGAGGGGTTTGCCTTGCCTTGGTGGAGTTAGTACAGGAGGATTAGCTAGGTATTCTTTTAGTTGTTCAAAGGCACCCTGACATTGAGTGTTCCAGACAAAAGCTATATCTTTTCAGAGTAGGTTCTGGAATGGTTGACATTTATCAGCAAGCTGGGCGATGAACTGATGGATAGATTATAGTTTTCCCTATAGGCTTCTTAGCTGTTTCAACGTTTGCGGAGGAGGCATTTTAGTGATGGCCTTGACCTTTGTGGGATCCACCTCAATTCCTCACCTAGAGACTATGTATCCCAAGAGTTTGCCAGAAGTCACCCCGAAGACACACTTCTTTGGATTCAGACGAACATTGTATTGGTCCAACCAATCGAAGATCTTGGCCAATACATATAGATGTTCTTCTCTTGTCTTTGATTTGCCTAGTAATTAATCGATGTAGTCTTCTATGATGTGGTGAAATAGGTCGTGAAAGATGACGGTCATAGCTCTTTGATAGGTAGCTCCTGCATTCTTCAGGCCAAATGGCATTACTACCCAGCAGTATGTCCCCCATGGACATATAAAGGATGTCTTGTGCTGATCTTCTTCGACAATTTTTATTTGGTTGTACCTTGAAAAACCATCCATGAGAGATAGCATCTCGTGTCCTACTATGAGATCCACTATCATGTTGATGTTTGGTAGTGGGAAGTCATCTTTTGGGTAGGCCTTGTTGAGGTCTCTGAAGTCAGTACAACAGCGGATTCTGCCATCTGGTTTAGCAACCGGTACTAGATTTGAAACCCATTCAGATAATCAATTGGGCGTATGAACCCAACATCTAGTAATTTCTTTAGCTCTACTTTGACAAGAAGGGCCACCTGAGGATTCATCTTTCTAAGTTTCTGCTTGACTGGTTTTGCATCAGGGCATACTGCAAGATGATGGACACCAAAGCGGGATCTAGCCCTGGCATATCTGCATAGGTCCATGCAAAATTGTGATTTCTACGTGTGAAGAAAGCCAAGAAGTTCTCCTATTCCTGTATGCTGAGAGATTCTGCTCTATATGTGATTTTCAGCTCTTCCTCTGTCCCAAGATTCATTTCCTGAACCAGTTCGACCAAGATGGGTGATCTGTCTAGATAGACTTTGTCTATCTCAGGGAGGCCCATGCTTCCATCTCCTGGCGCCTTGTGGAGGTTTTCACCAAGAGATACGTCTTTTGTTTTTACTATTTTAGAATTTGATACTACCACAGAATGGTTTTCACCATCAGATCCATTTTTGATTGTTATGTTTTTGTGACTAGAAGTAGGGGTTGTCTCCCCAAAATAGGCATCTAGATTGAGTTCCATGATGTATCCTACTTGAGGATCTCCCAAAGGCAAGTGATCTCTTACCCCCATCATTTCAAGGATGGCCTCATCATTAGGTGCGATGTCGAAGACAGGAGGTCCCCATTGGTCCCAATCAATCAGGTCAGGATAAACTAGTGGTAAGTCATTGGAGGGTGAAGCGAGAGTGGTGACTGAGTAGATGGTACAAATGGATGAGTCGAAGAAGTTGGCAAAATCACTAAAGGAGTCTTGATGATCCATTTCGTTGACATTGTCGATGTTAGGGGAAACCGTAGCAACCTTAGCTAAGATACACTCACCGGTAGTGAGGATGCGTTGTGGTTGACCATACCCTAAGCCTTGAGTATAGGGGTTTCTTGTTGCTTGCAGCGGTTCTACGATCCCCTGTTCATGAAGGCCAATACCGCCTTGTCCTTTGTAACCCATGCTTTTGATTATTTTGGACCCTTTACCGTAGATGTCTGTCAGTATGGTGGGAGCTTCTTGTTCTATTTCCTCATCCTTATACAGCCAGGATGATATGTCCTCAAGCACATCCTGATCTAGGAGATGTTTTTTCTCAAAGACAGGTGATGTTTTGCACTTGATGATGACTATGTTGGTTGTTTCTATATTTGGGATGCCAAATGTTTTAGGATTGGGTAATGTGCCCACACAAAAGGTGCCGTGCAGGTCATATTCCCCACATCCATGTCGGTTAGCTTGATTTGGACCTCGGGTGGTGGAGGTGCTTGGGATGAAGTGGAGGCAATGTTTGTGGGGTCGACATATGAGTTTGATGTGGTTGGATTGGCTTTAATGGTGGCTTTATTGTATGGATAGAAGGTTTGGTTATGGCCTTCCAGAAAACTGCAGTGTTGGAAGGGGCGAGGATTAGCATAGACTGTGACTTCTGTGCCGTTGTGAGGGAATTTGAGGCATTGATGGAAGGTGGATGGGATGGCTTGCATGGCATGAATCCATGGTTTGTTGAGAAGGATGTTGTAGGGGAGGTCAAGATCAAGAACTTGACATTTAGTTTCCAATATTTTCTGTCCCACTTGAATGGGAAGCTTGATAGTGCCTTCAGAGAGCCGTTCGGTGTCATCATAGCGTTTGATCGTGATGCACTCACTGGTGTCGACAACCACATCAGAGTACCCCAAGTGTCTTAGCAGTTTTAGAGTGCATATGTTGAGGCTGGAGCCACCATCTATTAAGACTCTTTTAATGGTGTGCTTGTGGATACGGACTTTGATGTGTAAGGCGTCATTATGTATGTGTTCGGAGGTAGGTAGGTCCTTTTCTGAGAAGGTGAGATGGTGGGGTGTGGCAATGTGTCCTACCATGGCTTGGAATTGAGTTACATTCAAGTTGGTAGGGACTTGAGTTTGCAAGAGCACTTTGTCGAGGATGTCCTTGTGAAGGGGTGATGTTTGGAGCAATTCAAGGATGGAGATTTGTGCAGGTGTCTTTCCTAGATGTTCTAGGAGGTTATATTGGTGGGTAGTGATGGACGTGTGGTTGGATGAGGAGGTAGGGGATCTGATGTGGATGCAGGCATTTGTTCAGTGGGAGGGGCTGTGCAGATGGATACATGGCCATGGCGGGTTGTAACAGCGCAATCGGGTGCTTGTGCCCGAATGGTGACTGTGTTGACATGGTGGGATGATGGTTCTATCTGTCCTATGATAGAGTCATAGGACGTGGGTGGTGGGGTGACATTGTATGCTTGGTTGGATGAGGAGGCTTTGTTATGATTAGGTAGGGGATCCTTGTAAGCTCCAAGGTTGGCGTTTGGTGATGGTTGGGCGTTGTGATTGAGGCTGACTAGATTTTGTTCTATAAGGTCTTGGATGCAATGTTTTAGTTGCATGCAGTTAGCTGTTTTATGACCCGCAACACGGTGGTATTCACAGTAGTTGTTCTCATTGTACCACATGGCTTTTAGTTCATTCTCTTGATGAGGTCTAACGGGTGGGAGTGTGATCAAATTTTGCTTGAGACATTTGTCAAGGATGTCTTCGACAGGTTCCCCTAAGGGTGTGAATTGTCTGCACGGTTTGCGTGGTTTAGTTGGGCCCGTCTGGTTATTTACATTTGTTGCATATGTATGCGCAGGTTTTTGGTTTTGTATATGTTGGACGGCTTTCACATCTATGATGTCATCGTTCAGATTGTTCTTGTTCTTCCCCCAATAACATTATTTGTCGTTTGATTGCATGTTGGCATTGTTGTTTGTATTGGGGGTGTTGTTATTGGATTTGTAGTAGTAGTAGTTGTTGTTGTTGGATTTGTGGTCATACAGTTTGATGGATCCCTTGGCAATGAGGGCTCGTTCAATGGTGGTGCCTTTGTCAATGACCTCTTCAAAGGTAGATGCACAAAGGATTTGTAGATGAAACCCTAATTCCTGATTGAGGCTGGCCACAAACATGGTGACGAGTTGTTTCTCAGGAATGGGCCATGGGAGTTTGCTTGCTAAGCCTCTCCACCTTTGCAAGAAGGAAGCGAAGGCTTCTCCATTCTTTTGTTTGGTGTTGCAAAGGTCTGTCATAGTCATTTCATGTTCGAAATTGTAGGAGAAGTGGTTTACAAATTTCTTCGCAAGCTCAGGGAAAGTCCTAATGCCTGGGGGAAGATGTGCGAACTATTCAGCAGCTTGACCGCCGAGGCTTCATGGAAATAGTCTCATTAGATAGGTATCATTATTAGAGACTTCTAAGCAAGCGATGTAGAACTCCCTAAGGTGATCTCTAGGGTCTCCCTTTCCCTTGTATTTGTCAAATTTGTGTGTCTCGAAGTTCTTAGGGAAAGGGGGCATGTACAAAGTACGATCAAATGGATAGGGGCAAATATCCTCAAAGGAATAGTGCTTTCTCTTGCCCCCACTTTGTAGGTCATCTACCTTTTGGATCAAGGACTGTACAACAGTTGTGAGATCCTGTGGTTATTGTATGTACGCCTGTTGGTTGGTGAGATGTTGGAGATGGGGTGGGATTTGATGTTGAGGATGTGTTGATTGAGGTGTTGGTATTACGGGTTGGTGTTTTGGTTGATTGGTGCCTGATGTTGTTGATGCATGTAGAGTTGTTGGAGAACATGTGGTGGTATTTGGGGATTGGTTTGATGTTGTATAGATGATGTTATGGGGTTATGTGGATACATGATAGTGGGTGGATTGACGTTGGGTATGTGGACGTTGGATTGGTTAGATGTGTTGCGAGGTGGTTGTGGGAATAATTGTCATAGGTATGCAATGGTTTGAGGGTTGGGTGGGGGCACACTCGTGGATGTACTTGCTTGCGTGATGTTGCCTTGTATGCCCATGGTGATTTTTGAAGCAGAAGGGTTTATGGTGGTTGTGGTAGTAGAAGTGATGATGGGTTGGGAGATGGTAGGGATGGTGGTACATGTGGGAATTGTAGATGTGGTAGCCATTGAGCTTGTGGAGGTGGTAGATACAGTAGGTGTTGACGTTTGAGAGATGGTGGGTTGGGTATGTGATGTAGATGTTTGGGTATTTGATGGGGTAGGGACGATTGTAGAGGTAGACGGTTGTGATGTCGTGATGGGGGGGAGTTGAGCACTAATTTTGAGAAGATGATCAAGATATCTACTTGGGTCCAACCTTAGGATTTTATCAAGTAGGTCCATGTTATTAGCATCTTGTGTAAAGATCAAGACATCTAGGTCATCTTGGGAGATGGTGGGGACATTTTGTGTTGGTGGTGGTGTTGGTTGTATTTGTTGTAAGTAATGAAAAGGATTTTCATTGGGACCATATGGGGGGATGTAAGAGTATGTAGGTGGGTTGTATGTTTGATAGATGGGTATGTTGCTACTATTGGTGTTAGGCAAGCCATATTGCCAATGTTCTACCATTTCTTAATTATTTTTGTGTTGTGATCTCGTGGTGGGCATACACGCATATGGGGTTGATTCCTAGAAGTAGAGTGAGATGGGGATGGAGACCTTAGAGAATCTGATTGATTGTGTTGGACCCAAAGATGGATGTGGTGGAAGATCGATATGTCTTTCTAGAGATGTTAATCTAAGGGTGGTGTGAGTGGATGATATTGATTTTCTACACAATTTTTGGACCAAAAGATAGGTGATGGATGACATTTTTTTTGAAGAGATTTTGTTGATGTTTGATATGGATGATTTTGATAGTCAACAAATTGAGCTTAGGTAGGACCTAGATTTGTGGTTGCACCAATGGATTTTTTTCTTTGTTTGGGGTAGACTAATGACCTTACGCAAAGAGGGATAATGATTTCACTTGGAATGTAGACTATTGACTTTCCAAGAAAGATATGATGTGAAGGATGAAATCTAGTTCTAACTTTAGCTCAAAAGGATGATAGATTTTGATGATGTTTTGATTTGGGGATTTTTTTGGAATGATTTTCTTGTGACAAGGATTTGTTTGGTCCCAAAAGGTATGCAAAAATCAATGAAGACAAGCGGATATGGATTTGAGTGGGTTTGATAGAGCAAATGGTCCAATGATGATGGTGATTTAATCCTCTAAGGTTAAAGAGAAGGTGTGATTTTGGAAAATTTTGAAGAAAATGGATGGACTGTTGTCAGATTTTTGGGATGTGGATATGGATTATGGCAGAGTAGATGGTGAAGATCACAACTGGATAGGTCTCTATTTTAGGCAAGTCAATATGAGAATAGCACCAATCCATAGGTGAAATGATGCCAAAATCAGACAGATATGGCGCTAAAACAAGACAGTGTTTGTCGAGGTCCTAAAAAGATAGATTTTTTATGGCAATTTTGGATTTGCTTTGTTTGGAATGTGATCAAATGATTTGGTTTGTCTCTTGGCAATGTTATTTGTAAACAATTCAAGCACAATAATCACACAATAATCAAGATTTTGCTTTGTTTTGAAAAAAAGATGTGTGATTTTATTTAACAAGCACTTTGAACAACCTAAGGTGAGGATGTGACAATATACGTTGAATCCCCTAGCTACGCCTATTCAAAGTAGGTAGCTCTAGGATCTTGGTAGCATCGGCTCCTCTTTACAATTACACACACTTCTCACACATACCAAGATCCAGGTTTCTTATAAGGCTTGTTCCTCACCAAACCTTTAGATTATCCCTGCTACCTCAACTAAGAACCGCATGAATTGGGGCCGCTTCAAAGGTTTCCCTTCTGCGTCAACAAATAGAAGGATTTTGGCTTGCTATACAATGGTTCGTAGTAAGGGCATCTGTTCAGGTGGTTATACATGTGGCAACGCTACTCTCAATTATGGAGTCTCCTAGCCTCCAAGGGTTACGCCTTGGAGGGTTTTGGGGGAGGTTGGCTATCGGTATAACACAACAGCCCCTGTCGCTTGAGACTTTTGTCCCAAAAGCCTTATTTTATATAGTGGCTTGGAAGAGCTTGGATTTAGCTTGATGCCGCTTGGCTCATTCCCACCTTTTGAAGCGGGGTGGCAGGCCCTCTAAGGATTAACAAAAGCAATACAAACACAAAAATACTTTTGATCCCCAAGTTCATACAAAGATGTGAGGGGAGAGCATACATATTATTTGTGTTTACATCACACTAAACATGGTTCATTTTAGTTCTTTGGATTATGTTGGGGGTGATTAATGCAAGTTTAGTGAGAAGCTTTTGATTCCCAAAGTCACCAAAAAGGTGCGAGGGAAGAGCATATGCTTTTCACACCACAAACACAACCACGAAAACACTTCACACAAGTTACTTTGATTTTCTTGATTACATGCGTGAATGATGCAAATTGTTGTTCTTTTTAATTCAAATGATTTTCAATTGATGCAATTTGTGGTTCTTTTTAAAGCCCAAAAATTGAAGTGTTTGATAGTGGCACACAATTTTGTAAATTTTAGAACACCAAATTTTAAATGTTGGGCACACACACACACACAAAAAGATTTATTTGTTGTTGTTCAATTTTATAGCACCAAATCAAGATGTTATGTAACTAACATGCAAAGGGTTCCTTTTTAGATATCCAAATTGAAGTGTTTTGCTAAACTAGAAATCAAACCTAAACTAGAAATCAAACCATCCTACAAAAAGCTTGTTAGTATCCGTAAAGATGATAGTAAAAACCTGTAAAAACACTTGTTAGTACCTGCATAGCCAACAAAGTTAGTTTTCAAAATAGCGCTAAAATAGAGGTTCGATAGTGCTACTGCAGACAGGAAATAGATAGAAACTGACCCCTACACAGATGGCGCTTATTCATACGATAGCGCTAATACAAGACCTGGAAGGCACCAAAATAGAGGAACACGTTACAATATTACAATGAAAGCACTAATACAATATATAGTGCTAAACTATACAATAGCACTAAAAGAGGACCATGAAGGCACCACTGTGCGACTTGTCAGATAGTCTGGTTACACCTACTGATAGCACCAATCTGCGGGATAGCGTTGATATGGGGTTGAATGCGGCCAACCTGCAAAAAAGTGGTTTTATAACAAAATGGAGGGTCAGGCTGCACACACAAGATGTCCCATTAGCCTTGTTAGTCGGAGTAGATGAAAAACAAGCCAAAAACAAAGCCAAAATGCATGTTTAGACTTTGATAAAAATTTTGACATAATTTCCCCTTGCATTTTTAATCTCTTTGAAAACTGAGAGTAATTGAACAGCAAAAACGACAGGGAAATCATGAGAAAAAAAAGATGTGAGTGAATCAAAAATAGGAAACACGCTGCGTAGAATAGTGCTAGAATAGGTAATCACACTAAAAGGAACCAGTGATTGTGTCGCTGCGAGGGTGGGATGGCATCACACCTGTAAACATACGTCCCTTGCACAAAACCTCACAAAAAATGGATTACACTTGGACCTTGTGGGTCCCACCGGGCATGCCAATGTAGATTAGATGTGCAAATAAGGTAGAAAGCAATAAACCAAATGCATAAAACAAGAAGTTATACCTCACATGCAAACTCAATCTCATCAAGGGAGGAAGAAGCCTTTGCACCCAAAACAAGCTCCTAAGACATGATTATCCCTAGACAATAGATTGAATGTGAAATGCTACTCTAATTTGCAACTCACTATTCTAGCTCAAGAGTGATTTTGGCATAATAACTTTGCATAGACTTGGATGATGAAAATGGCTTGGGAGAGGTTCTATTTATAGACTTTTGGAAGGTATTTTGATCCAAGGGTGGAGATTGATTTGGAAGATCAATGGTGGAGGATAAAAGTGATGTGGAGGGCCTAGATTTAATCTTGAATGAATGGAGGGCTAGGAATAAAAGTTAATCTTTTATTCATCTTGGGAAAAGGGGTTATTAAATGAGCATGGGGGTGAAGGATTATTTTGGAATTAAAGATTCATATGGGGGAATGTAAATGAATTAAAAATTCATTTGGGGAAGAGAGGAAATAAATGAGTATGGGTTTGTAAAGAGAATTAAATGTGATGTGGGATGTTTTTAAATAAAAAATTGACTTATGTGGATTTAATTCAATTTTTTATTTGGAGGATGTGGGGAAGGGTGTTAAACAAGGTTTGACCACCTAAATGAGGGGGTTAGGATTAATCAAACATAGGTTTTATTTATTTAATCCTAGGGCTAGGATGAGGTAGGCTAGGGTAGGCAATTAAATAATAGCTATTTAATTGTCTAGGGTAGGGATAGGTCAATTATAGGTTGAATTAATTAGTTAACATGGTTTTAACTAATTAATTGGATTTAGTGAAAAAGGGGAAATTGATTTAATAAATATTGCATATTTATTAAATCATTTGGCTAAGGTTTGGACTATTGAATTAATGAAATTAATTCAATTTTGGGGATAAAATGGTGTGAATTTGGAAAACGAAAGGGGTAATTAATTAAATAAAAATTTAATTAATTGGTTAGAAGGGAAATTGGTGTGTTTAGGGTTGTTGGGAGTTAGTTTGATGGTAGAAGACATTTTTAGGTGTCTACACTTATCAATTGAAGCATGTGATGTGATTGATACAATATTTGATGTTTCAAGGATGGGGTTTTTAGGTTTGTATTCTTCTGTAGAAGATGTAAAATCTATTGAACCCCAATCATCACCAATAAATGCATTCGATTGTTTAGGCTCTTGCATAACATTTTCGGAAGCAAGAGGAGTTGATAAATCCATTTTCAAATTGTTTAGAGTCTTAGGACAGACAACATGCTTATGAACTTCCATTTGTAAGCAACTATCTAGTTCAAGATCAGCATGAATAGTGTGTAACTTATCTTTGAATATAAACTTGATTGAACGATGTAGAGTAGAAGGAACTACTCCTAATGTATGTATCCAAGGTCTACCAAGAATCATATTATAAGATAGAGAGAAAGGCATGACATGAATTAGGGTAGGTACAATCACAGGTCCTACTTGTATAGGTAAAGTTAGAGTGCCCACAGATTATCATCCAACATTGTCAAAACCACAAATACTTAATGATTCTGGTTTGATTGTAGATGTATCAACCTTAACCTTATGTAATAAATCAATGCCACAAAACGTTAAGGGCTGATCCATTATCGATCATAACTCTCTTAACCAATGTTTTTTTTATTGTAATAAAGATGATCAAAGGATCAAACTGATTTTGAACTTCAAGAGATGGCAATTCATGTTGTTGAAACGATATATCTATTTTTGTTGCATGCATACAATGTAATAGAGCGGTAACATCATTTGGTTTAACAAAAGGAGGAACAATCACCTTTTGTAAAGCTTCTTGTAGCATTCCATGGTAAGTAGGTGAAGTTTGTATAAGTTCCCAAAGAGATATCTTTGCATAAGTAGCATGAAATTGTTCTACAAGATCATAGTCTTTACCACCTTTATGTGTTAAACAAGGTGCTCAAGGAAGCATAGGTTGAGAAGCTGGTAAAGATATCAGAATACTCAATTGTTGTGTACTTTGTTTATTATTCTGAGTGTTGTATGCATGAGCAACCACATTATGATTAGTTTGTTGTAAGTTTTGTTGCGCTATTTGTTTAGCATAATCATAAATGTGATCAGGAGGTTGAGAAGAAGATGGACAACCTTTAACATTAAGCACAGGTTTAGAAGATAGTTGCACCACATTTGAACATAAAGTGACCACAATTTTTAGTTTTTCAAACTCTTCTTTAGATTTAGGAACATAAATCACATTTAAAAATCTTTGACATAATGACAGCTTTGAGGCCATAGTGGAATTTTCAATCGAGATAAAGTCCTCAAGGGCTTCATCTAACATATCAAAGTCATCATGACTAAACAGCTCATCATAAGCATGAAAATCTTGCAAAAAATAATCTGACATTTTAACATGCTCTTTTTAATCCAAGGTTCAAATGCACAATGATGGCCTATGAAAATGAAATACCATGTAAAACAATGATTAATATTTTTTTTTTCCAATGCTTTTAGTGAAAAGGTAAAGAATATGATTCACAATTCAATGCATGCAATTTCACTTTTTCAATCTAAGTATGCTCTAAAAAATCAAATTATTTTAGATCTGAAGTATAAAAGGATGCAAATTCTTTAAATCTTGGGTTCACCAAAATGTTTAGTGGAAAATTTGGTAGCTTTGTCTCAACTAGGTTAAGTACTACTATTTTACCAAACTAAACATTGGGGGGACAAGGATTGAATATGAGGTCAATCTACGAGTTGCTTGTCTACCCCTTATGCTCACGGTATCTAATTTCAAGAGCCTAACTAAGGTTTTGTTAAGTGTTTTGCTCATAAACCAAGAAAACCCTAATTATGCCTTAAATCAAAGATATTTAGAAATTGATAGTGAAATAGGCAAAACTGATAACATAAATGCAGAGAAAGAGTTCTAGAGACTATGCACCTAGATTTTGAGGGTTGACTGGACTAGGGCGCCCTCTCCTTAGTCCTGAAAGTTCCTAAAACTAGAAATCATCTATACAGGCTATCTAGCACTCTTGAATGGCTTCCAAATCCCAGAAATTACCCCCAGTTGGACTAGGGTGCCTGCTCTTTCGTCCCGCAAGTGTTGAAATCTAAAAACTCAAAAGTCTGTGATGACTGTACCTACAATATCCTCCTTTCTGTATCTTCTTTCTACCAGAACCTACAAAATATGATCTACACCTACAAAAGAAGGAGAAAGATGTTGTGTCTATATAGGAGCTTGCCTCGGTCAAGCCCTGTCTTTGGTATTTTGTACCTCAATAATAGCCAGAGATAAATTTTGTAGAAGTGTGTGCAAACCCTACAATGTGTATGCAGAAATATCAAACCCTAGATGTCTTAATCAAGGGAAGATCAACAACTTGCTTTTAATCAATAAGCACATACAACTTCACCTCAAGGAGATGAAACCAAATGAAGACTTGCATGAACAAGAAGGCGAATCAACAATGTCCACGGAGGATCTCCAAGCTTGATGTTGGAGGCTTCAACCCTTCTCCTGATCATGCAAAGTGTGTACAAACCCTAGGAAGAGCAAGATAGTCTCAAGATCTTGATTCCTAATCTTCATCCATTGTCTCCATGATAGCAAATATAAAATACTTTCAAGAGCTTCAACAAGTCACTAATCTTCAAAGGCAATTTTGGCATCAAGTTTACATAAGAATTGTGTGTGTTAAAATGATTTTCAAATGTATTTTTATATCTAGCTTTAGGAAAATTCAAATTTTGAAATAATGTCTCGATATTGTGTGAAAACTAAGAATTTGAAAACGGAATCCCTAGGCACTCGGTGAGAGATGACATTCTACCAAAATTCAAAATCCTAGGAAATAGGGGAGGGCTAGGGTGTAGGCGCCCAAGTCCAAGCCCCCAATTTCCACTCAAATCTACTTTTTGGGGGTCCTAGGGACCTGTAATTCAAAGTCCCTTTTCGGGTTCCATCAAAAGGTGAACATTTTGCAACTAGACTTAGTCAATCAGAGTTTCAAGAAGGTCAGAAAGAAAAAGGTTGAGAGGTCACCCAAAGTGAAGAGTTAAACCAAGGGAAATTGTACCATACCATGCAAGAGGACAATTTTTGATGTTATAAGAACAATTTGGGTTCGTGGCAACTAGAGAGTATATTGATTTATTATACTTATTGTACATTATTATTGTAACTTGTAATTGGATGTATTTATGGCATGAATGCCAATGGACATTGTATATTATTTTATAGTGCTATCACCTAGATTGAGCATGAGATTTTTGTAAGATTTAATGACTTTTATTGATTCATATTTATGAGATTTATCTTTTACTTGTGAAGTTGTAATTAAGTGGATTAATTACCTCATTTTACTTTCATTACTTGTGATGTTGTAATTTAAATGGATTATTTACTTTATTTACCTTTGTGATGGTTTGAGTAGTTTACATTTGGTATCAGAGCTCTAGTTTGAACACTAGGGCCTCTTTTTTGGACTATTATGATAAGTTACGAACTTGATGCAGATTATTCATCATGAATACTAGAAATACTGATCGTAGTGGAGGATCAAAAAGTGGTCAAAATAGAAGAAACCGTGGAGATGCAAATAGTGGTCAAAATGCAAGGAATCGTGGAGATGCTAATAATGATCAAGATGGAAGATTAGACTGTATTCTTGCTCTCCTGACCAAACAAGATATGAGGATGAATGCTCTTGAGTAGGAGATAAGAGGAAATCCTAAAGGGCAGAATGCTAATGAAAACCCATGAGGTGCTAATGCGAATGAGAATCTAAGGATAGAAGTCCAAGTTCCTAAGGGTGTTGTTAATGCTAACAATCAAGTAAGGATTGAAGAAGAGTTGGGAAAAGACCTCAATAAGGTATCACCACCCAAATTTGATGGAAATGTTGCAAGTATGTGCCTAACCGGTGTTGTCATTGATGTCAACATATCTATGTTATCATTGGTGTCAACTGTGCTCTTACTTTGTTTCTTTCTTGTATGGAGAGAGATGCTTTGTATTTAATTATGTAAGTGATCTTGATGTTGAGGATATTGAGAAAATTAGCCCTTCCTATGGTAACAGTGTATTGCGGTGGAAATAGTGTATTGTACTCAGAAGAACAGTCTAGAAGTTTGCTCCACATTTCCTATAGAATGAATATCTTTTCCTGTGGATTGGAAGTTATTTAGAAGTTTGTCTAAAGATGTTATATTCCAAGGTTGAGTCTCCAGAATGAAGATTTGAGTGAGTTAGGTTCACCAGTGTGAAAACTTCTTTTCCTATTTGTTTGGTGGTGACAAGGTGAAAGTGTTATGCTTCGCATTCCTCTGCATTCCTCCACATTGAAGTATTCTAGTCTGTGGTTCTAGAATCAAGTTTATAATGATATTAAGCACCTTCAACTATAATGGTTCATGATTTGGCAGTCCGCAAGCTATCCTTTCCTTATGACAGTGGCCGACAGTGTTGTTCTTGTGCTTCGGTTTGAAGAATCTTCTTGATAGAGTGGTTAGAGATTGTGCAGTTGCTCCTAGTGATTTCAACATGCTTGTGGATGTCTCCTGATCATGTTCCTACCTTTGGATTGATCCACAAAGATAAAATTGGATCATGAATGAAGAATGTTCTTAGCAAACCTAGTGCCCTCATTAGTCTTGGCCGACTTGATTAATTTCACTATTTGCAGAGATGCATTTAAGATTGTAGAAGCATGTTGTGGCATGGAGGATTGTGTTTGAGTCCCAGCTAAGGCATGGCATGATCCACATACATCTTTACATCTTTTCCCTTGCTAACTTTGTATTAGGTCCAGACCTATTTTATGTTTTGTAATGTCGATCTCAGAGATTTTTCTAATGGTTGATGAATGTAATGTTGACCTTGATGTACATTCCAAGGTTGATGAATTGTATAAAAGCATGTAATGTAGTTATGGAGAAGTGTGTGTGATGCAAATATGAAGAGATAAGTGTGAAGGTGTGAAAGAGCAGAGTAGAGAAGTTATATTGTACTTCAATGGAATTGAACCCTAGCATGGAGTAGATGCTACTTAATCAGTTCACCACTTTGGCAGTGAGCCACCCCTTGGCAATGAGCCACCCTTAGGCAGTGATCCATTCTTTACAGTGAGAATTTTGGGCAGTGAGCCTCTATTTTTGGTATTGTTATAACTCATATTTCTGTTGGCTAACACCCATTGTGGTTTTTCCCTTTTAGGGTTTTCCACGTGAAAAAATCTGGTTTCTACTGTGTTGGATGTCTGATTATGATTAAGTTTATGGTTTCATGCTTTCATGGTTAAATCTAATTATAAATAATTAAGTTGTTGATGGTTTAAAATTCATATGATGCTAAGTTTTTGTGACAACTGATTCACCCCCCCTCTTAGTTGGCCAGTGTATTTCAACAATTGGTATCAGAGTAGGTTCCTAAAAAAAAAAGCCTAATAGCTTGAGTAAGATCCAAGATGTCTTTTAAAAGGGAAGCTCCATAGTTTGATGGGATGAATTATGCTCTTTGGAAGGTATGAATGAAAATCCATCTCCTTTGTCTTGGTTATAAAGTATGAAAGGATATAGAATCAAAATATACCATGCCTCAAAATGGTTTGACAACTAAAGATGAAATCAAAGAACATGAATTGAATATAAAAGCAAGAGATGCTATGTTAAGTGCCTTGACTGACACTAAGTTGATAAAATTCATGACCTAGAAATTGCAAATGAGGTTTGGGAAAATTTGAAGAATCTATATGAAGGAAATGATTATGTAAAAGAAGCCAAACTTCAAGGCCTAAAAACTAAATATGAGAGCTTGAAAATGAATGAAGATGAAAATGTTGCAGCCGATGAACTTGTCAATGGAATAAAAGGAATGGGAGGAACCATTGGTAATAAGGAAGTTGTGATGAAAATTCTTAGATCACTACCAAAGTCCTATAGTCACAAGGTAGCTGCAATTGAAGAATTTATGACTGTGAAAACTATTGACGGAGATCAATTGCTTAGAAAGCTTACAACCTTTCAGATGAGAGAATTTGGTGATGCCCTACTAAAAGTTGAGACAACTTTTAAAGCCAGTACTTCAGAAAAGATCTCCAGAGATGAGAATTATAATGTGGATGATGACTTTGATGAAATTGAAGCTAACTTTCTTGATAGGTTGCAAAGAGGTTCTGGTAAGTTCAAAGGTAAATTACCTTTCAAATGTTTCTCATATGGTAAAGTAGGTCATTATGCTTCCAGATGTCCTGAAAGAATTGAAAGAAATAGGAAAAGATTTGTGAGTAGGCCTAGAGCTCCAAAGAAATGCTACTATGTTAGATATTTTGATGATGGAGGTGTGACTGATGATGAATCTGATGATGCTAGTACTAGTGCAAATGAATGCCTGTTTATTTCTATTAAAGAAGATCTTGTGTCTACTAATTTTGCTAGCTGTGTGAAGGAAGAAAAACTAGTGGAAGAAAGTGCTTTGGCTTTTCAGGTTGAGAAAGATAAGGATGAATGGATTATTGATAGTGGATGCTCACATCACATGACCGGTGACAAAAGAAGTTTGTAAGTTTGGAAAAGTATGATGGAGGACTGGTTAGGTTTGGAGATAAAGCAGCTGGTAAGATTTGTGGAAAATGATCTATTTCATTTGATAGAAAGCATAATATTGATAATGTCCTGTATGTGAAGGGTTTGAAGCATAACCTTTTGAGTGTTGGTTAGATGTGTGACAAAGGATACGATATGAGATTCAAAGACAATGGGTGCAAGATCATGGAAAGATCTGGAACTGTGATTGCTACTAGTAAGAAGACAAAAGGTAACATCTATCAATTAAGAGGAACTAATGATTACTATTTATTGATCTAGGTAGATGAGAGTTGGTTGTGGCATAGAAGGATGTGTAATATAAAATTTGATAATCTTGTAAAGATAAGTTTAGGTCAGACTATGAGAGATTTACCTAAACTTGTGAAACCCTCCAATACAATTTGTAAGGAATTTCAGTTAGGGAAGTAGACAAGAACATGTTTCAAGAGCAAAGAGCAATTTTCTACCAGTTTGCTGGATCTAGTGCATATAGATCTCTGTGGTCCTACAAGGGTAAGAAGTCTATAAGATGACAGGTATTTCATGTTGCTTATTGATGATTATTCTAGAATGACTTGGGTTACTTTTCTAAGAGACAAATCAAAAGCCCTAGAGAAGTTCAAATCTTTCAAGGCAATAGTTGAGAATGAAATAGAGTTGAAAATCAAATACTTGAGGTCTAATAGAGGAGGTGAGTTCACTTCAAATAAATTCAACATTTTATGTGAAGAGCATGAGATAAAGAGACAACTGTCTGCACCTAGGACTCCTCAGTAGAATGGAGTTGTGGTAAGAAAAAATAGGATAGTTCAAGAGGCTGCTAGGACAATGATGAAGGAAGCAGATCTACAGGAAGTCTTTTGAAAAGAAGATATACATACTATTATCTGCATTCGAAATAGAGTTCAAGTGAAAGGTAATGGTACTAAAACTCCCTATGAATTGTGGTATGGAAGAATTCCTACAATGAAATATTTCAAAGTCTTTGGAAGCAAATGCTATATCAGGAGAGATGAAGATCTAGGAAAGTTTGATGCAAGGTGTGATGAAGGAATCTTCCTTGGATACTCTACCAAGAGTAAGGCCTACTGGTGCTACAACAAAAGGCTCAAAAAGATTGTTGAGAGTGCAAATGTGAAGGTGGATGAAGGCAAGGAAAGAATATCAGACCTAAGTTTCTATGAACTAGATGAACCTGTGACTATAGTGAATGAAGAAAAAGTTGAGCAAGAAGACAATCAGGATAAAGAAGAGGCTTTGGAAATTATTTTCAAGACTCCCAAGTATGTAAGGATTAATCATTCTAAAGATCAGATTATAGGTGACAAAAACAAAGGTGTGCTGACAAGGAAAAGAGCTGCAGAAGAACAAGTGAATTACTGTTTTCTTTCAAAGGTTGAACCAAAGACTGTGAATGAAACAAGCAATGATGAAAATTGGGTAAAATCAATAGAGGAAGAACTAATGCAGATAGAGAAAAATGAAACTTGGGAGTTAGTCCCTAGACCTACTGGCAAAACTATTATTGGAACAAAATGGGTCTTCAGGAATAAGCTGAATGAGAATGGAGAGGTTGTAAGGAATAAAGCAAGGCTTGTGTGCAAAGGATATTCTCAGATTGAAGGAATAGATTTTGAAGAGACTTTTGCTCCAGTAGCTCAGATTGAAGCAATCAGAATGCTTTTGGCATTTGCATCTCATAAAGATTTCAAAGTGTATTAGATGGATGTAAAGTCTACATTCCTGAATGGTGAATTGGAAGAGGAAGTTTACATTGAGCAACTGGAAGGATTTAAGTTATTAGACCAAGGTGATATGGTGTGCAGGTTGAAGAAAGATTTGTATGGACTCAAGCAAGCTCCTACAACTTGGTATGCAAGGTTGGATAAGTACTTATTGCAGCTAGGATTCAATAAAGGTACTACTGATAGTAATCTTTATTTCAAGATTAATGGTGATCAAATTTTGATTGTTGAAGTCTTTGTTGATGATATCATCTTTGGAGGCAATGAAGGTATGTGTATGAAATTTGCTGGTGAAATGCAAAAAGAGTTTGAGATGTCCATGTTTGGTGAGATGAATTTCTTTCTAGGTCTACAAATCAATTAATTAGATAAGGGAATCTTCATATCTCAGTCTAAGTATGTGAAAGAGTTGTTGAAGGAATTTGGGATGGAAGACTCTAAACCAATATGTACTCCCATGGTGACTAGCTGCAAGTTGAGCAAAACTGATGAATCACCTAAGGCTAATCAGAAAAAATATAGATCCATGATTGGAAGATTACTTTATCTAACTCAAACTAGACCTGATATTATGCATGTAGTTTGTCTTGTTGCAAGATTTCAAGCTAATCCAAGAGAATCACATGTGATGGAAGTTAAGAGAATCTTGAGGTATTTAAAAGGCACTCTAGATCATGGCTTATGGTATCACAAGGATAATGATTTTACTCTTAGTACTTATATAGATGTTGATTGGGCCAGAGATGTTGATGACAAGAAGAGTACAAGTGGAGGTGCCTTCTTATTGGGTAATAGATTGGTCTCATGGCTGAGAAAGAAAGAAGATTCAATCTCTTTGTCAACTACAGAAGCAGAGTATATTGCAACAACATGTTGTTGTACTCAAGTGTTATGGATGAAGCAGACTTTGAAGGATATAAGAGTTGTGTATGAAGATCCAATTGCAATCTTTTATGACAATACAAGTGCCATAAACATTTCAAAGATCTAGTGATGCACTCAAGAACAAAGAACATATCAATAAGGTATCACTTTTTGAGAGAGAAAGTGATAGAAAATGAAGTAAAGATGGAATATGTGTCCACAAAGGATCAGATTGCAGACATTTTCACTAAGCCTCTGCCTAAAGATACCTTTGAGTATCTCAAAGAAAAGTTAGGGATCATCACCCTGTTGATAACTGAGAGGGGGGGTGAATCAGTTATCCTAATTATTTCCCTTATTGAACTTTCCTTTTAATTGATGCAGCATAAAATCAAACACAAAAACATTAGTCATGAAATAAGAAACACATGACACAGTATTTTTGACGTGGAAACCCTGTTAAGGGAGAAAACCACGGGGTGATTAACCCAAAATTATTCTCTGTTAGAAGAATAGGAAATTACAAAAATGGCACTTGCCAATTAGGGCTCACTGCCCGAGCACACTGCTCACAAGAGGCCCACTGCCTACAAGAAGACACACTGTCTACAAAGTGATGAGAATCACAGTCTTGAACTGATTGGAAGCATCTGCATATGCTGGAGTTCAGTTCTGGTTAGGCTCAGTACACTGATCTGCTGCACTTCATCTTTCCTCTGTTCTTTATTCTGCTATCTTTCACATACCGGATCCTTTTTGCTACCTCTGCTCTTATCTGGACTTATTCGCATATATCTCCACATCATCACACCCTTCACAACTAAATCCATCCTCTATATATATCCGCATAAGTAATTTCATCACTTTTCTAGTCGGCATCCGGAACAGTCTAGTTTCTTACAAGCTCTCATTCTGTCGGCTGAATCCTTCCTCACCAAGCAATGCGGATCAAGCATATACTTGTAGATATCATTAATTATGTCGGCCAAACATGATTCATGCCTTCACAACCTCTGTCATCAACAGTAACACATCCGGAAAGCAGTCTGATACTCTGTCAGTCAGTTCTTCCTCTGTTTTCACTGTCTCTCAGGAATCCGGTACTCAACCATTCATATCTTTTTCCTTGTCCATCACCGGAGGCTAAATCCTTGGAATATACCACTCAAGGTAGTCCTCTTGACTTCCCCAAATCCGCACTGCACCAAGACAGATCCTCTGAGAGATCCGGACCTTGCCACATGCTCTGTTCTTGTTCACCGGACCACAACATTCTTTATTCTGACTTCCGGTAGAGACACATCATAACTTGCGGATATGTGGGATGACCTTTGTTGCCATCAATGACAACAACCATGAGTCCATATAGTGTCTCTTGCCAACAATCTCCCCCTTTGGCATTGATGGCAACACTTAGTGAAAAATGACTAAGTGTTTTCACTATGCTCCCCCTTTGCTGATGCTCTGTCTTTATATACAATTTCCGGAACTCCCCCTTAGTTGGATTCCTCATTTTTCACTGCTCCTCACTCCCCCTTTGACATCAATGGCAAAGGGTGGGGTCCGCACACCAAAATTTTCAAAAATTTTCTATACATAGCCGCATATTTACATACTCACATATACTGAAGAATGTCTGCAATTGAATCATTTCTATAGCCAACTTTGCTTCATTCTGTCCAAAATTGAAATGTGACCACTCAACAAAAATGCAAAAGCTTTTGCCCGCTTGAGATCTGTCGGATCTTTTGTTTGGGCGGTGGTCTGAGCATCACTGATGGCCTCATGCATAGTTTCCAACTTAGGGATTATAATCCTTCTAAGTTCTCCCATCCGGTTAGTGATGTTCTTCCTTTCCTTCTCAAGATTCTTTATTTCATTCAAGACTGCAATAGTCTGACATTCTTGATTTATTATAGAGGAAGAGAGAGGATCAAAACTTTGAGATAAGCTTTGTAGCTTATCCTGTTCCTCTTTTATTTTCTTGTCAAATGCTGCTGTTGCCTTTGACCAGGATATACAAAATTTGTAGATGTCACCGCCATCCTTAAGAGCATTCTCTAAGCTCTTTATTCCAATGCTTACAATCTTCCTATCCTTAGAGATTAATTCTAATATTTCTGAAAATCTTTTATCCAAAAATTCCTTCCGGACCTTTTCTTCAGCTGATTTTTCTAGAGAATCAAAATGTGTATCAACACTGCTGACTAAGGTTTTTAGATTACTGGAAGAGGAGGCTGTCGGATCTATCTGGATTGATGGCATGATCTTTACAAGTACTCCGGAAGCAGCCTCTATCAACTCACAGTCTTCCATATGAGACTTCAGGAGCTTTTCATTTGCCTTGGCATTTGCAAATGAAGCTATCTTCATTGTTTGTACCGGAGAGAGAGAGTCAAAATCAAATGGGCCTTTTAGAAGCTCCGGTTCATCAATCTCTAAAGTTTCTTTGCTCAAAAATTGTTGAACAGTTTGTGCAGTGTCTCTTGCCGGAGACAGATGTTTCTTTTCTTCTGCAGTCTTAGAACTGTCAACCTCTTTGTCTTTCACCACTGCTTCCTTCTCCTGTAATTGCTCTTCTTCTTTGGATCCGGAGACTGTAGGGGAAACCGGAGGAGAGATATTTGTCTGTTCAGGGCTCACTTCTTCCGGAACAGAAGATTCCAAATCAGCAGCTGTTTCTGCACCTAAGTCCTCTACAATAGGAAGATTGAACCTTTTGAAGGCCTTCTGGAGGATCTCTTCTGTTTCTTGGGCCACTTTGTCAGTCTCACCAAGCATGAGTTGATTCATCCTGGCTTTGCTTCTGAACTCATCTTTGCAGTCCTTGAAGATAATGTTCATTGTCTTGGGATCAATTTGAGGATATAGCTGAATAGCTATCTGCTCCCGAATCTCAAGATCTTTAGCATGAGCATTATTCTTTCTTACTTCCAATTCCTTTTCTAGGCTTTTAGGAATGAGAGATATGATCTCAATGAAAGCCTTATTATATATGTTCAGATATTTAACTGTGGCTTCCTGCAGAGTCTTTTGGTCAGCCTCACTGAAGTCATCATAGGATTCAGTCATTGGTTGAAGGTTTCCATCCACCGTGACCGACTTGATTATGCTCTCTAGAGACAGAGTGGGCTTTTCAACAGTTACCTCTGCCATTTCATCCTTGTCTTGGCCTGTGGAGGGCTTACCGGATCCTTTCTTCTTCTGTTTCTTTATTTCTTTTATTCCCTCATCTGACTCTATTTCCTCTTCATCCTTTTGGCTTCCATAAGCCCTTGTGGCTTTTGTCTTGGATCTCTTACCGGATGCCTGGACTTCCGGTTTAGAACTTTTGGTTGTGGGAGGTGCAGATCTCTTTGATGATCTGGTCCGGGTGGGAGCTTCAACCGGAGCACTTTCTTTACTTTTCTCTTCTTCCTCAGCCTTCCTCCTCTTTTCCCGGCTGGCATCAAGTGCCTCTTTTGAGATGCCTAGGCCTTGAGCAATGTGCTCTACTTCTTTTCTCACATTTCTTTTAATCTCAGGTTCCCTGAGTTCTACATGTATTTTTACACTCAGCTCCTCAAAGGTTCCAAACCTTTCTGCCTTAGGATCTTTAGGCTGACTTAGCATGTGTTGAACATGCAGCTCCACTATCTGTTCATCCACTTCATACCCCATGGGCATGATCCAGACAGTCCTTGGCTCCACTGCCTCCATTAGGCACTGATCAGTGTCAACCATAAAGCACACTGAGTCTTTGTATTTTTCAACAAGAGACTGGGGAATTCTCTCTCTTGCTTGCATCATGCTCTGAAAGTTTTTGAAGTATCCCCATAGAGCTGTATTTCTCGCTTTTGCATCCCCAAGTCCATGCAAGTAGTCTCTTATCTGTACTGCAACAGGTTTGTCATTCTGCCATACCCATCCACTTGTTCCGGGTAGCTCATTCATGAAGTAGAAGAATAGACATACAATAAGAGTACCATACTTAAAGGAATTCTTCTTATCCTTCTTGATTTTCTGTATATTTTCCATTAATTGGCTTAGCAGTAGTTCGCAGAGATCATATTCTGCATTCTTTCTTAGCATTTCATAGGCAGTGTATACTGCAGTTCCGGATACAGAATTCTCCCTGCTGGAGTGATAGATCTTGTATCCTATTATCATTGATGCATATTTGATATCCGGATCCGAAATATCTTCAATGGTCATTGCCCTCTTGTCAAATTTTGATCCGGTGGCCTCAGTTACAATGTTGTTCTTGACAGATTTGAGGATAGGTACCCCTCTGGAAGAGTATAGACCAGTTACTGCTCTAATTGCCTCTTTTGTGATCTTGCAGGGTCTATCTAGCCATAGAAAGTTGTCATGCATCCTGCTCAGTACATACCGGACCCATTCATCTTCTTCAAAGCAGGGGAAATGAATAAATTGCTCAAATTGTTTCTTCTGGATATCCTTATACTCTGGTTTAAGCTCAAAAGCATTGTCTATCAGTTGCTTGTGATAGAGGTCTCTTAATTTGAATTCCCCAAATTCTTCAATGCTTGCATGTATGTAAACCCTAATGTCTTCGGTATGTAAAACTCCGTGAGGAACACTAGAGAAGGCTCCTAGTGGATCTACCTCCAATGATTTGTAGGGATGTTTCTTGAATGAGGGGCGAGGTCTATCAGAGATCTTAACTATGTTTGGAGTAGCCATTCTTCAAAGATTTGCAGTGAGGTAATGAAAAACGGAGAATACCTTATGCGCCTTCGGTTTGCACGGAGTGGTTGGATTGATTTCTTTATGCAATAACTTCGGCAGGAGATCCTTGGTGTGCTTGATGAACCTTGTTGCAGAGCTCCACTTTTCGCTTCTTCTCGAGTGCAGAATGAGCAAATGACCTTTGAGAAATCCCTTAAATTGCTCTGCGAACCCTAATATCTGTCTGCAATAAATGCTTCACCTACATCATTCCGGTTTGCCTTGTCTGGATAGCTTGGAGTATCCCGGATTAGTCCTGATCTGTGGATATCATCTGGATCTTTCAATCATGAATAAATCGAGGTAACATATTACAAGAACATCCCAAACACTCTGTCCAATCCGCAGAACAAGATAGTGCATTTCTGGATCTTTCCGGACCTTTTTGTAATCCTTTATCATACCGGAGCATCTCCCTGAACAGGTCTTATTTGATCGATCACAGCTTCTTCATAACTCCATGCGGACCTCTGAAAACTTGACTGAAGTATCTCAAGACTCATATCTACAAACCCTTTGATCCGCATCTTGTGCCACATCCGGCACCACTTGTTTGGCTGGGGGAACAAGATTTTCTTTGAGTCTCCCCCTGAGCCTGAGCTCACTTTTTAATTTCTGGAAGAAATATCAGCACCAGAGTCTGGTGCGGATCCAACCTCTACATTCTCTGAACTTTTCTTCACCCAAATCTTGCTCATCTGATTCCTAACCTCATCCGCATTCATCTTTTGTTTACCCTTGTCTTGATTCTGATTATACACCGGACCTCTTTTGTCCTGATTCTTGTTTCTGCAGACTTTAGCATTATGACCGGACCTATTGCAGATTTGGCAAATAACATTTCTTTGCATATTTGACTGATATCCTCTTGATCTGCATTGATTATCCATATGACCTACTCTATTGCATGTGAAGCATCTACCTTTGAATGATTTGTTTACTTGCATAATTCTGCATTCATGGGATTTGTGTCCATACCTTTTGCAGTTGAAGCACTGTCCGGAGAAGGATGAATTAATCTGATTCATTCTCATTCTGCACTGATCAGCTTTGTGACCAAAGTGGTTGCAGCTATGGCAGTATCCATTGAAGGATGGATATCTTTGAGCATTTGGCTGTCTTACCGGAGGTTTTCTAGGCCTGCTCCTTGGATTTTCTGATCCAAGATTCTTCTGACCGGATCCGGAGCTTTCTCCTTTCTCATATCCCAAACCATACTTGTCATCTGTCCTCTTTTGACTTCCAAGAAGAACTTCAAGTTGAGCAGAACTTATCTTGAATTTCTCTTTATATTCATTTGCTGTTTGAAGGTCTCTTTTGAGAGAGGCAATTTGATCCTCAAGTTTTCCTTCATTATCTTTGGCATCTTCAAGATCAGATTCAAGATGTCTGATAATCCTGTCCATCTGGTGGCATTCTTCTGATTTTTCTTTAAGAGATTGTCTTAGATTGTCTTCAGCCTTTCTTTTTTCTTCAATCTCTTGAGTAAACTTTATAGTTCCTGATTCCATTTCATGTCTTAACATAATGACTTCTTTTGATAACTTTTCACATAACTTGGTTTGCTCAGTTAATTCTTCATTTGTATTGCTTTCTTCACTTTGTCTTGCCAACTGTTGAAGCAGATCCTTTCTCTTTTTCATAGAGAGACTTAATTTGTCTTTTAATTTTCTCATGAATTCATCAGCCTGTTTGAGTCTTTCCTTTAATTCACTGACTTCAGAATTTGACTGTTCAAGATCCTCAAGAGCAGTCTTGAGTTGCTCCCTTAAACCATATGCATCCATTTGAAATCCCAGATCTTCCTCAAGCTGTTAGGCTCTATTAGGAGGAACTTAGCTCTGATACCAATTGTTGATAACTGAGAGGGGGGGTGAATCAGTTATCCTAATTATTTCCCTTATTGAACTTTCCTTTTAATTGATGCAGCATAAAATCAAACACAAAAACATTAGTCATGAAATAAGAAACACATGACACAGTATTTTTGACGTGGAAACCCTGTTAAGGGAGAAAACCACGGGGTGATTAACCCAAAATTATTCTCTGTTAGAAGAATAGGAAATTACAAAAATGGCACTTGCCAATTAGGGCTCACTGCCCGAGCACACTGCTCACAAGAGGCCCACTACCTACAAGAAGACACACTATCTACAAAGTGATGAGAATCACAGTCTTGAACTGATTGGAAGCATCTGCATATGCTGGAGTTCAGTTCCGGTTAGGCTCAGTACACTGATCTGCTGCACTTCATCTTTCCTCTGTTCTTTATTCTGCTATCTTTCACATACCGGATCCTTTTTGCTACCTCTGCTCTTATCTGGACTTATTCGCATATATCTCCACATCATCACACCCTTCACAACTAAATCCATCCTCTATATATATCCGCATAAGTAATTTCATCACTTTTCTAGTCGGCATCCGGAACAGTCTAGTTTCTTACAAGCTCTCATTCTGTCGGCTGAATCCTTCCTCACCAAGCAATGCAGATCGAGCATATACTTGTAGATATCATTAATTATGTCGGCCAAACATGATTCATGCCTTCACAACCTCTGTCATCAACAGTAACACATCCGGAAAGCAGTCTGATACTCTGTCAGTCAGTTCTTCCTCTGTTTTCACTGTCTCTCAGGAATCCGGTACTCAACCATTCATATCTTTTTCCTTGTCCATCACCGGAGGCTAAATCCTTGGAATATACCACTCAAGGTAGTCCTCTTGACTTCCCCAAATCCGCACTGCACCAAGACACTTCCTCTGAGAGATCCGGACCAATCTGTCGGACCTTGCCACATGCTCTGTTCTTGTTCACCGGACCACAACATTCTTTATTCTGACTTCCGGTAGAGACACATCATAACTTGCGGATATGTGGGATGACCTTTGTTGCCATCAATGACAACAACCATGAGTCCATATAGTGTCTCTTGCCAACACACCCCTCCTGCTCTGAACTAAGATGCATAGGAATGCATCAATCCAATGGTGCTCAAAGTGTCATTCTTTGATCTAGATTGATGTTTTCAGGGCTACCTCTCAAGGAGTGTAGCTAGATGTTTTTTATAAAGTAAGTGTTGATAACAAAGGCAGTTTAGTGGATCAGATAATCAACATGCAAGTATGTGCCCTTTGCCATTGATGCCAAAGGGGGAGAGAAATCATGTGAAAAACTCAGGGGGAGAAAGAGTGTAGATGTGTAAAAAGAAAGGGGGAGTGTCTTGTCTTGATGGTTATTAAGTTTTTCACATCATATGTTGCCATCAATGATAAAGGGGGAGATTGTTGCTAGTATGTGTCTAACCGGTGTTGTCATTGATGTCAACATATCTGTGTTGTCATTGGTGTCAACTATGCTCTTACTTTGGTGCTTGCTTGTATGGAGAGAGATACTTTCTATTTAATTATGTAAGTGATCCTGATGTTGAGATATTGAGAAAATTAGCCCCTCCTATGGTAACAGTGTGTTGCAGTGGAAATAATGTATTATACTCAAAAGAACAGTCCATAAGTTTGCTCCGCATTTCCTATAGAATGAATATCTTTGCCTATGGATTGGAAGTTATTTAGAAGTTTGTCTAAAGATGTTATATTCCAAGGTCGAGTCTCTGGTCTGAATATTTGAGCTAGTTATGTTCACCAGTGCGAAAACTACTTTTCTTGTTTGTTTGGTGGTGACAGGGAGAAAGTGTTATGCTCCGTATTCCTTTGCATTGAAGTATTTCAGGTTAAGGTTTTGGAATCAAGTTTGTAATGATATTAAGTACCTTCAACTACAATGGTTCATGATTTGGCAGTCTGCAAGCTATCATTTCCTTATGACAGTGGATGACAATGTTGTTCTTGTGCTCCAGTTTGAAGAATCTTCTTAATAGAGTGGTTAGAGATTGTGTGGTTTTCCTGGTGATTACAACATGCTTGTGGATGTCTCTTGATCATGTTCCTACCTTTGGATTGTTTTGCAAAGAGAAAATTGGATCATGAATGAAGAATGTTCTTAGCAGACCTAGTGCCCTCATCAGTCTTGGTCGACTTGATTAATTTCACTATTTGCAGAGATGCATTAAAGATTGTAGAAGTGTGTTGTGGCATGGAGGATTGTGTTTGAGTCCCATCTAAGGCATGGCATGATCTGCATACATCTTTACATCTTTTCCCTATCTAACTTTGTATTAGGTCCATACCTATTTTATGTTTGTAATGCTGACCTTGGAGATTGTTCCAATGGTTGATGAATGTAACGCCAACCTTGATGTACATTCCAAGGTTGATGAATTGTATAAAAGCATGTAATGTAGTTGGAAAGAAGTGTGTGTGATGTGAATATGAAGAGATAAGTGCAAAGGTGTGAAAGAGGAGAGCATAGAAGTTATATTGTGCTTCAATGGAACTGGACCCTAGCATGGAGTAGATGCTACTTAATCAGTTCACCACTTTGGCAGTGAGCCACCCCTTGGCAGTGAGCCATGCTTAGGCAGTGATCCATTCTTTGCAGTGAACATTTTGGGTAGTGATCCCTATAGGCAGTGAGCCTCTATTTTTTGGTATTGTTATAACTCATATATTTCTATGGGCTAACACCCACCGTGGTTTTTCCCTTTTAGGGTTTTCCATGTAAAAAAATATGGTGTCTACTATGTTGGATGTGTGATTGTGATTAAGTTTATGGTTTCATGCTTTCATGGTTAAATCTAATTATAAATAATTAAGTTGTTGATGGTTTGATATTCATATGATGCTAAGTTTTTGTGACAACTGATTCACCCCCCCTCTTAGTTTTCCAGTGTATTTCAACAGGAAAGAGAATTGGAGATGGAGCTTAAGTATGGATCATAGAAATGGAGAAATACTTTGGGCTCTAAAACCTTTTAGATCACATGAAGGCAATGTGGGGATCATATTAGTTAACTGGTGAAGCAGCAACATGGTGGGATAATGAGAAGGTAGGTAAGAAACTGTTACTTGGTGAAATAACTTGGGAAATTTTCCTTCATCTTTTTAGGAAAATATGGTTACCATAGCTCTTCTTCGATAAGAAGATGATGGAGTTTAAGAATTTGGTTCAAGGAGGTATGTCCGTGACCAGTTATTGGGAGAGGTTCTTGCATCTACTTAAGTATGTTCCACAGTATAAGACAGATGAGAGATTTTGGATCCAGAAGTTTATATTAGGCTTAAAACCCCAGATTGGAGTAGAGGTATACATTCATAACCCACTTACTATGGATGCAGTTTTTGAGAAAGCAATTAAACAAGAGCAAAAGTTGCAAAAAGTAGCCAGTTACCATAAGCAGAGAGATGCAAAAATTTCCAATAAGAGACCTTAGAATGACCAATAGAATTATAATCAAAATAACAATCAAGGCAATAGCAATTGACAGATCAAGAATTTGAAGAGAGGTAATAAATCTTAGGATGGAAATGGTGGAAACTAGCATGGAAGCAACAAAAGAGGTGGCTATAACAATTGAAACAACAATCAATGAGAAAGAACTGAAGGACTGAAAGCACCTAAGGGTGGATGCTATATTTTTGGAGGAGAACATTATGGAAATTCATGTCCATGAAGATCAGTGGGAAGAGGAAACAAAAATCAGCAAGGAGCACCTCAACATTAGATTCATGTCGCAGTGGATAATCGGCAAGCTAACTTTCAGGCAACACCTATTCAATTTCAAGGTAAGCTCTATGGACTACCTGTTTCTATTTTGATTGATACTGGTGCCACAAAATGTTTTGTAGATCCTAGAGTAGTATCTAAGTTATGTATTAGACCTGGGCATATGGAAAACTCTTGGATGGTACAATATGGCAATAGAGCAAAAAAGAGAGTAGACTCATGTCTAGCAGGTAGTGAGTTGGAGATTTTGAGTTTTCAGATGCAAGTTAATCTTTATGTAGCACCTTTAGGGTCTTATGATGTGATTCTAGGAATCAACTAGTTAGCTAAACATAAGTCTCTAGTAAACTGTGAAGACAAAGTTGTTAGATGTTTAGATGACCTAGGAAATCAAGTGGAAATTAATGGATATAAGAGACCTTTAGAGCTTAGACAAATCTCAGCTATGCGATTGAAGAAAGCCAAGAGGAAAGGGTGTTCCATTTATGTTGTTCAAGTAAAGGACCTTGACAAAGAAGAACCCATATTCAATGACTATCGAATCCTAAGCGAATTCCAAATGCATTCCCAGTGGAGTTGACAGAGTTACCACCGAAGAGAGAATTTGACTTCTCAATAGATTTTCTACCAGGGACTGAGCCTCAATCTAAGACACCCTACAAAATGACTACTACAAAATTGTATGAGCTTAAAAAACAATTGTAGGAGTTGCTAAATCAAGGGTTCATTAGACCTAGTGTGTCACCATGGGGTGTGCCAGTTATCTTTGTAAAGAAGAAGGATGGTACTTTGAGGTTATGCATTGATTATAGGATGCTTAACAATGCTACTATAAAGAATAAGTACCCACTCCCAAGAATAGATGAGCTCTTCGATCAGATGAAAGGAGCTATGGTATTCTCAAAGATAGACCTTAGATCCATCTATCACCAATTGTGGATTAAGAATGAGGACATCTCTAAAACAACTTTTAGGACTTGATATGGTCACTACAAGTTTATAGTGGTACCATTTGGGTTGACTAATGCTCTAGCAGCCTTCATGAATTTGATGAATAGCATTTTAGAGATTGTTTAGATGATTTTGTGTTGATCTTCCTTGATGACATATTGATGTACTCTAAATCAGTGGAGGAGCACAAAAGGCAATTGAGGATAGTCTTGTAGTGCTTGAGAGAGTGGTTATGGTAAACTATCTAAGTGTACATTCTTTCAAGATAAAGT
This sequence comes from Cunninghamia lanceolata, assembly GCA_027924645.1. Lineage (NCBI taxonomy): Eukaryota > Viridiplantae > Streptophyta > Pinopsida > Cupressales > Cupressaceae > Cunninghamia > Cunninghamia lanceolata. The sequence goes on along the minus strand of BSBN01000938.1, from coordinate 929,543 downwards.
ACACTATCTTGGTCATGTGATCTTGGCTGAAGGGATTGCAGTTGATCTTGAAAAGATAAAAGCAATAACGGAATGGCATGCAATGTAGAGTATGACAAAATTTAGAAGTTTTATGGGGCTTGTAGGTTATTATAGAAAGTTAATGGAAGGCTTCTCAACTATAGAAACACTAATTACCTCGCTAAAAAAGAAGGGTAAGAAGTTTGAATGAATAGAAAGGTGTGAGCGAGCTTTCCAAGTGTTAAAGGAAAAGCTCACAACTACTCCTATCTTGACTATACCATATCCTAATGGTCACTTTATAGTTATAATTGATGCTTCAGGAGAAGGAGTAGGAGGAGTGTTGATGTAGAATGAGCAAGTGGTTTCATATGAGTCAAGGAAGCTAAATCAATATGAGTTAAACTATGTGCCGCATTATCTTGAGTTAGTTGCCATAGTTCATACACTTCAGATGTGGAGGCATTATCTTCTAGGTAAGCCCTTTGAGTTAAAGATAGATCATTTAGGGCTCAAGTATATATTTACTCAACCTAACCTTAATGCACAATAGAGAAGGTGGTTAGAATTCCTTAGTGAGTATGATTTTGGAATTGAGCATATAAAAGGAAAGGAGAATAGAGTAGTAGATGCTCTTAGTAGAAGAAGACATCTGGCTACCATGGTTACAATGAGATCCAATCTGAAGGAGAAAGTAATTCAAAATCTTCAAGGGGATGATCATTATGAAATAGTTAAGCAAGCTTTGGAAGTAGACCCCTTAAATCACAAGTTTGATGGTTATGTGATTGAGTCAGATGGACTTTTGAGATTTGAGGGAAGAATGTATATTCCTAACTTAGGAGAGTTGAGGAAGTTAGTGCTTGAATAGATCCACAACACACCATATTCGGGGCACCTTGGAGTGACCAAGATGGTCAAAGGTTTGAGACCCTTATACTTTTGGCCTATAATTAAGAAGGATGTGACATAATTTTTGGCTCGATGTTTGGAGTGCCAAGAAGTCAAAGCTGAGCATGTGCATCCAGTGGGATTGTTGTACTCACACCATGTTCCTGAGCATAAGTGGCAAGTAACATGTCTAAGAATCAGCATGATGTCATCTTAGTGGTTGTGAACAAGTTGACAAAGGTAGAACATTTTATTCCAAAGAATCTTTCAGATGGTTCTTTAGTTTTAGCTAAGAAGTTTGTTTAGGAGATTTTTTGATTACATGGAGTGCCTGAGATGGTCATTTCAGATCGAGACACTTGCATGACATCTAGATTTTAGACAACTCTTAATTCATCTTTCGGAACAAAGTTGAATTTTAGTTCGGCATATCATCCTCAAATGGATGGTTAGACAGAAAGATTCAATCAGGTTGTGGAAGACCTTCTCAGAATGTCTTGTATGGATTAGTAGCATAAATGATGTTAGGTCTCAAAAATGCAGGTTGCTAATCCTAAGAGAATGCCAGGCTCTATGCTTAGATTCGCAAAATTTTTGAACTAACGCAACGGAATCAACCCTTAAGGTTTGATGACTCCCTGCACTTTAGGTCCTACTACACCTAGGTGGGTGAACCTTGGAAATTAAAGTAGACTAAAATGTAAATGTATTGACTAATTGAATGGGTCTACCTATAGTGGAAAATGGTGTAGGATAGATGAAATCTTGCTAATTAATTCTATATCTAATATCTGATGAATGGTTGGTAGAAATTGTATAAGCAATATCAAGGTGAATTCTATGACTGTGCTTTAACTAATAAAAGGGTTTTTTAAGTGATAAATTGAAATGAGACCAATGCCTTGTTGGGTAACAGAGTCAAATGGAAGACTAAGACTAGTGGCTTATAGTTGGTAGTAATTCTAACTATTTGGCACAATATTTTAGTTTATAACTTGTATAAATGTGCAAGGAAATGACTAACAAACTCTTCTTAACAATCCAACTAATAAAATCAGATCTCTTGTAATTCACCAGAAGGTAATTTAATCCTTTCTTGAAGGAACCAATTGAATGAAATATGCAAGAATGACAGATAATATTAACTTGGAGACAGAATGACAATCCTAATTATATGGTTCTTCTTAGTAATCCAAACTAACACTTCCAGGTTACTGTGATTGATCAGAAGGACTTTTAATTCCTTTAATGGAAACCAATTAATTCAATCACACAGATACAACAAATGTGCATTGACAAATTAACTATATACTTGATATATTAATTTGAATAACAAGGAAATACTGAAATGGAGACAACCACACAATTGAATAATCTTAACAAACAATTGATGCCAGAATAGAACCATTGAATCAGAGAACTTCAATTTACTTCTTCAATAATAAACTTGCAACATGGTCTTTGAGAAACATTGTAAACTATATGTATTATATTCTACTACTGATGATTCTGTGGATGCTCCCTCTTTCATATATACATTGCACTTTCAAGGGTTGTGACCCTTCAGACAACCACTCGATGCAACTCTTCACTTAATTAATTATCTTCAACAGATTAAAACATTTTAATTTTAACCTTGTTTGTCTGCAAAATGTTCTGTAATCTCTATTTGAGGATAACAGTATTCTGAATTTGCACCATATGCATTTGTATATGTCTATTTCACTTTTTTAGTAGATACACCACCAGGTTGATTTTAAGAACATGGGACAATTGTCCTTTAATATCGGATTCATTTTCAGCTAACATGGGACTGGTATATGCAAATTTTATTGTTTTGTATCTCATATACATATGCATATGTGGTTGGCCTCTATATTGTGTTGAAATTTCCTTCTTTTCAATCTTTGCATTTGTATATTGTATACCGTATGAAATTGGAACATGTATACAAATGCGAACCCCATCAGTTTTATAAAACAACCTTCTGAATTACCTTTAAGTTTGGCTTTTCATCACCTTCTTGTATATCGAATACATATCTTTCATATACAAGCACTGACTTTATTGTGTTTATAAAATAAATTGAAATTATCTTCGGATCTACCTTTGTATATATCCTGTTGTATTACTTTCTTGCATATCATATACATATATCTCCAACATACATATGTGGTCCCCAACTGATAATGTTCAAATCTCCAATTATGTCGGGTTTTGTATATTATTCTCTTGTATATTTTCTTTGTATATTGCCATTTGTATGTTATCTTGTAAAATCGCACATACAAAGCATCTTATACAAACCCTCTCTTTACCTTTTATCCCCAGTGATGCTTTTTATTCCTTTGTATATAGGGTATGTATATTATAAACATACAAGCACCCCGAACATACAAAGACTTTTTAGTATTTAACTTTCTTTTCGCATCCGGCTTGTATATCAAAGATATACATTGTTATTTATACAAGCCCGATATGCAAATGGTGGAGCCCACATCACTTTTCTGATTGTATCTTCTGAAATGCAACAATACTTGTATTCAATTTTTAGATACAAAGCTGAATACATACAAACTCCTTTGTATCACCTCTTCGGACTTCTCATTTTTATAAACCACACTTTACTTACTTTTTAGCTCCGCGATGTATATAAAGTGCAATGCATCTTCCGATATACTTTAAGTCATGATGCATCATTTTAACCAAATTTCAACCTTTCTTGAGTTCCGCATTGTATGTATATTGAAATGTATAACCTAAAACATACATACAATGCACGAAACATACAACAATAAAACCTCATTTCATAATCTTTTCGGTTCTGCGACATGCATATAGCTTTGTATATTGTCTTGTATGTTTCCCTTTGCCAACATACAAACTCAAAATACATCCGACGGACTTGACCAATTATTTATTTAAAATCTTAACTCTGTTGAGTTCGGTTCTATGAAAAGTCATCAAGTCTGGATCTTTATGCATCTGCATATTCATATCTACATGCTTTATGAGCTTTGTATCTTGTATACATATAAACAAATATACAAAACTTTTGACCGTTCATATTTGTATCTTATATACATGCTCGAATACAAAAAGTTTTTATGTGCTCCCCTTTTGTATCTGGTATACATACAATTTATTTTGTATCTGGTATACATGCATTCTGACCAATATTCAGTTTGACCTTCATTGACTTGGTCATAACCTTAAAAAAATAGGGAATTTTTAGAAATTTCAAAAAGCAACCCCAACTCATTTTCAATGTTGATTCCAATTTTCATCATGGGTACCTAAAATTTTGCCATAATTTTTAGGTCCCAACAAATGGAAGGAGTATCTTCCATTGGTAGAGTTTGCATACAACAAGTCATACCATGCATCTTTAGGAATGGCACCATTCAAATCTCTTTATGGGCATAGGTGTTGAACACCTATCAGTTGGGATAAGATGTGGGACAAAATAGTGATTGGTCCTAATATGTTAAGGGAAATGGATGATGAGATGAGATTGATCAAAGAGAAATTGAAGCAAGCTTCAAATCATCAAAAGAGTTATGCAGATAAAAATAGGATGCCTAGATAGTTCTCAGTTGGTGACAAAGTCTTCTCGAGGGTTAAACCTCAGAAGAGTTCAGTTTCATTTGGCAAAGCATCCAAACTTGCTCCTCATTTTGTAGGACCGTTTGATGTCTTGGAAGTGATAAATCCTATAGCATATAGACTTGCTCTACTATCTACACTTGCTAGAATCCATAATGTTTTTCATGTGTCCTTACTTAAGCTTTATCATCCTGATGCATCACATATTCTTGATTGGCGCGCTTTACAAGTTCAGGATCCAGGAGTGTGTTGGAATTAGCCTGGACAACTAGGAGGGGGGGTGAATCAGTTGTCAAACAAATTTAACCTTTTCTGACATTAATCTTATTTCACAACTTACAAATAGATTAATGATATACACATTAAAGCATGAATCAATAACACATGAGTAGAAACACAATGAACTCACTTGACACCAAGATTTTTAACGTGGAAACCCAGTTAAGGGAAAACCACAGTGGGGGTTAACTCACAAGATTCGTACCCTGTTAAAAGTACTTGAAAGAAATGGGAAGGCACTTGCCTTTAGGCGTACTTCCCAGAGCTCACTACTCAAAGAGGCTCACTGCCTACATAAATTTATGTTTAGTACAGAAAGATTTAACTAAGAAATAACATCTTCAACATGCCTGGTTCAATCTCATTGAATGCTCACAAAACTTATGCTCTTCCCCCAAATACCTCTTCACTATCACTTCATCCTTTACTGATCTTGTTCCTCTACTCCTCCTCTTCTCTGCTCTGCCTCTAATCCTTTCTTAGGATTTTATTATTTCGCACAAGGATGATTTTCAACAACTCAACTATATGCCTTTATATGCTTCATCAACCTTGGAATAAACATCAAGGTCGGCACTACAAGTGTCTGACTTAATGCGAATCACTAAGTTGTTGGCCAAACATAACTAGGCCTCAAATCTTCCTTGTTCAACATGCCATGCTCCATAGAATTGCTCTTAGACGATCCACAACACATAGACTCATCCAGTCGGCCAAGACTGGGAAGAACAACAACACTAAGAAAGAAATCTTCAACAACAAGATCAATCTTCAATGCGGACCTCCAACATAGTAGGCACATGATCTAGAGACCACCACAAGCACATTGAATGTAGAAATAACATCCACACTACTCCAAATCAACAAAATCACTTGCATCTTCATCCGGAACCTCAAGAACACTGTTTGCCATGACTGTTACATTAGAAAGATTGCTTGCAGACCTCTAAACCATGAACCACTTGAGTTAACGATACACACTGACTTCCCAAACATGCCTCTAGAACCGCAGATCATAATATTTCAATGTGGAGCAATCTGGACCAATTTATTGTCACTCTGTCTCTTCTGAACACAGCAAAACTTGATTCAATTCATATGGCCATATCTTCTTCAAATCTTCATGCATACCTCTCAAAACTTAACTGGAGCTACTTCAGACAATCCTCTACACAGCCATATGGTCCACATACATTGATCTTCATTAATTTTCTCAATATCCTCAACATTCCAGTCTTCTAAACAGACAACAAAATAGGATACAGTTGACACCAATGGCAACAGGGATATGTTGACATCAATGAAAACACCGATTAGGCACATATTTGCAACAATCTCCCCCTTTGTCATTGATGGCAACATATGATGTGAAAAACTAATTCAACCATCAAGACAAGAACTTCTCCCCCTTTCACACCTGCAACCATTTTATAGCTTCCCCTTTTATCAGCAACTAGTTGTTCACATGACTTCTCTCCCCCTTTGACATCAATGGCAAAGGGCACATATTTGCAATCTTTTCTCCCCCCTTTTAGTTTCAGACTGATCTCAAAATTTGCATATTGACTACTCCCCCTGAGTAGTATCTCCTTAACATCAATTTGGATCACAAGATATGACTGTGAATTCCACCAGACTGATGCACCCTAATGCATCTTAGTTCTAATCAGGAGGGGTAATAACCCCTAACTTCTCTCTAAGATACTCAAAAGTATCCTTGGGTAGAGGCTTAGTGAAAATATCTGCAATCTGATCCTTTGAAGAAACAAACTCCAATATGACTTCATTCTCATTAACCTTCTCTCTCAAGAAGTGAAACTTGATTTGATATATGCTTTGTCTTTGAATGCAACACTGGATTCTTTGAGATGATTATTGCACTTGAATTATCACAGAAGATTGTAACAAGCTCCTCAAACACAATTCTGATGTCTTTCAACATTTGCTTCATCCACAGAACTTGAGTACAATTGTTTGCTGCTGCTATATACTCTGCCTTTGCAGTAGACAGAGATATTGCCTCTTGGTTTTTTCTCATCCAAGAGACCAATCTTCTTCCCAAGAGGAATGCACCACCACTAGTACTTTTCCTGTCATCCACATCTCCTGCCCAATCAACATCTATGTAAGCATGAAGAGTGAAGTTATTATCCTTGGGATACCATAAGCCATAATCAAGTGTCCCTTTGAGATATTTGAAAAATTCTTTTGACTACTACAACATGGGATTCTCTAGGATCATCTTGAAATCTAGCAACAAGTCCAACTGCATTTATGATATCAAGTCTGGTCTGAGTCAGATAGAGTAGTCCTCCAATCATTGATCTATACCTTTTCTGATTTGCCTTAGGGGAATCATCATCTTTACTTAATTTACATCTGGTTGCCATGGGTGTACCCACTCACTTTGAATCTTCCATTCCAAACTTTTTCAACAATTCTCTCACATACTTAGATTGAGATATGAAGATACATTTATCTAACTGAATGATTTGCAGACCTAAGAAGAAATTCATTTCACCAAACATGGACATCTCAAATTCACTCTACATCTGATCAACAAATGTTTTGCACATACTCCCATTTCCACCAAAAATGATATCATCAACAAATACCTCAACAATCAGAATGTGCTCATGATCAATCTTGAAGTAAATATTATTGTCAGCAGTTCCTTTGCTATATCCTAGCTTTAGCAAATACTTATCTAATCTTGCATACTAGGCTCTTGGGGCTTGTTTGAGTCCATACAATGCTTTTCTCAACTTGCAGACCATATTTCTTTGATCAGACAATTGAAATCCTTCCGGTTGCTCAATGTAGACTTCTTCTTCCAATTCTCCATTCGGGAATGTTGATTTGAAATCCATCTGATAGACCTTGAAATCTTTATAAGAAACAAATGCAAGAAATAATTTTACTGCCTCTATTCTTACCACCAGAGAAAAAGTTTCTTCAAAATCAATTCCTTCCACTTGAGATTATCCTTTACACACCAACCTTACTTTGTTTCTCACAACTTCACCATCCTCATTTAGTTTATTCCAGAAGACCCTTTTAGTGCCAATCACATTTTTTTCTTTAGGTCTAGGAACAAGATCCCAAGTGTGATTCTTTTCAATTTGCACTAATTCTTCTCCATTGCTTTTACCCAATATTCATCATTGCAAGCTTCACCTACTAATTTTGGTTCAATCTTTGAAATCAAACAAATCTCCTCTTGATCTTCAACAATTCTTCTTCTAGTTTAAACACCTTTGTTTCTATCTCCTATGATCTAATCTTTAGAATGATTCAACCTTACATACCTATGAGTTTTGGGATTTGTTTGAACTTCTAATTCTTGAGCTTATTCCTCAACATCTGCACTAACTTCTTGAGTTACTAGATATTCTGGATCAATCTAGATCTGAGTCTGAGTTTGAGCTTGCCTTCCTTGATTTTAACTTTCATCTTGATCATCTGAATCATATCCACAAGACTTGAAAGATTTCTCTTTGCTCTCATCAACTCTGACATTAGTACTTTCAACAATCTTTTTCGATCTCTTGTTAAAGCACCGATATGCCTTGCTTTGAGTAGAGTAACCCAGAAATATTTCATCACTTCTTGTATCAAACTTCCCTATATCCTCATCTCTTTTGATATAGCATTTACTACCAAAAACTCTAAAATATTTCATAGTAGGAGGATGACCAAACCATAATTCATAAGGCGTCTTACCAGAATTGCTTTTGATCTATACCTACTTAAGAGTATAGACAGAAGTACTCACAACTTCTCTCTAATAGACTTGTGGGACATTTGCTTCCATCATCATGGTCCTGGCAGCTTCTTTAATGGTCCAATTCTTTCTTTCCACAACTCCATTCTGTTGAGGAGTCCTAGGAGCAGATAACTATCTCTTTATTCCATGCTTTTCATAGAATGTATCAAACTCACCGGAGGTAAACTTTCCACCTCTGTCGGATCTCAGACACATTATTTTTTCACCAATCTCATTTTCCACCATAACCTTAAACACCTTGAACTTGTCAAGAGCTTTTGATTTTTCTTTCAAGAAGGTTACCCACATCATCTAGGAGTAATCATCAATCAGCAACATAAAATATATGTCTCCTTGCACACTCCTAATTCTAGCAGGGCCACATAGATCAGTATGCACAAGTTCTAGCCATCCAATTGAAAATTGTTCTTTACTCTTGAATGAAATTTTGTTCTATTTACCCAATTGACATTCTCTACACATGCTATCAGCAAGTTTCACAAGTTTTGGAAGATCTCTCACAGCCTGAGTAGAACTTATCTTGATAATGTTATCAAAATTCACATGTCACATTCTCCTATGCCATAACCAACTCTGATCAATCTGAGCAATCAAACAACTTTTTCCAGAACTACTTAAATAAAAGATGTTACCTCTAGTCTGAGTACTAGATTTAATTTCAGTTCTGGAGCTTTCCAAGATTCTACATTTTCCATCCTTAAATCGGAGATCATAACCCTTGTCAACTAACTGTCCAACACTAAGAAGATTATGCTTCAATCCTTCCACATACAAAACATCATTAGTGTTATTCTTACCATCAAAAGAGATGGATCCTCTGCCACAAATTCTACCAGCTGAGTTGTCTCCAAATTTCATAATTCCACCTTCATATTTTTCAAAGCTTACAAACTTACTTTTATCACCAGTCATATGATGAAAACATCCACTGTCAATTACCAATTCATCCTTTTCTACAACCTGAGCAACCAAGGCACTTTCCACATTTGCACAGCTAGCAGATTCAGTAGGCATGAGATCTTCTTCTTTGATAGTAATGAATACCCAATCATTTTCAGTTGAACCTCCATGATCAAATTCATCATCTGTGACTCCTTCTTCACCAGCTTCTTGGACATAGTAGCATTTCTTTTAAATTCTAGGTCTCTTAGGGTTTGACCTTGAACCCCTCTCCAAACACCTTGAGGCAAAATTACCAATCTTATTACAAGAAAAACATTTGAATGTCAACTTCCCTTCATACTTATCGGATCCTCTTGGCAATCTTTTGGCAAAAAGGGCTTTAAGTTCATTGAACTCAGTTTCATCATCTTCAAGATCCTTCCTTGTCCTATCGAATCTATTTGATCTTCTTGAAGAACTTTCACCCGGATCATATTTTTGTTTTCCATGAATACTAGCATTAAATGCAGATTCAGACTTAGGAAGAGAATCACCAAACTCACTCATTTCAAATGTTGAAAGCTTACCAACCAACTGATCTCTTGTAACAGTTGTCACAGTTCTGATTTCTTCAATGGTAGCAACTTTATGCTTGTATGTCAGAGGTAAGGATCTAAACACTTTAGCAACAATCTCTGATTCATCCAATACTCCACCAGCACTCCTGATACCAGTCACAAGTTCATTTATCTTCTACATGTAGGAAGTAATGTTTTCATCTTCACTCATCAGCAACCTTTTGTATTTACCTTTTAGGCTCTGTAGCTTGGCACATTTGACATGTTTATCACCTTCATATAGAGTTTCCAACTTATTCTAGATTTCATGAGCAGTTTTGAATTCTAGGACATTTGTCATTTCTGTATCATTCAGGGCACTCAACAATGCTTCTTTAGCTCAAATATTATATTCAGCATCCTTGAGTTTGTGAAGAGTTATAGGACCATTCTTTGAAATCTTGTATTCATTCTTAGTTATCAACCAAAAGGCATCACTCATACATTCCAAATGACACTGCATGCGTACCTTCCAAAGGGAGTAATTTGTTCCATCAAATCTCAAACTTTCCTTCTTGTAAGTTGACATCTCGGATCTCCTCAAGTGGTCAAGCTTCTTTTAGAGGAATTGGCTCTGATACCAATTGTTGGAATTAGCCCGGACAACTGAGGGGGGGTGAATCAGTTGTCCCACAAATTTAATCTTTTCTGACTTTGATCTTCTTTCACAACTTAAAAATAGATTAATGATAAACACATTAAAGCATGAATCAATAACACATGAGCAGAAACACAATGAACACACTTGACACCAAGATTTTTAACATGGAAACTCGGTTAAGCAAAAACCATGGTGGGGGTTAACCCACAAGATTCGTACACTGTTAAAAGTACTTGAAAGAAATGGGAAGGCACTTGCCTTTGGTTGCACTGTCCAGAGCTTACTGATCAAAGAGGCTCACTACCTATAGAAATTTATGTTTAGTACAGAAAGATTTAACTGAGAAATAACATCTTCAACATGCCTGGTTCAGTCTCATTGAATGCTCACAAAACTTCTGCTCTTCTCCCAAATACCTCTTCACTATCACTTCATCCTTTATTGTTCTTGTTCCTCTACTCCTCCTCTTCTTTGCTTTGCCTCTAATCCTTTCTTAGGATTTTATTATTTCACACAAGGATGCTTTTCAACAACTCAACTATATGCCTTTATATGCTTCATCAACCTTGGAATAAACATCAAGGTCAGTACTACAAGTGTCTGACTTAATGCGAATCATTAAGCTATTGGCCAAACATTACTGGGACTCAAATCTTCCTTGATCAACATGCCACACTCCATAGAATTGCTCTTAGATCATCCGCAACACACTAGAATCATTCGGTCGGCCAAGTCTGGGAAGAACAACAACACTAAGAAAGAAATCTTCAAGAACAAGCTCAATCTTCAATGCAGACCTCCAACATAGTAGGCACATAATCCAGAGACCACCACAAGCACATTGAATGCATAAATAACATCTGCACTACTCCAAATCAATAGAATCACTTGCATCTTCATCTGGAACCTCAAGAACACTATCTACCATGACTGTCACACTAGAAAGATTGCTTGCGGACCTCCAAACCACAAACCACTTGAGTTGATGATACACACTGACTTCCCAAACATGCCTCTAGAACCACAGCTCATAATATTTCAATGCAGAACAATCCAGACCAATTTACTGTCACTCTGTCTCTTCTGAACACATTAAAACCCAGTTCAATTTAGATGGCCATATCTTCTTCAAATCTTCATGTGGACCTCTCAAAACTTAACTGGAGCTACTTTAGACAATCCTCTACACAACCATATGGTCCGCATACATTGATCTTCATTAATTTTCTCAATATCCTCAACATTCTAGTCTTCTAAACAGACAACAAAATAGGATATAGTTGACACCAATGGCAACAGGGATATGTTGACATCAATGACAACACCGATTAGGCACATATTTGCAATAGAGTGGTGCTGGTGGAGACCACTCTAATTCTAGAGAGGCATAATGTTAAGTTGCGAAGCAGGGATGTGGTACAATATAAGGTCCAATGGGACCAATATTAAGAGGATAGTGCCACATGGAAGGATGCAGAGGAGATTGATAGATCTTTTCCTCATTTGAGGATATAGCATAGATTTCTTATTCGTGCATGGATTATCATACTTTGAGTTGTTATTGTTTCATGATACTTGGATACGTTGTGGGTGGTAGATTGATACATTATTAATTGTTGTGTAATAAGACATCGAGACGATGTCTCTTCGTAGTGGGGAAGGATGTCACGTCTCATTTTTATGGAATATATAATTATTCTAGATTAGTGGACATTTACTATGATTGTTTTACTTTGAGTAAATTCCACGTGTGTGAAGGTAATTATCATGAAGTTATATTTACGTAAATTAGAAAGTTGATTTAAATATTAAATATTATCGATGTGATTATACTGTTTTGCTTCGGCTATGTTTTGGAGAACTAACCTATTGACGTTGAGTTGAGTGTGAATGAATGCAGGTATTCGTCGAAGACAAAAACATGGTTGAGGTAGAGATGTTCTAGCCACTTGGCAAGAACTGTTTAGGATGGATAACCTTGATGCACTCACACACTCACATAGTCTCATATTGCATTTTTAATGGCTTTATATTGCATTATTGTATGGATAATAAAATGTGATTGATGGTTAGATACTTAGAAAAATATTGTGTTTTAATTGCTACAATAAGTTTATTTTGAATGTATAATTTAGTCATAAATAATAATGTTCTTTTGATTTATATTTAAAATTGTGTGTTTTATATTATTTAATAATAAATAAATAATGCTTTCTTATTTGTATAAATATTATTGTTAGGAAGACAATATCTTAATCAGACTTAAATCAAATATATGTATTATTAAATATTATTTTAAATACTTGTTTTATTAAAAGAAATGAGTATTACTTATTTAAAATTAGATAAATTGCTTTATTATTATGATTAATATATTTAGAAAATCTAAATTAAAGAATGGAAAGAAAGATTGGTCATGCAAACAGAAAAACTCATGCAAACGAATGAAAAACTAGAGTTATTAAAAAACCAAAGAAACCTAAACCCAATACCAATATTAGTAGAGATTTTTAATAAAATAATAGGCAACAAAAGGAAGGATTATCATTCTTTTTCTGAACAACGACAAGGTAGAGAAACAAAGATTGGAACCATGTTTTTGTAGCAACAGACAGGAGGATGCCATTATTTCTGTAGCCAGCAACGGGAGGCAACAGTGAAGGGTAGAGACAAAGGAAGATTAGACCCTCTTTCTCTACTAAGATTTCGGGTATTCTTCCTAATTTATTTGCAATAAAAATATGATTTTCTATGATTGTTATATGGTAATATTTTAGCAAGTCTCTGAAGGTGTTAGATTCCTAAAAACTAAGATCAACCTACCTGCATAGCTCGACTTGTATTCTTTTCCTCTTGGTCGGCTTGAGCCCTCTTGGACAGCCTGTTCATTTTGACTGTCAGTTGTGCTTTTTCTGTTCCTATTGCTAGCCCTCTTTTACCACGACCTACCAAACGATTAGACTTTAAAAACAAAATTATAAACTTTCTATTATCCTTGGTCGCTGGTCTAAACTATATTTTATCATTGTCATAGCTCGTGTCTTTCTCTATTTTAGCTTTTAGAAATGATTCTCGTTGTTTTAGGCATCTCTTATTAAACTAGACGATAGAGAAATAATTCATTATTGGATATCTATTTTTATGTTTTTCAGCAGTATTATTCCATAACTTTGTAAACCTTAATTCTTTACCTGTAGCCTGTGCTTTACCACTGTCCTAAAATTCTTTTGAAACATTCTTGTTGCAGTCTTTGTATTGTTGTTTTAGACTTCCCATAAGATCATGTAGCTTGATTTAATTTCCTGTAGTTTTCTGTTATCCCTGTTGCCATTTTACAAGTTCTTGTAGTAGATATGGATTGTTATCTATAGCTGACATAAGCTCATGTAGCTCAAATAATTTGCTTATGTAGCTTTATTTAAAACTCTTTAAAACTGTTATGTTATTTCACATAACAGAGACAGTTGATTTCTAATTATTATCTATGCTTATTAAATACTGAAACTAGTCATAAATTCTTATTTAAAAACTCTTTAAATTGTGAAATCATAAACTAATATTGGGAAGAGTTAAATGTAGAATCTTTAAACCTTTTGATAATGAATTATTGTTAAATATTATAACCAGATTATTGAATCCATGTATATACTTGCATAAATGAATGAATGAGTGATGTTCTACTTATTGTTTATTGAAAGTGTATCTTCATGATTGTTTCTTTGAAAAGGGAATTTTCAGATGATTTATAGGTGAAATGGGTTGATATTTTCTCTTATTTTATTTTATCCTTTTTATTTATTTCTTCGGGAAAAGAAGTAGATTCTTATCTAGGAATGTATTTGGGTTACTTTTGGGCTAGGATGCTGAATGTGGATTATCCAAGATGGCTTTTCCTCTTTTCAGGAATTGACCAATTACTATGTTTAAAAGGTTTAGATCTAAACGAGTTGTCATTGAAAAAGATGAATATTTTTCTACCAAAATTTATTGATATATATCTCTACCACATCCTATTGTGAGACAATATACATTTCATTATTTAGAATTACACATTAGACATTAGGTTGCATCAGGTGTTCCCACCTGCCAGTTGTTCCAGGTAGCTAGACATTTCGTGCAGGGCTGGGTTTCCTTCGTGTCATGAAGGGATCTGGGGAAGTGTAATTGCTTCATGGTTGGGTGGAAAAGTGCCTGAGCCATATTCTCATCTCTTGGCTCGCAGGAGAACCATTTGGGTTCGTGGTGACTGGAGAGTGTATTGATTTATTATACTTGTTGTACATGATTATTGTAACTTGTAATTGGATGTATTTATGGTATGAATGCTAATGCACTTTGTATATTATTTTATAGTGCTATCACCTGGATTGAGCATGAGATTTTTGTAAGATTTAATGACTTTTATTGATTCATATTTATGATATTTATCTTTTACTTGTGAAGTTGTAATTAAGCAGATTAATGACATCATTTTACTTTCATTACTTGTGATGTTGTAATTTAAATGGATTATTTACTTTATTTACCTTTGTGATGGTTTGAGTGCTTTACAAAAGCCCACAGAATAGACTCTCAGTTGAATCCCTAAAGGTTGTATTTTTTAGAGGAGTCAATGATGACTACATGGATGCCCTTAATCTTGTTGGGATAGGAGATGTGTCTCAATTACCCTTTGATGATATCTATAAATTTGTCAAGAACTACTCAAGGTCCTTTACCAAGAAGATAATGGGGGAAAGAACATCTACCATTGGCAAGACATCTAATTCTGTTACAAGGGTGGAGTTGAGCAACCTACTGACCAACATGAAAGAAGATATTATAAGTCACCTAGCTACTTAGTTGGACACTCTACATTTGAAGAAGAAGTAGGAGGAGGTTGAAGCAATACTTACTGAATACTATCCCAACTGCAGATAAAGGAAAGCTAATTGTAAGTGTAAAAGGGTGGTTAGCATTACATTACACAAATCAAAGAAACCACATTTTCAACCATTTTAAAGTGAAGATGGGAAATTGTTCTATGTTGCACAATGAAAGCCATGGAAACCAAGCCAAGGTATGCCACAAGACCCTCTAAGTTTCAATGCATCATTTCCAGTTCGTAATCATAGTTTTTCTAGTTGGAACCCCCAGCCTTGGCCAATTACCCAAAACCAATGGCAAAAACCTCAACAATGGCAAAACCCTCAACAAAACTGGAACTAGCAGCAACCAAATGTATGGCCACAGTAAAATTTCCAAGCTCGCAATTACAATCCTCAATGGCCAGTACAACAAAGTCAATGGCAGCCAGAATGGTAAAAGGCACAATAGTGGCAGAACCAAAATATAAATTACCCACAACCTTTGTTGCCTTCTCAGCCACAACAATAGGCTATTATGCCCAATCCATCAAACCCAACATCTCAGCCACCAAGAGCACTGTAACTACCTGCCCAACCTATGCCTAACCCCGATAACAAGCATGTCCAACATGCATACACTAATGAGGCTATTCAATAACCCACTTATGGGGTAGGGGTGAGTGATGTCCACCTTAGATCAAGGAAAACAATAGCTAGGACTTCATCCCCTCAAAACACTAAGATGGTGGATGAGGAACCCATAGCTGAAGCCTTAGACAATTCACCTCTGGAGCCTGAGTCAAATTAGGCAAATTAGACTATCTCAAGTTTAGATCCTCCTTTCCCTGAGCATTTAGCCATTGCAAAATATCATACCCAAGATGAGACAGATCTATTGGGTCAACTTAAGAATGTCAGTATCAAAATCTCCCTCATTCAAGCTATCAAGGATATCCCAATTTGTACCAAGATAGTAAGGGACCTTTTCCTTAAAAAGCCAGGGAGAAAAACGAAGGATCCTTAGACAATACATGTCTTAGGGAACCTTGTTGATATTATGCTAGGGAATATAATTGTCCCTAAATACACAGACCCTAGAAGTCCAGTAGTGGATGTTAAGATAAATGGGACCCTTATCAAAAATATATTGATTAACTTAGGGGCAACCATTAATGTCATGACGAAGGAAACAATGAAGTTACTTTAGCTACCTAACCTCAAGCCTATACTAACTGTTTTACAATTGGCATATAGGTCAACAATAAAACTTGAAGGGATCATTGAGGACATAGTCATAGCATTAGATTCCTGGGAGTATCCTATAGATTTCATAGTCTTATAGCCAATGGTCAACCTTGCAGGATATCCACTTATCTTAGGCAGACCATGGTTAGCAACAACTGATGCATTCATAGGTTGTAGGTCTAGGAACATGATAATCTCAAATGGAATTATAACCAAGAAATTGGTCCTCTATACTCCAATCCAACCTCATGAAAATCTAGAGCAAGTTATATGGCCTACCTTGGAAGAAGAAGACCACTATTCCCTGTAAACCCTCATGACCATTGAACACAGTCCCTTATTGGCAAACTAAGATAAGGATGACTTAATTAACCACGTCATATTAAATAAGTGCAATAGGGACCCACATCAACAAGACTATCTATCATGTCTGCAAGACCCACTGCATAACATCATACTTGGAAATTCCTTAGAAGAAATATCCCAACTTTTCCACTCTTTACTGCCACAAGAATGTTTCCCCAACATTAGTGGATATGACCTTTCATCTGTGCAATCAGCTTCCAAAACATTAGAAATCATGCCAGGTAAAATGTTGAATGTTAAAAATGCCCTAACTGAAGAACAACAAAATTCCCTGAACACTGTATTATAGGCAGAAGCATCAACATTTGCATGGGACTACAATGACATGAAGAGAATTGATCTAGACCTGTGCATGCATAGGATCTACATAAATGATGGTTTCAAGACAATTAGATAGCCTCAAAGGAGAATGAACCTTGCCATGCAAGAAATAGTTAAAACTGAGCTATAAAAATTACTTGATGCAGACTTCATTTACCCTATTTTTGACAGCCAATGGGTGCACCTTTAGTCATTGTTCCCAAGAAAGAAGACAAATGGAGGGTATGTGTGGACTATATGGAGCTAAACATAGCCACTAGAAAGGATCACTTTCCACTGCCTTTCATTGACCAAGTACTTGATTCCCTAGCAGGTAAAAAGTACTTATCCTTCTTAGATAGATTTAGTAGCTATAACCAGATAAAGATAGCTCCAGAGGACTAGGATAAGACTACATTTACATGCCCTTGGGGTAATGCTTATTTTATTCTTCCCTTTGGATTATGCAATGCCCCAGCCACTTTCCAGAGGGCAGTGCTAAGTATCTTATTAGATTATACTAATGATTCCATGGAGATCTATATGGATGACTTCACCACCTATGGAGAAACATATGAAACAACACTCAGTA
Organism: Cunninghamia lanceolata; assembly: GCA_027924645.1. NCBI lineage: Eukaryota > Viridiplantae > Streptophyta > Pinopsida > Cupressales > Cupressaceae > Cunninghamia > Cunninghamia lanceolata. Next base: position 911,530 of record BSBN01000938.1, on the reverse strand, counting down.
ATCTAGAGAAAGTTCTAAAAATATGTCAATAACACAATCTATCGTTGAGTCATGAGAAATTTTTTATGATGATAACTCAAAGGATTGTTCTAGGACATTTTATATCAAGTGAAGGAATTTAAGTGGATCCTCATAAAATTGAGATCATTTCTACACTTCCTATGCCACATAAACAAAAAGATGTCAATATCTTTCTGGGCCATGTAGGCTATTATAGGAGATTCACTCAAGACTTTAGCAAAATTGTAGCACCTTTGTTTACTCTACTCACAAAAGATAGAATTTGACTGGACCATAGAATGTCAGCACTCTTTTGAGACACTTAAGACAACTTTGACTCAAGCACCTATCTTGAGAGGACCAAATTAGACATTACCTTTCCACATACACACTGATGCTTCTGATTTTGCTATAGGAGTTGTATTGGGACAAAAGGAAGGTAATAAGGAGTATGGTATCTATTACATAAGCAAGAACTTACAAGGAGCATAACTTAACTACACTATCACAAAGAAAGAGATGTTAGCAGTTGTCTTTGCCATTAACAAATTTAGACATTACATCACTGCTTATCTAGCCTTTATCCACACAAATCATACTACAATCAGGTACTTGATGAACAAACCTATGGTTGGAGATAGACTAGTCAAATGGTTGCTCTTACAATAGGAGTTTGATATAACAATAGTGGATAAGCCTGGGAAAGATAACGTAGTGGCAGATTTTCTATCTAGATTACTTACACAATTATAATAAGGTGTTGTAGATGACTCTTTTCTAGATGAGCATTTTTTCTCTCAATGTACACACACCATGGTTTGTTGATATTGCAAATTACTTAGTGGCAGGGTAGATACCATCACATTTCTCTCCTAGAGAAAAGAGACAACTAGTGCATAAAATCATTCCATACTCTTGGGTTGCTAGTTATCTATTCTACACCAGTCTAGATCATATTATGAGGAGATGTATAAGAGAAGATAAGGTCTTTGACATCCTAAATGCTTGCCATGATGAGCCTTGTGGGGGTCACTTTACGGCCAAAAGGACAACATTTAAGATCTTAACAATAGGCTACTATTGGCTAACTCTCCATAAGGATTCAATAAAGTATACAAGGAGCTATGGTAGATGTCAAAGAATGGGCATACCAACAAGGATAGATGAGATGCCTTTACAGCCACAGATGGCACTAGCACCATTTGATAAATGAGGGCTAGACTTCATTAGGCCAATTTTACCAGCATCTAATAATAAGGAATATATTTTGGTTTGCATAGATTATCTGACAAAGTGGTTTGAAGTCAAAGCATTACAATTTGTAAGAGATGGAAATGTAGCCAAGTTCTTGTATGAAGTCATCTTTACTAGATATGGAGTACCTAGAGAAATTGCAATTGATCAAGGTCCCCAGTTCACTTCTAAACTCATTTCTACATTGGTTAAAGAATATGAAATCTGACATAAAAGTCAACACCTTATCACCCCGAAGTTAATAGGAAGGTGGAGGTTACAAACAAAGATATTGAAAACATTCTAACCAAAATAGTGCAAATTCATAGAAAAGATTGGGTAGCCAGATTGCCAGAAGCAATGTGGGCATACAGGACAACATGGAAAACAACTACAGGATTTACACCTTATGAATTAGTGTATGGAAAAATAGCAGTTCTATCAATTGAATTTGAATATAAGACACTGAGGTCAGCAATAGAACTTGACATGGACTTGATAGCAGCACAGAAAGAGAGGCTACATATTCTGAATGAGCTAGATGAAATTAGAATGGAGGCTATCCATCACACAAAGATAGTTCAAAAATAGAGGACTAAATGGCATGATCGGTTTATCAAGACTAAAGAATTCTATGTGGGTGACTGGGCTTTATTGTATGATTCCAAATACAAGGATTATAAGGGCAAGCTACAATCTAGATGGTTAGGCCCTTATGAAATACAACAGGTATTTCCCAATGGAGCAGTTAAATTGTAGACCATAGATGTAGTTAGATTATCATTGCTAGTTAATGGTCACAGATTGAAGTTATACACAAAGCCAACAAAATGAGATGATTTTCTTCTTTCTCTAATGCATTGCTATGGTCCAAGCCCTCATTTTAAGATGAACATAAACTCAGTACCAAACACTACCAGTTCTCACAGTGACTCAGCAAATGAGCTACATAGCTCACCTCCTAAGGTCACTCAAGTATAATTCCTTATCCTTCTTCATGTGCACACACAACACCGATGCCACAATCTTCATGGAGACCGCTTCACTAGGTCATAGGGACCTGTAGCAAGCAAAATAAAATCTACCATAGTTCACTTTAGGACTTGTTGATGAAGGAACATGCAACAACTATCTATTAGAACATTCAAATTTCACGCCGAGTATGTGTGGACTATAGGGAGCTAAACATAGCCATTAGAAAGGATCACTTTCCAAATTCCATTTTTACTCCACTTTTCTAGCACATGCAGACGCCATCCATCCTATCACTACATGCAAGCTTCCTCAACTCGTTCACACATGCCAACTTGTCACTCACTCTATCTCCCATAATAATGATTCCACGTCCAATCACATTCATGCTGCGAACTCTTCTCACTTGCATGAGTTACGTTCACTTCACCTCAATAGGTACGCATACTAACCTTCCATAATTAACACAATTCTCCAATGCATTCTATCTATGCTCACATTTAATTCAGCATAATACTCATTATTAATCTTATTTCCATATCCTTTAAATCATTACCCTCTATCTCATACAAGTATTCAAGTGAGATCACTTCCATATTTTAGTTAGGGGGGAGATAGTATATGTTCAAAACAAAAATATTGTTTGCCACCAAAAGCCACCAAAATGCAGACAGATAAAACCTTTTTCCTTTGGCCTTCCTGCATCTATAACATTTTTTCTTGTCAACAAGTTGTCCAAATCAATAAAGAAAGTTCTATTTTCTATGTGCAATTTCTGTTGTTGTGTGTTTTATGATTTACCCCCCTTCATCAGACTAGCATGTCATAAAGGCTTTTATGTGGAACAAGTTGAAGGAGTAGACGTTGTTATAGACTTTAGGGAAATCACTTTGCACTACAACCTCTAGCCCTAGTTAATTTGCTTGAGGACAAGCAAATGGGAGTTGGGGGGAAATGTTGAGTCTAGTTATTATCTAGTTTTCTTATGGTTTTATGCAAGTTCATATACAATCTCAGAGATTATCTTGTACATATTTCTACATTATGTTATCTCTTATGTTCATTATGCAAACCTAAACCTGATTATTAAGTATATGGAAATATGGTTATAATATAATGGATATTACATGATTATGTGTGGGAATGTATGAATTGTAAAGGATATATGTTCTTGACTATGGTTGTTAGTATTGTGTGCATGTTTTGTGAACTAACTCTTGCAGAGCTAGAGGAGATGGATTGTAGCCTGCAACAACTATAAGGTATAGTCCACAGCCAAAGAGTTCCTAGACAGTAGAGCAGGGGAGGTTCCAAAAGAAACTGAGCATAGTAACTACAACATGGAGGCACTTGATGAAGATGATTATGCATCGTGATGACAATTAATAAAGATGAATAAAGGGGAAGAATTATGTTGTAGTTAGGAGTCTAACATGACTGATTCAACCAATCCATGTTCCAATTCTGTTACAACAAGAGTCTCAATTTCATTTGGACTCTTCTTTCTTTCTTTTTTAGTTATTAGTTGCTTGCCATTTATCACACTCTGGTATGTAGGGTGTGGTGATTTATGATTTTAGTTAAGAGACCTTGTTTTAATAAACTCCCCTGTGCCTATATGTAGGCTCGGTGGTTGATATAGTTTAAGTTTGAAGTTAGTTTTTGTTCAATTTACAAATATAGTTACTAGATCTTCTTCCAATTAGTTTACATAGATAATGTTTATTTGATGATGAATTCATGAATAAAATCTTCTAGTAGAATCTCATGTGATATTGTAAAGATTGTGCAATGAATGATTTGGGATTAGTATGATTATGTCAATCTAATAAACTAGATTTGAGTTAGATCAGTGGAGACAGTCACTTAAGTAAGGGCCACTCAAGGTAACCGTCCCTCACTTCATTTCCTGCATGTTATCATTGTTGTAGTAGTTATTTCATAAATGCATGATCAATTAGATTCTTGAGTTATTCTATTTTGCTTCAACTTGTTGTACTCTAGAGTGTAGAGTGTATGTTAGATTATCAATATTAAGTTAACCCTTAGTATTCATGCCTTGATAGTAATTAGTTACAGTATTTTATTGTATGTACCTATAGCAATAGTACCGACATTACTTTCCTTACTGTTGTACAGTTATGAGATTTCCTAGCAAGAGTAACATTGTATTAGGATGAGTTAGGTAGTCTTAAATCTTTGAAAGCACATATAGTGCCAGTGTCATCACAAGCTTACTAGTCCTGACTGATAATTCAATGAAGGTCTTTCCAAAGGTCCAAGTGGACTGTTCAATCAAGTTTTTCCTCTAAATTAAGTGATTGTCACCAAGTTTACTAGACATAGTAAGGACACTACAAGGTATTTTTCCTACAACTAGACAATTTGTTATATCTGCATACCAAGGAGTTTGTACAGTCGGTGGAAATAAGTGCTTGTCTGGAAAAGAATCATCAATAATTGGATCCTCATTACAAGTAGGTAGCCTAGAGAGGAAGTCAGCAACAACATTGGCCTTCCCAGGCTTGTCCACAATGGTGATATCAAATTTTTGAAGTAGCAATAACCATCTAACCAATCTGCCACTTACCACTAGTTTGTATATTAGGTATCTTATTATTGCATGGCCAGTATGAATAAAAATAGGATACCTAGTGATATAATTCTTGAACTTATTGATTGCATAGATAACAACCAACATTTTTTTCTCAGTGATAGTATAGTTAAGATCAACACCTTGTAGATTCTTACTAATGTAGTAAATTGCATACTCCAAATTTCCTTCCTTCTTTCCTAACATAGCCCCCACAACAAAGTTAAAAGCATCTATATGTATATGGAAAGGTACTACCTGTTGGTTATGATGTTAGTCACAAACAAGCATAGAACAAAAGTACACATTAACCTTTATTCATCTTGAAAGATACTATAAATTTAAAGAATTCATGATCCCAAGTCTCCGGTGATTAGGTCTTAATCGTCTGAAGTTACTCAGAGGTTAATGTGAGTTGCTATTTCCATTTTGGGGCCTTACGTGAAAGTTCAACGTCATCATGACATTCCTGCAGAAATTCTTTACAGAGAAGTCATATTATATAGTTATTTGGTGAAAAGATGTAGAAATGCTTCAATCTTTGCATGATATTTTCAATTGTGCATGCTTTGTATTCAAATATGCTAAATATTTGTAATTATCTACGAGATGTATGCATATCTATGCTATTTGCTTAAGATCATCAATTATTTGCAATTATGGAGATGAAATGTCTTGGAATTTAAAAGAAATTGAAGAAATGCTTCTAATTAAAGTTGAACCTTTAGCTTTTGAACCACATGTATATTAGATACTATCATGAAGAGAAGAAAACCAAACCATATTTTCACCAGGACATTCCACAGCTAGATATAGTTGATGCTAACTTCAAAGGGATTTGTATGAAGACAACACATGTAAGTAGACATGCACTCTAAGGGACATAGCAAATCACCACATATATCCAGAATTCATACACTAATTACTTAGGATTTACTATGAATTGTAATCGACACAGTCTTCTCATTCATTAAGCATGCAAAAATATAAATGTATACAAAAACTTTGAAATGAGCTCTGAATGTTTCAGCAGATGGATTTCAATTAAGTTTCGAATGTTTACAATAAGGCATTCCATCACCTTTTATAGAATAAGGTGAGGAATCCATTACAAAAGATCTACGATCTTGATTTATCAATGCAAATCTACGGTCATCATTTTCTTGACTTTGTCAATCTTTACAAAAATAGCACAAGTTGCCAGCTGGCAACCATCTATATTACTTATGCTTATATCCCCTTTATGATGTATCTTCATCATGTTCCTCAGCTGATTCATGTGGATCATCATCATGTGCATCACTTCCTGAACTTTCGCTATCCTGATGATGATGATGCTGCATATGGGGCTGCATGCTGTTCCGGATCTGCTCATATGAATGCACAACTTGATCTATTCCTCCGCCATCTTGAGTCTTTGCTTTGATGATGGCGTGCTTATGTGCTTCATACTTATCTCTGTTGTTATCCAACTTGTTTTTCCTATCCTGCAGTGTTTCATTGTATCTTTCCATCTTGACCTTGATCCTCATTATTTTATCTATAAGTTCCTCTGTCAAGTGGACAGGTGGACCATCTGCTTCTGATTGGAAGTTGCTGTGTAGAGCTTTGATGGCAGACTCTTCATCTTGATTTTCTATTTTCCCTTCCACCTTTCCATCCAATGTTTCTAATATCTCTGCCTCTTTAGCCATTAAATCATGCAGCCTCATGCTGATATCTCTCAGCTTATTATTGCATCTTTTGAGGACTCCGCATTTAAACTGAATGTCTTTGTACCAGATGTCCACCAACAATGTGGTATTACTGTTCAATACCTGCTTACTGATAAGCAGTTGAGGATTTATCCTCTTTATTTCTTCCAAAATGCTTAGGACCCTTTCCAGTTTATAAGACCTTTTCCCGGTATGCATTTGCAATTTATCCACCTTGGTCCTGGAGTCACTCAGAATGCTCCACCTCTTCAAAGAAGCCTTCACTATTTCTACAGCATCATCCAATGTGGATGGCATCCATTTTCTGATCACAGATACCTCATGTTTCATGAGGTCTAACTTATTTACCTCTTCCTGAGAAATAGCAGTCAATGGGACTGCATGTTCAGTTGAAGTATCATCAGGATTAATCAGCCTCTTTATGTAGGCATGCAACTAAGCAATGCACTCTTTGTGTTGCTTATTCTTCTCCTTCTCTCTTTTCACCTTTTGGATCAAAGAATCAATAATGTTTTTGCCCTCTTGACCCTCTTGGTCTTCATTGGCAAAGCCCAGATCCACTGTGCTGATTTGGAATTCATCTAAGGTAATTTTACCTTTTTCTTTCTCCACCGCAGGTATTGCAATTTGTGTAGTCCTCCTCCCAGTTGCTGGATCTCTCTTGATGGCCGATGTCATTCTGGCCTTCCTCCTAATCTTCATTATATCCGCAGAGAACAAGGTGGAGACATCAAATTCCTAAATTTCAAGTTCCTCCTCTATATTTACTTCTTTCGCCAACCACGGAGGCACCTGATCATGTTTTTCAGCATTATCATGATGTTCACCCGTATCTCTCGTTTCTATCAGCAAATGTTGTGGAGATGGTGATTTTCCCATTTCTTCTTCCTGATGCTCACCTTGTTGTTGATCCTGCAGTATATCCTCCTGTTGAGGAATTTCCTTCTCCGGAGGAGCATCCTCTTGGTGTGGGGAATCTTGTGGTGCATCTTTATGTTGATCATGATGATCATAATCTTTTTCTGTCATTACTTCATCTATTCTCAACTCTTCCCTTTGTTGAGGTTTATCATCCTCTTTTGGCTTTTCAGTTTCTTGATGCATGTCCACCATGCTGGATATTGTTGATTCTGCCTGAAGTGCTGGCGGTTGTTCTACAGCCACTATTTGTTCCGTGCCTGCACTATCATCCTCTTGTGTTTTGGCAGCAGGATCCTCTATTGTTTTCTCCTTTTCATCAACCTTCATTTCCTAAACCTCTACTATAGCAGGTTCCGCTGATGTATCATGTGGACTTTGTTGGCCTAATTCAGGAGTATGACCTTCTGATTCTGCCATCTCTCTTTCTTCTGCTGGGTGCTCCTTATCAGGTGATCCCGCTGGATGTTTAGGACTTGTGTCCTGTTTCCTTATTAAGTCCACTACTGCAGGACTTGTCACCTCTGTGATTAATGTATCTAGACCTATTTCCTGAGCTACCTACTCTAGGCTCTTTTCTTGCTCTTCTTCCACTTGCTTCATCTCCTCAAGTACAGCTTGAACGGGTGGAGGCTTGTGAGGAGTCATGCTTATACTAGCAGCAAGTGTTTCCATCTTTTGTGCAGCCACATTCTACATGACCTCATCATTAGACAAGTTTATTGTCTCATCTAGCGAGACATGACCTTTTGCTTGTGTCTGATCAGTTTCTTTCACTTGTTCTTGTGCAAGTTCAGTTTTGAACTTGACGATGGTAGAAAGTGGAACATTATGCTGAAGTTCCTTAGGTACTTCACTACCTTCCCCTTGTAATAATGCTGAGGGTTGTCTTATTTCACCTCTCATAGAGGTTCTTTGTTTCTTAGGTGGGGTGGTTACCAGCACCTGTGGAGCTTTTCTTTTCCTCCTTATTATCAATGGAGCCTCTTCTTCTTCAGGCTCTTCCTCCATGAGGATATCCTCTTCTCCTGGTTTCTTTGAGGACTGACCCTCTTCTAGGGTCTTAGTGATTCCAGCCTTTGTTGTCTTACTCTTCTTGGGCTTTTCTTTCTTTGGAGGGGATGTTGATTCTGATCCTGATCCTGATGCTGCTGCCTGCTCAGCTACAAATACTGCCCTTTCAATTATAACCCCTTTGGGTTCTTTATCCACCTTCTTGCCCCTTGGGGGTCTTTTGCTCTGTTGTTGTGGTGGAGGGATTCTATCTCCCTTGGTCTTCCTCTTCTCATTCAGGAAGTCATCATATTCATCCCCAGGAATATCCTGTCCCTTCTTCTTGTTGTCCACTGTAATGGCAACACCTTTCTTCTTCAATGCCTCCACCTGCTCATCAACCCAAGCTTGAGTTAGTTGTATGGTCCTAGCAATGAAAGGGTCCAAGGATATATCCTCCTGCATGGTGAGGTCAGGTGCAGAGATGGTGTCATTATATATCTTCTTCTGTTCATATTCATCTGCAATTATCCTGCCATCATCCTTCTTCAATTATTGGGGAAGGGAGATGCAATCAAAGGTTCTAATTTGGTTCAGAGTTAACCTCTGATACCTTCTTCTTCTGGCCTCTGCCTCATCTTCACAATTGGCCCAAAAATCCTCTAGGTGCCTCTGATGAATAGGCTTTCCTAATATTTTCTGTATTCTGCCGTAAGGATCATATGGTCTTGTTAGTGGAAAAGGCTACAGATTCATTTTATTTAGGGTGACCATCACCTTCTTTATATTGTCTGAGTCAGGGCACATATAGCAGCCAATGCTGACTGGGAACAAAATTGGTGGCAGCTTCTTGGCATCCTTATACATTTTTATCATAGTGGAGGCTTGCCGGATAAATTCCATTAGTATCACTGCATCAGTAGGATACCCCGGTAGCATCAGGGGATGTCCCTCAAAACCTTCAACCCTTATGTATGAAAAGGTTGCAAACTATATGTACCAGGCCCCATGCTTGTAAACTATCTCTTGAGCCTCCATGCTCAATCTCTTTGTTCTATCTTCCTCCATTATCCTCACCAGATGCATGGAGTATGCATCATTGACTAGTTTGTAATCTTTAAGGTAATTGGTTCTCTACAGCTAGGGATGATGATCCCAGATATATGCAGCATTTGTGCCTGTAAGCTTTCCGTTTGTAACTAAAGCATCAAAAGTGCCTTTGTAAGCACAAGAATAAACAATGTAAGATGTCATATAGAATACACAATTTGAACCTCCTAGGTTCATCAGCTGCTCATGTAGAGCATCACTTATTATCTGGCCCCATAGTGGCTTGATATCCGAATATAGACACATCATTATTATTCTGTACATCCAATCCCTAAAACTACCAACATCAGGCTGGCCTGTTACTCTATTCAGGAGTGCAATCATGTATTGGTATTCTTCACTGAAATCATATTTGAACAAGTGCATAGGAAGTTTGGCTACTGTAGGATATGTGTTGTTCTTAGCCCGCCATTGATACATGTTCTTCCTGGCTAATTTCTTGTTGGCTTCATATTCCTTTTCAGACTTCCTCAGGTCTACGCTCTTAACTTTACTGCCCAGTGGCAATCCAAATGTCTGGGAGAGACCCTTGATGGAGAGGTCTGCATATATCCTCCCATGTTTCATCACTTGCCTTGTCTCAGAGTTATAATTCTGGGCACATTCGATGACTAGCTCCAGAGATTCCATAGAGTATGGAAAGCCTGTGGCGTTCCACATTTCAGATACGAACAGTACGTCCAGCACAGGACTTTTATCATTCCCATCGCTCAGCCTAGCTGACCAGGCTTCCAAATTGGTGCTCCCCTGATGGGTATCTGTAATTGCTCCATATTTAAATAGGACCCCCCTCTGAGAAGAGAACATGGGCCTACTAAATTCCTCTTGACACTTAACCAACCGCTTGTCCGCCATGAGTACCTACAATTAACAAAATCCTATCTCACAAGGGGTATACACATGTATGCATATTACAATTAACTTTATAAATCACCATGCCTACTGTATCTTTTCAACATTACTTAATCATATGGATGCATAAACCAAAACTTACATCATCATATCTGAACAAAAATAACATGATGAGGGTTTCATTTACTTACCTGGTTATGTAGATTTCTCTTTTATACCAGTAGACTGTTAACAACGCTCTTAATTCAGCTGATGATCACTTACTTCCTTCTGTCTGTGAGCTCAAATCGTGCAACCATCACTTATATGCGGGTATGGAAGCTGGTGCTCTGTAAAACAATTTTATCGCAAGGTAAACGTAAAAATAACAGTTGAATTACCTTTTAACCTTGTAATTAGGGTAAATTTAGGGCAACTCTGACAAATTAGATTGTATTCATTAATTATTCGTGTGAAAACACAAGATCTCACCAGGTTTTTTATTGGGTTCCGGGGTCGGCAGGAACCACCTACCATGTCTGCGTGCATTAAATGATAATGGCAGCAACGGGAGCAGGGTGATATCCATATGATAGGATATCGTGAAGGCAGGATGATATTCACAAATATCGGGCTGAGTTTCAATGTCATCTTCCTCTACCAAATTAGAATGGTTACCACGACAAGATTCGGGCGACAAAAGCACCCTTTTGGTTATGTTTAGTACATCAGGAGGATATTTCGATGTATCGGGTGATGTTTCAAATATGATGATGACGGGACAAACTTACATGTCTCTCTTTTGGAATATCAGGATGACGTCATCCTGATATTCGTTCTTTGTATGGGAGGGCATCATGACATCATCATCATATTAGGCGAACATGATCATGTTTAGAAAATATCCTGTCGAAATGTAAATGTAATGATGATGTCATCATCATGTTTGTTTCTTCATTTATCTGATTTAAATGATGTCATCAGGATATTGGCTTAGGGTGATATTTCATGGCAGGAGGATATTAAGAAATATCAGGTTACCTTTGGAAATATGACGCTCGCGATATATAGGACTGTTTGACAGGGAAGACTCATTACCACTTAAAATTGACGTCTGGATATTTGGACCGCATGACTTATCGGGTGATGTACCAAGATCAGGATGATCTTCGACAACATGACTGAGGTTATAAAATATGATCCACCTCTTGCGAATATCAGGTTTGACCAAAACTTTGATTATTCATAACTTTTACATCCTGAGGAATATCAGGGTGAGGTAAAAGGCAAACCTGCATGGAATTTAACGCTCTTTCCAAATATGAGGTCACAGAAATGGAATATGAATTTTGACAAACTGACCTCATGATGATGACTTACCTCATCATGGTTCTACATGATGATGCACATGACTTACTTTTACCAAACCACCAGAAAGTAGACAACACAAGCCAAGCCAAAAAGGTTGGGTCCCTGTTTTGCCAAGTCAAAATGGGGCGTGTTGTGTAACCACACAACAACTTGCCACTAAAGAAAACAAACAAATTCCAATGATTCAAGTGATGTGGTCCCATTCATCTATAGTATTTTAATTCTATCTAAGCATAAGCATCATAATCTCCTGAATTATGAAATTCATCAGGTAACAATGCTAACAAAGGATCAGGTGTGTGCATATGATTAATTATCCTCATCTTGAAAGCAAGTTGAGAACATAAGTAACTAGTGTTAAACTACATAGTTAGGGATTATCCCTCATAGCCAACCTGGATAGAGCCTTGCTGCCAGTAGGCATCCATAGCCCTGGCAAGGTTATCTATACAATCTCCCTAAGTAGAGCCCCACTGCCAGTAGGCATCTATAGCCCCAGTAGAGTTACTTAGATGGCCTAATTTTATTTCTTTTCTGATTTTCTCTTCAAAATTTGGATCTGATATCATTATGTCAACTCATTTGTACAAGGTACAGTCACTTGTAGCTTTAGGTTGGAGATTGTATTGGTAGCAAGTGAGTCCCTTTAGATTTTTCACTTAACACCTATACTTGTGTGTTCAACAAACCCAAGGTTGTTAGGTGTTTCATTGTGATTGATTCACTTTGACCAAGAAAAGGCACCCTGATGAATGGATATCACAAACTTGATCATGAATACTTCATAGAATGAATCATAACTTATGTCTAAATGCGATCTCATCACTTGAATCCTAACAATTCAGCTATTTTCTGGGGTGATGAAGTGCATCATCTTGACTTACCAAAACAAAACTCAACAAACAAAACAAAACAAGCAAAACAAACAAACTGTACAAAAAACTATACAATATGATACATATGACTATCATGAAGTCATTTAGGCCTAGAAATAATGCTTGAGGAATTGTCCATTGACTGGCAATGGGACATCCTCACCTATCAGGTTCCTAAGCCTATAAGTACTATCTCCTAGTATCTCATAAATTTGAAAGGGGCCTATCCATAATCTGTAAAACTTAGCATGGTCACCTTTCTTTTCATGGGCTTTATCCCACATTAGGACCAAACCAGATATCCTGAAAGCTTTAACTCTGGCTCTCTTGTCAAACCAGCATTTGACAATAGCCTGATGTTTTGCAAATTGGTCAATTGCTTGACTCCTTTTTTCTTCCAGGTGCATCAATTGAAGCAACCTGACTTCTTGCTTATTGTCTATGCCTAGGTATTCTTGGGCAAACTGTAGAGTAGAAATTTTTAAGTTTATAGGGAGGATGGGATCCACCCCATATACTAGTTGGAAAGGTGAATTTCCTAATGCAGTTTTCACTCTAGTTCTGTCAACCCATAAGGCATACTTTCGAAATGAGTTCCATTCTCTAGGGTTCTTTTCTATTAATTTTCTTATGATATTTAGTAAATTTTTATTGGTGGATTCTGCTAATCCATTCCCTTGGGGATAGTAGTTGGATGAAAACTTAAGTATAATCCCATGATCAAAAGCCCAACTTGATAACTTGGTGGAAATGGAGGCAGAACCATTATCACTTACCAACGCATAAGGAGTTCCATACCTGGTGACAATATTGCTCTCCAAAAATTTAATGACATCATCTGCAGTACAAGTTTTGCTGCTAACAGCCTCAGTCCATCTAGTACAATAGTTAGTAATCGTTAAGACATACCTATGGCCTGAGGAGGACGGAGGATTGATTGGTCCTATGAAGTCCATGCTCCATTGTGCAAATGGGCGCTCTTCCATCACTGGCTGCAAGGGTTGTGCAGCATACTTCTCTCTGTTGGTAGCAACCTGGCAAACATGACAACATTTAATATGATCAGCTGTGTCTTTAAAAATTGTAGGCCAGTAATATCCTGCTCTGAGGATTGCATGTGTTGTGGCCAATGTTGATCCATGTGACGTTCCAAACTTATCATGTAGTTCTGACAGGACTTCATTTGCTTCTGGCTTTTCTAAACATCTCAGGTATATTCCTTCATAATTCCTCTTGAATAGGGTTCCTCCCTTCATCATGTATTTTTGGGATCTTATCTTTAACGCTCTTCTCTGTGAAGCTTGTATTCTTGATGGGCATCTTCCAGTGATCAAGATGTGCCTGATATCCGAATACCACTCCTTATTGTCTTTCTCATTGATCACATACTGCTAACTAGTGATGTTTGGATCAATTTCAGATATCATTTGACTCAAAGCTTGTCCTCTTACTAGCTTCATTGGTGTAATTTCCATGTCATACTCTTGTAATACAGTAATCCATTTGGCTCTTTTCTCACCAGGCTCACTTTGCATCAGTAGCATCTTCACTGCTACATCAGGTACTACTACAATTACTTTACTTCTTACTATGTAATGTCTAAATTTCTTTACTGCTCTGACTAATGCAAGTGCATGTCTCTCAATGTCTACATATCTCAATCCAACATCCCTAAAAGGACAGCTCATGAAAGCAATTGGTTTCTCTTCTTTTTCTTCATTTCTTTGAGTTAACATTGCTGCAGAGGTATGTTCTGAAGCAAATGAATAGATGTAGAAATATTTTGTGTAGTCTGGACTGATAAGGACTGGAGCATCAGAAATGGCTTTCTTTATATCTTCAAATGCAACTTTGGCCTCTGGTGTCCACTTAATTTGTGCATCTTTTTTCAACATAGCATTTAGTGGTCTGACAATCTCAGCAAAGCCGGTGATGAACTTCCTCACAAAGTTTATCTTACCAAAGTAAGATTTAAGTTCTTTTTTGCTTCCTAGAAGTTATAACTTCATAATAGACTCCACCCTATTAGGATCAATGATAATTCCATCTTCTGTGATCAGGTGGCCTAGTAGCTTTCCTGTTGTCACCTCGAATATACACTTCTTGGGATTCAAAGATATTCTATATTCCTCGCATTTTTTCAGTACACTTCTGAGATCAGGGACATGATTCCCCCTTTCCTTGGAGAATACTGTCAAGTCATCCATGTAGATGACTATACATTTTCCTATTAAGCCTCTAAAGGCTATGTCCATTACTCACTGGAATGTAGCTCCAGCATTTATGAGGCCGAATGGCATACGTCTATATGCAAATATCCCCCACTTTGTAGTGAAGGCAATTTTCAATCTGTCAATTTTATCAACCATCACTTGGTTGTATCCTAAAAAGCCATCCAGGAAGGACATAATTTTGGCTCCATTTACAATCTGCAGAACTTCATCCAATGAGGGTAAAGGATAATTGTCCTTTTCAGATGCTCTGTTAGATTCCTGAAATCTACACATAACCTAATGTCTCCATTCTTCTTTCTAACTAGCACGAGATTTGCCACCCAAGTGGAGTGCCTGATAGGAAATATTATCCTGGCATTTAACAATTTCTTGACTTCTTCAAGAATTATTGGTTCAAGTAGAGCATTGACTGGCCTTTGCTTCTGTCTGAAAGGTTTTGCATCTGGCTTGAGAGGTATAGTATGAGTTATGACAGAGGTGTCATATGTCTTCAGTTCATCATAAGTCCATGCAATTACATGTATGTAGTCCTTGAGTGCCTGAGTTATTCCTTCTAACTCTTCTGATGTGCAAACCTTACCTATCAGTACATTTTTCTTGTCCTCATCTTGTCTAATATTCACTTATGAATACTGACCTCCATCTGCCTTGGGCAGATCCTTCTGTTTAAGCATATTATCCAAATCAAAAGCTCTTTCTAATTCAATCATACCTTTGGAAATCCTATTGCTAGGTAATTCTAATATCTCATCTTCTTCCCAGACATGATCTTCCATACCATTCTCATCTATAATCTGAGCTTCAAATATGTCTCTAGTTGAGATGAAGTTCAGAATATGCTGATCATCATCAAACACCTGGAGGTTGGTCACATTATCAGGTACTGAAGGTACTGACACCAGTTCTACTAAAAATCTTTTCAGACCAGATATAGATAGTGGCTCCAATGTACTGGCAGCTTGGGCAAGTGCGTCTGCCCTATGGTTTTGTTCTCTTGGTACATGGGTGATGTTAAAGGCATCAAAATCCTCAATCAAGTCCCACACTCGATGTCTGTAGTTGGACAGCTTTCTGTAGTTACATGAGTAGATTCCTCTTACTTGCCTCACAACTAGCTCTGAATCTCCGAAGACATGCAGGATCTTTACTTTCTTCTTATGAGCAAACAGTATCCCGTGAATTAGAGCCTCATACTCTGTTACATTGTTGGTGCAGGGGAACTGTAATCTGTAGGCTGCTAAGTAGGATTTTCCAGTTGGATCAATTAGATCAATCCCTACCCCTGCACCCTGCTTGGACTTGGATCCATCAAACCTCAGAATCCAGGGTTTAACTTTAGCAGGACATTTAGCTAAACATTCTTTTCCTTTGCAGCTCTGGCTGCTGCTCCACCTGATATCCACTTTAACTTAGGGACGTTATCCTTCTCAAGTTTCTTCTTTCCTTTCCTTTGTGAGCCTAATGGCTTTTCTACTCTTTCTTTCACTTCAGCAGGAGGATGATCTTCCAGATCTGTGCCTGCATGCTTTTTCAAAATGTGTAAACATAGTGAGCAAGTTGTTTCTGAGTGAGGTGCCTCGTGCAACCTACACCAACCCTTAATTAAAACCTCGTGGGGAGATTTATGTTGTCGTGTCATCTTCTCTATTTCCTTTACTAGAAATTCTTTGAACTTAGTCAGGTCACTACCTTTGTCTTCATCTGACAATTCATAGTCTGGTTCCATAAAACAATCACTCCCAGGGGCGATCTTTTCCTTCCTCACATCATTTATCTGGTCAGACACCAGAACTTCTTCTGTTTTCAGAATATGATCTTCATCATGATCTGTCGGCTCCTTTGTTCCTGCAAAAGACAGATAAGAATTAGTATCATCGTCATCATCATCAGATGTAGCATTTACCTCAGAATATGATGATGATGCCTCACTGCATGTCTGCTCCAGCATCATCATATCTAAGCAAGTTTCATAAGTCTTTTTTGAATGTGCTTCATCGTGTAATCTGCACCATCCATTAATCAAAATATCATTAGCAGGTATATTTAACAATTGACAATGCTTTACCTGGTTAGACAGATGCATCTCGAAGTCTCTAAAGCGATCTATTTCATCCTCATTATCAGGATTATTATCAGGTTCTACAACTGGCATGTCCTCCTGATGATGATCATCATGATGATGATAAAGCTCAAGCATCAGGATTTCTTCTATTTTGACAGTCTGTGGCTTGATGCGGTAAACTCCAGGTTCTACGTCTATGTACATGATCTCATTTGTTCTGTTGTACTCGGTGATCATATGCTTCATTCTCAGCTCAGCATCAATCCTGATCTGATTAGGTATACCCTTCCATGGTAACCACATGTGACTGAAATCTGTGGACATATATCCGTTGAGCATTTTGGACCAGTCTCGGCTAAGCAACATCCCATAAGTATCAGGTATGTCTACTACCTGAATGTCAATGTAAAACTAGATTCTAGGATCAGATGCTAGTTGCATGTGGATATGAGTTAACTCTCCTACTACACTTACTTTTGTTTTGTTTAATTGAGTGACCTTCTTTAGAGATTTAGTAGGATGCAGTCCTAAAGCAATACATATTGACAAAGGCATAACATTCGTGGAAGCTCCTGAATCAACTAGACAGTTGTGCAGGTTCTTGCTGAACATTCTTATGGTGAGGAGGAATGGAGGTGACTCAGTTTTGTCCTTATACAAGGTCATGTGGGAGGTTTCTACAGCTTGGACTGTAGCTGACACTTTAGGATTAACAGTATTATCCCTAGCAGCATGATCTTTGCCACTAGATTGACTTGAAAGATGGCCATCCTCTTTAGGAGCAGGATCATCGAATGACTTCATGAATGCTTTTTTAATGGTAGGAGTTTTCAGTAACTCAGACAAGGACAGGCTGATCTTAATTTTCTTCATTTCATCAGCGAGATAATTGACCAACTTGTCAGATTCATGAGGTGCATTTACACCCTTTGATCCTGTGTTCTGAGGTGACAAGTACTGAGCATTTACCTTGGGGAACCCAGGGTTGTTGCTAGCTTTAGGATCAGGAGGTGTATTGAAGTTATTTGGAGGTAGAGATGATGTCAATGGACCAGCATGTCTGTTAGCATTACTCCTCAAGTTATAATTATGCTTACCAGGATATTGCTGCTGATATGCATGTACTTCCTCATGTTCTCTTGCAGGGTCATTTTCATCCTCAAAGGGGAAAACATAATTTGTTTCAAAAGTTAAGGCAGATTCTTCACATGTTTGGTTATAACTCTGATGAGGTTGATTAGCATAGGCTTCTAGCACAAAAGCTGAGTCATATCCACAAGGAACAATCTCATTTCCTTCTGCATGAGGTGGATTTCTAGAAGTGTTAGACACTTCAGTCTGAAAGATGCTAGCAGCAATTCTAAATTGTGGACAGTCTAATTCTGCATGTGCATTTGTATTGTGGATCCTACACCAATTAGTAAGGGCTGTCTCAGCAAGATTGACTCTAGTAGTCTGTTTGGCTTCACCAGGAGGCTGATTGTCCAGGGGTGATGGTAATGAGCCATTATTTGGCCTAGAGTTCCATACTCTGGGCTGTCTTTGGGGATTATTGTTATTTCCACCACCATTATTGTTGAAATTATTGGTGTTATGTCCTCTGTCAGGATAATTTGATCTATCATTGGAATAATTTCTATTCTGATTTGACTGGGAATAGAAACCCTGATTTCTCAAATGTGTTACTTCTGTGGTGAGTTTTCTCAGTTGAGCGGAAATTTCTTTAATCTCCTCCTTTTCTTCTTGAGGTTTGGCCACCACATTTTCATTCTGGGGCTTAAAGAAAGAGGATCCATGGTTATTATTGGACAGGTCAGCACCTTGAGGTGTCTGAGCTTGTGCAGGATATTGTGGCAATTGGCCATTTCCATTAGGAGGGGGCATAATGCTCAGTGGAGGTACTTGCAAAGGTGCAGGCATGATTGCTGGGGGTATCACTGCTCCATTAGGATATTGTGTAGGATACTATGTAGAATATGATGCAGGATATTGTGAATGCATGCCAGGCAAGGTAGGAAATACCATATTTGGAGTAGGAGCAGGTATTAACTGCTAATTTACCTGTATAGCTTCTTGAAAAGCTAAGGCTAAAGTTGTGATTCGGGGATGTGTCCTCCTTATGAACATGGAAGTCAAAGGATCTAAAGCTGAATAATAAATGCTCCTTGCAGCTTCGTCAGACACAGTATAAGGAGTGACCACTCTAGACAATATTTTCTGAAACCTAGCATTGAAATTGGCAATAGGCTCATTCTCAAACCTCTTAATAGTAGCAAATAAGTGATAGTTTATTGAGGGATCAACTGGAACCTTAAATCTATCAAGAAAAGCTTTCTCTAATAAGGCCCAAGAATCAACAGAACCCTGACCAAGACTGATGAACCAATTATAGGCTTCTTCTCCTAAGGAAAAAGGAAATAATCTGCACACCACATCTTGATGTTCTATTCTAGCTCTGCAGCAAGCTTCCTTAAAAGTCCTGATATGATCTTCAGCATCTTGATAAGGATGATATTTTGGACAAAGCTTATCTGGATTCTTTGGTAACTCATGATATGCAATAAAGGTCAAAGGTGACTCCGCTGCAAAGAAAGACATTACAACCAGAGGAGGTTGAGCTGGTGGTGTAGCTGGCTGAGGTTGAACTAAAGGTACACCCTGAGGCTGAATAGGAGGTGTCACAGATATCCCAGAAGGTATTTGTAAACCAACAGGAGTTACAGGAGGAGGTTCTGGTGAAGCCCCTGATGCACTAGACTCTGGAGTATGATGAATGTCTATAGTTCTAGGTCTGAAACCTCTATCAGGCAATTCTTCAAAAATTCCACTAGGTCAAGACCTGGTATTTATCCTGTGAGCCAGGATTTCTCAATTTTGAAGCAATTTGGCTGAAACTTTGCAGATATTGACTGAATTTCACTAGATGAGGTGATATTTGTGGTCAGACGGCTGATCAGACTAGATATTTATGAAATATTTGCAGAGATACTGTAAATACAAAAAGATATTTGAAGTATAACGACCCCTAGCATGAGATCTCAAGTTGCTAAGGCCTAAATTCTTCAAAGCTTGAACAAATTTATGTATCTTTGGCTAATATTTGTGAATTCAGAATAATCTATAGTAAAGCTTGCAATATTTATGTGAGATCTGGAAATCTTTACACAGAATGAGCATATATGAGCTTTTTACAATAAATATTTACGTGATATTTAAAATTCATAGACGATTCGAGGCTACCTTACTCTCTGCATCATCAAACCTAAAAATAATGATGATGAGTGTGGTCTTCTAGATCGTGCCCTCCTTCTAGCACCAATTTATGTTGGTTATGATGTTAGTCACAAACAAGCATAGAATAAAAGTACACATTAACCTTTATTCATCTTGAAAGATACTATAAATTCAAAGAATTCATGATCCCAAGTCTCCGGTGATTAGGTCTTAATCGTCTAAAGTTACTCAGAGGTTAATGTGAGTTGTTGTTTCCATTTTGGGGCCTTACGTGAAAGTTCAACGTCATCATGACATTCCTGCAGAAATTCTTTACAGAGAAGTCATATTATATAGTTATTTAGTGAAAAGATATAGAAATACTTCAATCTTTGCATGATATTTTCAATTGTGCATGCTTTGTATTCAAATATGCTAAATATTTGCAATTATCTACGAGATGTATGCATATCTATGCTATTTGCTTAAGATCATCAATTATTTGCAATTATGGAGATGAAATGTCTTGGAATTTAAAAGAAATTGAAGAAATGCTTCTAATTAAAGTTGAACCTTTAGCTTTTGAACCACATGTATATTAGATATTATCATGAAGAGAAGAAAACCAAACCATATTTTCACCAGGACATTCCACAGCTAGATATAGTTGATGCTAACTTCAAAGGGATTTGTATGAAGACAACACATGTAAGTAGACATGCACTCCAAGGGATGTAGCAAATCACCACATATATCGGGAATTCATACACTGATTACTTAGGATTTACTATGAATTGTAATCGACACAGTCTTCTCATTCATTAAGCATGGAAAAATATAAATGTATACAAAAACTTTGAAATGAGCTCTGAATGTTTCAGCAGACGGATTTAAATTAAGTTTCGATTGTTTACAATAAGGCATTCCATCACCTTTTATAGAATAAGGTGAGGAATCCATTACAAAAGATCTACGATCTTGATTTATCAATGCAAATCTACGATCATCATTTTCTTGACTTTGTCAATCTTTACAAAAATGGCACAAGTTGCCAGCTGGCAACCATCTATATTACTTATGCTTATATCCCCTTTATGATGTATCTTCATCGTGTTCCTCAGCTGATTCATGTGGATCATCATCATGTGCATCACTTCCTGAACTTTTGCTATCCTGATGATGATGATGCCACATATGGGGCTGCATGCTGTTCCGGATCTACTCATATGAATGCACAACTTGATCTATTCCTCCACCATCTTGAGTCTTTGCTTTGATGATGGTGTGCTTATGTGCTTCATACTTATCTCTGTTGTTATCCAACTTGTTTTTCTTGTCCTGCAGTGTTTCATTTTATCTTTCCATCTTGACCTTGATCCTCATTATTTTATCTATAAGTTCCTCTGTCAAGTGGACAGGTGGACCATCTGCTTCTGATTGGAAGTTGCTGTGTAGAGCTTTGATGGCAGACTCTTCATCTTGATTTTCTATTTTCCCTTCCACCTTTCTTTCCAATGTTTCTAATATCTCTGCCTCTTTAGCCATTAAATCGTGCAGCCTCATGCTGATATCTCTCAGCTTATTATTGCATCTTTTGAGGACTCCGCATTCAAACTGAATGTCTTTGTACCAGATGTCCACCAACAATGCGGTATTACTATTCAGTACCTGCTTACTGATAAGCAGTTGAGGATTTATCCTTTTTATTTCTCCCAAAATGCTTAGGACCCTTTCCAGTTTATAAGACCTTTTCCCGGTCTGCATTTGCAATTTATCCACCTTGGTCCTGGAGTCACTCAGAATGCTCCACCTCTTCAAAGAAACCTTCACTATTTCTACAGCATCATCCAATGTGGATGACATCCATTTTCTGATCACAGATGCCTCATGTTTCATGAGGTCTAACTTATTTACCTCTTCCTGAGAAACAACAATCAATGGGACTACATGTTCAGTTGAAGTATCATCAGGATTAATCAGCCTCTTTATGTAGGCATGCAACTAAGCAATGTGCTCTTTGTGTTGCTTATTCTTCTCCTTCTCTCTTTTCACCTTTTGGATCAAAGAATCAATAATGTCTTTGCCCTCTTGACCCTCTTGGTCTTCATTGGCAAAGCCCAGATCCACTGTGCTGATTTGGAATTCATCTAAGGTAATTTTACCTTTTTCTTTCTCCACCACAGGTATTGCAATTTGTGCGGTCCTCCTCCTGGTTGCTGGATCTCTCTTGATGGCTGATGTCATTCTGGCCTTCCTCCTAGGCTTCATTATATCTGCGGAGAACAAAGTGGAGACATCAAATTCCTAAATTTCAAGTTCTTCCTCTATATTTACTTCTCTCACCAACCACGGAGGCACCTAATCATGTTTTCCAGCATCATCATGATGTTCACCCGTATCTCCCGTTTCTATCAGCAAATGTTGTGGAGATGGTGATTTTCCCATTTCTTCTTCCTGATGCTCACCTTGTTGTTGATCCTGTGGTATATCCTCCTATTGAGGAATTTCCTTCTCCGGAGGAGCATCCTCTTGGTGTGGGGAATCCTGTGGTGTATCTTTATGTTGATCATGATGATCATGATCTTTTTCCGTCATTACTTCATCTGTTCTCAACTCTTCCCTTTGTTGAGGTTTATCATCCTCTTTGGGCTTTTCTATTTCTTGATGAATGTCCACCATACTGGATACTGTGGATTCTACCTGAAGTGCTGGCGGTTGTTCTGCAGCCACTATTTGTTCCGTGCCTACACTATGAACCTCTTGTGTTTTGGCAGCATGATCCTCTATTGTTTTCTCCTTTTCATCAGCCTTCGTTTCCTGAACCTCTACTATAGTAGGTTCCATTGATGTATCATGTGGACTTTGTTGGCCTAATTTAGGAGTATGACCTTCTGATTCTACCATCTCTCTTTCTTCTGCTGGGTGCTCCTTATCAGGTGATCCCACTGGATGTTCAGGACTTGCGTCCTGTTTCCCTATTAAGTCCACTACTGCAGGACTTATCACCTCTGTGATTAATGTATCTAGCCCTATTTCCTGAGCTACCTACTCTAGGCTCTTTTCTTGCTCTTCTTCCACTTGCTTCATCTCCTCAAGTACAGCTTGAACGGGTGGAGGCTTGTGAGGAGTCATGCTTATACCAGTAGCAAGTGTTTCCATCTTTTGTGCAGCCACATCCTGTACGACCTCATCATCAGACAAGTTTATTGTCTCGTCTAGCGAGACATGACCTTCTGCTTGTGTCTGATCAGTTTCTTTCATTTGTTCTTGTGCAAGTTTAGTTTTGAACTTGACGATGGTAGGAAGTGGAACATTATGCTGAAGTTCCTTAGGTACTTCACTACCTGCCCCTTGTAATAATGCTGAGGGTTGTCTTATTTCACCTCTCATAGAAGTTCTTTGTTTCTTAGGTGGGGTGGTTACCAGCACCTATGGAGCTTTTTTTTCCTCCTTATTATCAATGGAGCTTCTTCTTCTTCAGGCTCTTCCTCCATGAGGATATCCTCTTCTCCTAGCTTCTTTGAGGACTGACCCTCTTCTAGGGTCTCAGTGATTCTAGCCTCTACTATCTTACTCTTCTTGGGCTTTTCTTTCTTTGGAGGGGATGTTGATTCTGATCCCGATCCTGATGTTGCTGCCTGCTCAGCTACAAATACTACGGTTTCAATTATAACCCCTTTGGGTTCTTTATCCACCTTCTTGCCCCTTGGGGTTCTTTTGCTCTATTGTTGTGGTGGAGGGATTCTATCTCCCTTGGTCTTCCTCTTCTCATTCAGGAAGTCGTCATATTCATCCCCAAAAATATCCTGTCCCTTCTTGTTGTTGTCCACCGTAATGGCAACACCTTTCTTCTTCAATGCCTCCACCTGCTCATCAACCCAAGCTTGAGTTAGTTGTATGGTCCTGGCAATGAAAGGGTCCAAGGATATATCCTCCTGTATGGTGAGGTCAGGTGTAGAGATGGTGTCATTATATATCTTCTTCTGTTCATATTCATCTGCAATTATCCTGCCATCATCCTTCTTTAATTGTTGGTGAAGGGAGATGCAATCAAAGGTTCTAATTTGGTTCAGAGTTAACCTCTGATACCTTCTTCCTCTGGCCTCTGCCTCATCTTCACAATCGGCCCAAAAATCCTCTAGGTGCCTCTGATGAATAGGCTTTCCTAATATTTTCTGTATTCTGCCGTAAGGATCATATGGTCTTGTTAGTGGAAAAGGCTGCAGATTCATTTTATTTAGGGTGACCATCACCTTCTTTATATTGTCTGAGTCAGGGCACATATAGCAGCCAATGCTGACTGGGAACAAAATTGGTGGCAGCTTCTTGGCGTCCTTGTACATTTTTATCATAGTGGAGGCCTGCCAAATAAATTCCATTAGTATCACTGCATCAATAGGATACCTCGGCAGCATCAGGGGATGTCCCTCAAAACCTTCAACCCTTATGTATGAAATGGTTGCAAACTATATGTACCAGGTCCCATGCCTGTAAACTATCTCTTGAGCCTCCATGCTCAATCTCTTTGTTCTATCTTCCTCCATTGTCCTCACCAGATGCATGGAGAATGCATCATTGATCAGTTTGTAATCTTTAAGGTAATTGGTTCTCTACAGCTGGGGATGATGATCCTAGATATATGTAGCATTTGTGCCTGTAAGCTTTCTGTCTGAAACTAAAGCATCAAAAGTGCCTTTGTAAGCACAAGAATAAACAATGTAAGATGTCATATAGAATACACAATTTGAACCTCCTAGGTTCATCAGCTGCTCATGCAGAGCATCACTTATTATCTAGCCCCATAGTGGCTTGATATCTGAATATAGATACATCATTATTATTCCGTACATCCAATCCCTGAAACTACCAGCATCAAGCTGGCCTATTACTCTATTCAGAAGTGCAATCATGTATTGGTATTCTTCACTGAAATCATATTTGAACAGGTGCACAGGAAGTTTGGCTGCTGCAGGATATGTGCTGTTCTCAACCCGCCATTGATACATGTTCTTCCTGGCTGATTTCTTGTTGGCTTCATATTCCTTTTTAGACTTCCTCAGGTCTATGCTCTTAACTTTATTGCCCAATGGCAATCCAAATGTCTGGGAGAGACCCTTGATGGAGAGGTCTGCATATATCCTCCCATGTTTCATCACTTGCCTTGTCTCGGAGTTATAATTCCAGGCACATTCGATGACTAGCTCTAGAGATTCCATAGAGTATGGAAAACTTGTGGCGTTCCACATTCCGGATACGAGCATTGCGTCCAGCACAGGACTTTTATCATTCCCATCGCTCAGCCTAGCTGACCAGGCTTCCAAATTGGTGATCCCTTGATGGGTATCTGTAATTGCTCCATATTTAAATAGGACCCCCCTTTGAGAAGAGAACATGGGCCTACTGAATTCCTCTTGACACTTAACCAACCACTTGTCTGCCATGAGTACCTACAATTAACAAAATCCTATCTCACAACGGGTATACACATGTATGCATGTTGCAATTAACTTTATAAATCACCATGCCTACTGTATCTTTTCAACATTACTTAATCATATGGATGCATAAACCAGAACTTACATCATCATACGTGAATAAAAATAACATGATGAGGGTTTCATTTACTTACCTGGTTATGCAGATTTCTCTTTTATACCAGTAGATTGTTAACAACGCTCTTAATTCAACTGATGATCACTTACTTCCTTCTGTCTGTGAGCTCAAATCGTGCAACAATCGCTTGTATGCGGATATGGAAGCTAGTGCTCTGTAAAACAATTTTATCGCAAGGTAAACATAAAAATAACAGTTGAATTACCTTTTAACCTTGCAATTAGGGTAAATTTAGGGCAACTCTGACAAATTAGATTGTATTCATTGATTATTCATGCGAAAACGCAAGATCTCGCCAGGTGTTTCATTGGGTTCCGGGGTTGGCGGGAACCACCTACCATGTTTGCGCGCATTAAATGATAATGGCAGCAACGGGAGTAGGGGGATATCCATATGACAGGATATCGTGAAGGCAGGATGATATTAGCAAATATCGGGCCGAGTTTCAATGTCATCTTCCTCTACCAAATTAGAATGGTTACCGTGACAAGATTCGGGCGACAAAAGCACCCTTTTGGTTATGTTTAGTACATCAGGAGGATATTTTGATGTATCGGGTGATGTTTCAAATATGATGATGACGGGACAAACTTACATGTCTCTCTTTTGGAATATCAGGGTGATGTCATCCTGATATTCGTTCTTTATATAGGAGGGCATCATGACGTCATCGTCATATTAGGCGAACATGATCATGTTTAGAAAATATCCTGTCGAAATGTAAATGTGATGATGATGTCATCGTCATGTTTATTTCTTCGTTTATCCGATTTGGATGATGTCATCAAGATATTGGCTTAGGGTGATATTTCACGGCAGGAGGATATTAAGAAATATCAAGTTACCTTTGGAAATATGACGCTCGCGATATATAGGACTGTTTGACGGGGAAGACTCATTACCACTTAAAATTGACGTCCGGATATTTGGACCGCATGACTTATCGGGTGATGTACCAAGATCAAGATGATCTTCAACAACATGACTGAGGTTATAAAATATGATCCACCTCTTGCGAATATCTGGTTTGACCAAAACTTTGACTGTTCATAACTTTTACATCCTGAGGAATATCAGGGTGAGGTAAAAGGCAAACCTGCATGGAATTTAACGCTCTTTCCAAATATGAGGTCACAGAAATGGAATATGAATTTTGACTAACTGACCTCATGATGATGACTTACCTCATCCTGGTTCTACATGATGATGCACATGACTTACTTTTACCAAACTGCCAGAAAGCAGACAACACAAGCCAAGCCAAAAAGGTTGGGTCCCTGTTTTGCCAAGTCAAAATGGGGCGTGTTGTGTAACCACACAACACTACCCAATTAGGTTCTCTGAGTACAGGTGTTTTGGTCAATGACTCTTTGAGACTATCAAAGAATGTCTGATAGTCAACTATCCAATTAAATTCTGCATCCTTAGATAGTAAGACAAATAAAGGGCAGCTATCTTACTAAAATCCTTTATGAATCTTCTATAGTACCTTGCATGGCCTATAAATCTTCTAACATCCTTCTGTTTTTAAGGAATAGTCAATATTGAAATGATTTCAATTTCATGTGGATCCACTTGAATGCCTTCCTTGGACACAAAGTGGCCAAGAACTACTCCTTGCATCATCATGAAACATTTTTCATGACTAAGTGACAAGTTATGCTCTTGACATCTCTAGAGTACTTTTTCAAGTTTTTTCAAGGCCTTGTCATAAGAATATCCATAAGTGATAAAATCATCCATATATACTTCCATAGAGTCATGGGCAAGGTCAGCAAAGATGCTTAAAATAGCCCTCTGGAATGTGGTAGGTGCGTTATAATGTCCAAATGGAAGAACTGAATAGGCATATGTCCCCCATGGGCATGTGAATGTGGTCTTATCCTGGTCCTTAGAGGCTATTTTGTTCTAGTTATATCCACTGAATCCATCAAGGAAAGAAAAATACTTTTTCCCAACCAAGGACTCTAATACCTAGACAATGAAACAAAGAGGGAAATGATCTTTCCTAGTGGCAGTATTTAATTCTCTGTAGTCTACACAAACTCACCACTTACCTCCCTTTTTTGGTACTATGACTAGTGGGGATACCCATTAGCTATTTGATATTGGGTATATGAATCCTACATCAAGTAGTTTTTGTAATTCAGTCTTCACTATGTCTCTCACTACAAGGTTCATCCTTCGTTGAGGTTGTCTAACTGGTGTACACCTCTCATTAATGTATATCCTAGGAATATAGAGGTTAGGGTCAATGCCCTTCATATCATGATAGTCCCATGCAAATGTTGTCTTGTGAGTTTGCAACATTTTTATCATTTAAGTCTTCTCAACAAAAGTTAATTCACTGTTGATGTTAAGTGTCCTTCCTAATGTAATGTCAACTAGTGTTGCAAATGCCATGATAGAGGCAATATCCAATCAAGATAAATTGAGGCTACAACTATGGGGTAGCAAATGATGAAACATACTGTTGGTGGAAACATAGGTTGGCATGTTGATTGTAGGCAGAATATTATGTAGTGGGTAGGTCAGACATACTAGACAAGGGTCTTGTTGCAAGTCCCTTCCATAATTGTTTTGTATGAAATTGGAAAGCACTTCATTAAATTTTCATTCATGTTTGAAAAGAATATTGGTCAGTATCCTCTAGGTCTGGGCAAATAGTTTGCTCCATATCAACAATAGGTTGTGTAGGTGGATAAAGGACCAACTTCTTTGTTATGTTCCCATTAGAAATTATCATATTCCTAGACCTACATCCTATGAAGGCATCTATTATTTCCAACCAAGGTCTCCTTAGGATGAGTGGATATCCAAGCCTACGCTAGCCTTGGGTTGTAAGACCATAAAATCTATAGGGTATTCCCATGAATCTAATCTAATTACAAGATCTTCAATGACCCCCTCTGGTCTGATAGTGGACCTATCTGCCAGGTGTAATATTGTTGGAGTAGGTCTTAGGTTATCTAGATGAAGGTTATTCATTGTTTCCTTTCTCATTACATTGATGGTTGCACCCAAGTCAATCAAGGTATTTTTGATAAGGGTACCATTGATGTTTACATCAACCATAGGGCTTCTAGGATTGACATATTTTGAGATAACCAAGTTACCTAACATGATATCAGCAAGTTGTCCTATAACATGTACTGTTTGAGGATCTTTCCTCTTCCTTCCTAGTTTCTTAAGGCATAGTTCCCTTATAGCCTTGGTATATATGGGTATGTAATGTTAGAAAATGTCCCCTTGGTGGATTTTTCCCTCATAAGGTTTAGCTCTTGGGTCTTTGATCTGCATTTAGGACATCTTGTATCATATTTTGACATCCCGATGAAATGAGCCCTGGGTTTCATGATAAATGGTACCTAGGGGGATCCCTTGAACTAATCCCTAACCAAAATAGGGAGGGAGGACTTGGGTGCTAGCGCCTAGTCCTACCCTATTTTGGGTAAGGCCCAAGTTTTAAGTGTCGGCTTGTGATCGTTATTTAGGTCCTATGCCAACATGGTAATTTTGAATTACAAAATTCTTGGTGTGAGTACTTGTAATTGCATGTATAAGCATGTTTAGGCATTCATTTGTAAACTAGAAGATCACTAGATGGTAATTTGGATTCTTGAGCTTGTGTAAAAGTGATTCAAGGCATTCATTGTGTAGCAAGAGTAGATATTGTGTTGTTTATGTGTTCATATTTACAGATTTGATCAATCATCTCCTCATGACATGAAGAACTTCTTCCTTCCATGAGATCTTCACTACAAGGTGATATTATTCATGTTTTCAAGCATTTATCATTTAGTTTTTACCTCTGCCTCCCAAGGGCATGCACTCTCTCTCTGACAATGGTGTTCGAAAGACTTGAATGTCTCTCTGGCGCTTGACTGAGGCAAGCCTCTAAACACCACAACCCCCTCCCAATTTTTTTGTGATTGTAGGTTATAGGTTGAACAAGCAGGAAAAGTGGAGTTGTAGAAGATTGTTGCAGAGTGTCAGATTTGTAGATTAGAGTTGAAAATAGGTCCCTGGACATGGGTGCCCACTCCTTAGTCCTCTGGATTCTATGAAGAATAAATCTCTGAGACAGTAGGAATAGGTTACAGATCAATTTTCTAGATCCTGATAGAAAATAGGGAATTGGACTTGGGTGCCCACTCCTTAGTCCCTGACTGTTTCGCTTCTTGAACTTCAAAATCTGGTACACATTTATCTGTCATTTTACATCTTTCTGTAGCTGCAATTTCTGATATTTGTCTGTTTGCTTCCATATTTGCATAATTAGGGTTTTGAACATAAATTGAGCATAATTGGTAATCGAATCATAAAAATTCAAGTTTCCCTACATCTCACAGTGATCAAGGGCCTGATAGTACATTGCCACTTGACCCAAGGTCCTTGAATGTAATGATGAAACGAGGATAGGCACAAACAAACTAAACAAACCATCTAATCAAAACTTATCCCAAATTCACCCTTTACATTTTTGTGAACCTGTGTTGTTGAAATCTTTTGCACCTTGCTGATTATTTTTCTTCAGATTTTCATTGATTTCATTCATTCATATTATCATTCATCTTATTACATTGGGAAAATTACAAAAAAAATGAAAATTTGAAAAAATTTGAAAAAAAATTCATCCTAGGGTTTGCATGTTGCATTAATTAATTTGAATTTCATCAAATTTCTGATTTTTTCATTGGATCTGAGTTAAATTGTAGAAAATTAGAAAAATTCAATAGCTTGCATTGCATTTTCATCATACATTTGCTAGGGTTTTGTTGGAAATTTTGAATTTTGCATATAACCTAGTAATTTCAAAAACTAGGGTTTGTAGGTAAAATCTTGTTTCAAACTTTTCTACTAATCTTAGGCACTCATTCAAATTTTTATTTGTTTGTAGTCTTACATTTTATTGTAAATTTGCATTTTTACATAGAAAATTTCAACAAAAAACTAGCATTTTCATTGATTTTTCATTAGATTTACACTTGCATTTTGCATCTTAGGGCTTGGAAATAATTTTCAGATTTTACTGAATTTAATTTTCATCATAAATCAGATTTCAAGACATTCATATAGCATTTTACATCAAGATCTCAAACCTATGGCCTGAAAAACCTTGATTTTTCAATAAATTTGGCCTTATCGACTGTTTAGATTTGCACCATAGGCATGTTGCAAAGAATATTTTTGCACTAATTGGATGTTATCATGGTTATTATCTATTTCCCCTCCACAAGTTATTTACAACACCTTTTTATTGGGCTCTTGCATTGAAAATTTGGTGAAAAAATTACACATTTTTGTTATATTTGCCCTAGGTTTTGACCTAGATTGCACTCCAAGAGTGTTGAAAAATATTTTATGATTGTAGGTAACTGATATCATTGCTATTATTTTCTGCACCTCATAAAATTTTCTTACAACACCTATTTCATTAGGTCTCATGATTGAAAAATTGTGAATAATTGCATATTTTAGGGCATTTTCATTAGGTTTTAACTTGTCATCATTGTAGATTTACATCAAAAGTGTGTTGTAAAGGGTTTTATTGATTTATTGGACTTAAAATAGACATATTATTTTCTTCCCCTGATCAAAGTCTTTACAACACCTTTTATTTCATATATTTGCATTGAAAAAGTACAAAAAATAAACCATTTTAGGTCATTTCTGCATATAGTTTTGCACTTGT
The DNA here is from genome assembly GCA_027924645.1 of Cunninghamia lanceolata. NCBI lineage: Eukaryota > Viridiplantae > Streptophyta > Pinopsida > Cupressales > Cupressaceae > Cunninghamia > Cunninghamia lanceolata. The sequence continues at coordinate 880,102 of BSBN01000938.1, read as the reverse complement.
CTTTTGCATACTTTTGGAAAACTTTTAAAACCTAATCTTGCATTAATTTGAGCATATACACATGGCCTCTAATCACAAAAACAACAATAAGTTCCCTCCCAAACCGTACATGAAGAGAAAGGTCCCTGAACCTCAAATTATGTTTACACCTTGTGATAGAACAATCAGAGATACTGAAGGACCTCTTTACATCACTGTGAAAATAATGGGAAATCCTATGGATGGAACCCTTATTGATCCTAATTCCATGACTAATGTAGCTACTAAAGAGTTCCTCTTTGCACATCAATTAATGCAAGGATCTTATGACCCTTCGGATATGATGATCAAAACACATAAGGGAACCTTTATAAATCCTTTGGGTAAGATATCATTGTTGGTCACTGTATTTGAGAAACATGTAGAACAATGGTTTGATGTTGTCCCTGTTTCTGACAACTTTCACATAAAACTTGGACATCCATGGTTAAATTCTATGGAAGTCATCCCTTCAACAATTCACAATTGTCTAAAATTTCCTTTGAATGGAGAAGTGCTTACTATACCCCGCAACAAATATAAACCTTTGGTTACAAGAAAACATTGTCCATTGGATTACTTTTGGGACAAATCAGAAAAGGAACTAGAGCCATGAATAGACTTTAACTTCTTGAGCTATAGAAATTACAAAGCAAAACTATTACATCCAATGGCGGGTCCTTCTATGCAAGAACTAACAAAAGACAAGAAACCCACATTTGAAGAGAACCCTAGACCGAAAGGACAAGGTCCCTATGTTGAGGTTCCTCCCCTACCATCCTTACAAGGATTGGGAGGTAATTATTGACAACAAAACATTCTACCTAGACAAACGAGATTTGATCCCGATGCTTCCTCCTCTAAAATGCAAAAACCCATGAAAGAAAAAATCCCTATCTTACAAGAGATAATTGGTAAGAGAAAAAAAAATACAAAATCAAGAGAAAGAAGGAGAAGAAAAAAAGATTATGTCATACACCATGCATCTCAACAAGAAAACATTGATCCAAAAATTGAATCAAACAAAGATGATCCTACAAATGAACAACCTAATGACAAAGACAAAATTTGGGCTATGGTACTTTATGTCCCACTTTCCTCTACCATTTGGGATTGGGAGGAAGATAATTTGATTCTTGATAAAACCTAGCATGAGCCTCCCTATAGGTAAGTATCTCTAACCCTTTATCTCTCTTGTGATGTGCTTCCCCCGCGATGTGTTATGTGTTGTTTTCAGCCTCTTGGGATGACCCTTGATTCTCTTGTATGGTCTGGGATACCAGGAGACCGCCTCTATTGTGATCTTCTTCTATTGGTATCATCATTCTTCTACATTGCCTCTCTCCAATTTAATTGTTGAGTGTTGTGTCTTATGGACATAGCATTGTGGTTGGTGAATTGGGGGCACCCTCCTGCATGATTGTCCCTAAGACACTTCTTATCCTCTCCTATTTATTGTTTCCCTTCCTCTAGTGTTTCTATCTAGTGGTCAGATGACAAAAAACATTTATACTAATGCAGACCTAGAATCCGTTTAGCAAGAAATCAAAAATTGGACTTAGTTCCTAATATGACAATGGGGTTGTAATATATTATCCGATGCTTGGCTAGTAGAAGCACTCTATTATTTTTATGTAGTGATTTTAATGATGTTTTTATCTCACTTACAAACTATAACAATACTATTTCTCCATGCACTTTGTTCATCTTTGAATCTTGCCTTGGTGACACTCGATTAAGAGATTTCCGTGATATAGCCACATGGTTATCCTCGATCTCTGAATTCACAATATAACCTTGGCTCTTTGTGTGGTTGATCATATGCATTGAAGTTGTTTTTTTTCATGATTATGTAGACAATAACATGTTTCTTGCACGGATGTGTTTCTGGGGACATTTGGCAATCGTAAAGTACATATCACCTCTGGGGGACATGGGCTTTGCAAAAATCCATGTTCCCTTGTGTGTTTTCTTCCTACCTTAATGTGCTTTATATCGATGCATGATATCAACCACCTTAAGGTGGGGGCATATATAAGGTAAGTTGTCTGTCATAGATGATAGCAATGTGCTTATCCTTAGGTGCAATTTAAAGTCTAGTGCAATGAGTACTTCCTACACTCTAAGTTTGTTTGTAATCAATCAATCATCTTAAGCCCTCTGTAGAGATGGGGGTGGTGTATCTCTTGCAGAGAGTGCCCATTATGTCATTTTCAAAGAGTCCTCAGCGGGAGGCGAGGAGCAGTTCTGTGACTAACTCAACCCTTAAGCATGTCTTCAGTGATTGTTGTACCGAAGCCTAGTCATCAGTGTGTGCCTGTAATGTGCCTGAGATAGTGATGAGCATAGAAATAGGAACACTCCATCGCTTGTCTGCCATGTTTTCTCTGTGTCTTCAATGTATTTGTGTTTGGCGTGCTTGATTTGTTTGTTGTGCCTATTGCCCCATATGCAGTCTAAAGACCAGTGTGATGAGTGCTTCCTACATTTTGGGATGTTTGGCATGTGTTGCATGTGTGTTGCTCCATATATGCAGTCTAAAGACCAATGCGATGAGTGCTTCTTGCATTATGGGAGGTGTGTTTACTTTCCTTGTACTTGCATCTGCGTTTCATATATATGAGAAAAAGAAAAGAAAAGAAATCATTCATGTCTTCTATGCATTAATTGTCTTCTATACATCTGATGTCTTCTCTGTGTTTTGCGTGACTATAACTATCTTCTCTATGTTTTACATCCCTATCATTGTCTTGTCTGTGATTGGCGTGTTTGCTGTGTTTGTTGACTGTACTTTAATGCATGTATTGGCCTTGTGTTTATGCATACATTAAAGTGGGTACTAAAAGTAACATCAAAAAATGTCCCCTTTGGGGCTTTTTCCCTCATAAGGTTTAGCTCCTGGGTCTTTGATATAATTTAGGACATCTTGCATTATATTTTGACATTCCGATGAAATGAGCCTTGGGTTTCATGATAAATGGGACCTAGGGGGAACCCTTGAACTAATCCATGACCAAAATAGGGAGGGAGGACTTAGGTGCCCGCACCGTAGTCCTACCCTATTTTGGGTCAGACCCAAATTTTAAGTGTCGACTTGTGACCGTTATTTAGGTCCTATGCTGACACGGTAAGTTTGAATTACAAAATTCTTGGCGGGAGTGTTTGTAGTTGCATATATAAGCATGTTTAGGCATTCATTTGTGAACTAGAAGATTACTAGATGCCAATTTTGAATCTTGAGCTTGTGTAAAAGTGATTCAAGGCATTCATCGTGTAGCAAGAGCAAATATTGTGTTGTTTATGTGTTTGTATTTGCAGATTTGAGTAATCATCTCCTCATGGCATGAAGAACTTATTCCTTCCATGAGTTCTTCACTACAAGGTGATATTATTTGTGTTTTCAAGCATTTATCATTTGGTTTTTGCCTCTACCTCCCAAGGGCACACACTATCTATTTGACAATGGTGTTCAGATGACTTGAATGTCTCTTTGGGGCTTGACTAAGGCAAGACTCTAAACAACACAACCCCCTCCCCATTTCTCTATGATTGCGAGTTACAGGTTGAAGAAGTAGGAAAAGTGAAGTTGTAGGAGAGTGTTGCAGATTGTCAGATTTGATGGAGATTGATTGTCATTGATGTCAAAAGCTTTTGCAGGTTTAGAAGGTGTTGATATTGACAGGGGTTGTTCATAATGTTCATGGTTTGATATGATTGATATGATTGTCTCTTGTTTTAGTTCATAATTCTAGACCTCAGAATGAAGGGTAGTTCAGGATCATCAATCAAGATAAGTATGATACAATCCATATATGATGCAAATCTATTGCAATGCATATGTCTTGTGATACAAAGTTGATTGACAAAGTGTGTTTCATGCAACCATGTTGTTCATAGGTTATCCTCTAATGTAGAGATAATTCTTTTGGGGTCATCGGGACTTTATAGTATGGTTGATTATGTTCAAAGTCTTCATATTTTATATTAGGACATAAGTTTTTCATGGTGACATGATGGTGTTGTATTCTCCACTTGGTTGCATAAGAGTTCATATGCATGTTTTTGGATACCTTCATGATGGCTTCCTTATGACTATGATCTTCAAAGATATGTTGATGCAAATCTCATGATGATCTCTATTATTACAGACCTCTCTAATGGTAGAGTTGAAGGCAGATGGTTTGGAGTTGTTTCATTATGATGCTCTTCATAATGAGGATGGTTCTGTTACCTAAATTTCACCACTAGCTCAATCAGGTTACATTATGAGTGGAGGGAAATGTGGCTCCCACAAGGGTTGAGCCCAGCTCATAGACCTTATAGAACATTTCAGACCACAACTATCTAGAGCAATAACAGTTAGCAGGAAGGCAACCATAGAGACCTTGCACAATGAAGACAATAGGACAACAGTCACATGTTTTCACTATATCTAGAAATGTATGATCTGGGTTCTTGAGATTTTTGGATAGAAATTAGGAAACAAGAAGAAAAAACCCAATAAATTTCTCACAAATGTAGTTTATAGATTTTGAGAACTTTTCACCAGTCCTAAGGCAATATTTTCATTTTTAGATTAAAATCTCTGTTAAGAGAAGGGACAACCAACAAAGCTAGAGGTGGTAGTGATACACAGTAAGGATAAATTCTACATAGTAAAGAGTAGTTAATAGTCCTTGAATGCATAAAAATAGTCATATTATCACTGTCCAAATCAGTCCCAAAAAATCAGTCATAAAAGTGACTGTTCCCTTCATCAAAACCAGTCAAAAATGCGACCATGGTGGCCCAGAAAAGGGTTCAAAAGTTTAAAGGTTCAAAGGTTCAAAGGTTCAAAGGTTCAAAGTTCTGTCTGACGAACCAAGAAAAGGTTCAAAGGTTCGAAGTTTTGTCCAATGAACCAAGAAAAGGTTCAAAGGTTCGAAGTTCTGTCTGACGAACCAAGAAAAGGTTCAAAGGTTCGAAGTTCTGTCCGACGAACCAAGAAAAGGTTCAAAGGTTCAAAGGTTCGAAGTTATGTCTGATGAACCAAGAAAAGGTTTAAAGGTTCAGAGGTTCAAAGGTTCAAAGAGTTCAAAGGACCAAAAAATCCGCCAAGTTCTAACAGCAAAGGGTTCAAAGGTTCAAAGGTTCAAAGAGTTCAAAGGACCAAAAAATCCACCAAGTTTGAACAGAAAAGGGTTCAAAAGTTCAAAGGTTCAAAGGTTCAAAGATTCAAAGATCTATTTCACTGAAAAAGTTCAAGGGTTCAAGGTTCAAGAGTTCAAAAGTTCAATTTTTGATCTATTGTCCGTTTCTGCTGTGCGCTCCTCATCAGAATTAAATGTTGTCATAAATGTCATTATTTTCTATATGAGTTTGTATAAATTTTGAATTGTAAAGCATTAACTAAGGTGATGTAATTATAAATCACTTAGTCAATGATAAATGAATGCAGAAATTGTGTATTTATGTCATTTATTGTGAAAATATTAGACATTTATGATGCTGCAGGGTGGAGTTGACAAATAGGGGCAGGAGTTATTGCACAAATTTGACTTATTTTCATGGCCTTAAAGATCATTTAAAGGCATTCAAAGACATTTTTAGGTGCCTTTATGATAGTTGATGGCATGCCTTGACCATTTCGGCATTGGGAACCCATTTTGGAGAACTTTGGACAGATATTTTTGAGATACACAAAAATGGAGATGGCTCATCTTTATCTGATTATAGCTATTTTTGGAGAGTATATAGTCATTTATTTGACTTTGACTCTTTGTAAAGAGTTCTGGCCATATCCATTCAAAAGTTAGTGATTTTTTCTGAATCCTACTCAGTTTGAGTATGTTTTTTGTAACTCTTTGGGCATATGAAATACAGAGAGCACCTTGGATACCATTGACAGTCAAATTTTTTGCCTTCTTGTTTTTGCAGTATTGGGTGTTATTAAGTGTTTGATCAGGTCATCTGTGAGGTAATTTATTTCCTTGTGACTGTCTTATGTTTTTCAATACCCTTTTTCTGCAAAAGTTGTGTTTATGCAGGTTGCAAACTGTGTCTTAGAGTGTTATGAGACTTAAATTGTGAAGTTTAGCTTCCTTTTTAAAGATTTTAATACAGTTAGGCCTCTTTGTGAACTTTTTTTTTACAAACATACAGTGATAAGTTGTGCAGGTTTTATTTTCTGTTGTCTATGGCTAAGTGTATGCAGGCCTGAGTTTCATTTTACCTTATCAAGTTTGGTGAATCATCCTTATTTTCAAGTTTTCAAGTTTTATCTTTTATTTTTAAAAGAATTCTGTCTCCTTTTTCCTCTACAAATCTAGTAGATTTTAGGTGATAACCAGCTAGGAAGCTGGCCTTCTCTAGAGGTTCTTTCCAACACAGGTGACCCACAGACCTGGAAAGATCCCATGTTTCTCTAGATTGCCAAGTTTCACAACTCAGCAAGGGTGCAAATCTAAGAACCAATAGATTCATCACAAGGATGCTTTAAATCAAAGTGTGATAAATTTGCAGAGAGCTTGTTGTCACTCAAGTCATCTTAAGTTCATGTACTTCATGTTACAAGGTTCATGTTCATGAAAGGAATAAGGGAGTGTGTCGATGTGCTTTAGATGTGTAGTTGTGTTGAGTTGATGTCAGGATTTTGGTCTTCATTGGGTGTTTGGTGAAGTTCATATTTGATGTGCTCATATTATTTCATACTTGGTATATGAGATATGATATCATGTTGGTTGGTGCTTTCTTGTTTAGGAGTTGACCTCTTAAGATTGATGTTGAGGTGAATCATATCATGTTGGTTGAGATGAAGGTTGATGTCATTGTCTTAGTTGACATTGTGTGATGAAGGTATGTTCACAAAGGGACAATGTTTAAATTGTTCCAAAAGTTCTTGAAAGATAAGTATTAGTAGTGGTTTAAGATTGGGATGCACATTTTCTTATTATGATTTAACTCTGCATCAAAGATAGAAGATACTCATATTTGGATGATGAAGTATGATTTGGAGCTTCTAATACAAAGCTTTTAAAAGCTTAATCTCTTAATACAAAGTCTTTTTATCATTTTAGAGCTCATCATGCACTTTTATTTTGACCTACAATCGGGGGTCATTTCACTAATGGTTACTTGCAGAAGGGGTTTCTAAACGTTAGGGTGACCAGTCCCTTTATCTATTTCAGTGCTTGCTTAAGTCTTTATTATGAGCGTGATGGGCACCAAACTCCTATCAAAGGCTCCCTTTGAATACTTGATGGGCGCGCAAGGTTGAATCAACGATTTCTATTCAAATATGTCTTCTATTTCCTTGAGTTCATTTTTTGACGTGCTCGAGAACGTCTTGAACATAGAAACTGCAGATAAGATTTGCTTAAGGCTATTTTTAGCCATTACAAAGGGGCAGTTTATTATGAGATTCCTTTCTATCTTTTTGAAGATTTTATTTCTTATTTTAAACATCCTCGTGGAATTAAAGACAATAAAGGAGGAGTTCTATTATTTAAGAAGGCATTTTTTTAAAGTAAAGATTTAGTTCTTTTTGAGGGGATTTTTAAATGTTTTTTTTAAGAGATAGAAAGAAAGACCAAATATGGAAGAGGATACAAGAGAGCAGATTAATAAAATATTATGAAAGGCATTTTATGAAAGATATGTTTTATACAGGGGTTGAATAGATAGAAGCTTATTGAAGTTTTTTTTGCAGAGGTGGAAGTCTTTTATTTTATTTTATTGAAAAGGTGAAGGTAAATGCAAAGAGGAAAATGAAGATTTTTGTAAATGAAATAATTGTAATGCAGATTATAGAGTTGAGTATGAATTTGAAGATGAAATGATTTGATGATTTATTTTATCTTGAATATTATGTTTTGTAGATTAAAGAATTTGAAGAGTCATTTTGCAAATACATTATGAAAATTTTATTGAGAACAAAAATGGAGTTTTTGAAGACATTATTTTGTGAGCAGATTGAAAAGAAGATTGAGTGTGAGAAGATGAAAGGTTTTGAGATGAGGAAAATGTATCACAAAAATAAAGAAGATGAATGGTTATGTAAATTAGGTGTATTTAAAATCTTTATTTTGTAGGTTCCTATGTGATGAAGAAAGTGTGTTGAGATATGTAGAGATGAGAAAATGTAAAAGAAATGAATGAGATATAGTTGCAGGATTTTTGATAAAGATGATATAAGTGAATGACATATATTTCTGCAGGAGATTTGGTGAGATAATTTAAAAAATTGTACTTGAATCTTGGTGAAAATGATGAATCAAAGGAAATACAATGGTGCAAATTAGATTGAATGACAATCATATCTTGCACATTAAACTTGATGAATTGATAATGGTGATTGTACATTGTGTCAGTGAGACATCAATTTACCAGTGAGATATATTGTAGCTAGTGAGGCATGTTGGTTAGTGAGACCTATTCACCAGTCAGTGAGACTCTATATGATTGTTCATTGTTAACCCAGTGAGGCAATTTTGAGTGGTTTTTCTATCCCATGAGGGTTTTCCACTCCAGTAACTCTTGTGTTATGATTTGTCCCTATGTGATCCTGTTCACAATTTTCATTATCATACTTATACATAAATATGTCATAGTTTATTGATTTCTTGCTCTCTCTGAGTCTTGTAAATTAGAGGTTATAATAACTTGTAAAAAATTGTACAACACTAATTCACCCCCCTCTCAGTGTTGTCCTAGACTCCAACAAGTGGTATCAGAGCCTAGGTTCCCTATAGAAGCCTAATCATCTTGGGTAGGTCTTGTGTGTGGAGTACCATGGGTAAGTGAAAAAGAAATAAAGAAAAGAAAAATCTGAAGTCTCAGACTAGTCAAAAGACTCCATCTTTATGAAATTCAAATATTGATATAGAACCTGTTGATAGAAATGTCTCACAAGTTGAATCTTGTATTGAATTAGAGGAAAAGGTTTTAGGAGCTCCTTTCTTTGATGGTTCAAATTTCTCAGTTTGGTGTATGAGAATGCAAGTCTATTTATCTTATTTAGGGTATGGTTTATGGATGTCTGTTGAGAATGGATATTCTAATTCTTCTCAATCACCTAATTCTACAAATAATGTACATGATTTTAAATGCAATCATACAACAAAGAAATCTATTCTATTAGAATTATCGAATGAAATTGCTTGTAAAGTTCTGCATTGTGAAACAACACAAGATGTCTAGAAGGAATTGATGAGAATCTATCAAGGTAATGATAAAGTAGAGGATTGCTTAGTGTTTGAAGAAAGTGGCAATGATAGGAAACTTTCACATGAAGAAGATGAGGTTCAATCTATTTTAGAAGAAGGTAACATTATGAGTGATCACAATCAGGAGTATGATGAACAAGAATATGAAATTGACATAGAAGGAGAGATCATATGTGCTCTGAGTGAAATCAATAAATGCAAAAAGGAGAATTAGAGACTAAAGGTGCAACTACAATAGGAAAAAGAATCCAAAGACAATGCATTTTTAGAACTTGAAAAAGTATCTTCTAATCTTGAAGAAGTAAGAAATCAAATTGTGAATTTAAGGACACATGATGAATCAGACAAGTTAATTATCAATCTAAAAATAGAGGTTGATGAAGCTAAGAGGATAGCTGATGTAACCAAATCTGATCTTGAGATTAAAAGAATTGAAAATATGAAATTAGAGGCTGAAATTATCAATCTTAGAAAAGATTATGAAGAACTCAAAGTTTTGTCCAAGAAGTATCAGGAGTTTGAAGAAAGTACAAATAAGTTGCATGAGATGTTAGGCAAACAGAAGCATCATAAGAACACAACTGGTTTAGGTTATGAAGAAGGAGAGTGTTCCAAATCCAAAGAAACTTTAAGAAGGAAAATTGATTTAAGTCATCTTGTTGCTGCCGTTGAAGGCAAAAAGAAGATTAAAGCTGAAATGTACAATCAAAGGAGAAAATTCAAAAGAACTGCTTCAGCAAGACAAGCTTTTATGTACATGTATAATTATTCATTTAATGGTTATTGTTAGACCTATAATCACTTTGGACATAAAGTAGTTAATTGCAGAAGAAATCGATTTGCTTCAATATGGAATACTAATGTTATATGTTTCAAGTGTAATTCTCCTAGTCATGAGGCATATAGTTGTAGAGTGTATGAAAGAATAGCATCACCTGGTTTGATAAGTTGGAAAAAGAAAAAGGTTTGGAAGAAGAAACCTGAATAGAAGAAAGATGTGAAAGTGTGCAGACTAAAACAGAGTCAAGAGAAGATAGATTCTAAACTTGTGCATCTTGCACAAGTCACTTCATCAGTTGCATAACAGATAGCATGAAGTTAGGGGGAGTTGTTGATTATCTATCAATTATCCCCAATAAGTATACAGGAGAAGATCATTTGATGTTTGTCAATTGATCTTGTTTTTGTTTATTATATTTTTGGATTCATGCCTGATAATATGCTATTCATATCAGTCTTGTGAAATGAAGTTCTTAATGGTATTGATAACTATGATTGATCTTCAGTATGTGATAGTGATACATGTGATCAGTGGTTCATGATGTCATATTGCAGATAAAATGTTCAAGGGTTCAATGCACATAATTTCAATGTGATCTTGATATTGTGGAGTATTGATTGTCATGGCAAAGATCTTAAGATGTTTTCAAGGAGCTCTTATCAGATATTAGTGTATGCTGGTGTAGGAGGTTGAAAATAAAAAAGTCAATTCATAGCACTTATCTCTGTATTTGATTTTGCAAAGTGTTGTTGTAGGAAGAACTTGATGGTGTAGTTAGTTTGTTGATGTGTTGTATTAATGGGCTAATTTGAATGACAAAGTTAAGAGGCAGCAGTTCTTTTTTATTACAGTATGTTTTAGATGTGATTTTGAATATATCAGATTTGATATTGTGTTGCAAAAAGTGTCATGTGCAGGAACAGGAGGATAGTCTTCATCTTCATTCCTTACAAGATGATTTTCATTCTTTATCATGTCAAGATGTGTGTGCAGAAGTAAATTGGTTGTAGATTGATTGTTTATCTTGTAGTCATTATCATGGAAGTCTTGGCAAGGTCTTCTCAAGAGTGGTCATCATGTCATCATGAGTTGTGAATAGTGTGATGAGTAGTTTCCATGATTTTTTGATTTTTGAGTCTGCATTGTTGTTCATCATAAGTGTTGATGTGAATATGATATCTTTGCATGGAGGTCAAGTTTATATGAGTCATATCAAAAGAGTCAATTTTATTCCTTCATTGGTTGGGAGATCTTGGAGATTTGTCATTTTAGGTCAAAAATGGTTGATGATTGTGAAAGAATTGTTTTTATAAAAAATTGTTTTGCAACCACAAGTGGTGTAAGGAGTTTGTATTTGATAGTAGAGGTATCTCAATCTTCATCTTATCAAAAGAAGTGTTCATAGGATTTCAATGATATCAGTTTTTCTTCTTCACATTGGTGTTGTGACAAGAAGTAGTATTGTGCAGATAATATGGTGCAGTCTATGCCAGTGGTTTTGTGCTTTGTTTGGTGTGCCTCTCATGATGTTTCTCTCAAGTCTTATACTTCATGATGTCTTGTTGCATTCAAGTTGTTCAATATGCAGATGTACAAGAAAAGTGCTTTCAGGATAAGTTTAGGACAGCAAATTGCAAAAGTGATTAATGTCTTAAATCTCTTGACAGAGACTAGTGGTATCAAAGATTTGGGGGCAGATAATTGCCTTTGTCATTAGATGTCAAAAAGGGGGAGAAAGAGAAAATGCATAAGGTAGTTTTTCCATCAATGACAAAGGGGGATATTGATGGAGATTGTCATTCATGTCAAAAGCTTTTGCAGGTTCACAAGGTGTTGATATTGACAGGGGTTGTTCATCATGTTCATGGTTTGATATGATTGTCTCTTGTTTCAGTTCATAATTCTAGACCTCAGAATGAAGGGTAGTTTAGGATCATCAATCAGGTTAAGTATGATGCAATGCATATTTCTTGTGATACAAAGTTGATTGACAAAGTGTGTTTCATGCAGCCATGTTGTTCATAGGTTATCCTTCAATGCAGAGATCATTCTTTTGGGGTCATCAGGACTTTATAGTATGGTTGATTATGTTCAAAGTCTTCATATTTTATATCAGGACATAAGTTTGTCATGGTGACATGATGGTGTTGTATTCTCCACTTGGTTGTAGAAGAGTTCATATGCATGTTTTTGGATACCTTCATGATGGCTTCCTTATGACTATGATCTTCAAAGATATGTTGATGCAAATCTCATGATGATCTCTATTATTGCAGACCTCTCTAATGGTAGAGTTGGAGGAAGATGGTTTGGAGTTGTTGCATTATGATGCTCTTCATAATGAGGATGGTTCATCACAAGGATGCTTTAAATCAAAGTGTGATAAATTTGCAGAGAGCTTGTTGTCACTCAAGCCATCTTAAGTTCATGGCTATCATGTACTTCATGCTACAAGGTTCATGTTCATGAAAGGAATAAGGAAGTGTATAGATGTGCCTCAGATGTGTAGTTGTGTTGAGGTGATCTCAAGAGTTTGGTCTTCATTGGGTGTTTGGTGAAGTTCATATTTGATGTGCTCATATTATGTCATACTTGGTATATGGGATATGATTTCATGTTGGTTAGTACTTGCTTGTTCAGGAGTTGACCTCTGAAGATTGATGTTGAAGTGAATCATATCATGTTGGTTGAGATGAAGGTTGATGTCATTGTCTTAGTTCACATTGTGTGATGAAGGTATATTCACAAAGGGACAATGTTTAAATTGTTCCAAAAGTTCTTGAAAGATAAGTATTAGAAGTGGTTTAAGATTGGGATGCACATTTTCTTATTATGATTTAACTCTGCATCAAAGACATAAGATATTCATATTTGGATGATGAAGTATGATTTGGAGCTTCTAATACAAGGTTTTTAAAAGTTTAATCTCTTAATACAAAGTCTTTTTATCTTTTTAGAGCTTGTCATGCACTTTTATTTTAATTTGATTTTGACCTACAATTAGGGGTCATTTCACTAATAGTTACCTAGAGAAGGAGTTTCTAAACGTTAGGGTGACTGGTCCCTTTATCTATTTTATCACTTGCTTAAGTCTTTATTATGAGCGTGATGGGCACCAAACTCCTATCAAAGGCTCACTTTGAATACTTGATGGTCGTGCAAGGTTGAATCAGCAGTTGTTACTCAAATTTGTCTTCCATTTCCTTGAGTTCATTTTTTGATGTGCTCGGGAACGTCTTGAACTTAGAAATTGCAAATAAGATTTTATTAAGGCTATTTTTAGACATTACAAAGGGGTAGCTTATTATGAGATTCTTTTCTATCTTTTTGAAGATTTTCTTTCATATTTTAAACCTCCTCGTGGTAGCAAAGACAATAAAATAGGAGTTTTATTATTTAAGAAGTCATTTTTTTAAAGTAAAGATTTAGTTCTTTTTGAGGGGATTTTTAATTTTTTTTAAAAAGAGATAGAAAGAAAGACCAAATATGAAAGAGGATCTGAGAGAGTAGATTAATAAAATATTATGAAAGGCATTTTATGAAAGAAATGTTTTAAACATGGGTTGAATAGATTGAAGCTTATTGAAGTTTTTTTTGCAAAGGTGGAAGTCTTTTTTTTTTTTTAATTGAAAAGGTGAAGGTAAATGCAGAGAGGAAAATGAAGAGTTTTGTAGATGAAAGAATTGTAATGCAGATTATAGAGTTGAGTATGAATTTGAAGATGAAATGATCTAATGATTTATTTTATCTTGAAGATTATGTTTTGCAGATTGAAGAATTTGAAGAGTCATTTTGCAAATGCATTATGAAAATTTTATTGAGAACAAAAATGGAGTTTTTGAGGACATTATTTTGTGAGCAGATTGAAAAGAAGATTGAGTCTGAGAAGATGAAAGGTTTTCAGATGAGGAAAATGTATCACAAAAATAAAGAAGATGAATAGTTATGTAAAGTAGGTGTATTTAAAATCTTATTTTTGTAGGTTCCTATGTGATGAGGAAAGTGTGTTGAGATATGCAGAGATAAGAAAATGTAAAAGAAATGAATGAGATATAGTTGTATGATTTTTGATAAAGATGATATAAGTGAATGACATATTTCTGCAGGAGATTTGGTGAGTTGATTTTAAAAATTGTACTTGAATCTTGGTGAAAATTATGAATCACAGGAAATACAATCTTGCAAATTAGATTGAATGGAAATCATATCTTGCACATTAAACTTGATGATTTGATAATGGTGATTGTACATTGTGTCAGTGAAACGTCAATTTACCAGTGAGATATATTGTAGCCAGTGAGGTATGTTGGTCAGTGAGACTCTATATGATTGTTCATTGTTAAGCCAGTGAGGTGATTTTGATTGGTTTTTCTACCCCATGAGGGTTTTCCACTCCAGTAATTCTTGTTTTATGATTTGTCTCTATGTGATCCTATTCACAATTTTTATTATCATACTTGTACATAAATATGTTATAGTTTATTGATGTCTTGCTCTCTCTAAGTCTTGTAAATTAAAGGTTATAATAACTTGTAAAAATTTATACAACATTAATTCACCCCCCCTCTCAGTGTTGTTCTAGAATCCAATAGGATTTGGAGATCAGAGTTGAAAATAGGGACCTGGGCTTGGGCGCCTGCTCCTTAGGCTTCTAAATTTTGTGACGAAGAAATCTTTGAGACAACAGGACCAAGTTGCAGATCAAGTTTCTAGATCCTGACAGAAAATAGGGCATTGGACTTGGGTGCCCGCTCCTTAGTCCCTAACTATTCTGCTTCCCAAACTTCAAAATCTAGTACACATTTATCTGCTATTTTACATCTTTCTGTAGAAGCAAATTCTGATATTTGTCCGTTTGCTTCCGTATTTGCATAATTAGGGTTTTGAACATAAGTTGAGCATAATTGGTAATCAAATCATAAAAATCCAAGTTTCCCTACATCTCACAGTGATCAAGGGCCTGATAGTGCATTTCCACTTGACCCAAGGTCCTTAAATGTAATGGTGAAAGGAGGATAGGCACAAGCAAACTAAACAAACCATCTAATCAAAACTTATCCCAACTTCACCCTTTACATTTTGGTGAACCCATGTTGTTGAACTTGTTTGCACTTTTCTAATTGTTTTTCTTCAGATTTGGATTGATTTTATTCATTCATGTTATCATTCATCTTATTACATTGAAAAAATTACAAAAAAATTAAAAAAATTGAAAATTTTGAAAAAAATTGAAAATTTTGAAAAAAATTGGATCCTAGGGTTTGCATGTTGCATTAATTAATTTCAATTTCATCAAATTTATTATTTTTGTATTACATCTGAGTTAAATTGTAGAAAATTAAAAAAATTCAATAGCTTGCATTGCATTTTCATCATAAATTTGCTAGGGTTTTGTTGGAAATTTTGAATTTTGCATATTACCTAGTAATTTCAAAAACTAGGGTTTGTAGGTAAAATCTTGTTTCATATTTTTCTACTAATATTAGGCACTCATTCAAATTTTCATTTGTCTGTAGTGTTACATTTTAGTGTAAATTTGCATTTAGATCTCAAAAATTTGAATTTTTACATAGAAAATTTCAACAAAAAATAGCATTTTCATTGATTTTTCATTAGATTTACACTTGCATTTTGCATCTTAGGACTTGGAAATAATTTTCAGATCTGAGTGCATTTAATTTTCATCACAAATAATATTTTAAGACATTCATATAGCATTTTACATCAAGATCTCATACCTACGTCTTGAAAAACCTTGATTTTCACTAAATTTGGCCTTATCGACTCTCTAGATTTGCACCATAGGCGTGTTGTAAAGAATATTTTTGCACTAATTGGATGTTATCAGGGTTATTATCTTGTTTTCCTCCTCAAATTATTTACAACACCTTTTTATTGGGCTCTTGTATTGAAAATTTGGTGAAAAAATTGAACATTTTTGGTATATTTGCCCTAGGGATTGATCTAGATTGCACTTCAAGCATGTTGTACAAGATTTTATGATTGTAGGTGACTGATATAATTTATATTATTTTTGCACCTCATAAATTTCCTTACAACACCTCTTTCATTAGGTCTTGGGATTGAAAAACTGTGAACAATTTCATATTTTAGGGCATTTTCACTAGGTTTTAACTTGTCATCATTGAAGATTTACATCAAAAGTGTGTTGTAAAGGCTTTTATAGATTTATTGGACTGAAAATAGATAGATTATTTTATTCCCCTGATCAAAGTCTTTACAACACCTTTTCTTTCATATATTTGCATTGAAAAAGTACAAAAAATCAACCATTTTAGGTCATTTTTGCATATAGTTTTGCACTTGTCTTTTGCATACTTTTGGAAAACTTTTAAAATATGATCTTGCATTAATTTAAGCATATACACATGGAATCTAATCTCAACAACAACAATAGGTTCCCTTCTAGACCTTACATTAAGAGAAAGGTCCCTAAACCTCAAATTGTGTTTACACCTCATGATAGAACAATCAGAGATACTGAAGGACCTCTTTACATCACTGTGAAAATAATGGGAAATCCTGTGGATGGAACCCTTATTGATCATAATTGCATGACTAATGTAGCTACTGAAGAGTTCCTCTTTGCACATCAGTTAATGCAAGGATCTTATGACCCTTCAGATATGATGATCAAAACACATAAGGGAACCTTTATAAATCCTTTGGGTAAGATATCATTGTTGGTCACTGTATTTGAGAAACATGTAGAACAATGGTTTGATGTTGTCCCCATTTCTGATAAATTTCGCATAAAACTTGGACATCCATTGTTAAAGGCTATGAAAGCCGTCCCTTCAACAATTCACAATTGTCTAAAATTTCCTTTGAATGGACAAGTGCTTACTATACCCCGCAATAAGTATAAACCTTTGGTTACAAGAAAACATTGTACATTGGATTACTTTTGGGACAAATATGAAAAGGAACTAGAGCCACGAACAGACTTTAACTTCTTGAGCTATAGAAATTACAAAGCAAAACTATTACATCTTTGAGCAATCATCTCCTCATGGCATGAAGAACTTCTTCCTTCCATGAGATCTTCACTACAAGGTGATGTTATTTGTGTTTTAAAGCATTTATCATTTGGTTTTTGCCTCTACCTCCCAAGGGCATGCACTCTCTCTCTAACAACGGTGTTCAGAAGACTTGAATGTCTGTCCAGAGCTTGACTGAGGCAAGCTGCTAAACACCATAACCCCCTCCCCATTTTTCTGTGATTGCAGGTTATAGGTTAAAGAAGCAGGAAAAGTGGAGTTGCAGGAGTGTTGCAGAGTGTCAAATTTGTAGATCAGAGTTGAAAATAGGGCCTTGTACTTGGGTGCCCACTCCTTAGTCCTCTGGATTATGTGATGAAGAAATCCCTGAGATAGTAGGAAGAAGTTGCAGATCAAGTTTCCAGATAGCAACAAAAAATAGGGCATTGAACTTGGGTGCCCACTCCTTAGTCCCCAACTATTCCACTTTCGATACTTCAAAATCTAGTACATATTTATCTATCATTTTACATCTTTTTGTAGCAGTAATTTCTGATATTTGTCTGTTTACTTCCGTATTTGCATAATTGGGGTTTTGAACATAAATTGAGCATAACTTGTAACCATATCATACAAAACCAAGTTTCCCTACATCTCATAGTGATCAAGGGCTTGATAGTGCATTGCCACTCGAGCCAAGGTCCTTGAATGTAATGGTGAAAGGAGGATAGGCACAAACAAACTAAAAAACCATCTAATCAAAACTTATCCCAAATTCACCCTTTACATTTTGGTGAACCCATGTTGTTGGACTTGTTTGCACCTTTTTTATTGTTTTGCTTCAGATTTGCATTGATTTCATTTATTCATATTATCATTCATCTTATTACATTGGAAAAATTACAAAAAAATTGAAAATTTTGAAAAAATTGTATCCTAGGGTTTCCATGTTGCATTAATTAATTTTAATTTCATCAAATTTCTAATTTTTCCATTAGATTAGAGTTAAATTGTAGAAAATTACAAAAATTCAATAGGTTGCATTGCATTTTCATCATAAATTTGTTAGGGTTTTGTTGGAAATTTTGAATTTTGCATATAACCTAGTAATTTCAAAAACAAGGGTTTGTAGGTAAAATCTTGTTTCATATTTTTCTACTGATCTTAGGAAGTAATTAAAATTTTTATTTGGCTGTAGTGTTGCATTTTAGTGTAAATTTGTATTTAGATCTCAAAATTTTACATTTTTACATTGAAAATTTCAACAAAAAACTAACTTTTTCATTGATTTTTTATTAGAATTACACTTGCATTTTGCATGTTAGGACTTGGAAACAATTTTAAGATCTGATTTAATTTAATTTTCATCATAAATCAGATTTCAAGACATTCATATAGCATTTTACATCAAGATCTCAAACCTACGGGTTGAAAAACCTTGATTTTCACTAAATTTGGCCTTATCGACTCTCTAGATTTGCACCATAGGCATGTTGTAAAGAATATTTTTGCAATAATTGGATGTTATCAGTGTTATTATATTCTTCCCCTCCTCAAATTCTTTACAGAACCTTTTTATTGGGCTCTTGTATTGAAAATTTGGTGAAAAAATTGCACGTTTTTGCTATATTTGCCCTAGGGTTTGACCTAGATTGCATTCCAAGTGTGTTGTAAAATATTTTATGATTGTAGGTGGTTGATATCATTGCTATTATTTTTTTCACCTCATAAATTTCCGTAAAACACCTCTTTCATTAGGCCTTGGGATTGAAAAATTGTGAATTTCATATTTTAGGGCATTTTCACTAGGTTTTAACTTGTCATCATTGTAGATTTGCATCAAAAGTGTGTTGTAAAGGGTTTTATTGCTTTATTGGACTGAAAATAGACATATTATTTTCTTCACCTGATCAAAGTCTTTATAACACCTTTTATTCCATATATTTGCATTGAAAAAGTACAAAAAATCAAGCATTTTAGGTCATTTGTGCATATAGTTTTGCACTTGTCTTTTGCATACTTTTGGAAAACTTTTCAAATCTGATCTTGCATTAATTTGAACATATACACATGGCCTCTAATTGTAACAACAACAATAGGTTCCCTCCTAGACCTTACATTAAGAGAAAGGTCCCTGAACCTCAAATTGTGTTTACACCTCATGATAGAACAATCGGAGATACTGAAGGACCTCTTTACATCACTGTGAAAATAATGGGAAATCCTATGGATGGAACACTTGTTGATCCTAATTTCATGACTAATGTAGCTACTAAAGAGTTCCTCTTTGCACATCAATTAATGCAAGGATATTATGACCCTTCAGATATGATTATCAAAACACATAAGGGAACCTTTATAAATCCTTTGGGTAAGATATCATTGTTTGTCACTGTATTTGAGAAACATGTAGAACAATGGTTTGATGTTGTCCCCGTTTCTGACAACTTTCACATAAAACTTGGATATCCATGGTTAAAGGCTATGAAGTCTGTCCCTTCAACAATTCACATCTGTCTAAAATTTCCTTTGAATGGACAAGTGCTTACGATACCCCACAACAAGTATAAACCTTTAGTTACAAGAAAACATTGTACATTGGATTAATTTTGGGACAAATCTGAAAAGGAACCGGAGCCACAAACAAACTTTAACTTCTTGATCTATAGAAATTACAAAGAAAAACTATTGCATCCAATGTCATGCAGGAGCATACCTAGTTTAAGAGCAATCTTGCATCAACCAAAAACATTTGCATTTCAGTTTGTTTGCAGTTCAGTTTGTTTCTTTTCGTTTTGCAGTTCAGTTCAAGTAATTCAGTCAATAGCAATTTCTGTATTTTAGTCCACATTCTACCATAGTTGTATTTCAAACCTTGTGGAGCTGGACTTAGCATCTACATTCATTCATCTACATCATATCTAGAATTCAGAGCATTTGGATTAGTTACCGGAAAGATATCACTATCAAAAGATCAACTATTTTCTCATAGCAGAGCATTCTAACAGTCTCAAACAATCAACTAAAGGAGATGACTTGCAAAGCATTCCTCAACTTGTGGAGCTTAATGACAAATCACTCAATGATCTTTGGTTCATTGGATGACCTTCCCCAAGATCTGCATTTTATTCCATTCATTTGTAGAGGTGTTCTATGTATTTAGGTCTGACCTATCCATGTTCACACATTACAACTTTTCATTAGAGTTTGTGACTCTCCTTGGCCGACGCGGAGGAATGTATTGCTGTTATATGGAGCCTAATCAGACTCGGAGGTTATATTTACCCCTTTTATCGGTGCGGTTTCCCCCCAAATTCCTACGGGGTCAAGGGGCAGCGCCCCTTGCGGGGGTTTGGGGGTAGCGCCCCCAAAGCGGCTAAGGGTTAGGGTTTTGATATTGTATTGTAGCATTTTGCAGCAGTATTGAGTTGCAGGGATTGCTGATTGTAATCGGTTTGATTTACTGGATAATAATATTGGACTCTCTGTTTGGTGGATGTAGCCCGAGTTTGGGTGAACCACGTTAAAAATTGTCTCTCGCTATTATTATTTCTGTGTATTTCCATTTCTCTGTTTACTCTTTATTTGCATTTAATTGATATCTTTTGCCGGCTAACCCTAACAAGTGGTATCAGAGCGGGTTGTGTTCGATTATCGTCTGCAGGAAAGTCTCAGGTTGAGTGGGAGCAATGGCGGACGAGGGTAAAATGAAGGTTGATAAATTCAATGGGCAAAACTATTAGTTATGGAAGATGCAGATGGAAGATTACCTCTATCAAAAGGATTTATGGAGGCCGTTGGAAGGAGTAGCCAAGAAACCATCAACAATGTCTGATGAGGATTGGAATCTTCTTGACAGAAAGGCACTGGGAACCATTCGGTTGTGCCTGGCACCGTCGGTGGCATTCAATATAACAGAAGCGAAGACAACAGATGGTCTGATGAAAGCTTTGGCAAAATTGTATGAAAAACCCTCAGCCTCAAATAAGGTATTTCTCATGAAGCAGTTGTTTAATTTGAAAATGGTTGAAGGTGGATCTGTGACAGGTCATTTAAATGAATTTAATATGATTGTCAGTCAATTGACTTCTGTAAATGTAAAATTTGATGAAGAAGTTAGAGCTCTCTTGATATTATGTTCATTGCCTGAAAGCTGGGATAGTTTGGTAATGGCGGTTAGTAACTCTTTTTCTGGTTCAAATACCCTAAAATTTGATGATGTTGTTGGTGTTATTCTGAGTGAGGAAATTCGTAAGAAAAGCTCAGGTGGATCCAAATCAGGCAGTGTTTTGAGTGCAGAAAGTAGGGGCAGATCAAAGGAGAGAGAAAAAGGTTCTGGAGGTCATGGGAAGTCACGAGGAAAATCAAAGGACAAAAGATCCCAAACCAGAGGACAGAAGGATTGCTGGTACTGTGGAAAACCAGGTCATCTGAAGAAAGATTGCTGGTCTCGGAAGATAAAAGAAGGAGACAAACAAGAAGGCAATAAGGAAGCAAATGTGGTAAGCAATAAGTCTGAAGATGATGCTTTGATTCTTTCCCTAGATAATGCTGATGATTCATGGGTTTTAGATTCAGGGGCCTCATTTCATGCAACGCCCCATAGAAGTTATTTTCTTGATTATGTCCAAGGGAATTTTGGGCTAGTTTATTTGGGAGATAACGAACCCTATCAGATTGTTGGAAAGGGAAGAATCAAAATTAAGTTGCAGAATGGGAATCATTGGCTACTACAAGAGGTAAGGCATGTTCCAAGGCTCAGTAGGAATTTAATTTCAGCAGGGCAGCTAACTGAACAAGGTTGCACTGTTACATTTACTGATAAAAATTGGAAGGTTTCAAAAGGTGCCTTAGTAGTAGCAAAAGGTGTGAAAGTAGGCACCTTATATCTTTGTACAGGTCATACTGTTCCTTCTACTTTACCTGTTACAGAGAAAAAACAAACAGGTTCAGGAACAGTTGCTGCAGGTTTGCAGGAAGAGACTGAAAAAGTTGCTGCAGGTTCTGAGACAACACTGTGGCATAACAGACTTGGGCATATGAGTGAAAAAGATCTGAAGGTACTTCATTCTAAGAAAGTTTTACCAGGTCTGAAATGTATTAATATGGATTTCTGTGAAAGTTGTGTGTATGGAAAACAAAAGAGAGTCAATTTTCTTAAGGATGGGAAGCAAAAGAAAAATGAAAAATTGGAGCTTGTGCATACAGATGTATGGGGACCATCTTAGGTATCTTCTCTCGGTGGCTTTCGGTATTATGTCACATTCATAGATGATGCAACTAGGAAGGTCTGGATTTATTTCCTTAGACAGAAATCTGATGTATTTGAAACATTTAAGAAATGGAGAAGCTTGGTTGAGAATGAGACAGGTAAAAGATTAAAATGTCTCAGATCTGATAATGGTGGTGAGTATTGCAGCAAAGAATTTGAAGATTATTGTTCCCTTAATGGAATTCGCAGGCAGAAAACGGTTCCAAGGACTCCACAGGAAAATGGAGTGGCTGAACGCATGAATAGGACAATAATGGAGCATGCAAGGACCATGAGATTGCATGTTGGGCTACCTTTAAACATGTGGACAGAGGCTGTCAACACTGCTGTATATTTAATTAACAGAGGTCCTTCAGTTCCTTTAGGCTGTGGTATTCCAGAGGAAGCATGGACAGGTAAGAAGGTGAGTTATTCTTTTCTAAAAACCTTCAGCTATGAAGCATTTACACATATAGATTCTGAAAATAGAACCAAGCTGGATGCAAAATCAAAAAAATGTACCTTCGTTGGATATGGCATTGATGAATTTGGTTATAGGCTTTGGGATTTTGAAAATCAGAAAATTGTGAGAAGCAGGGATGTTATATTCAATGAGAAGGTGTTGTACAAAGATCAGTTGCAGCAGCATGAGAAGAAAGAAAAGGATTATGTGGTGCTGGACGATACTCCAAATAGTGATGTTCCAGTAGTTCCTCATGCTCCGCAACAGCAACCAGAAATACCACAAACTCCAGTGAATGTTAGACGGTCAACAAGGATCAGCAGACCTCCTGAAAGGTTTTCTCCCTCTTTGTATTCTATTTTGTTAACAGATGCTGGTGAACCCGAAGGGTATGATGAAGCTATGCAGGTGGATACACAGGTTCAGTGGGAGCTTGCAATGAAAGGAGAAATGGACTCCTTGCTGAAAAATCAGACTTGGGAATTATGTACGCTACCTATAGGTAAAAAGGCTTTACCAAATAAATGGGTTTACAGGCTGAAAGAGGAAGATGGAGGTAAGAAAATATTTAAGGCCAGGTTAGTTGTAAAAGGATTTGCATAGAAAAAGGGCATTGATTTTGATGAGATATTTTCTCCGGTTGTCAAGATGACTTCTATTCGTACTGTTTTAAGTATTGTGGCTACTGAAGATTTACATTTGGAATAGCTAGATGTTAAAACTGCCTTTCTCCATGGTGATTTGGAGGAGGAGATCTATATGGAACAGCCCCAAGGATTTGAGGTCAAAGGTAAGGAGAAACTAGTGTGCAGATTGAAGAAGAGTTTGTATGGCCTGAAACAAGCACCTCGGCAATGGTATTTAAAATTTGACAGTTTTATGGCTAAGCAAGGCTACAGTAGGTGTAATTCTGACCATTGTGTTTATTTTAAGAGGTTAGATAATGACAGCTACATTATTTTATGTTTATATGTTGATGACATGCTTGTAGCTAGGTCTAACATGGATCACATAAGAGAGTTAAAACAGCAGTTGGCACAATCATTTGATATGAAGGATTTGGGGGCAGCAAAACAAATCCTTGGTATGAAAATTTGCAGAGATAGGCTGAACAGAAAATTGACTCTATATCAGGCTGCTTATGTTGAAAAGGTGTTGCAGAGATTCCACATGGAGAATGCAAAAGCTGTTAGCACACCTTTGCCTAGTCATTTGAAATTGACTAAGGACATGTGTCCTAAGACACAAGAGGAGGAAGAGAAAATGTCTAAGGTACCATATGCTTCAGCTGTAGGCAGTTTAATGTATGCCATGGTATGCACAAGACTGGATATTGCACATGCTGTAGGAGTCGTTAGCAGGTATATGAGTCATCCCAGATTAGAGCATTGGAATGCGGTAAAATGGATTCTCAGGTATTTGAGAGGTACATCCAATAAACACTTATGTTTTGGGGGCTCTAATATTGATTTAGCAGGTTATGTAGACTCTGATTTGGCAGGGGATATTGATACCAGGCGGAGTACTACAGGTTATGTCTTTACTGTAGGTGGAACAGCGGTAAGTTGGATTTCCAGGTTGCAAAAGGTGATTGCTTTATCCACCACAGATGCAGAATATGTAGCTGCAACAGAGGCAAGCAAGGAGATGATATGGCTGCAATCTTTCATGAATGAATTGGGCACACAACAGGTTAACAGTTATTTGTTTACAGACAGCCAGAGTGCCATACATCTTGCAAAGAATTCTACCTTGCATTCAAAGACCAAACATATACAGTTGAGGTATCACTTCATTCGGTCGGTGTTGGATGATGGACAGTTACAGCTGGCAAAGATACATACAGATGACAATCCAGTAGATATGTTTACAAAGGCAGTGACAAGGGAGAAGTTGAGCTCCTCTTCAGCTTCGGTTGGTCTTCTAGACTGAACACAACAAAAATAGAACAGCAGAGTCCAGGGTGCTTATTTCCAGTGGGAGCTACAGGGTCAGTGGTGTTATGATCAGTCTCCAAGTGGAAGATGATATGGTGTGGAGTTTGATCAGTCTCCAAGTGGGAGATTGCTGTTATATGGAGCCTAATCAGACTCGGAGGTTATATTTACCCCTTTTATCGGTGCAGTTTCCCCCCAAATTCCTACGGGGTCAAGGGGCAGCGCCCCTTGTGGGGGTTTGGGGGTAGCACCCCCAAGACGGGGTCAAGGGGCAGCGCCCCTTGCGGGGTCCAAGGGCAGTGCCCCTGGCGCGTTCCCTGTCGCGATATAGGGCGGGGTCGAGGGGCAGCGCCCCCGTGGGGGCTCGGGGGCAACGTCCCCAAAACCTCACACGGTTTTTTATTATTTTATAATGCACCGGGAGTTAATTTTTTCATTGACCGACATAAGAAAACCCTATTTTGTAACCGACAAAAAGCTTGATAAAAAGCGGCTAAGGGTTAGGGTTTTGATATTGTATTGTAGCATTTTGCAGCGGTATTGAGTTGCAGGGATTGCTGATTGTAATCGGTTTGATTTACTGGATAATAATATTGGACTCTTTGTTTGGTGGATGTAGCCCGAGTTTGGGTGAACCACGTTAAAAATTGTCTCTCGCTATTATTATTTCTGTGTATTTCCATTTCTTTGTTTACTCTTTATTTGCATTTAATTGATATCTTCTGCCGGCTAACCCTAACATGTATTGTTCCAGAGATTATATATATTGATGTAATAGATCCTTAGGAAAGCAATTATCAAGTTGTGATCATCCACATAAGTTCATAGTTTAGATTTAGTGCAAAGGAACTTCAAAGCTATATTTTGTGGATATTTTGTAATCAGGCCTTTGATCCCTAGTTGTAAGCCCACATGATGCTGGCCCAATTGTATTTGAATTCTATGATATACTAAATGATTGAATCTGCATTTGCTTCATATCTTTGAGTTGTTTCCATTGTGTTTACTCTTGTTGCATGATCCAGATAGTTCATTCTGTGAACCCTCCTACCGTGACTGCACGAAGTGGTATCAGAGCGAAGGTTTGAATCTTTGGGAGTGAATTGAGTGAAGTTGGTGAGGGAATTCCATAAGATCTTATTGTGGATAGATCACCAAATTGAGGTAGGTTACTTGTGTCACAACCGATCACCAATTGAGAGGCAGTTGTCACCTTGTAGCCTGATCACTGAACTTGAGGTAGTTTGCACTTGATCCTAGGAAGAATGCCACTGAGAAGAGTTACTGTTGTTGGAACAATGGTTGGTAGAATGGATGATATGATGGAAATGATGAGAACAATGAGAATTCAATTAGATTTCATTGAGGAAGATAGGCGAAGAGGATTGACACTGAGACCTAATGTTGAAAGTGATGATGAAGAAGAATTTCAATCTGTGAACAAATTGGTGAAACCCTAGGAGGTGATGAAAAAGAAGAATCAGACCAAGTGAAGATGTTGCGAGCTATTTTGAAGATTGAAAAAAGACCTAGAGTGGATGTACCAAATTACACTAGCAATTTGAATCCTAAAGAGTTGATTGACTAGAGAAATGACATGGAAGAATACTTTGAATGTGAAGAAATTGAAGATCTGGAGAAGGTGAAATTTGCAAAAATAAAATTGAAAGGACATGCTTCTATATGGTGGAAAGAAGTTCATTTGGAAAGAAATAGGAGAGGGAAAGAAAAGATCACACAATGGGATAGGATGGTGACAAAACTAAAGAATCAATTCATACCTGCTGACTATGAGTTGGAACTACTGAAAAGATTGCAAAATCTAAGACAAAAGGAGAAATCTATAAAGGAGTATACTGAGGAATTTCATAAGATGATCATAAGAATAGGACATAGTGAAGAAAACAAGGAGAAAGTGGCTAGATACATTAATGGACTGAGGTTGAACATTCAAGAAGAACTAAGCTTGGTAAGGATGACATCTTTAGAGGAAGCATATCAGTTTGCCCTGAAAGTTGAAGAGAAGCTAAATAAGAGGCATGATCAGAAATAGAGAGGTAGAGGAGGTAAATTTCAGAGAGGTAGGACTTATTCTAGAGGAGACAAATCACATCCGGAGTAGAATAAGCTTGACAGCCCATTCAAGAAGGAGGACAGAGATAATAATGCTTACCATAGAGATGATAGAAATTTTTACTAGAGAGAAAACCCTAGTGCATACTGGAATGAAGGATATAGGAGAGAAGGAAGAGGATTTGATAAGAGAACATTTAGAGGCACTTGTTTCAAGTGTGGAGGTGAAGGACATAGAGCATTTGAATGTAATTGGGGTAGTACAAGCAAGAGGACATAAAATAGTGGAAGAGTAGCCTATATGGACGAAGAACTTGTTGAACTAGGAGATCCCTATTCTGTTGGTAAACCAGAGAAAGGAAAATCACTTGTGATGAGGAGAGCACTATTTCAAGTAGAAACAAATGAGGAACCACCGTAGAGGAAAATCTTGTTCCAGACAAGATGCAAATGAGGAGCTAAGTGCTATAAAGTTGTGATTGATAGTGATAGTTTAGATAACCTAGTTTCAGAGGAGATGGTAAATAAGCTGAAGTTGGAAAGATTGAAACACCCTAAGCCCTATCAGATAGCATGGATTTATGATGATCATAAGGTATTGGTGAGTGAACAATGTTTGGTGAAATTTCATATTGGATCATATCATGATGAAGTCTTGTGTGATATTATGCCTATGGATGTTTATCATATCTTGTTGGGAAGACCTTGGTAGTATGATAGAAAAGCTATACATGATGGGAGAAAGAATACATATACTATACCATCAAATGGAAAGAGAACTACTTTGATTCCTTTGGAGGATGATCCTAAGAGTGAAGTATGTGGGAATGCTACAATCTATTTGGTAGATGGAAGGAAATTTCTAGATGGTTTGAGACATGAGAATATGTGTTATGCCTTGATTCCAAAAAAACCTAAAGCATTGAAGAAGCAGACTGAAGAATCACAACTGGAGGAGATAAAGGAGTTACTAACATAATATGAAGACATCATATTAGACTATGTACCGGAAGGATTGCCACCCATCAGGAGTATTAGTCATCACATGGATCTTATACTAGGAGCAAGTTTTCCTAACAAAGTAGAACATAGAATGAAGAACTGAATAGACAGATACAAAATTTGTTGAGGAAAGGTTTGATTAGAGAAAGTTTGAGTCCTTGTGCAGTACCTACAGTATTGGCACCAAAGAAAGATGGAGAATGGAGAATGTGTACTGATTCTAGAGCAATAAACAAGATGACAATTAAGTATAGATTTCCTTTACCTAGGATGGATGATATCATGGATTGTTTGAGTGGAGAAAGATATTTCACAAAGATAGATTTGAAGGGTGGATACCATCAGATCAGAATCAGAGAAGGGGATGAATGGAAGATTGCTTTTAAAACAAATGAAGGATTGTATGAGTGGCTAGTGATGCCTTTTGGATTGACAAATGCATTGAGCACTTTCATGAGATTGATTAATGAAGTCTTGAAGAAATTCTTGGGTAAGTTTGTGATTGTATACTTGGATGATATTCTAATTTTTAGTAAGACAAAAGAGGAACATTTAGCAAGTTTTGCAAAGATTGAGAGAAGAGAAATTGTTGATAAACATTAAGAAGTGTAGTTTCATGAAGGAAGAACTAGTGTATTTGGGATTTGTGATTTTTGCATGAAGGATTGAAGATGGACCCTGAGAAAGTAAGAGCAATTGTTGAATGGCCTACACCGAAGAGCATTGGAGAGGTTAGATCATTTCATGGATTGGCTAGTTTCTACCGGAAGTTCATCAAAAATTTCAGTTCAGTTTGTAACCCTATGACAAAGACAATGAGATGTGATAGAAAAGACTTTAAGTGGACATTAGGAGTAGATAAGAGTTTTAAATTTTTGAAGAAAAAAGTGATAGAGCAACCTGTTTTAGCATTACCAGATTTCAATAAGGTATTTCAAGTTGATTGTGATGCAAGTGGAAACATAATTGAAGCAGTATTAAGTCAAGAAGGTAGACCTGTAGCATATTTCAGTGAGAAGTTGAATGATGCAAGGAAAAGATATTCAGTTTATGATCAGGCATTCTATGCCATAATTCAAGCCTTGAAGAAGTGGAGACATTACTTATTGCCTAAGGAGTTTGTGTTGTATACAGATCATCAAGATTTGTAGTACTTGAATAGTTAAGGTAAGTTGAATCAGAGACATATGAGATGGGTAGAGTTCATGCATAGTTATACTTTTGTGTTGAAGCATCAGAATGGTAAATCAAACAAAGTTGTTGATGTATTACGTAGGAGAAGGAAATTGTTGATAGAGATGAGAGTTGAAGTGTTGAATTTTGATGAATTGAAGAACATGTATGAGGGAGACACGAATTTTACAGAACCTTGGAAAGCATGTAAGGAACTTGTTGTGATAGATAGAAGTAAGTGGTTGGACTATTTCATTTAGGATGATATGTTGTTCAAAGGAAGTCAGTTGTGCATACCTAGAAGTTCAATGAGGGATGATTTGATCAAAGAGAAGCATAGTGGAGGATTGGCAAGACATTTTGGCATTGATAAGACAGTGGCTTTGGTAAGTGAAAACTACTTTTGGCCTTAGATACATAAGGATGTTAAGAAATTTGTGCAGAGTTGTAGAGTTTGTCAAGTTGCAAAAGGGAATAGTCAGAACACTGGATTGTATAAACCTTTAATAATATCAGAGAGACCTTGGGAAGACATAAGCATGGATTTTGTAATGGGATTGCCGAAGACACAGAGAGGACATGATTCAATATTTGTAGTGGTGGATAGATTTTCAAAGATGGCTCATTTCATACCTTGCAAGAAGACAACTGATGTAGTACATGTAGCTGACCTATTTTACAAGGAGATTGTGAGATTACATGGATTACCTATGAGCATAGTTTTAGATAGAGACACAAAGTTTATTGGATACTTTTGGAAGACACTATGGAAGAAGATGAAGATAGATTTGAAGTTCAGTTCATCTTTTCATCCATAAACTGATGGACAGACAAAGGTAGTGAATAGGAGTTTGGGAAACTTGTTGAGATGTTTGGTTGGAGACAAGACAGGAAGTTGGGATTTGATTCTGCCACAAGTAGAGTTTGCATATAATAATTCAGTGAATAGGAGTACTAGAAGAACACCTTTTGAGATTGTACCAGAGTAAACCCTAAAGGAGTTGCAAAATTGAGAGATATCAGTACAGAGGAAAAGAGAAGTACTGAAGCAGAAGAATTTGTAGATCACATGAAGATAGTACATGATCAAGTGAAGAAGAATTTGGAGAATATGAATAGTAAGTACAAAGAGAAGGATGATGAGAAGAGAAGACATAAGGAATTTGAAATTGGAGATGAAGTGATGCTATATCTAAGAAAAGAAAGATTTCTAGTTGGGACATATAACAAGATGAAGATGAGGAAGTTTGGACCTTGTAGGATACTTAGGGAATTTGATTCAGAGAATGCATATAAAGTGGAATTATTGGAGACCTTGGGTATATCACCTATTTTCAACATTGCAGACCTATACCAGTTTCATGAAGCAGAATTTAGTGACAGCATGGAAGAAGACTTGAAGAAGCAGTTACCACAACAAACATTGGAGCAGATCGAAGACATCTTGGATAGCAGAGTTGGACGCAACACTAGAGGAAGATAATACAAAGAATATCTTGTGAAGTGGAAAGGTAGACCGGAAGAAGATTTGTCATGGATTTCTCAAGCTAAGGTGGACTGTCTTGGTTCTCCCCTAGCCCTAGAAAAGTGAGGGACTCACTTTTTCAATAACCCTGGATGTTTGATGCAAGAGCATCCCTGGTTCAAGAGTAATCTTGCATCAACCAAAAACATTTGCATTTCAGTTTGTTTCTTTTCATTTTCCAGGTCAGTTCAGGTAGTTCAGTCAGTAGTAGTTTCTGTATTTTGGTCTGTATCCTACCGCAGTTGCATTTCAGACCTTGCAGAGCTGGACTTAGCATCTACATTCATTCATCTACATCATATCCAAAATTTAGAGTATTTGGATCAGTTATCGAAAAGATACCACTATCAGAAGATCAACTATTTTATCAAAGAAGAGCATTCTAACAATCTCAAACAATCAGCTAAAGGAGAAGACTTGTGGAGCATTCCTCGATTTGTGGAGCTTAATGACACATCACTCAATGATCTTTGGTTCGTTGACCAACCTTCCCTAAGATCTACACATTATTCCATTCATTTGCAGAGCTGTTCTATGTATTTAGGTCTGACCTATCTATGTTCGCATGTTACAGCTCTTCATTGGAGTTTGTGACTCTCCTTGGCCAACACGGAGGAATCTATTATTCTGAAGATGATATATATTGACTTAATAGATCCTTAGGAAAGAGGTTATCAAGTTGTGATCATCCGCATAAGTTCATAGTTTGGATTTAGTGCGAAGGAACTTCAAAGCTATATTTTGTGGATATTCTATAATTAGGCCTTTGAACCCTAATTGTAAGCCCGCATGATGCTAGCCTGATTATATTTGAATTCTATGATATACTAAATGATTGAATCTACATTTGATTCATATCTTTGAGTTGTTTCGTTGTGTTTACTCTTGTTGTACAGTCTAGACAGTTCATTCTGTGAACCCTCCTACCGTGACTACACTAAGTTACTCAGAGTAGAGCATTCTAACAGTCTCAAACAATCAGCTAAAGGAGAAGACTTATGGAGCATTCCTTGACTTGTGGAGCTTAATGACACATCACTCAATGATCTTTGGTTCATTGGCCAACCTTCCTTGAGATCTGCATGTTATTCCCTTCATTTGCGGAGGTGTTCTATGTATTTAGGTCTGACCTATCTATGTTTGCACATTACAGCTCTTCATTGGAGTTTGTGACTCTCCTTGGCCGACGTAGAGGAATCTATTGTTCCGAAGATGATATATATTGATGTAATAGATCCTTAGGAAAGTAGTTATCAAGTTGTGATCATCCACATAAGTTCATAGTTTAGATTTAGTGTGAAGTAACTTCAAATCTATGTTTTGTGGATATTCTCTAATCAGGCCTTTGAGCCCTAGTTGTAAGCCTGCATGATGCAGGCCTGATTGTATTTGAATTCCATGATATACTAAATGATTGAATCTCAATTTGCTTCATATCTTTGAGTTGTTTCCATTGTGTTTACTCTTGTTGCATGGTCTAGGCAGTTCATTCGGTGAACCCTCCTACCATGACTACATCATAATGGCATGTCCTTCTATGCAAGAACTAACAAAAGACTAGCAACCTGCATTTGAAGAGAACCCTAGACCGAAAGGAAAAGGTCCCTATGCTGAGGTTCCTCCCTTGCTGATGTAGAGTGGCACAAGGGAAGCACAAAACAAAGAAAGTTTGTTCTCCTTAGCCCACTCACCCACATCACTTCTTCAATCTAACACAATCAAAGGCACATTCAAGGGTAAATGAAGGATTTGTTACTTAGGTTCTTGTCCAACTCTCAAGGCTATGTCTACACCTTCATGTAGGTCTGAAAACACCTTACCAACATTTGGTTTGATCACCAACTTCATTCAACTCTCTAACCTTGACTAGGCCTAGTGAGGCTACTAGCCCTCCAAGACTAGTTTTCTTCACACCAAATGACAAAACCCCAAAGGACTAGGCAAACAAATGGTGATTTTGGATACCCTCTATAGGACTCTAACAAACCTCCTAATCTCCAATCCCAACTCTACTCCAACAGTTCAAAACCCCCACTAGGTCTCTAGGCCTAATTGATCACTTTAGGCCTAGGTTACAAAGCAAAGGGTTTAAATTGGGTTCATAGGTCAGGGACAGGAATTTGGAATGTCTCTACCAGGTCCCTACAACACAAAACCACCATTCTTTCATTCACGTTGCTTGGATTCTGTCACCTACAACAGCAAATAGCATAAAACAGGCCAAATACATGGTAATACTTGACCTAGGGCATCAAATTAAAAATAGAAGATGGCATTTCCCAAAAAAAAGCTTTGGAATCTTATAGTACATATCCCTAACCTGCATTTCACCAGTTTTTGTGAATTTTCACCAGTGGGAATGCATTCTAGGGCCAGATTTCTATGGCTGCCCTAGAAAATAGGGTTTCTAGACCTATTTTGAAAGAAAAATCAATATCTCCTGGTGCCGACCACTTCAAGACCTCAGACTAGATTCATATGAACCCTGACTCCAAGCACTTTTAGAAAAAGTACATTTGCAACCCTGGAAAATCTGTATAGGCCATACAACAGTGAAAATGCAGAAAAAATAGTCAGTTTCTTTGATTTCTGTGCACAAATTCCGTACAAAAACTTCCTCCCCCATATTGGAGCAAGATTTTTACCATATTAACCCATCCAAGTTGGTATGCAACTTGCAAAATTAGTTTGAATTGTCCAAAATGAGTTGCAACCGCCCAATGTGTCATAGTACATTGACAATATTTGACACTATGGTATTTTTGCATTAACACTGTGGTTTAGCTTGTCCAAAGGAATCAAACCATCCTCCATACTCCCAAAACATGATAAAACACACAAACAATTAAAAAAACTCAAAAACCAATCCTTTAGACCTTCTAGGCCTAATTGGCACAACAAGGATCCCAGTGGACTAAGCATGATTGAGGTTTATAGGGTCACCTCAATCATCTTGACCACACAAAAGGGACCATACAAACATGGCTAAAGCCTTATTATAACACATACAATCAAAACAAAACATAGCTTATCAAAATGCATAAAAATGCTTAAGGTGTCAGATTGCTCCTAGGTGCCCTGCACCATACACCCACTGTCAAAGAGAACTCAAGTCTCTTGAGTTGGAATGCTATCAAACGTGAAACCTGCCTTCTTAATGTCTACCCTACTCATCCAAGTGGCATCCTCCTAAGGTTTGTTTAGCCACTTCACCAAATAGTCATGATAGGTGTACCTTCTAGTTTGTTTTGCAATCCTCTTGTCCAAAATGCACTCAATCTAATTTAGAGAGGAAGGAATAAGTTCCTGGAGTGTCTGATCAGTTTGATCTTCTTCAACAGAAGTCTGAGGATCAAATCCTTTATGGGGATAAAGGTCTGAAACATTAAAAATTGGAGACAAAGCAATGCCATCCAGAAGTCTGATTTTATATGCATTTTCTCCACATTTCTTGAGCACTTCACAAGGCCCAATCTTCTTCATGAGTAGCTTGGTATGTTTACCTATAGGGAGCCTCTCCTTCTT
Organism: Cunninghamia lanceolata; assembly: GCA_027924645.1. Lineage (NCBI taxonomy): Eukaryota > Viridiplantae > Streptophyta > Pinopsida > Cupressales > Cupressaceae > Cunninghamia > Cunninghamia lanceolata. Next base: position 846,150 of record BSBN01000938.1, on the reverse strand, counting down.
CAAATGGACCATTACCAAATCACCTTCCTTGAACTACAAATCCCTTCTTTTCCTGTCAGCAAACTGTTTGTACTTCTGTGAAGTGGATAGCAATTTCTGTTGTACTTGTTCATGGACATCTTTCATGACTTGAATGAAGTCTTCAGCCAAGGCACTACTATTTTCTAGTCCTTTAACTTCCCTAAGTTCCAAAATACCCCTTGGGTGAGTGCCATAAACAATTTGGAAAGGAGACAGGCCGGTGCTTCTATTGACAGTGTCATTGTATGAGAACTCTACCTGAGCCAAAATTGAATCCCAACTAGCACCCTGCTCCTTGGTTAGGCATCTTAGGAGGTTGCCAAGTGACCTATTAATCACCTCTATTTGTCCATCAGACTAAGGGTGATAGGGAGATGATAAGGACGAATTTGTACCTAGTCTCTTCCAAAGTGTCCTCCAAAAGTGTCCTATGAACTTGGGGTCTTTGTCTGAGATGATTGACAAAGGTAAACCATGTAACCTAACTATTTCTTTGAAGAACAGACCTACTATGTGTGAGGCATCATGTGTGGTTTTACAAGGGATGAAGTGAGCCATTTTTTAGAACATATCAACTACCACAAAGATGCTATCATGGCCATTCTTGGTCCTGGGCAAACCAAGTACAAAGTCCATGCTGATGGAATCCCAAGGCTTTGAAGGAATAGGTAGAGGAGTGTATAAACCTGCATTGGATGTATGCCCCTTTGCTCTTTGGCAAATTTGACAAGTTTCAACAAACTTCCTTACATCGGTTGGCAATTTGGGCCAAAAATAGTACCTCCTAACCAATTCTAGGGTCTTGTCAATACCAAAGTGACCTGACATGCTGCCACAGTGCTTTTCCCTAATTATATTCTCTCTAATAGACCCTCTTGGGATACACAACATGCTACCCTTGAAAAGATATCCATCTTGCAACAAAAAATCAGAAAAATTAGTATTATACCTTCCTGTCATGGCCTTGCATGAGAGGTATGGTTCTTTGAAGTTTTCATCTACTACATACTGATCTTTGATGGCTTGAATACCTGTACTTTCCAACTGTATGGTATGCACAACAAGATTTCTCCTACTTAAGGCATCGGCTACCTTATTGGCCACTCCTTTCTTATGTTTTATAGAGAAGGTGTACGCTTGGATGTACTCCATCCACTTGAGATGTCTGTGATTCAACTTTTGTTGCCTATTCAAGAAGCTTAATGCATGGTTATCAGTAAAAACTATAAATTCCTTTGGCAATAAGTAGTGTCTCCATTTCTTTAATGACTGAACCATGGCATATAACTCTAGATCATAGGTGGAGTAGTTTTGTTTTGCCTCATTTAATTTCTCACTAAAGAATGCTACAGGCCTCCCATCTTGACTTAAGACTTCCCCAACAGCCCTCTTACTTGCATCACACTCTACCACAAAGACCTTGTCAAAATTAGGTAGCACTAGGACTAGTTTTTCTAAAAAAAAATTCTTTAACAATTCAAAGGCTTTGTTGGCCTCATTTGTCCATAAAAACACACATTTCTTGCCCCCTTTTATGGTGTCAACAAGTGGAGCACAAATGCCACTAAACCCTCTAATGAACTTTCTATAAAAGCTACACAAACCATGGAAACTCCTTACCTCAGAGGCTGTTGTAGGTGTTGGCCAATTAAGAATGGCTTCAACCTTACTTGGATCCATTTTTAGGCTGCCCTTGGAGATGACAAACCCCAAAAATATCAACTCTTCTTGTAGGAAGACACATTTGTCAAGATTGATTCTCAACTTCTCCTCTTGAAGCCTCCTGAGCACTTGATGGATATGCCTTATGTGGTCTTCCTTGCTGTCACTAAAAATTAGTATATCATCCAAATATACAACAATAAACTTGTTAAGGAAAGGTTTTAGCACTTCATTCATCAATCTCATGAAGGTGCTTGGTGCATTTGACAAGCCAAAAGGCATGACAACCCATTCAAATAGTCCTTCATTTGTTTTGAAGGTGGTTTTCCACTCATCCCCCTCCCTTATCCTGATTTGGTGATAACCACTTTTTAGATCTATCTTGGTAAAATACTTAGCCCTACCCAAGCAATCCATTAAATCTTCCATTCTAGGCATTGGAAATCTATACCTGATAGTGATCTTGTTGATGGCCCTAGAATCAGTGCATAGTCTCCATGTTCCTTCCTTCTTGGGTGCAAGCACTACAGGTACTGCACATGGACTAATACTCCTCCTGATAAGCCCTCTATCCAACAAGTCTTGGATTTGTCTTGCCACTTCAGTATTTTGCTCTGGAGTCAACTTGTATGCTGCTTGGTTTGGTAGGGTGGATCTAGGGATGAGATCAATGCAATGACTAATCTCCCTCTTTGGTGGAAGGGCATCCTTGCCTTCATCAGCTATCACATCCTGAAACCTCTCCAATAGTTCTTCCACTTCCTTTGGTCCAATCCTCCTAAGAGGCTACTGCACTTTGACCTTCTTGGGATTCACATCCTTGGGCTTGATGACTATGTTGGTTTTTTCCCTGACTGGATGCTCATTCCCAGATTCCCCTACAAGGTAGCCGTCAGTGATCAACAGGATGTTTGGGCCAGGGGCCAACAATGTAGGAGATAGACTCTATTTTTATCTCCTCTTCTTCTTCAGGCTCTGCAAAACCTAGGGGGTATTCCCTATTCAACATCCATGGGATATGCTTGTGGGTAGCTGGGATGTTGATACAAAGTAGATGAATCCTCCTGTAAGCAGACCAAAACTATGGGATAAGTACAGAGGGGCTAGCTTTGGGCTTATGTTCAGTTGTGGATAGAGGATTCTGATCCTAAAAACTAATTTTAAAGTCCTAATGGTTTGGAGTTGAAATTTGAGTTTGATTTGCATATGGATGTGAAACTAGGACTTAGGGTTACAACAGAGATACTAAGCCAGATCGGTGCCTATCTAGGGCTCAGAGTCAGTAGACATACATATGTGAATGTTTACCATAGACATAAAACATCAAATTTCAAGGGGTTTCTGAAATGTCTGCCTTACAGACAATTCCCAAGAGAGAGTATTAAGTTGTTTCTTCTTACAAACATCCTTTTTGCAATGTATTTTCCTCAACACATAGTCCAAAACATTCAATCCACTCCTTGAGCAGAGGTAAGAGACTAAGCATTCAATATTGAAAACCTATATTCTAGAATCTATAACACCCCTTAGATGTCCAGAATCAGAAGAAAAACACATTCAGTCTGGAGACAAATAACAAAACACATGCTATGAAACATTATTCATTTAAGTCAACATGAAATTGATAATTCTGTGAATAATACATACAACATACAATTCATAAACTACTAGAGAAACCTGAAACAGGATCACCATAAACCTGTATCAATATTGCAGCACCAAAATTTGTCCAAGTTTCCAACAACCAAAATGAGTAATAGAGTCCCTCTAATACCATAGGGAACTGTACCCAGCAATTAATTTCATGGCCATTTGTCAAAAATCTGCCAGATACAGTTCATGAGAAATGGCGCTCAAAAGTCATCAATGCAGTAGGGGACAAAACATGGAGAAGCAAGAGAAGGACAGGAAGCAGATGAGCTCGAGCCTTGCGCCATCGTTGGAGAATTCTCTTGCTATAAATTAGGTACATGACTGTTCGACTACTCGCCCATGCCTCTGCACATCGTCATTGATGGCTCAACCACCTGCGGCCACCGAGAAATGCAACAACAATGAGTTTGGCACCTTCCCACCGAAACACATTTCACTGAGAATTCAAATCATGCAGGAAGTATTGTCCCACATGCACCCCGTGGAGACCTTACTAGCACTTAATAAACACAGCCGCGAGCACATAAAGTGTCGAGCGTTTTGCCCACTCAACCCACAAACCTTCCATCAATAGCCCATCGCTCCAACTCCCACCGATAGCCCACTTCCGTCGGTGAGACCAACCCCATCGGCTCAATGCAATCCACCCTCGCCGACGCGCCAACTCTCTCTGATGGCCACCAATCTACCCTCGTCGGTGTGACTAAACACATCGGCGAGCCACAAAATTTCCTCATCGAAAGCAGTACTCTCGTTGATAGGCACTTCACATCCCCGGTCAGCCAAACATCAACCATCGGCCAAACTCTAGCATATATCTCCGATCCCACAACTCCTACCGATATACAAATACCCATCGACCAGATACAAACCATCGGAACGACCTCCAACAGCTAGCCTGATATGCAATGTTATGTTGATGGACACCTTCAAAACCGCACACCACCCTCTGTCGATGAGACCAAACACATCGGTGGGGCCAAACACTCCTCTGCCGATAGCACAAGTTACCCCGATGCAAGTCCTAAGCCACATTCTATTGGCCAGACCTCCAACTGTAGGCCCAACATGAAACTCCTTCACTGATAGCCATCACATGCCAATGACATTTCATCAGCCAAGCCAAACATATCAACGGAGCCTAGAAAACCTTTGCCAACCACAAAAATCATGCTGATGAACACTTGATGAGAGCTTGAAATCACAATCCATCGGCTGGACACCGACCATCAGTAGAACTCTTGCCAGCTTGCCCGATAAGTAATGTCACCTTGATTGAGGTCCCATCGGCCAAACACAAAGGCGTCGGAAGCAAATTTCTTAGCTTCGCTGATGAGAGAAGTTATCCCAATGAACATCCTAATGATAGAAAACTCGATGACTCTGCAGAAATATCAAGGTAACAACCTGAGACCTGATCGATTAAGCAAGCACTAACAGTGGCTCCGATTGGGGACGTGCAGGTGCAAGACTGCAGTGAGAACTAGACCTCCAGGCAGACCAGACAAAACACAAAAAAGCACCCACTATACAAGATATTTACAATTTACACATACTTTTACAAATGTGCACAGAGGCAAGTCACTTATGCAAAATAGAACTTGAGGAATTGACCATGCACAAGCAATTCCAGCATCTCACCACCTAGGGCCTGGAGGATATAGGAACCCTCCCCATGAGTATTGCAAATCTGATATGGGCCCATCCACAAGGGTTCAAACTTACCATGTTTGCCCTTGTCCTAACTTCTTGCATTCCAGATGAGCACCCAGTCATATATCTAGAATTTCCTTTCTGTAGCTCTCCTGTCAAACAGATACTTTACATTTTGTTGTCTCTTGAGATTGATTTGGTGGGCTTTCCTTCTGTTTTCATCTAGTGCAACCAGTTGGTTTATTCTTTCTATCATGGGGTCATCAATCTCCTGATCATTCTCTTGGATGAATTTGTAAACTGGCAGGAGATTGTTTATAGGTAGCCTGGTTGATGCACCATATACCAGCTCAAAAGGGGACCTTCCAATTGCCTTCTTTACTGTCACCCTGTCAGCCCATAATGCTAACTTCAGCTTTGAATCCCAAGTTCTCTTGTTCTTATCCAATATCCTCTTGATGATTTTCATGAGGCTTTTATTGCTTGACTTTGCTTGACCATTTCCCTGTGGGTGGTATGGTGATGCATATGATAAATTAATCCCATACTTGTTGAAAAAATCAACAAATTCACCAGATCTGAAGCACATTGCATTATCTGTGACTATCTTGAATGGTACTCCAAACCTAATGATAATATTTTCCAGTATGAAATCCATCACTATCTTACTTGTAGCTCTTTTAGTTGGAATAGCCTCAATCCATTTAGTGAAGTAATCTGTTGCTACCAAAATCCAACTGTGTCCCCCACTTGACTTTCTTGCAATTTCCCCTATAAAATCTATTCCCCACTGCTGAAATGGAGCATCCATAGTTACAGTTCTAAGGGGTAGTGCACCATCATACCTTAACTTTCCTAAGAACCTTCGGCAAGGGTCACATTTCCTTACTAGCCTTTGCACATCTGAAAAGAGACTGAGCCACCAATACCCTACCCTAAGGATCTTATGAGTTGTTGTTTGGGTAGTGTAGTATCCACCACACAATCCTTTATGCATGTCATTCAAAACATTGTTAGCTTCATCTTCATCCACACATCTTAACATCACACCATCAGGGTTCTTCCAGTACAACTCACCTTGAACAATAACATACCTGATTGCATGTAGTTTTAAAGTTCTCTTTTGACTGTCACTGAAATGGGAAGGACAGTTCAGACTTTGCAAGTAATATATGATGTCCTTATACCATTTAGATTTTGACACATTGATATTCTCATTCTGGGCTGCATTGACTTGGCATGCTTCCAAATTTGACTGTGCCATCATCTTGGCTAATCCTTGTCCTCTTATCAACTTAGTAATTTGTATTTCTATGTTGAACTCCTGCAGTTTGTTTATCCATCTGCACCTTCTCCTTGTTACCTCCTGCTGAGTGAAGATGTCTTTGACTGCTGCATGAGGCACATATGCAACTATTTGGGATCCTACCAGATATGGCTTGAAACTCTTGACTGCTCTAACTAGTGCATATGCTTGTTTCTCCATGATATCATACTTTAACTCAGAAGCCTACAAGGACATACTGAAGAAAGCTATGGGTTGCTCAAAACTGTCTTCATTTTTCTATAGTAAACATGCAGCAACAGTATGGAAGGAAGCAAATGAAAACAATTGGAATGGCCTAGAGAAATCAGGAGATTTAAGAACAGGAGCCATCTTGATTGCTTCTTTGATGTCCTGAAAAGATCTGCTTGCTTCACCTTCCCAACTGATAGTCTCACCTTTCTTCAGCATTTTAGAGATGTTCCTTGTGGTTTCTGCAAAGTTGGGAATAAATCTTCTGAAAAAATTTATTTGTCCAAAGAAGGACTGGACTCCTTTTACTATTTTTGGCATTTGAATCCTATCAATTGCAGCTATTCTCTCAGGGTCAATCCTAACTCCGTCTTTGGAAACAATGTGCCCCAGGAGCTTTCCTTCAACTACCCCAAAAGCACACTTCTTTGGATTTAGAGAAATGCCATACTCTAGTGCTCTTATGAAAATTTGCTCCAGGTGCATACAATGTTGCTCTTCCTTCTTTGAATAGGCAGTTAGATCATCTTGATATACAGCTAGAATTGAGTCAATCAACCCTGCAAAAGCAACATCCATTGCTCTTTGAAATGTAGCACCTGCATTTGTTAGTCCAAATGGCATTCTCACATATACATATGTTCCCCATGGAGTGGTGAAAGCAGTCTTGTATTGTTCTGATTCCTTTACCTTCACTTGATTGTAGCCTGAAAATCCATCCATCATGGATAGGAGTTTAGAACTAGTCACTTTCTGCAACATAGCTTCCATATTAGGCAATGGGTAATTATCCTTTAAGGAGGATACATTCAAATTTCTAAAGTCAACACAAAGCCTAATATCACCATTCTTTTTTCTAACTAGGACAAGGTTAGACACCCAAGTTGAATGTCTGATTGGCACAATTATTCCATCCTCCCTAAGCTTTTTGAGTTCTTCTTGCATTTTTGGATCCAAGGTAGGATTAATAGGCCTTTGCTTTTGTCTAAATGGCTTAGCTCCAGGCTTCAAAGGGACCTCATGCTGGAAAAGTCTTCTCTATAAGCTTTAAGGTCTTCATATGACCAGGCAAAAATGTGCTTATATCTTTTCATTAATGCAATTAGCATGCTCCTAATGTGTGGTTTGAGCTGTTTACCAATGTACACCTTCTTGGGGGCCTGAGATGTCCCCAAATTTATCTCTTCTAAATCATCTTTGTTTGTGGGAGACATCTTTGTGACCAATTGGTCTCTATTGTCAAAAGCTCTTTCCAAAGTTACTAACCCTCTAGGGATTTTGTTAGTCTTCAACTGAATTACTTCTTCCCCCATAAGAGTTTCTTTTCCATCTATAGTTTCTACAAAATTTTGAAAATCAATTTCTTGGTTCTCATATTCATCTATGCAGTGCAAAAATCTTAATAAGTCCTTGTCATCATCAAACACTTGCCAACTGCATATGTTTTCTGGTACTATAGGTATGATTTTAACTTCAACATTTGTAATGTCAAATAGGGTTATATCATTTGGCCTAATAGCTACATTAGCAAGGAAATCTGCCATGACATTTTTTGATCTCTCTACCTAGCCTATTGAAAATGCATCAAATAGTTCAATGGTATCCTAGACAGCATGCTTGTATTGTTTTAATCTTTTGTTCTTTGAAGCATACCTATCCCTAACTTGGGATACAATCAATTCAGAATCCCCAAATACCCTTAGCATCTTAATTCCATATTTGAGAGCCAGATTTAAACCTAAGAGTAAGGTTTCATACTCTGCAATGTTGTTTGTACAAGCAAATCTTAGCAAGAAGGAGAATTTTAGGAGCTTACCAGTTGGAGACAGGAATACAACTCCCGCTCTAGAGCCTTCCTTTGCACAAGCTCCATCAAAATGCATGGTCCATAAACCCTGCTAGTCCAGTTCTTCAATGCAAACATTTTTCTCTCTGTCCTCTTTATCATCTGAGACGACCCTGAAGTTATCACAGTCGGTATTCACAAAGCATATGAGTTCTTCTGATTCTTGATTCTCTACTGTCTCTGATGATCTTTCTTCTCTGATTAGTTTAACATCCCTTCCATTCATTGGAATCATAGCATATGACAGGTCCAGCTGCATACTTCCACCAATCAATGCTGCCCATCTCGTTGATAATAGCATACCATATTGTGGCTTGATGTCGACCACTATTATGTTCATTTTGTAGGTTCTCTCTGGATATGCTGCCAGCCTGAAATCCACATCCTTCATGATTCCAATAACAGGTACTTCTCTGGCATCCATAGCATAACATTTTCCACATGCCTTGTCTATTTTCAATCCAACTTGTTGCATGATGGCTAAAGGCATGATATTTGTAGATGCCCCAGAATCAAGCATACAATTTTTAATTACTTTTCCATTTATAACCAGGGATACATAAAACGGCTCCACTTGTGAAGGACATTTAGTCATGGTCACCCCCAGATACACCTCAGGGACTTCATCTTCCTCATTGCATAAGGCCTGCTTCTTACCTTGGGCCTCATCATTTTGTTTGGCTTGACAAGGCACTCCTGAAATTAAAGATATTGCCCTATTCTTGATTTCTTCGACCTTCATAAGTTCCATCAATGGGATAGAAACCTTTACCTGAGAGAGGATTTGAGTGATATCAAATGGAGCATAATTTTGTATGATAGTTGTAGCCTGCTCCACGGTTTTATTCTTTTCTTGAACTGATCTGGCTTTAGTCTTTATGGCTGCTTGATTGTCATTCATAACCCGAGAGTTCTTACTTTGGTCTTTATTCTGGGGGCGTTCATTTTTTGATCTGTGGAAATCGTGACCTGATTTTTGTTTGAAATTTTGCTTGCTATTATTCCATTGTTTCTTATATGTTTCAGCCCCTCTATTATCACACATTAGCTGACTTGTAGAAACACCTTCTAGTTGATGCGGGCTACTTACCTGAGCCTTGCCTCTGAGGTTATAGTTGCTTTTGACTTGAGCTACTGCTGCAGTTGTGAGAGCTCTAATCTCTTCATTAGAAGGTCTCTACAGGTTATTCAAAAAACTGTGTGAGCCCTGAGCATATACATAACCATCTTCATTATCCTTACCATCTGTGCTCTCCTTTGCATCATGAGAAAGATGCTCCCTGCTCATGGACAGCATATTAACATCATCATCCTATACATAATGTGGCTCATTGCATTCATTACAGGATACAGCATTATCATACAAAGATTGAGCAATCATGCATTGTGATTGTGAATGAGGCATCTGTCATATTATGCACCATGGAGTATCAACAGCAATATTTATAGCTTTCTTCAAAGGATCAGGAGTTTCTTTGACATGTTGAGCTCTCTGATTTGTGTTGTTATGTGGAAATACAGGTTTACCATTATGCCAATTGGTATTATATGGCATATCATGCAATGATGGCCTTTTTTCTTGCCTTTGGTAAGCTTGCCTATCAGGACCTATCCCTTTTTCATTTCTAGCCAGTCCGTAACTTAGGTCCTTAACAACATTTGTCAGTTTATCAATTTTGTCTTCAGGGGCAAATGTACTACCTTGAGTATTTTGAGGCTTGTTTGGATTCTACAGAATTTTCACCTCATCCCTCCTATTCGTCGTGCCTGATGCTTTCCTATTATTTTCAATATTTATTGCTATCTTGAAAGCATCCCTGAGAGTAGCAAGACCCTTAGCTCTTAACCCATATGTAGTTTTGGCATCAAAAGCATTGATATACAATATTATGCACATTGGTTCATTTGGCCTCATGTGATGTGGCAATTTGTTCAACACTTTAATAAATCTTGCATTAAAATCTGCAACCTACTCATTTGACCCTTTAGTGATACTGGTGAACTCATTTACAAAAAAGCTAGGGTCAGTTTTGTCACCATACTGCTCCTTAAACATCCTTTTGAAATCATCCCATGATGAAATGCTCCGATCAGGTAGATTCTTGTACCATTCTCTAGCCTCATCAACCAAAGATTGCATGAATGACTTCATGAAAACATCCTCATGTTCAACTTCAAAATTGTCCATGACATTTTGAAAAGCTTTTAGATGATCTTCCCCTGACACAATGTTATTTCCTAAAAATTTTGGCACTTGCAGCCTTACATGCTTATCAATGGGGTTAGGATAACCAGGGATACCATCAAACACCAGCTATCTGAATCTATCCAACTGCATGGGTTGTCTATCAAACTGATTGGCATTGGCATTTATGTTTACATTCTGATTTCTTACATTGTTTAATGGCATCCTAGCATCATTTACATTCTGTCTTTGATCATTATGCTGATGTTGCACTTCATTTCTGCACTGGTTTCTCTGCACATTTGCATTTTCAAGGGTAGGAACTGAATCATTCTGAGCAACTCTCAGAGCTTGCACTCTTTGTCTCATGTCATCTCTGACTTTCATTGCTTGTAAGTACTCTAATTCTGCTCTTAGGCTTTTGATTTCTTCAGCTAACTGTTCTTCTTTAGGCATGGAGATAGATAGTCTCATACCATTCTGGTCATCATCTTCATCATCCCTCAGAGATTCTACCTCTTCAAATCTTTCACCAGGGTCTAAGAAAGGGTGTTCTTGAAACACCTCTGACCTCATTCTTAAACTACCACCCTGTTGTCTCTCATATGCACCTTGGATATCAGCTTCTGCATTTGAAAAATAAGGCACATGCTGTCCTGATGGCCTAGGGTTATCTTGAATATCATCATTATTCCTGGGGGAACCCTCACGACTGATTGAGATGGTTCCCTTTCTTCTATACATCATCCTTCTTTCTACTGGTAACTCTTCAAATAGAGGATTACGTTGGGATCTTCTCCCCTACATATAAATTTCACTTTGACCAGTTGGGAGATTACTTTAGAGTCACCACCTATAACTAGGAACTATTTTTACCAGGGATGAAAAGACAATTTTTTTACTAAATAATCCCCAGCGGAGTCACCAATTTTTGTTGCGAGACTCAGATGGGCAAATAATTTACCAGGGATGAAAAGATAACACTTTTAATAAGGTCCCTAGTAGAGTCACCAATTTCTGTTGGTTTTTTCCCTGACTAGATGCTCATTCCCAGATTCCCCTACAAGGTAGCCATCAGTGATCAACAGGATGTCTGGGCCAGGGGCCAATAATGTAGGAGATAGACTCTATTTTTATCTCCTCTTCTTCTTCAGGCTCTGCAAAACCTAGGGGGGTATTCCCTATTCAACATCCATGGGATATGCTTTTGGGTAGCTGGGATGTTGATACAAAGTAGATGAATCCTCCTATAAGCAGACCAAAATTGTGGGATAAGTACAGAGGGGCTAGCTTTGGGCTTATGTTTAGTTGTGGACAGAGGATTCTGATCCTAAAAACTAATTTTAAAGTCCTAATGGTTTGGAGTTGAAATTTGAGTTTGATTTGTATATGGATGTGAAACTAGGACTTAGGGTTACAACAGAGATACCAAGCCAGATCGGTGCCTATCTAGGGCTCAGAGTCAATAGACATACATATGTGAATGTTTACCACAGACATAAAACATCAAATTTCAAGGGGTTTCTGAAATGTCTGCCTTACAGACAATTCCCAAGAGAGAGTATTAAGTTATTTCTTCTTACAAACATCCTTTCTGCAATGTATTTTCCTCAACACATAGTCCAAAACATCCAATCCACTCCTTGAGCAGAGGTAAGAGACTAAGCATTCAATATAGAAAACCTATATTCTAGAATCTATAACACCCCTTAGATGTCCAGAATCAGAAGAAAAACACATTCAGTCTGGAGACAAATAAAAAACACATGCTATGAAACATTATTCATTTAAGTCAACATGAAATTGATAATTCTGTGAATAATACATACAACATACAATTCATAAACTACTAGAGAAACCTGAAACAGGATCACTAGAAAGTTGTATCAATATTGCAGCACCAAAATTTGTCCAAGTTTCCAACAACTGAAATGAGTAATAGAGTCCCTCTAATACCATAGGTAACTATACTCAGCAATTAATTTCATAGCCATTTGTCAAAAATCTGCCAGATATAGTTCATGAGAAATGGCACTCAAAAGTCATCAATGCAGTAGGGGACAAAACATGGAGAAGCAAGAGAAGGACAGGAAGAAGATGAGCTCGAGCCTTGTGCCACCGTTGGAGAATTCTCTTGCTATAAATCAGGTACATGACTATTTGACCACTTGCCCATGCCTCTGCACATCGTCATTGATGGCTCAACCACCCGCGGCCACCGAGAAATGCAACAACAATGAGTTTGACACCTTCCCGCCAAAATACATTTCACTGAGAATTCAAATCATGCAGGAAGTATTGTCCCACATGCACCCCATGGAGACCTTACTAGCACTTAATAAACATAGTCGTGAGCACATAAAGTGTCGAACGTTTTGCCCACTCGATCCATGAACCTTCTATCAATAGCCCATTGCTCCAACTCCCACTGATAGCCCACTTCCTTCGATGAGACCAACCCCATCAGCTCAATGCAATCCACCCTCACCAACGCACCAACTCTCTCTGATGGCCACCAATCTACTCTTGTTAGTGTGACTAAACACATCGGCGGGCCACAAAATTTCCTCATTGAAAGCATTAGTCTCACCGATAGGCACTTCACATCCCCAGTCGGCCAAACATCAACCATCGGCCAAACTCTAGCATATATGTCCAATCCCACAACTCCTGCTGATATACAAATACCCATCGGCTAGATACGAACTGTCGGAACGACCTCCAATGGCTAGCTTGATATGCAATGTTATGCTGATGGACACCTTCAAAACCGCACACCACCCTCTATCGACGAGACCAAACACATCGGCGGGGCCAAACACTCCTTTGCCGATAACACAAGTTACCCTGATGCAAGTCCTAAGCCACATTCCGTCAGCCAGACCTCCAACTGTTGGCCCAACATGAAACTCCTTCACAGATAGCCACCACACACCGATAACATTTCATCGGCCAAGCCAAACATATCAGCGGAGCCTAGAAAACCTTCGCCAACCACAAAAATCATGTCGATGAACACCTGATGAGAGCTTCAAATCACAATCCATCGGCTGGACACCGACCATCGGCGGAACTCTCACCAACTTGCCTGATAATTAATGTCACCTCGATTAAGGTCCCATCGGCCAAACACAAAGGCATCGGAAGCAAATTTCTCAGCTTCACTGATGAGAGAAGTTATCCTGATGAACATCCTGATGATAGAAAACTTGATGACCCTGTAAAAATATCAAAGTAACAACTTGAGACCTGATTGATTAAGAAAGCACTAATGGACTACTGCAAAACATGGCACTTTCTCTTCCTTGAGGTTAGCCAAAAACTCTTTTTCACCTACCAACATAACTGAACTAGAAATGGCTTTCTCTTTGCAATCATCAATCAAAGGAGTCATTGTAAACTTTTCACCATTCTTGGACAAATGAATTACATTGTTCTTACCATCATGTTGGGCAATTGTGTCATGTTGCCAAGGCCTTCCAAGAAGAAGGTGGCATGCATCCATATCCACTATCTCACAAAGAACCTTATCATGATATTCAACTATCTTGAAATCAACCCAACATTACTCTTTTACTACAATTTGCTGCTCCTTGGTTAGCCAAAAGACTCTATAGGTGTTAGGATGAGGCATTCTTTCCAATCCTAACTTAGTCACCATTTCATTAGAAGCCAAATTTTTAGAAGAACCTGAATCTACTATTACCTTGCAAACTTTTCCTTTCACCTTGCAAGTGGTTCAGAACAAGTTGTTTCTTTGAGGCTGCTCCTTGGTGGCTGGCATGATGAGGGATCTATTAAACATGATGCATTCTCCACTCTCAGGTGCTGTAGACTTGGAAGAGGCTGTTTGGTAAATTGTGGTGCTTTGACAGTCCTCTTCTTGAAGGAGTTGTACTCTTCTTTCTTTTTGATTTGCAGGAATGTTTCCAATCTTCTCCGGGCACCTAAAGGACTGATGTCCAATCTGATTGCAAGAGAAACACCTTCCAGTAAACACATTGGGACCTCTGTCCCCACTTCTTCCTCTCCCATTTCCTCTACCCCTAAACTAACCCTTATCAGCACTGTTTTTATCAGCCTACCCTTGGCTGCCTTCTTGTTATCCGCCACCTTGGAGTCTAGAGAAATTATCTCTGTTTTGGAATCTGCCCCTGCCCCTAAAGTTCTAATTTCCTCTGCCTCTGTTGCTGCTACCAAAATCCCCTTTTCTTCTCTTCTTATCCTCAATCCTCAGTGCCATTTGAAAGCACTTATGGATTGTCTCTGGGTTAAAGAGAGTTAATTCATCTTGAATGGAGAACTTAAGGCCATTGAGATACCTTGCAAGCTTCTATTTTTCATTCTTAGGCATCTTGGATTTCAATGTCATCTTGTGAAACTCTTCTGTGTAGGTGCTCACGTCCATGTCCTTCTGTCTCAAGTTGTACAACTTCTTGTTCAAGTTGACCTCATAATCTTCAGGGACAAATTGCTTCTTGATCTCAAGTACCATCTTCCTCCATGTAGAGATAGGATTCCTATCATCTTCTATCCTTTCATTTTGAATAAAATTACACCAACTCAAGGCTAGTCCTTTCATTCTTGATTTTGTAATCTTCACTTTCTGATTTTCTGCCACTTCTTCACATTCAAAATAGTTCTCCATTGCCTCAATCCAATCAAGGCACTCCTCTGGATTCATCTTACCAGGAAACATAGGTAAGTCTACCTTAGTGTCCTTCCTACTCAACTTTCCAAGTGCATCTAGGAATTGTCTCTCTGACATGCCTCCTTGTGGCTCTTCCATAGGTACTTCTTCTTCCTCATCTTGATCCTCTTCATCTGAATCTAAGATGACCTTTGGCTTCTTCTTCTTGTCTTTATCTTTCTTCAACTTTTCATCTCAGCCTCCATCCTTTTGTTCTTGGCTGCTTGCTCTCTAAGTATCTTTGCCAACTCGGCATTAGTCACTCTTGAAGGGACTTCCTCCTCTTCTTCTCTATCTCCCATCTCTTTGATGGCTCTGATACCACTTGATGCAGAGTGGCACAAGGGAAGCACAACACAAAGAAAGTTTGTTCTCCTTAGCCCACTCACCCACTTCACTTCTTCAATCCAACACAATCAAAGGCACATTCAAGGGTAAATGAAGGATTTGTTACTTAGGTTCTTGTCCAACTCTCAAGGCTATGTCTACACCTTACCAACATTTGGTTTGATCACCAACTTCATTCAACTCTCTAACCTTGACTAGGCCTAGTGAGGCTACTAGCCCTCCAAGACTAGTTTTCTTCACACCAAATGACAAAACCCCAAAGGACTAGGCAAACAAATGGTGATTTTGGATACCCTCTATGGGAATCTAACAAACCTCCTAATCTCCAATCCCAACTCTACTCCAACAGTTCAAAACCCCCACTAGGTCTCTAGGCCTAATTGATCACTTTAGGCCTCGGTTACAAAGCAAAGGGCTGAAATTGGGTTCATAGGTCAGGGGAAAGAATTTGGAATGTCTCTACTAGGTCCCTACAACACAAAACCACCATTCTTTCATTCACCTTTCCTAGATTCTGTCACCTACAATAGCAAATAGCATAAAACAGGCCAAATACATGGTAATACTTGACCTAGGGCATCAAATTAAAAATAGAAGACGACATTTCCCAACAAAAATCTTTTGGAATCTTATAGTACATATCCCTAGCCTACATTTCACCAGTTTTTGTGAATTTTCACCAGTGGGAATGCATTCTAGGGCCAGATTTCTATGGCTGCCCTAGAAAACAGGGTTTCTAGACCTGTTTTGAAAGAAAAATCAATATCTCCTGGTGCCGACCACTTCAAGACCTCAAACTAGATTCATATGAACCCTGACTCCAAGCACTTTCAGAAAAAGTACATTTACACCCCCAAAAAATCCGTACAGGCTATACAACAATGAAAATGCAGAAAAAAATAGTCAGTTTCTTTGATTTCTATGCACAAATTCTATACAAAAACTTCCTCCCCCATACTGGAGCAAGATGTTTACCATACTAACCCATCCAAGTCAGTATGCAACTTGCAAAATTAGTTTGAACTGTCCAAAATGAGTTGCAACTGCCCAATGTGTCATAATACATTGACAATATTTGACACTATGGTTTTTTTGCATTAACACTATGGTTTAGCTTGTCCAAAGGAATCAAACCATCCTCCATACTCCCAAAACATGATAAAACACACAAATAATAAGAAAAAACTCAAAAACCAATCCTTTAGACCTTCTAGGCCTGATTGGCACAACAAGGATCCCAGTGGACTAAGCATGATTGAGGTTTATAGGGTCACCTCAATCATCTTGACCACACAAAAGGGACCATATAAACATGGCTAAAGCCTTATTATAACACATACAATCAAAACAAAACATAGCTTATCAAATTGCATCAAAAATGCTTGAGGTGTCAGACTGCTCCTAGGTGCCCTACACCACTTGCCATCCTTACAAGGATCAGGAGATAATTGTTGACAACAAAGCTTTCCACCTAGACAAATGAGATTTGATCTTGGTGCTTCCTCCTCTAAAATGCAAAAACCCATGAAAGAGCAAAGCCCTATCTTACAAGAGATAAGTGGTAAGAGAAAAATAAATAGAAAAGAAAGAGAAAGAAGGAGAAGAAGACAAGCTTATGCCATACACCTTGCATCTCAACAAGAAAACATTCATCCAAACATTGAATCAAACAAAGATGATCCTATGAATGAACAACCTAATGACAAAGACAAAAGTTAGGCTATGGTACCTTATGTCCCACTTTCCTCTAGCATTCAGGATTGGGAGGAGGATAATTTGATTCTTGATAAAACCTAGCACGAGCCTCCCTATAGGTAAGTATCTCTAACCCTTTATGTCTCTCATAATGTGCTTCCCTTGTGATGTGTTATGTGTTGTTTTAGGCCTCCTAGGATGACCCTTGATTCTCTCATAAGGTCTAGGATACCAAGAGACCGCCTCTGTTGTGATCTTCTTCTATTTTTATCATCATTCTCTTACATTGCCTCTCTCTCCAATTTGATTGTTGAGTGTTGTGTCTTACGGACATAGCATTGTGTTTGGTAAATTGGGGGCACCGTCCTACAAGATTGTCCCTAAGACACTTGTTCTCCTCTCTTATTTATTGTTTCCCTTCCTCTAGTGTTTCTATATAGCGGGTGGATGATGAAAAACATTTATGTTGATGCAGACCTAGTGTCCCTTTAGCGAGAAATAAAAAATTGGACGTAGTTCCTAATATGACAATGGGGTTGTAATATATTATCTAAAACTTGGCTAGTAGAAGCACTCCATGCTTTCTCCGTAGTGATTTTGATGATGTTTTTATCTCACTTACAAACTATAACAATACTACTACTCCGTGCACTTTGTTGTTCTTTGAATCTCGCCTTGGTGACACTTGATTCTGAGATTTTCGTGATATAGCCCCATGGTTATCCTCGATCTCTGAATTCGTAGTATAACCTTGGTTCTTTGTGTGGTTGATCATATGCATTGAAGTTGTTGTTTATCATGATTATGTAGACACTAACATGTTTCTTGTAGGCATGTATTTGTGGGAACATTTGGTGATCGTAAAGTACATGTCAACTCTAGGGGGCATGGGCATTGTGAAAGTCTGTGTTCCCTTGTGTGTTTTCTTCCTAGCTTAATGTGCTTGATATCGATCCATGATATCAACCACCTTAAGGTGGGGGCATATATAAGGTAAGTTGTCTATCATAGATGTTAGCAATGTGCTTGTCCTCAGGTGCAGTTTAAAGACTAGTGCAATGAGTACTTCCTGCACTCTAAGTTTGTTTACAATCAATCAATCATCTTAAGCCCTTTGTGGAGGCGAGGGTGGTGTATCTCTTGTAGAGAGTGCCCATCCTGTCATTTTCAAAAAGTCCTCAATGGGAGGGGGGAGCTTGGTTCTGTGACTAATGCAACCCTTAACCGTGTCTCCAGCGATTGTTGTGGTGAATCCTAGTAGTCAGTGTGTGCCTATAATGTGCCTAAGATGGTGATGAGCCTAGAAATAGAAACAGTCCATCGCTTGTCTACTATTTTTTCTCTGTGTCTTCAATGTGTGTGTGTTTGGTGTGCGTGATTTTTTTGGCATGCATGTTGCCCCATATGCAGTCTAAAGACCAGCGCGATGAGTGCTTCCTACATTTTGGGAGGTTTGACATGTCTTGTGTGTGTTGCCCCATATATGTAGTCTAAAGACTAATGCATTGAGTGCTTCCTGCATTATGGGAGGTGTGTTTACTTTCCTTGTATTTGCATCTATATTTCATATATATGAGAAAAAGAAAAGAAAAGAAATCATTCTTGTCTTTTATGCATTAATTATCTTCTATGCATCTACTATCTTCTTCATGTTTTGTGTGACTGTAACTATCATCTCCGTGTTTTGCATGCCTGTCATTGTCTTCTTTGTGATTGGCATGTTTTCTCCATGCTTGGCATGTTTGTTGTGTTTGTTGACTATACTTTAATGATTGTATTGGCCTTGCATTTATACATACACTAAAGTGGGGGCTAAATGTAACATCGAAAAATGTCCCCTTTGGGGCTTTTTCCCTCATAAGGTTTAGCTGTCAGGTCTTTGATCTGCATTTAGGACATCTTGCATCATATTTTGACATCTCAATGAAATGAGCCCTAGGTTTCATGATAAATGGGACCTAGGGGGATCCCTTGAACTAATCCCTGACCAAAATAGGGAGGGAGGACTTGGATTCCCGCGCCCTAGTCCTACCCTATTTTGGTTCAGGTCCAAATTTTAAGTGTCGGTTTGTGACCGTTATTTAGGTCCTATGCTGACACAGTCAGTTTGAATTATGAAATTCTTGGTGGGAGTGTTTGTAGTTGCATATATAAGCATGTTTAGGCATTCATTTGTAAACTAGAAGATCACTACATGGCAATTTGGATTCTTGATCTTGTGTAAAAGTGATTCAAGGCATTCATTGTGTAGCAAGAGTAGATATTGTGTTGTTTATGTGTTTGCATTTGTAGATTTGAGCAATCATCTCCTCATGCCATGAAGAACTTATTCCTTCCATGAGATCTTCACTACAAGGTGATATTATTTGTGTTTTCAAGCATTTATCATTTAGTTTTTGCCTTTAACTCCCAAGGGCATGCACTCTCTCTGACAATGGTGTTTAGAGGAATTGAATGTCTCTCTGGGGCTTGACTGAGGCAAGCCTCTAAACATCACAACCCCATCCCCATTTTTCTATGATTGTAGGTTACAGGTTGAAGAAGCAAGAAAAGTGGAGTTGCAGGAGAGTGTTGCAGAGTGTCAGATTTGTAGATCAGATTTGAAAATAGGGCCCTGGACTTGGGCGCCCACTCCTTAGTCCTCTGGATTCTGTGATGAATACATCTATGAGATAGCAGGAATAGGTTGCAGATCAAGTTTCCAGATCCTGACAAAAAATAGGGCATTGGACTTGGGCGCCCACTTCTTAGTCCCTGACTATTCCGCTTCCTGAACTTCAAAATCTCATACACATTTATCTATCATTTTACATCTTTTTGTAGCAGCAATTTCCAATATTTGTCTATTTGCTTCCGTGTTTGCATAATTAGGGTTTTCAACATAAATTGTGCATAATTGGTAATCAAATCATAAAAATCCAAGTTTCCCTACATCTCACAGTGATCAAGGGCTTGATAGTGCATTGCCACTCGACCCAAGGTCCTTGAATGTAATGGTGAAAGGAGGATAAGCACAAACAAACTAAACAAACCATCTGATCAAAACTTATCCCAAATTCACCCTTTACATTTTGGTGAACCCATGTTGTTGGACTTTTTTGCACCTTACTGATTGTTTTGCTTTAGATTTGCATTGATTTCATTCATTCATATTATCATTCATCTTATTACATTGGAAAAATTACAAAAAAATTGAAAAAATTGAAAAAAATGCATCTTAGGGTTTGCATGTTGCATTAATTAATTTGAATTTCATCAAATTTCTAATTTTTTCATTAGATCTGAGTTAAATTACAGAAAATTACAAATCAATAGCCTGCATTGCATTTTCATCATAAATTCTCTAGGGTTTTGTTGGAAATTTTGAATTTTTCATATAACCTAGTAATTCCAAAAACTAGCGTTTATAGGTAAAATCTTGTTTCAGATTTTTATACTGATCTTAGGCACTAATTAAAATTTACATTTGTCTATAGTGTTGCATTTTAGTGTAAATTTGCATTTAGATCTCAAAAATTTGCATTTTTACATAGAAAATTTCAACAAAAAACTAGCATTTTCATTGATTTTTCATTAGATTTACACTTGAATATTGCATCTTAGGACTTGGAAATCATTTTCATATATAAGTGCATTTAATTTTCATCTTAAATCAGATTTCAAGACATTCATATAGCATTTTACATCAAGATCTCAAACCTACGGCTTGAAAAACCTTGATGTTCACTAAATTTGGCCTTATCGACTCTTTAGATTTGCATCATAGGCGTGTTGTAAAGAATATTTTTGCAATAATTGGTTGTTATAGGGTTATTATCTTATTCCCCTGCTCAAATTATTTACAACACTTTTTTGTTGGGCTTTCGTATTGAAAATTTGGTGAAAAAATTGCACATTTTTGCTATATTTGCCCTAGGGTTTGACCTAGATTGCACTCCAAGCATGTTGTAAAATATTTTATGATTGTAGGTGACTGATATAATTGCTTTTATTTTCTTCACCTCATAAATTTCCTTAAATCATCTCTTTCATTAGGTCTTGGGATTGAAAAATTGTGAATAATTTCATATTCTGGGGCATTTTTACTAGGTTTTAACTTGTCATCATTGTAGATTTGCATCAAAAGTGTGTTGTAAAGGGTTTTATTTCTTTATTGGACTGAAAATAGACATATTATTTGTTTCCCCTGATCAAATTCTTTACAACACCTTTTCTTTCATATATTTGCATTGAAAAAGTACAAAAATTAAGCATTTTAGGTCATTTCTTCATATAGTTTTGCACTTGTCTTTTGCATACTTTTGGAAAAATTTTAAAATCTGATCTTGAATTAATTTGAGAATATACACATGGCCTATAATCTCAAAAACAACAATAGGTTACCTCCTATACCTTACATGAAGAGAAAGTCCCCTGAACCTCAAATTGTGTTTACACCTCATTATAGAACAATCGAAGATACTGATCCTAATTGTATGAATAATGTAGCTACTAAAGAGTTCCTCTTTACACATCAATTAATGCAAGGATCTTATGACCCTTCAGATATGATGATCAAAACACATAAGGGAACCTTTATAAATCCTTTGGGTAAGATACCATTGTTGGTCACTGTATTTGAGAAACATGTAGAACAATGGTTTGATGTTGTCCCCATTTCTGACAACTTTCACATAAAACTTAGACATCCATGGTTAAAGGCTATGAAAGCCTCCCCTTCAACAATTCACAATTGTCTAAAATTTCCTTTGAATAGATAAGTGCTTACTATACCTGGCAACAAGGATAAACCTTTGGTTACAAGAAAACATTGTACATTGGATTACTTTTGGCACAAATCTAAAAAGGAACCAGAGCCATGAATAGACTTTAACTTCTTGAGCTATAGAAATTACAAATCAAAACTATTACATCCAATGGCCAGTCCTTCTATGCAAGAACTAACAAAAGACAAGCAACCCGCATTTGAAGAGAACCCTAGACCGAAAGGACAAGGTACCTATGCTAAGGTTCCTCCCCCGCCATCCTTACAAGATCGGGAGGTAATTGTTGACAACAAAGAATTCCACCTAGACAAATTATATTTGATCTCGGTGCTTCCTCCTCTAAAATGAAAAAACCCATGAAAGAGCAAAGCCCTATCATACAAGAGATAAGAGGTAAGAGAAAAAGAAATAGAAAAGCAAGAGAAAGAAGGAGAAGAAGACAAGATTATGCCATACACCTTGCATCTCAACAAGAAAAGATTGA
The DNA here is from genome assembly GCA_027924645.1 of Cunninghamia lanceolata. NCBI lineage: Eukaryota > Viridiplantae > Streptophyta > Pinopsida > Cupressales > Cupressaceae > Cunninghamia > Cunninghamia lanceolata. Next base: position 823,631 of record BSBN01000938.1, on the reverse strand, counting down.
TCCAAACATTGAATCAAACAAAGATGATCCTATGAATGAACAACCTAATGAAAAATACAAAAGTTGGGATATGGTACCTTATGCCCCACTTTCCTCTAGAATTGGGGATTGCGAGGAGGATAATTTGATTCTTGATAAAACCTAGCATGAGCCTCCCTACATGTAAGTATCTCTAACCCTTTATCTCTCTCATGATGTGCTTCCCCCGTGATGTGTTATGTGTTGTTTTAGGTCTCCTAGGATGATCCCTGATTCTCTCATAAGGTCTAGGTTACCAGGAGACCGCCTCTATTGTGATCTTCTATTTGTATCATCATTCTTCTACATTGCCTCTCTCTCTGATTTCATTGTTGAGTGTTGTGTCTTACGGACATAGTGTTGTGGTTGGTGAATTAGGGGCATCCTCCTATGTGACTATCCCTAAGACACTTGTTCTCCTCTCTTATTTATTGTTTCCCTTCCTCTAGTGTTTCTATCTAGCGAGTGGATGATGAAAAACATTTATACTGACGTTGACTTAGCGTCCCTTTAGTGAGAAATCAAAACTTGGACTTAGTTCCTAATATGATGATGGGGTTGTAATATATTATCCGATGCTTGGCTAATAGAAGCACTCCATGCTTTCTGCATAGTGATTTTGATGATGTTTTTATCTCACTTACAAAATATAGCAATATTGTTGCTCCGTGCACTTTGTTGGTCTTTGAATCTCGCCTTGGTGAGACTTGGTTTTAAGATTTTCGTAAAATAGCCCCACGATTATCCTCGATCTCTGAATTCGTAGTATAACCTTGGCTCTTTTTGTGGCTGATCATATGCATTGAAGTTGTTGTTTATCATGATTATGTAGACACTGACATGTTTCTTGCTGGGATGTGTTTGTGGGAACATTTGGCAATTGTAAAGTACATGTCACCTCCGGGGGCATGGGCTTTGCGAAAGTCCATGTTCCCTCATGTGTTTTCTTCCTACCTTAACGTGCTTGATATCAATGCATGATATCAACCACCTTAAGGTGGGGGCATATATAAGGTAAGCTATTTGTCATAGATGTTAGCAATGTGCTTGTCCTCAGGTGCAATTTAAAGACTAGTGTGATGATTAATTTCTGCACTCTGAGTTTGTTTACAATCAATCAATCAATCATCTTAATCCCTTTGCGGAGGCAGGGGTGGTGTATCTATTGTGGAGAGTGCCCATCCTGTCATTTTAAAAAGTCCTCATCGGGAGGCGGGGAGTGATTATGTGACTAACTCAACCCTTAAGCATGTCTTTGACGATTGTTGTGGCGAAGCCTAGTCATCAGTGTGTGCCTATAATGTGCCTGAGATGCTGATGAGCCTAGATATAGGAACACACCATCATTTGTTTGTCGTGTCTTCAAAGTGTGTGTGTTTGGCATGCTTGATTTGTTTAGTGTTTCTGTTGTCCCATATGCAGTCTAAAGACCGGCACAATGAGTGCTTCCTACATTTTGGGAGTTATGGCATGTCTTATGTGTGTGTTTCCCCATATATATAGTCTAAAGACTAGCGTGATGAGTTGTTCCTACATTATGGGAGGTGTGTTTATTTTCCTTGTAGTTGCATCTACATTTCATATATTTGAGAAAAAGAAAAGAAAATAAATCATTCCTATCTTCTATGCATTCATTGTCTTTTATGCATCTGTTGTCTTCTCTATGTTTTGTATGACTGTAACTGTCTTCTCTATGTTTTGTGTGCTTGTCATTGTCTTCTCTATGATTGGCGTGTTTTCTCCATGCTTAGCGTGTTTGTTGTGTTTGTTGACCATACTTTAACGCATGTATTGGCCGTGCACTTATACATACATTAAAGTGGGGGTTAAATGTAATGTCAAAAAATGTCCCCTTGATGGCTTTTTCCCTCATAAGGTTTAGCTCCTGGGTCTTTGATCTGCATTTAGGACATCTTGCATCATATTTTGACATCCTGATGAAATGAGCCCTGGGTTTCATGATAAATGGGACCTAGGGGGATCCCTTGAACTAATCCCTGACCAAAATATGGAGGAAGGACTTGGGTGTCCATGCCCTAGTCTTGCCCTATTTTGGGTTAGGCCCAAATTTTAAGTGTCGGCTTGTGACCATTATTTAGGTCCTATGTCGACACGGTAAGTTTGAATTATGAAATTCTTGGCGAGAGTGTTTGTAGTTGCATATGTAGTTAGGGTAAAATTGCAAATCAGGGCAAATGATTAAACAACAATGATAAAACCTTAGCAATGCACAATGAAGCACAAGACAACATGAAAATCAAAATAACAAATGTAAATGCAAACCGATCTCCACGCTATGCTCGATTTATCTCCATTGCTCTTCTCCACCTCGCATGAGCATGCAAGATTTTGAAGGATTATTGTTGGAGGAATGATGGATGCTCACTTCTGCAGCATAACATTAAGATGAAGATGCTAGAATGAATGATAGATGAAGGATGCAAAGGCTCTAATGATATTTCAACAGCATGTGGATACTTGAGGATCAATGCATGCTAATGATAATTTGGCAGAATAATGTTACTTGAAGCTCAATGCATGCTAATGGCTTATGAGGGGTTTGATTTATAGAAAAGGCTTGGTTCAAATGAATGGTTGAGATTAAAAAGCTAAATGATTGATGTGGACGGCTAGGATTGATTCGGTTATCCCACTCTTCAAGGGAGTTGTAGTCATTTGACAAGTGTCAAGGAGAATAGGGCTCATGTGTGCTTGTGTACATAAAAAGTACTACATATAAAAGATATTAAATAAAAGGTTGTAGTACCACTTATCTTTTTTAAATGAAAGAGGCACACATGTCGGCTAAATGATAAGATAAATTAATTAAATAAATAAAATTTATTTAATTAATTGGAAAGTCGGCTTATGATGAGAACTTAATTCAAATAAAATATTTGAATTAGTTGGGACATGAGTTGGATATTAATTAAATAAATAAAATTTATTTAATTAATTAGAAAGTGGGATTATGCATGTGAAATTAATTAAATAAATAAAATTTATTTAATTAATTGGCTAAGTGGGATAAGGATGGGATTAAATGGGAATTTAATTAAATAAATAAAATTTATTTAATTAATTGGCTAATGGATAAATGGGATTAAGAGTGGGATTTAGGACAAAATGCTACATGATTTCTAAGTGATGTTTTTGACAAGGTGTTGCAGGACATAGACAAATTTGGGACAATTTTGGGTGTCTACAGCATATATAAGCATGTTTAGGCATTCATTTGTAAAGTAGAAGATCTCTAGATGGCAATTTGGATTCTTGATCTTGTGTAAAAGTGATTCAAGGCATTCAATGTGTAGGAAGAGTAGATATTGTGTTGTTTATATGTTTGTATTTGTAGATTTGATCAATCATCTCCTTATGGCATGAAGAACTTCCTTCCATGAGATCTTTACTACAAGGTGATATTGTTTGTGTTTTCAAGCATTTATCATTTAGTTTTTGCCTCTGCCTCCCAAGGGCACGCACTCTCTCTCTGACAACGATGTTCGGAAGACTTGAATGTCTCTCCGGGGCTTGACTGAGGCAAGCCTTAAACACCACAACCCTCTCCCCATTTTTTTATGATTGCACGTTATAGGTTGAAGAAGCAGGAAAAGTGGAGTTGCAGGAGAGTGTTGTAGAGTGTCAGATTTGCATATCAGAGTTGAAAATAGGGCCCTGGACTTGGGTGCTCACTCCTTAGTCCTCCATATTCTATGATAAAGAAATCTCTAAGACAACAGGAACAAGTTGCAGATCAAGTTTCCAGATCCTGACAAAAAATAGGACATTGGACTTGGGCACCTACTCCTTAGTCCCCGATTGTTTCACTTCCTAAACTTCAAAATTTGGTATACATTTATCTATCATTTTACATCTTTCTGTAGCAGCAATTTTTGATATTTGTCTGTTTGCTTCTGTATTTGCATAATTATGGTTTTGAACATAAATTGAGCATAATTGGTAATCAAATCATAAAAATCCAAATTTCCCTATATCTCATAGTGATCAAGGGCCTGATAGTGCATTGCCACTCGACCCAAGGTCCTTGAATGTAATGGTGAAAGGAGGATAGGTACAAACAAACTAAATAAACCATCTAATCAAAACTTATCCCAAATTTACCCTTTATAGGGTACATCCTTGATAGGTTGGATGAGGGGAATTTTAACACAGACATTTTTCAACTGCCCAATGAAATCAAATTCAGGTTCAAATGGAGGTGGTGCTTGCATGTTTAATCTCTCTAGAAATGGAGGGCTACTGGTGATGGTTTCCTCCTATGGAGAGGTTTTCTTAGAAGGGCTCTACTAGTTATTTAGATGGTTGTCAGCGACGGAGGTTTTCTCCTCATCGGGAAGTTCTATGATAAGTGGAGATGAAGGTCCAGCAAGCATCTTTCCTGAGTGCAGGTTCACATCACTAACCTCAACCGTATAGGTTGGGTATTGGATGGAGCTTCATTAGTATAAACCTATTGAATAGGCTTATTTTTAGGGTTAGGTGTAGGTTGGGCTAGCAATTGAGTGACTCTAGGCAAAATAGGAGTAGGTGAAGTTGTATTTGGCATAAGGGCATGTTGTTGAGTAAGGGATTGTTGTGGCTATGGGTAGTTCATATTTGGATTTTTCCAAGGTTGGTTTCCACGCCACTATTGTGACCAGGGGTTTTGATTAGTCTACTATTGTGGATTATAATTTGAGGGTTGAAATGGTTATTGTGGCCATACCCCCTACTGCTAGTTCCAGAAAGGAAGCTAGGTGTGTGGTAATCACTTCCTAAACTAATCTAATGAGGGGAGAGGTACGCAAATTATTTACAACCTTTACAATTACAGCAATATGAAACATATATCAGAGATATTACAACAGAAAACATAAAACAAGAATGTAGATAGGGAGAAGTTGACACAAGATATACGTCAAGAAAACCTTTTAAGGTGAAAAACCCCACACTCTAAAACCTGCACAATGTATTATCTAAAACAATGGGTGTTTACAATACACTTGCAATGCAAGTTCTTACAAGATCTTCAAATGTTGATTCTAGAGTTATTTTGATAGCATAACAGTACCTATAAAACCACTATGCAACTACAACTCCAAACTATGCAATATATAGAGATTACAAGGCAAATATTGAGAGCATCTTGTGATAGGCGTCTACCTTGGCCACATGGCCATTATCCAACATCAAAGGACACTTGTCCTTTCTACAATAACATCCCTTACATTTGTCATACATGGGAGATTTGACTTTCCCAACATATGAGCGCTCCATGCTAAAAATAGACTATGACAGATGCTCTTACGCATCTTACAATTGTCATAGATTTTCCCAAGATAACAACCTTAAATGTTGTAAGAGAATATGTCATACAATGCTAAATATAGAATATTCCTCTTACACCATGTCATAGCCCAAATTGGGTACCCAAAGATGCCTTTTCCTCATGCAAAGATCCTCACCGACACTTGTCATCACTTGTCATAGGAATCTCCAAACTTGGCTCTTACGCGTCATAGATTTTGTCATATAAAATATTGTCTTCCACACACCACAAGATACCGACACATGGTATATTAGTGCCACCTCAAATGGGATTCCCAAATCCATGTAGGTTTGACTTGACCATCCAAGTCACATTCCAAGTAAGATGACATGTCACTGTGCCACCTCAACTAAGTGACTAAACTGAATGTGCAAGTAATTAAAACATTAGGCAATAAATTAATATACAAATAAATAAACAATGCTAGGAAATTGTAAAGGTTGAGACACCTTATTTCCCAACATTCTCCCACTTGTTGAACACCTTGCAAGAGCCAAAAGAAATGACACGATTTAACTGCTAGGGGCCAAGAGGCCCATAGACTCTGAACACCATATGAACTTCTTTGTGCCCACTGGTTTCGTCAATGCATCTGCAACATTCTTCAAAGTGTCTACTTTCTCCAATATCACCTTCCCATCCTCTACCATGTCTCACACGAAGTGAAACAGTACATCAATATGCTTTGTTCTGGCATGGAAAGTTGGATTCTTTGCCAGGCAAATCGCACTTTGACTGTCACAACAAATCGTAATCTATCCTGCATCAACACCAATATCTGAACACAATCTCTTAAGCCAAATGGCTTCCTTGCAAGCATGAGTTGCTTCCATATACTCAGCTTCTGTCATGGATAAAGAAACCACAGGTTGTCACTTACTCATCCAACTAATTGCACCACCAAACATAGGAAACACATAAGCACTGGTGGATCTCCTGTTGTCAATGTCACCTGCCCAATCAGAATCCACAAATCCATGAATACATACATAATGTGGAGGTCCTATAGGATGACCATGATAACATAGGGAATACTCAGAAGTACCCCGTAAATATCTGAACACTCATTTTACTACATCCCAATGTACTCGTCCAAGATTAGACATAAACTGACTAAGGACTCCCACTGCTTGGGCAATGTCTGGTCTTGTACAGACCATAGCATACATCAAACTACCAACAACACTAGCATAAGGTACTCTGCTCATATCCTCCATCTCAGAAGAAGACTTTGGACAATCATTCATAGATAACTTTGTCCCCAATGAACGGGAACACTCAATGGTTTGCAATTTTCCATGCTGAATCTATCCAACATGGTCTTCACATACTTACTCTGGCTTAACCAAAGTTTTTATATTTGCTCTATCTCTTCTTATCTCCATTCCCAAAATGTACCTGGCTGCCTCTAAGTTTTTCATCTCAAACTGTGCTAACAACTAAGACTTCAAATCAGAAATCATATTCTTACCATTCCCAATCAGAAACATATCATCAACATATAGTGCAATAATGAGAATATGATCATTGTCAAACTTATAATACACATAATGATCTTATTTCAATCTCAGATATCCAATCGACAATGCAAAGGCATCAAATTTCAAGTACCACATCCTAGGAGATTGCTTCAAACGATACAAAGACTTCTTTAACTTGCAAACCAAATTTTCTTTACCTTTTTCTATGTAATGCTCTGGATGTGACATATAAATCTCTTCCTCCAAGTCACCATGAAAGAAAGTTGTCTTCACATCCATTTGTTCCACTTCTAGATCATAAGTAGCTGCAAGAGATAACATGAACCGAATAGATGTCAGCTTTGCAATGGGAGAGAAAACTTCACCATAATCAATTCCCTCCACTTGTGAGTACACCTTCGCAACCAATCTAGCTTTATACTTTTCAACACTACTATCTGCACCAAATTTCTTCTTGAAAACCCATTTGCATCCAACAGGTTTCTGATCATCAGGCAAAGGCACCAAGTCCCAAGTTTTATTCTTTTCCAAAGAAGCCATCTCATCTTCCATGGCCTCCTTCCAAGAACCTGCATCTTTTGTGCCTATAACCTCTGTCACAGTTCTAGGCTCATCAACATTAGTAAGCAAAGAAAAAGAATGACTAGAATCAAGCAATGTATAACCAAACCTCTCCGGTTGCTTCCTTATTCATGTGGACCTCCTCAAAGGCTGAGGTGTAGGTTCTACTTCATCCTCTGAACTTTCAGAGCTTCCAGAGCTATCCTCATCATCAGGTCCAACAGGGTCATTCAGTTCAGTCTTCTCAGGGGTAGAATAAAACTGAACCACATCCTCTTTCTTTTCTTTCTCTTCTGGCTATAGAATAGTGGAAGAAGGTATTAGCTCTCTAAAAACAACACTTCTGCTATACAACACTTTTTCAGCCATAAGATCCTAAAGCTTGTATCCTTTCACACCGACACCATAGCCAATGAAGATACACTTAACAGCCTTGTTCTCCAATTTTGACAGTTTCTCCCTAGGCACATGTGCATATGCCTCACAACCAAAAACATGAAGATGTCTAACTGAAGGCTTCTTACTAGACCACACCTCCATAGGTGTCTTACCAACAAGAGTTGATGTAGGAAACCTATTTACTAGGTAGCAGGTAGTGGCTATAGCTTCAGCCCAAAACTTTTGTTTGAGGCTTGCTCCACTAAGTATACTCCTAGCCTTCTCCATCAGTGTCTTGTTCATCCTCTCTGCAACTGCATTTTGTTGTGGGATGTATGGAGTTGTCTTATGTCTTTCAATCCCTTGGTCTTTACAGAACTTATCGAACACTGTCGAAAAAAAGCTCACCACCATTGTCAGTTCTCAAACACTTAATCTTTTTAGCAGTCTACTTTTCAACAAAAGCTTTAAACTTTTTAAACTGACTAAAGACTTCAGATTTACTTCTGAGAAAATAAATCCATGACCTTCTACTGTAGTCATCTATGAAAGATAAAAAATATATAGATTTAGAGATCAAAGGAACATTAACTAGACCAAACAAATCAGAATGAATAAGATCCAATACACCAGAAGACTTATGAGAACTCGAGTAAAATTGAACATGATTTTGCTTTCCATATATACAATGTTCGCGAAAGTCAAACTTGAGATTACAATCATTTAACCCCTCAACAAGGTTTTTATTTTTCAGGGTTCTAAGACCCTTCTCACCAATGTGGCCAAATCTCCTATGCCATAACATTTTCTTTTCAACAAGAAGTTTAACTTCTAGAGCATGAGCACCCTTGGGTACCCAAAATGCACTACCATTAGAATTTGTTACAACAAACTTTTTCACTGCCAGTACCAATGGTAGGGATGAAGTGACTGCAGCTCTTTTCTTTGAGTCAGAAGAACTATTGCACTATGAAATGCATGCCTCTAGCTAAAATAGAGTACCTCTCCGAGTACCCTTTGCAAGCACCATAGCTCCTCTAGTCATCTTGCATCCTTCTTTCAAAAAGACAACCTGCACACCTGCATCATTCAATTTACTTACAAAAAGTAGGTTCTGTGCCAAGCCTGGGATGTGCATAACCCCAGAGATCCCCTTCACTCAACCATCAGGGAATCAAATTGATACTCTTCCATGACCAAAAATCTTCAGATAAGAGTCGTCACCCAGGTACACTCTTCCACCATCAAACTCTTCATACTTCGTGAACCAGTCTCGATGCGAGGTCATGTGGAAAGATGCACCAGAATCAATCAGCCACACATCATCAGATGCATGGGTGGCCAAGGCTGCAATGAAGACATCACCATCATCTTGTGACTTGTCATAATCTGAATCTAGGACATTCTTCTTTTTCTTCTTTTTCTTCTTTTTCTCCTCTTTGCATTCCTTTCAGAAATGCCCAATTTTCCCACAATTCTTGTTGGTTATTTTCCTAGACTGCATGCTTATTCCCAGTCATCCCTACAAGGTAGCCATCATTGGTCGACAGGATTCCCGGGCCAGGGGCCAATAGTATAGGAGATAGACTCTATAAATATCTCCTCTTCTTCTTTAGGCTCTGCAGAACCAAGGGGGGTATTCCCTACTCAACACCCATGAGATATAACTATGCAAAGATTGGGATGCTGACACAAAGCAGATAAATCCTCTATTAAGCAGACCAAAACTATGAGATAAGTACAAAGGGGCTAGCTTTGGGCCTATGTTCAGTTGTAGATAGAGGATTTTGGATCCTAAAACTACTTCTAATGTCCTAAAAGGTTTGTATATGAAGTTTGAGTTCGATTTATATCTGGATGCAAAACTAGGACTTTGGGTTACAATAGAGATACTAAACCAGATTGGGCCTATCCAGGGCTCGGAGTCAATAGATATATATATGTGAATATCTACCACAGACTTGAGACAATAATCAGATTTCAAGGGGCTTCTGAAATGTCTACCTTACAGACAATACCCAAGAGAGAGTATTTAGTTATTTTTGCTTACCAACATCCTTACTACAATGTATTCTTCTTAACACTTAATCCAAAACATTCAATCTACTCCTTGAGCAGAAGTAAGAGACTAAGTACTCAATATAGAAAACCTATATTCTAGAATCTATAACACCCCTTAGATGTTCAAAGTCAGAAGAAAAAACACATTCAGTTTGGAGACAAAAAATGAAACACATGCAATGGAGCATTACTCATTTAAATCAACATGAAATTGATGATTCTGTGCTTAATACATACAACATACAATTCATAAACTTACGAGGCACTTGAAACAGAGTCACCAAAAGTTGTATTCCTACTGCAGCACCAAAACTTGTCCAGTTTTCAACAACCAAATATGAGTGACACAGTTTCCATTTTATAGCAAAACTGTGTACTCAGCCAAAATTACAACGGTCAACTCAAAAATTGCCAGATATAATGCATGATCAGATTGGCGCCCAAAACATTTAATGTTGCAGAGAGGAAAAGAAGGAGAAGTAGGCAGAATCAGAATCTGCACAGCTTGCCTAAAGATTTTCTGCGTAAATTTGGTAGGTGATTTGTCCCTTCGACCCAACGTCCTCAGCAATTCGCCATTAATTGTTCACCAACCCGCAGCTTGAGAATGCAGCAACCCATGTGCATACAATGAAAAACCCTCGCATGAAGTTTTAAAACATGGCCATCGATCCACCTCTCCTCTGCTGAGATCTGCTATTCCAAAATACCTTGAAAAGTCGCCAACCAGTGAAAACATGCCACGTAGGCACTTCATGCTCCTATCGCTAACTTTTTGCTTTACCATTTGCCTTTTTACCCCCTGTATATGCATAAAACATATGCATATACAATCGCCACTGTTCACATTTTGAAAATCCTTTGTATATGCAAAATGCATATACATGCAACAATTTAATATACAAGGCAAACCCCAAAATATTATAAAGCAGACTGGAAACTTATTCAAGTCCGGCTTGCATCTTGACCTTTATATCTTCACTTGTATATTAGCACATATAAGTGCCCAATATACATGTTGCAGACCTGAAACATTATTCACTACATTTGATTTTCAATCGGGTCCGAAATATATGCCTTTGTTTTGTTGCACCTGTCGCTTTGTATATGCAAAAGCATATACAAGCACCTTATATACAAGCCGGAGCTTAAATATTTATTCATTGCATTTCATTCCTCCATCGCGTCTGGGTTGTATATCACTTTTGCATATCCCCTTTGTATATGCAAACCTACAAGCGAATGCATATACAACCTTGTGGGGCCCACCGCATGCACATATCCTTTGCATATTGCAATTGTATGTTGGAAACATATACAATCTTCTTTGTATACCTGTGGGTCCCACCAAATGCATCTCTTGCTACTGTAGCAAATGCATATGCGCCAGCCTTGTATATTTTTCAATGCACCATTACATACAACCCGATATACAAAGCGGGAATATTCTTGAGAATCTGTGAAAGATTCCCCCTTTGTATATGCGCATTTAGAGCCCGATATGCACCCGGAAATGCATCTAACTAATTTTTTCAAAGGGCGATGGAGATTTTACACCCGCCAATGCATATTTCACCAGTATGTATATACAAAAAACCCTTGTATATACAAAGACACCTACACCTTAACTAATTTTTTCATTTTTTACAACTGCAGAGGTCAGAAGAGAGAACTTTTTTTGGATTTTTGGGAAGGGGCCTGCATATTTAAATGCTTGAAACCTAAATACTTATGCAGGCACCGCCAGCAGCTCGAGCCTAAAACCCTAAACATAAATGATTACCAACATAGGCTCTGTCTAGTGATGCATGCCTCTTGCAGGCATGGCGAAAACCTCAAATCTCTGGGATGCAGACCAGTCCCTTATCCATAGGGCTACAGAGTCAAACTTGCACCAACCTGCATCACCAAACACACTTGATGGCCTAAGGCCACCAAGAAAAGAAAAACCTGTATCTCCCCTTGTCAAACATCTTGTTTTCATCTGCATACACTAGATCAAGCCTAGAGATACTATGATGACCTACCCATAAACAAATCTTGTTATCTGCATATTCAACCCTCTTATTTAGCTTGTTCCTCTCAACCTTATGCAAACAACCTTCATCATCAGGCAACATGTGAATGCCATATTCATCAAGCAATGCACATTCATATGGCATATAGCACTTGTCATCATTTGTATCAGCATTATGCATTGCAAAATGATCTCCTAGCTGGACTGAAAACTGAAAGCACTCAAAGTCCACCATATAACTAGGAGCATCAGGGCTCATCTTATCACAAGCTGGCATATCAAAGAAAAAGCTTTCAGATTCATAGTTGTGCACATCATGCACACAACCATCAGCTGCACCATGCTGGAAAAGACCAGGCTCTGGTATCTCTTTGCAATAACCTTCATGATGTATGTTGTTTTGTCTTTTATCAGGATGAGAACTAGAATCCATATCAACATTAGTGCCTAGATTCCCACCATACTCAAACAGATCCTCATCACCATATGTGTCAAAAATGGGTGATCCAGGTGTTTCAACTTCATCATGGTATGCCACTAGTTCATGGGCAGTAGAACATGCATCTTCATTACCAACGGATTCTCTTTGTGGAGGAGTATCAGCCTATATGGCATAAGAAAAACTATAATCAAATGAAGAACAATCATGCTCAGCACTAGCACTTGTTTCAATCCCTAATTGCTCTTCATCATCTCCATGTGTCTGAAAAGAAGGCATTGATTCACATATGGAACTGCTGCTTTGTTTACTTATTTCTTCTCTATCCTGAGCACAATACTCACAATCATCTCCACAAATCCATTCAAACAGATGTTCATTTCTGTGCATAACCACATCATTATTTTCAGAACTAGACACCTCAACCTTGCAATAGGAGTCATCATTGATCCTTCTACTGGCATCTTCAACTGGTGTATTTCTATTTTCATTTTTATCTTCACATGATGCCATAAACACTTGGTCATTTGCAGCCTTATAACCGTTATTCATACCAAAACCTGTGAACAGGGAATTTTGCATGTGCTCATTTCTCATTTTTTCTATATTTTCTACAAACTTGTATGCCATCTGCATACTTGTTATCTTGAATTCCCTCAACAATGCACTAGAGCCCTCCTCAAAAGCTTCAAAATATATGCCAACACAGGATGAAATATCAGGTCTAAAGTTTTCAGGGATTTGTGAAAGGCCTACTGCAAATCTATGACTGAAATCAATACAGGGCTCCTTATCTTGTTTTCTGATTTCCATTAATCTTGTAACAAGATTAGCAGATTCTCTTGCAAATTCTTCTTTGAAACAGTCAGCAATTTCATCCCAACAGGCAAAGGATCTCTTTGGAAAGCTCAAATACCAATCTCTAGCTTTTGCATCAAAAGATCTAACAAAAAACCTCATCCACATCTCCTCATCTCTAAATGAATGTCTTTCCATAAAATTGTAAAATTTTTGGATATGTGCACCCCCATCACACACATTGTGTCCATTAAATCTAGGCATCTAATTGTAAATTTTAGCAGGCATACTTTCAACTTGATAATCAACCCATGACAAATCTATTGGTCATATAAAGGATCAAAAGAGCTAACAAGAGGTTTAGCATTTTGACTAGCAGATACAATAGGGTTACTACTATTTAACTGGGCCTACCTAGCCTCTAAGAATATCAACCTATTTTTTATCTCTTCCATTCTTTCACTCAACATTTCATCCCCCTCTTGACTGAGTATGGGTAAATACATACTTGGATTCATAAATAATTCACTCTCAGACATCATATATCTGCCTAAGACCTAAGGCTTCCCCTAGCATCTAACTTATGCAATAAAACAACAAATACAAGTGAGAGGAAACCAAGTACCTTGTCTCATCCAGATGCTGCAATCTGAACCGAATATTCTTTTATCACAACAACATACATCAACCTTTCATGTGCACTTAAATCTTATTTAGAGTCGCCACCTCTCTAGAGAGGACAAAATTTTCAAACAACTGAAAGCTCATCAAATATGTTTCTGAGTTCATTCCACCAGCAGAGCACCATCATCCACATGAAAGATCCAGATATCACTCCCTATCGAAGTTGCCAATTCTATTGGTGACTCAGATGGGTAAAACCTCACCAAAGATTGCAGGATAACACTTTCACATTCGATCCCTAGTAGAGTCGCCAATTCTGTTGGTTATTTTTCCCGAATCGGCAGAGGGTTTGCCAGTTCCTATGCACAGGATAATTCAGCCAACAGAAATAGGAGGTTGCGTGAGCTACCTCCCCTTCACTTCTGGTTCTGCCACACCAAGGGGGGTATCCCTATTTGCTAAAGATTTAACACCTTGACTCACCCAATGACATTAAGATTTAACTTGACAGCAACAGGCAGAATACTCTCATTTTGGGACCAAGATTTGTGTGACAAATCACAAGGTTGGCAACATTCTTGGACATATGTGTCTGGTTATGGATGAGAGTATGCAAGGGTCCTAATCCCACTCCTACAACTCATAGGTGGAAGTTATGAAAAGGTGGATATGATGATTTGGATGCAAGACAAGGGGTTTTGGGTCATAATTACTAACCCAGGAGCAGACCGGTGCCTATCTCAGGGCAAGGAGTCAACTAAACATTTGCAACATATGGTTTACAACTAGCATTCAAGTTTTAAGGGGTTGGATTGATGCTTGCCTTACAAACATCACCCAAGAATAGGTATTTAGCTGCCTCTACTAATAGATATCCCTACTGACAAACAACCTTCTCCATGCTTAACCTAAAACAATTTAATCCACTCCTTGAATGGAAGTTAGAGATGAAGCATGTGATACAGAAACTTATACCCTAGAATTTGAGAAACCCTTAGCAACTAGATTCAAAAGAAGGAAATGCATGCAGTGAAGGAGACAAATAGACAAACACATGTATAAGAGCATTTTTCATCTATATCAACATGAAACTGAACATACGTGCAAAATACATTCATGATGCAACTCATAAACTCTAAAATGAGATAAAACAACCCAGGATCATGCCTTGTTCTTCATTATTTACACAAAAAAATGCCCAGGTCTTCAACCCACCAAATATGAGTGACACAGTTTGCATTTTATAGCAAAATTGTGTACTCAGCCAAATTACAACGGTCAACTCAAAAATCACCAGATACAATGCACGATCAGATTGGCGCTCAAAACATTTAATGCTGCATAGAGGAACAGAAGGAGAAGTAGGCAGAATTAGAATCTGCATAGCTTGCCTGAAGATTTTTTGCGTAAATTTGGTAGGTGATTTGTCCCTTCGACCCAACGTCCTCTGTAATTTGCCATTAATTGTTCACCAACCTGCGGCTTGAGAATGCAGCAACCCATGTGCATACAATGAAAAACCTTCACATGAAGTTTTAAAACATGGCCGTCGATCCACCTCTCCTCCACTGAGATCTGTAGTTCCAAAATACCTTGAAAAGTTGCCAACCAGTGAAAACATGCCACGTAGGCACTTCATGCTCCTATCGCTAATTTTTTGCTTTACCATTTTGCCTTTTCGCCCCTTGTATATGCATAAAACATATGCATATACAATCGCCACTATTCACCTTTCGAAAATCCTTTGTATATGCAAAATGCATATACATGCAATAGTTTAATATACAAGGCAGACCCCAAAATATTATGAAGCAGACTGGAAACTTATTCGGGTCCGGCTTGCATCTTGACCTTTGTATCTTTGCTTGTATATTAGCACATACAAGCGCCCAATATACATGCTACGGACCTGAAACATTATTCACTACATTTGATTTTCAATCGGGTTCGGAATGTATGCCTTTGTTTTGTTGCACCTGTCACTTTGTATATGCAAAAGCATATACAAGCACCTTATATACAAGCCGGAGCTCAAATATTTATTCATTACATTTCATTCCTCCATCGCGTCTGGGTTGTATATCGCTTTTGCATATCCCCTTTGTATATGCAAACCTACAAGCGAATGCATATACAACCTTGTGGGGCCCACCCCATGCACATATCCTTTGCATATTGCGATTGTATGTTGGAAACATATACAATCTTCTTTGTATACCTGTGGGTCCCACCAAATGCATCTCTTGCTACTGTAGCAAATGTATATGCGCCAGCCTTGTATATTTTTCAATGCACCATTACATACAACCCGATATACAAGGCAGGAATATTCCCAGGAATCTGTGAAACATTCCCCCTTTGTATATGTGCATTTAGAGCTCGATATGCACTCGAAAATGCATCTAACTAATTTTTTCAAAGGGCGATGGAGATTTTATACCCACCAATGCATATTTCACCAGTATGTATATACAAAAAACCCTTGTATATACAAAGACACTTGCACCGTAACTGATTTTTTTATTTTTTACAACTGTAGAGGTCAGAAGAGATAGAACTTTTTTTGGATTTTTGGGAAGGGGCCTACATATTTAAATGCTTGAAACCTGAATACTTATGCAGGCACCGCTAGTAGCTCGAGCCTAAAACCCTAAACATAAATGATTACCAACAGTTCCAATATAGCACCTTGGACTTTCCAGGTGATTTAGATCTCCCACGGGATTTGGATCTACCCTTCTTAGCTTTCTTGTCTTTCTTTTTCCCTTTCTCCTTGGGTCTTCCATAAATCACAAGAGCTTCTTTGGTCAACTCGGATGACTTTATTCGCATCTCTTCAGATAACAACAAAGACACCACATCTTCCATTTTGAAAGTGGATGTGGTACTCCCGATGGCCATAACAAGATGATCCCATGAATCTGGTAAAGAACAAAGCAGGGTCATACACCGATCCTCCTCCTCCATCTTCACACCAACGGATGTCAATTGTGCAACCAACATATTGAAGGCATTCATGTGATTAGTAACAGATCCTCCATCTTCAATCCTCAGAGAATATAGCTTCTTCCATAGGAACAACTTGTTTACCAGGGATTTAGCCTGATAAACATCACCAAGTTTCTTTCACAGATCCTTCTTAGTTTTGTCCTCATGAACATTTAACAAGATAGAATCAGCCAGACATAGTCTCACAAGACCCTTGGCTTTACAATCTTTGAGATCCCAATCATCTTGGGACATTGCCACTCGTTTTACAATAGAAATTTCTTCCCATATGTCTCTATCAATGAGCATGTCTTCCATTTTAAGTTTCCACAACTCAAAATTGTTGCCATTAAACTTTTCAACCTCTATTCTTCCGGATGTGTCTGCCATCTCCTTCCTGCAACAAGATTTCATAATACTTTGCATAGACTCCCACTCAATCTAAGATCAGTACAAAAACCCCTACCCAATAGTTAGGACTAAAATTGGCCAAGCTATGATACTAACTGAAAGGAAGCTAGGTTTGTGGAAATCACTTCCTAAACTAATCTAATGAGGGGAGAGGTATGCAAATTATTTACAACCTTTATAATTGCAGCAATATGAAACACATATCAGAGATATTACAATAGCAAACACAAAACAAGAATGTAGACAGAGAGAAGTTGACACAAGATATATGTGGGGAAAACCTTTTTAGGTGAAAAACCCCACACTCTAAAACCTGCACAATGTATTATCTGAAACAATGGGTGTTTACAATACACTTGCACTTTAAGTTCTTACAAGAGTCTTCAAATGTCGATTCTGGAGTTATTCTAGCAACATAACAGTACCTGTAAAAATACTATGTAACTACAACTCCAAACTATGCAATATATAGAGATTACAAGGCAAATATTGAGAGCATCCTGGGATAGGCATCCACCTTGGCCACATGGCCATTATCCCGCATCAAAAGACACTTGTCCTTGCTACAATAACATCCCTTACATCTGTCATAAATGGCAAATTGACTTTCCCAACATAGAAGCACTCCATGCTAAAAATAGACTATGACAGATGCTCTTACGCATCTTATAGTTGTCATAGATTTTCCCAAGATAACAACCTTAAATGTTGTAAGAGAATTCATCATACAATGCTAAATATAGCATATTCCTCTTACAACATGTCATAGCCCAACTTAGGCATCCAAAGATGCCTTTCCCTCATGCAAAGATCCTCATCAACACTTGTCATCACTTGTCATAGGAATATCTAAACTTGGGTCTTACGCGTCATAGATTCTGTCATATGGAATATTGTCTTCCACACACCACAAGATGCCGACACATGACATATTAGTACTGTAGACACCCAAATTTGTCCCAACTTTGTGTATGTCTTGCAACACCTTGTTAAACCATCATCCTAGACATCATAAGCCATTTTTGTCCTAAATCCCACTCTTAATGCCATTTATCCATTAGCCAATTAATTAAATAAATTTTATTTATTTAATTAATTTCCACATCATATCTTATCCCATCCTATTCATTTATCCTATTAATTAAATAAATTTAATTTATTTAATTAATATCCAACTCATATCCCAACTAATTCAAATATTTTATTTGAATTAAGTCCTCATCTTTCATCACATTTCAACACTTGTCCATTCAATCATGTGTTACAACTTTAATCTTTCACATGCACAACTAATGGGACCTAATTTTAATATTTATCTACACAAGCACACCTAAGCCTTATCCTCCTTTGCCACATGTCACATGACTACAATTTCTTGATGTGCAAGGAAACCTAACTTAATCCTATCCATCCATTTCACCTAAATCCCTAATTGATCCTAGCCATCCATTTGAATCAAGTCTTTCCTATAAAAAAGCCTCTCTTGGGACATTAGAGAAGAGATTATAGGGGAGGAATTCATGATTCTTCTTCATGCAACCTCACTCTGCTGAATTTTCATCTTAAGCCATTATCTATCCTCTTTCATTTACCTAGCTTGCATCTATCAACCATCAATCATCCATCACTTATCTTCTTATCAACATTATGCTGCGGAATCAAGCAATCGACACAACAAAGCAATCAATCAATCAAGCTCATCTTGCATCTTCGAGGTATTGAATTATTTAGGTTTAGGCTATGCATTTCAATTGTTTGATCATTTCCATTTATAAATCCAGATTTTTCGATATACATTCTGGCACGCCCAGTGGGACTCACTTCGCTTGATCTTTTTTGTAGGTTTTTGTAGCAAAAATTTGCATTCATATAACCCCCATTGTTGAGTTTTGCAGGTTTAATTAACTTTTTGTTGCAGATCTGCTACTTTTTGGACAAAACCCTAGGTTTTAAAGATTTCATCATATCCTCCAAACGGCTATGAATTTTTCTACAAGATTTAAGAAAACATTTGTCCATGATATAAGGAAGCTACAACAGAAAAATTTTGGGTTTATTGTTATTTTTGCGGGATTTATCACTTTTTTATGTTTTTTCATAAAATCACAATTTTAGATGCAAATCAGTAAATTTTTTAGAAATTTTTATATTTCTGGAAAGCTCTCAAAATTCTAATGGGGGTCAATGTTTTACAGATTTAATTTAGAGCTCGTTTACAGTGTGAAAAAATCAGATCTTTGCTGACTATACCGTTTTCATAAATCCACATTTTTGGGCGTAAAACAAGGAATTTTTCTAATTTCTTTACTTTTTCGGAAAGCTCTCTAAAAATTAATGGGGATCCCTTCTTTTATTTTTTAATTTTTGAACCAAAAATGTATCAAAATAATCAAATCTAATTCGGCTATGCATCTAAAATTACAATTTTCCTTGCCTGATGAGCCTATTTTTTATGCCTGCATTATAATATCATTTTTTTTTATGTTATAGGTGATCATAAGAAGCTTTAGCAGTAGCAATATCAATCATCTACAACAATTTGGAAAGCAAAAATAATCAGGTGCACTCATTCTAATCTTTCATCTTAATCATTGTTTGAATCACACATTTCGATTTGGGCATAAAATGAACAATTGTTTACAAATTCACATCAAAAAATTGAGCTAAAATGAACCATTGTCTTCCAACACATTTGGATGTGGGTTTTAAAACAAACAAGTGCTTGAATTGTCTTCCACACATTAAATTTCTAAGGTTAATGAAGCTCATGCGAGTGTGACCAAGTAAATGTGTATGCTCTCTCTTTGCGTCCTAACACCAACTTGGAGATCAAAAACATTACTTGTGTTGCTTTTGTTTAGCCTTAGAGAGGCCTACGTTGGTATCCACCCCAAGAGAATGACCTCAAGAAGTACTTTCATCCGGTCCGCTATAAAAATTAGAGGATAAGGTGAAAGCCAAGTCTAACCGGTATTAGCGCTCACCATACAGTGCTAACTTGAAAGCAGGTGTACCTTTGTGTATAATAAAACTCCTAGTAGGGTTAGTTAAAGCCTTAAGTGGCTTGCTGGATGCTCGTGGGGTGCCGATCCCCTGGATTTTCACTAGAACCTCCATGTGATTGTGGCCTTGCCTTAACTAGGACTTGTTGAAGTGTCTTCACGTGCTTGCTTAACCATCATCACATTCTTCCAAACTAAAACTTGATTATGTGTCTTGTGTGAGTGATTCATGTGTGTATATGCATAATTATTTGTTTGAATATTACCACATCAAGCTATAAACACCAAACACATAAACAAATCAATCTAAACTTTCATCCTAGTCACCTTCATCCTAATCAACTCATTCCAAATCATCTCCACATCATCATCAACCTAGTCCTAGTCAACACTTGTCAAGATGGTCATAATCATTCAAGGGGGCTATCCCTCTAATCATGAGCCAAATCCCAAGCCTAAGGTGACAATTCAAGGGGGTTATCCTTATAATCATGAGACAAGACCTAAGCCTATAATTACAATTCAAGGAGGCTACCCCTCTAACTCAAACAATGAAATAAAACCAAAGCCCAAGATCACAATTAGAGGAGCCCCTCTTCCTAATCCAAATCATGAAGATAAACCAAGACCCAAGGTCACAATTAAAGGTGGCTATCCTCCTAATCCAAGTCATGAAGACAATCCAAGACCAAAAATCACAATCAAAGGAGCCTTTCCTCTTAAGACCAAGTTTATACTTCGAGGAGGCCATCTCTTTACTTATGAGGATGAGATAAGTCCAAAACCCAATCCATCCACACATCAAATCAATTCCACATCAACTTATCCCACTTCATGCCAATCTAATCCATCCACATATCAAATCAATTTTGCATCAATTTATCCCACTTCATATCAACCAAATTCATCCACATGTCATATCAACCCTTTATCAACCTATCACAACCCTTATCCATATCAATCCATATCACAACAATCATTATCCTATGTAACCCCTCCATCATCATCACATCAACACATTTACCAACATCAACAACAAATCATATCACAACAAGAAGTCCAAATACCATCCCAACCTCAACAAATTCCACCTCAAACCTATGAACATCCACCTCAAGTTTATCCAATCCCTCATGCCACTATTCCAATGCACTACCAAGCCCATCCACAAAGCAATCAAGTGATATTACAAGAACAACATCCAAGTCCCAATGGCTCTTTGTACATAAATCAAGTAAGTCCAAGTACACCTTTTCAACAAGACCACCAAGCACCATTGATAGATCTAAATCCATCTTTCCAACAAGAATCATATCCAAATCCCAATGGCCCCTTGTACATAAATTAAATGAGTCCAAGTTATCCTATGCAAGACTTAATTACCTTTGACAAGGGAGATACTGATCTAGAGTGGCCTTCACCATCCAATCACATGCCAACACATGAGCCAACAAGTCCTATCCCAACACCACCATGTGATCCCATTCCTAGTCTATTAATCCCTCAACCTTCCAAATCACCAAGCCCTCCATTACCTTCATCACCATGTCATTCTAATCCTTCACCAAAGGATGCGGCTAAGATAGTTTTACAAAGAATGCTTGAAGCAAAACTTATTGAACTTCCTAAAGTCAAACCATGTGAAGAAAGTCCATATGATGAACATGATTATTGTGCATACCATAGGACCAAAGGCCATAATATAAATCAATGCCCAATATTTGTCTCAATTGTTTACAAGGTGTACCTACCTGTAATGGGAAATCATGCCACATCATTCAAATCACATGTGTCACCCCCCTTTAATCATAATCCATCCAATCCAATTATCCCCCAACCTAATCCTAGTCCTAAGCCTACATCATCATTCGCTATTATTGCTCATCCATTATATTGCCCATTCACTCATACCCTTGCGAAGGATGTGATCCATTGGCTACTAGCAAGGAATAAACTACCTCCATGTCAAACACCCATTCATGAGCCTACCAATGAACTTCCAAAGGTCATGTCCAAGCCTATAATCCCATCATGTGGTCCACCTATCCTTGAGCCTATCCAAGAGCCTTCCATTAACATACCTAGCCCTTCAAGCCCATCATGTGACCTACAAGCCATCAAGCCTATTTGTGAACCTTCTATCATGAATCTAAGTCAAGAGTCATCATGTTCTCATGTTGTTGACCAAGAGCCTATCCAAGGGTTATCCAATTCCATTCAAGCAACTCAAGAGGTATGTCAAAGGTTTAATCCTAAGCATGTGGAAACATTAAGCCCTAGTCCAACTCAAGATCAAAACACTTTCATGCAACCCATCCATAACATTTACCTTCTTTATGATCAAGATGATACCTATGAAGAAGCTATCCATGAGCACCTTGATCCTATCCATAATCTTATATCCATCCATGAGCGAGATATCCAAATTGCTCCTATTGATCCACCATCTAGCCCTATCCATAATGAACAAACATCCACTTGTCATGATGAGACACTTGTCCCCCAAGTAAGCATAAAAGATCAAACAAATAACTTGGATCGTAGTGAACACAATGCTAATCAAGATCCTAATGATCCTCCTTTCACATCCACCATTGATCCCATTTCAAGTCCACCATCATGTCCTATTGGTCTTACTACCCTTATGCATGAATGTTCTTTCTTAGGACAACAACAACCTTTATCCACTTCACCTTCTCCATCCAATAAAGAGCTCAAGTCTAGTTTCCAAAACACATCTAGTCCCATTGTCCATCGCATCCTCCAAAACATGAACTACAAAGGCAAAGGTCTAGGCCTTTATGAACAAGGTATTTTGGAGCCAAACCATGTCAAAGTTCTTCCATGCTCATATGGCCTTGGATACACACCCCAAGCTAAACAAGCTAAAGATGTTGGTAATTCCTCCATCCATCCTAAGCCCACTTTCCATCACAAACCACATCATATACCCACAACATATGTTGCCATTCGAACTCCATCATCCTATAAATGTCAAAAGCATGTGACCGTACACCTTCCACCATCCACTTTGCCTCCACTTTTACCAACTCCAAATATCCCTCCATCCACCTTGCCACCATTGCTTCCAACACCTAACATACCTATCATTCATAAGTATCCTTACATCCCTAATCATGGCCAACAAAAGCACACATCATTTAAGCATAAAGCTTCCAATAATTCCATCCACTCCACCCACCCCATGGGATTCAAAAGCAAAAATTTTGATGCCTTTATCTATAAAGCCAAAAATCCAACTAAAACTCCTAAGGACCCTCATGCCTTAAGGAATCAATGTGAAAAGTCTTTAAATCATCCATCTTCTAAGCAAAATACATTCACAAAGCTATCCAAGCCCATATCTCCAAAAGAAAAGCCCAAAAGCAAAATGGTTTGGGTTCCTAAGAAAATATCTAGCAAGTCAAATGAGGCATCCTCCTCTACATCTCAAGAATCCCAATCACCTATCTCCATCCAAGAGTCTACTTCCATCCAAAACTTCCATTCCCTTCAAAAATCTCACAAGGAAAACAAAAGCACTAAAAATACTAAATCTATGTGGGTTCCTAAATCACTTCATCACCCATCTCCTAAGAAAACATCCCCATTGCTTCCTACACCACCTTCCCATCAAAAGCTTCCATGTTTATCACGGTGTGTGCAACCATTGGTCATGGTTCCCTTCCACTCCATAGCACCTCCACATACCTCCATCTCCCCAACTTTCATCCATTATCTTACATATCTCCCCAATCACCTTCCTATGGACCATGTTTTTGCATAAGCCTTTTATCCATCCATCCTTGCATGAACCTTCCATAATCCATATCATAATCTACTATCCACCTAATCCATCTCCCATCCATGCAATCCCTTATCAATATCTATGAGCACACTTGACATGGTCCATGCGAAGACATCATCAATCTCTAAAGGGACACTATCGACCTTCATAGCACTAGCCACTTGAGTCCCTCCTATCCATTACCATGGTGAAACCCTGGCAAACAGGCACCATGTGTAATTGTCAACCCATCTAAAAGCAAAAAAAGAAAAAAGAAAATAAAAGAAAAAAAATCAAAATAGTAAAGAGAAATCCCTTCGTCCAATGGTGAAAACCTGGTAAACAAGCGCCTTGGATAAGTACCATGATGAAAACCTGGCAAACAGGTGTCATGTGTAGGTTGATCTTCTATGTCACTTACACTTGGGGGCACATTATCTCATCCAAACAATCCATTTCCAAACTATCCATCCCATGATATCATTTTCCATCTTATCCTATCCTACCATTACCATGCCATCCTGCCATCCTTTGCCATTACATAAACATGCCTATCCTATTGAACCCATTTATCCATCCTCCTCCTCTTGATCTTGATGAAGACATAGGGGAAAAATGTTGAAACATGTTTGGATATTTCTTGACATAACTTCTTTCCAAACCAAGGCCTATCCATTGACCATTTAAACCAATCCATCATGTCATCCTATCGTCATAAGCGTCATGTAAAATCCATCATGTCATCCCTTGGTCATGAACTTTGTCATGTAAAAATCCTAAGCATTACCACCTAGAATTTGGCAAGTTATTCTTCCTATGCAACATAGCCTTTGAAGATCACATCCTAGCTCCCTTATGATCCATCCACTATGGTGTATCCTTATCACGAGCTTTCCATCTTATAGCTTATCCCCATCTATTTATCATGAGCTTTCCACTATAGCCTCCCTATCTGTTTATCATGAGGCAAGCATCCATCCCTTATATAGCCTATCCTCTCTTCCATCCCATCCAACTCTCATGATCTTGTTGTCACATGTACTATGAGCCCATCCTTTTCTCCATCCTTTTATCCATCCTTTGCACCTAGACTTGGTTTTCCCTTGTCATTGGTATCAAGCACAAAGGCTACCCAAATTGTAAATCCATTGAAACAAAAAACAAAAAAATAAAAATATTCCCCAAAAATCCAAAAAAATTAAATATCC
Source organism: Cunninghamia lanceolata (assembly GCA_027924645.1). Taxonomy (NCBI): domain Eukaryota; kingdom Viridiplantae; phylum Streptophyta; class Pinopsida; order Cupressales; family Cupressaceae; genus Cunninghamia; species Cunninghamia lanceolata. The sequence goes on along the minus strand of BSBN01000938.1, from coordinate 798,529 downwards.
AACAAAAAATCCAAGCAATAAAACCAATCATATCATCCAAATCAATCCACTCCATTAAAATTCAAATCAAAATCAAACTCATCATCATCATCAATTCTTCATATCAATAACGTTCATTCATCTATTTCAATCAATCACTTCTTCCAATCATATCAATTAACTCAATCTTAGCAATGATCTAAAATCCAAGTCACACTAATCCATATCAAGCAAGCTAATCAATCAAGGAACATTATCCAATCAAATCAACAAGTTTTGATCCTAATCTTGTCATGAGCCCAATCAATCATTATCAATCATCATCAATGGGATATAGTGTTCCCACATCCTTGTATTGATCTAGGGATATAACTTTCCCTGCAATGACAACACTATCATCATCAATCAAACAATCAATTATTGGTTTATGACTTGACAAGGGCAATACCTTGTTTATTTTACATCCTTTGAGCACACTGAGAACACTTGCTTATGCTTAGATTGAGTGGATACTCCAATCATCACACCATCACTATCATCATTCAAAACAATCAACCCAGCAATAGAAAACATCACAACCAAAACATATCAAGCCAACCATCAAAACAAATCCTATCAATCATCAGCATCAACACCAAAGCAAATCAACCAAAGCACATCAATCTAGCCATCAAAACAAATCCAATCACTTTAGCAAATCAAAAGTAGTTCAATCCACCACATATCATCACATCATCAACATTTCATCAAATCAATCTAATCATCCATTCATCAATCAAAATACATCATTCAAAGCAATGATCTAAATGCAAGTCATCATTAAGCTATACCAATCAAGTTAATCAATCAAGCCAAGTTATCCAAACGCAATCAATGGTCTTGATCCTAGCCTTATTGTAAGCCAAATCAGCCAATTAGCCAACCAACTCAACAAACAACCTTGTGTTGATCTAGGGATATAGCTTTCCCCACCATGACAACACTCTCAACTATCATCAACAAAACAATCAAATAACCAATCATTGGTTTACAGCTTGACAGGGGCAATACCTTGTTTGTTTTTGAATCATTTGTGCATGCTTGCTTGCTTGCTTGTGTGTGTTATCATTTGATCTTGCATTTGTATCAAATCCTTATCATTTCCAACTAATATTCATATCTTGTGTATGTTGGAATAGCTTTTTGCACTATCCTTTGCATCTAAGGTAATATCATACCTTTTGTGCACTAGGACTTCAATGCTCTAAGTTTCCTTCCTCATATGTTAGACAAGGTTGTATTACGCTGGGGCATGAGACACAACGTCACCCTGGATCCTTATACCTTGGTGCATAACGTCTAGTGTTATATCAAACATCATGGTTGCTCACCTTCATTGCAGCATAACACATCATCCATTTCTTCTATCCATTCCCTTATCTTTCTTTTGTAGCCAAGCGATTTCTTTTCGAGAGCATACCCGTGTTTGTCCAACCCACCTATCCTCTCGAGGGGGCATCACCAACCTATCCAATCAGTCATCATCATCATCATCATCATCATCCTTTTCCTCTATCCATACCTTAGCTTTTTTGAAATGATGTTACTCGACACAAAGCTCATCATCTCGAACATCATCTCAAAGAGGGGCAAAATGTAGACACCCAAATTTGTCCCAACTTTGTGTGTCTTGCAACACCTTGTTAAACCATCATCCTAGACATCATAAGCCATTTTTGTCCTAAATCCCACTCTTAATGCCATTTATCCATTAGCCAATTAATTAAATAAATTTTATTTATTTAATTAATTTCACATGCATAATCCCATTTATCCTATCCCCATCCCAATTAATTAAATAAATTTTATTTATTTAATTAATTTCCACATCATATCTTATCTCATCCTATTCATTTATCCTATTAATTAAATAAATTTAATTTATTTAATTAATATCCAACTCATATCCCAACTAATTCAAATATTTTATTTGAATTAAGTCCTCATCTTTCATCACATTCCAACACTTGTCCATTCAATCATGTGTTACAACTTTAATCTTTCACATGCACAACTAATGGGACCTAATTTTAATATTTATCTACACAAGCACACCTAAGCCTTATCCTCCTTTGCCACATGTCACATGACTACAATTTCTTGATGTGCAAGGAAACCTAACTTAATCCTATCTATCCATTTGAATCAAGCCTTTCCTATAAAGAAAGCCTCTCTTGGGACATTAGAGAAGAGATTAGAGGGGAGGAATTTAGGATTCTTCTTCATGCAACCTCACTCTGCTGAATTTTCATCTCAAGCCATTATCTATCCTCTTTCATTTACCTAGCTTGCATCTATCAACCATCAATCATCCATCACTTATCTTCTTATCAACGTTATGTTGTGGAATCGAGCAATTAACACAACAAAGCAATCAATCAATCAAGCTCATCTTGCATCTTTGAGGTATTGAATTATTTGGGTTTAGGTTATGCATTTCAATTGTTTGATTATTTCCATTTATAAATCCAAATTTTTCATTATACAAGTGCCACCTTAAATGGGATTCCCAAATCCATGTAGGTTTGACTTGACCATCCAAGTCACATTCCAAGTAAGATGACATGTCACCGTGCCACCTCAACTAAGTGACAAAACTGAATGTGCAAGTATTTACAACATTAGGCAATAAATTAATATACAAATAAATAAACAATGCTAGGAAATTGCAAAGGTTGACACACCATATTTCCCAACAGTTCCAACTAGGTGGCATTGATGCACATTGTTGTTTTGGTAGGTTATACCAAGGTGCATTGTTCCAATTAGGGATATTTGAAGTAGATTATGCAAATGGCATATTATTGGTCAAGGGGTCCTGAGGCATACCTTGTCTTTGTTGTCATGGCCTTCATTTTACAATGTAAAACACTTGACCTTCTTCATCTTCTATGGCTCAAAAATCTGCTTTCTCATTCTTTCCCTTAGAAATACTGGCAATACCCTTGCATCTACAGTTGGCCTTCTTCTGTCGGCAATGTGGATAGTATTCAACCAAAGCTACTTCTGCTACCTCTTACTTCTTCTTTATGTGCAAAGTGTCTAGTTGTGTTGCCACATGGCTTATGATATCTTCTTTCATGTTTAACAATAGATTGTTGAGTTCTACCTTGGAGACTACAGTAGATGATTTAGTGGAAGATAGGATTTTTGGGACTCTATTTTTCTTCAAGGTTGACTATGAATAGTTTCTACAGATTTGACAAATTTCATCAAATGCGAGTTGATAATTGTCCCGTACTCTAATTAAATTTAGTGAATCCATGCATTCTTCACTCACACCTCTTAGGAAGACCAACTTGAGTGACTCTAGGGAGAGCCTATTCTATCTTGACTTCTTGAGGAAAAGTTGAAATCTCTCAACATAATCTTCTAGAGGTTCATCTTCCTTTTGTGACATCCTAAAGATGTCATCTCCTTTCATATCTCTATGATGACAACAATCCTAGTACTTTTGGAAGAACTTCTCCTTCATGGTAGCCCAAGTTGTTACTGGATTCTCACCCAATTCCATAAACCATCGCAATGCAACATCCTTAAGGGTGGCTGAAAAGAGATTAAGTCTGCATGCATCTGTAGTGTAGTCATAGCTCCTATAGAGTATGCCAAACTCAAAGAGAAAGATATCTGGGTCTTCAGTGATTAGACCATGAAAATTTGGTGGGGTTAAAGGAGGAATGTTCTTCAAGATATCAGCTATATCCTGGTTTGTAATAAGAAAGACAAAGGTAACTGGCTCAGCTGGGTTTTCTATTTCTTCTTCTACCATTGTGTCTTGATGCCAACTTGCAAATTCCTCAAAATTTTTAGTGTCCTCCGGTCCAAGGGATAATTGAAATTTTTCTTCTTCTTCTGTTGAACTGGTTGGAAGGAACCTCCCTCTTTGGTTTCTTGGTTGTCACATATAATGATGTATAAGATAATAGCTCTATTCTTGCACCATGTTAGTGGATAGTTTGGAGATAGATTGAATGTCTAAGTAATTCTAAATGTGAAAATATTATATCCTCTAAAAGAAAGTACAAACATGAATCAAAAAGAACTTAGAAACACTAAACCTTAGCACAATCCTTGGCAACAACAACAAAAAAGTCAAACTCCATTATTAACCAATACATTGATGCAGAAAGGACATGCACACAACTCAACGGACTAATGGATCCTATATCAAGAAACCTACTGGCTATAACGTGTTACATTTAAATTGTCAAACTAGGGAATCATATTCTTCTTGGATTATGCCCATACTATGGGTATAGTTAAGGATTCTTGAGCTTTAATCTAAGGGTTGTGCATAGGAATAAATTAATTGAAAAGTAAACAACTCTATTTGCAAGGATTGACAAGTAATATAAGTAAGCAATGCTGGTGAAAAATAACCAATGCTATTCAGTTGGTTGTAATCAAATGGTCTTATGTAATTCAAAATAAGAAAACAAATAATAGTTAATTAGTGATCACCTTGACTCAACAACATAGATTATCACAATCTAACTAATTCATATAAAATAACTCATTACAACATGCATTAATCACATACACATAAACATATAACATAAACTAAACACATGAACATATACGAGAGACACAATTACCTCAAGTGGCCCTTGCTTGAGTGAATGTGATCCCACAAAATCTAACTAGATCTCTAAGTATCTTTGAAACCATTGACTAAATTCAAAACATGTGTTCCTTTATTGAATGTTGAAGAGAAAAGTACAATAACAAATCTAATAACAAAATCTCTATGTAACCTTCTTATTTTTGTATACAAAATCTAACAATCTATATATACAAGATCAAACTTCTCTTATTTGAACAAAACTACTGAATAATAAACACCATAACTGTCCATCATCCAACAACGTAGGAAGAGGAATTTATCACAAAGAAAACTAGGAATAGGAAACTAAATTGTCATGAAGGTAATATAGATGGCACAATCCTACTATAACTCTCTCTAGTCTTTATGAAAAATAGTCAAGACCAAAAACACAACATGGAGCACAATTTGAGATTCTTTCGTTATTCATGATTGCATCAATTATCGAAGGATAACCATCAAAGAGTGAAGAGTTATGGATAACTCATTCCAATCAATTTAGAGTCTTCTCCCTTTGGATGCAGGTGCCTGTACTATCTATTGTGGACATCAACATCTCCTTTGCTATGGGCTACCTAGTGGTCTTCATGAAATGTAGCCACGTACTTGTTGCATGGGGGTTTAGTCCGTCACATGATATCTATACATCACAATTACTAAAATTAACATAAAGTAACATCATATTCCATGAGCAATCATCAATTCACACATAATTAATTAACAACATATTATATACCCATCTTTATGCTTTCAATGTCTTAAGGATGATTATAGACATAGTTAATACATATAAAAGTCTGGAAATGTCTTAGAAAACATGTACTTAAAGAAAGAGAAATAAGACAAAACATGGCCTCATCAATCATAATAAACTTACCCCTAGATCCTATATATACCTAATTATATCTTGGTTTCCACCCAGGTTGGCTCAGATACCTAAATATAACACCTAAGATGACCTAACTACCTATACATGACTATAAAAATGATTATATAACTTAATTAAGAGTTAAGGTAGCCATAAACTAACTACTCATAACCCTATGCACACTATAGGATTAAGAGCATAGCATGCCCCCCTCTTCAGAGAAGTTTTGTCCTCATCACTGATCAATTGTTGATGCTTTTGTACAAAATACTTATTTTCCCACATAGAATCTTTGATTGGAGAGTTCTTCCATTTTATCAAATACTTTGTGATTACCCTTGTTTGTATCCTCTTTGTGCATGTTCAAAGAATTTCCTCAGGATCTATAATTATTCTTCCCTCCTCATCAAGACCTAGTAACTTAGTTTGTGCTACAATTTTTTTCCCAATAACCTTCTTCAAGCATGAGACATGGAAAACTAGATGTATTTTTGTTGACATAGGTAACTCCAATTTATATGATACACCGCTAATCTTGTGAAACACCTTATAAGGACCATAGTACTCAGGTGCAAGCTTTGTTATCTTTTCATTGTTGTTTAAGAGACATTTTATTATTGTTGACCCATTTTCCTCTATCCAGAGCTAAACAGTTCATCTGATATTTTCCTTGAAAATCCTTTGGAAAATGTTCCCATAAAGCTAAAGTTCCAAATTTCCCAAAAAGCCTTGCCTAAAAAACCTTACCATTGGAAAGACCTTGAAAAAATAGGCAGGTTTGCTTTTTACAGCACCCTAAAATTTGGCCAAATAATGAAGTTATTTATGGTTAAAGTTTTGGTCAACATACAGTTCAATGTTCATTGGTGGGCTTGCAAAATCTCTATCGGCCTTAGAAAATGATGAAAAAAGTAAGTTTTATGCATTCCTCAATGTATATCGGGCTTCAGAGGGTGCATGTACAAGGAGGAATCTTTTGCAGATTCCTAGGATATTCCCGGTTTGTATATCTGGTTGCAAGGAGAAACATACAAGGAAAATTATACAAAGCAGGAGATACATTACAGGAATATTCCCTCAATGTATATCAGGTTTCAAATGCATATTATGTTGTATTTTTGCATATGCAATGAAAAGATACAAGGTTTGACATACAAGTGCATCCGCTATAGTGGAATGTACATTCGGCCTTGTATGTTTCCTTGTATATTTCACTTGTATGTTTTGCATATAAAAGCGAAACATACAGAGAAACATACAAGGCCGAATGTACAAGAGGTGGGGCCCGTGCACATACAAGGCAGATTGTATGTTAGAAGATACAAGTGAGCATGAACAACAGAATGTATATTTTGCTTGTATGTTTGCACATGCAAGCCAATATACAAAGAAAAGATACAAGGGTTGCATGCAAGGCAGACTTGAATTGAAGATCAAATTTAGCATTTCAGGTCTCGGGTCCACCTTATATATGTATAAGTGTTTTGTATATTTGAACATGTAGGGAAATATACAAAGAAAGTGATATAAGCCGGATCCAACCTAGCAGTCAAAGCAGTTGATAAATTTTTGGGGTCTGTAGCTTGTATATTTGGCGCTTGTATATTATGCGATATACAAGCAAACATACAAAGGAGGTATACAAGCTGGATTTCAATGTCTTTTCAGGCTATTTCATAAAATTTGAAGTCTGTGGCTTGCATATACAATTGTGCTTGTATATTGCAATGCAAAGGGCAAATACAGTTTTCAGTGATGCTCCTTGAACTAGCTCAGTAACGAATCAGGTGGTGCCACGTGGCGGCAGACATACATGCAAGTTAACATACAAATGTTGGGGCTTGCATATACAAAGGAAATTGTATGCATATACAATTTCAAAATTCAAAGGGCATATTCAAGTCTGATATACAAGGCGCCATGCATATACAAAGGAGTTGCAGAGAAGGTTTTGGATGCCGATTCAGGCTACAAATTCAAGTAATATATACACAGATGCAAAGCAATATATACAGGTGGTTGACCAAAACTTTGACCACCTGTATCTCCTCCGTCCTGGTGAATTTTGACATACTGCAAGGGGCAAAGATGCATGTTTTTGCCTCTTTTATTTGGCGGGCTTCTGAGGCAATTATTTTCACTTTCAAGTTTTGGATCTGGCCTTGTATATTTTGGGCAACTAGACGTTTAAGTGACCATTTTTTAGCAAATAGAGATATTTCTTGCATTCATTGTTGTGCAACGACGAAGCAGCCACATTAAAGACTAAAGAATATCTTCTAGCTGCCCAGTGCTAGATATTCGACACCATAACTTCTGCAGCTGGGTAGTCATTCATGTAGATATTTTTTTGTTCCAGCTCTTAGAGCAAATTTTGTAACCGACTGAGGCTAAATGAAATGCTATATATACATAAAAAATAGATGTATTAGTTGTTGGTTGTTCTTCTGGGCTATTCTTTGTAATGGCTATTTGGCCTCTATGATCAATATAAACTAGTATTTTTGCCTCTCTTATTATTTTTTGGCCTATGTTTGCTCTTCTAGACCTCTCTAAAATTAATATGGGTCTCTGTAATGTCTTTCCAGCTATGAGATTATTACTGTGTCTATTCAATTGTAGCCAAACACATTTAAATCTGGTGTATCACTTAGTTCATTTCAGCATTCCTTCTAACCCTTTTCCTAGCAAGCATTAGCACTAGTTTTAGATGTTTTTCTTTGAGCATTAGGCTTAGAGAGAGGAAGCCGGCCTTCTCTGGAGGTTTGATCTCATTTTGTAAGGTCCCACACTTTGAGATCATTCCCATGTTACTCCAGATTGCTGAAGTTTCACAACCGCAGCAAAGGGTGCAAATCTAGGTGATAACAACTTTGGCACGCTCGGTGGGACTGGTTCGATGAACTTCTCATCAAGATACTAAGAGATTTGGTGTTTCTCCTGGTATTACTAGCCTTCTAAGCAATACAAACAACACCATGGTGACTCTACTAAATGAATCAGCTGGCTTTATCCACCCAAGTACCTAAAATTTTATCAAACATCAGGATTTTGGTGATTTTCTTGGTCTATTTCAGCTCCCAGAAGCGTTTTAATCACCTGGCGACTCCTCTGGTATGTATCTAGTCTTTTCTGGGTTGCACACCTTTTTTTCCTCTAATTCTGACATATTTATGAATATCCAGCATTTAGATGCTATAAGATGTCAAAATTTTATGGGAAATATGGCTATTTCTGTACCCCTAATCCAAATATAGGCTATTGGCCCCCATATCAGCAATACCAGGCCCCAAATGCCTCTAATTTTATGCCATATAGCCCTGCCACTGTAGAATATTAGCATCCTCATGATGCTTACCTTCCTCCTACCCCTAATGTTGCCCCTGAGAATATTGATGCTTTTAATGAGCTCATGGAGGGTTTTCTAAAGCTTGATGAAAATTTAGATAAAGCCAAAGGAGCAGCAGGGTACAGTCGGCCTTAGCGGTTTTATGATCTCAGCATCATAAGCATGTATGGTCTCAAGAAGTTGTCTCTAGATCTGAATAGGGAGGCTGATGAATTTTATAGAAATGTTAACATATGACCAGCAGCGAGAAGCACAGGAAGAGGTTTTTTAAGAAAACCTTGCTATAAGGAAGACACCTGCTCAACCTACTACTGAAGAAGCCCCAAAATTTAAAATTCCAAGCTTTAGGTAGGATAATCCATCTGTGCCTCCAAAACCACTTCCCAGTTTTAAAATCCCAAGTTTTAGAGGCCCTCAGCCCTCACAAGTCCATCCTTCAAACCAAAGTGAATCTATGAAAGAGCCTCAAGATTCTCTACCATGGCAGCCTTCTTGGGTCAAGCATCCTAGTTACAAAGTACCAAACTTGGAAAAGGCCAATCCTCTCATACCAATTCAAAATTAGGTAGAGGAAACAGTTGTAGAATCCAAGCCTATCATAATTCTGAGTTTTAGGAGTGCTTCCCCAACCCAACAATCTATACTTGACCAAGAGCAACCTAGACTCCACAAGTTTCCAGGCTTCAACGCCTATATCGCTTCACAAATCCCTGTTCTTGTGCAAACTCAAATTGTCACTCCCTAGGAACAAATTTGTCCAGAACCTTCTCCCCTCCAAGAAATTCAAGAAGTTATTGAAGCTTTTTTCCCTGATGCTATTTCAGTCAAAATGGGTGGGCAAGTTGTCTACCAAGATATTTGGAAAGATGAGCCAAAAGAGGAGGTGGAAGAAAATCAAACTAATGAGGAGTAGTTTATTCCTACACTCACAGAGATAGAATTGTTTGAATCTATTACACCTGTGAGTAATGTTAACCCAAATAAGGGATTGAGTCCTCTAAACTTTAACTCTTTTGAAGCCTTTTCTCATGCGTCTGATCAAGCAAACAAGGTTGAAATGCAAAGAGTGCATGGGGAAAGCCTTCAGTTGCAGAGACAAATTAACCAAAATTCAGAAGAGCTATAGTCAAAGGATGGAGGCATAGGGAAACAAGTTGTTAAGGTCACTTCAGAGATGGATGATGCTGCCGTACTTCACGAGCTACCTGATTATGTTGAAGATAAAGAATGTGCAGCTAGTTGTGCATAGGCAGCAATAAGAGAACAATGAAAGTAGTGACCACTTGTTATGCATAGAGGCCCAGCACGGCAATGAGTTTCCAGCTCTTGACGACTTGGAGGAAGCTCTTTTCTGGGATGAGTGCGCTATGGTGGAGGCTATTGCTGAATTTGCTTAGAAAGCAGATGATGCTGCCTTGTTGGATGAATTCCCCAACCACTTTGAAAGGGATGAGGGAGACAATGAGCATGATTGTGAGTCACTGGCATGTAAAAAGGGACAGGGATATCAGCTTCTTGATGGGGAGGTCTTCTCTTTTGAGCATGTGCATGGCTCATTTTCTGAGCCTAAGTTAGAATATCATGAACATTTTGTTCATAAGGTGGAGGCAGCCATATTTGTAGTAAAATCTCAAGAGCTAAGGTATTCAGACCAGCAAGAAGAGGAAGAATGCAGCCATGATGACATTATATCGGCCTTCTTGGTTTATTTAAAGGAAGAAGGAGAAAGTCATGGGGTCCCAAGTCAGCTGTTTCACACACAAGAGCAACATGAGAGAAAGGTGGAGGTCACCATCATACCAAATGAAGAGCAAGAAGAGAAAGAATCAGAGTAGAGACATGAAATCAGTCATCATGATTTGCATGTCATTTCAAGGGGATGCCCAATTAGGCATCTAGCCCAGCTGGAGATACATCAAGAGGAGTCACCACTTGTCATGCTTACCTCTAAGCATGAAGTTGAGCATCAAAATAGGTGGGATCAGCCCATTTATTCACCACAAGCTAGTAACATCAGCAATCAGTCTAGGTGGATAGGTAGTTTATCTCCACTTTGAAAGGGGTGTTTTATCAATTTGTCATATGTACATTTCCCCCTTACCTCTTTTTAACTGCCCACATGAATGGGAAACATTGTAAAATGTTAAGAAAGGGTAGTTACTTCCAAGAACCAGTTAATGGCTTTGTTTAAGGTCACGTCTGACTGGTTAGTTTATGATTAGAGTAGGTTTCATTTCTGTTTTAGTTTTCCCTTTCCATAAGTACTTCGGCACAGGCTATATTGTCATTAGGAGAATGCAAGCCCTTTCCCCTTTTTGTATTTTGGAGGTAATTTCTAGTTTTCTAGCAGGTTTTAGACTTGACCCCATGCCCAATGGATGCATAAGGCCACTGATCTCATGTTTAGTAGGCAAACATCCCATAGAAGTCACCAAATTGTTGACCCATTTTCCTTTGTCCAGAGCTAAACAGTTCATCTGGTATTTTCCTTGAAAATCCTTTGGAAAATGTTCCCATAAAGCTAAAGTGCCAAATTTCCCAAAAATCCTTGCTTGAAAAACCTTACCATTGGAAAGAGCTTGAAAAAATAGGTAGGTTTGCTTTTTACATCACCCTGAAATTCAGCCAAATAAAGAAGTTATTTCTGGTTAAAGTTTTGGTCAACATATAGTTCAATGTTCATTGGCGGGCTTGCAAAATCTCTATCAGCCTTAGAAAATGATGAAAAAAGTAGGTTTTATGCATTCCTCAATGTATATCGGGCTTAGGAGGGTGCATGTACAAGGAGGAATCTTTCATAGATTCCTGAGATATTCCCAGTTTGTATATCTGGTTGCAAGGAGAAACATACAAGGAAAATTATACAAAGCAAGAGATACATTATAGGAATATTCCCTCAATGTATATTAGGTTTCAAATGCATATTATGTTGTATGTTTGCACATGCAATGAAAAGATACAAGGTTTTGACATACAAGCGCATTCGCTATAGTGGAATGTACATTCGACCTTGTATGTTTCCTTGTATATTTGGCTTGTATGTTTTGCACATACAAGCGAAACATACAGAGAAACATACAAGGCCGAATGTACAAGAGGTGCGGGCTATGCACATACAAGGCTGATTGTATGTTAGAAGATACAAGTGAACATGAATAGTAGAATGTATATTTCACTTGTATGTTTGCACATGCAAGCCAATATACAAAGAAAAGATACAAGGGTTGCATGCAAGGCGGACTTGAATCGAAGATCAAATTCAGCATTTTAGGTCTCGGGTCCACCTTATATATGTATAAGTGTTTTGTATATTTGAACACGCAGGGAAATATACAAAGAAAGTGATACAAGCCGGATCCGACCCAGCAGCCAAAGTAGTTGATAAATTTTTGGGGTTCGTGGCTTGTATATTTGGCGCTTGTATATCATGCGATATACAAGCAAACATACAAAGGAGGTATACAAGCCGGATTTCAACATCTTTTCAGGCTATTTCATAAAATTTGAAGTCCGTGGCTTGCATATACAATTGTGCTTCTATATTGCAATATGCAAAGGGTAGATATAGTTTTCAGTGATGCTCCTTGAACCAGCTCAGCAACGAATCAGGCGGTGCCACGTGGCGGCAGACATACATGCAAGTTAACATACAAATGTTGGGGCCCGCATATACAAAGGAAATTGTATACATATACAATTTTGAAATTCAAAGGGCATATTCAAGTCTGATATACAAGGCGCCATGCATATACAAAGGAGTTGCAGAGAAGGTTTTGGATGTCGATTCGGGTGGCAAATTCAAGCAATATATACATAGATTCAAAGCGATATATACAAGCGGTTGACCAAAACTTTGACCACCTGTATCTCCTCCGTCCTGGCAGATTTTGACATACTACAAGAGGCAAAGATGCATGTTTTTGCCTCCTCTTTTATTTGGCGGGCTTCTGAGGTGATTATTTTCACTTTCAAGTTTTGGATCTGGCCTTGTATATTTTGGCCAACTAGACGTTTCAGTGACCATTTTTTAGTAGATAGAGATATTTCTTGCATTCATTGTTGTGCAACGATGAAGCAGCCGCATTAAAGACTAAAGAATATCTTCTAGCTGCCCAGTGCTAGATATTCGATGCCATAACTTCTATAGCTAGGCAGTCATTCATGTAGATATTTTTTTGTTCCATCTCTTAGAGCGAATTTTGTAACCGACTAAGGCCAAATGAAATGCTATATATACTAAAAAATAGATGTATTAGTTGTTGGTTGTTCTTCTGGGCTATTCTTTGTAATGGCTATTTGGCCTCTATGATCAATATAAACTGGTATTTTTGCCTCTCTCTTATTATTTTTTGGCCAGTGTCTGCTCTTCTAGACCTCTGTAAAATTAATATGGGTTTGTGTAATGTCTTTCCAGCTATGAGATTATTTCTGTGTCTATTCAGTTGTAGCCAAACACATTTAAATCTGGTGTATCACTTAGTTCATTTTAGTATTTCTTTTCAGCATTCCTTCTAACCCTTTTCCCAGCAAGCATTAGCACTAGTCTTAGATGTTTTTCTCTGAGCATTAAGCTTAGAGAGAGGAAGCCAGCCTTCTTTGGAGGTTTGATCTCATTTTGCAAGGTCCCACACTTCGAGATCATTCCCATGTTACTCCAGATTGCTGAAGTTTCACAACCGCAGCAAAGGGTACAAATTTGGGTGATAACAATTATATGGTTGTAATCAAACAAAGACCCATCCCACTTCAAAAGTCCTTTCACTACAATGTTGATAACCCTATTGCTTTATTTTGTCTTGTTCCATTGTTAGGTTCTCTTGGAGACTAGTAAGTACCTCTTGTTGATGTAGATTGTGATCTTCAACTATTCAAACTTTTTTGTTGTGCCCACAATGAAGATATGATTGATGGTGGTTGGTAACCATATAGTACCAAAAATGGAGACATCTTGGAAAAGTATGGAAGGAAGTGTTAAACCACCATTTTGCTAGTGGTAGCCATTGCACCCATCTCTCTCGGTTATCTAAAGAAAAACATCAGAGGTACCCTTCCAAGACTTTTTGACCACCTCAATCTATCCATTAGATTAGAGATGATATAATGGCCTACGAGCAAGCTAAGTTCCCAAACATTGGAATAAATTAGTCCAAAAATTAATTGTAAATATAAGATCACAATCACTTACTATAACTTTTGGAGTCTCATGTAGTTTCTAAATAGTATTCATAAAGGTTGTTTCTACTGTTCTTGCTACCAATGGGTGTGCCAAAGCACAAAAGTGTGCATATTTGGTGAGATGATCCACAATAACCATGACGACATTTTTCCTTTAGATTTGGGAAAACCTATGATGAAATCCACATATATCTCCTCCCATTGTTGACTTGGGATAGATAAGGGATATAGAAGACCTAGATTCTTAATTGTCTCCCCTTTATTTTTTTGATATACCATGCATTCTGCTACAAATTTTTGAACATCCCCTTTTAGCCACTCCCAAAAGAAATCTTGTTTAAATCTATGATAAGTTTTCAAGAATCCAAAGTGCCCACCTACTGGACAAGCATGTAGTTCTACTAATGCCTTAAACTTAAAAGGCTTGAATTCTTGCATAGGTATAGCTTGTCCTTGTACCATAAAACATTTCCTTTCCATGCAAATTTTTCTAACACACTTGAATCCTATTGGATTTTCTCAAATGAAAGTTTAAGTATATGTGTCCTTCACTCTTCTCTTGCCTCATTTACCTAATCTACTTGTAATATGGAAATGGCATATAATAATGACTTTTCAAGTTCACCCTTCCTTGATAGAGCATCCACCACAATTTTCTCCTTGCCTTTTTTATATATGATTTCAAATTCATATCCCAACATATTTGTGACCTACTTTTGTTGTTCCTCAGATGACAACCTTTTTTCTACGAAATATTTGAGACTATCATGACCTATCTTTATCTTAAAGTGTCTTCCCATTAGATAAGGTCTTTGTTGTTTGACTACATGCAAGATGGCCAACATTTCCTTGTCATAAATTTGTTTCAACAAATTCTTATCTTTCACTTGGAAGCTCTTAAATGCTATGGGTCTTCCTTCTTACATGAGTACTATTCCTATGCCATGTCCTAAAGTGTCACATTCCATAATGAATTTTTTAGAAAAATTTGGGGTATCTAGGACTCAAGTTGTTCGAATGGCTTCATTTAGTTGCTCAAATTCCCTTGTAGCAACCTCATTCCACTAGAAGGAATCCTTCTTCAACAAAATTGTGAGATGTGATTCCATACTACCATAATTGTTTACAAATCAGCGATAATAATCTATAAGTCCTAAGAAACCCTCCAAGTTCTTAAGGGTCCTAGGCATATTCCACTCTACAATGGTCTTGATCTTATGAGGGTCCACCTTTACGCCCTCATGTGACACAATATGACCTAGGCACTCCACTTCTTTGAATCCAAATGCACTTGGATGGATTAACATATAATTGATGTTGCTCAAGAATGTCCAAAACCTGATTTACATGCTACAAGTGTTTCTCCCAAGTTTTACTATATATTAAGATGTCTTCAAAAAATACCAAAACATTTTTTTGTAGAAATGGTATGAAGATAGAGTTCATCAAACTTTGATGTTGATAGTATATTTGTGAGACCAAAGGCATTACCAAAAATTCATAGTGGCCCTCATGGGTTTGAAAAGTTGTCTTATGCACATCCTCATCCCTAATTCTAATTTGATGTAACCAAAATAAAGATTTAGTTTTGTAAAATAAACAACACCATTAAGCTCATCTAACAAATCATCAATTAATGGAATAGTAAACTTATCTTTTATGGTGCACTTGTTGAACTCTCTATAATCAGGACACGTCCTCGAAGTTTCATCTTTTTTATGCACCATTACCATAGGAGAGGAGTAAGCACTATGATTGTGCCTAATAATACCTATCTATAAGATCTCCTAAACAAATGATGTTGGGTGGTTGGCTCCCTAGTACTAGTTGAATGGCATGATCATGATCTCTTTTAGGAGGAAATCCTTTTGGCATCTCCCAAAAAACCATTGAGTGCTTATCTACAACTACTTGTAGATCTAGAGGTGTAGAAGCCTTTGACTGATATGCTTCTAATGAAAACAATTGGGCCATAAACCAATCTAGCCCTTATTATGCATCTTTTGTATTTGGTAAGATCTTACCATCTATGGAGACTTTGCATGCAACCCTCTTAGTTCTATTGCTCTTCCCTCTAAGTGAAAGTGTGTGAATAGCTCTTGGAAGTTCATCTCAATTATTTCTAAAGTAGTAAGACATTGTATTCCCAAAATGATATCTACTACACCCATGGAGATAGCAAACATTGGGAAATTATCAAGATGATAATATCCCATGGATAATTTAATACTATGGCATTTCACTAAACAACTAAGAGTACCCCCATTTGCAATCAGATGCTAAAATTCTAGAGCTGGATATAGAAAACAATTTAGATGAGTAGGTTTTTTTTATGAAGTTATGAGTGCTTCCTGAGTCTATCAACATTGGTATTCTCTCTTTCTTTAAGAAACCCACTACCTTGAGAGTTTTTGGGGTGCTAAAAATTGAGAGTGCATGATAATAAATAATTGGTTGGGGATCTCTTGATTCCTTTTGTAGCACATTGCCCAATTCTAATATTTCATCTTCTTCCTCACTTGGCCCTTAAATGTAGAAAAACATATTTTTTGCATATTTAGGCCCTCTACTATATTTGTTGTCATAGTTAAAACATAACCATTTTGCCTTTTTCTCTTTAATTTGTTGAGGAGTCAAGATAGTGGGTTGAGTAAGTGATTGTGTAGGAGTGCTTCTATCTCTTGTGTTTACAAAACCTTGCTTTTTATTAGCCATAAATTTTTCCTATACATACCTTACCATAATCATTGCTTGTGACAAAATTTAGACAAAACATGTGTAGCTCATATTTGATGTGATTCTTTAAGCCTCCAAGGAATAATTCCATCATATTTTCCTCTACCACATTTTCCACTCTCAAAGATAAAGTTTGAAATTGATGAATATAATCCTTGACCATACTTGTTTGCTTTAATTTGGTAATCTAGATAAAGTATCCATCCATAAGATTGTCACCATAATGCATAATGAGCTCCTCAAGTGGAAAATGGACCAAGTGACAACACATACTTTCTTTTTCTTTTTCTAACATAGCTAATGATACCAAATGAATTGATCAAGTTCCAAGTTTAAGGCATCCATTCCCACCTTTTGTTGACAAGAAACATGGTGAATATTAAAGAATTGCTCCATTTGGCAAAGTCAATTGGTAAGATCTTGACCATCAAACTTTGACATATCCATCTTTGGTGTGAAATTCCTAACCATATAATGATTTGAGTGTTGATGCATCTTGAGATATAATTGAAACCCATGAGAATCATGTCCCTGAGAAGCATCATTTCCCTCCCAATTTTTATCATGTGAATATACTCCCTTATAGTTCACACCACTCATAAGGGAATCCATTTTCCTTGACAATTCATTGATATCCAACTTCACTAATGAAATATCTTCCTTAATCTTGATGAATTCTTCATGTGTATCATTAGGACAAGTCTCCCCACCTTCTATATCCTCCTTCTCTATGGATTTTGCAAGTGTGACAAGATTATTTTTACCTCTTGTGGCAAGCCCTACCATGATGGGGGAAAATAATTTGGAAATTAATCAAAAGAAATAAATCTAATTAATCTAAAAAAATTACTATAACTTACTAGGGCAAAGATCTCACTTCCCAAAATAAATCTTCAAGAAATTTGTTGATTTGTAGCCTTAAGAGTGAATTTGGTGGAAACCCTAATTTCATAATAACTTCCTTAAATCTACTCCAAATACCTTCAAATTAGGAATGTAGATATATCAATATGCCCTTGTTCAATCCTCTAGAAATTAGGGAAAAAATCTCTAAATTTCATCCCTAGGAGTGAAATTGATGTAAACCCTAATTTGGTAATAAATCCTTTAATTCTAATCCAATTTACCTCAAATCTGGATTGTAGTAGATTCAATATGTCCTTGAAAAACCCTCCAAAAATATTGAAAATATTCACCAAAATTAGAGAGATATGCTCTTCCTAAAATGACAAAAAAAATTGCCTTATTTATTGCCTTCACAATGCAAAGATCATGCTCTGATACTATGTGTAATGAAATAGCTCACACAATAGAAAAATATAATATAAAATATGCTGCAAATACTTGATAATAATATACCACATTGAGGGGGAAACCTCTAAATGTCTCTAATGAAGAACATAATTCATAATATGATCATAATAAACTTACTACTAGATTCTACATATACCTAAGTCAAAAAAGCTTCTCTAAGTCAAAAAAGCTTCTCTGGAAAATGTATGGGGCTCTTAATTAATTAATTGAAGTTTCATAATTCAAGAGCTTCTTAATTCAAAAGCTTGAAACTCAAATTACAATAAACTGTAATTAATAACATAGCTTCCAATGCTCATGCAAAAACTAAGCACTCTAAATTGAGAAGACTAAACTCAAACAATGTCCAAGCTTTTATTTAACTACCTCTTCATGATGTGGGCACCCAAGTATGCTAAAATTAGATTTGCCAACATCAAACATATTTCCAAATAAAAGCAACAGCAGAAAGTCTTCCAAATGGGTGTCCATATTTACCTAATTACTTTTTGTTAACTGAAGTGATCAATACATATCAATTTCATACAAACAACATGCAAGATTGATGTGCCCAATGTTATTATGAATTACTTTGTTTTGTACATGCAATTTGCATGTAAACATTGGATCTAGCATGCAACTGATACCCATTACCTAAAATATTGAGATATACCATCCTACAACTTTATGGAGTTGGAGTGTTATGCAAGTAATATCTTAAAACTAACATGCAAGCATTTGCAACAACATGCAACTTATACCCATTACCTAAAACACTGAGATGTACCATCCTGCAGGTTTCTAGAGTTGGAGTGTTCTACAAGTAATCTCACCAAACTAACATGCAACAACATGCAAGGTCATATAAGTCCATAGGAGTGACATGCAACAACATGCAAGGTCATACAAGTCCATAGGAGTGACATGCAACAACATGCAAGGTCATACAAGTCCATAGGAGTGACATGCAAAAATATGCAAGCACATGCAAGTGACATGCAACAACATGCAAGCACATGCAAGTCCATAGGAGCAACATGCAAGTAACACGCAACAACATGCAACAACATGCAAGTACATGCAAGTAACATGCAACAACATGCAAGAATATGCAAGTACATGTAAGTACATGCAAGTAACATGTAAAACATGCAAGTCCATGCAATCTTTTTTGGCCTCATGCAAGTAATATCCAATTCATGCATCTTTAACATTGTAGTTAACTCCAACATTATATACATGCAAGATGTCTCAACATTATCCACTCATGTACATAAAAAAAGCACAACTCCAAGTCTAAATATAAGTCCCCATCAAAAGGGGACGCCCAAGTTTAACTCCCACTTACTAGGAGTTAACAAACTCTCAAAATAGACTTATAAGAAGTCAACAAAGTCTTCATGGCCCCCACTCTAAAAATGGATGCCCAAGTTTGACCTTATCAATTAGGAATTGATTGCAAAAGTCAAAATGATATAATTAATAAATAATTAATCTCTCAAAGTCCTTACGTGTTGAGAACACATTCCAAGAACTTTGGAGACACATGAATTCATTAGGATTGCAAGTTAATGGCAACTTATCCCAACATTCTCCCACTTGAAATTATACATTGCAATAACTCTAAATGATATAATCAAACTTTAAATCATAGGGAAAAACATCCCTATCCATCAATGTAACATTGATTCTTTAACATGCTTTTGTGCTCCAACAAAATACCTGCAAAAGAATCCATGATAACCATCATCTCAAACAAGAACTCCTCACATCATGTCATCCATGATAAACAAGAAACAAGCCAGGGTGAAACATATCAATTGTCACTGAAACCTGTACCAATCTCAACATGAACACAAGCATCAAATCATATGATAATATAAGACTCTGAGCATCTGCCACTCATACCAAATAGAAAAGAAACCACAAGAAGTTGCTAGCTCATCCAAAAATATCCATACCTCAAAACCAGGGTAAACAAACCATCATAGGTAGAGCTCCATGCCATAAACATACCAACCCAAAACTACAATCAAGTCCCTATAAAACAATCCTACTAATCATCCTTCCTCCCATCTCAAGGTAATATATCAATGTACAAATGACCAAAGACAAGGCCACCAAACAAAATCTGTAATAACACTGAACGGATCTATGGATATTGACAGTCCACATCCAAGTCTTCAATGCAACCAATGGGTAAAGACAACTCACTAAATTACACAACTCATAGATCCCAATAGTGAAACATGCAAAATCATCTTCACATCAATAACCTAGAAACTGAGACAACCAAGAAGATATCATGACAATAAAGAGCATATAGATCCAAGAACTCCCACTACATGGGCAATGTCAAATCTAAAAATAAGATCAATACATTTACAAATCCTCCATAGCACTTCTCTTAGAGGAGGTGGTTAACTCCTCTACCATATAGTATCAAAACATATAATGATATGCATAAAACATCTCTCTTTACTAATCTCTAAATAACTCTCCCAAGTCCTCTTAACCAATGAATAAAGAGATCAAGGAGCTACCAAATTATTGTTAACAACAATAACACTTGACTCCAATACAAACCTCAACTCCATAAACATGAGAACCTTTTAAGAAGATGACAATATACCAGGAAAGAGAGAAATTGCAAAATCATACCACATCTTTATACCTCACTAACCTATGCTAAATTGTGTAAAGTAAGATCCCTTTCAACACTCCCAAATAGAAAAGGTATCAACATCTAACATCCAAAATTATGATGAAAACATGGCAGCAATAATGTTAACCTGTCACTAAAAGTAGATCAAACTAGCCAAACATTCCCACAACAAAGGGAATTAGCCCAAAACCACAAACCATTTCTGTACCTCTCCAAAACAAATCCTCAGAAATAGTTTCATAGCTTAAGATCAAATACTAATGAGAACAACATAAATCCTTAAACCCATGCATCTACTTCTCAACAATCCTTTCCAAGACTAATGTAAAAGAGAAGACAAAATACATATAAAGAATGCATCTAATAATTAGGTGGGCAACACCTAGTAGATCATTTACTTGCCGAGTAGACCAAGAGTGGGATACAAGATTGTCCTTGCATATAACACCAAGCAATACAAGCTTATAATAAAGACAACCTTCTCATAAGGTCTATAATGGACTCACATCCATTTTCACATCCATTTCTAAGTGTAGGCTTCTAAGTCTTTTTTTTAACATCTCATAATGAGAAATCTTTCCAACACATATCCCTAAGTTGAAGAGATATCAAGCCTCACCCAAGTCTCTCTAGTATCCATGAGTTTTCAGAAATCAATCCATGAAAAAATTCAAATGCAATATGCACAATCATGAAGCTCCAAGAAAATGATTAATACTTCAAAACCAAAGAGAACTAACCAAACCATTGTCAAAGTTGCAACTATAGAATCAAGAACATATCAAGACATCATGATCTAACATCTTCTCAAAAAGAAGATCACATGCTCCAATGAACATATCTTACTCCCAAGAGCACCTGTATTATGCCAAAAACTCTAACTCATGATCAAGTGTGCATCATGATATAATACTATATATCCTCTAAACCAAGGACCATATATCAAAAACTGATAAGTTATAAACTCAACACTTCACCAAAAACTCCAAGAGTCCTCCATGGAAAACCAAGATGTCAACGCCTCTTCAAAAAACATGAAGATCTAGCATCCACTGTCAATAGAACCAAAAATGTCAATGAACCCTTACTGCAAACTAAAGGCATAATTCAAGAGCTTCTTATGACACTAACAACCATTGCAAGAGATCATCCATCTTCTAATCAAAGATTTTGCATGGATCACAACACTGCAACAACAACAGTTTAGAATCAATATCTTTAAACAAAGAAGATAGAATACATTATGTAACTGCACAAAACTCCCACTAAAAGTGATACCAAGTTATGCATGGTATCATGATCAACACCATTACCAAAACTCCACTGAAAGTGAAAAAAGCTTCTTATGCAACATAACTTTACTACTATAGATTCCAATGAATAACTAAATCAGGTAGTCCAAACTACCCTTTTGTCTCTGTGATTGAATTTCTGAACCATAGTACAAACTACCTAAATATTCAATAACTTCAATGGAAATAAGATAAATACAATAATACAAAAGATATACCTTTGCAAATAGATTTACCTCGTGCCTTCCATTGTTGCCTATCTTTCTTTGATCTTTTGTGATTGTAGAGCTCTCAGAAGTTGTACTTCCTCGCTGTTAAGATGACAAAGATAGAATGGCTATGTGGAGGATTATGCAATGAGACTACAATGCAATAACTAAGATGAAGGGTGGAGATAATGATATGCAACCATGGTTGATGATAATGAGATGAGGATAATGCAGCTAGATGCAAAATGCAATGGAGTTAAAGGCACACTTGGGAGCTATGATGGAATTCCTGTAGAGTAAGATTACTAAAGCTTGAGTGGTGATCAAATGGGTGTGAGAACCTTGCTTTTATAGGCTTAGGAGAGGCCAAGTCCAAGTGTTAATAGATCCATGACTGGAAGAATTTGTCTGTGACATGTACGGTTGAGATGGAGTTGCTTGAGATGAGGGAGATAATCATGGGAAATCTTCCTACTACTGTTACAAGGTAGAGGAATATGTGGATCCATAAGTCACATGTCATTGTGCTCACAAAAGCCTGTGAGTTAAGAGTGGAAGACTATGAACAGATTGTGGAAGAAGGACTCTTGATCTATTGGAATGTGAGATAAACTAGGATTTGAAAGACAAGTGTCTCAGACTATGGAGATGATTGAGAAATGATAGGACATATGTGGAAAAGAAATAGGGATGATTAGAGGATAAATAGGACATGTGGGGGAGGGTAATTAGCTAATTAAATATTAAAAATATTTAATTATGTGTGCAACATGGTGAGGTAGAAGGTGATGTGGATTTATGAAATTAGGACTTTGGAATAGAGGAATAGATGCTTAATTAAATAATTTAGGATTATTTAATTAAATGAGACATTAGAGGAATTAGGGTATTTAATTAAATAAATTTATTTTTATTTAATTTTTGAAAGATTAAGATGAATATGAATCAGATAAATAAATTAGGATATTTATTTATTGATAGAAGAATAGGAATAAAATAAATATTAAAATATTTATTTAATTCGACTCGAGCCATTTTTAGGTGTATACATTTTGCCCCTCTTTGAGACAGTGTGTTTTATCATGTTGTTTCAAAGAATAAATACTTTCTGACTATGATACATGCCCCAATTTGCCCCTGGTACAAGTTTAATGATGATAGGATGCCCCCTCGGGAGATTGGTCAGGTTGGATGATGTTGGCAAAGGGTGGATGAACAATCTCATGACATGTAAGATTTAATGACATAATCTGCGGGTAAAAGGTTTGGGCAATGGAGAATGGAAAATGGATGAAAAACATGCCCCACACTCATAGGGTTAAACACCTCCAATTAGGGCTTACTTGGCTATGAATAGGGATGTGGGGTCACAATCCTAGTCATTTTCACACTTGCCTTTTGTGGAGAGGTTATAGAAGCTCTAGTGTGGTAGCAACACAAAGTAGGCAGCAGAGATGGTTCAAATTCCAATAGCGAGTAACCAATTTGAGAGGATCCGATGATTCAGGTGGCCAACAAATTATGGACCACCAGGCAATGATTTTTTTAGTGTCTAATATTCACCAATTGGCTAATAGTTGAAATTGGGAATTTAAAATTTGGCTAATAGTACAAGCTGTAATGTAAAGTGAATCTCCACATTTTTACAAAATTTTATTTTAGTCCTAGCTAAATCGCCAGAAAATTTATTTTATTAAACTTTTAAACTCAAAGATTCGCCACAATATTCGATACCTGATTAGATTAGATTCGCCTAAATTTTATAAGTTATAGTAGAAAATGAAATTAATTAGCCAATAATATTATATAATTATTGGTTACTTTAGGGCCATATTGCCAACTTTTAATCACCAACATTGATTTTATTTACAATCTAATGATTGGGGTTGTATTCCATGGGTTAAGATGTACCCACTGAGATCCAATGCCCATTGAGCCAAAAATTGTATTTGGGCCATTGATCTCAATTTATAATCAAATGGATGGGGTTAAATTATGTGGGCCATATTGTACCCACGGAGCTCCAATGCCCATGGGGCCCGAAATTACATTTAAGCCATTGATCTCCATTGAGATCAATGGCCTAAATGTAATTTCGGGCCCCATGGGCATTGGAGCTTCATGGGTACATTTTGGACCATGGAATAGAATCCAGACTGTTAGATTATAAATAAAATCAAGGGTGGTGAAAAATAATTTAGGACCAATTTAAAATATTCAATGTTTGATTTAAAATATTAAGGAATTATAGACATGAACACTACACCTTAAACTAGTCAATCACTGCCACCCTCATGCACTTACTTTTCCATAGGAATTTAATTTTTTTAAAAAGGAAGGATTCACCATGGTAATCAATGCATTTGCCTATTTTTAGTCAAGATTCGCTAGATTTTCTACAAATTTCTAGTGATTTAAATAAATTTGCCAATAAAATCAATATGGTTTTCAAAAAAAAGGAAAGATTTGCCAATAGAAATTAATATGTTTTCCAAAAAAAAAAAGATTCACTAGGAATTTATATCTTTTTTCAAGGGGGATTTCTTAAAGTTATCACTGCCCCCAGTATTTACCCTTCGAAACTTGGTCGATTTTGCATTTATAGTGGTCAAATCATAGGTTAAAGTAGTCGTTAATGAATGCATTGGTTTAGTAATTTGGTGCAAACAAGCCAAGAATCAGCGCATATGTTCCGATTCGGCACATCTGAGTCAAGAATTGACACATATGTGCTATTTTTGCAAATGATAGGTAGAGTTGTGCAAACAAATAGGGTTTTGGCATATTTAGGTCTTTAGATGCATGTAATCAGCAGTCACGCACATAGATGATAAAGCTGCGCAAGTAGAGTAAAAATGCACAAGTGATTAGGGTTTTGGCGCATTTGATAAGAAGCTGCACATTCACGATAAGGCAGTACAAATGATGCCTAAAACTATGCATTTTCCTGAAATAGCACAAAAGATAGGGGATTCAACACATTTGATACAAAGTGGCACATCTGGTAAACAAAGTTGCGCATTTGATAAGATTGGTAAAATATTTAGCTGGTTTGATAAGGTTGGCATCATGATCGATGTTGGCCAACTGATAAGTTATCTTCGAGATTGATAAAATCTCAGAAGAGATGATAGGATAGGTTTCTTGATAGGATAGCTAAGTAGTTTGATTGATTGGATAGATATGCAGCTTAGTTTGTTGTGCTTTTTAATGCGTTATTGTTATCGATTGCAGGAGATCCTAGATCATGTTCTGATGTTGCAGAAGAGGTTCCCAGTTACTACTTGATAGATATTTATCATTTGGTGCTTGGATCCACTGGTTTATGGTATGTTTTCTTCATGCCCGAGATGTGGGTGAATCTTAGATTGCCGACTACCTTGGGTGAGAGATACCACAGTGAGACAGGCACATTTCACTTACCCATAGGAGAGATGATGGTGACCTTGAAACATGTTCATCAGATTCTACAGATTCTAATTCAGGGTGAGTTGGTGGAGTACGAGTCTATGACTAGAGCGGGATTGGCTAAGTGTAGATGAGTGTTTGATGACCCAAACTTAGAGGGTACAGAGATTAGCTGGGCTAATATAGCAGAGTACTATGAGCCCCTGCCAACTATATTAGCAGGATTGATCAGAGGAGTTGTCTGCCTTGATAGGAGATCCCGTGGCTTCTAGGTTGGATGGGGGCAGACACTAGAGCAGATGGTATAGGAGGGGATACAGTTCACCTGGGGTCTATGCATATTGGCTCACTTGTACCACGATTTACACCAGTTTGTATATTATGGAGCTGCGAGTCTATCTGTCGGTGTTTTGCTTCTTCAGATTTGGGCATGGCTTCATATAGCGGTGACTCGGCCTATTGGTATGGGAGTGAGGGGATATGATAGGCCCTAGTTGTATAGGTTTTAGGAGATGCTTTCCTAGCCCAAGCTAGGAAAGATGGAGTACTGGCGTCACACATTGGATAATGTGGATGAGGTTGTATGGCAGCCATACCTATATGGTGAGGTGTAGGATGAGGATGCAGTAGAGTTACCCAATTGTTTGTAGACTTGATGGTTGATATGGAGGACTCCCTATATATTAGAGCACCACATTGTTACTTGTGTTCTCTGATAGTTTGGCAGGATTTAGGGGATGCCCCAGGGTACTACTATATTTTCTCAGACACAAAAGGACAGTCCATTGTGGGGTTCGATGGCATCCTATGAGACAGAGAGGACAAATTTTCTGTAGATTCCATATCAAGCATGGGATCTGAGGTGATAGATAGTAGACGTAGGTATGACATCAGACTTTGAGGTACACTTTACCATGCATCCTATGCCAAGATACTCTAGACCTAGAGAGTAGACCCCAAGACTAGAGGATGACGATGATACCCCTAAACAGAGGAGGGGATGATGGTGAGGGGGGAGGGGAGGTCGAGGTGGAAGGGGAGGAGGAGATGATTGTGGTGGGGTGGTGGAGGTGATGGTGGCAGGGGTGGTAGAGTGATGGAGGAGATGATGGGGATGATGGTGGGTAGAGGAGGGTGCCCCAGATGTAGGCACATGCACAGATATAGGCATAGGTGCAGCCATAGGTGCAAGCATAGGGACAGGTGTAGGGTGGATAGGGTGATGGGGACATGACAACACTACGAGCCTAGGTGGCTTAGCTATAGGCTCAGGTTACACATTTACAGGGGCATGATGATGGTCAGATGGTAGCTTTACAAGCCCAGGTAGCTCAGTTACAGGGGCAGGTGACACAACTATAGGGGGATGTCTAAACTACCATTTTAGAGCGTGATACAATGATTCAGAGATATACCAGGGCAGAGACCCTACTTCAATAGGTGCAGCAGACCACAGCTTAGGGTCTCTTATATTGGAGGTACCCTATATGAGTACCCTGTGCCACCAGAGCACAGGGTGAGTAGCTTCAACCCTAACGCATGCAGTAGGACGAAGCGAACATAGACAGATAGTGTAGGGATGATGAGGCTAGCCACTTCCTCATGGGCCACTAGGGACAAGTCCGATAGGTCCTCAGCCTCCTCCTTAGTAGCCTTAGGATCTAGCACCTTCCAGAGCTAGTTCCACACAAACAACTTTTTCGAGACATGTATCTTGTGTTGAGCATTTATTGTTTGTATATACCAGTTTTGATTGGTTGAGATAGATACTTTATGACATCATTGTATACTTGGACATTATTATTATTTTGATTTATGATGATGATCTACATGAGTTCCACATACTACATGCATGTTTTCCTATGGATGGATGTTATTTATATGTGATGGATGTTATCTATTATGCTTATACTATGATGATTCTAATATGTTGATGCTATGATGCTTATGACACTAATGATATGATGTTTTTATGATGTTACATGCTGACTGCTATCTATGTGCTAATGATATGTACAATGGTCCTATATGCTTATAGTTTATGATGAGCTGATGCATATGTTGATGAGTTTTTCATGCCCTACATGATGTGTAATTTTCTATGTATGATGATGTAATATGTAAATGGTATGACAAATGATATACATGTTTTTTTGAGTTTTTGTGATGTTAAATGTTATGCAATCTATGTGGATAAATGACATAACTATCATGATCTAAATGTTTAAGACAAATAATGCACCTAAATGATAATGAACTAATGATGGACAAACTTAGAATATGGAAAATGAAAAATGATGTATTTTGGTATGCCAAGTATAGTCAATCATAAATGAACAACACTTAGAAGAATTTAGAAAAAAGGTTTGGACAAATGGAATTGTGGGTCTTATGACACTTAGATAAATGGCATGCAAGGAATGCTTATAAATGAAATGAAATGCAAACCTAATATGTATGAATAAGGCTTTGTCATCTTGTTTACAAGTATTTGAAGTACTTTATTTCATCACTGAGCTTTTAAAATGTTGTAAGAAAATACAAGCATCTAGGTATAATTAAACCGTGATGACTTGAGTATCTCTTACATGGATTTTCATTTAGCAAGTTAATACAAGAATCTAGTCAAAATTGAATCTAAATGACCTGAATATTTCTTTCATGTATCAATAGACAAGGATTTCACTCTTTCATGCTTAGACTCATAATGTCTTCAATGATCTTTTGCCAATCATGTCGTTAGACAAAGTTGTCACATTACTAAAGATTGATCCACAAATAGCAAACAAATGAAAATAATCATGCCCCCTGTTACAAGTATGGGCCTAACTGGTGTTGTCATTGATGTCAACATACTCATGTTGCATTGATGTCAAGGATTGGATGAGTTGTATGTTGAGGATATTGATAAAATTAGTCCTATCAGAAATAGAGAAGAACAGTGAAGACAGTGAAGTGAAGATCCCAACTAAGATGAAGATCAGAGGATGCGCATCAAAGGGTTTGTAGATATGTGTCTAAAGGTGATCCAGTAAAGATTTGAGAGGTCCGCATGAAGATTTGAAGAAGTTACAGCCATATGAGTAAAACCAGTTCTGGAAAATGTTCAGAAGTAACAGAGTGACACAAATCAGTCCGATGAGATCTAGAAATACAATATCTTGTTCTACGGATTTGGTGGAGTGTTTAGGAAGTCAATGTGAATTGAAACCTTAATTGGTTCGTGGTCTCAAGGTCTGCAAGCATCTATTCCAATATGACAGTGATGACAGACTGTGTTCTTGAGGCTCCAGATGAAGAAGAAAATGATTTCAGTAAGCAGAAGTAGTGTGGATGTTCTTGGTGTTTCAGGCAAGCTTGTGGGGGTCTCTGAATTGTGTCTAGTTCATGTTGATGGTCCGCATTGAAGATTGAGCTCGTAATTGAAGAATTACTTTTGGATGATGATGTACTGCCTAAACTTGGCCAACTGGATGATTTACACATCTTGCGGATGATCTTGAAGATGTTCTATGAAGGATGGCATGTTCCTCAAGAAGATTTAAGTCCCAGATATATGTAGCCGATAGTGTAGTGATTCGCATGAAGTCTTTTGTAATAAATCAATTTGTATTTGTGTATTTGCTCTATAAAGTTTGCCGACTTTGATGATTATCCCAAAGTTGATGTCTTCTATAAATAAGAGTTGTGAAGTCATTTCAAATGTATCTTGGTGGAGATGAGAGTGTGGTAGAGAGGAGAAGAGCGAAAGGCAGAGCAGAAGTGTTGAGCTTAAATGGAACTGACTCAAGCATGGTGAAGTGTTGGTCATGATGTTAGTCACAAACAAACATAGAATAAAAGTACACATTAACATTTATTCATCTTGAAAGATACCATGAATTCAAAGAATTCAGGATTCCAAGTCTCCGGTGATTAGGTCTTAATCGTTTGAAGTTACTTAGAGGTTAATGTGAGTTGCTATTTCCATTTTGGGGCCTTACATGGAAATTTATCATCATCATGACATTCCTGTAGAAATTCTTTACAGAGAAGTCATATTATGCACTTATTTGATGAGAAGATGTGGAAATACCTCAATCTTTGCATGATATTTTCAATTGTGCATGCTTCGTATTCAAATATGCTAAATATTTATGATTATCTATGAGATGTTTGCATATTTGTGTTATTTGCTTAAGATCATCACTTATTTGCAATTATGGATATGAAATGCTTTGAAATTTAAAAAAACTAAAAGGAATACTTCAATTTAAGGTTGAACCTTTAGCTATTGATCCACATACATACTTGATACTGTCATGAGGAGAAGAAATCAAACCATATGTTCACCAGGATATTCCACAGCTAGATACAGTTGATGCAAACTTCAGAGGATGATAAATGAAAACAATACATGCAACATGATGAGCACTCCAAGGGACGCAGCAAATCAAAGCACATATCCAAAATTCAGACACAGATTACTCAAGATTTACTAAGATTTGTAATCGAAATGCTCTTCTTCTTCATTAAGTATGCAAAAGACATGTACATATACAATAGCTTTGAAATGAGCCCTGAATACTTCAGCAAATAGATTTCAATTAAGTTTCAAATGTTTTCAATAAAGCATTCCACCACCTTTTATAGAATAAGGTGAGGTATCTGTTACAAAAAGATCTACAATCTTGATTTATCAATACAAATCTATGGTCATGATTCACTTGACTTTGTCAACCTTTACAAAATGGCACAAGTTGCCAGCTGGCAACTATCTACATTACTTATGCTATTATTCCTTTCATGATGTGTCTTCATCATGCTCCTCAGCTGATTCATGCGGGTCATCATCATGTGTGTCGCTTCCTGAACTTTCGATATCCTGATGATGTTGATGCTGCATATGGGGCTGCATACTACTGCGGACCTGCTCATATGAATGCACAACTTGATCTATCCCTCCGCCATCTTGAGTTTTTGCTTTGATGATGGCGTGCTTATGTGCTTCATACTTATCTCTACTGTTATCCAGCTTATTTTTCCTGTCCTGCAGTGTTTCCTTATATTTCTCCATCTGGACCTTGATCCTCATTATTTTATCTATCAGTTCTTCTGTCAAGTGGACAGGTGAACCATCTGTTTCTAATTGGAAATTGCTATGTACAGCTTTGATGGCAGACTCTTCATCTTGATTTTCTATTTTTCCTTCCACCTTGCCTTCCGGTGTTTCCAATATCATTGCCTCTTCAGCCATTAAATCTCATAGCCTCATGTTGATATCTCTCAGCTTATTATTGCATCTTTTGAGGACCCCGCATTCGAACTGAATGTCCTTGTACCAGATATCTATCAATAATGCGGTATTACTATTTAGCACCTGCTTACTGATAAGCAGTTGAGGATTTATCCCCTTTATTTCCCCTAAAAGGCTCAGGACTCTCTCCAGTTTGTAAGACCTCTTCCCGGTCTGCATCTGCAATTTATCTACCTTAGTCTTGGAATCACTCAAAATGCTCCACCTCTTCAGAGAGGCTTTCATTATTTCTACAGCATCATCCAATGCGGATGACATCCATTTCCTTATTACGGACGTCTCATGCTTCATGAGGTCCAATTTATTTACCTTCTCCTGAGAAATGGCAGTCAATGGGACTGCAGGCTTAGTCGTGGTATCATCAGGATTGGTCAGTCCTTTGATATAGGCATGCAATTGAGCAATGTGCTCTTTATGTTGCTTATTCTTCTCCTTCTCTCTTTTCACCTTTTGAATTAGAGAGTCAATAATATCTTTGCCCTCCTGACCTTCTTGGTCCTCATTGGCAAAGCCCAAATCTACTGTGCTGATTTGAAATTCATCAACAATGATTTTACATTTTTCTTTCTCCACCGCAGGTATGGCAATTTGGGCGGTCCTTCTCTCGGTTGCCGGATCTCTTTTGATGGTGGAAGTCATCCTGGCCTTCCTCTTGGGTTTCATTATGTCCGCAGAGAACAAGGTGGAGACATCAAATTCTTGAATTTCAAGTTCTTCCTCAATATTTACTTCTTTTGCTAACCATGGAGGTACCTGATCATGTTTCTCAGCATCATCATGATGTTCACCCATATCTCCCATTTCTATCAATAGATGTTGTGGAGATGGTGACTTTTCCTTTTCTTCTTCTTGATGCTCACTTTGTTGTTGATCTTGCAGTACCTCCTCCTATTGAGGAATTTCCTTCTCTGGAGGAGCATCTTCTTGGTGTGGGGAACCTTGTGGTGCATCTATATGCTGATCATGATGATCATGATCTTCCTCTGTCATTACTTCATCTGTTCCCAATTCTTCCCCTTGTTACTTATCCACTGCACCAGATACTGGGGATTCTGCATGAAGTGCTGGCATTTGTTCTACAGCTATTACTTCTTCTGAGCCTGCACTTCAACTTCTTGTACTTTGGCAACTGGATCCTCTAGTGCTTCCTTCTTCTCATCAGCCTTTGCTTCCTGAACCTCTACTATAGCAGGTTCCTCCGATGTATCATGTGGGCTTTGTTGGCCTAACTCAAGAGCATGGCCCTCTGACTCTGCCATCTCTATCTCTTCTGTTCGGTGGCCTTTATCAGGTGATCCTGCTAGCTGTTCAGGACTTGCATCCTGTTTCTCTGTCAGGTCCACCACTACAGGACTTGTCACCTCTATGATTAATGCTTCTAGCCCTATCTCTTGAGCTACCTGCTCTGGGCTCTTTTCTTGCTCTTCTTCTACTTGTTTCATCTCCTCAAGTACAGTTTGAACTGGTGGAGGCTTGTGAGGAGTCATACTTATATCAGCAGCAAGTGTTTCCATCTTCTGTGCAGCCACATCCTGCACTACCTCATCGTCAGATAGATTTATTGTCTCATCAAGCGAGACATGTCCTTCTGCTTGTGTCTGAGAGCTTTCTTTCATTTGTTCTTTTGCAAGTTCAGTTTTGAACTTGACGATGGTAGGAAGTGGAACATTATGCTGAAGTTCCTTTGGTGCTTCACTACCTGCCCCTTGTAATAGTGTAGGGGGTTTCACTTATTCACCTCTCATGGAAGTTCTTTATTTCTTAGGTGTGGTGGACACCAGCACCTGTGGAGCTCTCCTCTTTCTCTTTATTACTAAGGGAGCCTCTTCCTCTTCAAGCTCCTCCTCCATGAGGATATCCTCTGTATCACGTTTCCCTGAGGATTGACCCACTTCTAGGGTCTTAGTTATTCCAGCCTCTACTGTCTTACTCTTCTTGAGCTTTTCTTTCTTTGGAGGGGATTCTGACCCTGATCCTGATCCTGATCCTGATCCGGCTGCTTCCTCAGCTGTAAATACTGCCGTGTCAATTATAACCCCTTTGGGTTGTTTATCCACTTTCTTGCCCCTTGGGGGTATTTTGCTCTGTTGTTGTGGTGGAGGTAACTTGTCTCCCTTAATCTTCCTCTTCTCAAGCAGGAAGTCATCATATACCTCCCCAGGAATATCTTGTCCCTTCTTTTTGTTGTCCACCGTAATGGGGAATCTAGGATTATTGCTAGCTTTAGGATCAGGAGGTGTGTTGAAATTATTTGGAGGTAAGGATGATGTCAATGGACCAGTAGGTCTATTGGCATTACTCCTCAAGTTATAACTATGCTTACCAGGATATTGCTGCTAATATGCATGTACCTCCTCATGTTCTCTTGCAGGTTCATTTTCATCCTCAAAGGGGAAAACATAATTTGTTTCAAAGGTCAAGGCAGATTCCTCACATACCTGGTTATAACTTTGATGAGGTTGATTAATGTAGGTTTCCAGCACAAAAGTTGAGTCATATCCACAAGGAACAATCTCATTGCCCTCTGCATGAGGTGCATTTCCAGAAGTATTAGACACTTCAGTCTGAAAGATGTTGGCAGCAATTCTAAATTGTGGACAATCTAATTCTGCATGTGCATTGGTATTGTGTATCCTACACCAATTAGTAAGGGCTTCCTCAGCAAGATTCACTCTAGTAGTCTGTTTGGCTTCACTAGGAGGCTGATTGTCTAGGGGTGATGGTAATGAGCCGTTATTGGGCCTAGAGTTCCATATTCTGGGTTGTCTCTAAGGATTATTGTTGCTTCCACCATTATTGTTGAAATTATTGGTGTTATATCCTCTGTCAGGATAATTTGGTCTGTCATTGGAATAATTTCTATTTTGACTTAACGAGGAATAAAACCCTTGATTTCTCAAATGTGTCACCTCTGTGGTGAGTTTTCTCAATTGAGCAGAAATTTCTTTGATTTCCTCCTTTTCTTCCTGAGCTTTGGCTACCACGTTTTCAGTCTGAGGCTTGAAGAAAGAGTATCCATGGTTATTGTTGGATAGATTAGTACCCTAAGGTGTCTGAGCATGTGCAGGATATTGTAGCAGTTGGCCACTTCCATTAGGAGGGGGCATGATGCTCAGTGGAGGTACTTGCAAAGGTGCAGGCATGACTGCTGGGGGTATCAATGCTCCATTAGGATATTGTGCAGGATATTGTGGAGAATATGTTGCAGGATATGATGCAGGATATTGTGACTGTATGCCAGGCAAGGTAGGGAATACTATATTTGGAGTAGGAGCAGGTATCAACTGCTGATTCACTTTGATAGCTTCTTGAAAAGCTCCTGTCAATGTAGTGATCTTAGGATGTGTTCTCCTGATGAACATGGAAGTTAATGGATCTAGGGCTGAATAATAGATACTCCTGGCAGAGGCATCAGATACTACATATGGGGCAACTAACTTGGACAACATTTTCTGGAACCTAGCATTGAAATTAGTAATAGGCTCATTCTCAAATCTTTTGATTGTAGCAAACATATGGTAATTCATAGATGGATCAATAGGGACCTTGAACCTGTCAAGAAAGGCTTTCTCTAAGATAGCCCATGAACCAACAGAGGCTTGGCCAAGACTAATGAACCAATTATAAGCCTCTTCCCCTAAGGAAAAAGGAAATAACCTGCACACCACATCTTGATGTTCCATTCTGGCTCTGCAGCAAGCTTCCTTAAATGTCCTCATATGATCATCAGCATCTTGATAAGGATGATATTTTGGACAAAGTTTGTCTGGATTCTTTGGTAACTCATGATATGCAGTAAAGGTCAAAGGTGACTCTGCTGTAAAGAAAGACATTGCAACCAGAGGAGGTTGAGCTAGTGGTGCAGCTAGCTGGGGCTGAACT
This sequence comes from Cunninghamia lanceolata, assembly GCA_027924645.1. Taxonomy (NCBI): domain Eukaryota; kingdom Viridiplantae; phylum Streptophyta; class Pinopsida; order Cupressales; family Cupressaceae; genus Cunninghamia; species Cunninghamia lanceolata. The sequence goes on along the minus strand of BSBN01000938.1, from coordinate 763,735 downwards.
AAAGGCACACCCTGAGACTAAAATGGAGGTGTCACAGATATCCCAGAAGGTATTTGTAAACCAACAGGAGTTACAAGGGGAGGTTCTAGCGAAGTTCTTGGCGCACTAGACTCTAGAGTATGATGAATGTCTATAGTCCTAGGTCTGAAACCTCTAACAGGCAATTCTTCAAAAATTCCACTAGGTCTAGACCTGGTATTTATCCTGTGAGCCAGGACTTCTCAATTTTGAGGCAATTTGGCTAAAAATTTGCAAATATTGGCTGAATTTCACCAAATGAGGTGATATTTGCAGTCAGATGGTTGATCAGACTGGATATTTACGAAATATTTGCAAAGATACTACAAATATGATAGGATATTTGGGGTATCTTGACCCGTAGCACGAGCTCTCAAGTTTCTAAGACCTAAATCCTTCAAAGCTTGAATAAATTTACGTATCTTTAGCCAATATTAGTGAATTCATAATGATCTACTATAAAGCTTGCAATATTTATGTGAGATCTGGATATCTTTACACAGAATGCACATATTCGAGCCTTTTACAGTAAATATTTACGTAATATTTGAAATTCACCAACGATCAGAGGTTACCTTTCTCTCTGCATCATCAAACCTGAAAATAATGATGATGAGTGTGGTCTTCCGGAGCCGGCCCTCCTTCTAGCGCCAATTTATGTTGGTCATGATGTTAGTCACAAACAAACATAGAATAAAAGTACACATTAACCTTTATTCATCTTGAAAGATACTATGAATTCAAAGAATTTAGGATTCCAAGTCTCCGGTGATTAGGTCTTAATCGTCTGAAGTTACTCAGAGGTTAATGTGAGTTGCTGTTTCCATTTTGGGGCCTTACGTGGAAATTTATCATCATCATGACATTCTTGTAGAAATTCTTTAGAGAGAAGTCATATTATGCACTTATTTGATGAGAAGATGTGGAAATATCTCAATCTTTGCATGATATTTTCAATTGTGCATGCTTCGTATTCAAATATGCTAAATATTTATGATTATCTACGAGATGTCTGCATATTTGTGTTATTTGCTTAAGATCATCAATTATTTGCAATTATGGAGATGAAATGCTCTGAAATTTTAAAAAACTAAAAGGAATACTTCAATTTAAGGTTGAACCTTTAGCTATTGATCCACATACATACTTGATACTGTCATGAGGAGAAGAAATCAAACCATATGTTCACTAGGATATTCCACAGCTAGATACAGTTGATGCAAACTTCAGAGGATGATGAATGAAAACAATACATGCAACATGATGAGCACTCTAAGGGACGTAGCAAATCAAAGCACATATCCAGAATTCAGACATAGATTACTCAAGATTTACTAAGATTTGTAATCGAAATACTCTTCTTCTTCATTAAGTATGCAAAAGACATGTACATATACAATAGCTTTGAAATGAGCCCTGAATACTTCAGCAAATAGATTTCAATTAAGTTTCAAATGTTTTCAATAAAGCATTCCACCACCTTTTATAGAATAAGGTGAGGTATCCATTACAAAAAGATCTACAATCTTGATTTATCAATACAAATCTATGGTCATGATTCACTTGACTTTGTCAACCTTTACAAAATGGCACAAGTTGCCAGCTGCCAACTATCTACATTACTTATGCTATTATCCCTTTCATGATGTGTCTTCATCATGCTCCTCAGCTGATTCATGGGGGTCATCATCATGTGCGTCGCTTCCTGAACTTTCGCTATCCTGATGATGATGATGCTGCGTATGGGGCTGCATACTATTGCGGACCTACTCATATGAATGCACAACTTGATCTATCCCTCCGCCATCTTGAGTTTTTGCTTTGATGATGGCGTGCTTATGTGCTTCATACTTATCTCTGCTGTTATCCAGCTTATTTTTCCTGTCCTGCAGTGTTTCCTTATATTTCTCCATCTGGACCTTGATCCTCATTATTTTATCTATCAGTTCTTCTGTCAAGTGGACAGGTGGACCATCTATTTCTAATTGGAAATTGCTATGTATAGCTTTGATGGCAGACTCTTCATCTTGATTTTCTATTTTTCCTTCCACCTTGCCTTCCAGTGTTTCCAATATCATTGCCTCTTCAGCCATTAAATCTCGTAGCCTCATGCTGATATCTCTCAGCTTATTATTGCATCTTTTGAGGACCCCACATTCGAACTGAATGTCCTTGTACCAGATATCTATCAATAATGCGGTATTACTATTTAGCACCTGCTTACTGATAAGCAGTTGAGGATTTATCCCCTTTATTTCCCCTAAAAGGCTCAGGGCTCTCTCTAGTTTGTAAGACCTCTTCCCGGTTTGCATCTGCAATTTATCTACCTTAGTCTTGGAATCACTCAAAATGCTCCACCTCTTCAGAGAGGCTTTCATTATTTCTACAGCATCATCCAATGCAGATGACATCCATTTCCTTATTACGGACGCCTCATGCTTCATGAGGTCCAATTTATTTACCTCCTCCTGAGAAATGGCAGTCAATGGGTTGGTCAGTCCTTTGATATAGGCATGCAACTGAGCAATGTGCTCTTTATGTTGCTTATTCTTCTCCTTCTCTCTTTTCACCTTTTGAATTAGAGAGTCAATAATATCTTTTCCCTCCTGACCTTCTTGGTCCTCATTGGCAAAGCCCAAATCTACTGTATTGATTTGAAATTCATCAACAGTGATTTTACCTTTTTCTTTCTCCACTGTAGGTATGGCAATTTGGGCGGTCCTTCTCCTGGTTGCCGGATCTCTTTTGATGGCCGAAGTCATTCTGGCCTTCCTTTTGGGTTTCATTATGTCTACGGAGAACAAGGTGGAGACATCGAATTCTTGAATTTCAAGTTCTTCCTCAATATTTACTTCTTTTGCTAACCATGGAGGTACCTGAACATGTTTCTCAGCATCATCATGATGTTCACCCATATCTCCCATTTCTATCAACAAATGTTGTGGAGATGGTGACTTTTCCTTTTCTTCTTCTTGATGCTCACTTTGTTGTTGATCTTGTGGCACCTCCTCCTGTTGAGGAATTTCCTTCTCTGGAGGAGCATCTTCTTGGTGTGGGGAACCTTGTGGCGCATCTATATGCTGATCATGATGATCATGATCTTCCTCTGTCATTACTTCATCTATTCCCAATTCTTCCCCTTGTTGCTTATCCACTGCACCAGATACTGGGGATTCTGCATGAAATACTAGCATTTGTTCTACAGCTATTACTTCTTCCGAGCCTGCACTATCAACTTCTTGTACTTTGGCAGCTGGATCCTCTAGTGCTTCCTTCTTCTCATCAGCCTTTGCTTCCTGAACCTCTACTATAGCAGGTTCCTCCGATGTATCATGTGGGCTTTGTTGGCCTAACTCAAGAGCATGGCCCTCTGACTCTGCCATCTCTGTCTCTTCTGTTGGGTGGCCTTTATCAGGTGATCCTACTGGCTGTTCAGGACTTGCATCCTGTTTCTCTGTCAGGTCCACCACTACAGGACTTATCACCTCTATGATTAATGCTTCTAGCCCTATCTCTTGAGCTACCTGCTCTGGGCTCTTTTCTTGCTCTTCTTCTACTTGTTTCATCTCCTCAAGCACAATTTGAACTGGTGGAGGCTTGTGAGGAGTCATACTTATATCAGCAGCAAGTGTTTCCATCTTCTGTGCAGCCACATCCTGCACTACCTCATCGTCAGATAGATTTATTGTCTCATCAAGCGAGACATGTCCTTCTACTTGTGTCTGAGAGCTTTCTTTCATTTGTTCTTCTGCAAGTTTAGTTTTGAACTTGACGATGGTAGGAAGTGGAACATTATGCTAAAGTTCCTTTGGTGCTTCACTACCTGCCCCTTGTAATAGTGTAGGGGGTTCACTTATTCCACCTCTCATGGAAGTTCTTTGTTTCTTAGGTGTGGTGGACACCAGCACCTGTGGAGCTCTCCTCTTTCTCTTTATTACTAACGGAGCCTCTTCCTCTTCAAGCTCCTCCTCCATGAGGATATCCTCTGTATCACGTTTCCCTAAGGATTGACCCACTTCTAGGGTCTCAGTTATTCCAGCCTCTGTTGTCTTACTCTTCTTTGGCTTTTCTTTCTTTGGAGTGGATTCTGACTCTGATCCTGATCCTGATCCTGATCCGGCCGCCTCCTCAGCTGTAAATACTGCCCTGTCAATTATAACCCCTTTGGGTTGTTTATCCATTTTCTTGCCCCTTGGGGGTCTTTTGCTCTGTTGTTGTGGTGGAGGTAACTTGTCTCCCTTAGTCTTCCTCTTCTCAAGCAGGAAGTCATCATATACCTCCCTAGGAATATCTTGTCCCTTCTTTTTGTTGTCCACCGTAATGGCAACACCTTTCTTTTTCAATGCCTCCACCTGATCGTCAACCCAAGCTTGAGTTAGTTGTATGGTCCTAGCAATGAATGGGTCCAAAGATATATCTTCCTGCATGGTGAGGTCAGGTGCAGAGATAGTGTCATTATATATCTTCTTTTGTTCATACTCATCTGCCATTATCCTACCATCATCCTTCTTCAATTGTTGGGGAAGGGAGATGCAATCAAATGTTCTAACTTGGTTCAGAGTCAACCTCTGATACCTTCTTCTCCTAGCTTCTGCCTCATCTTCGCAGTCAGCCCAAAAATCTTCTAGGTGCCTCTGATGAATAGGCTTTCCTAGTATCTTCTGTATCCTGCCGTAAGGATCATATGGTCTTGTTATTGGGAAAGGCTGCAGATTCATTTTATTCAGGGTGACCATCACCTTCTTTATATTGTTAGAATCAGGGCACATATAGTTGCCAATGCTGACTGGGAACAAAATTGGTGGCAACTTCTTGGCGTCCTTGTACATTTTTATCATCACGGAGCCCTGCCTGATAAATTCCATTAATATTACTACATCTGTAGGATACCTCGGCAGCATGAGGGGATGTTCCTGAAAACCTTCAACCCTTATGTAAGAAAAGGTTGCAAACTGGATATACCAGGCTCCATGCCTGTAAACCACTTCTTGAACTTCCATGCTCAATCTTTTTGTTCTGTCCTCTTCCATGGTCCTTACCAGATGCATAGAGAATGCATCATTGACTAGTTTGTAATCTTTGAGGTAGTTGGTTCTCTACAGCTGGGGATGATGATCCCAGATATATGCAGCATTTGTGCCTGTGAGCTTTCCATCTGTAACTAAGGCATCAAAAGTGCCTTTATAAGCACAAGAGTAAAAAATGTAAGATGTCATGTAAAATACACAATTTGAACCTCCCAGGTTCATCAGCTGCTCATGCAGAGCATCACTTATTATTTGGCCCCACAGTGGCTTGATGTCTGAATACAGACACATCATGATTATCCCATACATCCAATCTCTGAAACTACTAGCATCAGGCTGGCCTGTTACCCTGTTTAGGAGTGCAATCATGTATTGGTACTCCTCACTGAAATCATACTTGAACATGTGCACAGGAAGTTTGGCTGCTGCAGGATATGTGTTGTTCTCAGCCCGCCATTGATACATGTTCTTCCTGGCTGATTTCTTGTTGGCCTCATACTCTTTTCCTGACTTCTTGAGGTCTACGCTCTTAACTTTACTGCCCAGTGGCAGTCCAAATGTTTGGGAGAGACCCTTGATGGAGAGGTCTGCATATATCCTCCCATGCTTTACCACTTGCCTCGTCTGAGCATTATAATTCTGGGCACATTCTATAACCAGCTCCGGGGATTCCATAGAATATGGGAAACTGGTAGCGTTCCACATTCCTGACACAAATACTACGTCTAGCACAGGACTCTTGTCATGCCCATCATTAAGTTTAGCTGACTAGGCCTCCAGATTGGTGCTCCCCTGATGGGTGTCTGTAATTGCTCCATACTTGAACAGGACCCCCCTCTGAGAAGAGAACATAGGCCTACTGAATTCCTCTTGACACTTAACGTACCGCTTGTCAGCCATGAGTACCTGTAATTAACAAAATCCTATCTCACAATGGATATACACACATACATATTGCAATTAACTTCATAAATCACTAAGCCTACTGTATCTGTTCGGCATTGTTTAATCATATGGATGCATAAACCAGAACTTGCATCATCATACCTGAACAATAATAACATGATGAGGGTTTCATTTACTTACCTGGTTATGCAAATTTCTCTTTTATACCAGTGGATTGCCAACGACATTCCTAATTCAGCCGATGATCACCTACTCCTTCTATCTGTGAGCTCGAATCGCACAACAGTAGCTGGTATGCGGATATAGAAGTTGGTGCTCTGTAAAACAATTTTATCGCAGGGTAAATGTGAAAATGGCAGTTGAATTACCTTTTATCGTCGCAGTTAGGGTACATTTAGGGCAACTCTGACAAGTTAGATTACATTCCTTGATTATTCGAGTGAAAACACAGGATCTCGCCAAGTGTTTCATTAGGTTCCAGGGTCGGCAGGAACGACCTACCATGTCTATGCGCATTAAATGATAATGGCGGCAACGGGAGCGGGGGGATATCCGTATGACAAGATATCATGAGGGTAAGATGATATTCACAAATATTGGGTCGAGTTTCAATATCATCCTCCTCCCTTTATTGAAATCATTATCGCGACAAGATTCGGGTGACAAAGCACCTTTGTTTATGTTTAGTACATTAGGAGGATATTTTGATGTATCAGGTGATGTTTTTAAAATATGATGATGATGAGACAAACTTACATGTATCTCTTTCGGAATATCAGGATGACATCATCATGATATTCATTCTTTGTATCGGAGAGGTATCATGACGTCATCGTCATATTAGACGAACATGATCATGTTTAGAAAATATCCTGCCGAAATGTGAATGTGATGATGATGTCATCATCATGTTTGTTTCTTCATTTATCTGATTTGGATGACGTCATTAGGATGTTTACTAAGGGTGACATTTCGCGTCATGAGGATATTAAGAAATATCGGGTTACATTTGAAAACATGACGTTCGCGATGCAAAAGACCGCTTGACGGGGAAGATTTACTACCACTTAAAGTTGACGTCCAGATATTTGGACCACATGACATATCGGGGGATGTTTCAAATATGATGATGATGAGATAGACTTACTGAGGTTATAAAATATGATCTTCCTCTTGCAAATATCAGGTTTGACCAAGACTTTGACTGTTCATAACTCTCACATCCTGAGGCATATCAGGGTGATGTAAAAGACAAACCTGCATGAATTTTAATACTCTTTCAAACTATGAGGTCATAGAAATGAAATACAAATTTTGATAAATTGTCCTCATAATGGTGACTTACCTCACCCTGACTCCACATGATGATGCACCTGACTTACTTTTACCAGACCACCAGAGAACAAACAAGCTGAGCCAAAAAGTTGGGTCCCTGTTTTGCCAAGTCAAAATGGGGCGTGTTGTGCAACCACACAACATGAAGATGCTATTCTTCAGTTCAAGTATGTAATATTTATTATTATGTAGACAGTGTGTCTCCTATAGGCAGTGGGCCTCTTGTGAGTAGTGTGCTCAGGCAGTGAGCCCTAATTGGCATGTGCCATTTTGTTCTTATTCTTTTAACAGAGAATACAATCTTGGGTTAGTCACCCTGTGGGTTTTCCCTTAACTGGGTTTTCCATGTTAAAATCTTGGTGTCATATGTGTTAATGTGTTTCTACTCTTGAATTGTTGCATTGTGTTTCCATGATTGATTTATTATTATGCTGCTGAATTACAAGAAGAATTTATGTGATTAATAAAAGAAAATTTTGAGAGAACTGATTCACCCCCCCTCTCAGTTGTCTGTCTTAAAACTAACAATTGGTATCAGAGCCAAGTTCCTCTAAAAGAGCTTAACCACCTGAGGAGATCTAGAATGTCTTCCTATAAGAAGGATAGTCCGAGGTTTGATGGAACCAATTACACTCTTTGGAAAAGCCGCATGGAATGTCACTTGCAATGTATGGGAATGCAATATTGGATCATGGCTTCAAAGAAGGATGTTCCTCCAAAGGATGGTCCAACAAATATAGATGAAATAAAAGATGCTGAAGACAATCTTCAGGCTAAAGAAGCTTTACTAAGTGCCTTATCTGATTCAGAGCTGACAAATGTTATAGATTTAAAAATTGCATATGAGATTTGGGAAAAATTGGAACTTCTGCAGGAAGGAGACAAATATGTTAAATGTGCCAAGCTATAGAGTCTGAAAGGAAGATTAAAAAACTGAAGACGAATGAAGATGAAAATATCACTACATTTATGCCAAAAGTAAATGAGCTTATTTGTGGCATTAGGTGTGTTGGTGGAATCTTGGATGAAGATGAGATTGTTGCCAAAGTTCTCAGATCCCTACCTCCTTCTTACAAATACAAGGTTGCTTCCATTGAAGAATTTAGATCTTTTTCAAATATCACAAGGGATCAATTGGTTGGAAAATTAGCTACATTTGAATTGGCTGAGTTTGGAGATGAACCCCCCAAGACTAGATCTGCATTCAAATCTAGTGCCTCTGTAAAAGGCAAACAAAAGTTTGATCCAGGAGAGAACTCCTCAAATAAACTGTCATGGTATGAAAAAGCAAGAAAAGATCTAGAAGAAGATGAAGCAAAAGCTGCTCAACTTGAATCTCTTATTGCAAAAAGACTACCAAGAGGATCCAGTAAGTATGAAGGAAAATTGCCCTTCAAATGTTTCAACTGCAATAAGATTGGTCATTTTGCCTCAAGGTGTCTGGAAAGATTTTCAAGGGTAAATCCAAACAGATCAAGATTTTAAAAGAAATGTTACTATATTCATGAAGATGATGATGATGAAGGAGTAATAGATGATGAATCAGAGACAGGAAACAAATCCGAAAGTGACTGGGTGTTTATTTCCATCAAGGAAGAAGATCCAATGCCCTTTGAATCTATCAATCATAAAATGATAGAAAGAGCTCTGGCTTCCCAAGTTGAAGAAAAGGATGACTGGATCATTGACAGTGGATGCTCCCACCATATGATAGGTGACAAAAATAAGTTCATAGATTTGGAAAGATATGAAGGAGGAGTGGTAAAATTTGGTGATAATTCTGCTGGCAGAATCAGAGGTAGAGGAACTATTTCTTTTGATGGAAAGAACAAAACTAGTAATGTACTGTATGTTGAAGGTCTGAAGCACAATCTTCTTAGTGTTGGACAGGTGGTGGACAAAGCCTATGATCTTGTTGTGTGGTTACACAACACACCCCATTTTGCATTATCAAAACAGGGACCCAACTTTTGGCTTGGCTTGTGTTGTCTGCTTTCTGGCGGTTTGGTAAAAATAGGTCAGGTGCATCATCATCATGATATTCGATGAGGTTGGTCATCATCATGAGGTCAATTTGTCAAAATTCATATTTTGTTTCTATGACCTCATATTTAGAAAGAGCTTGAAATTCCATGCAGGTTTGCCTTTTACATCACTTGAAAATTCATCCATATGAGGGAGTTATGCACAGTCAAAGTTTTGGTCAAACCTGATATTCGCAAGAAGAGGGTCATATTTTATAAACTCAGTTTTGCTATATGAAGAACATCATCATCATATTTGAAATGCCCCCCGATAATATCCTGAGGTCGAAATATCCGGACGTCAACTTTAAGTCATAGTAAGTTTTCCCCGTCGAGCGGTCTTTTGTATCGCGAAAGGTCATCATCATGATCTTGGTCTATCACCCGATAAAAATCATGCAGTCCCAATATTCGGACGTCAATCTTAAGTGATAGTGTGTTTTACCCGTCAAATGACCTTGGGCACATCGCGAGCATCATGATATTTTAACATCACCCGATATTATAATATCATGCTGATATTATAATATCACCCTACTTAGAAAATCCACCATCTGCATAATTTGCATGCGCACGTCAAAGTCCTGGTGATCATCATCATCCTGATCTTTCAAGGCAGGATCATATTTCATATCCTCCTGATCTCCTTTTGCACAATCATGATGATCACCCTATCTTTCAAAGGGAGGGTGATATTCCATTCCTAAGTCATGTTGTCAAGATCATCATGATCTTGTTTGTCTACCCGATATTTCGTAATGTCCTCCTGCTGAGAAATATAACCTTTTGCAAATATCCTGATGATGTCATCCCGACCTGATAAACGAAGAAGCAAATATCAGGATGACATCACCATCACATTTCTCCTTCGGCAGGATATTTTCCAAAACATGATCCGGTTCGCGAATATGACGATGACGTCATGTTCTAAGTTTATCAAAAGCCCCGGATATCCTGATGATCATCATCATCCTGATCTTTCGAGAGGATTACCTTGGCTGCAAAGGGGTCATATTACATGCACCACCTGATCATCTTCCTTAGGTGACCCGATATTACATTTATCCCCTGATCTTAACGAAACATGACGGTGACGTCATCTTTTGCATTTTAATGAAGCCCGAATATGACGATGACGTCACCATCATATTCCTTTCCTCAGCAGCAAGATCATATTCCAAATCCTCCTATTTCCTTCGACATGATGATGACGATGATGTCTTTCTTTCCCCAATATGCAGAAGTGAAACATCCTGATGTGCTTTTCATCAGAGCATTCGAAAGGGAGGAGCATCATATTTCATGATATCCTGCAGCTAGATAGAAGACATAGAGTTGGGCATCATCATGATTTTTGGCGTCGGTATAACTGTTGCCATCGGCCAAGTCTAATTTTGTCACCCCGATCATATGTGGTCACACCGATGCGAATATGATGATGACTCGAAACATACAAACAGAGCATACAAAGCCGGATTTGAAATAATTTGTTAAAAGCGGTTATTTCCTTGTATATTTTGAGATACATGATCATATTTGGAGCCCGATATACAAGAAAATGGGCGGGAAAATAGAGCGATAGAAATTTGAAAGCCGACTGCCTGATTTTCAGTCAACGATGGTTGACCTGAGTGTTTTGATGCTGTTTATGCATTTAGTGCATAATTTTCACAAATTTGAAGCTCGATTGCCTGTAGCTGCACATTTTGGAGGCTTGTTTAATAAAATGTTTAAATTCCTGTTGTTTATCCACATGATGATGAACTTAATGTTTGTCTGTTTACTTGCAGGAAGTCATGATGCTGTTAGAGCTGCTGCTGAAGTTGAGCATTGTATGGTTACACATGGAGGCAACATGAACCAGAAATGAGGAGGATATTGTCAAATATGTTGTTCGCCAGCTGGAGACCGAATCAAATCAAAGATGTTGGAATATTCTATGCTAGCTGTACATTTGCCAACTGGCGAAGCGTGTGCTTGTCATCTGGACCGTTGATTATTATGAGAGGATCCTGATCCTTGGATGATTGTAACTGTTTTTCTGGCATTTGCTCTATATAAAGGCTAGATCCTAGAGATACATTGGGATATAGATATATATATCAATACATAGACGCATCTGGCGCATTAAGGCCAATTACTGTAGAATCAATTAGGAGATCGGATTACTGAGACTAATGAAGACTGAATTATTGAAATGTCAAGGTTCTTTCTTCAGATCACTGTAAATGTACCTGTTCTTGAGCATACTGAATGGATATGAAGTTTCAGATTACATCCTGATTGTAAATTTTACGTAATCTTCTTGTTGATTTCTGGATATGTACTGGTGAATGCTGTGTTCAACTGGAAGCGCTTTCATTTCATTACATGTTGTTGTCAACTTTTCCTTTGAAGATTTGCACTAGATCATGCGGATTTGTGGAATGTCCTGGTGAAGTATGATTTCTAGTTTCCTTCTTTTCATTGCATGTATGGGAGCTTGTATGTGGATCAGTGATCTAAGTCAAGTAGTTTTGGGAATCTCATTCTTTAACCCTTTTCCTTTTTTTTAATTTCATAAATTCATCACCATAACTGCAAATCATGATAAATAACAAGTAGAACAGAGAAATATGCTGAAATCCCGTAGGTAACTGAAAATCATTAGCATATTTGAGTTAAATGCATGTAGTATTGAAAATATCATGCAAAGAATCATAAATAATGGTAGAAATCATGCAAATATCAGCCTGTAGGCACATTATTTGACTAAATTCACAGTGCAGAGGTAGAATTATTGGAGATTTATGCAGAGCAGACATACAGAGTAGGATATTTGGAGGAATAATGATGAACTTTGCAGAAACACGTAAGGCCCCTGAATGGAAAACAGTAACACACATCAACCACTGAGTAACGTCAGTAGATTAAGACCTAATCAACGGAGACTTGGGATCATGAATTCTCTGAATTCATCGTATCTTTCAAGATGAGTAAAGGTTGTTGTGTAACTTTTATTCTATGTTTGTGAATGACTAACATCATGACCAATAGATCTCTGATTAAAAAATGGAAAATGTAAGATCTTTGAAAGTTCTAGAATAGAGATTGCATCCGGTACTCAAACAAAAGGTAACATCTTCCACTTGGTTGGTACTGACAAAAGTTGTTTATTTGTTCAAATTGATTAGAGTTGGTTGTGGCATAGGAGAATGTGTCATGTGAATTTTGATAATATCATCAAGATAAGCAACACTTAGGTTGTAAGAGATCTTCCAAGACTAGTGAAACCTACTAATAGTTTGTGCAAAGAATGTCAATTGGGTAAGCAAAGCAAAGTCACATTCAAAAGTTAGGAACAATCTTCTACTGAATTGTTGGACTAAGTACATACTGATCTATGTGGACCGGCAAGAATCAAGAGCTTGCAAGGTGATAGATACTTCATGTTATTAATTGATGACCACTCTCGGATGATGTGGGTGACTTTTCTAAAAGAGAAATCTGAGGCTCTTGAAAAATCCAAAATATTCAAAGCTATGGTAGAGAATGAAACCAAATTAAACATAAAATGTCTCAAGTCTGATAGAGGTGGAGAATTTGCATCCAGAGAGTTCATATAATTCTGTGAGAAACATGGGATACAAAGACAATTATCTACTCCAAGGACTCCACAACAGAATGGAGTAGTGGAGAGAAAGAACTGGACCATCCAGGAAGCATCTAGAACCATGATGATGGTAGCAAATGTTTCTCAGATTTACTGGAGAGAAGCTGTAAACACTGCTATCTATACTCTTAATCGAGTACAAATCAGAAGCAATATTGGTAAGACCCCTTATGAACTCTAGTTTGGCATCACTCCCACTGTGAAGTATTTCAGAGTCTTTGGTAGCAAATGTTATATTAAAAGAGATGAAGACCTTGGCAAATTTGATGCTAGAAGTGATGAAGGAATATTCTTGGGTTATTCTACTCAAAGAAAAGCATACCGGTGTTACAATAAGAGATTGAGAAAGATTATAGAAAGTACAAATGTGAATGTTGATGAATGTATTGAAAAACCCTCAAGGTTTTATGAATATGAAGAAGATGATCAGAATGATGTTTTGGTCCAAGAATTCCATGCCCCTTCTAAAATTTAGATCCAGATTAATCTGGAGAATCAGGAAGAAGAGATAAGTTTGAATGACCCTGTTCAAGAAATAGAAGTGCAAGAAATTCCCAAAACTCCTAGGTATGTAAGACTAAATCACTCTGAAGATCAAATCATAGGTGATAAAAGCAAAGGTGTTTAAATGAGAAGAAAGATTGCTCAAGACTTAGAAAAGTATTGTCTAATTTCAAAGATTGAACCAAAAACAGTGAGTGAAGCATGCAATGATGAAAGCTGAACTAAAGCAATGAAGGAAGAGATGATTCAAATTGAGAAAAATCACACTTGGGATCTTGTTCCCAGACCTAGAAACAAAAATGTGATTGGAACCAAATGGGTCTTCTAGAATAAATTGAATGAAGATGGTGAAGTAGTTAGAAACAAAGCCAGATTGGTCTGCAAGGGTTATTCTCAAGTAGAAGAAGTTGATTTTGAAGAAACTTTTGCTCCGATGGAAAGAATTGAAGCAGTCAGATTATTTCTTGCCTTTGCTGCGTTTAAAGAGTTAAAAGTATATCAGATGGATGTCAAGTCTGCCTTCCTGAATGGTGACTTGGAAGAAGTATATATTGAGCAATTGGATGGATTTCAATTGTCTGATCATGGTGATATGGTATGCAAGTTGAAGAAAGTACTGTATGGACTCAAACAAGCCCCAAGAGCCTGGTATGAAAGACTAGATAAGCATCTTTTGAAGATTGGTTTCAACAAAGGTACTGCTGACAATAACTTGTACTTCAAAATTGATCATGAAAATATCTTGATTGTTGAAGTATTTGTTGATGATATCATTTTTGGAGGAAGAGATAGTATGTACAAAAATTTTGCAAATCAAATGAAAAGTGAATTTGAGATGTCCATGTTTGGGGAAATAAATTTCTTCTTGGGTCTGCAAATCACTCAAACAAAGAAAGGAATCTTCATTTCACAGACCAAATATGTGAAAGAATTGTTGAAGAAATTTGGGATGGAAGACTCAAAACCAATGAATACTCCCCTAGCAACTGGATGTAAATTGAGCAAAGATGATGACTCTCCTAAGGCTGATAGAAAAAGTGCAGGTCAATGATTGGAGGACTATTGTAACTTACTCAAACTAGACCTGACATTATGAATGTTGTTGGTCTTGTTGCTAGATTCCAAGCTAATCCTAGAGAATCTCATGTCATCGCAATCAAGAGGATTCTTAGATATCTAAAAGCAATAGTTGAGTATAGTTTATGGTATCTTAGAGATCATGATTTCTCTCTTCATGCATATACAGACGTGGATTGGGCAGGAGATGTGGATGACCGGAAGAGTACTAGTGGTGGAGCATTCTTTTTAGGGAAAGGATTGATTTCTTGGCTGAGCAAGAAACAAGAGGCAATATCTCTGTCCACTGCAGAAGCAGAATATATTGCAGCAGCAGGTAGTTGCACCCAAGTATTATGGATGAAGCAAATGCTAAGAGACATCAGAGTGGAGTATGAGGAACCCATCACAATCTTCTGTGATAATTCAAGTGCAATAAATATATCAAAAAATCTGGTGTTGCATTCAAAGACAAAACATATATCCACCAAGTTTCACTTTTTGAGAGAGCAGGTGAACAAGAATGAAGTCCGATTGGAGTTTGTGCCCTCCAAGGATCAGATTGCAAAAATTTTACTAAACCTCTGTTGCAAGTATGAGGTTATCCAGTGTTGTCATTGATGTCAACATACTCATATTGCATTGACAAGAAGGATTTGATGAGCTGTGTGCTGAGGATATTGAGAAAATTAGTCTCAGTCAGGAACAGTGAAGAACAGTGATGAGAAGAAGGTAAATGTACTGTATAGGATGAGAACCGGAGGATGCGGATTAAAGGGTTAGTAGATATGAGTCTTGAGATGCTACAATTAAGATTTCAGAGGTCCGCATGAAGATCTGAAGGAGTTGTGGCTGCCGGTATAGAACCGGGTCCGGCAAGTATCCGGAGGTGACAGAGGATCACAAAAAGGTCCGGTGAGGTCTGGAATTGTATTACCCTAATCTGCGGATTGGAAGGAGTGTTTGGGATGTCCTTGTGATGTGTCATCCTGATTTGTGTATGATTTGGAGGTCCAGAAATACCTCTTGCATTATGACAGTGGCGACAGACTGTGTTCTTGAAGTTCCGAATGAGGAAGACAAGAGATCCCAGTAAGCAGAGGAAGTGCGGATGTATACGGACATTCAGACAGGCTTGTGAAGGTTCTTGGATCATGTTTAGGTTTTGTTGTTGGTCCGCATTGATGGTAGAGCCCGGAATTGAAGTTATTCTTCCGGATGAAGTTCTTGCTCTGTGTAGCCGACCGGATGAGTTGTTCATCCTGCGAATGTTCTTGTGATGGCCGACTGGATGTGTTATTCATCTTGCAGATACTCCTATGGTTGTTTGCCGACTTAGATGTTTGTTCCTAAGTCGATGTCTTGTATAAATAACGGTTTGTGAGTTCATTTCAGTGTGTGGTGTGAGGATGAGTATGGTATAGCGAAGAAACGTGCGAAAGGCAGAGCAGAGATTGTTGGGCTTAATTGGAACTGATCCGGACATGGTAGAGATGTCATTCTCCAGTTCAAGACTGTGATTTTCATCACTTTGTAGACAGTGTGTCTCCTTGTAGGCAGTGGGCCTCTTTGTGAGCAGTGTGCTCGGGCAGTGAGCCCTTATTGGCATGTGTCATTCATTTTTCTTTATTCTTCTAACAGAGAATAATTCTTGGGTTAATCACCCCGTGGTTTTTCCCTTAACTGGGTTTTCCACGTCAAAATCTTGATGTTCAATGTGTTGATGCTTATCTGCTCTTGTGTTTATGTATTATGCTTCCATGGATGATTATTTGATATGCTGCTAACTAACAACAGTGAGTTAAGTGTTTGAATGAGAAGAAGTTTTATACAACTGATTCACCCCCCCCTCTCAGTTGTATGCCCTAGATCCAACAATTGGTATCAGAGCCAAGTTCCTCTGACAAGAGCTTAACCGCTTGAGGAGATCCAGGATGTCGTCATACAAGAAGGATAGTCCGAAGTTCGATGGAACCAACTTCACTCTCTGGAAAGGTCGCATGAAGTGTCACTTGGAATGCATGGGAAAAGCATACTTGGGTATGATTTCAAAACCATATGTACCTCCACAAGGTGGTCTGACAACTCTGAATGAAATCACAGAAGCTGAAAACAATCTGCGGACCAAGGAAGCTCTTCTAAGCGCATTGAATGACTCAGATCTCTCGAATGTCATTGACCTACCCACTGCATATGAGATCCTAACTAAACTGGAACTTTTGTATGAAGGAGATGAGTTTGTCAAAAGTGCAAGGTTGCAAAGTCTGAAAGGGAAATTTGAAAGATTGAAAATGAGAGATGATGAAAACATCACTACCTTTATGCCAAGAGTAAATGAGCTAGTATGTGGAATCAGAAATGCTGGTGGAACTTTAGATGAAAATGAGATTGTCTGCAAAATCCTAAGATCCCTTCCTGCTGCCTACAAAATCAAAGTTGCTGCCATTGATGAATTCAGAGCCCACACAACTGTCACAAGAGAACAACTGGCTGGCAAACTAGCTGCATTTGAAATGACCGAGTTTGGAGATGATCCTCCCAAGACTGAATCTACTTTCAAAGCCAGTGCCTATGTGAAAGGCAAACAGAGATTTGATCCGGGTGAAAACTCATCAAAGAAAATGTCATGGTATGATCAAGCAAGAAGAGACATGGAAGAAGAAGAAGCAGAAACAGCTCAACTTGAAGCCCTCATTGCAAAGAGACTACCAAGAGGATCCGGTAAGTATGAAGGAAAACTACCCTTTAAGTGTTTCAACTGCAATAAGATTGGTCATTTTGCCTCAAGATGTCCGGAGAGATCTGCAAAATCTAATACTCACAGACAAAGGTTTCAAAAGAATTGCTATTATGTTCATGAAGAAGATGACAATGAAGGAGTAACAGATGATGAATCAGAACTAGGAAGCAAATCCGGAAATGAGTGGGTGTTTATAGCCATCAAGGAAGAAGATTCAATACTCTCTGAATCTGTCAATCACAAAGTTGTTGAAAAAGCCTTGGCTGCTCAAGTGGAAGAAAAGGATGATTGGGTTATTGACAGTGGATTTTCTCACCATATGACTGGTGACAAGAATAAGTTCTTAGATTTGGAAAGATATGAAGGAGGAATGGTAAAGTTTGGTGACAATTTTGCTGGCAGAATCAGAGGTAGGGGAACTATTTCCTTTGATGGTAAGAGCAAAACAGGAAATGTACTGTATGTTGAAGGATTGAAGCACAATCTTCTCAGTGTTGGTCAGTTGGTGGACAAAGGCTATGATCTCCGGTTCAAGAATGGAAAATGCAGAATCTTTACAAGCTCCGGAACTGAAATTGCATCCGGTACTCAGACAAGAGGTAACATCTTTCATCTGGTTGGTTCAAATAAAAGTTGTTTGTTTGTTCAAATTGATCAGAGTTGGTTATGGCATAGAAGAATGTGTCATGTAAATTTTGATAACATCATCAAAATAAGCAATACTCAGGCTGTGAGAGATCTTCCAAAGTTGATAAAACCCACAAATAGTGTGTGTAAAGAATGTCAGTTAGGCAAACAAAGCAGAGTCTCTTTTAAAAGCAAAGATCAGTCTTCTACCGGATTATTGGAATTAGTACATACTGATCTATGTGGTCCGACAAGAATCAAGAGTCTGCAAGGTGATAGATATTTCATGTTGTTAATTGATGATCATTCCCGGATGATGTGGGTTACCTTTCTAAAAGAAAAATCAGAAGCTTTTGAGAAGTTCAAAATCTTCAAAGCTATGGTGGAGAATCAAACCGGATTGAAACTAAAGTGTCTAAGGTCTGATAGAGGTGGTGAATTTACATCTGGTGAATTCATTGACTTTTGTGAGAAACAGGGTATAAGGAGACAGTTGTCTGCTCCTAAGACTCCACAGCAGAATGGAGTAGTTGAGAGAAAGAACCGGACCATCCAGGAAGCTGCTAGGACAATGATGTTGGAAGCAAATGTTCCTCAAATGTTTTGGAAAGAAGCTATCAGCACTGCAGTCTACACTCTCAATCGAGTTCAAATCAGAAACAACACCGGTAAGACCCCCTATGAACTCTGGTTTGGCATCACTCCTACTGTGAAATATTTCAGAGTATTTGGTAGCAAGTGTTATATTAAAAGAGATGAAGATCTAGGAAAGTTTGATGCTAGAAGTGATGAAGGAATTTTCTTGGGCTACTCCACTCAAAGCAAAGCATACCGGTGTTACAATAAGAGATTGAGAAAGATGATAGAAAGCACCAATGTAAAGGTTGATGAAGGAATTGAGAAGCCTTCAAGATTTTATGAGTTTGATGAAGATGACCAAGACAGTGTTCAAGGACCTCAATCCTCTCCGGTGAGACAGAGTCAGCCTGATCCGGTAAATCAGGAAGAAGAGATAGGTTTGAATGAGCCTGATCAAGAAACAGCAGTGCTGGATACTCCCAAAATTCCAAGGTATGTAAGACTGAATCACTCTGAAGATCAGATCATAGGTGACAGAAGCAAAGGTGTACAAACTAGAAGGAATATTGCTCAAGATCAGAATGAATGTTGTCTGATTTCAAAGATTGAACCTAAAACAATAAATGAAGCCTGCAATGATGAAAACTGGACCAAAGCAATGGAAGATGAACTGATGCAAATTGAGAAAAATCATACTTGGGATCTTGTTCCCAGACCTAGAGACAGGAATGTAATTGGAACCAAGTGGGTCTTCCGGAACAAACTAAATGAAGCTGGTGAAGTAATCAGAAACAAAGCTAGATTGGTCTGCAAAGGCTACTCTCAAATAGAAGGAATTGACTTTGAAGAGACTTTTGCTCCGGTAGCAAGAATTGAAGCAGTCAGATTACTTCTTGCATTTGCTGCCTTCAAAGACTTCAAGGTATATCAGATGGATGTCAAGTCTGCCTTCCTAAATGGTGATCTGGAAGAAGAAGTCTACATTGAACAACCGGATGGATTTCAATTGTCTGATAATAATGATATGGTCTGCAAGTTGAAGAAAGCTTTGTATGGATTGAAGCAAGCCCCAAGAGCATGGTATGAAAGGTTGGATAAGCATCTTGTGCAGATTGGATTCAACAAAGGTACTGCTGACAGTAACTTATATTTCAAAATTGATCATGAAAACATTCTGATTGTTGAAGTGTTTGTGGATGATATCATTTTTGGAGGAAGAGATAGTATGTGCAAAACTTTTGCAAATCAGATGAAAAGTGAGTTTGAAATGTCTATGCTTGGTGAAATGAATTTCTTCTTGGGTCTGCAAATTACTCAAACAAAAGAAGGGATCTTCATTTCTCAGACCAAATATGTGAAAGAATTGTTAAAGAAATTTGGTATGGAAGACTCAAAGCCTATGAACACTCCTATGGCAACCGGATGTAAGCTAAGCAAAGATGATGATTCTCCAAAAGCAGATCAGACAAAGTATAGATCAATGATTGGTGGATTGTTGTATCTCACTCAAACTAGACCAGATATAATGTAGGCTGTTGGTCTTGTGGCAAGATTCCAGGCTGATCCTAGAGAATCTCATGTTATGGCAATCAAAAGAATTTTTAGATACTTGAAAGGAACAGTTGAGTATGGTCTATGGTATCCTAGAGATCCAGATTTCTCTCTTCATGCTTACACAGATGCAGATTGGGCAGGAGATGTGGATGACCGGAAGAGCACTAGTGGTGGAGCATTCTTTTTAGGGAAGAGATTGGTTTCTTGGCTAAGCAAGAAACAAGATGCAATATCTCTGTCTACAACTGAAGCAGAATACATTGCAGCAGCAGGTAGTTGCACTCAAATCTTATGGATGAAGCAGATGCTAAGAGACATCAAAGTTGAATATGAGGAGCCTATCACAATTTTCTGTGATAATTCAAGTGCAATTAATATTTCCAAGAATCCGGTATTGCATTCTAAGACCAAGCACATATCTATCAAATTTCACTTTTTGAGAGAACAAGTAAACAAGGAAGAAGTCAGATTGGAGTATGTTCCCTCCAAGGATCAGATTGCAGATATCTTTACAAAACCTCTTCCCAAGGACTCGTTTGAATATCTCCAGGAGAAGTTAGGGGTCATGGCCCCTCCGGTGATGAACTAAGATGCACTGATGTGCATCAGTCCGGTGGCTATCACAGTCATATCTTGTGATCCGGACTAATGGGGAGCTGCAACTAAGGGGGAGCAGCTGATATGATTCTGATGTATGAGAATTGCAAGTATGAGCCCTTTGCCATTGATGTCAAAGGGGGAGAGAAAACATGTGAAAAACAAGTGGTTGATGATCAAAGGGGGAGCAGTAAAGGAAGAGAAGACATATGAAAAGTTGAAGTTCTTGTCTTAATGGTTTTTCACATCATATGTTGCCATCAATGACAAAGGGGGAGATTGTTGCAAGTATGAGGTTATCCAGTGTTGTCATTGATGTCAACATACTCATATTGCATTGACAAGAAGGATTTGATGAGCTGTGTGCTGAGGATATTGAGAAAATTAGTCTCAGTCAGGAACAGTGAAGAACAGTGATGAGAAGAAGGTAAATGTACTGTATAGGATGAGAACCGGAGGATGCGGATTAAAGGGTTAGTAGATATGAGTCTTGAGATGCTACAATTAAGATTTCAGAGGTCCGCATGAAGATCTGAAGGAGTTGTGGCTGCCGGTATAGAACCGGGTCCGGCAAGTATCCGGAGGTGACAGAGGATCACAAAAAGGTCCGGTGAGGTCCGGAATTGTATTACCCTAATCTACGGATTGGAAGGAGTGTTTGGGATGTCCTTGTGATGTGTCATCCTGATTTGTGTATGATTTGGAGGTCCGGAAATACCTCTTGCATTATGACAGTGGCGACAGACTGTGTTCTTGAAGTTTCGGATGAGGAAGACAAGAGATCCCAGTAAGCAGAGGAAGTACGGATGTATACGGACATTCAGACAGGCTTGTGAAGGTTCTTGGATCATGTTTAGGTTTTGTTGTTGGTCCGCATTGATGGTAGAGCCCGGAATTGAAGTTATTCTTCCGGATGAAGTTCTTGCTCTGTGTAGCCGACCGGATGAGTTGTTCATCCTGCGAATGTTCTTGTGATGGCCGACCGGATGTGTTATTCATCTTGCGGATACTCCTATGGTTGTTTGCCGACTTAGATGTTTGTTCCTAAGTCGATGTCTTGTATAAATAACGGTTTGTGAGTTCATTTCAGTGTGTGGTGTGAGGATGAGTATGGTATAGCGAAGAAACGTGCGAAAGGCAGAGCAGAGATTGTTGGGCTTAATTGGAACTGATCCGGACATGGTAGAGATGTCATTCTCCAGTTCAAGACTGTGATTTTCATCACTTTGTAGATAGTGTGTCTCCTTGTAGGCAGTGGGCCTCTTTGTGAGCAGTGTGCTCGGGCAGTGAGCCCTTATTGGCATGTGTCATTCATTTTTCTTTATTCTTCTAACAGAGAATAATTCTTGGGTTAATCACCCCGTGGTTTTTCCCTTAACCGGGTTTTCCACGTCAAAATCTTGATGTTCAATGTGTTGATGCTTATCTGCTCTTGTGTTTATGTATTATGCTTCCATGGATGATTATTTGATATGCTGCTAACTAACAACAGTGAGTTAAGTGTTTGAATGAGAAGAAGTTTTATACAACTGATTCACCCCCCCCTCTCAGTTGTATGCCCTAGATCCAACAACCTCTACCTAAGGACTCTTTTGAGTATCTTAGGGAGAAGTTAGGGTTATTACCCCTCTGATTCCAAATTAAGGTGCATTGATTTGCATCAGTCTGGTGGATCTCACAGTCATATCTTATGGTCTAGATTGATGATAGGAAGCTGCTACTTAGGGGGAGCAGTCTGTATTGATGCAAGTATGTGCCCTTTGCCATTGATGTCAAAGGGGGAGAGAAGACATGTGAAAAATAAAAGTTGTTTCTGATCAAAGGGGGAGCAGTAAAGGAAGAGAAGACATGTGAATGGTTGTTGTTGATAGGGGGAGTTATGTCAGTTAGTGAGGAGAAGTTCTTGTCTTGATGGTTAAAATAGTTTTTCACATCATATGTTGCCATCAATGACAAAGGGGGAGATTGTTGCAAGTATGGGCCTAACCGGTGTTGTCATTGATGTCAACATACTCCTGTTGCATTGATGTCAAGGATTGGATGAGTTGTATGCTGAGGATATTGAGAAAATTAGTCCTATCAGAAATAGAGAAGAACAGTGAAGATCCTAGCTAGATGAAGATCAGAGGATGTGCATCAAAGGGTTTGTAGATATGTGTCTAAAGGTGATCCAGTAAAGATTTGAGAGGTTCGCATGAAGATTTGAAGAAGTTACAACCATATGAGTAAAATTGGTTTTGGCAGATGTTTAGAAGTAACAGAGTGACACAAATTGGTCCGGTGAGATCTAGAAATGCAATATCTTGTTCTATGGATTTGATGGAGTGTTTAGGAAGTCAATGTGAATTGACAACTCAATTGGTTCATGGTCTGGAGGTCCACAAGCATCTATTCCAATATGACAGTTATGACAGACTGTGTTATTGAGGTTCTAGATGAAGAAGAGAATGATTTCAATAAGCAAAAGTAGTGTGGATGTTCTTGGTGTTTCGGGCAAGCTTGTGGGGGTCTCTGAATTGTGTCCAGTTCATGTTGGTGGTTCGCATTGAAGATTGAGCTCGTAATTGAAGAATTGCTTCCAGATGATAATGTTCTTCCTAAACTTGGCCAACCAGATGATTTACACATCTTGCAGATGATCTTGAAGATGTTCTGCGAAGGATGGCATGTTCCTCAAGAAGATTTAAGTCCCAGATATATGTGGCTGACAGTATGGTGATTCGCATGAAGTCTTTTGTAATAAATCAAGTTGTATTTGTGTATTTTCTCTATAAAGTTTGCCAACTTTGATGATTATCCCAAACTTGATGTCTTGTATAAATAAGAGTTGTGAAGTCATTTCAAATGTATCTTGGTGGAGATGAGAGTGTGGTAGAGAGGAGAAGAGCGAAAGGCAGAGCAGAAGGGTTGAGATTAAATGGCACTGACTCAAGCATGGTGAAGATGCTATTCTTCAGTTCAAGTATGTAATATTTATTATTCTGTAGATAGTGTGTCTCCTATAGGTAGCGGGCCTCTTGTGAGCAGTGTGCTTGGGCAGTGAGCCCTAATTGGCATGTGCCATTTTGTTCTTCTTATTCTTTTAACATAGAATACAATCTTTAGTTAGTAACCCCGTGGTTTTTCCCTTATCTAGGTTTTCCATGTTAAAATCTTGGTGTCATATGTGTTAATGTGTTTCTGCTCTTGAATTGTTGCATTGTGTTTCCATGATTGATTGATTATTATGTTGCTGAATTACAAGAAGAATTTAAGTGATTAATAAAAGTAAGTTTTGAGACAACTGATTCACCCCCCTGCCCCCTCTCAGTTGTCTATCTTAAAACTAACAACCCCCATCATAACTCCTCTAGTTTTAGACATCCTCGAGTAGCATAGGAAAACATGATAACAAAAAACAAGACCCTAAGACTTAAACGTACAACAAGCATAAAATCTTTTTTCCATAGATATGTTTTCTTGCAATGAAAAAATATATATTCATCTTGATAGTTTAGGCACATCGTTGTTTGGTATAGGTCAAGTTGTTGTGTCGAGCGTTTTGTTGAACATGTTTGTTTGTAATGTTGTACATTGTCTAGAGATGATATCGCAATCTGGTTTGTTATCCTCTGAGATTTGTGGTATTCAAGAATCCAATTCTCAACTAGGTCAAGGATTTTGCCCTAGTCAAGTAAAGGATCTAGTTATTATGGATGAAACATAGGAATGAATTGATGGTAGACTTGATGTGACAGGCCCTAGGGGATTGACCTAGTGCCTCATGGGCTCATCGATGATGGCCTTGCCTACGTGATGATGAAGAGGAAACATAGTTCAGGGTGTGGACTAGGTGGACCTAAGACCTAGGTGGTGGGAATTAGGTGAAATTGGATGGATAAATGGATGGGGGATAAGAGATGGAAAGGATGGAAAGCCTCGGGGGCTCATCAATGATGGCCTTGCCTACATGATGACTCAGAGGTGACGTAGTTTGATAATGATACTTAGGATAGGTTCACAACAAACAATAAGATGGAGGATTGGATTGACAACTTGATGGGATAAGGCGATAGGGTCGAGTGAACAACAAGCCATGATAGGTAACCTTACATGATGCGATGGATATGGAAGAAAAGATGGATGAAAGGACTAAAATCTGAAAAGATGGAGGAAGCGGTTTACCACAAATAGCGCTTGTTGCTTCACTACTTGGGTATTTTTTTTATGTTTTAGATTCCCTTGCATTGGGGTGGTTACGTATAGAACTTGCAAAGATGCATGCTATTTATGGGATCATCAAATAGTTCACCTTCTGATGTGGCTAATTAATAAGCTCCTGATCCATAGGCAGCAATGATTACATAGGGACCAAGCCAATTGGATTCAAACTTGCCTTTCTTCTCCCTGTCCTACTGATTTCTAGGATTCTCTTTGAGGACTAGGTCACCAACTTGAAAGACTCAGGGTTTGACTCTGTGGTTGTAACTTCTTGACATTCTTTGTTGGTAGGATTTCAGATGATTAAAGGTGTGTTGTCTTCTTTCCTCCAACAACTCTAACTCTTGAAGTCTAGAAACCCTATATTCTTCATCAAATATTATGCCATTTAACGATACTTGCAAGGATGGTAACTTGACTTCAATGGGCAAGATGGCTTCAGAGCCATAGACTAGGGAATATGGCATTGCTCCTATGGGTGTGTGAATACTTATGTGGTAGGCCCACAGCGCAAGATTCAATTGAATGTGCCAATCACGGGCGGCATCATTGATAGTCTTTTTCAAGATTTTCAAAATGGTTCTATTAGATGCCTCCACCTGGCCATTTCCTTGGGGGTAATACGGGGTGGAAAAAAAGTGTTGGATGTGGAATTTGTCACAAAATTCTTTGACATCTTGATTTTGAAAGGGTCTGCCATTATCAGTGATAATGGATAGGGGAATGCCATAGCAGCAAATGATGTAATTCAAGATGAAAGAGGTGATTTGTTTGCCTGTGACATTGGCTAAGGGTATGGCTTTGATCCACTTTGTATAGTACTCAGTGATGGTGATTATGAATTTATGGTCATTGGATGATGGGGGGTGTATCTTGCCCACTAAGTTGAGTCCCCATTGACAGAAAGGCCAATGAGTTACTAAAGGTTGCAGCTCTTGTGTCGGTGCATGTATTAGGTTCCCATGAATTTGGCATTTCTTGCACTTTTTCACAAAATGATAGGAGTCTCTTTCCATAGTTGGCCAGTAGTATCCCATACATATGAGTTTCTTAGCCAAAGTAGGACACTAGAGTGAGTTCCACATATACCTTCATGAACTTCACTTAGGGCAGTTTGATATTGCTCACTGTTGAGACACCTAAGGAGAGTACCATCTAGTCCTCGTCGATACAGGGTATTAACGATTATGGTATAATGGGAGGCTTGGTGGATGAAGGTTCTTTTTTGGTTATTAGATAGGTCAGGTGGTAGGGTGTTCTCTTTTAGATAGGTATATACTTTTCTATATAAGGGAGAATTAGATCCTACTATGTGGCATATGATACTAGTTTCAGGGATGTCATAGGTGGGATGGGATACTAGCTCCACCAAGAACTCATAGCATGATTGGTTTCTAGGTATATCAAGGAGAGCTGCAATGGTTGCCATGGTGTCTACTACTTTATTCTCAAGTCTGGGTATCTACTCAAAAGAAATCACAACAAAGTATTCTTTGAAGTTGTCTACCATACGCTTGTACGGTATTAACTTCTCATCTTTGGTTTGGTAGTCATCGTTCACCTGGTTGATGACAAGTTGTGAATCTCCATACACATGAAGTTTTCTAACTTTCCATTCAACTTTCATTTTGATGCCAATGACCAGTACTTCATATTCTACCACATTATTGGTACATGGAAAGAGTAGTCTGTATGACTTTGGAATTATGTCTCCATTAGGTGTGACCAACAAGAGACCTACTTTGGACCCATGTTGAGTATATGATCCATCAAAATAAAGTTTTTATGCTTGGGTTGTGATGTTAAATATGGATTCATCTAGAAACTCAAGGTTATTGGATTCCTATCTATCAATGGTACCTCAACCAACTGATCTACAATCACCTGACCTTTAATAGCTCATCTATCCACATACTCGATGTCAAACTCACTTAGTATCATTACCCATTTTGATACCCTAACTGTTAGAGAAGCCTTGCTGAGTAAGTACTTCAATGGAATGATCTTGGCTACCAATTTGATGGAATGAGTGAGCATGTAGTGCCTTAGCTTTTACAATGCAAAAACTACTACAAGGCATGCTCGTTATATGGGTGTGTATTGAAGCTCGTAACTTACCAGTGTTTGACTGATGTAGTAAATAGCTTGCTCCTTTCCTTCATAGTTCTATTGTGCCAATAAGGCTCCTAGCGCAGTTGGTGTAAAATATAAAGTAGAAGTGGTTTGTCCTAGACTGGCGGCATCAGGATTGGTGGATTCATTAGATACTCTTTGAGATGCTGAAAGGCTTGTTCACATGCGTCATCCTATTTGAAAGGAATGTTCTTGTGGAGGAGATGTGTGAACAGATGACATTTGTCGGTCAGTTGAGAGATAAACCACTAGATGGATTGTACCTTACCTTGTAATGACCTTAGCTGACTAAGATTCTTGGGTGGTGGCATATCCATGATTGCTTTTACTTTGGATAGGTCCACCTCAATTCCATTAGCTGATACTATATATCCTAGAAGTTTGCTGGATGTGACTCTGAAAACACACTTCTTTGGATTTAAGCATATGTTGAATTTCTCTAATCTCTGAAAGATTTTGTCTAAAACTTGTAGGTGTCCTCTGGTGATTGACTTGGCTATAATATCATCTACATAATCTTCCATGATGGTGTGCATCATGTCATGAAATATTGTAATCATGGCTCTTTGATATGTTGCCCTTGCATTTTTCAATCCAAATGGCATGATGCACCAACAATAGGTACCCCATGGGCATGTGAATGCAGTCTTGTGTTGATCTTCTGGTGCTATTTTGATTTGATTATAGCAAAAAAATATGTCCATCAGTGACAACATGGTGTGCCCTGCTATTAGATCTATAATGATGTCAATGTTGGGAAAAGGGAAGTCATCCTTTGGACAAGCTTTATTCAAATCTCTGAAATCATTACATAGTCTAATCCTTCCATCTAGTTTTGAGACAGGTACTATATTGGAAATCCATTTCGGATAATCAATTGGTCACATAAACCCCACATCTAGTAGCTTCTTCTTCTTTCACTAAGAGTGCGATATGAGGATGCATCTTCCTTAGTTTTTGTTTGACTGGCTTAGCTCCTAGAGCTAATGACAAATGATGCATTATAATATTTGGATCCAGCCTTGGCATATCTACATATGACCAAGCAAAGTTAATATGTTTTCTCTTGAAGAATTCAATAAATTTGGGCTTTTAGTGTGCAGATAAAGATTTTGCCATATGGATTATCCGTGGAATATCTTCAGTGCCAATGTTGACAGGTTTTGTTGGTTCTATCAAAAGTGAGGACCTCTCTTGATGTGTCAGATTGGGAAGAGTGTCAAGCCTTTCATCCTTGGGTGCCTCAAAGAGGTTTTCACCGTCGAATCTGTCTTTTATTTTTTTTACTATTTTCAAGATCTAATACTGCCACAGAGCGGTTTTCACCATTAGATCTATCTTTTATTTTTACATTTTTATGATTGAAAGGCTTGGTACTCTCTCCAAAATAAGCCTCGTCATTGATTTCTATGGCATAGCCAGCTCTGTGATCCCCTACAGGTAGATGGTCTCTAAGTTCTAGATAATCTATGATAGCTTCATCATTTTGGAAAGTATCTAGGTTAGGGGTGGCATCTTGTGAATCCCAGTCTATGAGGTTAGGATGCACTAATGGTAATGGGTCATCTGGTTGGTCTGGTTCAAGGCTAGTGATGGTTAAGATGGAGGAGTTGCTAGGTTACTGTAAGTATTGACAATGTCTATGATGGTACTCTCCTCAAGTTGATCTGTCAAGTGTGATATCATATTTTCCTCACAAAACTCACTATCGTTATTTTGCAAATCAAACTCTAGAGGTCTAGACCTTGAGTTTTGTCCCTCATGAGTTGTATGGGTAGAGCTATACTATTGGATCACATCAACACCTTTATCTTCACAAGATAGTTCAGAAAGACTATCCCATTCATACTCATTTGAGTCTATCTCACTCCATTCTTGTAGTCAGTGAATCTACTCTACTAAGTTGGTAGTAATTGTTTCCCTTTCTTTTCCTTTATGCTTTTCTTTGCCTTTATACCCTAACCCTTTAGTGTCTCAAGCTGTTAAAGAAGAAGGTTGGATAGGTTCGATGATACCTTCTTTTCTTAATCCTATGGGACTATGACTATCATATCCCATTCTTTGTAAGATAGAGAACCCTTGACCATATTGTTTGGTTTGCAATTGGGTTAGAGTGTCTTGTGGCTTGGATTCACTATCTTCATCTTTATATAGCCATTGTAGAATATCCTTCTCATCAATTTCATCTGATAAGCTTCCCCATTTAACAAAAGGACCTTTAGGAGTTTCCAACGACTTGGGTTTGTTCATTGATGGTTTTCCATAGGACTTCAGAGATATGGGTAGTTGTGCTAGGCAAAAGGTTTGTGTGATGGTATACTCTCCTACACCCTTGTCTTTGAGCTTGAATTTCAGTTTGGATGTCTTGGATGTAGAAGGTAGTGAGGTTGGGTCAATACAGGATGAAGATGAGGAAGATGCATGATTGGTAGGGATTACAACTTCGGGCTTGGATTGGATGGAATTGCAATATTGGAACGGATCAGGATCACCTTGGATAGTGATTTCTTGGCCACTATGAGGAAACTTGATACACTGATGGTAGGTGGAAGGCACAGCCTTGATCGCATGTATCCAAGGTCACCCAAGAAGAAGAATATTGTATGCTAGTTCCATGTCTAGCACTTGACACACATCTTTCACTACCAGTCCCACTCTTAGTGGCAAAACAATGGTTCTTTTGGATGTCCTTTCTTCTTCATCATATGCCTTGATTGTAATTTTCTTTTTAGGATCAATGGCATGCTTTGAAAAAACCAATGCAAGGATTAGTTTTAATGTGCAAATATTTAAACTTGCCCCTCCATCTATTAGGAGGGATGCATTTTGTGGTTAGGTGATGGACATATCATCTTTTTCTATGAAAGATAAGGAATGGGGTGTAGTTAGATGACCTACCACAACCTTAAATTGCTCTTTAGCTAGATTGGTTGGGACAGTAGTTTCCAAGAGAGCTTGTTCGAGGATGGCTTTGTGAAATGGAGATAGATGCAAAATCTCCAAAATGGATATATGGGCAGGTGTTTTATGGAGTTGGTCAAGGACATTGTATTGGTTAGATGTTGAGGATGGTTTGGAGGAGCCCCTTGGAGAGTAATCTTTCCACCACAAGTGGTCACATTAAAATCAGGCTTTTTATTTGTAGTGATCACATTTACATGTGAGTCACTTTCAGAGATGTGGTTGACAACATAGTCATATGACATATTTGTGTAGTTGGCATTGTTACCACTGTTATTGTTTTGATTTGAAGAACCTCCCTTCTCATAGTTGGGGAGTGGATTCTTGAATGCCAAATGGTCATCATTGGATACATGTCCATCAATTTTTATTACTTTTTGATCAATCAAATCTTGGATGATATTCTTTAGTCTTTGGCAATCATTCATTTTATGGCCCTTACTTCTGTGAAATTTGCAAAAGTCAAATTTTTTCCATAAAGAAGGTTTAAATTTCAGTTCATAATCTCGCACCATTGAAAGCATTATGAAGTTGTTTGATATGAGCTTCCATAGGGAAGATTCAATTGATTCCCCTAATGGTGTAAAATTTTGACGAGGAGGAAAGTTTTTGGATCATGGTTCATTATTTTGAGGTTTGTTTGATGGTGTGTTATTTTTTGGATTTGATAGATTAAAGATTGGTTGTTTTGGTATCACATTTTTAGCATCAACAACACCATTGTTTACAATGTTCTTTTTTTTTGGTCCAAAACCTTGGCTTGTTTGTGTTATTACCTGAACTACGGGTGTCTTTATAGAGTTTGATTTGTCCCTTAGCTATCAAGGTTTTCTCAATGAGTAACCCCATTTCAATGACCTTACTAAAGGAAGTAGGACATTGTATTTGTATTTGATAGCTCAAGTCAACGTTTAAGTTGTGAACAAACATCTTGATCATTTGTTTCTCCAAGATATGGTATGGACACTTGCTAGCAAGTTGTCTCCATCTTTGTAAAAATGAGGCAAAGGATTCTCCCCCTTTTTGTTTATTATTACAAAGATCCAACATTGAGATTCCATGCTCAATGTTCTAGGAGAAATGGGTCACAAATTTATCCACTAGTTCATTAAAGGTTCGAATACTGGGAGGTAATCGGGAGAACCATTCCATTGCTTGTCCTCCTAAACTGCATGGAAATAGTTGCATAAGGTATGTTTCATTGTGGGCAACTTCTAAGTAAGAAACGCTAAATTCTCTTATATGGTCACGTGGGTCACCTTTTCCTCTATATTTATCAAATTTTGGGACCTCAAACTTTGAGGGGAAAGGTATCATGACCAAACTTTTGTCAAAAGAATATAGTGAAATATCCTCTAGTGAGTAGTGCTTTGTGGAAGCTCCTATTTGAATGTCCACAAGTTGTTGTTGCAAGACTTGGATTTGTTGCGTTAATGAGTCTAAAGGGTTTGGTGTATCCTTAGTCTTGTCATTTTGGGGAACCTCTTTTCCATCTTTGGGAATTTCTATTTCATTCGAAGAGGTTGTGTCTTTCAATTTTGAGATGTCAAAATCAAGTGGTAGTTTAGTCCCTTGTTGTGCTAGCATAAGAAAGTACTTTTGGGGGTCCATGTTAATGACCTTGTCCATTATTCTTTGGAATTTTGGATCTTGCAAAGCACTAACAAGTTCCTCATGTGGGACTTCATCTTCTCCATCACTGTGAGAGGGGAAGGGTATGGTTTTGTTTAATGATTCCATTTCTTGTTTCCTTTGGATTTGGATCTAGTTTCAACCATAAAATCTTTGGGTATGGGTGAAGTTGGATGAAATGCTTGTGAATGCAAGTGGATGTTTTTGGTAATATGTGATTGAGGTATGGTTGATGGGATTTGGAAGTTTTTGTGATAAGATTTTCTAAGGTTTTTTCTTGATCTATTTGGTCAAACAAAAAGGGTCTTGAGCTAAAATGGTATTAGCTATCAAAGTTTTTGATATAAAGTAAGTCAAATAGGGATAATTGGTAACCGCTATTGATGTAGACTAGACCTTTATGAAGATGCTCTAGTGTAGTTTCAAGGTAGAGAATGATTAATCCTGATAAGAAACTAACTATTTTGTTTGATTTAGAGAATCTCAATGATACGTTAGTGGAAATCTTAGATTTTTGTTTGATTTTTTTGGATGACTAGGTATGCTATGTAAGTGGAATATTTGGAAATGGGTATGAAATGAATTTTTATGGTATAAATGTGCTCCTAAATTGAATCTAGGCAATAATGGGTATCAGAAAATGATTTTGTTTTCCTCTCAAAATGTCAAGAACAAGCCACTGTCATAGATGCGCGGGTTATTTTGCGCAGAAATAGAGTGTAAATATGTGTTTCTGTGGATTGCATGCGTAGTTCTGAATGTGCGGCTCTAATGTTTGAATGCGCTGAACTGTGTATTCACTGAAATATATCGCAAATGCATGGCCAAAACATTTAAATGCATGGCAAGATTTATGTGTTGAAAGATCTGTCAAATGCGTAGGAAAAAGTCTCAGATGCACAGTTCTGCACTTTGGTAGAATTTGATCAATTTTTCTTGTTTTAAAGGACATTTTTCTAAGCAACCTAATTATTTTTTATGATGTTTTTGCTTCAGTTTGTTGCAATAAAACACATCAGACAAGAATATTCCATAGTGTTATACAAATTTTTGATAAACTTTTGCAAACAAGTACAATTCCTATGGATGGCAAGGACAATATTTATTGAGTCCCAACTTGGATTTCTCTAGCCACTTGACTCAAGGCAGATAGTTAACAACTTGGTAGCACTGGCTCCCCTTTGCACGACACTCACTTCTCTGGCATACCAAGTTATAGTTCCTTTGAAGAGTTGAACTTTCTATCTCTACACATGATTAGTGTATGACGTTGGGCGGCTTCAGAGGTCTGACCTCCTGCGTCAACAAATAGAAGGATTTTGGCCTCTAAAAACAATTAGCTCTTAATAAGGCTATTCATTCAGGTGGTTATACCTGCAGCAATTTGCTCCATTTAGGAGGCTTCCCAATCTGCAAAGGTTAAGCTCTACAGGTTTCAACACACCACAAGGGTACTGAGGGAAACATTTGTCGGTATAAAACAACAACACTGGTTGTTTACAACTTTCATCATAAACACTTTTATTTATAGTGGATCAAATTGGCTTGGCTTTAGCCCGTTACCACTGGAGGTTGTCCCACTTGGAAGAAATGCAATCCCAAGGGCAGGCCTCTTCTAAAGGTTGAACAAATGAAACAAAGGGTTTAGCAATTTGGTCACCTAAGATGGGAAGAGCATAGGCCTATCACTATTTTACAATCATAGTAGACACTGGTTCATTAACTTTCTAGAGTTAAACTAAATGTGATCTAATCTACCAAGCACAAAACTGAAATGATAGCATAAACATGAAAAGATAGTTGATTTTAGCCTCCTAAACAAACTATGTAAAGATTGTTGTTGAAGATTTGATCAAGTTACTTTCCCCTACTTATGCTAGATGTGGATTTGTAAATGCAAGCTTGGAATGAAAGATTTTCTCAATTTTAAACTTCTAGCATTGAGACTATGTGAAATTTGTATGTAATTTTGTATGAGCAATGATTTACTCCTCCTAATAAAAACTAGATGGAGATTTGTATGTAAGTTGCATGAACAATGATTTACTCCTCCTAATTAAACTAGATGAAGACTTTGTATGCAAGATGCAACTAGAAATGCCTAAACCCTAAGCTCTTAAACATGTAAGAACATTCTATCAATAGCCTCCATTGCTGATTGATAATACCTGCAACCAAAGTTAGTATAATTCTTTTTACAAAAATCCATACAAATCTCTGATAGGAATCAGATGTGCTAAAATAGACAATGGATGCATAGGAAGACAGAGCATATGTGCAGAAATACAAATGCGCTAAAAGATCTAGCAGATGCATAGACAGAAGTTTTAAATGTGCAGAAATAATGAAAGTACAAAAAAATGATCAGATGAGGAGAAAGAAGTTTCATATGTGCTAGACTACTTTTTTCATCATGGATGCACAGAACTAGAAAAATGAATGCATCGGAATGACCTATCACGACTACAACTTGACCAAAAACTCAAAATAGAGGTTAAAAATGGGGTAGTGGCCCCCCCACGGTGGGCACCAAAATGTGATTGAATTTCTAAACCATAGTAGAAACTACCTAAACAACCAATAACTTCAATGGAAATAAGACAAATGTAATAAAAAAAGATATACCTTTGCAAATAGATTTACCTCGTGCCTTCCATTGTTGCCTATCTTTCTTTGATCTTCTGTGATTGTAGAGCTCTCAAAAGTTGTACTTCCTCACTGTTAAGATGACAATGGTAGAATGGCTATGTGGAGGATTATGCAATGAGACTACAATGCAATAACTAAGATGAAGGGTGGAGATAATGATATGCAACCATGGTTGATGATAATGAAGCTAGATGCAAAATTCAATGGAGCCAAAGGTACACTTGGGAGCTATGATGGAATTCTTGTAGAGTAAGATTACTAAAGCTTGAGTGGTGATCAAATGGGTGTGAGAACCTTACTTTTATAGGCTTAGGAGAGGCCAAGTCCAAGTGTTAATAGATCCATGACTAGAGGAATTTGTCTGTGACATGTACGATTGAGATGGAGTTGCTTGAGATGAGAGAGATAATCATGGGAAATGTTCCTACTATGTTTACAAGGTAGAGGAATATGTGGATCCATAAGCCACATGGTATTGTGCTCACAAAGGCCTATGAGTTAAAATTGGAAGACTATGAGCAGATTTTGGAAGAAGGATGCTTGATCTATTGGAATGTGAGAGATAAACTAGGATTTGAAAGACAAGTGTCTCAGACCCTGGAGATGATTGAGAAATGATAGGACACATGTGGAGAAGAAATAGGGATGATTAGAGGATAAATAGGACATGTGGGTGAGGGTAATTAGCTAATTAAATATTAAAAATATTTAATTATGTGTGCAACATGGTGAGGTGGAAGGTGATGTGGATTTATGAAATTAGGACTTTGGGATAGAGGAATAGATGGTTAATTAAATAATTTAGGATTATTTAATTAGATGAGACATTAGAGAAATTAGGGTATTTAATTAAA
This sequence comes from Cunninghamia lanceolata, assembly GCA_027924645.1. Classification (NCBI taxonomy): domain Eukaryota; kingdom Viridiplantae; phylum Streptophyta; class Pinopsida; order Cupressales; family Cupressaceae; genus Cunninghamia; species Cunninghamia lanceolata. The sequence continues at coordinate 728,687 of BSBN01000938.1, read as the reverse complement.
TAAATTGATTTTTATTTAATTTTTGGAAGATTAAGATGAATGTGAATCAGATAAATAAATTAGGATATTTATTTATTGATAGAAGAATACGTATAAAATAAATATTAAAGTATTTATTTAATTCAACTCAAACCATTTTTAGGTGTATACAGTCTCAATACAAAAAATGCCAATGTAATTAAGGTGATCAAGAAGAGGCCTACCAAATAGAAGCCTCATCAACTTATTCGCAAGATCTTCACACATGCAACATCTCATAGGAGAAAAGAACATGATCAACGCTTCAACCTTTAATAACTAAAAAATAGATTCAACCCCACATCAATAACACGTAAAACAAATGTAACTAGGTATAACATGTAGATTTCCAAGACTCAAACACTAGAATCAACTCTAGATCTGATTTGCCAAATAAATCTACATAGGCGAAACCATAGATCATAGGAACCCAACAAGTAGCCTTGCAAATTTGAAATTGTCTCGATCCAGAAAGTGTCTGAACACAATTTTTCACAGATCTACAAACCACAGATTTTGGTTAGCATGTAAAACCTACAAAACCATATCTCTGTAAATCTAAAACCACTTAAACGTCCAAACATTCACACCAATAAACACCATCAAATATGTCATGTGAAATAATGGAATGTCATAGATCTACAAACCCACAATCTTTTAAAATAGGAAAACTATGAAAACCTACATATTCAAACTATCATGAATATGAGAAATGAGAATTCAGGTTGTTCAAGAGTGTCCATATCATAAAAATACCAACTCCACAACCTCCATACAACCAATGATAAATCATCCAGTGCTTTCATGTAACCATGGACTCAAACCATGAACCCAACATAAGCACTCCAAACTATAGCCACAGAAATGAGTGTTTTTCCATGTGATTAAGGTACGATAAGTAACCATCCAACATAAACACCCTTTCACTACACATGACCACAAGGTAAAGGAATAAAACGACTAAACAAGAGAAAACACACATATTGTCAAAATGGAGCTCCAAATCACTATCACATGATCAACTCCATAAAAATCCATAACCTTGAGCTTCAAGAGCCCAACAAAGATTCTTTTGATAATATCCATCTAAGAGGTAAATACCATGGCTTCCAAACTCATAGATTTGCATAATAATGTTAACACATAGAACTTCCCTTACAACCAAAATTCCTTCAATACATCAGAAAAAAAGCATCCCTCTTTCACTACAACCATAGGCTCTGATACCACATGTTGGAAAAAGGGAGAGAGAACAGGGTAATGTTGCATCTATGTATCTTTAAAATGTTTTCAAATCTAAAATTAATAGCATGTGTAAATATGAAAATTACTTTCAATTTAGATGTCATAGTATTTCTCCAATTTAAATAATGTAGTAGAAGAAAATAACTTGCAAGAATAAGACAAGTATTTATGTGGAGAAGCCCCTAAGGGAAAAAACTCCACACCAAAGGTGTTTATGCTTGTATTAAATCTCTTGTGAAAGATTACATTCAATACTGAAATTCTTTGATTCCTTGATTCACTTCAAAAGAAAGTCTTTTTTTTTTCTTCAAAAGCTTCTTCAATAAAAAAAACTTCTTACTTTTTTCTTCTTCAATAAAAAAAACTTCTTACTTTTTTCTTCTAAGTCTTTTACAAAAAAAGAACTTCTTGCTTTTTTCTTCTAAGTTTTTTTCACAATTCAACTCTCTGAAACGTATGGGGCTCTTAATTAATTAATTGAAGCTTCATAATTCAAGAGATTCTTAATTCAAAAGCTTGAAACTCAAATTACAATAAATTGTAATTAATAACATAGTTTCCAAGGCTCATACAAAAACCAAGCACTCTAAATTGAGAAGAATGAACTCAAACAATGTCCAAGATTTCAGTTAACTACCTCTTCATGATGTGGGAACCAAAGTATGCTAAAATTAGCTTTGCCAACATCAAACATATTTCCAAATAAAAGAAACAATAGAAACTCTTCCAAATGGGTGTCCATATTTGCCTAATTACTTTTTGTTGACTGAAGTGATCAATACATATCAATTTCATGCAAACAACATGCAAGATTGATGTCCCCAAGGTTATTCTAAATTACTTTATTTTGTACATGCAAGTGACATGCAAATATCGGATCCAAAATGCAACTAATACCCATTACGTGAAACACTAAGATGTACCATCCTGCAACTTTTTAGAGTTGGAGTGTTTTGCAGGTAATATCTTAAAACTAACATGCAAGCATTTGCAACAACATGCAATTGATACCCATTACCTGAAACACTGAGATGTACTATCCTGTAAGTTTCTAGAGTTGGAGTGTTCTACAAATAATCTCACAAAACTGACATGCAACAACATGCAAGGTCATACAAGTCCATAGGAGTGACATGTAACAACATGCAAGCATATGCAAGTGCATAGGAGCAACATGCAAGCATATGCAAGTAACATGCAACAACATGCAAGTACATGTGAGTAACATGCAAGTACATGCAAGCAAAATACAACAACATGCAAGTAACATGCAAAAGCATGCAAGTCCATGCAATCTTTTCTGACCTCATGCAAGTAATATTCAATTCATGAATATCTAACATTGTAGTTAACTCCAACATTATATCCATGCAAGGTGTCTCAACATTATCCACTCATGCACATAAAAAAGCACAACTCCAAGTCTAAATATAAGTCCCCATCAAAAGGGGACGCCCAAGTTTAACTCCCACTTACTAGGAGTTATCAAACTCTCAAAATAGACTTAGGAGAAGTCAACAAAGTTTTCATGGCACCCACTCTAAAAATGGATGCCCAAGTTTGATCTTATCAATTAGGAATTGATTGCAAAAGTTAAAGTGATATAATTAATAAATAATTAATCTCTCAAAGTCCTTATGTGTTGGGGAACACATTCCAAGAAATTTGGAGACACATGAATTGGTTAGGATTGCAAGTTAATGGCAACTTATCCCAACAAATCTGACTACTCATAACCTTATGTGCACTATAAGATTAAAGGTGTAGAAAATTTTGAATTGTCAAAAAAATTCAAAATTTTTAGTTAGATATATAGGTCCCTTTGAAATTCTAGAACAAGTAGGACCTATGGCCTATATACTTTCTCTACCCCCACATTTGATTAGACTACATGATGTTTTCTATGTGTCTAGATTTTAGAATATATGCCTAACCTAAATCATGTGATTGATTGGTCTTTCTTGTAGATATACTTAGACAAAACTCTTTATGTGGAACCAATCTAAATATTAGAGTGGTGCACACTTTGGCTTCAATACTGTGATATTAATGAAGTCAAGGTCTTGTGATATTGGTATAGACTTGATCTAGGCAGATGGGAAGAAACACAAGGAATGTAGTAGTTGTAGCAACAATCATTTTGAATTCTAACTTTAGGGGTGAAGTTCCCAAAGGGGGGAGAAATGTAATGCCCCAATTTTTCTCATTTTTTCAAACTAGTAATGGGATAAAAACCTTGAGGATCTTGTGACTTATGGGCCTAAATGACATGAAATGAACTAATTTTGGTTATAAGGTTTATGAATTGTGGTAAATTCTTATCATGTATTTTGTTAAGAAATGATAATACCTTATATTGCATATATATTGGATTAGGCATGATTTTATTTAAGAAAATTAAGGTTTTGATATTAAAATTACTTGGTATAGACTTGAACAACATATTTTTAGACCAACTAATGTGTAGTCTAAGGTGCATTCATGATAATAATATTAAGGTCATGATAAGGTAGGACCATGACTTGAATTAAAGCTTAGATTACTGAATCAAGATCTATTCTTAGATTAATATCTCAATTATTTAACATTTGAATCTAATGTCATGGATTATTTTCTACAAATGTGATACTTTGATGACAGTTTTCTAAGTACATAGGGCCAATGACATAGACCAAGCCAACCAAGTAGAAGAGGAAGTGCATAGTTTTACGAGATTCTAGATTGGTGACTAGTAATGGTATATGAGAAGCCAATGGAAGGAAGGAAGATAAAGTAGATAGGTTTCAGATTAAGATACCAAGTATCATGAGCCAAAATAAGATGCATTATCTAATTACAAGAGATGATGACAAGGCAAAGCCAAAGAATATTGCATAGAAGCAAATAAGCTTGGACTTAAGAGAATGTCTACATATATTAAGAGAAATTTAATCTCCTTACCTAATTGCATGAATGAAGAATAGACCAATCAATTGTGGTAAAAATTACATGGTTGGGACTATCTAGAGTAAATGAAGTGATTTTAGGACAAGGAGAAGATCTCAAAGAAATTTGGGGGAGTTAATGAATTACCAACCTGACCAATGGAATCTAAGGAACAAATGATTCAAAGATTGTAAAAGTATCAAGAGGAGATAAGAATTGAAAGCTATTAATTCTTTGACATTTGTGTGCAAAGATGTTTGTGTAGACAAAAGAGAAAAGTGTATCAATGAAAGGACAATAGTGTTGATAACTAAGAAGGGGGGTGAATCAGTTATCCTAATTATTTCTTCTATCTGAACTTTCTTTTTAATCAATGCAACATTAATTCAAATAAGCAAACATTATCATGAAATGGAAAAACACATGACAGTATTTTTGACGTGGAAACCCTATTAAGGGAGAAAACCATGGGGTGATTAACCCAAAGATTATTCTTTGTTAGAAGAATAAGGAAATACAAAATGGCACTTGCCAATTAGGGCTCACTGCCTGAGCACACTGCTCACAAAGGAGGCACACTGCCTACAAGGAGACACACTATCTACAAAAGAATGTTATACAATACTTGAACTGATTGGAAGCATCCACATATGCTGGAGTTCAGTTTCGGTTAGGCTCAGTATACTAATCTGCTGCACTTCATCTTTCCTCTTCTCTTATGCTGCTTTCCTTTCACATACCGGACCTTCCTTACTACTTCTGCTCTGCTCTGCTTTTTCACATATCACATATCACACAATCACTTCTCACAACTAAATCCATCCTTTATATATATCCGCACAAGTGATTTCATTATCTTTCTAGTCGGCACCCGGAACAGTCAATCTTCTCACAAACTCCGTTCTGTCAGCTGAATCCTTACACATCAAGTAATGCAGATCAAGCATATACTTGTAGAAATCATTAATCATGTCAGCCAAACATGATTCATGCCTTCATAACCTTTAGCACCATCAGTAACACATCCAGAAAGTATCTGATGTTCTGTCAATCAGTTCTTCCTCTGTTCACACTGTCACACAGGAATCCGGTACTCAACTATTCATATCTTTTTCCTTGTCCATCACTGGAGGCTAAATCCTTGGAATCTATTACTCAAGGTAGTCCTCTTGACTTTCCCAAATCCGCACTTCACCAAGATACTTCCTCTGAGAGATCCAGACCTATCTGTCAGACCTTGCCACAAGCTCTATTCTTGTTTACCGGACCTCACCAATCTTCATTCTGACTTCTGGTAGAGACACACCATGTCCTGCAGATGTGTGGGATGAACTTTGTTGCCATCAATGACAACAATCATTTTTCCATATAGTGTCTCTTGCTAACAATCTCCCCCTTTGGCATTGATGGCAACACTTAGTGAAAAATGACTAAGTGTTTACACTATGCTCCCCCTTGGCTGATGCTCTGTCTTTATATACATTTTCTGGAGCTCCTCCTTAGTTGGATTCCTCATTTTTCACTACTCCTCACTCCCCCTTTGACATCAATAGCAAACGGTAGGGTCTGCACACCAAAATTTTCAAAAATTTTACTATACTTAGCCGCATAAGTATATACATATGGCATACTTACATATACTTAAGTATGTCTGCAAAAGTTGTCTTCAACTGTACAACTTTTGTCACCCAACTCTGCTTCATCCTGTCCAAAATTGAGATATGCCCACTCAATAGGAATGCAAATGCATCTACTCTTTTTAGATCTGTCAGATCATTGGTCTGGGTTGTAATTTGGGATTCTGTTATAGCCTCATGCATGGCCTCTAGCTTAGGGACAATTAACCCCCTGAGCTCACTTAACCTGCTTATTCTATTTTTCCTTTCCTTCTCCAACTTTTTGATTTCACTCAAGACTGCGATAGTCTGACATTCTTGATTTGTTATAGAGGAGGAGAGAGGACCAAATTCTTTGATAAGTTTGATAGTTTATCCTCCTATTCTTTTATTTTCTTCTCAATGTCCAGTGTTACTTTGGACCAGGAGATACAAAATTTGTATATTTCACCACCATCCTTAAGAGCATTTTCTAAACTCTTTATCCCAATACTCATATTTCTTCTATCATTAGTGATTAATCCTTGTACCTCTGAGAATCTCTTATCCAAAAACTCCTTCCGGACCTTTTCTTCAGTTGATTTTTCTAGAGAATCAAAATGTGTACTAACACTGCTAACCAAGGTTTTGAGATTACCGGAAGAGGAGGCGGTGGGATCCTTTTGAAAAGATGGTATGATCTTTTCCAGCACTCCAGATGCAGCTTCTATCAACTCACAATCTTCCATATGAGACTTTAGGAGTTTTTCATTAGCCTTAGCATTTGCAAATGAAGCTATCTTCATTGTCTGTACCGGAGAAAGAGAATCAAAATTGAATGGACCTTGTAGAAGCTCTAGTTCATCAATCTCCATTGTTTCTTTGCTCAGAAATTCTTGGACAGTTTGTGCAGTGTCTCTTGCTGGAGACAGATGTTTCTTCTCTTCTGCAGTCTTGGAGCTGTCCTTTGGAGTTTTCTCTCCTACATTCCCACCACTAGCAGTCATGGTTTTCTCTGCTGAAGTCTTCTGTCCCTCTGCAACCTTTGCACTATCACCTTCTTTTTCCTTCATCTCTGCTTCTTTCTTCTATAATTTTTCTTCTTCTTTGGATCTGGAGACTGTAGGAGAAACTGGAGGAGAAATGTTAGTCTGTTCAGGGCCCACTTCTTCTATCATTTTCTCAGAAGTTTCTTTTGCAACACTTGTGGTTGAAGGGTCAGTACCTAAGTCCTCTACAATAGGAAGATTAAATCTTTGAAGACCTTTCCGAGGATCTCTTCTATATCCTTGGCTACCTTGTCAGTCTCACCAAGCATGAGCTGATTCATCCTTGCTTTGCTCCTGAACTCATCCTTGCAGTCTTTGAATACCATGTTCATTGTCTTGGGATCAATTGAAGGATATAGCTGAATAGCTATCTATTCCCGGATCTCAAGGTATTTTGCCATGGCATTGGTTTTTCTCATTTCCAACTCCTTCTCTAGACTCTTAGGAATTAGAGAGATAATTTCAATAAAAGCTTTATTGTAAATGTTCAGATACCTGATTGTAGCTTCCTGTAGGATCTTTTGGTCTGCCTCATTGTAATCATCATAGAATTCAGCCATGGGTTGAAGGTTTCCATCCACAGTGACTGATTTGATTACACTTTCTAGGGACAGGGTGGGCTTTTCAACAAATTCCTCTGCCATTTCTTCCTTGTCTTGGCCTGTGGAGGGCTTACCGAATAATTTCTTCTTTTGCTTCTTTATTTCCTTTACCCCCTCATCTGATTCGGTTTCTTCTTCATCTCTTTGACTTGCATAAGCCCTTGTGGCTTTTGTCTTTGACCTTTTCTCTCCTTTGCCAGATGCTTAGACTTCCAGTTTTGAGCTTTTAGCAGGGACAGGTGCTGGTCTCTTTGAATATCTGGTCTGGGTGGAAGTTTCTACCGGAGCACTTTTCTTGCTTCCTTTTTCTGCCTCTTTCTTCTCCTCATCAGCTTTTTGTCTCTTTTCCCAGTTGGCATCAAGTGCCTCCTTTAAGATCCCAAGGCCTCATGCAATATGTTCTACTTCTTTTCTCACCTTCCTTTTCATCTCTGGTTCTCTGAGTTCCACATGGATCTTTACACTCAGCTCCTCAAAGGTTCCAAACTTTTCTGCCTTTAGATCTTTAGACTGACTCAGCATGTGTTGAACATGCAGCTCCACAATCTGTTCATCAACTTCATACCCCATGGGAATGATCCAGACTATCCTTGGTTCTACTGCCTCCATTAGGCACTGGTCAGTCTCTACCATAAAGTAGACTGTGTCCTTATATTTCTCAATAAGAGACTGGGGAATCCTTTCTCTTGATTGCATCATGTTCTGAAAGTTTTTGAAGTATCCCCACATGGTTGTATTCCTTGCTTTAGCATCCCCAAGCCCATGCAAATAGTCTCTGATCTGAACTGCTACTAGTTTGTCATTCTACCATACCCATCCATTTGATCCGGGCAACTCATTCATGAAGTAGAAAAATAAACATACTATTAGTGCACCATATTTGAAAGAGTTTTTCTTGTCCTTTTTGATCTTTTGTATGTTTTCCATTAACTGGCTCAAGAGAAGTTCACAGAGATCATATTTTGTATTTTTTCTTAACATCTCATAGGCCGTGTATACTGTAGTTCCAGATACTGAATTCTCCCTACTGGAATGATATATCTTGTATCCTATTATCATAGATGCATACTTGATATCCGGGTTAGTAATATCTTCAATGGTCATTGCCCTCTTATCAAATTTTGATCTGGTGGCCTCTGTGACAATGTTGTTTTTGACAGATTTGAGGACAGGAATTCCTCCGAAGGAATGTAAACCAGTTACTGCCCTAATTGCTTCCTTGGTGATCTTGCAAGGTCTATTCAGCCATAGGAAGTTATCATGTACCCTACTCAATACATACCGAACCCATTCATCTTCTTCAAAGCAAGGGAAATGAATGAACTGATCAAAGTGTTTTTCCCAGATGCTCTTATACTAAGGTTTGATCTCAAAAGAATCATCTATTAACTGCTTGTGGTATAAGTCTCTTAGTTTGAATTCCCCAAACTCTTCAATGTTTGCATGTATATAAACCCTAATATCTTCAGTGTGCAAAACGCCATGCGGAACACTGGAAAATACACCTAGGGGGTCTACCTCCAAGGACTTGTATGGATGTTTCTTAAATGTAGGGCGAGGTCTATCAGAAATCTTTACAATATTCAGAGTACCCATTATCAAGAGATTTGTAGTGAGATATTTGAAAACAGAAAATACCTTTTGCGCCTATCAGTTTCACAGAGTAGGTTGAATTGATCTCTGGAAGTAATGACTTCTACAAGTGATCTTTGATGAACTTGAGGAATTTCGTTGCAGAGCTCTGCTTTTCGTTTCTTCTTGAGTGCAGAATGAACGGGTGATTAATGAAAAACCCTTATATTGCTCCACGAGCCCTAATATCAGATTGCAATAAATGCTTGACCTACAATATTTTGGTTTGCCTAGTTTTCCTTGTTCAAGGAGAAAGAAACTTATCCGGATCATTATGATTCCCTTGTGATCGAGTTAGTGATGAATCATCATATCCACTTGTCCTTCTGATCATCTTATGTATCCGCAGATCAAGCTGTATCAATTTGGATTCATACTGGGCCAATCTTGTGAGAAACCTATTTTACCGGAAGACTTGCTTAACCAGACCAATTCTAAAGGATTTGAACTTTTTAAATTTTCTTGTGGATCTCTCAGATCTTTACCTGACCTTCTTTACATATTTCTCTAGAAACCCTTTGATCCACAGCTTCTCATGTGCCAATTTCAGGCACCACTTAACTGGCTGGGGGAACAAGGTTTTCTTTGTGTCTCCCCCTGAGCCAGAGCTCACCTTTTAGTTTCCGGAAGGAATATCAGCACCAGAGTCTGGTGCGGATCCAACCTCCACATTCTCTAAACTTTTCTTCACCCAAATCTTGTTCATCTTATTCCTAACTTCATTCGCATTCACCTTTTGTTTACCCTTATCTTGGTTCTGATTATGATATACTGGACCTCTTTTCTCCTGATTCTTGCTTCTATAGAATTTTGCATTATGACCGGACCTATTACAGATTTGGCAACAACATTTCTTTGCATATTTGATTGATATCCTCTTGATCTGCACTGATTAGCCATATGACCTACTCTATTGCATGCAAAGCATTTACCATTGAATGATTTGTTCATTTGCATATTTCTACATTCATGAGACTTATGACCATACCTTTTGTAGTTAAAACACTGTCCGGAGAAGGATGAATTAGTCTGATTCATTCTCTTTCTGCATTGATTAGCTTTGTGACCAAAGTGATTGCAGTTGTGGCTGTATCCATTGAAGGATGTATATCTTTGAGCATTGGGCTATCTTACCGGAGGTCTTCTAGGCCTGTTCCTTAAATTTTCTGATCCAAAATTCTTCTGACTGGATCTAGAGCTTTCTCCTTTCTCATATCCCAAACCACATTTGTCATCTACCTTCTTTTGACTTCCAAGAAGAACTTCAAGTTGAGCAGAACTTATCTTAAATTTTTCTTTATACTCATTTGCTATTTGAAGATCCCTTTTGAGAGAGACAATTTGATCCTCAAGTTTTTCTTCATTATCTTTAGCATCTTCAAGATTAGATCCAAGATGTCTGATAATTCTATCCATCTAGTGGCAATCTTTTGATTTCTCTTTGAGAGATTGTCTTTAGTTTTTCTTTTCTCTTCAATCTCTTGAGTAAACTTAATAACTCCTGATTCCATTTCATGTCTTACCATAATGACTTCTTTTGATAACTTTTCACATAACTTGGTTTTCTTAGTCAGCTCTTCATTTGCATTATTTTCTTCACCTTGTCTTGCCAATTGCTGAAGCAGCTCCTTTCTCTTTTTCATAGAGAGACTTAATTTATCTTTTAGTTCTCTCATGAAATCATCAGCCTGTTTGAGTCTTTCCTTTAATTCATTGACTTCAGAGTTTGATTGTTCAAGATCATCAAGGGCAGTCTTGAGTTGCTCTCTTAAGCCATATGCATCCATTTGAGCTCCCAGATCTTCCTCAAGCTGTTAGGCTTTGTTAGGAGGAACTTAGCTTTGATACCAATTGTTGATAACTGAGAGGGGGGTGAATCAGTTATCCTAATTATTTCTTCTATCTAAACTTTCTTTTTAATCAATGCAACATTAATTCAAATAAGCAAACATTATCATGAAATGGAAAAACACATGACACATTATTTTTGAGGTGGAAACCCTATTAAGGGAGAAAACCATGGGGTGATTAACCCAAAGATTATTCTTTGTTAGAAGAATAAGGAAATACAAAATGGCACTTGCCAATTAGGGCTCAATGCCCGAGCACACTGCTCACAAAGGAGGCACACTGCCTACAAGGAGACACACTGTCTACAAAAGAATGTTATACAATACTTGAACTGATTGGAAGCATCCACATATGCTAGAGTTCAATTCCGATTAGGCTCAGTATACTGATCTGCTGCACTTCATCTTTCCTCTTCTCTTATGCTGCTTTCCTTTCACATACCAGACCTTCCTTACTACTTCTGCTCTGCTCTACTTTTTTGCATATCACATATCACACAATCACTTCTCACAACTAAATCCATCCTTTATATATATCCGCACAAGTGATTTCATTATCGTTCTAGTCGGCACCCGGAACAGTCAATCTTCTCACAAACTCTGTTTTGTCAACTGAATCCTTACACATCAAGTAATGCGGATCAAGCATATACTTGTAGAAATCATTAATCATGTCGGCCAAACATGATTCATGCCTTCATAACCTTTAACACCATCAGTAACACATCTGGAAAGTAGTCTGATGTTCTGTCAATCAGTTCTTCCTCTGTTCACATTGTCACTCAGGAATCTGGTACTCAACTATTCATATCTTTTTCCTTGTCCATCACCGGAGGCTAAATCCTTGGAATCTATTACTCAAGGGAGTCCTCTTGACTTTCCCAAATCTGCACTTCACCAAGATACTTCCTCTGAGAGATCTAGACTTGTCTGTCAGACCTTGCCACAAGCTCTGTTCTTGTTTACTGGACCTCAACAATCTTCATTCTGACTTCCAGTAGAGACACACCATGTCCTGCAGATGTGTGGGATGAACTTTGTTGCCATCAATGACAACAATCATTTTTCCATATAGTGTCTCTTGCCAACAAATAGAAGAGTAGGAAAAGGATCTACCAGTGTATGTGCTTGGGTAGTAGCCCAAAGTTAAGAATGTGTGGTTGTCAAGTCCTATGTGATGGCCTATTTATGTGTGTAATGTGATGTTGTTCCACATCATTAGTCCCTATGTAATTATGTCGTTCATGTGAGCACTAAAAGAGTGTGAGATAGTGAAAATAATGTCTCCATGTTTAAGTACACAAGGTCATAGGTGGTAGGGGAAGAGTTGAAGAGGTAATCAACCATGAGGCCTAGGTGAGTTGTGTATCCACCCACTGCCACCCATTAATGGAGAGTGGAGTTCCATGTTCATTCCCATTTAGAATGATGGTCATCTTGGTAAATCTCTTAAGGCTAGATTATGGTCATTCTCTAGGTGTAAAATCATAATCATTATGTAGGTGTAGAATGATGATCATTCTATTGTTGTAAAATGATGTGTATGCCAATTATAGATGGATAGTGTTGCCTTGTTGTAAAGGTATTTTCCCTTGTTTAATTATTTTCAGGCCCAACTAGAGTGGTTGTATTCCTCTTGTAATGAGAATGAGTCTAGTTGAGTCTAGAGGTCTTGTTATAAAATTGTGTAGACTGGTATGACTAGTAAGTCTAGTGTGCATTTATGTATTGGCTAAGTCTATGAATATTGCACTTTGAGGCATATCTTCTTGAGAAGGACTTGGTAGATATTGGTCTTGAGGAGCTTAGAGGGTTGTAGCCATGCTTTGGGTATTCCTATAAAATTCCTAAAGGGTTCAATACCTTGTTGTCACCCTTGTGAAATTGTATGTACTCTATTGTGGGGTGAATAGGTTGAAAAGTAGGCCTAATACTTGGTTTGGCCCTAGAAGTCAACAATTTAGGATTGCGATGATTGAACTTTGGTGAAAAATGGGTAATACATGTTCTTGTAGTCTAAGATTTATATTTAATTTAGGTTGAAATAAATATAGATGATTGTATCTATGAATTCATGACTTGACTATGATTATGTATGATTACCTGATCGAGCTCCTTATTCATTATGGCTAGTATGACTTCAGATGAAAAAAGAGAGAAAATGTTAAGACTCCATATTTATCATTAGATATGCATAGTAGGAATTGACTTGATCTTGTGTCTCGAGAGAGACAATCTTTAGATTCTTGTTCAATTCTAGAAGGAGAAATAAAAGCTATCTTGAGGAATAATCCCTTTAAATTTTGTGGATTGTTGTGATGTGTAGATCTAGTGAGAGTCTTGATTGATCTAAATTTAATTCATTAAATGAAGTCTTTATTTAGAGTTAGAGTCAGTTGTAGGAGCTAAATAATAGTGGAATTGAAATGGATTCTAGTTTCTTGTGTGTACTAAACAACTTTGAGTTACCATTATGAATAAAAGTCTTACCTAACTCCTAGCTATTTAATATATATTGGAAAAGCCAATCCTTATCACCAATTTTTTGATATTCTTGATATAGTGTTTAGTTGTAGTTAACCCCAACTAGAGGGGTTTTATCCCAATCATAATGAGACTTACTCTAGTTGATTCTATAGGTCTTTTCATAAAATCGTGTAGACTAGTATGAATAGTAAGTCTAGTGTGCATGTGTATATTAGTAAGACTATTTTAATACTACAAGGCATATTTACTTGAGAAGGGACTTGGTCAAGATTGGTCTTGAGGAGCTTAGATGGTTGTAGTCATGATTTAACTTGGTAAAGATTGGTTATTATGTAGTTATAGAATAATGGACATTCAAGTGGTGCATAATGATGGTAATGCCATTTATAAATGCATAATGTTTCCTTGTTTTCAAGTTGATTTCCCTTGTTCAATTCCACTTGGACCCAACAAGAGTGGTTGTAGCTATCTCATAATGAGATTGAGTCTAAAGGTCTTGTTATAAAATTGTGTAGATTGGTATGACTAGTAAGTCTAGTGTGCCTATGTGCATTGGTTAAGACTATGAATACTACAAGACATATCTACTTGAGAAGGGACTTGGAAGAGATTGGTCTTGAGGAGATTATATTGTTGTAGCCATGATCTAGACAATCTTAAGAAAATTCCTAAAGCGTCCCAGGCACCTTACCATTAGCCCTATGAAACTGTATACTTCATTGTGAGGGTGGCTAGGTGGAAAAGCAAGCGTGATACTTGGGTTGGCCCTAAAAGTAAAAAATTTAGCATTACAATGATTAAACACAGGTGAAAATGTGTAATAATTTCTCTTGTAGTTTATGATTTATATTTAATTTAGGTTTATATAATGATATATATCTATATCTATGAATTCATGACTTGACTATGGCTATGTCTGATTACGTGATTGATCTCCTTACTCATTATGGTTAGTATGATCGTAGATGAAAATGAGAGAAAATGTTAACACTTGACATGTATCATTAGAGTTGTGTAGTAGTAAGCAACTTGATCTCCTGGTTCGAGAGGGACAATGATGTAGAGGCAAATTGGATAGGAGAAGATAGACAAACTTGACAAGGTTCAACTACACCTACAAGCCCAAAAACAAAGATCTTTATGCAAAAGTGGGAACAGCAGAAAGAAACTCTAGTATAATCATGGAAATGTTGGTTTGGGATGTCAGGGGACCCATTCCATCCATTGGCCAAGGTAGATTAGACTCCGGGTTGGTACTTCCTTCATAAACCCTCCAAAATGGCTTGTAACCCTTCAAAACGACAACGGTCCTAATAAATTTTGACTCATACTTCCAAACCTAGATATTAGATAGTCAGTAGATACCCATTATGGCCCTCTATCACATTTCCCAAAATTGGCATAGGTTGTTTTGGACGGTATGGCTCAACCTATAACTCCTCCTAGTGACCTAGAGCCCCAATTAGGCCAAATTTGTGAAGCAACTACCCTTGAATGGAACCACCAAACTCTTTGGACCCCTTGGACACTTAACATAGATTGAAAAACAATGTATTTCAAGGGTTTTGTCATTAGGATGCAAGACAATTTCATTCTATGCTTATTTTCCCACTTCAAATGCAAAAATAACAAGGAAAATGCTGCTACAGCACCTAGGGCATCATTTTAAACACACAAAAACAAATTTTTCAGTCTTGAGCCTTGGTCAACATGTCAATAACTCCCTCTAATTCCATTCCACTGAGTTTTAGAATATTCCCATGGTGGAATGAGGTTTTATGACATTTTTCCTACCAAAACCCTAGTTAACAGAGCAGTTTTAGAAAAAACGTGATATCTTCCTCTAAGAATTGAGTTAAGACCTCAGACCAAATGAATTTGAAGGTACTTCTATCCTATTTTTATAAATGTATGGATTGTCTCTATATATATCCGTACAAAATTGTACCAAACATTGCAACATGACTATTGCAGAGAAAATCTAAAAATTATAGTCCATAAAACACTCATATCTTCCTCAATATTGCACCAAATTCGATGAGACTTGAACCAAAATGAAGATTATTCATCCTAATTCAATATAACATTAATATTACACAGGTTCTAGGCTGTATATGGCCATACATGGCCTGGAACGGGAGAAAAAATAGTTAGAACTGCAAAATAAGGGCTTAAAATCACAAGTTTTAAATCCAATTCACATCTATTCATCTTGGTTTGAGTTTTACATGCTTAAATAGGTGTATACATACACAAGATCGACCTCCACATTAGTTTAACTGATTAACTACCCTCTTTTAACACAATGACTCTTCATACCCCCTAATCTTGCCTTGACAACTTTACAACTTTTGCCATTTTTCAATGTTGACAACTTTATACAAAATCTCCATCCTAGACCACCTTTAACATGACAAAATGGACTAATTATGATCATTTACAACCTCTCAAACCTTTCCTTGGCCATTTTGACCCTTTGACCAACCTTCACCATATTAGGACCTTTTAGGTCTCTTGGCACAAAAATGGCTTTCTAAGCTTTACAAATGAGTTGTTTTTGATACCAATAGACTTCATAACCTTACAAATCATGTATGAACATTACAAATAAGAAAAAATTCACTTTGATCTCATAAGATGTCTTTATACTTGGGTGCCCCTACACCATACAACTGGCCTTGAAACCTTTCCAAGTCCCTTGGAAACAATGGAACAGAAACCTGCAACAATTATTTGTCTTGGATTAATCCTCTCTGAAAACTCCCTTATCCTTGCCTTGGTGTCATTCTTTGCCCTTACCTCTGCCTCTTACCATTGCCATCAAGTTCATCTTTAGAAGGACACAGGACTGTCCTTGCATTACCTTTCCATCTTCACCTTTTCACCCACTCCTATTAGTGGAGTACTTTACTGGCTGCAACTTCAAGTGCCTTTTCCAGTCAGATGTCCATCTCTCCTTGTTGATGGACCACACCAACAACAAACCATCCATCTCACCCAACAGCAGATCCTGGAAGATGCCTCACTCTCTTTTCACCTTGCACCTTCTACCCAGCTTGATCTCTATTAGAGAATGGTCGTGATAGACCTCCTCTTGTCTGCCCACACACAACCTCAGAAACCTCCTTCTTGAAGCTATATGGAACAAGCACCTGCAACCAGACAACTTAGCAACACAAAATCCAAAACTTTTAACAAGGTCCTAGTGTGGATTGCCTCATTCAGTGGTCTATCTACACACTCAAGATCTTCTCGCTCTGATACCACTATGATGTAGAGGCAAATTGGATAGGACAAGATAGACAAACTTGACAAGGTTCAACTACACCTACAAGCCCAAAAACAAAGATCTTTATGCAAAAGTGGGAACAGAAGAAAGAAACTCTAGTATAATTATGGAAATGTTAGTTTGGGATGTCAGGGGACCCATTCCATCCATTGGCCAAGGTAGATTAGACTCCGGGTTGGTACTTCCTTCATAAACCCTCCAAAATGGCTTGTAGCCCTTCAAAACGACAACAGTCCTAATAACTTTTGACTCAGACCTCCAAACCTAGATCTTAGATAGTCAACAGATACTCATTATGGCCCTCTATCACATATCCAAAACTTGGCATAGGTTGTTTTGGACGGTATGGCTCAACCTATAACTCCTCCTAGTGACCTAGAGCCCCAATTAGGCCAAATTTGTGAAGCAACTACCCTTGAATGGAACCACCAAACTCTCTGGACCCCTTGGACACTTCACATGGATGGAAAAACAATGTATTTCAAGGGTTTTGTGGTTAGGATGCAAGACAATTTCATTCTATGCTTATTTTCCCACTTCAAATGCAAAAATAACAAGGAAAATGTTGCTACAGTCACCTAGGGCATCATTTTAAAAACACCAAAACAAATTTTTCAGTCTTGAGCCTTGGTAAACATGTCAATCACTCCCTCTAATTCTATTCCACCAAGTTTTAGAGGATTCCCATAGTGGAATGAGGTTTTATGACATTTTTCCTACCAAAACCCTAGTTAACCTAGTTAACAGAGCAGTTTTAGAAAAAATGTGATATCTTCCTCTAAGAATCAAGTTAAGACATCAGACCAAATGATGTTGAAGGGTAATTCTATCCTATTTTCATAAATATATGGATTTTCTCTATATCTATCCGTACAAAACCGTACCAAATGCTGCAATAGGATTGTTGCAGGGAAAATCTGAAAATTACAATCCATAAAACACTCATATCTTCCTCAATATTGCACCAAATTTGATGAGACTTGAACCAAAATGAATCTTATTCATCCTAATTAAATATCACATTAATTTTACTTAGGTTCCAAGCCGTACATGGCCATACATGGCCTAGAACCAGAGAAAAAATAGTTAGAACTACAGAATAAGGGCTTAAAATCACAAGTTTTAAATCTAATTCACATCTATTCATCTTGGTTTGAGTTTTACATGATTAAATAGGTGTATATATACACAAGATCAACCTCCACATTAGTTTAACTGATTAGCTACCCTCTTTTAACACAATGACTCTTCATACCCCCTAATCTTGCCTTGACAACTTTACAACTTTTGCCATTTTTCAATGTTGACAACTTTATACAAAATCTCCATCCTAGACCACCTTTAACATGACAAAATGGACTAATTATGATCATTTACAACCTCTCGAACCTTTCCTTGGCCATTTTGACCCTTTGACCAACCTTGACCATATTAGGACCTTTTAGGTCTCTTGGCACAAAAATGGCTTTCCAAGCTTTACAAATGAGTTGTTTTTGATACCAATAGACTTCATGACCTTACAAATCATGTATGAACATTACAAATAAGAAAAAATGCACTTTGACCTCATAAGATGTCTTTATACTTGGGTGCCCCTACACCATACAACCGGCCTTGAAACCTTTCCAAGTCCCTTGGAAACAATGGAATAGCAACCTGCAACAATTCTTTGTCTTGGATTGATCCTCTCTCTGAAAACTCCCTTATCCTTGCCTTGGTGTCATTCTTTGCCCTTACCTCTGCCTCTTACCATTTCCATCAAGTTCATCTTCAGAAGGACACAGGACTGTCCATGCATTACCTTTCCATCTTCACCTTCTGACCCACTCCTATTAGTGGAGTACTTTACTAGCTGCAACTTCTATTGCCTTTTCCAGTTACATGTCCATCTCCCCTTGCTGATGGACCACACCAATAACAAACCATCCGTCTCACCCAACAGCAGATCCTGGAAGATGCCTCACTCTCTTTTCACCTTGCACCTTCTACCCAGCTCAATCTCTATTGGAGAATGGTCATGACAGACCTCCTCTTGTCTGCCCATAGACAACCTCAGAAACCTCCTTCTTGAAGCTATATGGAACAAGCACTTGCAACCAAACAATTTAGCAACACAAAATCTAAAAATTTTAACAAGGTCTTGGTGTGGATTGCCTCCTTCGGTGGTCTATCTACACACTCAAGATCTTCTCTCTCTGATACCACTATGATGTAGAGGCAAATTAGATAGGAGAAGATAGACAAACTTGACAAGGTTCAACTACACCTATAAGCCCAAAAAAAAGATCTTTATGCAAAAGTGGGAACAACAGAAAGAAACTCTAGTATCATCATGGAAATTTTGGTTTGGGATGTAAGGGGACCCATTCCATCCATTGGCCAAGGTATATTAGACCCTAGGTTGGTACTTCATAAACCCTCCAAAATGGCTTGTAGCCCTTCAAAACGACAACAATCCTAATAAATTTTGACTCAGACCTCCAAAACTAGATCTTAGATAGTTAGTAGATACCCATTATGGCCTTCTATCACATTTCCCAAACTTGGAATAGGTTGTTTTGGACGATATGGCTCAAGCTATAACTCCTCCTAGTGACCTAGAGCCCCAATTAGGCCAAATTTGTGAAGCAACTACCCTTGAATGGAACCACCAAACTCTCTGGACCCCTTGGACACTTCACA
This sequence comes from Cunninghamia lanceolata, assembly GCA_027924645.1. Taxonomy (NCBI): domain Eukaryota; kingdom Viridiplantae; phylum Streptophyta; class Pinopsida; order Cupressales; family Cupressaceae; genus Cunninghamia; species Cunninghamia lanceolata. The sequence continues at coordinate 709,313 of BSBN01000938.1, read as the reverse complement.
TGGATGGCAAAACAATGTATTTCAATGGTTTTGTGGTCAGGATGCAAGACAATTTCATTCTATGCTTATTTTCCCACTTCAAATGCAAAAATAACAAGGAAAATGCTGCTACAGTCACCTAGGGCATCATTTTAAACACACCAAAACAAATTTTTCAATCTTGAGCCTTGGTCAACATGTCAATCACTCCCTCTACTTCCATTCCACCAAGTTTTAGAGAACTCCCATGGTGGAATGAGGTTTTATGACATTTTTCCTACCAAAACCCTAGTTAACAGAGCAGTTTTTGAAAAAATGTGATATCTTCCTCTAAGAATCAAGTTAAGACCTCAGACCAAATGCATTTGAAAGGTACTTCTATCCTATTTTTATAAATATATGGATTGTCCCTATATATATCTATACAAAACTGTACCAAACACTGCAACAGGACTGTTGCAGGGAAAATTTGAAAATTACAGTCCATAAAACACTCATATCTTCCTCAATATTGCACCAAATTAGATGATACTTGAACCAAAATGAAGCTTATTCATCCTACTTAAATATCACATTAATATTACACAGGTTCTAGGCCATACATGGCCATACATGGCCTGGAACTGGAAAAAAATAGTTAGAACTACAGAATAAGGGCTTAAAATCACAAGTTTTAAATCCAATTCACATTATTCATCTTGGTTTGAGTTTTACATGCTTAAATAGGTGTATACATACACAATATTGACCTCCACATCAGTTTAACTGATTAACTACCCTCTTTTAACACAATGACTCTTCATACCCCCTAATCTTGCCTTGACAACTTTACAACTTTTGCCATTTTTCAATGTTGACAACTTTATACAAAATCTCCATCCTAGACCACCTTTAACATGACAAAATGGACTAATTATGATCATTTACAACCTCTCAAACCTTTCCTTGGCCATTTTGACCCTTTGACCAACCTTGACCATATTAGGACCTTTTAGGTCTCTTGGCACAAAAATGGCTTTCTAATCTTTACAAATGAGTTGTTTTTGATACCAATAGACTTCATGACCTTACAAATCATGTATGAACATTACAAATAAGCAAAAATGCACTTTGACCTCATAAGATGTCTTTATACTTGGGTGCCCCTACACCAGACAATCTTCAAATTCTTGTCCAAGTCTAAAAGGAGATAACACACACTATCTTGAGGAACAAGTCATTAAAATTTTATGGATTGTTGTGATGTGCAAATAGTGACAATCTTGATTGATTTGAATTTAATTCATTGAATAAATTTTGTATTTAGAGTTAGAGTCACTTGTAGGAGCTAAATGATACTAGAATTGGAATGGACTCCACTTGCTCATGTTTACTAAACAACTTTGAGTTAAAATTATGAATAAATTATTTTTTGTGGCTCCTATCTATTTAATGGATATTAGTTGAGCCAATCAATATCACTATGTTTTGATATTCCTAATATAGTGTTACCATGTTTATGATGTGCTAAGTGGATAATGTTGTTTAGAAATTTGATTTAGAGCATATAGATTATATCCCAAGCCTAGAGTTTGAGCTAAGATCTTAAATACTAAGGCCATGCAAATTTGAGAATTTCCTAAAAACAATAAACCCTCATTATCAAGGACTAAAACCTAAATTGTTTATGCCTAAATATCCTTCCCAAGAATGCATTTCTAGGAACCAAATGAATCTTTTACCTAGAAGTAATTTTAATGTCCTATTGAATGATCTAGTAATGTGATTGACCAATTGAAGTATCATTGGTAGGTGCAAGTCTAGTAACTAGGTACCTATACACTAACCTATAAGAAACTTAATTAGAAATCTTAGATGAAGATCTAAATGACTTGGGCTAAATTATCTATGTACAACTGGAGGAATTTTTCATGGCCTTGTGTTGATATTTCATGTTTTATAAGTTCTTTATTTATATTTTTATGATCATGAGGCTTTATATTGGTAGTGGGAGCTATAGTTGTTGATCTTATTTTGATTCAATGGCCCATGCAATTACAAACACTGATAGTGTATATTGTTAGTCCTAGAGTGTGCCAACCATCTAATATTCATTTGATCCTATGGTTTATGAAAATTCTAAGTGGCTTTTGAATCATGTCATAGTTCCCTTGCATTATTGCCCATTCAATTCCAACTTAGATTAGTGGTAGGCCCATTCTTATAATTATTCACCACACACATGATGACATTATACCATTAGGAAAAGATACTATAACTTTAGGAATTCTACATGCTAGTCTTTTGTAACCCACAATGGTTGTCAATATTTTTGTGCTCTTGTTATTGTGCCAGCCACCAGGTTAGAAATTAATTTGATGGCTTGAGTATTCATATGAATTTCCTTCAATGTTGTCAAAATAATGTTGCACTATTGGTCACAAGTAATCTAGGTAAGCCATGACAAGCCCTCGCCCTTATGTTTTATTAAGATAGTGGGATTGGTGAATAATCACATCGACAAGCAACATGTGAAGCTCCCACACTTCCAGAGTAATGTTATAACTCAAAAAACCTTTGGGATTGCACTAACCATGAAATCAAAGGACATGCTAGAACATCCTATGGTTGCATTTTCATGAAATCAATTGTAATAGTGTCAATATGTTGTGAAATTGGTTGGTTATTGCTAAGTGAACATGGTGGAAAGACCTAGTTCTTTGTTCAAATGTAGTTGATGTAATCTAAGTTCTCTCCTCTAAGCCATAGGAAATTGATGGTTTGCACTAAACATTATTCATCCAAAATGGCCATCTTACTTGTCATAACCTTGTAGAATTAAAAATTGAGCAGTCTCAAAGATTGGACTAACTATTTAAATAAATGATGACTCCTCTAGAACTAAGAAACTAGATTATCAACAAGAAACTCAAAATGACTTACCAAAGGAAATTATTATTTCCAATAGACCATATTTCTTTCTTGCAAATAAATTGATAGAGATTGACTTGTAAAAACAATTAGTTTTTCTTCAAGTACCCCAGATATGGTGTTACACAATTGGTGTGGATGCAAAATTTCCAAATTCATGAGCCTCATATTGTGTATTTAAAAGCATCATCCAATGTCATTTGCACATATGATGGAACGAATAAAAAAATGTTTTGACAAAAAAATCATCGAAGGTGGACCTCTTGTTCTTTTCTAGGTACATTAGGTGAATCAATCATCCACTATTGTACATCAATGAAAAATCAAATTCTCTACTTCAAGTGATATATATTATCACACTTTGATACAATCACACATCGGCTTGCATTAGCAAATCATCATATAGCAATGATCACTTAGTGGCATTCACTATCATCCTTACATCAACATTCATGGCCATATCATGTATATCTCTTTACTTTATTGTTAATTTAGTCACAGTGTGTGACAGGCTTGAGTAAGTTTTAAACTTCAACCCTAACATATCAATCTCCTTGGTGCTCTTTAGTACCACTCTTATTTTCCTTGCATCATATAACACTAAGAAAACATTTCTTACATATACCAAAGATCCAAGCTTGTAGAAGACAAGACCACAAATTTACCAAAGACCTAGTTTTGCAGAAGATAGGACCACATATTTATCGGACAAAATTTTAGATTTTGGATAGGATCAAGTTTAGAACATCAAATTCAGTTAGTCCTACTCGTAACCATTTGTGCATCCATTTAGTCTCAAAACCTAATTATTTACTCTCTATCATAATGTATCATCAAATAAAATTTATTCCCATTTTAATTTTAACAAGTTTATGTAGATTCTCTATTAATTTAGATGAACTAAATATACATTTGTCCATTATCATTACTCAACTTCTTAAATATATAAAAAAATTAAATCACACTTAATTCATCTCCTTTAAATATTTGTGTAAAGGATGTGTCATTTTCCTTTAATTATAGTTTTTCCTCAAATCACATATGTGTATTAGTTTCTCAAAAAACTTTTCCCAAAGTATCTTTGATCTAGTCGATTAGAAGGAAGTTGCAAATGAGGATGATAAAAGAATGAGGATTTGCCAAGCATAGAACAATAGGGAAGGTGGGAGAAACAAGAAGATGAAAAAAATGAAACATAAAGAAAACTTCTGTTTAATTTTTGAATGTTATTTGGAAACCATCACCACTTCCAGAAGATGAAAAATTGAGAATAAGATTTATACGTGGTTAGTAGCAGATGCTAGAGAGTAGGGAACCTCGTAGCTAAGGCTTAAATTTCACAGTCTACCTTACCTATCAAGGAATTTTTTTCCTACAGTTTACTAGGAATTATTGCCTTTCACATGACAATCAATTTTTTTAAATGCAAGTCAAATTCCAATTCTTTCTATTTCACTATTGCCAATTCTTCCTATTTCACTATTTTTGATGTGCAACAAAAGTTTAGAAAGCTGTGTTTAAAAAGCCTACGATAAATAAAATATTTTATTAAAAAACAAATATAAGGAATTTTTAAAAAAATAATAGAAGTTCCTATTAAAAAATTAAAAAATAAAAGAATATATATATAAAGCTTAGAGAGTTGTGCTACCTAGAAATTTAGAATGAATATATTAAAAAAACAAATCTGAAAATTTGAGAATTTTTTTCTTAAATAATAGATGTTTCTATTAAAAAATTTAAAAATAAAAGGAAAATCTATAAAAAACAAATCTAAATATTTGAGAAATTTTTTCTTAAGTTTAAAAATAAAAGGAAAAAAGATATATATTATATAATTAGAATGAATATATATATATATATATATATATATATATATATATATATATATATATATATATATATCAGATTTTCCTATTAATTATTTTTTTTAATTTTTTTAAATAAATTACAAGTATATCAATAATCGCTTTATCTCCTTGATTTAAGACATGCACCTTTTTCATATATGTTTTTGGCTTTTTTCCATCTTTGCCATCTAGCTTTTTGTCCTTTGTTTACAAGGAAGTCTTTTGGGTGTTTATTAGAAGCATATAGGTAGCCATTATTTCTGACTTGAATTGTCATGGAAGTTCTTTTTGGGTGTTTATTAGAAGCATATAGGTAGCCATTATTTTTGACTTGAGTTGTTATGGAAGTTCTTCAAAATTTGAAGATGTCTTTGAAAGACAGTGGGTCACTTGTGGATCCTTGGAGTTTATTACATCTTCTCAAAGAAAATGTACAGATTAACTTCTCGGAGGTACCAGATGAGGCCAAGGATTTAATAAATACTCTCTTCAAATCCTCTAAAGTAGCCTGCCCTCAATGCAATTCAGATGCCAATTTTCGTTATTTAAACAACAAAAAGAAATGCAGATTTATTCAGCCGAGATTTCAATGTCCGAGTTGTAAGAACTGCTTTACAGTGGGAGGACGAAAATACAGTTCAAGGCTCCCGCCGAAGAAACCCAGTGCCCAATTTGGAATGCAAAAAAGGGAAGCTGTAGTAATTCCCGATTTTCCTTTTACTAGTTGTTGCAATCAGATGGCCTACTCTGAATATTCAGCAATGCCAAATCAAGAAGAGATGGTATATCTCGGAGAATATAGCCGCAGTTATCAGCCTAATCAGACTATTGGAGGAAGTCAGATTGCATATTCTACTGAAGAAGAGATTATTTTTCTCCCTGATCTGATTGATATGAATAACTTTGAAGCTACTGGTTGCTACCATTATTCACATCCAACAGAAGCACAGAAGTTTGGATCGTGCAAGGATATACGAGAGAAATCAGCTTTGGCTTCTTATGAACATGGGGATCATTCAATACAGAAACAAACAATCAGAGCAGCAGAAGTAGAACCAATCAACAAATTCAGTTATGTGGAGACGTACCAGGCTGATGACAAGCTTTTCAGTGATATGAGGGATTATTTTGATGGTCCAGGTATAGAATTAGCTCTAGAGAACTCTGCCAACACAGAAGTAGGTGAAGGAACCTCTAATTTCATTGCCAATCTTATTGAAGAATATAATCAGAATCTGGACTCTAATTGGGAATATGAGCTCTGATCACTCTTTCTGCTGTCTTCACCACCCTACTAAAGACGTCTATGTACCTGCTCTGTAAGAGAACAATTTTTACATGTACTAAGTATTTCATATCAAGTATTGTTGTCTATTTTGTATTAAGTTGTGATTTTACTCAATGTGGGTTTTGAATGTAATAGTTTAATCTAAGATTAGAACTTCATTCTTTCATGTTTTCCAGATTTAGTCCATAACACCTAAACTAATTAGCAGAAAATGGAACAAAAGTAAGAAATTATCAATTGTTTGCAATAGGGCTCTACTGTAGAAACTTGGAGGTTGAAAGAAGCAATAATGTTGTTCAAATCTGACGTATATATCAAAATCAAGACACGAATTTTTAAAAAATCAGTTAAATTTAAACTGCAACTCTTAGCGACCTCATGATCTTAAGCTATGTCTCCTTGAGAAGAGACAAACAAGAATGTTAGATGATTGTTTTGTTAGTATCAAATGTTTTCGATGTTGTCAAGTCTCATTGCAAAACCTTTTTTTTCTAAAGAATATAGTGATAATTGTTGTATTCTCATATGTGGTTTATATTGTTATTCAGTCCTATACATTTTGTGGAACTATTCTTGAAAGTTAAACTAAAGTATGGCGTTTTTGGCAACTTGGAAGCAACCCATTTATTCGAATTGAATGGAGAAAAATCCAGTATGTATGTAATTTGAAACAAATATTGTTAGAATTATACATGGCTGGTCTTAAACCACACTCCGTTCTTTTCCTGCCAGCAATGCTAATGTGGAAACTCGGTTTTTTTAATTTGCATTCAAACTTTCAGTAAAAAACAAGTGATTTTTGTTTAAAGCTTCTGACTTTTTATAATATTGTTTATTATGGAATGAAAGGGATTTTTATTAAAAGTTTGTGAGTTTTATGATATTGTTTTTTTATTATGATATTGTTTTTTTATTAAAGAAAGTAGTTTTGTTTTTTCAAAACAAATTTTATTAAAAAAATAAATGCAAGGCTTTTATAATGTTTAACTATTACCTAAAAATAAATGTGTGGTTTGAAAACTAATTTTTTTTTTTTTATAAAACAAATTTCATAGATTTAGTTTTTGTTTTTTTCAAAACAAATTTCATTAAAAAATAGACTTTTAATTATTATGGAAAGTAGTTTTATGTTTTTTAAAAAGATAAATGTGTGAAGTTTTTTTTATAAAATAAATTTCATAAAAATATATATTTATAAACATGCAGTTTTTGTTTTTTCCTAGTTTTATTCTCAATGTTTTACTTTATAATAAATCTAAAATTTTGAAAAATTATATGTATCTGATGATAGACATCAAATTTCCACAGTCCATAATGAATATAGATCAATGTTTTAGGATTTAACTGTGTGAGTGTTTTTTCCTCTAGCATTGATCTATATTTATATGTATCTGTCACTTGCCGTTTCCTTTCTCGTTTTTGGTAACATAGGTTAAAAGTAAATTTTAACCAATAAAAATATGATAAATATTTATCACATTTTGTTACGTATAAAATGTAAAATTACTATTAACTGTTTAACCATTAAAGTGGATGATATTTAAGTAGACTGGTTAACTACTGACCTCCTTGCCCTTTATTATTCTAACTTAACAGTCATATCCCCAGTAGTTGGCAATCAGCTCATTCCACAACAATTCCTATTAATGCACAGTAATGACCCCGTCTGTGCGAAGTACAGATCTTCGGTTATGGAAAAGCTCACCCAGGCTCCTGTTCGCCGTCTTTCCACCCCCAAGTGCCCCTTCATTTTTTATGTTTTCATTGGCAAAGCTATGGAGGAGCAGAGTAGAATTTAGAGTTCTCCAAAAGCCTTTCATCTGCTACAGCGATTGAATTTCAGGTATTTTCAAAAGTTCTTTGGAGACTCAGGTATTTTAAATTATCTAGCAGATTTCATGGACTGTAAATTCTGTTACATACATATATTTGGAAAACTATTTTACTACAATTTCATCGAATGTAATCCTCTTATGTTCATAATAAGCAATGAGATTAGAAAAAAATGAGATCCTCTTTGATGGTTATTATTATCTTTAATATTGTGGCCAGTTCCCACGATTCAGATTCAGTTTATAAGATTTAGTTAAATCCATATTGGAAAGAAATATTGTTATTAATCTACTCTAGCAGGATTTGCAACTAGGAAAACAACCACTCAAGAAATTCATTACAATCAATCCATTCTCTTTTTATCATAAAACTGAATCTCTCCGGATGCCTTGGTCAAAATTTGGTTATATGAAATCACGTCTACTTTCTTAACATTGGCATATTTTCATTTATTTAATCAGTTATATAATAACCATGTCATAAAAGCCTTAATCAATTATCATTGGCCTATTTTCATGTATTTAATCAGTTATATAAGAACCATGTCATAAAAGCTTTAATCAATTATAATGTGTCGTTCAAGGTGGGTTAGTCCCCCATATGCATTGGTATAAATATTCTGTAATTTCTTTAAGTTATTCTCAAATGATAATATATTTACCCTATTTTGATATAAATGAGATGTGAAATTATTATTGACTATTTAACTATTAAATTGGATGATGTTTAAGCAAAGTGGTTATTTAATACTCATTCAATGGTGCTCTTTCCAAAATTGTCAATGATTCCTCATATGCTGACCTATTTCACTACATCGAAATTGGATGGGTATACATTTAACAAATCCATGCAAATATGACATTTTTTCCATTCAAATATCCTTAGTGGAAGTTGACTAGCATATGCATGTACTAGCATGTTTAGGAGTAAGGCTTGTTCATCTCTAAAACTAGTCAAGGTGAGCTAATGTTCCAACTTACCCTTAACTAGTATAGATATCTTAATATACATCTATCTCAAAAATTAGTTTTGAGATATTTTATTTATTTTACAATTAATTACACTCAAAGACATTCTACAATGGTATTAAGGAGTGTCTCATGTCATGACCATGTAAATAACTAGCAATCACACTGTAGTGTGTAATGGGTGCCTCGAGATAGCATGCAGATAAAATTAATTAGTGGTTCCTTTATAATTGCACATTGAACATTGGAATTTCTTGAGAAGAGAGCATGGTTGTTTTGCATCCATCATTTGGACATTGAAAGAATGTAGGGATATGTGTTGTTGTGTTGCATTATAAAATAAATGAAGTAAATTAAATATGTTGACATGCATACAAGTTGTTTTTGAATAGTAGTGAGTAAAAGCATGTATGAAGGTAGATTTTATTTGTTTCAATGAATTATTTGCAAGTGATAGTACCATTTTAACTGATCCTCATCTTGTTTCCCAAGCATGTTGAGCCCATCCACTTTAAATGGCAGGGCTAGGTAAAGACTTGATGAGACTTGCCATTCATCAGGACTAGGCAGAAGGAGTTCATCACCAATGTATGGTGCAAATTCCATCAATGGTAGGTGTTTGAATTTCTTTTTCAATGGGCTGTAATATCTTTCTCTAATGAACCAATATCATTGTGAATGTTTTTTTGAAAACATTGATCATTTGTTGTTGGGATCTAGTGGTGAAATGAGGGGAAACTTGAACAACAGTTGGTGTTAAGTGTTATTTCCATTTGTTGAACTTTTGAGATGCTATAAATGTCCATTTTTGAGCCACTTGAATAAGTGACATTGTTTCCAATTGTTTTGGTACATAGAAGAGGTATGAACCAATGAAGGTTGGATATGGGACATTGCTATTGTAGAGATAGCTACAATTTAGTTTGCAATGGGTACATTAAAGAGGTTTGAAAGGTGAATTATTAGGTTCATAAGAAAATGGTGTGTTTCCATAAGTGTAGTTCCCAATGGACATGCATGTCATGTTTGGATCGTTGGCACGAATTAGGGAGTACCATAGCTTGATCTTTAATGTAGGGTTTTCCATTATCTAATGCTTGACCATAGCCCCAAGTCAATCACACAATGGAACACCTTTTTCCATTATGTTTATGCAACTAATGTTAGTTTTGTAAACCCACGATGGCCAATGAGTTTGTGTTTTAAGAAATGCATTTTCAATTGTCATGGGTGATAAAGGTAAAATCTGAAAATAATTATTCATAGCAAGTTTATGCATGTAGGCATGTTTTCTACTTGAAACTAAAAAGTACTCTAAATCCACAAATTTTAGTTCAACATTATAAATAAATAAGGATATGGTTTGCCTATACACCCTTTGGCATACTATAGACATATTCAAAGTAAAATCATAGTGGGCCTCGTGCAAACTCCTAATCCAATTTAACATGGTGTAGTAAATAAAAATTTATATACCTTCAGTAGACATACTTTATTTGAGCTTTACCTTTTGAAATGGTTTCTTGTGATGGGTTTCATAGTAATCCTTTTCTAAATCTAAGTGCTTTCTGTGAGGAGATTTGATTTTTTGCTCATTCTCTAGGATTTCATTGAATTCTTGAAAAAAAAAGTATGGTTAACGTGACTAATCAAACTAATAAGCTTAGGATTGTAATATTGTACAAATGAATTTTCTACATAGAATCAAAATAATAATAATGTCCATAATTTTCAATACTATTTTTTGTTAGCCTCTTTAACTTGTGCGGGAATTTGGCTATAAAAAAGAAGGAAGTTATAATCTATTAAAGTGTAGATCAGTAGAAAATGAAGGTTTCATTATTTTATCAAGTTGCACTTGAATGCATTGAATGCCTTACATAATTCACAATCCATAGAAAATCATAGAAAATAAAGGAACGCTTCCCCTCTAGCTCATCTCTTGTGATCTTGTTGTTACCTATTAGATTATTATAGGGGCTTCCACCTATTATCATATCAAAACCTCCAATTAAATTAATCATTTCATCAAGTCTTTCTTTTGTCAAATTTTGCACATCTTCCACCTCAATCAATTTACCCTTTTGATGCACGTTTTTTCCACCCAACTTCTAAGGATAAACTTGTTTTGTTTACATTTTTTTGTAGATACAACACAATTGAGTGGTAGACCCAAATGATGCAAAGAAACTTTTACACCCCTAGTTCTAGAGAACAAATAAATGATATTGAACCCCTTTAGATAAATAGGCTTCAAAATAGAAATATGATGTCCTATAATGAACAAATCAAAGTGATACATTTTTCCTCTTCTTCCATTTTTACATCTATGGAAGCCAGTTGACTCGCTACAACATGAAAAGCATTTAAATGTTTGTTTACAAAATCTACTTCATGCATCTTTAAATAATACAAATTTCTTTTCAAAAATAATTATTGGTTCCTTTATAATTTCACATTGAACATTGAAATTTATTGATATCATCAGGCCAAAAATCTAAAGATAGCATGTGTCCATGGTGAGCTACATGAGGACCTAATAACATAGAGGGAGATAACGAGATATAGAAAGATAAAGAGGGAGAAAAAGATAGACAAAGAGAGAGAAATAGAGAAAGAGAGATAGATCACTACAAGAGATAAATACCAACACTTAGGTAAACACATCATTTGCTTAAGGACTTGATAATTTAGTGCCTTTAAGACCTCTTTACTATACCCATTGCACACTAAAGTGAAAGACATAATTAATAGATATAATTAACAAAACATGTCTATTTAATACATGTTTTGTAATTATAGATTGTAGCATTACTTTTAAAAGTTTATTTTATTTTTTAAATATGTATAAATTGTGTTATAATTTTTATGCCACCTTAAACACCTTTGGAATAATTATTATATCGAATTTTATTTTTATTAATATATTATTATTATATATTAATTAACCCCTTTCCATACATTTTACTATACAAGTTATCCTCTAAATAGATTGGCAATCAAATCACCTTGCCTATGCTTGTTGGAGCAACTTTAATATTAACTCTTGAGTAATAGGAGAAATTTATACGTATTAATATTAGAACAATTTAAGAGGACATTTGTCCATTACCTTTGAATTCTATGTTCTCTAAATAGTTTCAATTTGAAAAGTGTCAAGAAGGTGGAGACCGCATTGCATTATATGGTTGACCATGCTTGATTTCTAGTATATTTGTCTAGTTTCCTCCATTGTTTTGATAGTGTCTTAAAATTCAATTGATAGCCTCTAAGTAATTTTAGTATGTAGGAAAAATATTTATGCAAACAATATTGACTCTATTTTACTTTAAATGCTGAAATGCATCCAATTAGTGTCGGGAAAATGAAGCAAACATTAATGGATGAAGTACATGCAATAAGGAAGAGAAAAATGCCAATTTTCATAGAATATTGCGAGGCATTCTATAGAGTTGATTTTTCCAAAGAATTTTTTTGTTAAGATATGTTGCACCATACGTTTGAACTTGATATTGATATGATTTTTTTATGGTGGAAATGAGCCCTTCTTTTGTAATAAAATAAAAGTGTAGTTTTTAGTATGCCAAATTCTAGTTCATTAGTGTCTTGACAAATATGTATTGGAAGAATTATTATTTATTTCGGATATACATGATTTGCATAGATTACAAATTATTGAGATCAGAGGAAATCTTAGGCAAGTAGTGGTCATGAAAGTAGCTTCAATTTATTTTTTTGAGGAGAAGATGCATCTTTATTGCAAATGTCACATTTTATTTTTCCTTGTTTTGTCAGTCTTAAAATTCATGCATCACAATCTAATTGGGAACAGGAACATGCCTTTTTTATTGAGTATAAAACAATCATTGATTTTACACTGTTCATTATTTTTGATGTGGGGTCAATGTGTTCAACAAAATCTAATCTTCCATGGGTTTTATATTAAATAAACAAATTCAATAAATTATCTACCGCTTGACAAGAACATGCATTTTAACTTCACCTAAATTTGGAAAAAAACATATTGATAAGACTAGATTAATGGATATCTCTTTTGTTTCAAGACTAGGGTAGTAGCCACAAAAAAAACATGCATAGCTATCTACACTGTTACCATTTTATACTCTTGAAATGCCCTCCATGATAAATAGACTTTAAAACAAAAAGGAAAAGAAAAAATTAATGAAGGTAGATGTTGAAGCCCACATACACCATTGATACAAATACATGCCTAACTTTAGGCCTGTAAAGATAAATTTATATATACAGACATTTTATATGGTTTTTGTTTTCTTTTCAAGGAACTTGTCATCATATTTATAAACTCTTCAAATTTGACAAATCCATCCCCATCTAAATCAACCCCTCTAATCATCTCTAAACAATCTTCAAGGCTTCATCTATCACCCATACTGGTCAAAACACTCCTCAACTCCTCTGCAGAGATATTACCATTTCTATGCTTGTCAAATATCCTGAATGCATCTTAGAGTTCTCGGAGGCTCCTAACACCACCCAATAAACTCTTGAAGGTTAATAAACCCATCCCCATCAGAGTCCACCTCCTTTATCATTATCTCAAGCTCTTCATACCTTGTAGAGCCATTGGAAGTTTCTTCTAGGGAATTTATAACCGCACCTAGTTCTGAAACATAGATTTTTCCATCACCATTGGCATCAAAGTGCCTAAAAACCTTCTCAAGTTCAGTTACAATCCCAAAACTTGGAGACATTTATTTTTTTTTGGGCTGCTTAACCATATGATATTTATTGTGTTTAGAGGATGGGGAGATGTTTTTTTACAAAAATCTTACAAATTGGCAATAGAAGAGCTTGTGAAATCACATTGTTAGAATTTTTATTCCTAGTTCAATAATTCTTAGCTTACAAAAGGAATTTTCTACTTAAATGGGTGGAGGAGGAACAGAAACATGATGAGGAAAAGACAAATAAATCTTCTTGGCTTCTGTACCCATCAAAAGATAAAAAAAAATTTAATGAATGCTCTGTGTTAAGTACGACATTCATGGGAAACACGCAAGTTATAAAGGATTTTTCTCAATCTCTTGGTGGAACGTCATATCTTAGGCAATGAATGGGAAAAACAAATCCAGTAAACCAAAGAAAACGGTGACGAAAAAATTGAATGACCAATAGCCATTCAATCATCTTGCACATTTTTCGGGAGACATCAACTGTTGATTCTCAACCCCAGGTCTCTGTTTGCCAAAGGGAATGCCTTCAACATAAAAATGTTGTAACAAGAACCCCTTAACTTAAATTTGAGCCATTTACATGTCATGACCGTGTAAACAAAAATGCAAATAAAACACCTTAACATAAATTTGATAACCATTTACACATCAAATTATTAGCAATGGTAATTTTTATACATTTCTAGGTGTAATGATGGGCAAGCCTGTAAATTGATTATATGTCCACTACTCTCTCAATCATCAGAATTTAAATGTTTTATTTTTATAGAACCATACATGAAAGTTTTTCCTTATCATAATTCTCATTTGATTATTTTGAAGCATGATTATATATTGTTAGCCTTTCTTCAGGGCTTGATTGGAACTTAGGCAACTTAGGCATAGAAATTCCTAATGATAAAGTATGTGTTACAAGCTTAAATCATATGACATCCATTAATGAAAATTTTGAAATCAAGATATATGGAGCCTCTTTCCTCATTGCAAGTATAAAAGCTATATTTAAAGGAAGAATAAAAAGTTTGAGGTCATCTTCAACACATGATATTTACATTGTATAGAATGCATCCAATTGTCTTAACCATTGTAGGGTTTGAGTGCCCTCAAGCTATTGGTTGGCTATTGGTTATTACAAGGGGGCAGGTGCAAAAAGTTGGGGGGCCAAAAAGTGGCCAACTTTTTTTAAAAAAATTAAGCCATAATGTGAGCACATTATGCTCTGCTATATAAAAAAACATGTGTTTTATTTCATTATTTCATAACATTTCACAGCAAACCCACAGCTTGGAGACAAAGGAGAGTGCACTCGCATTATCGAAGGGCATATCGTCAACAATTTATCACTGATTCATCATCAAAATGCCACCACGACGTTGGGGAGGCCAAAGGAGTAAGTTCTATTTGCTTTCTTGTGTGAATTTGTTGCTAAATAGGTAGGTTCAAATAGTTTTTTGATGTAAATTTCTTTAATTTATAGGAATTGATAATGCACCTCCTCCTCCTCTTGAAAATCCACAAAATCCTCCATCACCTGAACAGCAAATACCTGCTAAAGAACAACCCCAACAACAAACACCTCCATTCATTCCTCAATATGCCCCTGGAACACAAGAAAATATAATGGGGAAAATTGAAAATAATAAAATACAAATTGAGGACATAATTGGAAGGTTGAAATAACCTGCAACTTCAACCTTGTATAGATCCACGCTTGCTCAATCTCTTGAATCTATGTTATCAAATGTAGATTCAATTAGCAAGAAAATCTCTAGTTGGTCAGAAAAGAGGAGAGAATTTAGAGAACTTTCTATGCAGATAAGTTGTCTTATGAACAAGTTAAAATGAACAAATTACAAAATTGGACTTGTGTTCTATTTTCACAAACCCACAAACAAATCAACCTCTACCCCTTACATGTAAGAGGTTCCCTATCCATTGGTGCAACAACCAAGCAATAAGGGAAAATGTTGGGCAGAGGTGGTGGATGGTTTTTGATCATCCTCCATGCAACAATAATGAGGTCCTACAATATTTTTTTGAGGAAACTCTACTGCATGTTTGATAATGCACCTCCTCCTCCTCTTGAAAATCCACAAAATCCTCCATCACCTGAACATCAAATACCTGCTAAAGAACAACCCCAACAACAAACACCTCCATCCATTCCTCAATATGCCCTTGGAACACAAGAAAATATAATGGGGCAAATTGAAAATAATAAAATACAAATTGAGGACATAATTGGAAGGTTAAAATAACCTGCAACTTCAACTTTGCATAGATCCATGCTTGCTCAATCTCTTGAATCTATGTTATCAAATGTAGATTCAATTAGCAAGAAAATCTCTAGTTGGTCAGAAAAGAGGAGAGAATTTAGAGAACTTTCTAAGCAGATAAGTTGTCTTATGAACAAGTTAAAATGAACAAATTAGACTTGTGTTCTATTTTCACAAACCCACAAACAAATCAACCTCTACCCCTTACATGCAAGAGGTTCCCTATCCATTGGTGCAACAACCAAGCAATAAGGGAAAATGTTGGGCAAAAGTGGTGGATGGTTTTTGATCATCCTCCATGCAACAATAATGAGGTCCTGCAATATTTTTTTGAGGAAACTCTACTGCGTGTTTGTCAAAAATAAAGTACCAAATTATTTTGATATGCAGGAGTTCCAAGGTAGAGGTGGGGGGTCAACATAGGATAGACCAGGGGCATGTGTTGGCCCACAATGGCTAGTAGGACGAGCACTCGCTAGACTAGCCCATGAGCATGTGTCAATCCCTTCCGTTGTGAAGGAGAGTGTTGAGTTTAAGACACTTTAGTCCATTAGTGCCTTGACCCAAAGCATCATAGAGCATGCCAGTCTTGTAGTACAACATGGGCTGGGGAGAGTTTGAGTAGGGTTCCACCCCATACTTGTCAGGCTTGCAGGTCAGCTTGTGGTTATGACCCCATGGATAGTCAGGATGCAGGTGAACATGCTACATCTGTAGCTGAGCAGATGGTGATGACAGATGCCCTCTTGAGTGAGACTTTCGGCCTTGATACTCAAGTAAATTTTAGCAAGTTCATTGAGTTTAATTTATTAAATTTCATTTTTGAAATGCAAGATGAACTAATTTACTTTGATGATTTTAATGAAATTTCAGGGTCATAGTGTTAATGTAGTTTTCAGTGGTTCTCCACCTGCATATTACACTATGACATCTACTATCGGGGTATGCAACTAGTAAACAATTATAAATATTACATGTGAATAGCATCGTTATATGAATGGTATTCTAATATCTGATTTTGGATGTTGAATAGGTTAATATTGGAGATTTCATGGTAACAGCTACCAGTGGTGGTGGACTTCAAAGCTTCATGAAGGTAATAAAATAAAAAGTTTAATTAATGAATTGTACTTACTAGATTATTTTATTTTATATTCATATTATTGGTTATATTTCATTGCACATCTTTCAAACTCAAAGCATTACTAGACATTACATAACTAATAACTAGATGTTAATAGATGACAAATTTCAATTACAATAGAGTTATTTGAAAAAATGCCTCAAACAAATGTGGTCTCATGGAATGCCATGACAAGAAGATGCATAGACAAGGACATCACCATGAGACCACATTTCTTTGAGGCATCTTTTCAAATAGCTCACTACCTTGTCTATGCTACCACATTTTTCATACATGTCTACCAAAGCTTGTTGATCCCCTCCACACTATTCTTCGACAAATTCTCTCTAATAAACTCATCCAATTACCACCAATTAGACCCCAAGACATGACACCAAAGAGGGGTATGAGCCTATGGCATCTTAGATAGCATATGATTGACTCCAACATCATCTAGGTCCCTCCTTTGTTGACTCTAAAATTCCCCATGATAGTAATGTCTTCACCATTTCTCATAGGCCATACCTACTAGTTGTTACCTTAAGACACTTCTCCTTAGATTATTTTTTGTCAACCCCTTCTGGTCCACCTTAACCTCATACCAATTCCCTCTTTCACCTTTACCTATCTTATGCCTCTAAACACATTGCTACCCCAATCCCACAACCTCTTTCTATTACTTCACCTACTTCACTATCTATGCCCCTATCTTCCCCACCATATATCCACCTATTACTACTTCACCTTCCTCATTGACTTCTGTCTCCCCTCTAACACCCCTCCAAGATAAAGTAAAAGAAAAAGTATAGGACCTTTCCCCATCCACTTCTAAAAGTAGGCCTAAGAAACTTCCGCAACACTACACCCAACCTACTAACCAACCCATATCTACCCTACCTATTTCCTAATATACCCCTACTAGATGTCCCAGACCTAGTTTGCTTCCAACCCACCCCCTGACAAACCTCAAGACAAAGAAAATGATAAGAAATTTTTAAAATAAGTTTTTTCTTCTCCTATCTAGTATATTTTCTCCCTCCTATTATCCCACAAACTCTTGATATCCCTCCTTCCCGTAAACCCATAAACTTACCTAATGTCTATGCGATTTCTAGTTTAGGCATTGTCTCGTAAACCTACAAACTCTATCTTAGGCATTGTCCTACCTCCATGACTACCAAACAAACAAAAATTTGAGCACAACCCTACCCCACCCTACCACCAACCTAAACCTAAACTAACACCTTCACTCCCTCTCTAACTTCTTAAACCTAAGATTTGATGCTACTATGGTCCCTCCTTTGTTGACCCTTATACCACACAATAGTCATGAATCTTCGTCTAATTTGTATATATGCATGTGACTTGTGTGCTTTATTGTGTGTACTTCCATGTTTAGGTGAACCTATGTGTATGTTAGGAGCCATGACTTGCATCACTATTTAAGCCTTGAAAGGTTCCATTTAAAGGATTTTAATTGAAGAGGGTTTGATCAGACCCCCTTGAATAGAACCCCATTATTTTTCAACCATACCTATAATGGAGTCTCCTCTACACCTATCAAAATGCTAATAAAAAACCACTTTTGATTTACCTTTTGGGGGATCAAATGAATTCATTTAAAATTTATGTTTTGTAAGTGTGTAGTCCTTATTATAAGCTTCCCAAAAACTATAATTTTAAATATATTTAATTTGATTATTATATTTTTTTTTATTTCTTGTGAATGTAGGTTTTTCACCGAACATCAACTTCTGGGTTCTACACACATGGAAAATTAGTAAATTAGTGAAAAAAAATTCTGAAAAAATCTATGCCCTAGGTATTGATGTCCTTATTTCAACAAAATAAAGAAAAAATGAATTTCAATGCATACAAAAAAAGTTATGTTTTATGGAATACAATTATGTCTAAATTATAATTTGTTTGACTTCAAAAATTAATTAAGAAAAAAATATTCAACAAAACATTATGAAACCAAATGCATGTCGTATATATTGGTGTTACCAATCTAAATTCAAAAGAATCAGAATTTTATCCTTTGTATAAAAAAAATTATGTGCTACAGAATACACATCACTTTAAAAAAATGTTGTGTACTATTAAAAACTAGTTATCAATGGAGACACAAAAAAAATTACAATTTAACTCCAAATTTTTTTAAAAATATATATTTAGAATCTACAAAAAAAATCTCACAAATCACTAGTTAGCATCATCTTCAAATTCCTAACAATTTAGTGGCTATAGGTGTTAGAAAGTGAAGATTTAGTTCAAAATGTTGATTTCAATGTCAAGTTTGGCCAAAAAGTGTAACCCATTATTGTGGGATGACCCTTTTTCATTTTTAGATGATGCAGGCTGCAGAGATAGCTCCTGATGTTCATAGGGCAATGGAGCATGCCGTGTCCTCTGAGATTCATAGCTCTATGCCTTTGATGGGGGTATGAGGTAGATTAGTAAATTTCAAATTACATTCATTGTTATAGTTGTTTATTTTTGAAAACTCAAATGATTATTGATTTGAAGTTTAATTTCTATCTGGATGATTTCTATAGGACATGACATCACCACAACCTAATCCTGGTATTGAAGCAAATGAGGAGACATATTTTCAGATAGTGGTAAGTGATTATTTTATTAAATGTTTCATTTTTTATAATGTAATTTCTATATATTAATGTCTATACTTTTAATTGTAACAACTACAGATGCATGAATAGCTAAATGGGAGGAGCAACCCTCAGGTTCATAGTAGACCACCCTCATATGCATCTCCATCCCCTCAAAGATCAAAGGCTGCTCATGATCTATTCTCTTCACCAAAGAGAGCGGAATGACCTTTTATTGTGTTCCTTTGTGTATCCCTATATGGCATTTGTGGACATATATTTTGTATTGCATATAGTTGGCATTGTATGCCTATATGGTATTCTTGTAAGCCTATATGGCTATTTTATATATATGTTATACTTATATTGACAGATATTGATTTATGCCTATATAGATATTTAGTTAGTACAAATCATTTTCGTTGATCATTAATTAATATGGATAGGTGCAGTGTAGATCATTTTTGTATGCCTCTAGGGTTTTAAAGTTTAATTGTCAAAGAATCCATCCCAATTGATGATAAGAGAATTTGAGTTTTGGGTTGAAAGTTTTAGTCTCTCAAAACTAGACATGCTCGAGAAAATAGAGAAAGGAAGATTGGTTAAATGGATAAATGGAAAGCAAGTTTTTTTGTTCACATCATGATCTACATGCTATTGCACAAGATTGCATGTTATCCTTAGTCACTCACATAGCAATGTACAACCTCGTGCATAAGTCCTTGCATCATGTGCCACCTAAACAATGCCACTTGATCCAACACAAAGTTCATGGTTCCTTGCACCATGCATAATTCACATAGTGATAGGAATCATTTTGTACAACTCAAAAGACACCCTATAAATCTTACACAACCCTTTGGATCATGTGCCATTTGCACAACACTAAGGATCATGTCTCATAGTTTCACAAACAACTCTATCTAATTTTTCAAGTGACCAAGGGGATAAATATTTATATGATAATTTTAGCATGGGACACCCCCATACCTTGTGAGTCTAAATGGTCTCTACACTCATTTTATCTTGGCCTTTATGGCCATTAAACTCACGAAGGACTTGTGTTAGAGCTTTTTAAATGATTTTATTTTGAGTCTATATGTTTAAGTTTTAATATTGTTGTAGAGGACTATATGGGGACTGAAATAAATGTATGAAAACACCTTCTATGGTTTTCCCTAGCAATCCCATTTTACATAAATGAAACCATAGTTTTTGGCTATTTCAATGCATGTTTTTTTAGTTTTTTTGTAATTATTGCATTCTATGTTGTTGAACTCTTGTGAAACATCTTTGTGCTTATTGTTTTATTTCAGTGACCGAAAGGCATGATAATACCATGATTTGGTCTTGCTAGCCCAGTTTGGGTGCATCATATAACCAAAATAATACTCTACAAATGTCTCATGTTGGTATATTGAAAAGAGGTTGATTGTTGTAACATAGATATTTTTAATTCCCTATGTTCCAAAAGGATGTTCTTATGGTTGCTCCTTGGTATGTTGATCCATATTCTTTATGAGTAGCTTAATTGAAAATATTTCTTAATTCCTTGTTATTATACCATATTGGGATGCAAAGAATAAGTTTGTTGTCTTGAATAAGATAGTCAAAATCATATGCTTATGAGCACTTGATGACCATTGTGGTTGTTAAATGTAATTCCTCTTGCATATAAGGCAAGGTTATGAGAGTATATTGAGTCTTACCTAATTTGAGTATGCAACATAACATTGGGGCTATAGGCTTCCATAAGTCATCGGCAATCCCTTTGAGAATGCGGTTAATATTATAAATGTATACTTTACATCTCACCATGTTAATATGTATCATGTCATCACATTTACCAATTTGACTCTAATTCCATAGAGCAATTCCCTACCCAAAAACTTGTTAAGATTGAAAGCCTTGTTATGACATTGTATTGATCTCGCAGAAGGTTTCATACCACTAACCCAACTCTTTGCAAGATTGCTATGAAATATGATAAGCAAGATAGGCGCAATGTAGATCATTACATAATGATAGAGCCATGAAGTGTAGAGGGTTTCAAATATCACAGAAGTCTAAGTTCAAGCCTAATAACATAGTGACCTAAAGGTGGAAGAAGATGAGGGTTGACTGTGTTGACTGCTAGAACAAGTATGTTAACAACCATAAGATGCATGTTGACATGTGAATACTATAACAGTTATAGAAAAGGCAATGTGTGAGGATATTGCCAGTACAATGTAGCTCAGACTATTTTGGCATGTTTGTGTGCAAAACAAGACCATGCCTAGCCTAAACATACCCATCCTAATGCGTTGGAATAGTTGGTTTGGCCACACGAGGAGCAGAATGAAAGTTACACCCCTTTGCAACTTTACACTGCATGCATTTAACCATTTTTTGGGGCAGTAGAAAAACTTTCACCATGGGAAAATGCTTCAGAGATATAAAAAACTAAGAGAGAATATTGTAGAGGGACCCTACATGATCTCATAGCCTTAGACAGAATATTTCTAAGTGACACAGTTTCCAAGTAACAACTCATCAAAGATTGCTGCCTTTTTGCACTTTGAACTCTTCAGGGATATCACTGGTATAATGTAGCTCAAACTGTTTCAGCATGTTTGGGTACAAAACAAGACTGTGCCTAGCCTAAACATACCCATCTAGACACGTTGGAACTATCAGTTTGGTCGCATCAGGAGCAAGATGAAAGTTATACCCCTTTGCAACTTTACACTACCTCCTTCTGATGATTTTTGGGATAGCAGAAAACCTTTCACCACGGGAAAAAAACCTAAGAGATATCAAAAACTGAGAGAGGTTATTGTAGAGGGGTTATACATGATCTTGTTGCCTCAGACGAACTATTTCTAAGTGTCATGGTTTCTAAATAACAACTTGTCAAAGATTGCTACCTTTTTGCACTTTGGACTCTTCAAGGATATCGCCGATACAATGTAGCTCAAACTGTTTCAGCATGTTTGGGTGCAAAACATGACCATGCCTAGCCTAAACATACCCATCTAGATGCATTGGAACTCTCAGTTTGGTTACATCAGGAGCAGGATGAAAGTTACACCCCTTTGCAACTTTACACTACCTCCTTCTGATGATTTTTGGGGCAGCAAAAAACCTTTCACCACAGGCAAATGCCTTAGAGATATCAAAAACTGATAGAGGTTATTATAGAGGAGTTCTACATGATCATATTGCCTCAGATGGAATGTTTCTAAGTGTCGTGGTTTATGATTAATGGCTCATCAAAGATTGTTACATTTTTGTACTTTGGACTCTTAAGGGATATCGCTAGTACAATGTAGCTCAAACTATTTGGCATGTTCAGGTGCAAAATAGGACCATGCCTAGCATAAATGTACCCATCTAGATGCGTTGGAATTTTTAGCTTAGTTGCATCATGAGAATGACAAAAGTTACACCCCTTTGCAACTTTACACTGCCTCCTTATGATTTTTGGGCAGCAGAAAACCTTTCACCATGAGCAAATGCCTCAGAGATATCAAAAACCAAGAGAGGTTATTGTAGAGGGGTTCTACATTATCATGTTGCCTCAAATGGAATGTTTCTAAGTGTCATGGTTTTTGAGTAACAACTCATCAAAGATTGCTACCTTTTTGCACTTTGGACTCTTCAGGGATATCACCGGGTACAATATCGCCAGTACGGGTTTAAGGTATTAACTTAGATTCTAGAGAAAAGTAAAGACTAGGGTTTTTAGGAAGTTGAGGACTAGATAACCCTAAACATAATACAACGTAAGTGTTGAAGACCACATGAAGAACACAGAAGGTTATCTGAGAGATATTAAACAGAGAGTATAACACAAACAAAACTTGCCAAACTAGGTCTTTAAAGCCAATACACTTAGGGTTTTAAACATAACTAATAACTTTAACTTAAAAACCCTAACTAGTTTTGAATGTTTAAACCTCTGCTACTGTGATATGAACACTTCCACTGTGACATCCTTTAGACTTCCAAAACTTCCAACAATAACCACAACTCATCAATCAACATCAACACAACCTTAATACCATATTTTGTGATCAATATCAACATCATGAGGACACTAAATAAATCTATGGCACATGAAGACACTGAGAACACTAAAGAAATGGAGCACAAAGAAGCATGAAGATGTGAACAAACTCCTTTCATGAGGAAGAACCACAACCCAATCCAACTCCTGAAAGCATGACATGTTATGATGAAGAACCACAACCAAATCCAATGATCTAATGCCATGAACCAATGACATAAGAAACTATGTCCTGCTATTGTAACATGATAAACATGAATGTTATGCACTAACATCCAAACCCTATGACATGAATTTTGATATGACATGAGTGAAACATGGTGCAGGAGCACCAAATCCATAGTGGCCTCCATGAAGCATTAGCTGTTTAAAGTTCATTTTGATGTTTCCAATAAGGTCCTAAATGACCATTCATTGTAATAAGGTCTGTTTGACCAATGCATGTCATTTTAGTTTGTATCTAGGTTTATGTTGTAAGTCCCAAGGACACTTGTCGATCTGTAATCACAAAGGTTGTTAGACAGTTAGGAAGTTGTTAGATGATTGTCTCCCAGCCGCTTGGAATTGTTCTCCCAGCCGCTTGGAGTCAATTCAGTACTACTCATGGTGAGTAGATAAATACCCCAAGATCAGATCGATTGAGATAATATGGTAGACAAATTGAATTGTATTGAGGTGTGCAACTGTGAAAACAGAGCGTCTGTATACATTTCTGAAAGCATAATAAACAAGGTCTTGTTTGTGTTGTACATCTTTCTGGCACTTGAGTTCATTTCTTTCTCTGTGCAAATCAATTTTCTATTCTGAGGCTGAGATGGGTTCTTATCCCATTCCATTGGTTAGATTTCTTTGAAATCAGTGGAATGGTTGTACAGTGTTTTTGTTTTGGTTTCTGTTTTGTTCATGTTCATGTTTGCAGGATCACGTACGGTATGCATTGAAAGATCCTAGCATTATCATGTGCTAGGTTGGCAGGGTGAAAGATTTGTGTTACGTTGGCAGAGGAACAGATCTATGTAGTTGTGGAGTTGCAATGGTTTGAATTGGTGCAAGAGTCACATTATTTCATCAGATATACAATTTGTGTATATATCACAAATACATGTCGGATATACAATCTGTGAGTATATTGCAAAGGCCTGTTGAGTGTGTATGTTGCGAAAGTATGGGGAAAATGCATCTTTAGAATGCATGTTGTGAATGTACAATTTGAATGTACATTATTGGTATACATTTTGTGTGTGTATCGCTAAGTTATGTCGAAATTCATTTCATGTGTATCTCGCAGTTGAATGCTTGTGTGTATCCTGCAAGTGCATATTGCAGTTGTATGTGGTGAATGTACATTGCGAATGTACATCAGGTTGGATACAAGGAAAGTCAATGGTCAAACTTTCTGAATGCATGTTCTGAATGCATATTCGGGTTGTATGTTTTGAATGTATTAAACATATACATTGCGCAGATACATTGTGTCAGATGCAAGAGGTGACCGACAGTAGCAGTGAAGGAAACCGATGATCATAAGTCAACTAAAGCATATACAAGTTGTTTTCTATTGGTGTCTCGGGAGCATATGCAAAGTGCTCACTGACGAGGAAGGTCTCACAAAATGTATATGGAGATTTTATATCGCGAATGTATATCTCGAATGTACATTGGAGAATGTATCTTGCGGCAGATACAAAGCTGAAGACATACATCGGGAAGAGTAGTAAGGGCGGAGTGATCATTTGTAAGGTGGCTGATAAGGAATGTTTTGTCAATAAGAAAGTGAAACATAGACATATAAAGGGGAATGTAGGTCAAGGTGTTTGGCTCTGCATCATAGTGGTATCAGAGCTCAACAAAAAGTCTGGGCAGTTGTGTGTTTGGTTCTGTCACTGAGAAGACAGAAGTAGAGGATTGAGAGGTTGATAAGATGCCTCTGAAAGGTAATGGTACTGCTAGAGAATTGCAGGAGATGAAGGAAAAACATGCTAGAGAGATGAGGAAGATGAAAGAGCTTGCAGAAGCCCTTCAAGCCAGGCTTGCAGCCTTGGAGATGAACAAAAGAAGGGAAGTGGAAGAAAGTGAATCAGAAAAAGAAGAGGATGGTGAAGAATCTGAAGATGTAGATGAAGAACTGAATCCTGAAGATCAGAGATTTTCAAAACTGTTAAGGGTAGTTAAGAATGACAAACCTAAGGTAAAGATTGATGTTCCAAAGTATAATGGAAGTTTAAATGAGGAAGAGTTACTTGATTGGATTGCTGCATTGGATAATCATTTTTAATGTGAGGAGGTTCTTGAGGAGCAGAAAGTAAAGATTGCAAAGACCAAATTGGGAGGTCATGCTTTGGTATGGTGGGATTACATACAATCAGAGAGGAGAAAGCAAGGTAAGTCAAAGATTTCTTCATGGGACAAGATGGTAGCAAGAATCAAAGGTAAATTTTTACCCAAGGATTATGAAGTTCAAATGTTTAAAAAGCTTCAATTTTTAAGACAAAAGGAAATGGATGTGAAAGCATATACTGAGGAATTTTATAAATTAAGTATGATGTCTGGTCATCATGAGAATGAGGTTGAAAAGGTTGCTAGATACTTGGTTGGTTTGATATTGAATATACAAGATGAATTAGTTTTAGCTAACCCTAGGAGTGTGGAAGAATGTTACCAAATGGCAATCAGGATTGAGGAGAAGATGAAAAGGAGATAGGATAAGTCCATGAGGGGTAGATGTAGTAATATGAGGGGAAGAGGATCATCCCCTCCAACAGGGCAAACCAATGAGAACCAAGAAGAAAGTAGTAAAGGACAAGAGCAGTCTGATTTCAGAGGTGGATGGAAAGGAACAAGAAGCAAATTTGGAGGTGGTAGAGGTCCTGATGTTTTCACTGGGAGATGTTATCATTGTAATGAAATTGGTCACCCAGCATTCAAATGTCCAGAAAGGCAAGGTTCATCATCAGGAGGTGATAGGAAGAATGAAAAGAGGGTTCAATATGTGAAAGAAGAGGAGGTAGATGAAAGTGTTCCAATGGGGAGTGTAGCACCATGTCAAGATGGAGAATCATTGATGCTGAGAACACTCTTGAAGACACCCAAGGACATGCTACAAAGGAGAGCACTTTTTAGGACCACTTGCAAAAGCAAAGGTAAAATATGCAAGGTAGTAATTGATTCTGGTTCAACTGATAATATGGTATCTCAAGAAATGGTGGATAAACTAAAACTGGAGAGGATTCCACATCAAACTCCTTACAAAGCATCTTGGGTAAGTGATAGTTAATCACTTTTGGTATATGAACAGGCATATGTTGATTTTTAGGTTGGAGAATATCAGGATAGGGTTTTATGCGACATTCTACCCATGGAATGTTGTCACCTACTTTTGGGTAGGCCATGGCAATTTGATAGGAGAGCATTGTATGATGGATATGCTAACACCTACACCATCAAGAAGGATGGGAGAACTTTTATGATGACACCATTGCAGGAGGGTGCTGAAGCAAAGAAGACAGTTAAGATCATTTTGATAGGTAAGAAAGAGTTTGTGAAGATGCCTACAACAGGGACAAAGAAAGTAGAGGATATCTCAAGGAGTGGAGATTAGAGTTTGAAGGTAATTTCAATTTTAACTGATGGAGATCAGATGGATCAGCAGAAGGTCAAAGAGTAGGTTTACAAGCAGCCACAAATTGATTGGAAAGACAAGGATGCAATCATAATAGGGACTATTGTTTGTCCTCTAGAGATAACAAGAGTTGAAAGGTCAACATGTTTTGCCATAACAGCAGTACAAGAAGCATTAACTAGGGTTTACAATGCAGGTGTTAGAGCCTACACTGCTAGGCATGAGTCTTTGGTTCCACGGAAGCAAGTTGCAACCTAGAGATCATGGGGAAGGCATGAAGAAGCAGAGGATAAAGGTGGATCAAGACAAAGAATTAACTCATGGGGCATGAGTTCTTTTCTCGGTGGGGAGTATGGTGCAAGAGCACTAAATCCATAGTGGCCTCCATGAGGCATTAGTTGTTTAATGTTCATTTTGATGTTTCCAATAAGGTCCTAAATGACCATTCATTGTAATAAGGTCTGTTTGACCAATGCATGTCATTTTAGTTTGTATCTAGGTTTATGTTGTAAGTCCCAAGGACACTTGTCGATCTGTAATCACAAAGGTTGTTAGATAGTTAGGAAGTTGTTAGATGGTTGTCTCCCAGTCGCTTGGAGTCAATTCAGTACTACTCATGGTGAGTAGATAAATACCCCAAGATCATATTGATTGAGATAATATGGTAGACATATTGAATTGTATTAAGGTGTGCAACTGTGAAAATAGAGCATCTATACACATTTCTGAAAGCATAATAAACAAGGTCCTGTTTGTGTTGTACATCTTTCTGGCACTCGAGTTCATTTCTTTATCTGTGCAAATCGATTTTCTGTTCTGAGGCTGAGATGGGTTCTTAGCCCATTCCACCGGTTAGATTTCTTCGAAATTGGTGGAATGGTTGTACAGTGTTTTCATTTTGTTTTTTGTTTTGTTCATGTTCATGTTTGCAGGATCGCGTATGGTATGCATTGAAAGATCCTAGCATTGTCATGTGCTAGGTTGACAGGGTGAAAGATCTGTGTTAGGTTGGCAGAGGAACAGATCTGTGCAGTTGTGGAGTTGTAGGGGTTTGAATCGGTGCAAGATTCACATTATTTCATCAGATATACAATTTGTGTATATATCACAAATGCATGTCAGATATACAATCTGTGAGTATATCGCAAAGACCTGTTGACTGTGTATGTCGTAGAAGTATGGGGAAAATTAGAATGCATGTTGCGAATGTACATTGTTGGTATACTTTCTGTGTGTGTATCGCTAAGTTATGTCAGAGTTCATTTCATGTGTATCTCATAGTTGAATGTTCGTGTGTATCCTGCAAGTACATATTGTGGTTGTATGTGGTGAATGTACATTGCGAATGTACATCGGGTTGGATACAAGGAAAGTCAATGATCAAACTTTTCAAATGCATATTCTGAATGCATGTTCTGAATGCATATTCAGGTTGTATGTTTCAAATGTATATTAAATATATACATTGTGCAGATACATTTTGTCAGATGCAAGAGGTGACCGGCACTAGCGGTGAAGGAAACCGACGATCACAGGTCAACTAAAGCATATACAAGCTGTTTTCTATCGGTGTATCGAGAGCATATGCAAAGTGCTCACTGACGAGAAAGGTCACACCAAATGTATATGGCGATTGTATATCGCGAATGTATATCTTGAATGTACATTGGAGAATGTATCTTGCGGTAGCTACAAAGCTAAAGGCATACATCAGGAAGAGTAGTAAGGTCAAAGAAATCATTTGTAAGGTGGCCGATAAGGAATGTTTTGCCGATAAACAAGTGAAACATAGACATACAAAGGGGAATGCACGTCAGGGTGTTTGGCTCTACATCAAAACATGAGTGAACAGGATTAAGACCAATAAGGATCAACTTCATCTATCACTTAGATCTAACCCCATAAATCATAACATGATGATGCAAACATCAAATGTATACCAAAGCAAACAAATCAAGTTCATACCACTGCTTGTCAACTTCATACCATTGCTTGAGTGAGATCTTCACTATTCAAGTTCATGCCTTATCTTGAAGCACTACAACTATGTGCATCACATCACATACTCTATGAAGAAACAAGTGTCTTTATATCACAAAACCCAACAACATATCCTGAAAGCATAATGGTATCATCAAACAATAGATAACCAATAGACCTACACAATTATGCATTCCTTACTCAATTACTAACATCCAAGCACTTTGACATCAATGACAAACATATTCATCACAGTATTCACTGTATATGTGTAAAAATACAATAGAAAATAACAAAGACAAACCTATGTAAACTTACAAATTAATGTGCATACTTACAAATCAATGTAACATGACTTTACAAGATCAATTCTGAATACTTACAAATTAATCCAACAAACCATCTGGGTCTTCTCTACTCTTTACTATGTCAAGTATTGCCTCATGGTCAGACTCACGTACCTTCCACAAGGTCTTGTTCAAAGGCCTACCCCAAAATTGTATCAAATGAACATTGGATCCCACGACAAGGTTCGAGTAATGAAGAATCTTCTGATGTGTGTCAAAGTCCTAAAACAACCAAACATTAACACTCTTATGTGGGTACTTTCTAAGCCATGTTCCAGTAACAACCACTGACCCTATAGGGTATTGGATGTTTTCTTCATCTGTAACTGGGGCTTCCAATTTATTTTTGGCCTCAACACAATGACATAAGTAATAATTTGTTCCCTCTTCATTATCTTCATCTGCAATAAATGCATAAACATGCCCTACGTTGATATGTGTAGCAAATTAGATGAAATTAGTCAACATTACAAAAACACTACAAAGTAAGATAACATTAGAAATTTTAAAAACTATGCAAGTAGATATATTACCTGGTTGAACTAGATCTGATATGTGGTCAAAGTCAACTGATGATTCCATCTCTATTAGTTCTAGTGTCGTCGAGGGTCAATACGTGTCAAGTGGGTTAAGATAACTTAACCACCATTCGTCAACCCACTCCTTTGACTCGTACTCATCCCAGGCTTGAATTGAACATGAAGAACAAAAGCATGCCATCTTCCGCGTATGGATACTCCATGAACCTATAATTGATCTTTTGAAAGAGTATAGCTCACTTGATCCTATCAGTATACAACAATCCTCATATGGTGCAATGCTAGTATCATCTATCAACCAAAAAAACCTATGAACTAAAAACTTACCTTCATTACCTAGACCCATCGAAGCATTACACCACTCGATGATTGATTTTGCATCTATCAACTTTGCATTGTCTTTATACTTTAACCCTTCTCATGCTATGGCTCTTTTGATACATGCTATTGCACCATCATGCTCCTACTTTCCATTCTCGGCCTCACAAAAGTTCCACATATGTTGAACACCTATAATATTATGCCTCTTTCTCAGCCAATACAAATTCCATAAATTCTTGAATTGTGATGTACAACTATCTAACCATATGATATGTTAACTAAACGATATGCCCCTTCTAGCCAAATCATTGTAGAACACTTAAAAGAAACCTTGCATGAACTCTGTAGAATGCATGCGATCATCACTAATATAAAAATGATACTCCCTTATGATCTTTTTGTCATCCTCTATACTATCATTCACATGAATGAATGCAACATGTACAAATATAGAACCCTATGTGGAGTTGTAATATTGTGATTGCACCTCACACTGTGGCTGTAGACTGTAGTTCTCTGCAAAGTTGACGACTAAAACAATGCTACCAACTAGAAATGTGTCCTTGCATGACTTGAATTGCAAGTCCAACGATCGAGCTCTATGGGCATGTCTTGCATACTCATACACTATACTATCACAAAATATAGGCATAAACTAATACACTAGAATCTTTTCAATAACTAATTCATACCTATTTGCTTCTTTACCATCTTTTGTATTGTATGCCACTATTTTATACTTGTCAAACTGTACTAGTTTGTTTCCAACCGCATGTGTTATTTCCATATTTTCACATATTGGCATACGTTGCAAGCCACCGCAATGCTAACATGTGCCATCCAAGCATAATTTCCTATAGAATATTTGACCTTCCTCTCTTTCACATAAAAATCTTGATATGAAGTCTCCTGAAGGTGTTGGTGGGGCATGCATGCCACAATCCTGTAAAACATTATTAGTATGCAAATCTAAACATATAGACCAATAAACATCAAAATGGTTAGAAAATTCAATATGTAATCTACTAAAACAAGTAGTGTGTCTAATCTATCTTGACATAGAAAGGTTTTAGTATTTCAAAATATCTTTCACAAATTTTAATTTGAGGATACATCTCTAGAAATTTACCAAAAAAGTGTGTTTGAGTCATATCCAAAAAATGCTTTGGATGTGGCTCACGGTTCCGATTACCAATTCTCCTTCTTACCACATCCCTTTGATTTGGAGATTTCCTTGTGTAATTCTTCCAAAAGTCTTCAATTAGTGATCTCAATGCTTCAACAATTGATTTATATTTTCATGGTAGTCTACTCGAGAATGCCCATAATTCATTGGCATTGGTGTCCTTAATTCTATGGTACCTTCCAATGGCTCTTGATCAAGTTTTCCTATTAATTCTCAATGCTTGACTTGTCTTTCTAATGAGATGAGCTTTCCTTGTTTGACTACTTACTATATCGATGTAATGGCATGCCATGTTGCATTACTATCTTTTGTGTGTGAGGTGTTACCCACACTCTCATATGCACTCGTTAGATTCTTGATAATAGATTTTTCATTTGAAGCATCTGATGTTATTCTTGATTGTCAGGAACACTGAGAGGGGGGGGGTTGAATCAATGTTCTATAACTCTTTTCTTGAACTTGTACTTTTAACCATTTCAAAAGAATAATCAAACAGAAGCAAAATATACAACTAAACAACATCCACAAAAGCATGACACATAACACCAAGATTTTACTTGGAAACCCTAAAAAGGGAAAAACCATAGAGAGGATTAGCTCTCAAGTATATATTGCAATCTTTACAAAAATGATGTTCAGGCTTGGTCACTCCACGGGCCTAGAACATGTTGGCTTACAGCCATGAAGTACAACTAAGTTTAACAGGCTCATTGCCTCAACCCTACACCTAGCAAGATTACAATAAGGGCTGTTAAACCTTGAGGGGTATTAAACCCTACTAAAGGCTCACTATCGGCTTACTACCTTGATGACAAAAACTATCTTCCAAAAAGATCACACATGATAACTGAATACTGCTTCAGCATCTGCCACATGCCAAGGTGCAGTCATTTAACAACTGTATTATGAATCCCAAGTCTTCATCATTGCTTGTCTTCTAATTATGCTCTTCTATTTGCATGCTCGATTCTCACACACCTCTATACTCACACACTACACACCTCAACCAAAGATCATTGCCTTTATATATCCGCATCATGATTTACTCCATAATCAGGTCAGCATCCAAGAAGTGAAACGTGTACATAGAAAGATGTATCGTGTCGCTCAATCCAATGCACTATGTGTCACACAGACCCAAATCTTCTTCGAAATGTGTTCATATAGGTCAACTCTAATCATTCAATTACTTACATAGATCCTCCAAACATTAACTCTTCTTAGCACAATGATTAATATACTTGTCGGCCTTTTCCTTAAGAGTATACTTAACAACTTCATCTGCTGACTTACAACTTTTACTGAGGATCTCAAAACACCTTCCAAATCATATCAAGGACTCTTTACATATTCCCAATCTTACCCTTAGAACTACAAGGCATCATAACATCTTGTGGAGAAATGCGGACCATCAGAACTCAGACTCTGTCTTTGTTAAACTTTGTCAAACACTATGTCGGTACTTAGCAACTTGTAGCTATCCTTCCGGTGAACTTCAGATCTCCTAACTCTAGAATAAGATGCTTCATATAAGTGTTTACAACACCTCAAAACTATATAATGAAATACTTGTCTACGGAGGAATGCAGACCATTGTACTAGACCCTATTCACTATTCCTTCTATACCTTTGCTTTCCCGGACTTAGACATTTCTTCAAGATGACTTCTGGAGAGGATCGGGACTTAATCTTTGAGGCATAAAACTATCAAAAACCAACTGAAATCATACCTAAACCACATCTACAAGTCTTCAACTGCAGAGGCATACTGTCCAATTTATTGTTCTCTATTCTGTGCACATCCATATTTAGCCATTTCTGTCATCTAGACCTGGAATCCAACTTGTTCTTCGAGAGGTATCTCTTCCTGTCATGGTGATAGGATCTCTAAGCCTTGTTTCCATCAATGACAACATATAGATCCGTAACAGAGTAGTGTCTCTTTCCAACAATCTCCCCCTTTGGTATTGATGGCAACACTTAGTGAAAAATGCCTTACTGTTCCCCCTTACTATATGCATTGTAATTTCTTGCTCCCCCTAAGATGATTATCCATTTTTCATTGATCTACTTCTCCCCCTTTAATATTAATGGAAAAGGGTGTGATTCGGAGCCAAAAATTTGTAAAATTCCCAAAAATTGATGTACTCAGCTGCATATTTACAAGTGCAATCTACTTCTTTGTATTACATATATTTGAGAATGTCATTGAATAAGTTTTTGATCTGTACCCACTCAATATCCTAGCCATTCTTGGCATTATTCAGAATCTAAATTTGTCCACTGAAGAGAAAAACTATAGCCTCTGCCTTATTGAGATCAGCAGGTGTGCCTATTTGTACAGCTACCCTAGCCTCTACAACAAGATTTATCATTGAGTCCAGTTTAGGGCAGACTAGTCTCCTTAGTTGTCCCATTCTATTTTTTATTTGATATTTTTGATTTAATAAGTCAGTTAGATCATTATGGATGTGGATGACTTCTGCTTCCTTATTTCTAACTAGTTCTATTGTTGGATCAAATTTGTTAGAGATGTCCATCATTTTCTGTTCTAGCTCTTTGATCTTTTCTTTAATCTCTTGAGCAGCTTTTAGCCAGGATAGACAAAATTTGTACACATCTCCAACATCTTTCATAGCTCTTTGAATGTTGGATATTGAATTATCTAACAAAATCTTATCCTTGGCTATCATTGTCTTTAATTCTTCCAGTCTTTTTCCTTTAAATTCCTACCTTACTTTTGTTTCTGTAAATTTCTCAAATGATTCAAACTGGTTCCTTACTGAATTTATTAATCCCTTCAAATGACTTGCTGGGGACATGGATAAATCCCTCTTGTAAGTAGGCAGTAGCTTCTCCAAAATCCCAGATGCTTCATCAATCAGTTTACTATCCTCAGTAAGTGATTTCAATAGCTCTGCTTGAGCCTTTGCTTGAACAATTGAAACCCACTTAAATTTATGTGCCGGAGACATTATGTCCAGATTTATTTGCCCCTGTAGTAAATCTAGTTCATCCCAATCTTGTTTCTCTTTCTCTAGTACTTCTTTTACTGAAGTAGTAGTGTCTCTTGTCACCAATTCTTCACAAAGTGAGACTTTCTTTTTCTTCTCTCCTTCAATTATTTCTTCTGTAATGGATAAGGTCCTTATTCTTTTTCTGGGACTAGATGCTAGTCTCTCCTCTTCAGATCTCTTATCTTTCCTTTCCAGAGTGTTTGATACCCATTCTATCAAAGTAATTGTGAACTTGGATCCTCCTAATTTGGTTTCTACCTCACTTAATTGTTCATCTAATGTTTTCTCCGACTGCTCAGGTTCCATCAACATTCTAGAAGATAATTCTAAGAACATCTTGAATCTGTCCTCTTTGGGATCAGTAGGTTTACTTAGTAGTGTATTAGCTAATTCAGTCAAGACATCTTCTACAACTTCATAACCTAGTGCAAGAACCCATACAGTTCTTGGTTCTACAGCTTCCATAAAGCATTTGTCTTTATCCACCATGAATACAATATCCTTTTCAAATTTTGTCACTACTTTTTCAAGTATCCAAAACCTTCTTACCATTTTCTATTGAAAATCTCTAAAATATTTCCACATGATTTCATTTTGCATATCTGCATTACCCAAATTTTGTAAATAGTTTCTTATTTGAGTAGCTACAGGAATACGATTGAGCTAAATAACATTTCCCAGTCCATGTAGCTCTCTTAGGAAGTAAAAGAGTAAACATGTAATCAATGTTCCATATTTGAAAGGATAATTAGTTTCTTTTGTCCTTTTCAAGTTCTCCATAAGTTCATTCTAGAGCAATTCACAAAGATCATAATCCGTATTGGTTTTTATCATGTCATACACTATGTATATAGCTGATGCAGATATAGAATTTTTCTTGTTGGAGAAATATATTTTGCATCTGATAATCATTGATGCAAATCTGATAGTTGGATCCCTGATATCATTCACTGTAAGGCCATTCTTTTCAAATTTGGCTCCTGTTAGATGCATTACCACATTGTTCTTCATTCTCTTTATGCCTAGAGCCCTTCTGAAGGAGCTCATACTGGTTACTACTTTAATGGCTTCTTTAGTTATCAAATAGGGTTCATCAAGCTATAAAGATTCATCATGAATTCTTCTTAGAATAAGCTTGACCCATGCATCAAACAGAATTGCGGGAAAGTCCAACCAGGTGTCAAATTTGTTCTCTCCTGGGACTTTGTAATCATCTTTTAGCACAATGTCCACAGTAGTCAGCGCATCCAAATACAGTTTGCCTAACTTCATGTGATCATATTCTTCTAAACCGGTATGAATGTATGCCCTAATATCTTCCATATGCATGACCCCATGTGGAGTAATTGAGAATGCCCCTAACAGATCATTTTTTGGCAATTTGAAGAATTGTTTATTAAACTTGGGGTGAGGCCTTTTTTCTATCTCGATTACATGAGTAAACATTTTTCAAAGTAATTTAATTTTCACAGTAGAGTTTCAAGTTGCAAAATACCTCTTTTCACTAAGTTAGGGTTTCCTTTCTTCGAATGTTTCAAAATTTGGTTGTCGCTGCTTAAGTTTGGTTTCTATCTCTCTAAATTCTGATAGCTCTGAGTGCAAAGTGATTTTGAAACCAAACAAGTTCCTTTTATCCTCTGCATGGCTTGACCTAATCATCATTAAATGCTCATTCCCAAAAAGGTGTTAAAACCCTTCACTATAGAACACAGTTGATTAGGATTGCTCTGAAATATACTGCATTGACCCTTTTTCTTCCATATTTTCTTCTAAGAGATGTGTCACATCATATTCCATGATGTGCCTTCATGCTAGATTCTGGCACCCACTTTCTGGCTGGGGGATTTGTATTTTCTATGCTATTCCCCCTGAGCTAGAACTCTCAATTTACTTCCCAGAGGAAGTATCTGCACCGAACACTGGTGCGGATTGATCCTTGACTTCTATTACTTATTTCTTGATCCATACCTTGTCCATCTCTTTCTTGGTTTCAATTGGATCAACTTTCTCTTTTCCTTTATCATTTCTCTTCTCTATTTTCCTTTCTTCAGAATAGTGATTTCTCTTCACATTTCTACTTCTGCAAAACCTTGCAATATGTCTAGATATTTGTTGCAATTGAAACATACCACATTCTTTTGACCTTGATTCCTTCCATTGATTGAATTTTAATTTCCATTGATTAGCCATATGTCCAAATCTATTGCAAGAAAAACACTTTCCATTGAATGATTGACTATTCCTGGTGTATTGAAGATTAATTCTTACCGAACTTCTGTATTCATTTGATCTGTGTCCCATTTTATAGCATGCATTGCACCTAATGGAATTCTGACTTACTTTACTTCTGTATATAATAGCTCTATGACCAATTCTATTACAAGTGAAGCATTTACCTTTGAATGATTGTTCATTTCTCCCAATGTTGAAACTTTTCCTAATCTGATTTCTACATTCATTTTCTCTATGACCAATTTTCTTGCAATTGAAACACTAACCAGAAAATAATGGAGTCTTTTGATTTATTCTACTTCTACACTGAGTATCCTTATGACCAAACTTATTGCATGAATTACAATAACCATTAAAAGATGGGTACCTTTTAGCATTTGGTTGTCTGACCTGAGGTCTTCTAGGTATTCTTCTTTGATTTTTGAACTAGTATCCTTTGTTTTTCCTTGGCTCAGTGCTTATTTGCCTGGAGTTTGAACTTTATCCTTTCTCAAATCCTAAACCATGTTTGTCATCAACATTCCTCTAGATAGCAATCATTTCATCAAGATTTACAGTAATTATCTTGAATTTTTCTTCAAAACTTCTTTCCTTTTCCAGATCTATTTTTAAACTTATA
This sequence comes from Cunninghamia lanceolata, assembly GCA_027924645.1. NCBI lineage: Eukaryota > Viridiplantae > Streptophyta > Pinopsida > Cupressales > Cupressaceae > Cunninghamia > Cunninghamia lanceolata. The sequence continues at coordinate 671,848 of BSBN01000938.1, read as the reverse complement.
ATTTATTTTTCAAGTTTTGCACAATTTTCTAATCTATTTTTCACAATCAAGTTTAGATCATCTTCTACTTTTGTTCTTTCTATAACTTCTGCTTCCAAATCATTTAGGGCTTCATTTGCTGATAGCAGTTGGTCACTGAATTTCTTGACTTGCTCTTTTAGCTTTAAGATACATCCATCTGCTTGTTGCAAGTTTTCTTTTAGGTCCTTGACTTCTGCTTCAGAATTTTCAAGATCCATAAGAGTTGTTTCTAGTTGGTTGTATCTCTCATAATATCCATACCTTCTTGTTGCCATGATCATACTATCCCAGATCTTCCTCAAGCTGTTAAACTTCTTCCGAGGAACCTTGCTCTAATACCAATTGTTGACTATCAAGAACACTGAGAGGGGGGTGAATTAGTGTTCTATAAATCTTTTCTTGAACTTTTACTTTTAACCATTTCAAAAGAATAATCAAACAGAAGCAAAATATACAACTGAACAACATCCACAAAATCATGACACATAACACCAAGATTTTACATGGAAAACCCAAAAAGCAAAAAACCACAGAGAGGATTAGCTCTCAAGTATATATTGCAATCTTTACAAAAATGATATTCAGGCTTGGTCACTCCATGGGCCTAGAACATGCTAGCTTAGAGCCATGAAGTACAACTAAGTTTAGCAGGCTCACTACCTCAACCCTAAACCTAGCAAGATTACAATAAGGGCTGTTAAATATTGAGGGCTATTAAACCCTACTAAAGGCTCACTGCAGACATACTACCATGATGAAAAAAACTATCTTCCAAATAGATCACACATGATAATTGAATAATGCTTCAGCATCTACCACTATGCCAGGGTGTAGTCATTTAATAATTGTATTTTGAATCCCAAATCTTCATCATTTCTTGTCTTCTAATTCTGCTCTTATATTCACATGCTTGCTTCTCACACACCTCTATACTCACACACTACACACCTCAACCAAAGATCATCACCTTTATATATCCGCATCATGATTTACTCCATAATCAAGTCAGCATCCAAGAAGTGAAACGTGTACATAGAAAGATGTACTATGTCGCTCAATCCAATGCACTACGTTTCGCATGGACCCAAATCTTCTCCTAAATGTGTTCATATAAGTCAGCTCTAATCATTCAATTACTTACATAGATCTTCCAAACATTAACTCTTCTATGCATAATGATTAATATACTTGTCGGCCTCTTCCTTAAGAGTATACTTAACAACTTCATCTACTGACTTACAACTTTTACTGAGGATCTCAAAACACCTTCCAAATCATATCAAGGATTCTTTACATATTCCCAATCTTACCCTTAGAACTGCAAGGCATCATATCATCCTTTGGAGAAATGTAGACCATCAGAACTTAGACTTTGTCTCTGTTAAACTCTGTCAAACACTATGTTGGTACTTAGCAACTTGTAGCTATCCTTCTAGTGAACTTCAGATCTCCTAACTCTAGAATAAGATGCTTCATATAAGTGTTTACAACACCTCAAAACCGCATAATGAAATACTTGTCTGCAGAGGAATACGGACCATTGTACTAGACCCTGTTCACTATTCCTGCTATACCTTTACTTACCTGGACTTAGACATTTCTTCAAGATGACTTCCAGAGAGGATTGAGACTTAATCTCTAAGGCATAACACTATCAAACACCAATTGACATCATACCTAAACTACATCTGCAAGTCTTCAATTGCGGAGGCATACTATCCAATTAATTGTTCTCTACTCTGTGCACATCCATACTTAGCCATTTCTGTCATCCGGACCTGGAATCCAACTTGTTCATCCAAAGGATTCTCTTCCTGTCATGGTGATAGGATCTCTGAGCCTTGTTTCCATAAATGACAATATATAGATCAATACCATAGTAGTGTCTCTTTCCAACAATTCTCAACCCAAGAATCTTCATGATGGACCTATACTTTATACTTCGCATCATTTCAATGAATAGTTGACATCTTGTGGTCTCATTTAACTTTTCAAAGAACAATCTCCAAATATTATGAGCATATCTTCTACAAGTGCATTTTGGAATCTTACTTTCCATTGGCTACAAAATATTCTCATCAATATTAATCAATTACTTTGGCTTTCTATGCAAAATTCTATGTGGTCTTAAGATAGGTAAATTCATCTCAATATTAGGAATTTCATCAATATTTAAATGAGATGGGCTAGATGGCATACCTTCGATCAAAGATGGAATAGATGGCATACCTTGAGGTTGAGGTGGGAATGATGGCGTACCTCCTTCCTCACATGTGAGTGATGATGTACACTCAACTTGAGATGTAGCAGATGGTGTCCCTACATGTTGACTTGCGGTAGAGGACGTATCTCCAACTACAGTATTCAAATCTCTCATAGCATGAAGTTTTTGCATTCATTCCCATTGTGTCACCAATACCATATCTCTTTTTGATGGTTGTGTTTCCTCTTCAATTGGCATGTCTTCATTTATCATGTCCAATTTCCTCTTCTCACAAATTTCCCTCATAGCCGCTACTTTCTTTGCATTCTTAGCTTCTATCTCTTCCTATGTTGGTTTAATTCTTAATTGTTTCCTCGACATGACAGAGAATTTGTTTGTAGCATGATAAAGAGACAAATATTAGTTCCTAAGAAATGAATCCATACAAATAAATGAAATATATGTCTTTCAACCCTTCATACAAAATGTACATAGAATCATCATGTAGAAGAGTAAGTGTCACTCAACCAAAATAGGTACAAAGCATACAAAGCATTATTGCATCCATACACAATATTATTGCACAATGTTATTATAGCCATACAAAGCATTATGGTACAAAGTTCACTTTAGTCCTATGAGAATAAGGACAAAGGAGAGTCACCTATTGAGGCTACAATTGAGGAGTACATGGGACTTCATGTTGACTACAAGGTTGAAGATGTGGGGGAGGCCTTGGTGCTAGTGGCATCAAACTACCTACACTTACTTGCGGATAGAGATCATCTCCTCATACATGAAGATTGAGCTTGCGAACATGGGACAGAATTTAGGACACATGATACACTTGATTTTCACTTGGAGACGTCTCGTGGGCCAGCACTTGTTGATAACCATCTAGTCATGAAAAGAGAGATGATTGAGATCGTGAGAGACATCACACTAGGGCATGAGGTAAGGAATGATTTTCTGATGTGTGATAGAAATCCCTTATCTTCACATTATAATGTTATGACAACCAAGAGGATCATCCTTAAGGCTTATAATTTTCATGGAGACACTCATGTTGAACTTTGTACTTTGTTGTGACTGAACTATCTTGAGATCCTATATCAATTCCATGGTAATGTGACTAATTTGTAGTATTTAACTTGGCACTTTGTTATAGATATGGGAATGGAAACATTTGGTATACAAGGTTTGTATGAACTATCAACATGAAGAATAATGCAGCATAGCATGGATCATGATTGGATTAAGCCTATTGGGATTTACTTGTATGATCTTGGCACCTATTCATTTGTATTTTAACTTGTTATGATAAGATAATAGTATTTCAGTATGCTTAAGGGATTGTATATTTATATGTTGTAAGGATTTATTCTTCTATAGTTTGACATCATGGTATGTTAAGGTCTATTTAATTTATTATTACACATAATTATTAAAGAGCCCAAGTGTAGAAAATATACATGGCACTATGTGAGATTGTAGCCTGCTTTCTTTATCATGATTCTGTCTATTTTAATTAATGTTGACCTTTGAGATATATTTTATTATGCATACCATGAACTAATTTAAAACATAGTCTATTACAAGGGCATTTGTGTGTGATGACTAAACTATTTGAGTAGTAAGAACTATGATGAACTATAAATGCAAAATGTAAGACATGTATGCAAAATGCGGAAGCATAGACAAGGCAGATGAACTATAAAATTAAAAAAGCGAGACTGCTATAAACACAAAATATGTAAACCATACAACTGATATAAACATGTATGATAAAGCATGATAAATTAATTCAAATAGAAAGGAAAATGTAAAGAATATGCATGTAAAGACTTGACATACCTAAAAAACGGAGATTCGAATGGAGAGAGTACCCAATTATGTAGTGTTTTTTTCTTCTTGCATCAAACTCCTCAACAATTTGAGTTTTTCACCACTTGATTCCTTTTCAACGTTAAATTGAATAACACTCAAATAAATTAGTAACAACAATACTATTAACTAATCTATAATGTTAAATTCCTACAATTCAATCACAATTAACATTGCAACACTACAAAAATTGAAACTTAAATTGATATATATCAAATTTGATGTGAAAACTATGTTATTTCCTCCTTCTTAAGTTGGAAAAGCAAAAAAAGGTGGTGGAAAGTTCATTCAAAGGTGGTAGAATGTGAAAAATGTGCATGTTAACTTCCCAACAACATGAAAATGTTTTTTTTTGACAGAACACTTGCATAAACAGAAGAAAATAGAGTATGTGGGCCTGGATCATGAGGGTCCATGCCTTTTTACTATTTCTATAGCAATCCAAAATGTGCTCGTGTTATAACACAAGCATGTTATAACGCAAGCGCGTTTTAGCCTGCTATAGAAAAATCCATATTATTCATTTCTCCATGTATTTCTTCTATCTCTCACCTATCTCTCCCCCTCACCTCTCTACCTTTTACCTATCTCCCCCCTCACCTCTCTACCTCTCCTTCAACCTTAAACATTAATCCCTCAACCCTAAACCTTAATCCCTCAACCCTCAACCATAATTCCTTATCCCTAAACCCTAAACCTTGATCCCTCCCTAGAAACCCTAAACCCTAATCCCTCGAGGTCCTAAACCCTAATCCCTTATCCCTAAACTCTAAACCCTATCCCTCAACCCTTAACCCTAAATCCTAATCCCTCAACCCTAAACCCTAATCCCTAATCCCTAAACCCTAAATTCCATCCCTATTCCTAAACCATCAACCCTCAACACTATACCTTAAACCCTAATCCCTTATCCCTAAACCCTAAACCCTAAAACCTTATCCCTCAAGCCTAAACCTTCAACCCTAAACCGTATCCCTAATCCCTCTACCCTCAACACTCTACCTTAACCCTAATCCCTCGAACCTCAACCCTAATACCTCAACCCTAAATGTTATCCATAAAGCCTCAACCCTAAACATTAATCCATTATCCCTAAACTCTAAACCCTATCCCTAAACCCTCAACCTTAAACCTTAATCCCTCAAACCTAAACCTTAATCCCTCAACCCTCAACCCTAATCCCTTGTCCCTAAACCCTAAACCCTAATCCCTCAACCCTAAACCCTGAATGCTATCCCTATTCCTAAACCCTCAACCCTCAACACTATACCTTAAACCCTAATCCCTTATCCCTAAACTCTCAACCCTAAACCCTAATCCCTCATCCCTAAACCTTCAACCCTAAACCCTATCTCTAATCCCTCTACCCTCAACACTCTACCTTAACCCTAATCCCTCGACCCTCAACCCTAAACGCTATCTATAAAGCCTTAACTCTAAAACCTAATCCCTCAAGGTCCTAAACTCTAATCCCTTATCCCTAAACTCTAAACCCTATCCTTAAACCCTCAACCCTCAAATTTCAACCTTAAACATTAATCCCTCAACCCTAAACCTTAATCCCTCAACCCTCAACCCTAATCTCTTATCCTTAAACCCTACACCCTAATCCCTCAACCCTAAACCCTAAATATCTCTATTACTAAACCCTCAACCCTCGACACTATACCTTAAACCCTAATCCATTATCCCTAAACCATCAACCCTAATCCCTCAACCCTAAACCTTCAACCCTAAACCCTATCCCTAATGCCCCTACCCTCAATACTCTACCATAACCCTAATCCCTCAACCCTCAACCCTAATCCCTCTACCCTAAATGCTATTAGTAAATCCTCAACTCTAATACCTAATCCCTCAAGGTCCTAAACCCTAATCCCTTATCCCTAAACTCTAAACCCTATCCCTAAACCCTTAACCCTAATCCCTCAACCCTAAAAGCTATCTATAAATCCTCAACCCTAAAATCTATCTGTAAATCCTCAACCCTAAGCCCTAATCCCTCAAGGTCCTAAACCCTAATCCCTTATCCCTAAACTCTAAAGCCTATCACTAAACCCTCAACCCTCAACCCTCAACCTTAAACCTTAATCCCTAAACCCTAAACCTTAATCCCTAAACCCTTAACCCTAATCCCTTATCCCTAAACCCCAAACCCTAATCCCTCAACCCTAACCCCTAAATGATATCCCTATTCATAAAACCTCAACCCTTGACACTATACCTTAAACCCTAATCCCTTAACCCTAAACCCTAAACCCTAATCTGTCAACCATAAACCTTTAACCCTAAACCCTTTCCCTAATCCCTCAACCCTCAACACTCTACCTTAACCCTAATCCCTCTACCCTCAACCCTAATCCCTTAACCCTAAACGCTATCCCTAAAGCCTCAACCCTAAATCCTAATCCCTCAAGGTCCTAAACCCTAATCCCTTATCTCTAAACTCTAAACTCTAAACCCTATCCCTAAACCCTCAACCATAAACACTATCCCTAAAGCCTCAACCCTAAACCCTAATCCATCAAGGTCCTAAACCCTAATCCCTTATCCTTAAACTCTAAACCCTATCCCTAAACCTCAACCCTCAACCCTAAAGCTAAAACCTTAATCCATCAACCCTAAACCTTAATCCCTCAACCGTCAACCCTAATCTCTTATTGCTAAACCCTAAACCCTAATCCCTCAGCCCTAAACTCTAAACACTATCCCTATTCCTAAGCCCTTAACCCTCGACACTATACCTTAAACCCTAATCCCTTATCTCTAAACCCTCAACCCTAAACCCTAATCCCTTAACCATAAACCTTAAACCCTAAACCCTATCCCTAATCCCTCTACCCTCAACACTCTACCTTAACCCTAATCCCTTGACCCTCAACCCTAAATGCAATCCCTAAAACCTCAACCCTAAACCCTAATCCCTCAAGTTCCTAAACATTAATCCCTTATCCCTAAACTCTAAACCCTATACCAAAAGATTCAACCCTAATCCCTTATCCCTAAACTCTAAACCCTAGCCCTAATCCCTCAACCCTAACTGCTATCTGTAAAGCCTCAACACTAAATCCTAATCCCTTATCCCTAAACTCTAAACCCTATCCCTAAACCCTCAACCCTCAACCCTCAATCTTAAACCTTAATCCATCAACCCTAAACCTTAATCCCTCATAAACCCTAAACCCTAAACCCTAATCCCTCAACCCTAAACCCTAAATGCTATCCCTATTCCTAAACCCTCAACCCTCGACACTATACCTTAAACCCTAATACCTTATCCCTAAACCCTAAACCCTAATCCCTCAATGCTAAATGCTATCCCTAAATCCTCAACCCTAAACCCTAATCCCTTATCCATAAACTCTAAACCCTATCCCTAAACCCTCAACCCTTAACCCTCAACCTTAAACCTTAATCCCTCAACCCTAAACCTTAATCCTTCAACCCTAAACTCTAATCCTTCAACCCTAAACCCTAAACCCTAATCCCTCAACCCTATACCCTAAACACTATTCCTAATCCTAAACCCTCAACTCTTGACACTATACCTTAAACCCTAATCCCTTATCCCTAATCCCTCAACCCTAAACCTTCAACATACATACATACATACAAAAATGCATACATATATAAATACATACAAGCATGCATACATACATACAACCATACATACAAGCATACATATATACATGCATACATACATATAAGTATACATACATACATATGGGCATACATACATACATCAATACATATATACATACATATAGGCATACATACATACATACATACATACAAGTATACATACATACATACATGCTTAATAACCTTGAAAATAAAACATTCTAAGGGAGACATAACGTGAGCACGTTATGTCAAACATGACAAACATTGGGCAAACTTTTGCAAAAAGGGAAAAATGCAAAACAAAACATAACGCAAGCACGTTATAACACGAGTGTGTTATAATGCACTCGCGTTATATTTTGCTTTGGGAATCCCACGCCTTAGGATTGGGATTTGCTTTGGATTTCCAACCCAAAGTCTTGGAGTGCCTCCCTAACATCCAAAGACATGTTTTTACATATTCTATAGGATTTCACATTATTTTGTTCGTGCTAACCCTCAAATTTGCACGTGTTTCAAGGTCAAACAAATCAAACACCTCGGTAATGTTAGGCTTTCTCTTAACTATTTAATGATGTAATTTTTTTCACATTTTGACAATGTTAAGCCTTTCATCTTTAAATTCTTTTGTTTGTGTGTCCATTTTGGGGCAAAAACCAGTGTTTGGCCTTTTTTTCATTGTAAATAACCATTCATTGAAATTTCAAAAATTACATTTTTAGAAACTAGACTCCATTCTACACATTAAAAAAATTGATTTTCAATTAATTTTCAAAATTTATAGGGGTAGCATAGCCAAAATTCTATTTTTTAGGATGTGTCCACTTTGAAAATTACTAAAAAATCAAATATTCATTAAAAAATTATCAGAAAAATTGGGCATAAACTACATGTTAGCTAATTTCTCACTGAAGTGATGTTTAAAATACCAAAAAAAGGTTAGCCTTTTGAGGGAGCCACAAAACATGCTATGTTATGTTTTTTTGATAGAAATAACACCAATTTACATGGCTCTCTCTTTTGAACCACTTAATCTATACCATTTTCAAAAAAAAATTAGTAGTTTAGAAAGTAGATTCGGAGCACTATGAACATTGTTTTTGTTGCATCTTAAAATTTTGAGTATAACTATGCTCAATTTTTCATCCAAGACTAGCATTTCTTGATTTTAGAAAAAAAAGTGGCCACTTAAGACCCCTTTTTGGCTCCCCATCTTCTTGCACTTACCCAATGATAATAGGAATAAGTCAGTTGCACTGCTAAATCAGAACTTATAGATCTTCACTAATCCTTTCCCTAAGCATATTGATACTAATTTGATGAAACAAAATACACTAGAAATAGAGGATGACTGTTTGGACTATGATGAGATAGTTGCTACGATTGAAGTGGATAAGGAAAACACTCAAGTACCACCTCGTTCATGAGGAAAAGGTATTTATTTTGAAGTTCCTCCCCCATTATCCCTTTAGGGATTAGGAGATACGCAACATACATCAAAGAGAAAAATGGAACAACCGAAGCAAGAGACTTTGACAAATGAAAAGATCGAGATAGTACAAGTTAGTCCTTGTCACCATGGTAGACGAACTCAACAAAGAAAGCTAGCTAAAAATCAGAAAAGTGCAAGACGATTATCATCAGTTGGAAATAATAGTGGTTCTCCTCCTCATAAGCAACAAAAGATATCATGTACACAAGAATTTGAGAAATAAGCATTGCATGGACTTCCTAATAATAAACAAGAATCTCATAAGAACCACTCAATATTCACATAAAACTTGATAGAGCATCTCTCCAAGAGGCTCGCAAGTTCTAGATTTTAGTACGATTGTACTGGCAGGTAAGTATTTCTAACCCTTTACCTCCATGATGTGTTTCCCCCATGATGTGTTATGTGTTGTTTAAGCCTCATAGGATGACCCTTGATACTCTTGTAAGGTCAAGGATATTGGGAGACCACCTCTGTTGTGACCCTTCTTATATTTGTATCATCATTCTTCCATATTGCTTTTCCTCTATTTTCATTGTTTTGTGTTGTCTTATGGACATAGCGTTGTGGTTGGTGACTTGGGGGCACCCTCCTACATGACTGTCCCTACGACACTTGTTTCTCCTCTCTTAATTTATTGCTTCCCTTCCTCTAGTGGTTCTATCTAGTGGGCGGATGATGAAAAACATATGATAGTGATGCAAACCTAGCGTCCCTTTAGCAAGTAATCAAAAAATAGACCAAGTCCATACATGACGATGGGGTTGATTTATATTATCTGATGCTTGGCTAGTAGAATCACTTCATTTGATCTTGATGTCATCTTATCACACTTACAAAACATAACAATTATGTTGCTCCATGCACTTTGTCTATCTTGAATCTTGCATTCCTCGGTTCTCTATGTGAATGATCATATGCATTGTTGATTATCATGATTATATAGATGCTAACGCATTTTCTTGCAGGGAATTGTGTGTTTGTGGGAACATTTGGTGATCATAAAGTACATGTCACCTCTAGGGGCATGAGCTTTGCGAGAGCTCGTGTTCCCTTGTGTGTTTTCTTCCTACCTTAACGTGCTTGATATCAACACTTGATATCAACCACCTTAAGGTGGGGGCATCTATAAGGTAAGTTGTCTATTCTAGATGTTAGTAAAGTGTGTTTGAACAAACTTGAAATCTACTTCGTATACCTCCTTTGCATTGTAAGGCGTCTATGTGACATAGGTAGGGTTGTATACTTTTGAGCTCATACCTCCTTTTCACTGCAAGTCATCTCTATGATGTAGGTGGGGTTGTATGCCATGCTTCCTTTTCACTATAAGGTGTCTTTGTGATGTAGGTGGGGTTGCATTTTCAAAAGTCCTCCGAGTAGGCAGGGAGCAGATCTAAGACTATCCTAACCCTTAAGCATGTCTTCGGTAATTGTTGTGGCAAAGCCTAATCATCGGTGTGTGCTTGTAATGTGCCTGAGATGGCTATGAACCTAGCAATAGGTTTCTTCCATTGCTTATCTATCGTGTTTTCTTCATGTCTTCTGTGTGTGTATTGTGTGTTTGTTCCCAAGCATAGTCTTAGTGGCGATGAGTCCCTCCTATGCTTTGGGATTTGTTTGGTGTGCTTGATTTGTATGGCATGTTTGTTCTCAAGTGCAGTCTTAAAGACTGGTGGCAATGAGTCCCTCCTGCACTCTGAGATTTGTTTTGCGTGTTTGTTCCCCCATGTGTGTAGTCTTAAAGACTGGTGGCGATGAGTCCCTCCTACACTATGGGTTGTGTGTTTACTTTCCTTGTACTTGCATTCTACATTTCATATATGAGAAAAAGAAAAAGAAAATAATCACTGCATTCACTGTATTCACTATGTTTTGCATGTCTTCAATGCTATCTTCTCCATGTTTTGCATGCCTGTTACTGTCTTCAATGTGTTTGGTGTGTCTTCACCACACTTGGCATGTTTGTTGTGTTTATTGACCTTACTTTAATGCATGTATTGGCTTTGCATTTATACATACATTAAAGTGGGGGCTAAATGTTATGTCAAAAATTGTCCCCTTGGGGGCTTTTCCCTCTTAATGTTTAGCTCCTAGGTCCTGTTATTGCATTTAGAGCATCTTGTGTGTTATTTCTAACTCCCGATGAGAAAACCCTGAAGTCTTATAGCAAATAGGATCTAGAGGATCACATTTTAATGAATCTTGAGAAAAAATGCCAGGGTGGATTTGGGCACTAGTACCCTAGTCCTACCATATTTTGGGTCTACTATAATTTCAAATGTTGGTTTAGTGACCATTATTTAGGTCCTATGCCAACATCTCAAGTTTGAATTACGAAATTCTTAGCGGGAATCTTTGTAGTTGCATATATAAGCATGATTAGGTTTCATTTGCAAACAAGAGATGGAAATTAGATGAGCATTATGATTTTGTGAAAGTGATTCAAGGAATTCATTGTCTTGTAGAGCAGTACTTTGTTGTTATTATGTTTGTATTTGTAGATTTGACATCCATCTCCTCATGGCATGAAGAGCATCTTCCTTCCATGAGATCTACACTCCAAGGTGAAATCTATTATGTTTTCAATCATTTATCATTTGGATTTTTGCCTCTATCCCACTGGGATATGCACTCTTATCTGACAATAGTGTTCAGAAGACTTGAATGTCTCTCTGAGGCTTGACTGAGGCAAGCCTCTAAACACCACAACCCCCTCCCACACTCCTTGTGATTGTAGGTGTCGCATCTAGAAGAAGTGGAGTTGCAGGGGATGTTAGAAAACATCAAGGATTCTGGATCTAAAAAGAAGGTGGTCATTGGAGCTTTTCCTAGACTAGGGTGCTAGTCCCCATGTCCTCCATAGTTGAATTCCTAGAAATGGAAGTTGCAATGAGGATCGGTGTTGGAAGGAGATCAGGATATTGCAAAGAAACGGGTACCTTGGACTTGGGTGCTAGTCCCTGTGTCCCTAACTTCTCCACCTTCCAAACTTTGAAAAATATTGAGTTAAATATCTTTGTCCCTCATATCAATCTAAAAGGATTTTCTATGATTTGATAATTTGCTTACTATTTTGCATATTTAGGGTTTTAAGTGAAATTGAGCATTAAATTGAGATATTGTTTGACACATCTGAGATTCCACATCTTCCCAAGTGGCAGCCCAACCTGATAGGTGAATTCTCTTGCACAAATTGGTGGTTCAACTCATTTAATATGCCCTTGGAATGTTTGGTGTGAAAGGAGGATTCCACATAAACCCTTGAAATAACACAACAACAATCCCCCTTTTTTCATATAAAACAGTTTACACTTTCAAAGAAGCTCATGAGGATCCCTTGGATTATATAGATGCTTCCATATTCCATGATACTATGGTCCATGTTTATAAGAAAATATTTTAAATAAACCCATGCTAGTTAAACATTTAGTGTAAATGTAGATATGCAATATTACATGTTAGATCATTTTAATCATCACATTTTGAGTAAATGAATTATGAGGTTTTTGTATTAGATACATTGAAACTATTTTAATTGACAAAGTATTACAATGGTTTATTTCACATCATGTATATTTTACATGTCATTTCATGATTTATCATGTGCTTTCATAGATTACTTTACTTCTTTCTCTAGAGTATGCTTTCATAATGTTTCTACTCTTTCAAATCCTAGTGACCCTTACATAGAAACTAATATGTATATATTTATGTTGCATAATATTACCTCACCTTTGCATGTCCATAATTCTACATATGAGGTGAACATGGCTATTATTATTACATAATCTAGCCATGATTCAATTACTTATTGAAAGGAAGTAGAGGTGTGGAATACACTTCCTACACTAATCTATGAGAGGATATGTGTGCAAAAGTTAAACGAATCACACAGTTACAAGGAAATAAACACAAAAGCCATGTAATAAACTCAATCTATTATTTAGTAATAAAAGGTTAAAATAGACTTGTAGAGTCTAAGCCTTTATAGGAGTATTACCAACTAGAGATCTAGAGTAAGTTTGATAGCATAATGATACATACAAAACTAACTATCAAAACCTCCATCTCAAGAACCCAACAAATAGGAGACACAATACATGAAACCATCAAATGATAATTAGGAAACCATGAGCTAAAACCACCCAAAACATGGCACCCAAATCCATATTTAGAAATCTAACACCCAAATCCCAAGATGAGTCCATAAGCTAAAAATAACATTTCCTTCCATTTGCCATAATCTCATCGTAGTCCACTCACAAACTTGGCACTCTAGTTTGGTTCCATTATCTCCTTTTAAAGATACCATATGATGTGTCATAAAATGCATCATAAGTTGGTCAACAAGTGTAACTTCCTCTTGCATATCTTTTATGTGTCATAGATGTTTTTACATTTCCAATGTGGGAGGCCCAACTTTTGGTGGCCATAAATTTTGATCCAAGAAATCATTTGGCCTATTTTTCAAATTGTAGAGCTTGAAAAAATCTAAATATTGACCACCCAAGAAGCGATACTAAACAACTTGGAATTATTTTTGAGGCTTGAAATGACCTCTATAGCTTAGAAATTGAGTTCTACTATTTTGTAGTGTGAGAATTATATTTTTTACATTTTGAACATTAGGAGCAAGATTGAGACACCTTTCCTAACATTTATACTATATTTAATTTTGCTAAGAACCCTAATCCAACCATTCACAATATCTCTCCCACTTATAATATTAAACATGTTGTTTTAAGAGTGGTCTCTTATAACAAAGCTTGTGTTCCTTTTATGTCTTTATATTTTTAACCCCTTGTCTTTCGTGCATTACCTAATTCTCTAAATAAAAAATCTTTGGTGTTCTATACAGCTACACTTTCAAAGGATTTTCATGTTGTAGGTGTGTGAGTGTAATATCATGGTGAACCAAACAATGGAAATGGAAAAAAAGAATTATTAGATGTAAAAATTCTAACATTTGGATTTAGACTTAGATTTGGATATAAAAAGTGCTAACATTTCTCTATCTGCTAGCAGGACTTATTTTCATTATGAGGATTCATGTGGTGGCTTTTTTAAACAGGGGAGAATGCCTACCATTCCATTCATCCCTGTAGCTTTCTCTTCCTATTTTTTAGCCATAATGTTGATCATTCATTGCAACAGTCGTATTCTATTCCTAGTCCAACACTGGGAGCAACCACTCCATGGTAGCATCAACTAAGAGCTTATGATGAGGGCATTCAAATTATATGATGAAAACATGGAGGAAGCCCTAGCAGATGTTTGTGATATGGATTTTCTCTCTCTATCCAAAGTAAGTTATGCCTCAAACTTGGTTTCACATTTTCTATCTAATGCCATGGACCTCTTTCAGCAAGTAGACATTGTGAAAAGACTTGCTGCTTTATTTGTCCATGAATATCTCATTCAAGAGGTTAAGTTGTTTGAAGGTTATTTTTTCTACAATTTACATGAGGGCCCTGCTTTAATTGGGGTTATTTTTCACCAGGAGGATGTTATCAACAAACCCAACATAAATTGTGTTTTTCAAGCCATGATTACAAGTCTTCAATTGGATAATAGGGAGCTATTTGATAATTCATTGTGGGAACACAAAGTTGTTTTTAGTAGGTCCAAGAGAGAAAATATTGAGGAGGTCTTCAATGCATGGAGTTACCTGGCCCACTTTTAACCTTTGGCGGCTCCTTTTATCAATGATGGGGATATTGTGCTGAGTGAAGAAGATCCAAATGCTTTTAAAGGGTTTTGAGCTATAGACATTATTATAGGATATACTTATACTTCTTGGGTGTTTTGATGCTCGATATTCAAATGATGTGTTCTTGGCTAGATAGGGCCTTTTGTCTATTTCTCTATTTGATCCTTTTGATATGATTCTCATGTATCAATCTTGGCCAAAATGGGCTTTTTTGTAATATGTAAAAATTCTTATATTAATATAAATATTATGATGCTCTATGCATCCTTACCAATTCAAAAAAAAACTGATTCCCTCCAATAATGCCTTTGGATCATCTTATTTATAGACAACTAAAAGTCCCAAAAATTACCAAAAGTTTACAAAATCACACCTAGTATTATCCTAAAAGTTTCCACAACTTCACCCTCAAAGTTAACAAACCTTTTTTAATCAAATTTAATAAAATGAAAAGGGTTTTTAGAGGAAAATCTCAAGAATATAAAATTATAATTAATCCCTCATTGAAACTTCACTCATTAATTACTATTTATTTTGTAAATACATTATGTCTAAAATCTTATATGTATATGTGTGTACATATACACATACATGCATGCATGCATGCATACATACATACATACATACATACATACATACTTCACTCATTAATTACTATTTATTTTGTAAATACATTATGTCTAAAATCTTATATGTATATGTGTGTACATATACATATACATGCATGCATACATGCATGCATACATACATACATACATACATACATACATACATACATACTTACTTACTTCACTCATTAATTACTATTTATTTTGTAAATAAATTATGTCTAAAATCTTATATGTATATGTGTGTACATATACATATACATATACATGCATGCATGCATACATACATACATACATATAGAGAGAGACTCATCACTTTCTGTTTAATATGAAAAGAGGGGTTGATGATTTTAAGGGTTTGTGTTGATCCTCCTTTCACCACTAAACATTCAAGGATATTCAACTGAGTAGAGAACTCTACTATAGATCTCCTATCACTTGGAACATAGGGGAAGATTGGAATTGTATGAATTTGTTGTTCAATTATGTCCAATTATGCTCAAAACCTTAATTTCTTGAAATTGTAAACAAACAGATAAATTATGAAAAATGATTGCACACATAGATATCAAATGACAACCAAATACATATCAGATTTTGAAGTTAGGTGTGCAGAAAACTAGGAGACTAATGAGTGGGTGCCCTAGTCTAGTGTACCTGCTTTTGTCGGGATCTCTAAAGAATGTCTACAACCTATTCCCATTGTCACAGAGATTTCATTGCTTTAGAATCTGGAGGACTAATGAGTGAGAGCCCAAGTCCAAGCCCTAGTTTTCTTATCAAATCTGTAATTCTAACAGTCTACAATTCTCTCCTACAACTCCAATTCTTTCACTTTTGAAACCAGTTAACCTGCAATCACAAAAAAGTGGGTTGGGGGTTGTGGTATTTAGAGGCTTGCCTCAGTTAATCCTCAGAGAGACATTCAAGTCTTTTGAACACCATTGTCAGATAAAGATTGTGTATCCCTACAGGATAGAGGAAATATCCAAATGAGAAATGATTGAAAACACAATTTATATTATCTTGTAGTGTAGATCTCATGGAAGGAAGATTCTCTTCATGCCATGAGGAGATGGAATCAAATCTGTAATCACAAACACAATAACAACACAAAATACTATACTGCAACACAAAGAATGCCTTGAATCACTTTCACATAAAGCCACAAGTTCATAATGTCCATCTAGTTTCCAAATGAATCACTAATCATGCTTATATATACAACGACAAACATTCCTGCTAAGAATTTCATAATTCAAACTTGAGATGTTAGTTTAGGACCTAATAATGGTCATAAAACTGACAATCAAAAATAGGTCCTAACTTGAAATAGGGCAGGACTAGGGTGCAGATGCCCAAGTCCTTCCCCCTATTTTAGGTAGGATTCATGCTAAGCACACCCCTTAAGTCCCATTTTCCATGAAACTTTAGGGTTTTCTCATCGGGAGTCACCATTAACATGCAAGATGACGTAAATGCATTCTAAAGGACATGGGAGCTAAACCTTAAGAGGGGAAATCCCCAAAGGGGACATTTTTTGACATAATATTTAGCCCCCACTTTAATGTATGTATAAATCCAAGGCCAATACATGCATTAAAGTATGGTCAACAAACACAACAAACATGTCAAGCATGGAGAAGGCATGCCAATCACAATGAAGATGGTAATAGGCATGCAAAACATGGAGAAGACAGTTGTAGTCACACAAAACACAGAGAGTACAACATTGAAGACATGCAAAACACAGTGCATACAGTGAATGCAGTGATTATTTCTTTTTCTTTTTCTCATATATGAAATGCAAATGCAAGTGCAAGGAAAGTAAACACACAACCCAAAATGTAGGAGGGACTCATTACCACACATTTTTGTTGAAATAAGGGTAGACAATTGAGAGGGGGGGTGAATCAGTTGTCACAAAACTTTAACACTTGCAACAATTTACCTTCTTTATCACTTATTAACAAATTGATGATATAACCATGAAAGCATAAATCAACAACACATGAGAAGAAACATAATCAACACACATAACGCCAAGATTTTTACGTGGCAACCCGGTTAAGGGAAAAACCATGGTGGGAGTTAACCCACAAGAAATTATACTCTGTTGAAAGTATTACAAATGGGGAAGGCACATGCCTTCAGGGTGCACTGCCCAGAGCTTACTGCTCCAAGAGGCTCATTGCCTGCAGAAATGATTACAAGAAGATTACGGAATGTTTAAACTGATGAATAGCATCTACCAATGCAGAAATTTAGTTCCAGTTAAGCACAGAATACTGATCTTACACACTTCATCCTTACTCTGCCCTGTTTCACTCTTTGGCCATAATCCAAGCTTAGATCTTCACCTTCACACTTCTTTCTACCTTTTTTGCACTTACTTCATCATCACATCATAATCACACTCCAAGACATTTGAATCCATTAGCTAAATATATCTACAACAAGAGATTCAATCAATTGTAGTTGGCTTCAAGAAAACTTAGAACATTTATTAAGAACTCTACTCTGTCAGCTGAATCCATGTACAAACAACAACACGAACCAAAAACTTGTGTTCTCAAATCATCAATCATGTCGGCCAATACTACTAGTTATCACAAATTGCTTAACCAAAAATGTTTCTTCATTCAAACCAAGATCAAATACTAGGTCGGCTTGTTCTTCTTCTGACTATACTGACTAACTGGAACCTGATACTCAGATGCTTATAATTTTTGAATACTTCATCACCGAAGGCTAAATTCCTAGATTTAGATAGTCCTAACAATCCTTATTACTCCCTCAGATCCATGGTACACTATGATTTAACACCAGAGAGATCTGGACCAAGATACTTGACCCTATCACATGCTCTATTTTTTACTACCCAGACTTAGACAAACCTTCACTCTGACTTCGGGTATGAACAAATTATGTAATGTGGATGTGTAAGATAGACTTAGTTTCCATCAATGACAACACCTATCATGCATAGCAGTGTCTCTTGCCAACAATATCCCCCTTTGGCATTGATGGCAATACTTAGTAAAAAATGACTAAGTGTCAAAACAACTCCCCCTTACTATGTACACTTATGCTTTTCACTGTTCTCCAGTGCCCCCCCTTTGCTGGATTCCTCATTTTTCATTGCTCTTCACTCCCCCTTTGACATCAATGGTAAAGGGTGCAATCCGCAAACTAGAATTTACACAAGGATTCTATATACCAAGCCGCATATGTACAAACAATCCTTAAGTCCTATTTACATAAACTTAAGTATATCACCAAAAATGTTTTTCAATAATTCTAGCTCACTATCCTAGCTCTTCTTCATAGTGTTCAAAATTGAGATGTGGCCATTGAATAGAAATGCTTGTGACTCTGCCTTCCATAGATTAGTGGGGTCTCTTGACTGAGCGGTAGCTTGGGCTTCGGTCAAAGCATTGAACATTGCTTCCAATTTGGGGGAAATTAGTCCCCAGAGCTCACTCATCCTTTCCTCAATGCTCTCCTTCTCTTTTGTAAATTTCTTTATTTCTTCAATCAAGCTGATTGTCTGACACTCCTTGCTTTCCACAGATGCTGTCACATGATCAAAAAGATTTGGATATAGTTGATAGTTTTTTCTTAGACTTCTTTATTTTATCTTTAATATCCTCTATAACTTTAGAACAAGATAAGCAAAATTTATATACATTTCCTCCTTCTATAAGAGCATTTTGAATACTCTTTACACTGGTATCTAGCATAATTCTATCTACTCCAATCATCCCTTTTAAAGTATCAAATCTTTTATCATTGAATTCATTTTGAACCTTGACCTCTGTAGACTTCTCTGGAGATTCAAAATGAGAACTTACCAAGTTTATCAAGTTCTTTAACTAACCAGAGGGGGATGCTAATGCGTCCTTCTAGTATGTTGGCATGATTTTCTCCAAAATCCCTGATGTTAGACCAAGTAGCTCACTGTCTTCTATGTGAGACTTCAAAATATCTTCTCTGGCCTTAGCTTGTGCGAGAGAAGCCCACTTTATCTTCTAAACTGGTGAAAGACTATCCAAATTGATTAGACCTTTCAATTCTTCTGTAACTAGTTTATCATTTTCCAAAATTTCTTTCACTACTTCTGTGGTGTCTCTTGCCCAAGATAATGTTTTTGATTTGTGCTCTTCAGGGCCTCCATCTCCTTCCTTTTGAGAGTCAACCATATTATCATGTCCATCATTTTCTTTCCTTTTCTCTACTTCTGTCTTTTTTGCATCTTCATCAGAAGCATTCTTTCTTTTGTCTATCTCAAAGATATCTTCTACATTCTCTTTCGAAGGATTTGGTGTATCCTCAGTGGTAGTTTTATCATGTTCCTCAACATTCGGAATAGAAGAGTCGACTCCACCATCAATTTCTTTTACTTGATTTTCTTCCATCATTTCTTCATCCTCTTTATTCAATGCTTCTTCTTCTAGAAAGGAGTCATCATCTACTCCATTTTGTTGCTTATTTTTCTGCTACTCTTCATCATTCAGAATTGAGGCATCCTTAGTATCAACCGGTTCTTCTGTAACCACATAGAACTTGTTCTTGTCTAGTGCCTTCTTCAGAATCTGTTTTGTTTCTTTAACAACTTCATCAATATCTCCAATCATCAGCTTATTGATCCTTGTTTTGCTTCTAAAATCATTCTTTGACCTCTTTAAAAAATTTATCTGCTTCTTTATTGGAGATCACCAGACACAAACTAGATAACACATGTTCCCTTAGTTCCAAATCTTTAGCTTTAGTAGCTTCTTTCCTCATTTCCAAAATGTTACTCAGACTCTTAGGGATTTCAAATAAAATTTCCACAAGAGATCTATTGAATGTATTCAACTATTTTATAGTGGCATCCTCCAAAATTCTCTTGTTTGCATCATCAAAAGTGTCATAGTATTTTATTATGGGTTTCAAATTCCCATGAATTGTCACAACATTCACAATTTCTTCTACAAACAAAGTGGATTTTCTAGCTTGGGTTTTAGTCTTTTGTCTTTTACTTACCTTCATATTTTCGGAAGGCTTATCTTTTGCAGCCTTTCAAGCTTTTGCTTTCTTTGTCTTTATTTCCTTTACTGCTTCATTTGATTCTGTTTCCTCATCATCTTTAATGCTCACATATGTTCTGGATTCTTTAGTCTTCATTCTTTTACCATCTTTACTAGATGGTTTGTCTTCCAGTTTCTCTATTCTAACAGATTTTGTTTGAATAGGGGCAGCAGCAAAACTTTTGGTTTTTCTAGGCTGGCTGGTGGAGACTTCCGGAGCACTTCCTAGTTTCTAATCCTGCATCTCCTTCTCAACTTTTTCTATCTTTTCTCTGTTCTGCTTCACAACTTCCTTAGTTGTGCCAATGCTTTCAGCATACATTTCTACTTACTTTTGAACTTTCCTTTTGATTTCTAGTTTTCTGAGCTCAACATGCAGTTTCACACTTAGCTCCTCATAAGTCCCAAATCTTTCAACAGAATCATCCTTGGGTTTGCTCAAGAGATGTTGAGCATACATATCCAAAATTTTCTCATCTACCTCATACCCCATGGGCATTTTCCAAATAGTTATGGGTTCTACTGCTTCCATTAAGCACTAATCAGTGTCCACCATAAAACAGATTTCATTCTTGTATTTCTTAACAACCAATTTAGGGATTCTTTCCCTAGAATGCATCATGCTCTGAAAATTCTTGAAAAATCCCCAAAGAGTAATCTTTTGGGCATTGGAGTCTCCAATACTATTCAAGTGCTCCCTTATCTATATGGCAACAGTTTTATCATTGGTCCAACAAATGCTTTTCTTGTCGGGTAACTCATTTATGAAATAGAAGAATAAACACAAGACTAGTGTACCATATTTGAAGGTGTTCTTTTTATCCTTCTTAACCTTATTCAAATTTTCCATCAGCTAGTTATGTAGCAACTCACACAAGTCATAATCTACATTTTCCTTTAACATTTGGTATGCAGCATATATGGTCATTTCAGAAATAGAGTTCTCCCTGCTGGAGTGATAAATTTTGTAACAAATTACCATTGAAGAAAACTTAACATCTAGATCAATAATGTCATTGATAGTCATTGCCCTTTTGTCAAATTTGGTACTGGTTGCATCAATTACAGTCTGGTTCTTCATAGATTTTAGCATGGGTAAACCGCCAGTTGAATTTAACCCAATTACAACCTTGATAGCATCCTTTGTAATCATGAATGGTTTCAATAGCCACATAAACTCATCATGCATTCGACTCAGCACATACCAGACCCATTCATCTTTGTCAAAGGATGGAAACCCTATAATTTGAATGAAAGGTTTATCGTGCAGTGCCTTATACTTAGGTTTGAGACTGTGAATTTCATCCCTTAGATGATTCTTGAACAAATCTACAAACCTTGAGTCCCCAAATTCATCTATACTTGCATGAATATAGGCCCTAATATCTTCAACATGCAATACACCATATGGAACATTTGAAAATGCACCTAATGGGTTGACTTCTACTGATCTGTGTGGATGCTTCTTAAATTTGGGTTGGAGCCTTTCAATAATATCAACAACCAATGGTGTAGCCATTGCAAAAGATCACAAGTTCAAAGTTTCGCAAAAAATACCTTTTTCTTCACAGAATTAGGGTTAGCAGATGAATTTGTCGGTCACACTTGGAATCCTTGAAATCTTAGCTCAAGTGCTCTTCTACTTGCTCTCTTTGAATGCCAAGTGATCCAAATGATGAAAGGATGACCTTTTATGCTCCACAAAACCTAATTCTCCATTGTAATAAATGTGTTGCCCTAACTTCATCTGGTTACTCTATTTCTTGATGCAGTTTCTCATGAATCACTCTGTAAATCACCATATCCACTTCCTTTCTTCTGAAAATCCCTTCAAATGATTTGCAATAGGCTTCTCTATCTTCATTCATCATGCCAAATTCAGGCACCTACTTACTGGCTGGGGGAATTTGATTTCAATGCAGCTCCCTCTGAGCCAGAGCTCCCATTTTAGTTCCCTGAGGAATTCTCAGTACCAGATTATGGTGTAGACCCATCACCATCATTACTTACACTTTTCTTCACCAATGTCTTGTTCATTTCATTCTAGATCTCATTTGCATCAACTTTGCCCTTTCCTTTGTCTTGTCTTTGTTCATCCAGTTTTCTGTTTACTGAACCTCTTATTTCATTATTCCTGCTTCTACAGAATCTTGCAATATGTCCAGATCGGTTATAATTGAAGCACACAACATTTCTTTGCCCATTTGATTGATTTCATCTTGATCTGTACTAATTAGCCATATGTCCAAATCTATTTCATGCAAAGCATTTGCCATTGAAAGAATTTTCATTTCCTCTATTGTTAGAGTTATTCATTATCATACTTTTGCATTCATTGGATCTATGACCATACTTCTTACACTTGAAGCATTGACTGGAGAAGGATGGACTACTCTTATTTATTCTTCTTCTACACTGAGTAGGTCTATGACCAAATTTATTGCAATTGAAATAATTTCCATTGAAATATGGATACCTTTGAGTATTAGGTTGTCTTATCGGAGGTATTTTAGGTCTGTTTCTCCCATTCCTTGTTTGAGAGTTTCTTTGTCTGGATCCAGAGATTTCACCTTTCTCATATCCAAGACGATGCTTATCATCAACCTTCTTTTGACTCTCAAGTAGCACTTCAAGTTTAGATGAGCTTATCTTGAACTTCTCCTTGTATTCATTTGCAATTTCTAGGTCATGTCTGAGAATGACAATTTTCCTTTCAAGTTCCTCCTCATTATATATGTATTCTTGTAAATCAGATTTTAGGTTGTCAATTGTTCTATCCATTTTACAACATTCTTATGTTCTTTCCTTCAGAGTTTGATTCAGGTCTTCTTCAGTCTTCTTCATTTCCTCAATTTCTTTGGTTAACCTCATCACCCCAGACTCCATCTCATGTTTTAGAACATAAACTTCTTTTGTCAGCTTCTCACATTCCTTTGTCTTTTCTTCCAAAGCCTCATTCATGCCATTTTCTTTAGTGGGATTAGCTAGCTACTGAAGTAGCTCCTTCCTCTTTTCCATAGATTTTTTAGTTTTTCTTTTAACATCTCAATGCAATCATCAACATCTTTAAGGTTCACTTTCAGTTTATTTGCTTCTGCTTTGGACTGATCAAGATCTTCTAAAGCCAATTGAAGTTGTTCTCTAAGTGAACCCATTGAAACTCCTTCCCAGATCTTCCTCAATCTATTAAGCTTCTTCCAAAGGACCTTGCTCTGATACCAATTGTTGAAATAAGAGCAAACAACTAAGAGGGGGGGTGAATCAGTTGTCACAAAACTTTAACACTTGCAGCAATTTACCTTCTTTATCACTTATTAACAAATTGATAATATAACCATGAAAGCATAAATCAACAACACATGAGCAGAAACATAATCAACACACATAACACCAAGATTTTTACGTGGAAACCCGGTTAAGGGAAAAACCATGGTGGGGGTTAACCCACAAGAAATTATACTCTGGTAAAAGTATTACAAATGGGGAAGGCACATGCCTTCAGGGCCCATTGCCTAGAACTCACTACTCCAAGAGGCTCACTGCCTACATAAATATTTACAAGAAGATTACAGAATGTTTGAATTGATGAATAATATCTACCAATGTAGAAATTCAGTTCCAATTAAGCACAGAATACTGATCTTACACACTTCATCCTTACTCTGCCCTGTTTCACTCTTCGGCCGTAATTCAAGCCTAGATCTTCACCTTCATACTTCTTTCTACCTTTTTTGCACTTAATCCATCATCATATCACAATCAAACGTCAAGACACTCGAATCCATTAGATATATATATCCACATCAAGAGATTCAATCAACTGTAGTCAGCTTCAAGAAAACTTAGAACATTTATTAAGAACTCTATTCTGTCGGCTAAATCCATGCACAAACAACAATGTGGACCAAAAACTTGTGTTCTCAAATCATCAATCATGTCGGCTAATACCACTGGTTATCACAAATTGCTTAACCAACAACTTTTCTTCATCCAGACCAAGATCAAATACTAGGTCGGCCTGTTCTTCTTCTGAATGTATTGACTAAGTAAAATCCAATACTCAGATGCTTATAACTTTTGAATCCTTCATCATTGGAGGCTAAATTCCTAGATTTAGATAGTCCTAACAATCCTTATTACTCCCTCAGATCCATAGCACACTGTGATTTACCACCGAAGAGATCTAGACCAAGATACTGGACCTTGTCACATGCTCTATTTCTGACTACCTAGACTTAAACAAATCTTCACTCTAACTTTTAGTATGAACAAATTATGTAATGCGGATGTGTAAGATAGACTTAGTTACCATCAATGAAAACACCTATCTTGCATAGTAGTGTCTCTTGCCAATAGTTTTTAGACTGCATATGGGGCAACATACATGCAAAAAAAATTCTCAAAGTGTCGGAGGGACTCATCTCCACACATCTTTAGACTACACTTGAGAACAAACATGCCATACAAATCCCAAAGCATAGGAGGGACTCATCGCCATACGTCTTTAGACTATGCTTGGGAACAAACACACCATACACACACACATGGAAGACAAAGAGAAATCACAACAATAAAGAGATGGAAGAAACCTATTGCTAGGTTTGCAACCATCTTAGGCATGCTACAGGTACACACCAACGATTGGGCTTTGCCACAACAATCATCGAAGACATGCTTAAGGGTTAGGATAGTCTCAGATTCACTCCTTGCCTGCTCAGAGGACTTTTAGAAAATGACAGGATGTGCAATATCCTCAAGAAATACCCCATCCCCATCTCGCACAGAGGGCTTAAAATAAAAAGCGTATGCACGATATCCCACCTCCGTAGAGGGCTTAAATGATTGTAGTATATTTCAAGCTTTACAAACATAATTTGCTAGCATCTAAATCAGACAGCTTACCTTATATATGCCCCCACCTTAAGGTGGTTGATATCATGTACCGATATCAAGCATGTTAATGTAGGAAGAAAACACACAACGGATCACGAGCTCTCACAAAGCCCATGCCCCCCGAAGGTGAAATGTATTTTACGATCGCCAAATGTTCCCACAAAAGCATAATTTCCTGCAAGAAAAGGTGTTGGCATCCATATAATCATAATAAACAACAATGCAAAGCTAGATCCAAGATAGACAAAGTGCACGGAGCAACAATATTGTTATGTTTTGTAAGTGCGATAAGACAACATCAAAGTATCACATGGAGTGATTCTACTAGCCAAGCGTTAGATAATATATATCAAGCCCATCGTCATGTATGGACTAGGTCCATTTTTTAATTTCTTGTTGAAGGGGCATTGGGTCTATATCATTATAATATATTTTTTGTCATCCGCCTACTAGGTAGAACCACTAGAGGAAGGTAAACAATAAATCAAGAGAGGAGAAACAAGTGCCTTAGGGATAGTCACATAGGAGGGTGCCCCCAAGTCACCAACTACATTGCTACGTCTGTAAGACACAACACACAATAATGAAAATAGAGGGGAAGCAATATAGAAGATTAATGATACAAATAGAAGAAGGGTCACAACAGAGGTGGTCTCCTAGTATCCTTGACCTTACAAGAGTATCAAGGGTCATCCCAAGAGGCCTATACAAACACATAACACATCATGGGGGAAGCACAACATGAGAGGGGAGGTCACATAAACAAGAAAATTATGCTACAAGATAAGTGACCACTAGGGTTAGAAATACTCACCTGTATGGACAACCAAACTAATGGTTTTCATTGAGCAAATCATCATCTTCCCACTCCTGAACGTTAGAGGAAAGTGGGACATAAGGTACCATAACCTAACTCTTATTTTTGTCATCAAGTTGTCCATTCTTAAGATCTTATTGGTTTGATTCAATTTTAGGTGAGATGATTTCTTGTTGAGGTGTGTTTTGTTGGGCAAAATCTTGTCTCCTCCTCCTCCTTTATCTTGCTTGTCTATTTCTTCTTGTCTTACTATTTCTCTCTTTTAAAATAGTGTCTTGTTCTTCCATAAGTTTTTGTGTTTTAGAGAGAAAGCACCATGATCCAATCTCATTTGTCTAGGTGGAATATTTTGCTCTTGATGACTATCTCTCGATCCTTGTAGGGATGGTAGTGGAGGAAACTTAGCATAGGGTCCTTTTCCTTTTGGTCTAGGATGCTCTTCAAATGTGGATTGTTCATCTCTTGTTGTTTCTTGAATAGAAGGATCGGCCACTCGATGCAATAATTGTGTTTTATAATTTCTATATCTCAAGAAGTTAGAATCTGTCCATGGCTCTGATTCCACTTCAGATCATTCCCAAAAGCAATCAAGGCTAAAGTGTTTTCTTGTAACCAAAGGTTTATATCTATCATGAGGAATAGTATACACTTGTCAATTCAAAGGAAATTTTACACAATTATAAATTGTTGAAGGGACAACTTTCATAGCCTTTAACCATGGGTGTCCTAATTTTATGTGAAAAAGATCAGGTATGAGGACAACATCAAATAAATTTTCTATGGATTTGTCAAATATAGTAACCAATAAAGATATCTTCCCATTAGTGTTTATAAAGGTTCCCTTATGTGTCTTAATCATCATGTCCGAAGGGTCATAGAAGTCTTGTGTCAAACCATGTGAATAAAGGAATTCTTTTGTTGCTACATTAGTCATGCAATTAGGATCAATAAGTGTTCCATCCACAGTATTTCCCATTATTTTCACAGTGATATAAAGAGTTCCTTCAGCGCCTCCAATTGTTCTATCATGAGGTGTAAACACAATTTCGGGTTCGAGGACCTTTCTTTTCATGTAAGTTATAGGAGGGAACCTAGTGTTATTGTTGTGATTAGAATCCATGTGTATATGTTTTCAAATCAATGTAAAATCATATTTTAAAATCTTTTCAAAAGTTATGCAAGAAATAAGTGCAAAACTATATGTGAAAATGACCTAAATTGTTTGATTTTTCAACCTTTTTCAATGAAAACAAGTGAAAGAAGAGGCGTTGTAAGGAAATTTATCAGGGGAAGCAAATACTATCCTTCACAATATGCATTTAGTGCAGATCTATAATGATGACATGTTACACCCCATGTGTTTCTATCTACTTACTATTTACCTAGTTTGGTTAATTTGCTTGGAAAGTGAGTGATTATGGATTTCTGCATCTATATATGCGTTTTTATCCATTTGCTATAGATTGGATATTTTGTGAAAATTGAAGTATTTATGAATCTTACATCTATGTGTGTTATCTATTTTGATTGCAATATGATGAGAAAAAGAATAATGCAATGGCTTGTATTAAATGTGGTTGTTGTTAATTAATGATTATGTTTTGATCAGTTAACTACTCTTGCGATGATCTAAGTGGATGTAGGAATAGGTTGTCCCTCCAGAAAAGGAGGGGAGGTATCACTCAGGAGAAGGACTTGGTCTGGTAAAAGTAAAAGAGAAGCCTAAACTGAGCAGCGCACACTCACATCCTATTTGACTTAGGTTGAGTCGAGTCAGTGTGGGTAGTGGTAAGTGAGTTGAGTTATGTATCTTGAGTCTTGATTGGATGTTCGAACCTGCATGTTGTTATGTGTTTGGTTTCTCTGAGTTAATTATTGATCGTGTAAGTCCTTGATACATTCTTATACGTGAGTTGATATGAGCATGAACATATGTAGGTAGACGTACCTACGTATATTCATGAGCATATTACTCATAGATATGGAAATGTCATTTGGCTTATGCATGAATTATCATCTCTTTTATGATAAGCCTATGAAAATTTTATGGCTTTTTATACATTTCTTGAGTATGAGTTATATTTGATTTTTCAATGATAAATTTATACATATGCGAATATATATATAGATGTATATTTATCGTCTCTTTATATATGTATTTAATATAAATATTATTATCATTTTCTCTTAATTACGAAAATATAATATTATTATTTTGCAGAATTTGATTTTCGTAAATATTATTTTTTTGGTAAGTAAAACAATAAGATTATATATATAATAGATTTAAAAATATATATATAATAATAAAAGATTAGTTTTATATAAAGTAATAATAATAAAAATAATAAAATAAATAATAATAATTATTAATGTTTAAGGTGATAATATTATTTTTATAATTTATAAAATTTTAAAAAGGCACCTTAAAAGGGAAAGACCTTTATTAAAGGTAATAAAGTCTAAATAAGGCACGTATTTCTTAAAGAGGGGAAGTAGTTTTATTAAAGTATGGTGGGCTTTTTATAAAGAAGCACACAACCTTAAGTGAGTAGGGCAGCACATAAAGCGCTCCACACGGGGTCATACATGTAGACCGTTGGGCGGTTAGTAGCTTAAAGCTACTAGCTAAACTTTCAAAGCGCTTATGAAGCGCATAACCTTATTTTCTATGTTTTGTAAGTAAAAAAAAAAAAAAAACAATCTCTTTTAATATTTTGATTTTATCTTTGAGCGCTTAGGGTGGAGTTTAATATGCTTTATCTTGTAAATTGTTAATAATTTTATATTTATTTATATTTTTATCTAACATCTTGTTTTTAGAAGGTTGTTTGGATTTATAAGCTAAATTTAGATTTTGATAAGTATGTCTCTATAATGTCAACATTGTTGAGTTGGTTAAAGTATGTCGACATTATGTCAACATTTTTCAATTGGTTGCGGTATAAAAGGGGGTACTCTCCCTCATTTTCAATTGCACCATTTTTTAATCAAGAGCTTTTTCTTTTTAAATTTGAGTTTTGCATTTGTGTCGAAAATTTGTCGATTTATTTTTATAAGTGGTTTTAATTAGAAAAGTGATGTAGAGTGTTGGAAGGTCGTTAGCAGAAGAGTATCTGATCCATTTGGAGCTATATTCTCAGGGATGGGAATTATTTCTCCTTCCTTATGATTTTCATGTTTTTCAAATATTATGTGATGTATTATTGTTAAGTGATTGCAATATTGAATTATCGTTATTAATGTCTTTTGATTGTATAATAGTTTATATATATATGGATATATATACATATATCTAGTTAGCAAAATTGTATTGTGAATGTGAGATGGTGTCTATGGTTTGGTTTTTACCCAGATAGTTTCATGAACCAATCATTGATTGGTGTTTGTATAGGAAAATTGTACAAGGGGAAAGATAGTGAGAATAGGATTCAAGTGGTATTACTTCGATATATGTATCCTAGTAAAGCATGTAATAAGTTAACTTTGGGATATGTGATCCATGGAAGAGGGGAGGAATAGCCTAGAATAGAGTTTGATGTAATTGTTAAGTGGATATATTCCTGGGATTTGTTGATCCATGGGAAAGGGAATTTCCTATGTGTATAGAATGATGCATTTGTTAAGTGGGGTTATTCCTGGGATTTGTTGATCCATGGGTAAGGGAATAACTATTGTATAGAAATTTTTGTCTTTCCCAATCGAGATAGAAGGGTGGGTGAATATGAGACAAGCAAACTTTGGCCAAAGTGGTGTAAATTGCCAACGTTTACACTGTCTAGGTTCACTGTGATCCAGGTTTGCATTTCTAGTAGGGATTTCATATTTTGATAGTTGTAGCCATAGTATGATAGTACTAGTTAATGTAGGACACAACATCTTGCTCAAACTAGGCCTATTTTATTTGGGGTTACCAAACCAATCCCTTCGTCGAAGGGTAGGGTCATTTACCAGTTTGGTAAATGTGCGGGGGACCGCAGTTAGTCCGTGGTTGGAGGTAAATCACCTGAGTGATGCTTCCCCTCATGCAGTTGGTGGCAGGGAATATTGAAGACAGACAAATATACAATCATGTATCTCTATTTATCAGTTAAGCTCTTGAAGCTTGTATGTATATTATGAAAAAAAGTTGTAAAGATGATTATTCAATTCTTTTATTGAGGAAATGAAATTTGATTTATGCAATGGGAGTTTGGAATATGTTTCAAATGTGCATTTAATCAAAGGAATTTAAGGAAAAATTTTACTACTTCTGCTATCAGTATCTTGATTTATTTACTTTTTAAGTTAAACTTGGTAAATCTTTGTTGGTAGAACAAGTGGCATGTTACATGACAAGTCCAAACCTAGTGAAAATACACCTAAAATATGTAATTTTTCACCAATTTTCAATGCAAAGGCCAATAGAAAGGGTGTTGTAAATAATTTGAGGAGGGGAACCAGATTATAACCCTAATATAAGTCAAATAATGTAGCAAAATCCTTTACAACATGCCTATAATGCAATTCTAGAGAGATGATAAGGCAAAATCTAGTGAAAATGAAAGGTTTTCAAACCTTAGACATGAAATTTTGTAAGAAAGCCACTATGATGCAACACTACAATTAGAAACCAGTCCTAAATGAGTGTTTTAAAAGGGTAGTAAAACCTGAAAAAATATTTTAACCACAAACCCTAGTTAATGCAAAAACTAGGTTATATGAAAAATGCACAATTTCAAGCCATTTTTAACAAATTAATAATGAAAATGCTATGTAAATGAATGATGAATGATGAATTTCTATAATTTAAATCAGATCTAATAAAAATAATAGAAATTAAATGAAATTAAATGCAAACTAATTCAAATTATTTGAGAATACAAGCTAAAAATACCATTTTTTTCAAAATTTTCCAACTTTTCAATTTTTTTGTAATTTTTCAAATGCAATAAGATGAAAAAAGAAATGAATGAATGGAATGAATGTAAATCTGAAGTAAAATACTCAGCAAGGTGCAAAAATCAAAAGAACACGACTTCACCAAAATGTTTAATATTAAAAGAGGGGTTGATGATTTTAAGGGTTTGTATTGATCCTCCTTGCACCACTAAACATTCAAGGACATTCAACCGAGTAGAGAACTCTACTATAGATCTCTTGTCACTTGGAACATAGGGGAAGATTAGAATTGTGTGAATTTACTATTCAATTATGCCCAATTATACTCAAAACCCCAATTTCTTGAAATCGTAAACAAATGGATAAATTATGAAAAATGATCGCACATAAAGATATCAAATGACAACCAAATACATACTAGATTTCAAAGTTCAGTGTGTAGAAAAGTTGGGACTAATGAGCAGGTGCCCTATTCTAGTGCATTTGCTTTTGTCAGGATCTCTAAAGAATGTCTGCAACCTGTTCCTTCTGTCACAGAGATTTCACCACTTCAGAATATGGAGGACTGATGAGTGGGCGCCCAAGTCTAAGAAATAGTTTTCTTCTTAGATCTACAATTCTGACATTCTATACTACTCTCCTGCAACTCCACTTCTTTTGCTTCCGAAACCTATAACCTGCAATCATAGAAAAGTGGGTTGGGGGTTTTTATGTTTTGAGGCTTGCCATGGTCAAGCCTCGAAGAGAGATTCAAGTCTTTTGAACACCGTTGTCAGATAAAGAGTGTGTATCCATGTGGGATAGAGGCAAAATCCAAATCATAAATGATTGAAACACAATCGATATCACCTTGTAGTGTAGATCTCATGGAAGGAAGATGCTCTTCATGCCATGAGGAGATGGAGTCAAATATGCAATCACAAACATAATAACAACACAAAATACCACTCCGCAACACAAAGAATGCCTTGAATCACTTTCACATAAAGCCACAAGTTCACAATGTCCATCTAGTTTCCAAATGAATCACTAATCATGCTTATATATGCAACTACAAACATTCCCACTAAGAATTTCGTAATTCAAACTTGAGATGTTGGCATAGGACCTAATAATGGTCATAAAACTGACAACCAAAAATAGATTCTGACCTAAAATAGGGTAGGACTAGGGTACGAGAGCCCAAGTCCTCCCCCCTATTTCAAGAAGGATTCATGCTAAGCAAACTCCCTCAGTCCCATTTGCCATGAAACTTCAGGGTTTTCTCATCGTAAGTCACCATTAACATGCAAGATGACCTAAATGCATTCTAAAGGACTCGAGATCTAAACCTTAAGAGGGAAAAGCCCCCAAGGGGACATTTTCTAACATAACACTTTCAAAGTATGTATCATTTTCAAAACCAAAAGTTGTATCACACTCTAGGTTTTGTTCACCATGAAAGGAATTAGAGGCACATAATAACCCAATCTTTTGTCAAAGACATTAACAAATAAAAAATGGACAATTTTCTTCACAATATAAATGCAACATTAACAAGTCACATTACATGCCTACACACTTGAGATGTCATGAAAGAAGACAATGCAACTGAGGGTACACAACACTAATGCATCAAGCATAGAAACACAAGAAGAAGACTTGTCCATGACAGAGTACCATGAGATACACACGAGAGGGTAGGTTTTCCTTTAAGATGGAGATCAGACACTAGTCCATAATCCCATTCTCTCATTGACATAGGAATTAGAATGAAAGGGACATACACTATGTTACACATCCTAGATGACACAATAAACATCCAAGAAGACATGGGAATCACATCCACTCACGAGGATTACCCCCTTAAGAGGTAGGTCAATTGGGAGATACAAGGTCTCAACCAATCAAACCATCGACTAGCCAAAACCACATAAGGGCACATAAACCAACACAATAAAGTGAATAACTTGCAAGGAACCTCAAAGGTAGAATGAGGTCACACAAACCAAGACAATTGTCAAGCTACATTAAATAAGACTATAGCATGCTAGCCTTGAAATAAGGCATAACAACTTCAAAATAAGTGCTTACTAGAAAAGGTTTGAACTAAACGTTTGCTTGCACTCTAGGTTCAACAACATGCATAAAATTCACATAAACCAAAGGATTAATTTTAACAATACTATTATTCACTAGCATACCCATTTTCCTTATGTATGACACATTCATACATGGTGGCTCTTAGCTATTACAAGAGTCAAATGCACAACATAAACTAATGATTCTTCTCCACAATCATAGCAATGTTTAAGCATAACATATATTTCATAAGCATTGACATCATACATCAAATGCAATAATCATAAAATGGCATTTCAACTCCTACCATAACGTAAGCTACACAACATCATATCATTAACTCTATCTACTCATAGCATTCAAATTATAAAGAAAACAAAGCTTCAGTTTCCTTTCTACTTCATAAATAATTAAGCCTAAATATCCCATAATCAAAATTTCCCAGGCATGCTAAATACCTTCTAAGATGATAATCAAATGCTACTCAAATAATGATATACGTGCATTATCATGAAACGAATCTAATCCTAAACATAGATGGTTCTAATATCAAACAATAGGATCCAAAATTTTGAATTTAAAACACCAAGATTCATCACTACAAATATCAACTGTAATTCACTTCTCTTTACATGGCTAACAAGCCTACACTAACATGCTATTAAAACTTGATTTAGAGCCTCAATTTCCATGCATCATAACTAAGAAAGGACATGACACAATAATGAATCCCATTTCATTTTTATTACACAACTCAATTCTTAATTCACCCACATATTTTCTTTACAAATAAGATCTAATTTAACCATTCAATGCATGAAAACAAGACTATCAATAATGCTAAAATGACATATCAAAATGATCATAAATTAATGGAAATAAGAGTTAGATGAACACCAACCACACCATGGAGTTTCAGTTACATCTACAACATATCCATGAATAAAATATCACTTAAGCACTTTTTCCAAAAGCACGAATAGTGACATTTATGATGCTGAAATGGAATTACCCACCTACACATACATTTTCTAGAAAAATACAAAATGTTGACTATGTTGTGATTGATGTCAAAGGAGTGGTAATAATTGATGTCAAAGGAGTAGTAATCAGAGGTGTTGTGGTGCGGAAGGCATATTGTTACATATATTGTCACTTGTTGAAAAGTAATGCATGGGATTTGAAGGAAAGTGTAAATAAGTGATCAAAACTATCAAAGGCACAAGGATTTGTACTACAGAAGCTTAGAAGATTGTACCACATTCTACTATAGATGAAGATATGGCCTTGCATCTTGGAGGTTAGCTAAAGATAGCTATGAGGTATGCCTGATCCAAGTTTCAGAACATAAGAGTTACTGTAAGGACATCCAACGTTAGCAGATTGAAAACAAGGCTATCACAGTGTAAGGTGATCAGGTATGAAACTCAAAGCTACCGCATTTCACTGCATTTGCATGTATGAATTAGCATTTTGGAGATTAGGTAAAGAAAAGGTAAAAGAATGAAATAATCAAGTTTCAAATGATACAAAGTACCATAGAGTTTTCTAGAGATAGCAAAGTAAGAACAAGTCATGTTGTTGTGTAAGGTTATCAGAGATAGAACAGAAAGCCACTGCATTTCACCACACTTTGATGCCTGGCTTTGTTGTTTGAAAGATAAGTTTAGATGGTTAGTATATATGCTCATTTTAGGTTTCAGGTGTTTTGGATCACCACAAGTGTGTTTTTCAATGTTCTATGTCAAGATAGGGTGATTAGTTTGTGTAAGGATACTGACATCAAAGTTTAATTGCTTGCGCCAACAAGATGAAGCATGAAATAGAAAGAGGAGTGCATGAGAAGGTTTTTCATGTCATATAGTGTTTGTGTCATGAACCACATGATGATATCTCTCTTCTCCAGTACTGCATAAGGGCTGAAGATAATGTATGAAATGATAAGTGTTTGTAGTGCCAACATGGTATACGTGAGTGATTGTGTTGTGTGTATGGAAGAATGCACCAACAAGAAAGTTTAGGAGAAGGTAAAATGGGTCCAGTAGACCCCTTGGTATGAACCACATTATGGGTTTTCACTCCTACATTATCGCAAATGATTTGGGAGACGATAAGCAAGGTCGTTACAAGTTACATTCAAGCTGACAAATATGATGTTTTGAAGACTTATAGATGATATTTATGAAGGTAAGAAGATTAATACAAGGTAAAGAGGGTGTGAGAGTCTGTGCAAAAAAGATGAATGATTCAAAAACTAAGAAGTAACTCTGGAGGCTATGATGCATTATTCATAATAAAGTTAGTAGTGTATTATGGAAGTGTTTTGAGTAGAGATGATAGAGTGGAGGTGTTGAGGTTATCTAAGTAAGTCAATATCAAAGAGTTAAAGGAGATGATGCTACAAAGATGATTGAACCATCTGAATCAGTCAAGTGTTTTTGTACAGAGGTTGGTGCCTCATCTTGTAAGTTTTGTATGTGTTGTAGCACTTAAGGGAGTTGGTATTTTCTTTGGGTTAGAGCCCATAAAACTTTATTTCAGGGAGTTGGTGCTTCCTTTGGGTTGGTGTCTACAAACTTTGTAATAGGAAGTTCATGCTTCCTTTGATTTGGTGCTCATAAAATAGGGGATTGGTGTCTCCACTGGGTTGGTGCCCATTAAACTCATTGTAATACTTTATTTTATTTGTGAGGCTAGATTTGGACAATAGATCCAAGCAGTGGGCTCACTGTGGTTTTTCCCATCTTGGGTTTACACATAAATATAGTATTATGTGTGTATGTGCTCATTTGCTTTATGTGGTTGAATCTTTACATTGGATTGATTGCATCTAAAGGAAAAAGAAATTGGATATCTACTTATTCAACCCCCCGCTCTCAGTATATATGTGTGTTCAACATTTGGTATCTGAGCAAGGTTCCTTGATACAGTCTAATAGCTGAAGGTAGATCTTAGACAAGAGCACATGGCTGAACAGGAAGGATCCTCTTCTAACAGAGCACCTCTATTTGATGGATATAAATATACTTTCTAGAGTGTAAGGATTGAAGCATGTCTAACCTATCTAGGATATGATATTTGGATATCTATGATCGATGTTTATATTGCTCCTACTAGTCCTCTCAAAGATCCAATTGATAAGAAGGCTTGTGAGAACAATGATAAAGCTAAGATTGCTATCCTGAGTGGTCTGACTAACGTAGAGTTTGTCAAAATAATGCAATGCAAGACAACTACGGAGATATGAGATAAGCTTAAAAATCTCTATGAAGGAAATGATAAGGTAAAGCAAGCAAAATTGTAGACCTTCAAGGGTAAATTTGAAAATCTAAAAATGAAAGAAGAAGAGAACATAGTTGACTATCTACTCCGAATAGATGAAGTTGTGAATGCAATCAAAGTTCTTAGTGAAGAGGTAGTTGATTCAGTGGTTGTTAATAAAGTACTAAGATCACTCCCTCAAAGGTATGATTCAAAAGTTTCTACTATTGAAGAAGCTAGAGATTTGAATAAACTCACAATGGATAAACTATTTGGATCTATCATGCCCACATTTCCCATGCAGTCACGACATGCATCACACGTGTCATGTCCACATTTGTCATGTGGTCATGACATGAATTATCAAAAATTTTACCGCGCTTCCCTAGAAACCCCCTCACACGCGTAAGCGTGCTCGGTGGCGTTACACATAAGGTGTAAACATCATAGTTGAATGTGGGGTAATGCATTCACTTGCGCATACCATTCAATGCGACACGGTTAACATCGCCAATAGGGTTAGGATCAACCATCGAAACCCTAAGTTAACCTATGTGAATGATGGGATTTTGACGTAAGTCAAAATCAAAAGCCAAATTCAAGTGCATGAGAAAGATATAATTTAATACAAAAATCTAATGTCAATAATCGATAAAAATAATAATATAATCCTAAACAAGGTTAAATTTCACTAACCTAGCTAAACCCTAAATTCTAAAAAAATCCAGCAGCATAATGTCTCACGGGCATGATTAGGGTTTATTATACCAAAACTAATTTTGATCAAAAGTTTACTGGGTTGGTGTTAAATTACCTATGTAACATCAATTAAATTGGTAGATCAGTCAAATAGATTAATTGTATATTTTTCAACAAAGCTCGATCAATTTGTTCTTCTTCACATTTTCTATAATTTAAAACATTTTTCAACAAATCTCGATCAATTTGGTCTTCTTCATGTTTTCTATAATTTAAAAAAATTTCAACAAAGCTCGATCAATTTGTTCTTTTTCATGTTTTCTATCAATCAGAGTTATCACTGCATCCTTTACATTATTCCTAATTTCTTGGTCTAGACCAGTTCACAGAAACATGTTATACTAACTTCGTCTGGATAATTTACTAGGTTTCCAAGTTGGTTTGAAACAACGTCTAATTTAATTTCGTTAAATAATTTGCTCCAAAATGATTAAAAAGAATATTAAAATTAAATTAATAACGATGTAGTTTAAATTGTCCTCGTCGAGTTAGGTTTGAAAACAAGGGTTAACCCAATTGTTAAAATAAATACATCTCAATAATTAGATAGTTGTAAAAATTAATTAAAACAAATAAAATCCATTGTAATAATCAAATTTAAAAAAAATCAATAAAATATAAAATCCCTCTAATAACAAACTAATCTATAAATTACCATGCCACTAACAAATAAGTAGAACATTCCCAAATGAATTAAAGATTACCCATTTTATAATTACCAAAATAATTCCATTCTAAAAATAAAGTTTAAAACAAATGAAATAGAAATAATAAAAGAGTGGGAATAAAAAAATAAGGGCACTTTTAAATGTAAGCCCTAAAATCCCCTCAATAAAAAAAACAATTTCCTTATAGCAAAAAGAACCCTAACCCTATTTTCTCAAATCTCATCTTCTTTTCTCTTTGTTTGTTTTTCTCCTCTTTTTTTTTTTCTTCTCTCATTTTGTTTTGGGTTGTGTTTGTAGGTTTAATGGAGGACCATTAATGGCCACACCAAGTAGTGAATATGCTAGGCATATATATATATATATATATAGTGTTTGTAGGTTTAATGGAGGACCATTAATGGCCACACCAAGTAGTGAATATGCTAGGCATATATATATATATATATATATATATATATATATATATATATATATATATATATATATTAAATGTGTAAATTTTGTGTGTTGTAGGGTGGAGTTTATTGTCCACAGAGGGGCCAAAGGGGAGAGTAGCACTGCTGGGGCAACATCGTTAGTCGGCGGACTGTGGTGGAGGTGTGGTGACCCTAGAGCGGTAGAGGAGGGATGACCACAGGGTTTGGAGGGACCGCAGGGAGTGTTGGGCGTGGGGGCGGTGTGGTCTGTGGAGGCTACGACAGTGGGGTTGGAGAGGCCCGCGAAGCTAAACGGTGAAGGGGGAGTGTGGGGAGGGGGGTGGAGCCCCCACCCACATCCCATATAGTGGGGTGTGGGTGGGGGCTCCGCCTCCCTCCCCACACCCATATAAATACTACGATGGTGGGGAGTTCGACCCCCCCACCAAAATATCTTTTTTTTTCTCTGTCAAAAAATAATCAGCGACTGAAAAAAAATGCAGTCCCTCCTCATATACTCAGTGTATACACCTAAAAATAACACGATTCGGTCTAAGATAAATATTCTTAATATTTATTCCTTTCTAATTCCTCTATCAATAAATAAATAAACAAATTTATTTATTTGATTCATGTTCTTCCAACAATTAAATAAATTCCTTTATTTAATTTAATTCTTCCTAAACAATTAAATAATTATTAATTATTTAATTAAATCAAATCATTCTTCCAAATTTGAATAAATCAAATCAAATTTATTTAAATCCTTTCAACCTCTAAGAATAAAATATAATCAAATATTTTATTTATTCTTCCAAAATCATGCACAATAATTAAAATTATTTATTTATTTAATTTGCTTTCTTATCTTCTAAATTAAATAATTCCAATTATCTAATTGTTTCTTCTAATAATATCTTCTCTAAATTTAAATAAATCAATTATTTATTTAAGTTGTCTTTTTCTTCTAAATTGAGTTATCTCTAAATATAATTCAAACTTTCTTGCACATGCAATTAAATATTCCCAATATTTAATAAAGCAAAATATCTTTTTATTCTCATGCAAATCCCTTCTTCTTGTTTTAAATCACTTAACTGATTATTATATTCTTTTAATTGCTTTAACTCATTCTTCTATTCTTAAAAATCCTCTCATGCAAAAGAAAGAAAGACACATGTCTTCTTCTTATTCATTGCACATTCCTCAACTGTTCTCAATCGTTGATCTTCTCATTCTTTCTATACCATTGATCTTCATTCTCTCAATTCTATAAATTCAACCTTCTTCTTCCATTTCATTCATCCAAGCTTTAAGTATTGTTACTCTACAGGAATTACAGCGCGCCTTTGGAACCAATTCCTTCATTGCTTGTGATCACATTCATTACTACACACTACTATCATCATTGTGAAGCTCCTCTTCATGGCGGTATTATCACAACCATTCCCAATTGACATTCTTGAAGTATAGCAAGGAAGTGCACTCTCTGAAGGCCCTATTTCATACATGCAAGATCGATTGTGATAGGCGATCAATGAAAGCTTTGAATTAAGGAGGTTTGCTTTGTTATTGTTCATTGTTTATTGAATCTTCTTTGTTCACCATTTCATTGAGTTTTGGGTATCTTGATATTTATATATTGATTATTCATTTGAATCCAATTTTTCCTTAACATTTTTTGTGCCCACCATGGGGCCTAGCCCCAAATTTAACCTAAAAACTAAGTTTTTTATGTTTTAGAAAGCCATACACAGGAGGAAACAATGCTTCTGTCACTTCCTAACACGCATCTGTTACATGTTATAGCGCATTCATTACTGCAATGCATACATACTCTGTTACAATGCTTTTACCATCTGAAACAACGCATCTGCTACTTCAGTGCATATACATTGTATTTCGGCACTTTTGTACTATGTTCTAGCGCATATGTAATTATGGCACTTCTATTCACTATTTCTGCGCATTCAATCTCTGAAGTAGCACATCTGTTTTAGGCAGTAATTTTAGGGTTTTTTTAGAAGATTTTTGCTAACGCTGACATCTTTCCAGGAACTCTCTTGATCTATTTTGCAGGCTAGGTACTGGTTTAGATTCATATAGTTGCACTTGTTAGCTCACACTTCGATTTCTAAGCGGGAAAGTAAAATGGATGCTCATGAAAATCTCATATAGTTTAACTAGGAAAGTGGTAATTGAATCATTGCTATTGCTATCTTTTCAAAGTTAACAACTCATGGCTATCTGGATAAAATTGAACTCATCATTGCTATCCGGGTAAAACTGAACCATTGCTATCTTGATCGACCATCACTTCAAAGTTAACAACTCGTGCTACGTGGATAAAATTAAACTCATCATTGCTATCTGGGTAAAACTGAACCATTACTATCTCGATTGACCATCACTTCAAAGTTAACAATTCATGTTACGTGGATAAAATTGAACTCATCATTGTTATCTTGGTTAAAATTGGACCAAATTGCTATCTTGCTAATCACTTCAAAGTTTTGTGTTTGCCCAAGTAGATAGCTCATCTAGTTTTTCTTATTTTAACTAGGGGAAAAGAATCACTGTATTCTGTGTTTTAAGAATGATACCAGGCCTATGCTCTCCCCTATCTTGGGTGACCAAAATGCCAGACATATCATTTTTGCATGTGTTTTTCCTTTAGAGGGGCCTACTCTTGGATACCGTTCATCCAAGTAGGAATGGCCCTAAGTGGTAATAGGCTAGACGCCAAGCCCTTCCAAGCCACTATAAATAAATTATGTTTGGAGTGAAAGCTTCAAAGAACAAGTGAAGTTGTATTATACCGATAGCCAACCTCCCCCAAAACCCTCCAAGGCGCAACCCTTGCAGGCTGGGAGACTCCATAACAGAGAGTAGTGATGCTGCATGTATAACCATTCAAATGGTTGCCTTTATTACTCACCTTTTTCTAGTGGCCAAAAACCCCTATAACCCATTTGAAGCCTAGGATTGTACTTGATTTTCTTTTTTAGTCCAAAAAGAATCAAAAAATCATAAAAAAATAAAAAACCATAAAAATATTCTTTGTGTTTGTTGTGTCTTCTTGCCATAATTTTAGAAAATTAGATCAAAAATACCTTATTGCAACCAAAGTACCAAAAACATCAGAAAATTTCTTAAAAATTGCAAAAATACTAAGAAAAAAACCAGAGTAGCACATCCGTCCTCTATTGCTGTGCATTTGTGCCAGCCTGCAGTGCATCTGCACTGACTTGCAGTGCTTTCACTACCTGTTACAACGCATTTGATTTTTACCAGTGTTGTGCTTCTGTTCTGACTTCCTATACATTTACCCATTTTTGTAGCACATCTGTTCCGACGCATGCGTGACAGTGAGCACTTGCACAATCTTTTAGAGAAAAAATTTAGGTCTTCTAGGTACCCATTTCAGTCTTGTGTCAGTTTTTGTAGAGATGACATACCAATTAGAAGTAATTGCTCAAGAACTCCACTACCTACGAGAGAAATTAGACTTTGATATCTCACTGCAAAATCGTATAGCAATTGCTCAAGAACTCCAAGTCATACAACAAGAAATGGCAATCTTACAAGCTGAATGTGTCAGTACTATCTACGCCTCGCCACAAGCTCATACATCTGTTTCCTATCTTAATGATGCTCATGAGAAGGCAAGCACCACCTCAAGTTGGAAATTGTATACTACTCTGTCTACTAGTCCTCCTTCACCATCTTCTGAGACACATATCCCAAAGCATACCAATCCTACACCAACACTGCCATCAAGTTCCTTGAGCTCTAAATGGACAACCAAAAAAGCCTCAGATGATTTTTGGGAAAGATGTTTTTTAGATTTACACAACAAAAGAAAAGCTATGGAGAACTCCAAACCCACTCATCCATTACCTCACTCCTCTACCTATGCACCTACCAATGATGTGATCCAAGGGCTACTAGCAGAGAGTCAACCATGTCCCCAAATTCTGATCCTTGACCTTATCAAAGAGTCTTCAAACATGTCAAATCCTACAACCCCTTGAGCATATTGAAGAACCTCCTACCATGCACCAAAGTCAAGGTCCGTCACACCTTCATGTTGTTGACCAAGAGCCTATCCAAGAGTCTTCTACCTCAACTTCAATTCAAGAACATCAAGTATTATGTCAAGAGCACATTTTAAAACATGTGGAAACATCAACCCCTTGTCTAAATCAAGATCAAAGCACTCCCATCCGACCCTTATATAACATTTATCTTTTCGATGATCCTATACCTATACATGAGCAAGAAGTCCAATTTCAAACCATTCATAACCTATATCTTTTCCATGATCAAGATACTACCTTTGATGAAGAAGCTATCCATGAGCAACTTGATCCTATACATGAGATAGAGATCCAAATTCAGCCCCTCCTTAACCTCTATCCTTTCTATGATCAGGATATTATCGTTGATGAAGAACATATACAAGAGCACCTTAATTCCATCATGCTAAATCCTATCTATGATCAAGATCCCATCTATGATCAAGAGCCTATCTATGATCAAGCAGACCATGATGATCCTCTTAGCCCACTTTATGCATTCCATGGCCCTGAGCTTATAACCCCATCTAGTCCTATCCAAGATTCAACAACTCCCCCTCCTTTGATGAGACACTTGCCTCCCAAGCAAGAGTAGAAGATCAAACCAATAATACTCCTCCATCATCCATTATCGAACATGTTGCAAATCCCCCACCATATATCCTTGGTCTTACCGCTTTTGTTCATGAGTATTCCTCCTTAAAACACTAGCAACCATTATCCTCTATCTCACCTTCTCCATCCAATAAGGAACCCATGTCTAATGTTCCACCTACACATAATCCCACTGTCCACCGCATACTCCAACATATGAACTATCAAGGTAAAGGCTTAGGCCCTAACGAACAAGGTATTTTGGAGCTCGTCCATGTCAATGTTCATCCTCATTCATACGGCCTTGGATACATACCCCAAGGTGAACAATCTCAAGATGTTGGTACTTCCTCCACTCCTAAATCCACCACTTTCCATCGTACATCCTCTCATATCCCCAAAACATATGTCGTCATTCCTCCTCCATCATCCTATAATCGTCAAAAGCATGTGACCATACACCTTCCACAATCCAATCTACCTCCGCTACTTCCAACTCCTAATATCCCTCCATGCATTTTACCACCACTTCTTCCAGCACCTTTTCCATCCATCTATGAATATTCTAGCAATCCCAATCATGGCCAAC
The DNA here is from genome assembly GCA_027924645.1 of Cunninghamia lanceolata. Classification (NCBI taxonomy): domain Eukaryota; kingdom Viridiplantae; phylum Streptophyta; class Pinopsida; order Cupressales; family Cupressaceae; genus Cunninghamia; species Cunninghamia lanceolata. Next base: position 628,216 of record BSBN01000938.1, on the reverse strand, counting down.
AAATGCACATGTTGTCTAAACAAAGGGCTTCCTCCAACCCCACTTCCACCATCCCATGGGAATTCAACCATAAAAATCTGGATGCCTCTACCTATCAAGTCAAAAATCCTAAAAGTCCTCATGACCTAGGATACAAAAGCCAAGAATCGAAGAAATATCTGTCTCAAGAGCTGTATACACCCACACACCTATATGCCAAACTAAAAAAGGTGTGGGTCCACATCTAACAAATGATTACTCCAAAAGCTACACAAAAGCTACATACACCCAAACCCATACCTTCATAGGTACTATCTAAAAGCAAAATGGTTTGGGTACCTAAGCAAAAAGCCCTCAAGTTACATGAGGCATCTACCTCTCAAGAATCTCAACCATCCACTTCCTCCCTTTCCATCCAAAAGTCTCAAATTCTTCCATCCCATATGGCAAGCAAAAATAAAAAAATACTCAATCTATATGGATCCCTACATGCCTAAGTCATTCATCCACAAGCAAAAGTCTCTGTTGCTTCCTACACTACTTCCCCATCATGAACTTTAATGTTTATCATGGTATGTACAACCGTTGGTCATGATTCCCTTCCATCCCACAAACATTTTCATATACCTCCATTCTCCCCTTCCTTCCACTATTATCCTACATGTCTTCCTCATCCTATTCCTATGGTCCATGCTTTTGCATAAGCCTTCCCTCTGTATTCCACATCTTCATCCACTATTACACCTTCTGCAATCTGCTATCTACCTTCTCCATCTCACTTTCATGCAATCTCCTACCAACATGTATGAGAGCACTCCACATGGTCCATGCGACGACATCTTTCTAGTGGGACTATCACCTTTCATAAAACTAGGCACTTGAGTCTCTCCCTTCCATATCCACCTTCTCCTATCCAAATGTTAAAAATAAAAAAAAATTCTCTTCGTCCAATGGTGAAAATCTGGCAAACGGGCGCCTTGGATAAATACCATGATGAAAACCTGGCAAACAGGTGTCATGTGTAAGTTGATCTTCTACGTCACCTACACTTGGGGGCACTGTGTCTCATCAGCATATCACTTTCTCCTATCAGTTTCCTTCCATACCATTTCCTATCCTATCCTTCTAGTCGTTACCTACCTATACTGTCTAGTCTGTCTATCTTAAATCTTCCATTCCTCTATTTTCTTTGGTCTTGATAAAGATTAGGGGCACAATGTTAAAAAATTCTTTAGGTGTTTCTTGACATACCTTATCCCTCCAAGTCATGCAAATCCTTCATTATCCTCTTATCCTCCTATCGTTATAAGCTTGGCCATGAAAAATCCTAAGCATTCTTCCTACAATGGGGCATGTTATTCCTATGCAACTTAGTCCTTGGCGATCACATCCTTGCCCTCTTCCGTGTGCATTTCATTCCTTATCACCCATACATCTGCCTATCTGTGGTTTTTCCCTTGTCATTAGTATCATCTGATTTGTATCCGCTCCATATCTATTCCATATCATGTCTTATCTGATCCATGTTTATTCCATATCGTGTCTTATCTGATCCATGTCTATTCCATATTTGATCCATATTTGTTCCATATCATGTCTCATCCGATCCATAGCTTAGGTCATAGGGTCAACCATGAACTACGTTCCCTTTGTGTCGTCACATAGGCAAGGCCATATTTCTATGCGTCCCTGAGCCTCTACTTTCCCATCCATCCCATTTCTTGTCGTCTATCTTCTAGTCTATCCAAGGTCCATTAGGGTTTACCCCAAACTACGTTGCCTCTGCGTCGTCACGTAGGCAAGGACATTTAGCAATGAGCCCCTGAGGCACTAGGTCAGTACCTTAGGGTCCATTTCACCAATAAAGATTGTGAAATCTTCTCACCAAGCAAGCAAGCACAAGCAAAGCCCGCTTTCAAGCATAAATCTTGATGTAGTGCATTAAACTATCCAAAGCAAAGCAAACAAACTCCTAAGGCCTTCTAAATGATTTTACCCAAATTATGGCAAGAAACAAACACATCTAAATGCAAAAATGTTTTTGTGGATTGGAAACATGGTTAAAATATAGAGTCTTGATTTTTGCTATCATGCCTTTCTATGCTACTCGAGGATGCCAAAAGCTAGAGATGCGATGATGGGGGCATGATTATTTTTCTTTGTTTGTTGTTTTTGGATTAAACTTTAGTAATGCGATGCCTTGTCTAAAGACATGATCGACAAAAGATCATCAAGGACATCAAAGGTCTAACATGAACAGGGGCAATCCTTGACTATTGATATGCAAGAAATACTCAGGTAATCTTGGTTCAATTATACCTCGATGCTTGTATTAACTTGCTAAATCAAAATCCATGTAAGCAATGCTCAGGTTATCTCGGTTCAATTATACCTAGATGCTTGTATTAACTTACAACATTTAGGAAAAGTACCAAAAAAAAAAAACCCAATGATGAAGTAAGCACTTCAAAATACTTGCACCATCAAGATGTCAAAAGAAAACACCATTCACATCCATTATACATCCATACATCCATGGCCCATGTAATTAAGATCCAAGAATACAGAGTATTAATACAAAATCAAAGCTTGTGATTCCTTCTATTGAGTCATTCTTCTATCATTCAAGTTTCTATCTATCATCATATCTTTCATCCTTATCTAGTCAATCTGAGCAGTGATCCAAATGCAAGTCCATCCTTAATCCATACCAATCAAGTCAAGTCAATCTTGTCAAATGATCCAAGCACCCTGAGTGGTCTTGATCCTTGTCTAGTTGTAAACTAACTCAATCAGTCAATCAATCAATTGTCTTATACAAGATGTGGCATTGTCAAAATCAGACCAACACACGTGTCTTACATGACATGCTTCATTTCTTGAAACCAAACACTATCCTTCGTGTTGCTCTAGGGATCTATCATTCTCTGCCATGACAACATGCCTGTTGTGTTGGTCTAGGGATATATCATTCCCCGCGATGACAACACTATCGTATATCGTTATCAGTATGTCATTGGTTTATCACTCGACAGGGGCAATACCTTGTTTATTCTTGTATCATTTGTGCATACTTGCTTACTTGCTTGTGTGTGTTTTCATTCTATCTTACATTACGTCTCATTCAACTCTTTCTTATCCTAACCAAGTTTTGCCTTCATCTTCATGAGATTGTCCGTCTCATGCCTTCTGTCTTTTTCCCATCCAATCTCCTGAGGGGGCATCCTATCGTCATAACCTGTACCACGGACAAACTGGGGCATGTATCATTTTCAGACAATCTTATTCTTTGAAACAATGTGATAAAACACATTGCATCAAAGAGGGGCAAAATGTATATGCCTAAAAATGACACGATTCAGTCTAAGATAAATATTCTTAATATTTATTCCCTTCTAATTCCTCTATCAATAAATAAATAAACAAATTTATTTATTTGATTCATATTCTTCCAACAATTAAATAAATTCTTTTATTTAATTTAATTCTTCCCAAACAATTAAATAATTCTTAATTATTTAATTAAATCAAATCAAATTTATTTAAATCCTTTCAACCTCTAAAAATAAAATATAATCAAATATTTTATTTATTCTTCCAAAATCATGCACAACAATTAAATAAATTTATTTATTTAATTTTCTTTCTTATCTTCTAAATTAAATAATTCTAATTATCTAATTGTTTCTTCCAATAATATCTTCTCTGAATTTAAATAAATCAATTATTTATTTAAGTTGTCTTTTTCTTCTAAATTGAGTTATCTCTAAATATAATTCAACCTTTCTTGCACATGCAATTAAATATTCCTAATATTTAATAAAGCAAAATATCTTCTTATTCTCATGCAAATCCCTTCTTCTTGTTTTAAATCACTTAACTGATTATTATATTATTTTAATTGCTTTAACTCATTCTTCTATTCTTAGCAAATCCTCTCATGCAAAAGAAAGCAAGACACATGTCTTCTTCTTATTCATTGTACGTTCCTCAACTGTTCTCAATCGTTGACCTTCTCATTCTTTCTATACAGTTGATCTTCATTCTCTCAATTCTATAAATTCAACCTTCTTCTTCCATTTCATTCATCTAAGCTTTAAGTATTGTTACTCCGCATGAATTACAGTACGCCTTTGGCACCAATTCCTTTATTGCTTGTGATCACATTCATTACTACGCACTACTATCATCATTGTGAAGCTCCTCTTCATGGAGGTATTATCATAGCCATTCCCAATTGACATTCTTGAAGCATAGAAAGGAAGTGCACTCTCTGAGGGCCCTATTTCACACATGCCAGATCGATTGTGATAGGTGATCAATGGAAGCTTCGAATTAAGGAGTTTTGCTTTATTATTTTGGTCATTGTTTATTGAATCTCTTTTATTCACCATTTCATTGAGTTTTGGGTAAACTTGATATTTGATATTATTGATTAATCATTGAGTCTTTCTATCGATTCATTCTCTCACTCAATCTTCTATCTATCATTCTGTCATTTCTGTGTCGATAGAGTACATTTGGACATCACAAAAATAGAGCATGTAGTTGCATATCATATCACATGAGATAGTCATTTACATGATTAAATCAATTGCATACATAGTAAGTGTATTAGATCATCCATATACAATCATCACATAGTGTCAAAGTAGAACAAATACCAAAAAAGTGCATCACATAAGTTGCATAATCATATAGATACCATTTGCACTCACACACATTAGAAGCATATCACATCAACATCATATCAAAATCAGCATTAAATAGCATCACATAACATCAAGTAAACATCTACGTCTACATTAGATAAACATATACATCGCATCATACAATAGAAATGCATCATAACTCATACATATAGAGAGCATCAAAAATAGCTGCGTCATCATATAAATATCAAAAAATGTGTCCAAATGTACAATATCAAAGTATCTGTCTCTGAATCAATGTCATATACAAAAAAATACATCCCAAGGATGGTGATACATGTCTCAAAATACAAAAATGATACATAAGGTCTATCCGGCTATCTGAGCCATCAAAAAGGTACATTGGATCCAAAGTCTACAAATCCCTTCTATCCATGCTACTGTGGACCACCGCTCCCAGCAGTGTCTCCTCCTCCTCCTCCGTTGGCCCCAGACTACTGTGGGCCCATCATGAAGGCTCCTGACCTTGATCCACCCACTCTTTGGGAGGTCATAGACTGGCTCCTATAGCTCAGGGCCCTCTGACTAACAGGAACAACACCATGATATAAACCTCAGTAGTACTGTGTCTAAGCCTGCGCTCTGGCAAGCTCACCTTACACCTATGCTAACTGCCCTCACACCTGCACCAACTGTATCTGAGCCTGTCCTAACTGTGTCTGTGACTACGCCATCTGTGCCTGTGCCTGGTGCACCTACCCAACCAAAAAGCTACTCATCGTATCTGTCCCTAGGGCTGCCACTGCAATATCCTACTCTACTTAGATAACTCGTATCTGCACATCTGCCATATTTCTCTCTCTAGTAAGCCCCGCAATGACCTCTGCATCTATCCCCTACTGGGCATCAGCCCTCCTAAGCTGTGCCCGCAACTGTCTGAACTCTCCCCTTAAGGTAGCTATAGCCCTCTCCTAAACGTCTGCATGTGCTGGACCCTGCTATGCCTGTGCCTCTCCTTGTCCCTATGGTTGTGGTCCCTGCTACTGTGCCACCTGCTAGGGTGGTGGCATCTGTAGCTGTTGTACGACCTATGGTGGCACTACTTGCTAGGCATGGGAAGGTCCCTCCCCACCTCTCCTCCTCTGTCTGGGCCTACCTCCGTCATCTCCATCGTCTCCCTCATCTTTGCCACCCCCTCGTCCTCCCCTCCCCCCTCGTCCTCCTCCAGCCAACCTGACCCTCATCATCTAAGTCTGCCTCATTTATTTGAGGCACCAATACCCCAGGCCATGAGTATCTCATAAATGGTTGTGCACTGAACCAATCCTCATAGTCCTGCATCATCCCGGCATCTGCAGTCCCCCTCCTCATGTCCCAGGCAACATATGGTGTCTGCCGAAACTCAGCCAGTGCCTTCTCATAAGATGCCATTGGTCCCCATCTGAGCCTCTCAGCGTGAGTCCTAGAAAACTGAGCCTGCCCCTGTGGCATGCCCTACCTCCTCCCAAACTGTCTCTATACCTGACCGACTATCTTCCTCTCCAGGATAAATCCTGTCCATCCTATCAACCACCACGACTGATAGTAGTAAGGTAGCTCATCTTCCTCATCCTCCCATGGCTCACAGTCTAGATATGGCTGCCACTTGACCACATCTACTCTGTCCAAGGCATGTCATCAGTACTCAAGCTTCCCCAACCTATACGGGGAAATCACTCCTACGTAGCCATAGCTATATGGCTCTCCTCTCTATCTGCCAAACACACGGATTGGTCTCGTGATTGCTATGTGCTCCCATAGCCAAAACTGTAGCAATGACATGCTTGTAGATAGGCTCGTACTCCTGCGATATACCACCTAATACATTTGTGGTATAAGTGAGCAAGTACGCAGATACCCCAAGCATATCGGGTGCCCTCTATAATCATCCACTCCATGATCCTACCCCATCCAATGGGGAACCTGTGTGATCTCCTATCGGGGCATACCACACCTCTGATCAATCCTACTACTATACCTGGGAAGTAGTTGTAACAGTCGTAAATATCCTACCAAGGGATGACCTGCCCGACCAGCTTGGGGTCATCAAACACTCGCCTACACTTGGCAAGTCCTGCATCTCTCTGTGGATCATACTCCACAAGCTCTCCCTGAATAGGCAAATGGAGGATCCTGTATACGTCCTCCAAAGTAATGGTCATCTCACCAATAGGGTGGTGGAAGGTCCCATCCTCACTGTGGAACCTCTCCACTGCAGTAGTCAGCAATCCGTGGTTTGCCTGAACCTCAGGCATGAAACAAACATAATCAAGTCCCATCGTGCCTAGCACCTCTCTATCTATCTCTGTCAGCATGTATCTTTGCAACATGGGCATAGGGAACCGCTCCCTAGACTGAAGTGTATCTCGTATATCCTCCTACAAACATGCAAAGCAAGGCGTCAACCTAAAGCTGCAAGTACCATACTCAACATATCTATAGAAACATATCAAGTAACTTAGCATTTCAAATTGGTCAAAATAGCACACTACATCTCTTGACTAGATTCCTGTGATCTTGGAGATAATAGGATGCCAATCGAGTCAATTTTTCTAATTAATTTTCTTATCTATATCATATGCGCCACAACAGGTGGTAAATGCATCGTTTCTTAATGAAAGCACCATTTCTTGACCCATGCACCACTTTTGGCAAAAGTGCTGTAGGAACTCATGCATGTGCCATCCTATGCTACAAATGCACTGCTCTGACATATGCACCGCAAAATACTGTAAAAGTGCTGCAAAATAATGCATGTGCCGCCTAAACCTATGCATGCGTTGATTTCACATATGCGTCGTCCTATATCATGCATGTGCTGTAGAATTACCTATGCGTAGTTTCGTGTGGCATATGTGCTACTCTGCATTCCAGTGCATCTATCTAACCTAGTTTTCTCCTAGCATTTATGACATTCAAACGTGACCCTAGGGAAAAAATTTTGAGGTACATACCGGAGGTCCTACCTCTACTGGCCAGTCGAATCGACAGATCTGCTCGAATCGATGCTCCTCGCATGGAATGTCCATCCTTGTGCTGACTGCTCTATGCTCTATGCTGCTCTAAGCTCTCCAAAGCAAATCAAACAAAGACAAGTGTGCAAATGAATTGTCTTGTGGACCTAGCTCCTATATATAGCATGCAAACCCTAATCTGGCTAGGTGGTGACTTCAGCTACTTCCCGTCCCTGTTTCTTCCAGTTTTCTTCCCATTTCTCTGAAACGCGTCCTGTTTCTTCAAACCTAACCTAGTTTTCCCATCATCTTCGTGAGATTGTCTATCTCACACCTTCAACCTTCTTCTCATCTAATCTCTCGAGGGGGTATCCTATCGTCATAACCTATACCAAGGGCAAATTAGGGCATGTATCATTATAAAAAATCTATTCTTGGAAGCAACACTGTAAACTGCATTGCATCAAAGAGGGGCAAAATGTATACGCCTAAAAATAACACAATTCGGTCTAGATAAAAATTCTTAATATTTATTCCCTTCTAATTCCTCTATCAATAAATAAATAAACAAATTTATTTATTTGATTCATATTCTTCCAACAATTAAATAAAATCTTTTATTTAATTTAAATTCCTCCAAACAATTAAATAATTCTTAATTATTTAATTAAGTCAAAATCATTCTTCCAAATTTAAATAAATCAATCAAATTTATTTAAATCTTTTCAATCTCCAAAAATAAAATATAATCAAGTATTTTATTTATTCTTCCAAATCATGCACAACAATTAAATAAATTTATTTATTTAATTTGTCTTCTTATCTTCTAAATTAAATAATTTGAATTATTTAATTGCTTCTTCCAATAATATCTTCTCTAAATTTAAATAAATCAAATATTTATTTAAGTTGTTTTTCCTTCTAAATTGAGTTATCTCTAAATATAATTCAATCTTCTTGCACATGCCATTAAATATTCCTAATATTTAAAAAAGTAAAATATCTTCTTATTCTCATGCAAATCTCTTCTTCTTGTTTTAAATCACTTAACTGATTATTATATTCTTTTAATTGCTTTAACTCATTCTTCTATTCTTAGCAAATCCTCTCATGCAAAAGAAAGCAAGACACATGTCTTCTTATTTGTTGCACGTTCCTCAACTGTTCTCAATCGTTGATCTTCTCATTCTCTCTATACCATTGATCTTCATTCTTCTCAAGTCTATAAGTACAACCTCATTCTTCCATTTCATTCATCCAGGCTTTAAGTATCATTACTCTGCAAGAATTACAATGTGCTCTAAATATAATTCAATATTTGTGCACATGCAATTAAATATTCCTAATATTTAATAAAGCAAAATATCTTCTTATTCTCATGCAAATCCCTTCTTCTTGTTTTAAATCACTTAACTGATTATTATATTCTTTTAATTGCTTTAACTCATTCTTCTATTCTTAGCAAATCCTCTCATGCAAAAGAAAGCAAGACACATGTCTTCTTCTTATTCATTACACGTTCCTCAACTATTCTCAATCGTTGATCTTCTCATTCTTTCTATACCGTTGATCTTCATTCTCTCAATTCTATAAATTCAAGCTTCTTCTTCCATTTCATTCATCCAAGCTTTAAGTATTGTTACTCTGTAGGAATTACAGCGCGCCTTTGGCACCAATTCCTTCATTGCTTGTGATCACATTCATTACTACGCACTATTATCATCGTTATGAAGCTTCTCTTCATGGAGGTATTATCATAGCTGTTCCCAATTAACATTCTTGAAACATAGCAAGGAAGTGCACTCTCTAAGGGCCCTATTTCATACATGCAAGATCGATTGTGATAGGCGATCAATGAAAGCTTTGAATTAAGGAGGTTTGCTTTGTTATTGTTCATTGTTTATTAAATCTTCTTTGTTCACCATTTCATTGAGTTTTGGGTATCTTGATATTTATATATTGATTATTCATTTGAAGCCAATTTTCCCTTAACACTCAGCATTCATTTTTTTATTTATAATTATATATATAAATGTATATATACACAGCAAGACACAATTTATTAAAAAAATCACAATTTATTTTATAATAAAATATAACAAAATAAATGTATATATATCTCTCTCTGTGTGTATATATATATATATTGCTGTATATACAATAGTCTCTATTTTTTTTTAATTCAACAGTATAATAAAAAGAACCTAAATTTAAATATATGAAATATAAACACACACAATATATATATATATATATATATATATATATATATATATATATATCTATATATATATGTATATATGTTATATATGTATGTATGTATATGTGTATATATATATACACATATATATATACATATACATACATACATATATAACATATATACATATATATATGTATGTATACTTTTTTTTCTATATAAATATACTAGAAATAACTGAAATTTCAATTTTTTTGTTTGCCATTCTAAAAACACACAGAATTTCCTTTTTAAAAACAAATAGCAAAAGATATATATTTTCTTTTTTTTATATCAAATCTATATAAAGCAAATGAACATTTCTTTAAAGAATATATTCATTGTATTATTATTATTTTTTTAAAAGAAACAAATGCATTTAATTAAATACTTCTAATATATAACATCAACTAAATTTCTTTTTCATAAGAAAAATATTAAATTTTCTTTTTTGTCTCTCATCAATAAAACAACTTTCCTATTTGTTTATTTTAAAAATATACATGCAATAAAGTGGCAATAAGACCATATCATCTTTTCATTACTCTATATTTTTTTTTCTTCATTCACAATTCAACTAAAATCAACAATAAACTTTTACTTCCAATTGCAATAAGTTTAAACACATCTCAACTAAAATTTAGAACTTTACATTCCAAGAGAGGAAGATTTCCTTCTCTCTTCTAACTATAACATTTAAATAAGGCCAAACTTGGTCATATCCTTTCTTGAGTTCAAAATGACAACACAAGGTGGAAGCTTCATTTTCTCCTACACTTTATAGCTCAAAAACCTGCAATAACACAAGGAGTGGGAAGAAGCCACAACAAACTTCTCTCCTCCCTATCATTGACTCACTCAGGAGTCACCCCCGAGCTAGGAGGTCATCCTCACACTAGGAAAACTCAAACCACAACACAACATTGCATTCAACACCCAAAAACAATTTACTCCCATGGCTTATCACAACACAAGAACTCACTCAAGATGAGTTCAATGGGGTAGGGGAGTGGACATCACTCAACTCAAGAGTGCCACTCCTAAAACTTCCCAATACAAATACCTTTCAAGGCCTCAAGCCAACACTTTTACACATAGTTTCACAAAGCTTTCATTTGGCTCTCAAGCCATTTCACATATTACACAAATACACATATTTCCCTCAAGGTTACAACTCCACAAAATTTAGGATGTGACCCCGAGGAGGTTCACTCCTCCCCCACCCCACACATGTTGAACATCTTCTCCCAAGTAGGAGAGGCTCTTACAACTCCCTTACAATTTTTTCCCACAACAACAAGTAGAAACTCAAAATGGAAACTCACACATAGCATCACACAAGTAAATAAAAACATAAGGGAAGGCATTAGCCTTGAATTCCTACATTATAGAGCCCAATTGGGAGATGGTTGAGAAGAGCTCCTCTAACTCCTTCTCCAAGTTGAGCCACCAAATTTCCTCCAACTTTTTCCCCAAAATAATTAAAATCAATAAAATTGCCAAAAATTCAACAACCCCATCCCTCTTTCCAAGAGGGATTAAAATAGGCTCTTCTCATGAGCCTTGAGGAATGGGGAGGTGACACATGTCACCTCCTCACTCCTCCTCCCAACTACAAACAAGACCCTTGGAATGGGTGGTGACACATGTCATTCACCCATCCACCAAGTCTCTCTCCCTTCCACTTGTCCTCTCTAAAGCATGTGGGAGAGAAACGTGGAGCTTAAGAGGGAGTGGGTGCCACATGTGCCCCAATCCTCTCCTCCTAAGAAGGACCACACAACCCCAAGGTACCCTCACCAATTGTGGGAGAGACTTGGAGTAAAGTCCTCCATAATTAAGGGGTCTTGGAGACTCCCCCAACCTAGGGAAGAGGAAAGGAAGGGTTGAGTGTTTGACCCACTCATCCTCTCCCTCCCAATTTTCCATTTTCGTCACTTTACTTCAAGGTGAAGTTAAAGTGACCAAATGGAAGCTTACCTAGGGTTACACAAGCCCAAATGACCCCTAGACCCTAGGGGTACAACCCAGGGTCAAGTTTAACCCAAATTTAGCACCTTAGGATGTAGAAAATCACATGAAAAGGGGTCACACAAAAAAATAAAACAAAAATTGAGTCAAATAATCATTACACATTTACAAAACCATAATACAATCAACTAAAAAAGGGTAGACCTATCCCAAAGGACACCATACACAAACATTATGAAAATTCATCATGCAATACACAGTTGATCTTGGTTCCTCTTGGAACTAGATCGGCTTCACAAGGGAAAACAACACAGTGTGTGGGATGATCTCTAAATTTTTGTGGCTTCATTAGAAACACCTACACACTCAAATTGAAATATTAATCTAACATGTATATGATAGCTGAAGGAAAGTGAAACAAGCACATACAACATCACATGTTCATATAAGCATTAAGGAAATCACGTTATAGTTAAATTCTAAATTCTGCATTTCAAACATCCATTCCAAGATAGAATCACATAATAAATTTCTAACTAAAATCACATGCATAGTATCCAAATAACATCATAATGTAAGTCATATGTCTGACATCGTCAGTAAATCCATATCAAGTTCTAATCACATTGTAATCATGCTAAACATAATAAATCCACATATAGCATAAAGTCTAATAGTTCTACAAATCGGGATCAATAGTCCCATAAGTCTAAATGTATCACCAATAGTAAAATAAGTAGTCACATATAAGGGAATGAAAAAGGTAGCCCTCATAGGATCCCTCATTGCATATGAGATGAGAATTGTGAATGACAATTTTTCAAGAAAGGAGGCAACTTTCAAGGCATCAATGAAGAATGTGGATTCAGATCTCAGTGAAGATTTTGATCCAGAAGAAGCAAACTTTGTGAGGAGATTAAAAAGAGGTTTTGACAAGTATAAAAGTAAGTTACCTTTAAAATGTTTTAATTGTGGTAAAATTAGGCACATTGCTTCAAAATGCAAATTAAGAACTGGCAACAAGAAGAAGAATTACTTGTATGCTGAGGAAGAAGGCTACTCATCTAAGGAATATGATGAAGACACTTCTAAAAGTGAAAGAGAAGAAGCCCTACTTATGGAAAATGAAGTTCTGGTTAATGATAAAAGCCTTGTAGAGGAAGCTGAAGACATGACAGTCTTTAATGAAGAAGAATGTGAAGTTGATCTTGAAGGAGAACTCATTTCTACTCTAAATGATCTAAGAGCAACAAGGAAGGAGAATGGAGATTATAAGACTAAGCTTGAAGAATCAAAAGGAGAAATTGACAACATAAAAGTTCAAATTGAAGAAGGTAAAAGAGTTGTGGATTTCCTAAATGCTAAGCTCAATGCCAAATTAGTTGGATGCTCCAGACTTGAAGAAGAAATTGTCTCCCTAAGGAAGGAACTAGAGAAAGCAAAGGATCAGATAGATAGGAGTCTAAAACTTAAGAAAAGCACAAACATCCTTGATGAGATAACTAGCAATCAAAGACCACTTAAGAATATGGATGGTCTTGGATTTGAGAAAGGTCAAAATTCAAAAACAAATATACCTGAAGGCATGTATGAGATGAAGAAGAAAGAACCCTACACTAAAGTCTTTGAGAAGAAGAAGTTAGATGTTGGCTTCATAAAGGTCAGAGACCTAAAGAAGAGATTCAGGGGTCCTCCTACAAGAAAATCTACTATAACTAGGTACTCTCAATTCGTTTATGGTTATTGTTATTCATGCAATAGGTTTGGTCATAAGGATGTGAATTACAGAACTAAGACAAGAAGAAATGGTCATATGGGAAAAAAATTATTTTTTCCCTCAGAGTATAATGTTATGTGCTACAAATGCAATAATTTTGGACTATTGCAAGACATTGTAGAAGTAATTTTGTGGAGATTTCTAAACTAGATAGAAAGGAAAATAACTCTGGTGATCTAAGGAATTAGTCTGAGAAAGTGTGGAAAAGGAAGAAAGAGGAACAAAATTATGAAAGGTCAATAATCCCACATGCTACATTTCATGATCAATCTGATATGTATAATGGATCTGAAGATAAAGACTACAATACTGTATTCAGTGTGGAAGAATGTAAAACCATGAAAGGAAGTTTTAGAGAGCCTGTTGTGGACTGTTACAGCATAGAAGGTGATGATCTCATTGAATTCTTTAGATAGAAGGTGAGAGAGAACTCTCTTCTATTTGATGTTCTAAAGTTAGCACAGATAATGCATCTATCCAAGGGAAGCAATTCAAGGTATATTTATTACTCCTGGATTGATGGTGGCTACCTCTTAGGGGGAGCAGGTAGATAAGAAACTATAGAGAATGACAAGGATTGTACAGATGGGGAGAGCTTGTATGTTTTGTTAGAACAAAAGGAGATCAATGACCCTTTTCCCTTGATGTCAAAGGGGGAGAAAATTTGCATATCAGGTTAGTGTTTCCATTAATGACAAAGGGGGAGATTGTTGCATATGTTGTCATTGATGTCAAAGGAGTGGTAATTGTAGACACCTAAAAATGGTCACAACCAATTGCATTCATCTCCCACATTCCAAACATGACAATTCACACCATTTCATCTAATACATATGTTTAATTAAATAATTTATAATTATTTAATTAATATTTTCCTCACCTTTCCCCCTTCATCAAAAATCAAATTTCTTCTACTATAGTTCAAAAATCAAATGTTTTGACAAATATAGTTCATATCCATTCCTAAAAATTAAATAAATATCCATGTTTATTTAATTCCTTATTTTATCCACTTTTGATTACTTTTAGTAATCATCATTATTTTTCTTTTAAACATGTGCACATGAGTTAATTAAAATTAACTCACAATTACAACTCCCCATGTTTCTAGAAGTCCACTTGTCATTCAATGTACATGCATGTACATGACAAGTGGTACTTTGAAAGCATTGCCAAATCTTCCAAAACGTGTACATTTGTCCTACTTATTTTCTTCCACTCCATGTGTCACTATTCATGGAATTTTAAATTCCATGTGGCATTATTCATGCACTATTTACTCAATTTTAAATTCCACTTTTTCTTTTCTCTTAATTTTAAATTCCTCACAAAATCCAAACCATACCTTTTCATAAATGAAGCCTTACATGTCATACACCTACCCAATCCTAGCCATTCATCCATTCATCTAATCAATCTCATCCATTGATCATCCCTTGAATCTTGGAGCAATTCTCTCATCCAATCTTCTCATCACACTTGTCCAATTCTCCTTGCTTGAGGATCCTCTAGCAATTTGTGCCCTTGATCCTTCAATTCAATCCGATCCCTTCATCCTCATCCCCAAAAATCCATAAATTGAGGCCTTCCCCTCCATTTTCTAGAAACAATTTGTATGCAAAGAAATTCTATCATTTTGAGCACTCAACATATAGCTAATTAGGCAAATTATCTAGTATAGCATATCATCTTTAGGACATTTCACTAATGATACTTATAGATATGGTGCAATTTGGTTTTATTGTGCATTGTTAGTTAGTCTTATCCTATGGTCCTTTGAATTTGGGAATTGGGTAGTTAACTTAGTTTTAGTTCATCCTAGGTGTTCTCATTTTCAATTGTTGACATTTTTGGGACACTCGGTGGGACTCCCACCACCTTTAACCATCATTTTGTGTGGAAATTTGTATTGTGTTTGTGGTTGCAGGTCATATTAGTGCTTGGATTTCATAGATTAGTGCGGAGTCACTCTCTAATAGTGCCCATCCTCTCTATATAAGAACCTACATCCATAGATAGTCAAAACTTCTTTTAGCGCCTGGTTTTGATCTTTCAATGTTGAGTTCTTCTGCATTAGTGCCCAACCCTATGAAGGTATAAAGTGTTATTTTTGGTCATTTTTTATTATTTTGCAAAATCTATCAGATGTATATGTGTTAACTAACCTTATTAACAACATTTTTGGCACATTTAGCTCTCACTTTTGTAGAAATTTGTATAGGTATAGGTGGGCATGTTTCCCACTTCATTTCAGTGCCAAGATCATAGGATTTAGTGCCTAGATCATATAGATTAGCACCCAATTTTTTGTTGTTATTTGCATTTGAATTTTATCTTTCTTTAGGGTTAATCACTAAATTCTATTAGTTTTGTGTCTTTCTAACCCCCTAATAGAATAGTTGGTTGCTTTAGTCCTCTGTTTGTGTAGGAAAACATTAAGTTGTAGGTCATCATATCAGTTTTGTCACTTCACTGCCTAGCAGAAACACAGTCACACCTAACCATTTTGTATTAGCGCCCGGGTTGAAAGGTATAATCTGTTAAAGTTTAGCACCTAGTTTTTTCTATAGTACTTATTATGTTTCCTTTAGCACCTAGACTCTTTACTTTAGTGCTTGGCCCTATTAGCACTTGGGTAGACTGTTTTAGCACCCTACATCTGTATAAATCATTTTTCATATATTTTGCATTTTTCTTAGTCTAACTTCTATTTTGCAACATTTTACATTGGTCCAAGAACATAAGAACAAACTACTAACATCTTTTTTGCAGCCCTCTGGTCAAAGTTGGCATTTTTCCACTAGTTTGTAGATGGACATTAAGGTTAAGTAGGGGTAATTAACTTTGTATACTATGTTTTTGGTTTTCTCTTGGATGTATGCTCTCCCCCCATGCCTTAAAGTGATCTTGGGGATCAAAAGTCCATTTGAAATATTTTCTTGTTTACTTGTATCTCGAAGGGGTTACTTTTCCACATATGCTCCCCCCTTTCTCTTCCTGCAATCTTGGGTGATCAAAAGTGGGAAGTAGTTTCTTCTTAGGGTGCTTTCTAGGGGATTTCATCCCCCCTAGGAATAACCTCAACCATCTGTTCTAGCATAAGATATAAATATTGTGATAATCAAAAGACTCACTTTAAAGGAAGGACTTTGTACCCCCTTATAAAAACCCAGAGACCCTCAGTCCGATGAGACTTATTTTTGGTTGGGGCTTGGTGGGATTGGGACACCGTTGTTCATAGACTTCTCCCCTGTACCTCACGTATTGGGACATCTCCTAGAATCCTTGTGAAGCCTAGTTAAGACCTTTTGGCCGTCATATCTTGTTGTGCACCACTGCAATAGAAGGGGAAGATGCTCACCATATTGTTATACTTGAGATAGGGGCTACTTTGGGCAAGATGAAAGTCTCCAAGGTAAGGGATAAATGGTCATACATGATCATATATTCCCTATCTATCCAAGCTATAACATCTTGCTATTAATGGGGGTTGAAATCTTAGTTCTATTTTGAGTTGAGATTGACCCACGACCATTTTGTGAGATCCACAAGACATATCACACCTACTTGAATAATTACTAGGTTGTATACAAGTGTTTGGTGTGTCTTTCATGTGATATACCAGTACAAGACAATTATAATATGTGAAGGCTAACAACCTCTCCACGCACCTAATTCCAAGTCAATCAAAGCAACCATTGTGTTTGTTGTTTGATAATCTTGCCAAAATTCCAAGACAAACACCTTCAAAATTAAATCAACTCAAAACAATGCCCATTTTTCACATCTCAACACCCATCCACTTTATGTTGATGCCTAACCCTTTTCTATTAGCACCTAGTTTGGTTTTGAGTCATGTTACACCCCATGTGTTTCTAATTATTTACTATTTACCTTGACTAGTTAATTTGCTTGAATAAATGAATGGTTTATGAATCTTTACATTAATGTGTATTCTGAATCTTGAATTGAATATATTGAAAGATTGAATGATGCAATGTGATGTATTATAAGTGATTCTAGTTATGAAATGTATAAAGCATATGATTATATTGTGATTGGCTAACTATTGTTGTGGTGATGCAATTTGAATGCAGGAACAAGTTGCTCCTCCAGAAACAAGGGGAAGTATCACTCAAGAGAAAGACTTGGTCTGGTAACCTTTAGAGAAGCCTAAACTGAGCAAGCACACACCACTATCCTACTCGGTCTAGGTTATGTCGAGTTTGTGTGGGTAAAGGTAAGTAATATGTGGTAATGATCTTTAATGCTTATTTGGATATGATTTTATGAGTGTTTGAATGAGGATTGTGATTTAGTCTGACTATCGATTGATATCTTCTTTGATAAAGTTTGGAATTGCAAAATGACAAGGTATAAACATGGAATTAACAAATACACATATACATGTCCACAATAAACTTATACATAGGAGAAAATACGTGCATGAGTATATGTAGGTAGACGTATCTATGCATGCTCATGAACGTATTGCTCATAGGCATAAGAGTATCGATTGGATGAGGTAATCTATATGTATGTGTGTATATGTGCACTTCATATTCATGCGTCGTTGGTGGATATGTGGGTTAATGTGTTTTATGGTGTACTCAAAGTAACGATAATATATATATGGAATCATTTATGGTTTACGTAAACATGTGTAGTAGACAAAATATGCAAATGAGAAAATACGTGCATGAGTATACATAGGTAGATGTATCTATGCATGCTAATGAACATATTGCTCATAGGCATAAGAGTATCGATTGGATGAGGGAATCTATATGTATGTGTGTGTATGTGCACTTCATATTCATATGTCGTCAGTGGATATGTGGGTTAATGAGTTTTATGGTGTATTCAAAGTAATGATAATATATATGTGTGTGTGTGTAGTCATTAAAACCCTATATATATAGAATCGTTTATGCTTTATGTAAACATGTGTAGTTGTCAGAATATGCAAATATGAATATGTGAATTGTATTATCAATTGATATTTTAAATATAAGTTTATATGGATATGTGTATATATATAATGTATCTTAAGTGCTACCTTGATAGCATAGCGGGTGCATTTTGAAACCAATATAAATGTTATTCATAGCACATAGTTTATAAACTATGGCGTAACATATTACTATGCATATAGTGCTGGAAAATAAAACACTTGTAGTTATAAAGTTAAGGCACATAAAGTGCCATATATTGTGCATATGGAAGTGCTCCTTAAAGTGCCTGGTACTTGATTCCCAATGAGTGGAAGCTTTGACATGTTCTTCCAAACTTCCAATAGGTAAATAGGGGGCATGGTGTTTTGAGTGGCACCATGTTTGAGTAATGCAAACCAATTAGGAGTCTTAAATCTGATCTATCCTTGCATTTTTGAGTTTACTTCTTGTTGTCCTTTGATATGATCTATGTGCAATGATTTCTGCTACCACATTGAATTTATTTTATTGAGTCAAACTACTCAAAGGGAGTTGTGGTGAATCTGGGAGCTAGTTTGTAGCCTTGGCATGCTCAGATTTGTGTATATATAGAGGAGCTCTTCCATTCATTTTACACACAATTTTCCATCAAACCATTGATGTTGTTCTGCTGCAATTTTCTGAGTCTAGTATTTTGTTTGTGCATTGTTATTTTGGTCTTGAGTTTGTGAGGGAGAATAGTAAGAAGTAAAGAGAGGGAATTGAGTTGATCTAGGAGGAGATATTCAGTTAGCTTGAGGAGATAAGAGCAAGGAATCCAACTAATCTATTGGAGCTTAGGATTAATAGGCATGCTAATTTCTTCTCCATTCTGCATTTTATGTTTGAAAGGATTATTTGTCTTTGATTGATTGTTTGGAAATAAGATTGGGTAGTTTTTCTATAATGAATTAGGTATTTTCTTGTATGTTCAATGAGAGGTGTATATATATCTAATATGATAAATATATTATGTAGAATGTATGAATAATCCCCATAGTAGAGATTAGTGTCTATATTGGAATTATGTGCTATATCAAGTTAAGTATGATTAGCTATTGATACATTGTAAAAGTTAGGTTATGAAAACCATATATTACAACTTGTATTATTTTGGTAAAAATGTCATAATACACTTGGAATTGTTATGTGAGGTTAATCCTGGGATTAGTTGATCCATGGGTAAGGGAGTAACCTTTGTATAGAGATTGATGTCATACCAAATCGAATTAGGAAGATGGGTGAATGTGTGACATCCATTCTGAATTAGCGGTGATGAATACTTTGGCCAAAGTAGTGTAAGTAGCCACTATTTACACTATCAGTTCACTGTGATCCAGATTTACATACTAGGCAGGGATAATCATACTTGTAGGTTGGATCCATAGTATGACAGTTCTAGTTATGTAGGACACAACATCATGCTCAAAATAGGCTAATCTTTAGGTTACCATACCAATGTTGGCAAGAGACACTGCTAGGCATGTCAAGTGTTGTCATTGATGGCAACCAAATCTATCTTACACATCTGCATTACATCAATGGATCATACTAGAAGTCAGATTGTAGATTTGTCTAAGTCTAGATAGACAGGAACAGAGCATATGACAGGGTTCAACATCCTAGTCTGCAATCCTCCACAAGTAATCACATTGAGCTGCATATCTGAGGGAATGTTAAGGGATGTCAGGACTACCTAAATCCAAGATTTTAGCCTCCGGTGATTAAGGGATTGAAAGTTACATGCATCTGAGTATCAAGTTCTGGTTAATTAGTTCAGTCCAATGAAGAACAGGCGAGCTTGGTGTTTGATCATTGTGTGGATTAAGAAAAGTTGTTGGTTAAGTAATTTGTGAGATCCAGTGGTATTAGTTGACATGTGTGATGACTTGAATGTATAGGTTTTGGTCCGCATTGGTATTTGGGCATGGATTCAGCTGACAGAATAGTGTTCTTAAAAAGACTTTAAGTTTTTTTTCAAAGATGACTACAGTTGATGTTGTTTCATGTAGCGGATATATATGATCGATGGATTCAAGAATTTGAGTGTGTTGTTGTGTGAATATGAAGGGATAAGTGTGAAGTATAGCAAAATCAAGTGCAAAGGGAAGAGATCTAAGCTCCAGATCATGGTAGAGTAGTGAAGCAGAGAAGAAAGAGATGAAGTGTGTATAGTCAGTATATTGTGCATAACCGAAACTATAATTCTACATTGTTGGATGCTATTCTTCAGTTCAATCATTCTAGTGAACTCTTGTAATTATTTTTTTAGGCAGTGAGCCTCCTTGAGAAGTGAGCTCTGGGTAGTGTGCCCAAAGGCATGTGCCTTCCCCATTTGTAATACTTTTAACAAAGTATAAATTCTTGTGGGTTAACCCCCACTGTGGTTTTTTCCTTAATCAGGTTTCCACGTAAAAATCCTAGAGTTTATGTGTTGTGATCTTGTTGTTTATGTTCTTGTGTTCATGCTTCTTTCTTTTGAATGTATGTGGTAAATTAATGAAGTAATAAAGTAACAAGTTTTGCAAAACACTGATTCACCCCCCTCTCAGTGTTCCTTATTTTCAACAATTGGTATCAGAGCCAATTTCCTTAGAAGAAGTTTAATAGCTTGAGGAAGATCTGGGAAGGTGTTTTCAATGGGTTCATTCAAGCATTCTGATGGTATCAATCAACAACTTCAAGTAGCCTTAGATGATCTTGACCTATCCAGGGCAAAAATTAGAGATCTGCAAGAGAACCTTAAAGATGTTGAAGACTTCATTGAGAACTTAAAAGGTCAATTGAGCAAATCTAATGAAAAGAGGAGGGAGCTACTTCATTAGCTAGCAAATCTGAATGAAGGCAATGACATGGAGGAGGCCCTAAAGGAGAAGACAAAGGAATGTGAGAGGCTAGCAAAAGAAATTGTTTTTCTAAAACATGAAATGGAATTAGGGGTGATGAAGCTAACCAAGGAAATTGAGGAAAGAAAGAAGACTAAAGAAAACCTAAATCAGCCTCTAAAAGAAAGAATAGAAGAGTGCTATAGATTGGATAGAATAATTGGCCATCTAGAGTCTAATCTACAAGAAACCAGGGACAATGAGGAAGAACTTGAAAGACAAATTGTCATTCTCAAACATGACCTAGAAGTTGCAAATGAATATAAAGAGAAATTCAAGATAAGCTCGGCTAGACTTGAAGTGTTGCTTGATAGTCAGAAGAAGGCAGATGATAGGCATGGTCTGGGTTTTGAGAAAGGTGAAAGTTTTGGATCCGGTCAAAGAAACCCTGAAGCAAGAAATCAAAGAAGGAATCCTAGAAGACCTCTAGTAAGACAACCTAATGCTCAAAGGTATCCATCTTTCAATGACCATTGTTTCAAATGCAATAAGTATGGTCATAGAGCCAGTCAATGCAGAAGTCAAGTGAATCAAAATGCATCATCTTTTTCTGGTCAATATTTTATTTGCAAAAGGATAGGTCATAGGGCTCAGGAATGTATAAGTGGATCAAGGAATCCTCCTAAGAACAAGCAAGTGTTCAATGGAAGATGTTTTACTTGTAATAAGCTTGGCCATATTGCAATGCAATGGAGATCTAAACCTGCTCCAACATATAATTGTTAGAAAAATAAGATTGTATGTTTCAACTGCGACAAATCTAGACACATTGCTAAATTTTGTAGAAGCAAAAAGGTGAACTCACAGGCAGGCAAAGGAAAAATAGAGTAGAAGATGGACAAAGGCAAGGGAAAAGTTGATATGAATGAGATCCAAAATGAAATGAACAAAACATGGGTGAAGAAAGGTGAAATGAATATTGACAATGGGTCCACACTGAAATTTGGTGCTGATAATTCCTCTGGGAATTGAAACAGGAGCTCTGGCTCAGGGGGAGCTACATTGAAAATCTAATTCCCCCTACCAGTAAGTGGGTTCCTAAATCTAGCATGATGAATGTGTTGATAACTGAGAGGGGGGGGTGAATCAGTTATCCTAATTATTTCCCTTATTGAATTTTTCTTTTAATTGAAGCAGCATAAAATCAAACACAAAACATTAACCATGAAATAAGAAACACATGACACAGTATTTTTGACGTGGAAACCCTGTTAAGGGAGAAAACCACGGGGTGATTAACCCAAGAATTATTCTCTGTTAGAAGAATAGAAAATTACAAAAATGGCACTTGCCAATTAGGGCTCACTGCCCGAGCACACTGCTCACAAGAGGCCCACTGCCTACAAGAAGACACACTATCTACAAAGTGATGATAATCACAGTCTTGAACTGATTGGAAGCATCTGCATATGCTGGAGTTCAGTTCCGGTTAGGCTCAGTACACTGATCTGCTGCACTTCATCTTTCCTCTGTTCTTTGTTCTGCTATCTTTCACATACCGGATCCTTTTTGCTATCTCTGCTCTTTCTCTGGACTTATTTGCATATCTCTCCACACCCACACACTCTTCACAACTAAATCCATCCTCTATATATATCCGCACAAGTAGTTTCATCACCTTTCTAGTCGGCATCCGGAACAGTCTTAGTTTCTTACAAACTCTCATTCTGACGGCTGAATCCTTCCTCACCAAGCAATGCGGATCAAGCATATACTTGTAGATATCATTAATCATGTCGGCCAAACATGATTCATGCCTTCACAACCTCTGTCATCAACAGTAACCCATCCGGAAAGTAGTCTGATACTCTGCCAGTCAGTTCTTCCTCTGTTTTCACTGTCTCTCACGAATCCAGTACTCAACCATTCATATCTTTTTCCTTGTCCATCACCGGAGGCTAAAACCTTGGAATATACCACTCAAGGTAGTCCTCTTGACTTCCCCAAATCCGCACTGCACCAAGACACTTCCTCTGAGAGGTCCGGACCAATCTGTCGGACCTTGCCACATGCTCTGTTCTTCTTCACCGGACCACAACATTCTTTATTCTGACTTCCGGTAGAGACATATCATGTCTTGCGGATATGTGGGATGACCTTTGTTGCCATCAATGACAACAACCATGAATCCATATAGTGTCTCTTGCCAACAATCTCCCCCTTTGGCATTGATGGCAACACTTAGTGAAAAATGACTAAGTGTTTTCACTATGCTCCCCCTTTGCTGATGCTCTGTCTTTATATACAATTTCCGGAACTCCCCCTTAGTTGGATTCCTCATTTTTCACTGCTCCTCACTCCCCCTTTGACATCAATGGCAAAGGGTAGGGTCCGCATATCAAAATTTTCAGAAATTTCTTATACTTAGCCGCATATTTACATACTCACATATATTGAAGAATGTCTGCAAAGGATGTCTGTAATTGAATCATTTTGGTAGCCCAACTTTGCTTCATTCTGTCCAAAATTGAAATGTGACCACTTAACAAAAATGCAAACGCTTCTGCCTGCTTGAGATCTATCGGATCTTTTGTTTGGGCGGTGGTCCTAGCATCACTGATGGCCTCATGCATGGTTTCCAACTTAGGGATTATAATCCTTCTAAGTTCTCCCATCCGGTTGGTGATGTTCTTCCTTTCCTTCTCAAGATTCTTTATTTCGTTCAAGACTGCAATAGTCTGACATTCTTGATTTATTATAGAGGAAGAGAGAGGATCAAAACTTTGAGATAAGCTTTGTAGCTTATCCTGTTCCTCTTTTATTTTCTTGTCAAATGCTGCTGTTGCCTTTGACCAGGATATACAAAATTTATAGATATCACCGCCATCCTTAAGAGCATTCTCTAAGCTCCTTATTCCAATGCTTACAATCTTCCTATCCTTAGAGATTAATTCTAATATCTCTGAAAATCTCTTATCCAAAAATTCCTTCCGGACCTTTTCTTCAGCTGATTTTTCTAAAGAATCAAAATGTGTATCAACACTGCTGACTAAGGTTTTTAGATTACCGGAAGTGGAGGCTGTCGGATCTATCTGGATTGATGGCATGATCTTTACAAGTATTCCGGAAGCAGCCTCTATCAACTCACAGTCTTCCATATGAGACTTCAGGAGCTTTTCATTTGCCTTGGCATTTGCAAATGAAGCTATCTTCATTGTTTGTACCGGAGAGAGAGAGTCAAAATCAAATGGACCTTTGAGAAGCTCCGGTTCATCAATCTCTAGAGTTTCTTTACTCAAAAATTGTTGAACAGTTTGTGCAGTGTCTCTTGCCGGAGACAGATGTTTCTTTTCTTCTGCAGTCTTAGAACTGTCAACCTCTTTGTCTTTCACCACTGCTTCCTTCTCCTGTAGTTGCTCTTCTTCTTTGGATCCGGAGACTGTAGGGGAAACCGGAGGAGAGATGCTAACTTGTTCATGGGCCACTTCTTCTTGAGCAGAGGGTCCCAAGTCCTCACTTGTCTGTTCAGGGCTCACTTCTTCCGGAACAGAAGATTCCAAATTAGCAGCTGTTTCTGCACCTATGTCCTCTACAACAGGAAGATTGAACCTTTTGAAGGCCTTCCGGAGGATCTCTTCTGTTTCTTGGGCCACTTTGTCAGTCTCACCAAGCATGAGTTGATTCATCCTGGCTTTGCTTCTGAACTCATCTTTACAGTCCTTGAAGATAATGTTCATTGTCTTGGGATCAATTTGAGGATATAGCTGAATAGCTATCTGCTCCCGGATCTCAAGATCTTTAGCATGAGCATTATTTTTCCTCACTTCCATTTCCTTTTCTAGGCTTTTAGGAATAAGAGATATTATTTCAATGAAAGCCTTATTATATATGTTAAGATATTTCATTGTGGCCTCCTGCAGAGTCTTTTGGTCGGCCTCACTGAAGTCATCATATGATTCTGTCATTGGTTGAAGGTTTCCATCCACCGTGACCGACTTGATTATGCTCTCTAATGACAGAGTGGGCTTTTCAACAGTTACCTCTGCCATTTCCTCCTTGTCTTGGCCTGTGGAGGGCTTACCGGATCCTTTCTTTTTCTGTTTCTTTACTTCTCTTACTCCTTCATCTGATTCTGTCTCCTCTTCATCCTTTTGGCTTCCATAAGCCCTTGTGGCTTTTGCCTTTGATCTCTTACCGGATGCCTGGACTTCTGGTTTTGAACTTTTGGTTGAGGGAGGTGCAGATCTCTTTGTTGATCTGGTCCGGGTGGGAGCTCCAACCGGAGCACTTTCTTTGCTTTTCTCTTCTTCCTCGGCCTTCCTCCTCTTTTCCCGGCTGGCATCAAGTGCCTCCTTTGAGATGCCAAGACCTTGAGCAATGTGCTCTACTTCTTTTCTCACTTTTCTTTTGATCTCAGGTTCCCTGAGTTCTACATGTAATTTTATACTCAGCTCCTCAAAGGTTCCAAACCTTTCTGCCTTAGGATCTTTGGGCTGACTTAGCATGTGTTGAACATGCAGCTCCACTATCTGTTCATCAACTTCATACCCCATGGGCATGATCCAGACAGTCCTTGGCTCCACTGCCTCCATTAGGCACTGATCAGTGTCAACCATAAAGCACACTGAGTCCTTGTATTTCTCAATGAGAGATTGAGGAATTCTCTCTCTTGCTTGCATCATGCTCTGAAAGTTTTTGAAGTAACCCCATAGAGCTGAATTTCTTGCTTTTGCATCCCCAAGTCCATGCAAGTAGTCTCTTATCTGGACTGCAACAGGTTTGTCATTCTGCCATACCCATCCACTTGTTCCGGGTAGCTCATTCATGAAATAGAAGAATAGACATACAATAAGAGTACCATATTTAAAGGAATTCTTCTTATCCTTCTTGATTTTCTGTATGTTTTCCATTAATTGGCTTAGTAGTAGTTCGCAGAGATCATATTCTGCATTCTTTCTTAATATTTCATAAGCAGTGTATATTGCAGTTCCGGATACAGAATTCTCCCTGCTGGAGTGGTAGATCTTGTATCCTATTATCATTGATGCATATTTGATATCCGGATCGGAGATGTCTTCAATGGTCATTGCCCTTTTGTCAAATTTTGATCCGGTGGCCTCAGTTACAATGTTGTTCTTGACAGATTTGAGGATAGGTACTCCTCCGGAGGAGTATAGGCTAGTTACTGCTCTAATTGCCTCTTTTGTGATCTTGCAGGGTCTATCTAGCCATAGAAAGTTGTCATGCATCCTGCTCAGTACATACCGGACCCATTCATCCTCTTCAAAACAGGGGAAATGAATAAATTGCTCAAATTGTTTCTTCTGAATATCCTTATACTCTGGTTTGAGCTCAAAAGCATTGTCAATCAGCTGCTTGTGATAGAGGTCTCTTAATTTGAATTCCCCAAATTCCTCAATGTTTGCATGTATGTAAACCCTAATGTCTTCGGTGTGTAAAACTCCGTGAGGAACACTAGAGAAGGCTCCTAGTGGGTCAACCTCCAATGATTTGTAGGGATGTTTCTTGAATGAGGGGCGAGGTCTATCGGAGATCTTAACTATGTTTGGAGTAGCCATTCTTCAAAGATTTGCAGTGAGGTAATGAAAAACGGAGAATACCTTATGCGCCTTCGGTTTGCACGGAGTGGTTGGATTGATTTCTTTATCCAATAGCTTCGGCAGGAGATCCTTGGTGTGCTTGAAGAACCTTGTTGCAGAGCTCCACTTTTCACTTTTTCTCGAGTGCAGAATGAACAAATGACCTTTGAGAAATCCCTTAAATTGCTCCGCGAACCCTAATACCTGTCTGCAATAAATGCTTCACCTACATCATTCCGGTTTGCCTTGTCTGGATAGCTTGGAGTATCCCAGATTAGTCCTGATCTATGGATATCATCCGGATCTATCAATCATGAATAAATCGAGGTGGCATATTACAAGATCATCTCAAACACTCTGTCCAATCCGCAGACCAAGATAGTGCATTTCTGGATCTTTCCGGACCTTTTTGTAATCCTTTATCATACCGGAGCATTTCCCTGAACAGGTCTTATTTGATCGATCATAGCTTCTTCATAACTCCATGCGGACCTCTGAAAACTTGACTGAAGTATCTCAAGACTCATATTTACAAACCCTTTGATCCGCATCTTGTGCAACATCCGGCACCACTTGTTTGGCTGGGGGAACAAGATTTTCTTTGAGTCTCCCCCTGAGCCAGAGCTCACTTTTAATTTCCGGAAGAAATATCAGCACCAGAGTCTGGTGCAGATCCAACCTCTACATTCTCTGAACTTTTCTTCACCCAAATCTTGCTCATCTGATTCCTAACCTCATCCGCATTCATCTTTTGTTTACCCTTGTCTTGATTCTGATTATACACCGGACCTCTTTTGTCCTGTTTCTTGTTTCTGCAGACTTTAGCATTATGACCGGACCTATTGCAGATTTGGCAAATAACATTCCTTTGCATATTTGACTGATATCCTCTTGATCTGCATTGATTAGCCCTATGACCTATTCTATTGCATGTGAAGCATCTACCTTTGAATGATTTGTTTACTTGCATAATTCTACATTCATGGGATTTGTGTCCATACCTTTTGCAGTTGAAGCACTGTCCGGAGAAGGATGAATTATTCTGATTCATTCTCATTCTGCACTGATTAGCTTTGTGACCAAAGTGGTTGCAGCTGTGGCAGTATCCATTGAAGGATGGATATCTTTGAGCATTTGGCTGTCTTACCGGAGGTCTTCTAGGCCTGCTCCTTGGATTTTCTGATCCAAGATTCTTCTGACCGGATCCGGAGCTTTCTCCTTTCTCATATCCCAAGCCATACTTGTCATCTGTCCTCTTTTGACTTCCAAGAAGAACTTCAAGTTGAGCAGAACTTATCTTGAATTTCTCTTTATATTCATTTGCTGTTTGAAGGTCTCTTTTGAGAGAGGCAATTTGATCCTCAAGTTTTCCTTCATTATCTTTGGCATCTTCAAGATCAGATTCAAGGTGTCTGATAATCCTGTCCATCTGGTGGCATTCTTCTGATTTTTCTTTAAGAGATTGTCTTAGATTGTCTTCAGCCTTTCTTTTTTCTTCAATCTCTTGAGTAAACTTTATAGTTCCTGATTCCATTTCATGTCTTAACATAATGACTTCTTTTGATAACTTTTCACATAACTTGGTTTGCTCAGTCAATTCCTCATTTGTATTGCTTTCTTCACTTTGTCTTGCCAACTGTTGAAGCAGCTCCTTTCTCTTTTTCATAGAGAGACTTAATTTGTCTTTTAATTCTCTCATGAATTCATCAGCCTGTTTGAGTCTTTCCTTTAATTCACTGACTTCAGAATTTGACTGTTCAAGATCCTCAAGGGCAGTCTTGAGTTGCTCCCTTAAACCATATGCATCCATTTGAAATCCCAGATCTTCCTCAAGCTGTTAGGCTCTATTAGGAGGAACTTAGCTCTGATACCAATTGTTGATAACTGAGAGGGGGAGGTGAATCAGTTATCCTAATTATTTCCCTTATTGAATTTTTCTTTTAATTGAAGCAGCATAAAATCAAACACAAAACATTAACCATGAAATAAGAAACACATGACACAGTATTTTTGACGTGGAAACCCTGTTAAGGGAGAAAACCACGGGGTGATTAACCCAAGAATTATTCTCTGTTAGAAGAATAGAAAATTACAAAAATGGCACTTGCCAATTAGGGCTCACTGCCCGAGCACACTGCTCACAAGAGGCCCACTGCCTACAAGAAGACACACTGTCTACAAAGTGATGATAATCACAGTCTTGAACTGATTGGAAGCATCTGCATATGCTGGAGTTCAGTTCCGGTTAGGCTCAGTACACTGATCTGCTGCACTTCATCTTTCCTCTGTTCTTTGTTCTGCTATCTTTCACATACCGGATCCTTTTTGCTATCTCTGCTCTTTCTCTGGACTTATTCGCATATCTCTCCACACCCACACACTCTTCACAACTAAATCCATCCTCTATATATATCCGCACAAGTAGTTTCATCACCTTTCTAGTCGGCATCCGGAACAGTCTTAGTTTCTTACAAACTCTCATTCTGACGGCTGAATCCTTCCTCACCAAGCAATGCGGATCAAGCATATACTTGTAGATATCATTAATCATGTCGGCCAAACATGATTCATGCCTTCACAACCTCTGTCATCAACAGTAACCCATCCGGAAAGTAGTCTGATACTCTGCCAGTCAGTTCTTCCTCTGTTTTCACTGTCTCTCACGAATCCGGTACTCAACCATTCATATCTTTTTCCTTGTCCATCACCGGAGGATAAATCCTTGGAATATACCACTCAAGGTAGTCCTCTTGACTTCCCTAAATCCGCACTGCACCAAGACACTTCCTCTGAGAGGTCCGGACCAATCTGTCAGACCTTGCCACATGCTCTGTTCTTCTTCACCGGACCACAACATTCTTTATTCTGACTTCCGGTAGAGACATATCATGTCTTGCGGATATGTGGGATGACCTTTGTTGCCATCAATGACAACAACCATGAATCCATATAGTGTCTCTTGCCAACAGAATGAAGATAAAGAAGCCTATTTCAGATCTGTTGAAGCAAATTTTGGAAAAAATTAAGCTAATGTGATTGATTGCGGAGCAATTGAAGATTGACTGCATATAGAAATAGTGTAATCAGATGTATTAGGGCAGAGAGTTTATTACAATGATGAATTAGGTTTTGCAGAGCATAAAAAAGTCATTCATTCAACACTTGAATCACTTTGCATTGAACAAAACAAGGAGAAGAGCACCTGAGCTAAAATTTCAGAGATTTGAAGTGTGAAGAATGAATATGACAGCTAACTCAAATTCTGTGAAGAAAAAGGTATTCTTCTACAAATATTTGAACTTGTGATCTTTTTGAAATGGCTACACCTCTGGTTGTGGATATCACTGAGCAACCTAGGCCAAAGTTTAAAAAGAATCCACACAAATCAGTAGAAGTCGATCCGTTAGGTGCCTTTTCAAATGTTCCATATGGTGTGTTACATGTTGAAGATATTAAGGCCTATATTCATGCTAGCATAGATGAGTTTGGGGACTCAAAGTTAGTATATATGTTCAAGAATCATCTAAGGGATGAAATTCATGGTCTTAAACCTAAGTATAAGGTACTACACGATAAACATTTCATTCAGATTATAGGGTTTCCATCCTTTGATGAAGATGAGTGGGTTTGGTATGTGCTGAGTCAAATGCATGATGAGTTTATGTGGTTAATGAAACCCTTCAAGATCACCAAGGATGCCATCAAGGCCATGACAGGGTTGAACTCATCCGGTGGACTACCAGTGATGAAGTCGGTAAAGAATCAAATTCTAACTGATGCTACTAGTTCAAGGTTTGACAAAAGGACAATGGTAATAAATGACATAATTGATCCGAATATCAAATTTGCATCAATGGTGACTGGATACAAGATATATCATTCCATCAGGAAGAATTCTATATCTGGTATAGCTATCTATGCAGCTTATCAGATGTTGAGAGAGAATGTTGACTATGACTTGTGTGAGTTACTGTAGAACAAGCTAATGGAAAATTTGAATAAGGTTAAGAAGGATAAGAAGAACACCTTCAAATATGGTACACTGGCCCTGTACTTGTTCTTCTATTTCATGAATGAGTTACCTAGCAAGAAAAGCATGTGTTGGACCTGTGATAAGCCTGTTGCCATTCAAATAAGAGAGCACTTGAATAATATTGGTGACTCCAATGCCCAAAGGACTACTCTTTGGGGATTTTTCAAGAATTTTCAGAACATGATGCAATCAAGGGAAAGAATCCCTACATCTGTGGTTGAAAAATACAAGGATATAGTCTATTTTATGGTAGATATAGATCAGTGTTTAATGGGAGAAGTTGAACCAAGAACTATGCGGATCATGCCCATGGAGTATGAAGTTGATGAGCACGTATTGAATATGTATGCTCAACACCTTCTAAGTAAACCAAAGACACCACAGTTGAAAGATTTGGGACATATGGTGAACTCGGAGTGAAATTGCATGTCGAGCTCTGGAAGCCTGAATCTAAGAGAAAGATTCAAAGACAAGTTGAAATGTATGTAGAAAGCATTGGCATAACAAAAGAAGTTGTGAGACTAAACAGGGAAAGGATAAAGAAAGCTGAGAAGGAGAAGCAAGACAGGAAACAAGGAAGTGTTTCAGCAGAATCCCCCTCTAAGCCAAGAACTACTAGGAGTATAGGTATAACCTCCGATGCATCACCTTCTCCAACTACAGAAA
Organism: Cunninghamia lanceolata; assembly: GCA_027924645.1. Classification (NCBI taxonomy): domain Eukaryota; kingdom Viridiplantae; phylum Streptophyta; class Pinopsida; order Cupressales; family Cupressaceae; genus Cunninghamia; species Cunninghamia lanceolata. The sequence continues at coordinate 596,508 of BSBN01000938.1, read as the reverse complement.
AACCTTCCAGTAAGAAAGGAAAAAGGACAAAGGTAAAAAGCAAAAGAACATATGTCAGTGTGGAGAAAGTGGATGAAGAAGAAACTAACTTAGATGATGAGGTCAAAGAGTTGAAGGCCTCAGGCACTAAAGTTGCTAAAGTGTCTAAGGAGAAGCCCTCTAGAAGAAAAAGACAAGTAAAAGGCATACATTAGAGGCTTATGTTGAGAATCCCACTCTTTCTATGGATGACATCATTAAGTCAGTCACTGTAGATGAAAGTTTGAAGCCAATGACTAAATTTTATGATCATTACAGTGATGTTGATAAGAGAATTTTGGAGGAAGCAATAGTCAAATATTTGAATATCTATAGTAAGACTCTATTTGAAATAACTTCTAAAATTCCAAAAATTCTAGAATTGAGAAAAGAGAATGCAAAATCTAAAGATTTTGAGCTCCGGGAGCATGTGTTAATAAAATTGTGTCCTCAAATTACTCTAGATCAAAAGAACCTAATATTCAAAGAAGTGAAAGAGGACTTTAGGAGTAAGATCAGAATGAATATGCTCATGCTGGGAGAGATTGATAAGATAGTTACAGATACTTAGGAGATTCTTCTAAATGCATTGAAAAAGCATAATCTTTCCACTATTGAAAAAGAAACTAATGTTGAAATTGATTCCTCCATTCCAGATATTGAGGAATTTGATAAATTTAATGATAATACTGCTATTAAGGATACACAAAATCCTCTAGAAGAGAATATAGAAGATATTTATGATATAAATAAAAGCAAGGATACCTCTAATGATGATGCAGAGAAGGAAGAAGTAGAGAAAGAGAATGAAAATGATTTTAAAAATGGAGAAGATGGAGGCCCTGAAGAGCACAAGTCTGAAACATCATTTTGGGCAAGAGAAATTGCAGATGCAGTGAAAGAAAATTTGGAAAGAGATAAACAGATTGAAGAAGATCAGGACATAATACAAGGACCAATCAATTTTGATACATTATCACCAGTGCAGAAGATAAAGTTGGCCTCTATTGCACAAGCTAAGGCCAGAGAAGAAATATTGAAGTCTCATTTAGAAGATAGCGAGCTGCTTGGCCTTACATCTAGGATTTTGGAGAAAATCATGCCCACATTTTAGAAGGATTCTTCAGCATCTCCCTTTGGTCAGTTGAAAAGCTTGATAAACTCTGTAAGTTCTCATTTTGAAACATTAGAGAAGTCAGCAGAAGTTAAAGTCAAAAATGAATTTAATGAAAAAAGGTTTTCTGAAATAAAGAAAATAATTAGCTATGATAGATCCAGGCTTGATACTAGTGTAAAGAGTATTCAAAATGCCCTATCTAAAGGTGCTAAGATCTATAAGTTTTGTCTAAATAGATCTAAAGTTGTTGAAGATATTAAGAAAAAGGTTAAGGACATAGAGCTCAAACTGTCTAATATTTCTTAGTCATATAGTCCTTTAACTGAGTCTATAATTACCAAAGAATGCCAAGTAGTGAGTCTGCAGAATGAATTAAGTGATTTGGAGAAGGAAAAGGCCAAAATTTTGGGTAGATTGGATGAGCTCCGAGGATTGATCTCCCCTAAGTTAGAAACTATGTATGATATATTAGTAGAGTCCCAAGCAATAGCTACTACTAGTGATCCTACTGGCCTTCAAAAGGAAGAATCACTGGCATTTTTGTTCAGTGGGCACATATCTATCTTGGGAAACATTAAAAAGAACTAGGACAATGAATTGACAAAGTTGAAAAACATTTTTGGTGATATCTTTTTGCTAATGAAAAACGCCTAAGGACTGTATGATCATATGTGGAAGTATGTAGATTTTTTATCCTTATACATAAAATTTTTGCATGAATTTTGATTTGTAGATCCCAGCCTTTGCCATTGATGTCAAAGGGGGAGAGACAAAGTAGTGAAAAATCAAGAATTCATCTAAGGGGGAGCATTGGAAATCATAAGTTTATGTAGTAAAGGGGGAGCTATTCTAACACTTAGTTATTTTTCACTAAGTGTTGTCATCAATGCCAAAGGGGGAGATTGTTAGAAAAAGACACTGCTAGGCATGTCAGGTGTTGTCATTGAGGAACACCAAATGTATCTTACACATCTACATTACATTAATGGATCATACCAGAAGTCAGACTGTAGATTTGTCTAAGTCTGAATAGACAGGAACAGAGCATATGACAGGGTTCAACATCTTGGTCCGCAATCCTCCACCAGTAATCACCTTGAGCTGCGGATCTGAGAGAATGTTAAGGGATGCCAAGACTACATAAATCCAAGATTTTAGCCTCCGGTGATGAAGGGATTGAAATTTACAAGCATCTGAGTATCGGGTTCTAGTTAATTAGTTCAGTCCAGTGAAGAACAGATTGACTTGGTGTTTGATCATTGTGCGGATTAAGAAATTTTGTTGGTTAAGTAATTTGTGAGATCCAGTGATATTGGCCAAGATGTGTGATGACTTGAATGTATAGGTTTTGTTCCGTATTGGTATTTGGGCATGGATTCAGCCGACATAACAGTGTTCTTAAAAATACTTTAAGTATTTCTCAAATCTGACTGCAATTGATGTTATTCCATGTCGCAGATATATATAATCGATGGATTCTATCATTTGAGTGTGTTGTTGTGTAAATATGAAGGGATAAGTGTGAAGTATAGTAGAATCAAGTGCAAAGGGAAGAGATCTAAGCTCCAGATCATGGCAGAGTAGTGAAGCAAAGCAGAAAGAGATGAAGTGTGTAAAATCAGTATATTGTGCATAACTGGAACTATAATTCTACATTTTTTGATGCTATTCTTCAGTTCAATCATTCCAGTGAACTCTTGTAATTATTTTTACAGGTAGTGACCCTCCTTGAGTAGTAAGATCTGGCCAGTGTGCTCAAAGGCATGTGCCTTCCCCATTTGTAATAATTTTAATAGAGTATAAATTCTTGTGGGTTAACCCCCACCGTGGTTTTTCCCTTAACCGGGTTTCCACGTAAAAATCTTGGTGTTCATGTGTTGTGATCTTGTTGTTTCTATTCTTGTGTTCATGCTTCTTTCTTTTGAATGTATGTGGTAAATTAATGAAGGAATAAAGTAACAAGTTTTGCAGATCACTGATTCACCCCCCCTCTCAGTGTTCCTTAATTTCAACAACCAATCCCTTTGTCGAAGGGTAGGGCTGATTACCAGTTTGGTAAATGTGCGAGGGAATGCAGTTAGTCTGTGGTTGGCAGAAAAGTGCTTGAGTGATGCTTCTCCTCATGCATTCAGTAGCTAGGATTTGATGAAGGACATCAGAACCATTATTATCTCTACTTTCAATTTAGCTCTTGAAGCTTGTTTGCAATTTTGTATCCATCTCATGGAATTTTTTAAATGAGAAATATTCAATACTTGTAATGTTGAAAAGTGATTTGATTATGCAATGTTAAAGTTTGAAATATGTTTCAAATGTGCATCATATCATTTTAAAAGCGGGAAAAATGTTATTGCTTATGTTATTGGTATGAGGTACTATTTACTTTTGGGTTAAATGTAGTAAAATTTATTTGGTAGAACAATGGGCATGTTAAACATGGTATCAGAGCTACTAGGTTCAGCTCTGGAACCTATGTGCTCACTATGCATTCCCATCCAACATTATGAGAGTCTATGTTTGGAGTTTTTGTGCTAGGATGGTGCATCTCAAAATGACTGCAAGGAAGTCAGTTATTAGGAATGAATGCTACCTAAAGGACAAGAAGGAGAGAGAAGTCATTATCCTTGCATTTTTGAGTTTACTTCTTACTATCCTTTGATGTGTTCTATGTACAATGATTTCTGCTACCACCTTAAATTTTTTTTACTGAGTCAAACTACTAAGAGGGAGTTATGGTGAATCTAGGAGCTAGTTTGTAGCCTTGGCATGCTCAGATTTTTGTATATAGAGAGGAGCTCTTCCATTCATTTTACACACAATTTCCATCGATCTGCTGCCATTTTCTGAGTCTAGTATTTTGTTAGTGCATTGTTATTTTGGTCTTGAGTTTGTGAGGGAGAATAGTAAGAAGTAAAGAGGGGGAATTGAGTTGATCTAGGAGGAGATATTCAACCTGCTTCAGGAGATAAGAGCAAGGAATCCAACTGATCTATTGGAGCTTAGCATTAATAGGCATACTAATTTCTTCTCCATTGTGCATGTTATGTTTGAAAGGATTATTTGTCTTTGATTGATTGTTTGGAAATAAGATTGGGTTGTTTTTCTATAACAAATTGGGTATTTTCTTGTATGTTCAATGAGAGGTGTATACATATCTAGTATGAGAAATATATTATGTATTGAATGCACGAATAATCTCCATAGTAGAAATTAGTCTCTATATTGGAATTATGTGCTATATCAAGTTAAGTATGATTAGCTATTTCTACATAGTAAAAGTTAGGTTATGAAAACCATATATTACAACTTGTATTATTTTGGTAAAAGTGTCATAATAAACTTGGAATTGTTATGTGAGTTTAATCCTGGGATTAGTTGATCCATGGGTAAGGGAGTAACCTTTGTATAGAGATTGATGTCATACCAAACCGAGCTAGGAAGATGGGTGATGTCCATTCCAAATTAGGGGAGATGAATACTTTGGCCAAAACAGTGTAAGTAGCCACTATTTACACTGTCAGTTCACTGTGATCCAAGTTTACATACTAGGCAAGGATAATCATACCTGTAGGTTGGAGTCATAGTATGACAGTTCTAGTTATGTAGGAAACAACATCATGGTTAGAATATGCTAATATTTGAGGTTACCATACCAATCCCTTCATTGAAGGGTAGGGTCATTTACCAATTTGGTAAATGTGCGGGGGACCGCAATTAGTCTATGGTTGGCAGAAAAGCACTTGACTGATGCTTCTCCTCATGCAGTTGGTGGCTAGGATTTGATGAAGGACATCAGAACCATTTGTATCTCTACTTTCAATTTAGATCTTGAATCGTGTTTGTAATTTTGTATCCATCTCATGGAATTTTTTACATGAGAAATATTCAATGCTTGTAATGTTGAAAAGTGATTTGATTATGCAATGTTAAAGTTTGAAATATGTTTCAAATGTGCATCATATCATTTTAAAAGAAAGAAAAATTTTATTTCTTATATTGTTGGTATGAGGTGCTATTTACTTTTGGGTTAAATGTAGTAAAATTTATTTTGTAGAACAATGGGCATGTTACACATGGTATCAAAGCTACTAGGTTCAACTCTAGAGCCTATGTGCTCTCTATGCTTTCCCATCCAACTTAATGAGAGTCTATGTTTGGAATTCTTATGCTAAGATGGTGCGTCTCAAAATGATTGCAAGGAAGTTAGTCATTGGGAATGAATGCTAACTAAAGGCAAAGAAGGAGAGAGAAGCCATTGTTCATACCATTAAGGGAACAAATGATGATAACGACATGTGGTTAAGTGACACATAGACATTGAGTCATGCCCTCACCTGAATTATTCAAGAGAAAAGAAGGATAAGAGATGCTACCAACTTCAACCATTTTCCTTTTGTCACTTCAACCAAGTCAGAATCCTTACCACTATCTAGGGATATCCCCTCAGAGTATAGTATGAGTCCCATCCTGTTGTTTAGAGATCCTCGTGTCCCTCCTTTGGTGGAAGTGATTGTAATTTCTTCAAGTGATGATTCAGAGGAGTATGTTCTCCAAAATTATGTGTCTCAGGATAAGTCTGAAGGTTTCTATCCATATGATGATAATTGTGAACCAAAATCTGAGGGATACACTCCACTTAGTTATGTATTTGAGAGTGAATCTGATGAATACTCTCCCTTAGACTATCTTAATAGTTATTCTATGTAAACCTAAGGATATTTAAATTGTTATTGATATTAAATAAAAGAAAGTATTTTTTATCAAAAAAAACTTGTGTATATATACTCTTTTATGGAAAATGTTTTAAATATGAATAGATGATTCTAATTGAAATCTTTAATGTTTTAAGAATGTCAGGAAACATTCATAGAATCTAATCTTAATGGAAACCTTCAGGTATAAACTTTCTTGGAAAGAATGGTTCATACAAGAACTAATCTTGGAGGAAGTGAAGAAGTAGAGAAAGGATCAGAAAACATGGATGCTAAGTTGGATCGAATCTTAGTAGTGTTGGAAGAGACAAGAAAGAGAGTAGAGAACTTAGAACAAAAAGAAAAAGGAAAAGATAGAGTGGAAAAAGAAGTACCTATCAATAAAGAAGTCCCTAATAGTGAGAATGAAGGAGAGAATTATCATGACCACACACAAGCTAGTGAGCATGAGAATGAAGGATCACAATCTCAATCTCAATCATGATCTGAAGGAACCAAGAGGAGGAGAATGGACAAAGAGTTATCCTAAGACATGAGGAAAATTACACCTCCTAATTTTGAAGGAAGTACCAGTGGGGATGTAGTTGAGGCTTGGCTCATTGAAATGGAAAAGTACTTCAAGATTAGAAACTACACTGAAGTTACCAAAGTAGTTTGGGGAGCTTTCTAGTTGTCAAGTGAAGCATCCAATTGGTGGATTAGTAAGAAGATGGAGCTAGGGCTTAGTTCTACTATGCTCACCTGGACTGAATTTGTTGAAATATTCTGAAAACGTTGGTTACCCCAACTTTTTATTACCAAAAGCTCTTGGATTTTTAGAGTCTCAAGCAAGGAGATTCTTCGGTAAGTGAATATTAGAAGTTTACACATCTTCTGATATATGGACCCATGTATCAATCCTATGAATGGTTCCATATTAGGAAGTTCATAATGGATTGGATAATTAGATAGGTGGGGAGGTAGATATGCATGGTCCTACCACTATGGATCTTGTATATGAAAAAGCTCTTAAGCAAGAGTAGAAGCTAAAGTCTGCCACCAATTATCGTGAGAAGAATAGAAAGAGGCTTAAATGGTCTCAAACCAGTAAATCTTCTAGGAAGACAAATGAGGTGCAAGGGTTTCCAAAGCAAGGGGAAAAGGATTCTTAGAATAACTAGAATGAGCCTAGGAGAGATCGAAGAGGAAATAACGACAATAACTTTACAATGCCACCAGAAACAATGGTAACTATGGAAAAACTTTAGGAAGGGACCGGTAAAGGGATGTTTCACTTGTAGTGGAGATCACTTTGCTAGTCAATGTCCTAATAAGCCATCAGGGTCACAACCTCATCGTAATCCTCTTCCACTACAATAGATGTCTTTCAACAAAGGATACATGCTGCAGTTAATAGCTGACAAGCAAAATATTAGATCACTCCGGTGGAAGTCACAGGTACTTTATCTGGCATACCCATCTCTATTTTAATAGATACTGGTGCCACTAAAAATTTTATTTCTCCTAGAGTAGCTAGTAAAGTGTCCAAGAAAGTTGGCTATATGGAAAAGTCTTGGGTTGTTGAATATGCAAACTAGACAAGAGTAAAGGTGGACCAATGTCTATTCGAAGCAAGGTTTGAACTTCCTAGTTTCTCTATGGAAGTTAATTTATATGTAGCTCCTTTAGGGTCTTATGATGTCATCTTAGGGATGAACTGGTTATGGAGACATAGAGCTAAGGTTGACTATCATGCTAAAACAATAGAATGCCTAGATGATCTTAGGAACTAGGTATCTTTGCAAGGGACACCTAGAAAAGTTAGGCTATGACAAATTTTAGCTATACAAATGTATAGAGAAAAGAAGGGTTGTTTACTCTTTGTAGTTAAAATAGAAAAACTTGAGGAATACAAAGAGTTTATCCATCAAGATGATGTGGCATATTTTAGATCATAAGAGCTCCAAGAAGCTGAGGATGGAGAGATGGAGGATGCAGAAAAGACGGATATGGAGAAATACCCTATCCTAAGAGATTTTTCAGATGTATTTCTAGAAGAACTACCTGGATTGCCTCCCAAGAGAGTGTTTGACTTCTCCATTGGCATAATTCCAAGGTCGACACCTATATCCAAAGTACCATATAGGATGACGACAACATAATTGATGGAGTTAAAATCACAGCTTGAAGAATTGTTATCCAAGGGATTAATAAGACCTAGTGTTTCTTCTTGGAGAGTGCTGATGATCTTTGTAAAGAAGAAAGATGGGACACTGCATTTATGTATAGATTATCGGTTGCTCAACAAAGTGATGATAAAGAATAAGTATCCATTGCCATGTATTGATGATCTCTTTGATCAGATGCGAGGTACAAAAGTGTTTTCACAGATTGATCTAAGGTCAAGTTATCACCAGTTAAGGATCAAGGATGAAGACATTTCCAAAATTGCTTTTAGAACAAGGTACAACCATTATGAGTTCACAATCTTACCATTTGGGTTAACGAATGCACCTGCAACATTCATGAATCTTATGAATATCATGTTTAGAGACTACTCGGATAAATTTATGTTGGTCTGCTTAGATGATATTCTAATTTATTCCAAGAATGAAGAGGAGCATCTTCAACATTTAGAAATGGTACTTGAATGGTTAAGAGAGCATAACAAAAAACTTTCCAAGTGTACCTTCTTTCAAAAAGAAGTACAGTATCTAGGTCATGTGATTTCAACAGAAGGAATTGTAGTTGATCCAACTAAAATCAAAGTAGTGCTTGAGTGGCCAGTGCCAAAGAATGTTCCTAAAGTTAGAAGTTTTATGGGTTTGGCTGGGTATTATCGTAAGTTTGTAGAAAAAATTTCTCAAATAGATTTTCCTATCACATCTTTGCAGAGGAAAGGGAAAAAGTTTGAATGGACTGAAAAATTTGTCACGAGGCATTTGATCTCCTGAAAGAGAAGTTGACCATGGCTCCAATTTTGAAAGTGCTAGATCTAGATGGTAATTTTGTTGTTATCATGGATGCATCAGGTGAAGGTTTGGGTAGAGTGTTAATGTAGGAAGGGCAACTCATAGCTTATGAATCAAGAAAGTTAAAACCTTATGAACAAAATTATGTTTCACATGATTTGGAGTTAGCAATAGTACTTCGTGCTTTATAGACATGGAGATACTATCTGTTGGGAAAACCCTTTGAATTAAAAATAGACCATCATGGTTTGAAGTATCTATTTACTCAACCTAATCTGAATGCAAGACAAAGGAGGTGGTTAGAACTTATATTGGACTATGATTTCAACATTAGCTATATCAAGGGAAAAGAGAATAGAGTTGTTGATGCTTTAAGTTGAAGAAGGCATATATGCTTTAAGTTGATGCTTTAAGGAACTTGTTATGGAAGGAAGTACATAATGCACCATACTCAGGACATCTTGGTGTTACTAAGATGTTAGCAGATGTGAAGCAGTGATATTTCTGGAAGGGAATGAAAGGGGATGCTGCAAGATTTGTGCAAGTTGTTTAGATTGTCAAAGAGTAAAGGTAGAACACCATCATCCTATAGGTTTACTATATCCCCATGATGTACCATAAAGTAAGTGGCAAGTTATTAGCATGGATTTTGTGCAAGGTCTTCCAATGTTGAGGAATAAGCACAATGCCATTCTAGTAGTTGTGGACAAGCTTACAAAAGTGGCACATTTCATACTAGGTAATCTGACAGATGGAGCTCCTGTAATAGCTCAGAAGTTTATTCAAAAGGTTTTTAGATTTCATGGAATTCTTGAAAAGATTATTTTTGATAGGGATGCTCGTGTAACTTTTAGATTTTTACAAACCTTGTTTTCTTCACTTGGAACTCAGCTAAACATAAGTTTAGCTTCCCATCTAGAAAATAGATGGGCAAACAAAAAGAGTAAATCAAGTGTTAGAAGATCTTCTAAGGATGTATTGCATGGATCAATAATACAAATGAGAGGATTACCTACCTTTGGTCGAGTTTGCATACAATAACTCCTATGACTCTGCAATAATGATGGCTCCATTTGAAGCATTGTATGGTAGAAAATGTCAGACTCCTATAAGTTGGGATAAGCTAGAAGATAGGATAATTCTTGGGCCAGGAATGTTATTAGATATGGAAGAGCAAGTCAATATTATCAAGTAGAGGCTAACATAAGCTAATGATAGGTAAAAGAGCTATGCAGATGCCAAATGGGTTCCTAGGAATTTCTCTATTGGGGATAAGGTTTTGTTGAGAGTAAAACCCCATAAGAGTTCTATAAAGTTTGGAAAGTCATCCAAACTAGCTCCACGCTATGTAGGTCTGTTTGAGGTCCTAGAGGAAGTCAATCCTATTGCATACAAAATTACTTTACCACCAGCTCTTGCTAGGATGCATAATGTCTTTGATGTCTCATATCTTAAGAAGTATGTTCCAGGGGATAACAATGTTATTGATTGGAATGCTTTATAGGTACATGACCCAGGAGTGGTAACAATTGAGCCTCTCAAGGTGCTTGAAACGTGTGAGCTTCGCTTGCGTAATAGAGATGTTCTATAATCAGTATGCAGAAGATTCTGCCACTTGGAAAGATTATGTTGAGATGAAGCAAAATTTTCTGTAAGTTTTTCTAAACTTTGAAAACTCTTGAGAACAATATGTTATGTGATATGATACTTTTTATGTCTTGTTTATGTTATTGTCATACTTGATACCTAAAAATCATCGGGGATGATGATTCACAAGGGGGGAATATGTTACACCTCGTGTGTTTCTAACTATTTACTATTTACCTTGACTGGTAAATTTGCTTGAATAAATGAATGGTTTATGTATCTTTGCATTAATGTGTATTTTAAATCTTGAATTGAATATATTGAAAGATTGAATGATGCAATGTGATGTATTATAAGTGATTCTAGTTATGAAATGTATGAAGTATATGATTATATTGTGATTGGCTAACTACTATTGTGGTGATGTAAGTTGAATGTAGGAACAGGTTGCTCCTTTGGAAATGAGGGGAAGTATCACTCAGGAGAAGGACTTGGTCTAGTAACCTTTAGAGAAGCCTAAACTGAGCAAGCACACACCACTATCCTACTTGGTCTAGGTTATGTCGAGTCTGTGTGGGTAAAGGTAAGTAATCTATGGTAATGATCTTGAATGCTTATTTGAATATGATTTTATGAGTGTTTGAATGAGGATTGTAATTTAGTCTGAGTGTCAATTGATGTCTTCTTTGATAAAGTTTGGAATTGCAAAATGGCAAGGTATAAACATGGAATGAAAAAATACACATATACATGTCCATGATAAACTTATACATATGAGAAAATACATGCATGAGTATACGTAGGTAGACATATCTACACATGCTCATGAACATATTTCTCATAGGCATAAGAGTATCGATTGGACGATGGAATCTATATGTATGTGTGTATATGTACACTTCATATTCATACGTTGTCGAGGGATATGTGGGTTAATGAGTTTTATGTTGTATTCAAAGTAACAATAATATATGTGTGTGTGTGTACACACACACACATATACATATACATATCTATACACACACACACATATACATTTACATATATATAGAATTGTTTACTATTTATGTGGTGTAGAGGATGGTGGATTAACTCAAACAAACCAAACTTTCAAACTTTGTAACCCTATCTTGGTGGGTTTCTCTCATAATTTCACCATTCTCCTAGTAGCCTTCCAAAACTGATAAAATGTTGATAACTTGCAGACCAGACCACATATCCAAAATATAAAACCTTTTTTAGATACCTATTTGGAAGTTATTTAATATATGTGTAAATCAGGGGTGGTTATTTTGTAACACAAGGGTCAAAATTTGATTGTCCTGTTTTGGAATTAGGCCATTTAGAGCAACAAACAAGGTTTTTCTAGCATAATTTGCAAACCAGATCTCAAACCCACAAACCAATCATTATTCTAGATACCCTTTTGGCCATTTAATAACATATCAATAGTGCAGGTGTGATTGTTTTGGAACAAATCCCTCAAAAATTGACTATCGCGCTATCCCAAGGTCTAATGAGGCTTGTTTAGATAGGTCACTTTGTGATTTTTACAACCCAGACCTCAAAATACTATACCACCAGAATAGAAATGTTAAATATGGTTAGACATTTTCCATCACCAAAATTTTTTTTATACAAATCTTTTATACAAACCCTATCACTTATGCATCAAAAACCTAGTTTTCAAAGCGGTTTGGAGTAAAATGCTTCTAAAATCCTCAAAACTGAATAAAATTCGATGAGACCAAGTATTATGGAAACTAGATTCAATTCCAAATCACTTACAATAAATTAGAGACCTCTTTTAGGATGTACAAGGCCATACAACCTCATGTAGCAGTAAATTACAATGAGAAAATGTAGAAAATTTACACAAAACAGTCTCGTTTCTTATTCAATTCTTCTCCAAACCCACATTTCTACCTTAAAAATGATGCAAATGGACTTTTTAAAGGATTTAAAAATTCCTACAACTAAATCAATCATTCCAAACTATCTTTTAACCTCCTTGACCCTTCAACTTCTCTATTTTGCCTTTTTTGCACTTTTTTGTAATTTTTACGTTGACAACTTTTACATTGTTTGCAATATTTGAAAAATGAACTCCTAACAACCTCCTAGGACCTATTCCAAGATTAAAGTGTACATTTAGACCTTATTACATCATGAGATCATCAATACTAAATCAAAAACCTAAGATTGCCTCATGGAGGCATGTACTGGCTAGGGTGCTCCTGCACCATTACGTCAACATGTGTAGTTGACAGAATATGCAAATATGAATATGTGAATTCTATTATCAATTAATATTTTAAATATAAGTTTATATGTATATGTATATATATATATATATATATGATAATGTTTTAAGTTTTTATTATATATGAATAATGTCTTTTAAGTGTTGCCTTGATAGCATAGAACGTGGATTTTGAAACCAATATAAATGTTATTCATATCACATAGTTTATAAACTATGGTGCAACATATTACTATGCTTATAGAGCTAGAAATATAGCCCTTGCAGTTATAATGTTAAGGCACATAAAGTGCCATATATTGTGCATATGGCAATGCTCCTTAAAGTGTGTGGTAACTGATTCCCAACGTGTGGAAGATTTGACTTGTTCTTCCAAACTGGCAACAAGTAAATCAGGGGAGTGGTGTTTTGAGTGGTGCCATGTTTGAGCAATGCAAACCAATTAGGAGTCTTAAATCTGATCTGTCCTTGCATTTTTGAGTTTTCTTCTTGTTGTGCTTTGATGTGTTCTATGTGCAAAGATTTTTGCTGCCACCTTGAATTTGTTTTACTGAGTCAAACTACTGAGAGGGAGTTGTGGCAAATCTGGGAGCTAGTTTGTAATCTTGGTATGCTTAGATTTCTATAGGGTAAGTGCAAGAAGATGGGGGGCCCAAAAGGGGTCTTAAGTGGCCACTTTTTTCTAAAATCAGGAAATACTGGCCTTGGATGAGAAATTGAGCATAGTTACACTCAAAATTTGGAGATGCAACCAAAACAATCTTCGTAGTGCTCTGAGGCTACTTTCTAAACTACTATTTTTTTAAAAAATGGCATAGATTAAGGGGTTCAAAAGAGGGAGCCACAAAAATTGGTGTTGTTTCTATCAAAAAAACATAACATAGCATGTTTTGTGGCTCTCTCAAAAGGTCAACTTCTTTTTGGTATTTTTAAAATCGCTTTAGTGAGAAATTAGCTAATAGCATGTAGTTTATGCCTGATTTTTCTGATAATTTTTTTATGAATATTTAATTTTTTACTAATTTTCAAAGTGGACACATCCTAAAAAATAGAATTTTGGCTGTGCTACCCCTATAAATTTTGAAAACTAATTGAAAATCATTTTTTTCTTTTTTTAATATGTATAGAATGGAGTCTAGTTTCTAAATATGTATTTTTTAAAAAATTTCAATGAATAGTTAATTTACAATGAAAAAAAGACCAAACAATGGTTTTTGCCCAAAAACGGACACACAAACAAAAGAAATTAAAGATGAAAGGCTTAACATTGTTAAAATGTGAAAAAAATCACATCATCAAATAGCTAAGAGAAAGCCTAACATTACCCAGGTGTTTGATTTGTTCGACCTTGAAACATCTGCAAATCTGAGGGTTAGCGCGAACGAAATTATGTGAAATTTTGAAGAATATGGAAAAACACATCTGTGGATGTTGAAAAGGCACTCCAAGCCTTTGGGTTAGAAATCCAAAGCAAATCCCAAGCCCAAGGCTTGGGATTCCCAAAGAAAAACATAATGTGAGTGCGTTATAGTGCCCTTGCATTATAATGCGCTCGCGTTATTGTTTGCTTTTCATTTTCCCTTTTTCGCAAAAGTTTGTGTTGTTTGTCATGTTTTAAATAATGTGAGTGCATTATAATGCGCTCGTGTTATGTTCCCCTTGAATTTTTTTATGTTCAAGGTTATTAATCATGTATGTATGTATGTATGCCTATATGTATGTATTCATCTATGTATGCCTATATGTATGTATGTATAGTGTCAAGGGTAGAGGAGGGTAGAGATGGGAGTGAGCCAGATAGGGGAGGAGAGGGGTGGATAAGGATTGAGTGATTAAGGTTTAAGGTTGAGGGTTTAGGGATAGGATTTAGAGTTTAGGGATAAGGGATTAGAGTTTAGGACCTTGAGGGATTAGGGTTTAGGGTTGAGGCTTTAGGGATATCATTTAGGGTTAAGGGTCAAGGGATTAGGGTTAAGGTAGAGTGTTGAGGGTAGAGGGATTAGGGATAGGGTTTAGGGTTGAAAGTTTAGGGTTGAGGGATTAGGGTTTAAGGTATAGTTTTGAGGGTTGAGGGTTTAGGGATAGGGTTTAGGATTTAAGGTTTAAGTGTTGAGGGTTGAGGATTTAGGGATAGGGTTTATGGTTTAGGGATAAGGGATTAGGGTTTAGGGATTAGGGTGCCATAAATTATAATTAGGGATTAGGGTTTATGGTTTAGGTAGAGATTAGGGTTTAGGGTTAAGTGATTAGGGTTTAGGGTTTAGCGATGTACAATTAAGGGGTACCATAAATAAACTGTAATTTAGGAAGGGTTGGGAAAATTTTGTGAATCATCATGGGTTGGAGATTAGAGATTTTGTTGTGTTCAAGTACATATCCAAGTCATAATTTAAGGTTAAGATATTTCAAAGAACAGGATGTGTGAAAAACATCAATGCTCTTCGGCTTATGAATACCAACATTGATACAGATAAAAGATGTCCTTCTTCTAATAGAGTATGTAGTTCAAGTGAACCGATGGGCAGTAAGTTGTCGAATGAGTTGGTTTAATGGGTGTGCCTCCTTCTTCAAGGCCCAGGTGGGTAGGAGTGGGATGTACAATTAAGGGGTACCATAAATAAACTAGAATTTAGGTAGGGTTGGGAAAATTTTGTGAATCATCATGGGCTGGAGATTGGAGATTTTGTTGTGTTCAAGTACATATCCAAGTCATATTTTAAGGTTAAGATATTTCAAAGAACAAGGTGTGTGAAAAATATCAATGCTCTTCAGCTTATGAATACCAACATTGATACAAATAAAAAATGCCCTTCTTCTAACAGAGGATGCAATTCAAGTCAACCAATGGGCAGCAAGTTGCTGATCTTGAATTGGTTTCTGATGAAGAAAACAATGATGTTGTTGAAGCAATGGAAGAAAATCAAAATTGTAAGTCTAATTTAATTTATTTCAACTTTCAAAGTAGGCATTTGAATTGTAGCTTTACCTAGAGGATTGGCATAACAAAAACTTAATTATGTTACAAGCCTTTCTTTGAAGAACCCTGGACATTATGGACTCTATCATCTAGAAAAGCACATGACAATGAACTCTGCCCCACCTTTCAAATCAGATATTTACCTTTTTATTCAATCAAAATGAAGTCACAGAATGTAAACTGACCATGCATACTAGTAAGATCAAATTCTCTGCCTTCTATTCTTATTACTCTTATTTTATTAAGAGAAGAGTGTCAAAAGAATGGGTTTAATTGTAAGCTAACATAAGGCAAAGCAGTTTTGTTATTACATTTTTCTGAGGGATCTCTAATAGTCTAATATAATGCTAAGCTTTAATATAGTAGAGTATTAAATCAATGCAATCAGCTATTTATTGGGTTAAAATAACTTAGTTTTTGTAATGGTTTGGGAATGTAGGAGTTTCCAAAAATAGGTGAATGTCCTCTACAATTACCAAGAGAAAAAAGTTTAGTAGTTCTTGTGGATAGAGCCAGTAAACAATGGGAGATTATTTGCCTATTTCATAACAATATACCTCCCCTAAGTATGGGGTGGACAGCAAGAAACATAGATGTACCCCAATGCAAAGCTTTTCTCATAATGATCATCCTTCTGATTTGAACTGTTAATTATTCACTGTGGATGTACCATACACAAAGCTTTTCTCATAGTGTGTACACCTATTGGCATAATGAACCCCAGATGGGCCAGAAAAACATGCCATATAACATTACTAACATTAAAAAAGTTCATAGCCATTTTTCTGACATATTCTTGCAACTCAGATATCTTTAAGAGAAGAGTGTCAAAAATGATGGGTTTAACAACCTAACATAAGGCAAAGCAGTTTTGATGGGTTTAGGGATAGGGTTTAGGGTTTAGGGTTGAGGGATTATGGTTTAAGGTATAGTGTTGAGGGTTGAGGGCTTAGGGATAGGGTTTAGGGTTGAGGGATTAGGGTTTAGGGTTGATAGATTAGGGTTTAATGTTGAGAGTTGAGGGTTGAGGGTTGAGGGTTTAGGGATAGGGTTGATGGTCATAGGATTAGGGTTAAAGTAGAGTGTTGAGGGTAGAGGGATTAGGGATGGGGTTTAGGGTTGAAGGTTTAACGATTGAGGGTTGAGGCTTTAGGGCTGAGGGTTAAGGGATTGGGGTTTAAAATATAGTGTTGAGCATCGAGGGTTTATG
Organism: Cunninghamia lanceolata; assembly: GCA_027924645.1. Taxonomy (NCBI): domain Eukaryota; kingdom Viridiplantae; phylum Streptophyta; class Pinopsida; order Cupressales; family Cupressaceae; genus Cunninghamia; species Cunninghamia lanceolata. The sequence goes on along the minus strand of BSBN01000938.1, from coordinate 579,673 downwards.
GATAGGTTTTAGGGTTTAATTTTTAAGGGTTAAGGGTTGAAGGATAGAGTTTAGGGTTTAGGGATAAGGGATAAGGGTTTAAGGTATAGTGTTGAGGGTTGAGGGTTTAGGAATAGGGATAACGTTTAGGGTTTAGGGATGAGGGATTAGGGTTGAGGGTTGAGGGATTAGGTTTTAGGGTTGATGGATTAGGGTTTAAGGTATAGTGTTGAGGGTTGAGGGTTTAGGGTTGAAGGTTTAAGGATTTAGGGATGAGGGTTAAGGGATTAGGGTTTAAGATATAGTGTCAAGTGTCGAGCATGTAGGGATAGGTTTTAGGGTTCAAGTTTTAAGAGTTAAGGGTCGAGGGATCAAAGTTAAGGGTTGAGAGATTAGGGTTTGACGTCAAGGGTATAAGGGTTGAGGGATAGGGTTTAGGGTTTAGGGATAAGGGATTAGGGTTTAAGGTATAGTGTCGAGGGTTGAGGGTTTAGGAATAGGGATAGTGTGGGTTTAGGGATGAGGGATTAGGGTTGAGGATTAAGGGATTAGGGTTGAGGGTTGAGGGATTAGGGTTTAAGGTATAGTGTTGTGGGTTGAGGGTTTATTGATAGTGTTTAGGGTTGAGGGTTGAGGGATTAGGTTTTAGGGTTGATGGATTAGGGTTTAAGGTATAGTGTTGAGGGTTGAGGGTTCAGGGTTTAGGGATAGGGTTTAGGGTTGATGGATTAAGGTTTAGGGTTGACAGATTAGCATTTAATGTTGAGGTTAGGGTTAGAGTGTCAAGGGTAGAGGGATTAGGGATAGGGTTTAGGGTTGAAGGTTTAAGGATTGAGGGTTGAGGCTTTAGGGATGAGGGTTTAAGGCTTAAGATATAGTGTCAAGTGTTGAGGGTGCAAGGATAGGGTTTAAGTTTTAAGGGTTAAGGGTTGAGGGATAGGGATTAGGGTTTAAGGTATAGTGTTGAGGGTTGATGGTTTAGGGATAGGGTTTAGGTTTGAGGGATTAGGGTTTAGGGTTGTTGAATTAAGGTTTAATGTTGAGAGTTGAGGGTTGAGGGTTGAGGGTTTAGGGATAGGGTTGATGGTCAAGGGATTAGGGTTAAAGAAGAGTGTCAAGGGTAGAGGGATTAGGGATAGGGTTTAGGGTTGAAGGTTTAAGGATTTAGGGTTGAGGCTTTAGGGATGAGGGTTAAGGGATTAGGGTTTAAGATATAGTGTCGAGTGTCGAGTGTGTAGGGATAGGTTTTAGGGTTAGGGTTTTAAGGGTTAAGGATCGAGGGATCAGAGTTAAGGGTTGAGGGATTAGGGTTTGATGTCGAGGGTATAAGGATTAGGGATAGGGTTGGAGGGTTTAGGGATAAGGGATTAGGATTTAAGGTATAGTATCGAGCCCATTGAGGGTTTAGGAATAGGGATAGCATTTAGGGTTTAGGGATAAGAGATTAGAGTTAAGGGATGACAGATTAGGGTTGAGGGTTGAGGGTTGAGGGATTAGGGTTTAAGGTATAGTGTTGAGGGTTTAGGGATCAGGTTTAGGGTTGAGGGATTAGAGTGAAGGGTTGAGGGATTAGGATTTGACGTTGAGGGTTGAGGGTTGAGGCTTTAGGGTTTAGTGTTTAGGGATAGGGTTGAGGGTCGAGGGATTAGAGTTAAGGGTTGAGGGATTAGGGTTTGACGTTGAGGGTTGAGGGTTGAGGTTCAAGGGTCACGGGTTTAGGGATAGGGTTGAGGGTTGAGGGATTAGCATTAAAGTAGAGTGTCGAGGGTATAAGGATTAGGGATAGGGTTGGAGGGTTTAGGGATAAGGGATTAGAGTTTAAGGTATAGTATCGAGCCCGTTGATGGTTTAGGAATAGGGATAGTGTTTAGGGTTTAGGGATAGGGTTTAGGGTTGAGGGATTAGAGTTAAGGGTTGATGGATTAGGATTTGACATTGAGGGTTGAGGGTTGAGGCTTTAGGGTTTAAGGTTTAGGGATAGGGTTCAGGGTCGAGGGATCATAATTAAGGGTTGAGGGATTAGGGTTTGATGTTGAGGGTTGAGTACATTGAGGTTTGAGGGTTGAGGGTATAAGGATTAGGGATAGGGTTGGAGGGTTTAGGGATAAGGGATTAGGGTTAAGGTATAGTATCAAGCTTGTTGAGGGTTTAGGAATAGGGATAGTGTTTAGGGATGAGGGATTAGAGTTGATGATTGAGGGATTAGGGTTTAGGGATAAGGTTTAGGGTTGAGGTAGACAAGGAGCGACTGAGAGACATAGAGAGGGGAGAGGTAGAGAGGTGAAGGGGAGAGATAAGTGAGATATAGAACATGAGCTAATGGAACTAGAGGTGAGATATTGTAAAGGTGCTATCGAAGGTGAGATAGGCACAAATATTTATGGATCAATCTATAGCAGGACAAAACACGAGCGCGTTATAATGCGCTCACATTTTGTCCTTCTATAGAAATGGTAAAAAAGTGTTGACCCCCATGTTCTAGGCCCACATGCTCTATTATCATGTTGATTGTGCACGTGCTCCAACAAAAAAGAAGTGCTTTCATGTTGTTGGGAAGTTCACATGCACATTTTACACATTCTACCACCTTTGCATGATCTTTCCACCACCTTTTTAGCTTTGCCAACTTGAGAAGGAGGAAATAACATAGTTTTCACACCAAGTTTGATATATATCTATTCAAGTTTCAATTTTTGCAGTGTTACAATGTTAATTGTGATTCAATTTTAGGAATTTAACATTATAGATTAGTTAATAGTATTGTTGTTAGTAATTATATTTGAGTGTTATTCAATTTAACATTGAAAAGGAAGCAAGTGGTGAAAAACTCAAATTGTTGATGAGTTTGATGCAAGAAGAAAGAAAAACTACATAATTGGGTACTCTCTCCATTCGAATCTTCATTTTTTAGGTATGTTAGGTCTTTACATGCATGTTATTTACATTTTCCTTAATTCTATTTGAATTAATTTATCATGCTTTATCATACATGTTTAAAATAGACACATTCCCAATCAAGAAAGCAGACTACAATCTCACATGATTGATGAGTGCCAAGTTGCACTCATGAAATACATCTTTTTGCCTGTCTTTTTCTCCTTCCCTAGTCCATATTTCCTAATGTCTGCACCCAGATAAGATAGCACGATCATTTTATTTAATGATTAATTGAGATAGATTACTTAAGATTATAATTTCTGATTGAGTAACTAATGTGCATGGAATTGATGGAAAAATGCAGAAACTTCTCTCTTTTTGAATCAACAGGTGTAGATGCCAGGAACAAAAATTTTGTGCATCTCCGGAGCTCTGCGCGAGTTTGGAGTATCTCCGAAGCTAAACAAAGAAAGCTATAGATATCTCCGGAGCTACAAACATATCTTCGGAGCTACAAACATATCTCTGGAGTAGCAGACAAGGACAGATATCTCTAGTGCCTCCTAAGAGTAGGGCATATTTCCAGCATAAGCTGCCAACTAGGCACTCTCAGCAGTGATCATAATACCCCTCATTTCACTCAAATCATCACCTGAGTGATGAAGGGTCGTCTTTAGTTAAACTACTGGAGTTTTTATCTTTTCAAAGTTTTTGCATGAGTTACGAATGGAACTGATTCAATATCCACATTTTCAGGGCCTCACTATCCAAATGTATTAAGAGTTAAACTTAGATTCTGAGTGGACATCTATTCCACTCAAGTCTACTTTTATTGCATGATTATTTTCCATAGTTAGATAGTTAGTACAATAAAGAGATGAATGTCATCTCATAGAAGAACTGGTAGATAAGATCAGTGATATGTCATCACTCATTTTCATATATATACTTATAGAAACAACAGAAGAAATGTACAATGATTGATTTATTCTGATTCTCAATAATCTTCGTTCTATGATATCAATATCTTTCATGAATGCAAAGTGTATGGAATTGGTTTGAATTTTGTTATGATCTTCTTTTGTGCTCATTCTCTACTGTAGCCTTCAGCCCCAAGGGTGTGGAGCAAGGGCCCACTCTCACCACCAAGGTAGGAGGCTAGTACCACTATTTTATTACTTTAGATTTTGTTGTGAAAAGTATTTACTAATTTCAACAGATAGATGCATGTTACTATTTTTAATATTGCTTTGAGTGAATTTCCTGTTTAATTCTATTTTAGCATTCCTTAAAGTCATTCAGTAAGTAGACAAATTAATCTTTTCAAATTAGTAGAAGCTGTTAAGATTAGCTAGGAAAACTGGTAACTGTAGAATCCCTAGTTACAGATAGTCGAGGACATAGCCCTTGGTTTTTTGACATCTGAAAATATATTAAATGATGAGGTACAACAACACCTTGTCAATGATGCCATGTATATTTTCTACACTTGGGATCTTTAATAATTATGTGTAATAAACAGACCTTAACATACCATGATGTCAAACTATACAAGAATAAATCCTTACAACATAATAAAAATACAATCCCACTATTGTCTTGTCATATTAACAAGTTAAAATACAAATGAATAGGTGCCAAGATTATAAAGGTATGCACATGACATGATGATTTGTATCCACATATCTTGGGCTAGGACATTCCTTAGGCACCTATTCATGATGATTTGTACATGCACATGACACAACAATTGTTGTCCATTCCTTCACAAGCCAACCAAATCCTAGTATCCCTAGTACCAACAAAACACCTTCTCAATTCCAAATCCTAGTAGCCATAGTAAAAACAAACATGTCAAATTGGGTCTGCCTCAACCTTTTCAAGCATGAAGTCCCATGTACTCTTTTCATGGCTGCAATAATTTTCTTTGTATGCTTTGTACCTATTTTGGTTAAGTGACATTTACTCTTTTACATGATGATTGTATGTACATTTACTATGAAGGGTTGAATGACATATATTTTAGTTATCTGTATAGATTAATTTCTTAGGAACTAATATTGGTCTCTTTATCATGCTACAGACAAATTCTCCGTCATGCCGAGGAAACGATCAAGAATTAAACCAACACAGGAAGAGATAGAAGCTAATAATGCAAAGAAAGCAATGGCTATGAGGGAACTTCGTGAGAAGAGGAAATTGGACATGATAAATGAAGACATGCCAATTGAAGAGGAAGCACAACCATCACAAAGAGATATGGTATTGGTGGCACAAAGAGAACGAATGCAAAAACTTTGTGCTACGAGAGATTTGAATACCATAGTTGGAGACACATCCTCTACCACAAGTCAACATGTAGGGACACCATCTACCACATCTCAAGTTGAGAGTACATCATCACTCACATGTGATGAAGGAGGTACGCCATCATTCCCACTTCAACCTCAAGGTATGTCATCTATTCCATCTTCGATCGAAGGTATGCCATATAGCCCATCTCATTTAAATATTGATGAAATTCCTAATGTTGAGATGAATTTATCTAACTTAACACCACCTAGAATTTGGCATAGAAAGCCAAAGTATTTGATTGATATTGATGAGAATATTTTGCAGCCAATGGAAGGTAAGATTCCAAAATGCACTTGTAGAAGATATGCTCATAATATTTGGAGATTGTTCTTTGAAAAGTTAAATGAGACTACAAGATGTCAACTATTCCTTGAAATGATGCGAAGTATAAAGTATAGGTCCATCATGAAAATTCTTGGGTTGAGAACATCAGAGGCTTAAAGTGAAAAATCTATTATCAAGAATCTAATGAGTGCGTATGAGAGTGTGGGTAACAACTCATGCACAAAAGATAGTAATGCAACATGGCATGTGATTACATCGACTATAGTAAGTAGTCAAATGAGGAAAACTCGTCTCATTAGAAAGACGAGTCAAGAATTGAGAATTAATAAGAAAACTTTATCAAGAGCCGTTGGAAGATGCCAAGGAATTGAGGACACTAATGCCAATGAATTATGGGCATTCTCGGGGAAACTACCACAAAAAGATAAGCCAATTGTTGAAGCATTAAGATCAATAATTGAAGACTTGTGGAAGAGTTACACAAGGGTATCTCCGAATCAAAGGGATGTGGTAAGCAGGAGAATTGGTAGTCAGAACCGTGAGCCACATCCAAAGCATTTTTTGGATGAGACTCAAACACAGTTTTATGGTAAATTTCTAGAGAAGTATCCTTAGATTAAAATTTGTCAAAGATATTTTTAAATGCTAAAACCTTTCTATGTCAAGATAAATCACACATGCACTACTTGTTGTTGTAGATTACATACTAAATTTTCTAATCATTTTAATATTTATAGGTCTATATGTTTAGAAATGCATACTAACAATGTTTTACAGGGTTGTGCCATACATGCCCCACCAACATCTTCAAGAGACTTCATATCAAGAATTTTATGTGAAAGAGAGGAAGGTCAAATATTCTACAAGAAATTATGCTTGGATGGCACATGTCATCGTTGCAGTGGCTTGTAACATTTGCCAATATGTGAACATATGGAAAGAACACATGCGGTTGGAAATGAACTAGTAGAGTTTGGCAAGTATAAAATAGTGGAATACAATACAAAACATGGTAAAGAAGCAAAGAGGTGTGAATTGGTTATTGAAAAGATTCTAGTGTATTAGTTTATGCCTATATTTCGTGATAGCATAGTGTATGAGTATGCAAGACATGACCATAGAGATTGATAGTTGGACTTGCAATTCAAGTTATGTAATGACACATTTCTGGTTGGTAGCATTGTTTCAGTCATCGACTTTGCAGAGAACTACAGTCTACAGCCACAGTGTGAGGTGCAATCACAATATTACAACTCCACACAGGTTTCTATATTTGTGCACATCACATTCATCCATGTGAATGATAGTACAGAGGATGACAGAAAGATCATAAGGGAGTATAATTTCTATATTAGTGATGATCGTATGCATTCTACGGAGTTCGTGCAAGGTTGCTTTTAGGTGTTCTACAATGATTTGGCTAGAAGGGGCATATCGTTCAGTCAGCATATCATATGGTCAGATAACTATGAGTCATAATTCAAGAACTCACAAAATTTCTATTGGCTGAGTAGGAGGCATAATTTTACACATATTCAGCATATGTGGAACTTTTGTGAGGCTAGGCATGGAAAGGGGGAGCATGATGGTGTAGGAGCATGTATCAAAAGAGCCATAGCATGAGAAGAGTTAAAGTATAAAGACAATGCAAAGTTGATAGATGCAAAATCAATTGTCAAGTGGTGTAATGCTTCCATGGGTCCAAGTAATGAAGGTAAGTCTTCAGTTTGTAGATTTTTTTGGTTGATAGATGATACTAACATTGCACCATATGAGGACTATTGTACACTGACAGGATCAAATGAGATGCACTCTTTCAGAAGCTCAATTGCAGGTTCATGGAGTATCCATACATGAAAGATGTCATGCTTTTGTTCTTCCTATACAATTCAAGCCTGGGATGAGTGCGAGTCAAAGGAGTGGGTTGATGAATGGTAGTTAAGTTATCTTAGCCCACTTGACATGTATCTACCCCCGACAACACTGGAACTAACACAGATGGAATTATTAGTTGAATTTGACCACATATCAAATCTAGTTCAACTAGGTAATATATCTATTTGCATAGTTTTTGAAATTCCTAATGTCATCTTACTTTGTAGAGTTTTTGTAATGTTGACTAATTTCATCTAATTTGCTACACATATCAATGTAGGGCAGGTATATGCAGTTATTGCAGATGAAGATAATGAAGAGGGAACATATTATTACTTATGTCATTGTGTTGAGGCCAAAAAGAAATTGGAGGCCCTAGTTACAGATGGAGAAAACATCGAATACCCTACAGGCTCAGTGGTTATTACTGGAACATGGCTTAGAAGGTACCCACATAAGATTGTTACTATTTGGTTGTTTCAGGACTTTGACATGCATTGGAAGATTCTTCATTACTCAAACCTTGTCGTGACATCCAATGTTCATTTGATACAGTATCAGGGTAGACCTTTGAACAAAATCTTGTGGAAGGTGCGTGAGTCTGACCATGAAGCAATACTTAACACAATAAAGAGTAGAGGAGACCCGGATGGTTCATTGGATTAATTTGTAAGTATTCACATTGATTTTGTAAATTCATGTTATATTGAGTTGTAAGTATGCACATTAATTTGTAAGGTTTGTCTTTTTTTATTTCCTACTGCACTTTTACACATATACACATTTTTACATCATCATGTTATGCTTCATGGGGTTAGACCTAAGTGATGGATGAAGTTGATCCTAAGAATAATGTATAAAATCTAGGTAATGTATAAAATATAGGTGTCTCTAGGTGTCTTGGTTTCTAAATAGATAATAGGTGTCTCTAATTGTAATGTAGAGGCAATGGGATAGTTGGAGGATGGCAAACTAGACAAGGTTTCCTTATGTTCTAAAGCCCAAATTTCATGATCATTATACAAAAGAGGGAATAGTAGTTAAAGACTCTAAATTCTTCATGGAAAAGGTGATTTTAGATGCTATGGGACCCATTCTGATCATTGCCAAAGGTAGACCAAACTTAGGACTAACACTTCCTTCACAAACCTAAGAAATAGCTTGTAGCCCTAAAAAAAGAGAACAGTCCTAATAACTTTTGATATAGATTTTCAAACATAGAACTTCGACAATGAGTAGATACCCATTTGGACTCCCTATCACATATCCAAAACTAGGTATAGGTTGTTTTGGATGATATACCCTAACCTATAACTCCTCTCAATAACCTAGAGCCCTAATTAGGCCTAAAATACAAAGAGACCCCCCTTAAATTCACACACAGAACTCAACCAATGACTTGACCACTTAGTATTCATGCCAAAACTATGAATTTTGTGGGTTTTGTCCTACAATTTTTTGTTCCCACAAATGCCTCTATGGTTCCTTCTCTATGTCTCTAAACATCACCTAACACATGGTTTTGTTATGTTTCCTTAAAGAAAATTTCTTCTCCTTAGATTTCCTACCAAAAACTCATCATAGCATACTATAACAGATCTACTACAACCCATTCCACTAATCAAAAGTGAATCAAATCAATGGAATGGCCAAAAAATGCATGATTCTTACCAAAACCCTAGATAAGGGTTTCTTAAACTATTTTTAGGAAAATGAGTCTTACTCTACTCTAGAATTGTTTCAAGATGCCAAACTAGATGCAAATGAATGTCAACTCACTCTAGTTTCATGCCACCACCATAGTCCTTTAGTTGCACTAATGGTGCAGGGGCACCTAGGTTGCATGCCTCCAAGAGGGGTCAAAAAATGAAATTTTGTTTTGATTGAGTCAATTGTATGTAATAAGGTCTTCTAAGACCATTTCATTTCTTTTTAAGTCACTTTGAGTCATTTGGGGTTAGTTTGAATCTTTGAGTTTTGTTGCAAAAAAATGTCAATGTTGTCAAGTTGCACAAAGCAACTTTTGCATTTTTGGTGTCCTTCTCCTGATGCAACCAAACTGACTATTCCAATGTGTCTAGATGGGTACGTTTAGGCTAGGCATGGTTTTTTTTGCACTCAAACATGTCGAAACAGTCTGAGATACATTGTACGGATGATATCCCTGAAGAGTCCAAAGTGCAAAAAGGTAGCAATCTTTGACAAGATGTTACTCAAAAACTGTGTCACTTAGAAATATTTCATCTAAGGAAACATGATCATGTAGAGTGCCTCTACAATAACCTCTCTCATTTTTTTATATCTCTAAGGCATTAACCCATGGTGAAAGGTTTTCTACTGCCCCAAAAATCGTCAGAAGGAGGCAGTGTAAAGTTGCAAAGGGGTGTAACTTTCATCCTACTCCTGATGCGACCAAACTGACTATTCCAATGTATCTAGATGGGTACATTTACAATAGGCATGGTCCTGTTTTTCACCCAAACATGTCGAAACAGTCTGAGCTACATTGTACTGACGATATCCCTGAAGAGTCCAAAGTGTAAAAAGGTAAAAATCTTTGAAGAGATGTTACTCAAAAACCATGTCACTTAGAAACATTCTGTCTGAGGAAAAATGATCATGTAGAGTGCCTCTACAATAACCTCTCTTGGTTTTTTATATCTCTGAGGCATTTTCCCATGGTGAAAGGTTTTCTGCTGCCTCAAAAATCATCAGAAGGAGGTAGTGTAAAGTTGCAAAGGGGTGTAACTTTCATCCTTCTCCTGATGCGACCAAACTAACTATTCTAATGCGTCCAGATGGGTACATTTACGCTAGGCATGGTCCTTTTTTTACCCAAACATGTCGAAACAGTCTGAGCTACATTATACCGACGATATCCCTAAAGAGTCTAAAGTGCAAAAAGGGAGCAATCTTTGATGAGATGTTACTCAAAAAATGTGTCACTTAGAAACATTTCATCTAAGGTAACACGATCACGTAGAGTTCCTCTACAATAACCTCTCTCAATTTTTTATATCTCTAAGACATTTGCCCGTGGTGAAAGGTTTTCTACTACCCCAAAAATTATCAGAAGGAGGCAGTGTAAAGTTGCAAAGGGGTGTAACTTTCATCCTATTCTTGATGCAACCAAACTGACTATTCCAATGCATCCAGATGGGTACATTTACACTAGGCATGGTCTTATTTTTCACCTAAACATGTCGAAACAATCTGAGCTACATTGTACCGACGATATCCCTAGAGAGTCCAAAGTGTAAAAAGGCAGCAATGTTTGGCGAGATGTTACTCAAAAACCATGTCACTTAGAAACATTTTGTTTGAGGCAACATGATCACATATAGTGCCTCTACAATAACCTCTCTTAGTTTTTTATATCTCTAAGGCATTTGCCCGTGGTGAAAGGTTTTCTGCTACCCCAAAAATCGTTAGAAGAAGGCAGTGTAAAGTTGTAAAGGGGTGTAACTTTCATCCTGCTCCATGGCACAAATTTTAAGTTGATTTCCTCCAAGACACCAATGTGAGGTTGTTTTGATGGCAAAGGGTGCCTTGATTCATGATGTTGAATCTCCTTCCAAATAGGCACCAAAATGGATAGTTTAGACAAGAAAAGGTGCCTTAGTATACTTAGCTCATTTCTTGGCAATTTGATGGCTTCAATCACTTGTTCAAACCTATAGGAGACCATTTTACACTTAGGCACTAGATCTTAGGATTTAGAACATCTTCCTTCAAGGTGCCAAAATGAGGTTATTTAGACACAAAAGTGCACCTCCATACAAGATGTTTATTCTCCTTCCACTTAGGCACTCATTCATGATGATCCAAGTGACAATAGGTGCCTAGACTTCCTTTGGTAAGATTTAGTCATTTTGAAGGTTCTAACACTAGGCACTATAGTTGGAAGTGATTTGAAGTTCATTTTCCTCTAGGCACCCAAAATGGATGGTGGAGACAAGAAAAGGCGCCTAGGCTTCTTTTGACTATTTTCAAAGTCTTCCTAAGTTATATTATGTTATATTGACCCTTAGGCGCAAATGGATGATCTAGGATGACTCTAGGTGCATATCCAAGGTGATATCTTTCTAGGCGCAATCTTCACTAAGTTTAGACTTCACTTTACATCAAGGCACCAAAATGGATAGTTTAGAGAGAGGTAAAAATGTGCCTAGAGGTATGATGCTTAGTTTGATGTGTTTGATCAACTTTGATAATCAAGATGAATTGTCTCCCTTAAGGTGCCCTCCTTTATACTTTGAAACATCCTTTCAATATCAAGGCACAATTTTGAGGTTGTTTGGATGATGAAAGGCGCCTTGAGTTCTAGGCAGAGTTTTGAGGTTGTGCAAGTAGAGAAATGCGCCTAAGTTCTTAAAGCAAATTTGTGCCTAAAACTGAAAATCCTTGAGGTATGACTTATGGAATCCTATAGCCCCAATGTTATGTTACATACTAAAATTAGGTAAGACTCAATGTAATCTCATAACCTCGCCTTATATGCAAGAGGAATTACATTTAATAACCACAATGGTCATCAGGTGCTCATAAGCATATGATTTTGACTATCTTATTCAAAACAACAAACATACTCTTTGCATCCCAATATGGTATAATAACAAGAAATTAAGAAATATTTTCAATTGACCAACTCATAAAGAATATGGATCAGCATACTCATTTGAATATTTTCAATTGAGCAACTCATAAAGAATATTAATATTTTCTGTTCAACATGATGATTCATTTTTTTTAAATACAACTTTTATCTTTTAGTTCCAAAATGAGGTTTAGGTGATAGTTGAATAACAATAGCTAGCTTATTAGATCAACAAACATCCTATGTAGTACAATTGGACTTTAAATATTTGAAGTAGCCATCTACAAATATCCATTCAAACATGGATTTATAATGCAAGTATGGATGCCATCAATAAAAAAGATTTGTAGTAACCAAATATCCATATAGGCATACATCAATATCTGTTGATATAAGTATAATATATATACAAAATAGCCATATAGGCTTACAAGAATGCCATATAGGCATACAATGTCAACTATATGCAATACAAAATATATGTCCACAAATGCCATATAGGCATACAACAAAGGAACACAATAAAAAGTCATTCCCCTCTGGTTGGTGAAGAGAATAGATCATGGGCAGCCTTTGATCTTCTAGGGGATGGAGACGCGTATGTGGGTGGTCTACTACGAACCTGAGGGCTGCTGCTCCTATTTAGTTTTTCCTGCATCTTTAGCTGTTACAATAAAAAGTATAGACATTAATATATAGAAATTACATGTTATAAAAAATGAAACATTTAACAAAATAATCACTTACCCCTACCATATAATATGTCTCGTCACTTGCCTCAGTAGCAGGAATATGCTGTGGTGATGTCATGTCCTATAGAAATCATCCAGATAGAAATTAAACTTTAAATCAGTAATCTTTTGATTTTTTAAAAATAAACAACTATAACAATGAATGTAAATTGAAATTTACTAATCTGCCTCATACCCCTGTCAATGCCATGGAGCTATGAATCACAGAGGTCACACCATGCTCCATTGCCCTATGAACATCGGGAGGTGTCTCCGCAGCTTGCATCATCTGGAAATAAAACAACATTATTCAATTACGAAAACTATAATAGTGATGCAAATCATGGCTCCTAACATACACACACGTTCATCTAAAAATGGAAGTACACACAATAAAGTACACAAGTCACATAAAAAAATCTAGTAAGTACAATTTATTCATTAAACTATTTATTTTAATACCTCCGTGAAGCTTTGAAGTCCACCACCACTGGCAGGTGTTGCCGTGAAATCTCTAATATTAACCTATTCAATGTCCAAAATCATATATTAGAATACCATTCATATAACGATGCTATTCACATGTAATATTTATAATTATTTACTAGTTACATACCCTAACAGTAGATGATCTAGTGTAATATGCAGGTGGAGAACCACTGAATACTGCATCAACGCTATGACCCTGAAATTTCATTAAAATCATCAAACTAATTTAGTTAATCTTGCATTTCAAAAAGGAAATTTAATAAATTAAATTCAATAAACTTCCTAATATTTACCTGAGTATCAAGGCCGATAGTCTCACTCAAGAGGGTATCTGTCATCACCATCTGCTTAGCTGCAGATGTAGCCTGTGCACCTATGTCCTGACTATCCATGGGGTCATAACCACAGGCTAACCCGCAAGTCTGACAAGCATGGGGTGGGACCCTACTCCTTGCACTATCTCCCAACCCACTCTATGCTGCAGGACTGGCATGCTCTATGATGCTCTGGGTCAAGGCACTAATGGATTGAAGTGTATTGACCTCAACACTCTCCTTCACAATGGAAGGGATAGAAACATGCTCATGGGTTGGTCTGCTGATTACTCATCTTACTGACCGTTGTGGGTCAACAAGTGCCCCTGGTCTATCTTGTGCTGACCCCCCACCTCTACCCTGGAAGTCCTGCATATCAAAATAGTTTGGCACTTTATTGAGGACAAACTCACAGTAGAGTTTCCTCAAAAAGTATTGTGAGACCTCATTATTATTGCATGGAGGATGGTCAAAAACCATCCACCACCTCTACCCAAAATTTTCCCTTATCGCTTGGTTGTTGCACCAATGGATAGGGAAGCTCTTGCATGTAATGGGTGGAGGTTGATTTGTTTGTGGGTTTGTGAAAATCGAACACAAGTCTAATTTTGTAATTTGTAATTTTTTCACATCTTGGTATGACAACTTGTCTACATAATAGTCTCTAAACTCTCTCCTCTTATCCATCCAACAAGATATTTTCTTGCTAATTGAATCTACATTTGATAACCTAGATTCAAGAGATTCAACAAGTGTGGACCTATGCAAGGTTGAAGTGGAAGGATCTTTCAACCTTGCAATTATATCTTCAATTTCTTTTTTGTTGTTTTCAATTTTTCCCATTATATTTTCTTATGTTCTAGGGGCATGTCGAGGAATGGATTGAGGAGGTTGTTGTTCCACAGGTATTTCCTCCTCAAGATTTTGTGGATTTTGAGGAGGAGGAGGAGGTACATTAACATTTCCTAACAATTAATGAAATTTACATCAAAAATCAACTCAAACCTACCATTTAGAAACAAATTCAAAGAAAAAAAAATAAAACTCACTCCTTTGGTGTGCTCGACATCGTGGCGACATTTTGGCAATGAATTGGTAAGATTTTGGTGTTGAATTGACTTTTCCAAAACACAAGTGCGCTTCCTAGGGTTTGCAAGCCACGAGTATAGAGGAGAAAAAAGAAATGAAATGAGATGATAAGCTTTTGTATTCATTTATAATAAGTCATAACACGCTCGCATTATAACGCAAGCGCATTATGGTTTGGTTTTGACGAGCCATAGGCTCATCATTACCAAACCATAACACAAGCGCATTATAACGCGCTCACGTTATGCATTAATTTTTTTTTTAAAACAATTTGGCCACTTTTTGGCCCCCCATCTTTTTGCATGTGCTCGCGTTATGCATTAATTTTTTTGAAAACAATTTGGCCACTTTTTGGCCCCCCATCTTTTTGCACTTACCCTATATATATAGAGGAGCTCTTCCATTCATTTTACACACAATTTTCGATCGACCTGCTGATGTTCTTTTGCTATAATTTTTTGAGTCTAGTATTTTGTTTGTGCATTGTTATTTTGGTCTTGAGTTTGTGAGGGAGAATAGTAAGAAGTAAACAGGGGAAATTGAGTTGATCTAGGAGGA
Source organism: Cunninghamia lanceolata (assembly GCA_027924645.1). Taxonomy (NCBI): domain Eukaryota; kingdom Viridiplantae; phylum Streptophyta; class Pinopsida; order Cupressales; family Cupressaceae; genus Cunninghamia; species Cunninghamia lanceolata. The sequence goes on along the minus strand of BSBN01000938.1, from coordinate 564,524 downwards.
TATATTCAACCAGCTTGAGGAGATAAGAGAAAGGAATCCAGCTGATCTATAGGAGCTTAGCATTAACAACCATGCTAATTTACTCTCCATTTTGCATTTTATGTTTGAAAGGATTATTTGTCTTTGATGTTTGGAAATAAGCTTGGGTTATTTTTATGTAACTAATTGGGTATTTTCTTGTATGTTCAATGAGAGGTGTATATATATCTAGTATGAGAAATATATTATGTATTGAATGTATGAATAATCTCCATAATAGAGATTAGTGTCTATATTGGAATTATGTGCTATATCAACTTAAGTATGATTATCTATTGGTACATTGTAAAAGTTAGGTTATGAAAACCATATATTACAACTTGTATTACTTTGGCAAAAGTGTCATAGTAAACTTGGAATTGTTATGTGAGGTTAATCCTAGGATTAGTTGATCCATGGGTAAGGAAGTAACCTTTGTATAGAGATTGATGTCATACCAAAGCGAGATAGGAAGATGGTTAAACGTGTGATGTCCATTCCAAATTAGGGATGATGAATACTTTGGCCAAAGTAGTGTAAGTAGCCACTGTTTACACTATCAGTTCACTATGATCCAGGTTTACATATTAGGCAAGGATAATAATACTTGTATGTTGGAGCCATAGTATGCCAGTTCAAGTTATGTAGGACACACCATCATGCTTAGAATAGGCTAATATTTGAGGTTACCATACCAATCCATTCATCGAAGGGTAGGGTTGTTTACCAGTTTGGTAAATGTGAGGGGAACCACAATTAATCTGTGGTTGGTAGAAAAGTGCTTGAGTGATCCTTCTCCTCATGCAGTTGGCGGCTAGGATTTGATGAAGGACATTGGAACCATTTGTATCTCTACTTTTAGTTTAGCTCTTGAAGCTTGTTTGCAATTTTGTATCCATCTCATGGAATTTTTTAAATGAGAAATATTCAATACTTGTAATGTTGAAAAGTGATTTGATTATGCAATGGTAAAGTTTAAAATATGTTTAAAATGTGTATCATATCATTTTAAAAGAAGGAAAAGTTTTATTACTTATATTGTTGGTATGAGGTACTATTTACTTTTGGGTTAAATGTAGTAAAATTTATTTGGTAGAACAATGGACATGTTACAAGTCATCATTCACCTATACCCCAATCAACACCTCCTTTTCACTTGTTAGCACCTAGTCCGTCCGCATCATCACCTAGTTGACTTCTATCAGTGCCTAGTCAAGTCCTGATCATCATTCACCCACACATCAATTAGCAACCACTTTTCACTTTTCAGTGCCCATTTCCATCTCCATCAGTGTTCGGTCCCTCTCTCTCAGAGCCTAAACTATTTATTTTAGCACCTAGATTCATAGACCTCAACAACTAAGGTATTTATCATTTTGATTGTCAAAATTATTTTCCCCACCTCATCCAAGGTCATTCCACTCCTAAATTAATCCATAGCATCATTTTCCATGACCATTTGATCCTTAGCTTGTGATCCAACCTTATCCAAAGACCAAACCAAATCCATTATCTAAAAATCAAATCAAATCCACATCATCCAAAATCAAATCAACCTTCATCCAAATCTAATCAATCACCCAAATCCAATCCAAAATCTCTAAGGTTAAGGTCTAGATCAATCCATCCTCTTGTTTATATTAGGCCTAAGAATTTGTCTATCTTAAGTTTAAAATAAACTTGAAATCATACCCATTGCATAAGCTAGCTTAGGAACTTAAACAATTCTTAAGTTAGTGGACTTCATGAATCCCATCTTGCTTGGTGTGTCTTGTATACCGCAAGTAAGATAATCCCATTATCTCTTTTCTTAGGCTCTTCATCCACCCTAAGTATGTAGGGAAAACATTTGATCCTCATCAATAGAGATCTAGATTTTGAAATTAGAAAATCCCCATCCCTAACAATTGGGAACTCACCATCCAAATCTAAACCTCCTATCACACGATCATAAGCTAAGAGAAAATTGGACTCTCAATATCAACCCATCTCTCCTCCTGGCTCTACCACAAGCAAAAAAGAGGGATATGTCAACCAACCTGAAATGGGTGAAGCATCCATACATCCACATGTATTCCCCCACCTTCATCGATTTCATTAATGAAAGGGGATTGCATGATAAATTTGATCAATTCCTTGACAACCATAAGGATGCATTCCTTGAATACCTCATCAAACATGGAGCATGCCTCCCCCATTTATTTGACCATGACAAACTCAAGACAATCTTTCATGAAAAACCACCATCACCCATCCTCGATCAACCATGGGGTTGTGTCCCTAATCCTAATAATCCTGTTGGAATTGGTTTGGACAACTGAGAGGGGGTGGGGGTGAATCAGTTGTCACACAAAAACTTTTCTTCTCTTAATCTTCCTTTACAACTTATAATCAAATTAATCATTTCAGCATCAATCAACAACACATGATTAAAAACATAAATAACACACTTGACACCAAGATTTTTGACGTGGAAACCCGATTAAGGGAAAAACCATAGTGGGGGTTAACCCACAAAGATTATACTCTATTAAAAGTATTACAAAGGGAAATGCACATGCATTCAGGCTCACTACCCAGAGCTCACTGCTTAAAAGAAGGCTTATAACCTATAGAAGGCTCACTGCCTATAGAAAGAAGGTTACAATGAAATTGAACTGATAATTAGCATCTATCATTGCAAGGATTTAGTTCCGGTTAAGCACAAAATACTGACTTGGTACACTTCATCTTCACTCTGCCCTTTTTACTGTTTTGCTAACATTTGGATCTTGGATCTCTTCTCTTTTCACACTTATTCCATATTTGCATCACACACACCCCCAAATTCATTCAACTCCATCGGCTATATATATCTACATCCTGATCTTCAACCACTTTGCAATCAGCTTCAAGAACACTTAGAACTTTATTGAAAATTCTACTCTGTCAGCTAAATTTATGTACACTTGTAATGCGGACCAAAGCTTTCACTCACAAATCATTAATCAGGTCAGCTACTATCACTTATCATCACAACTTGTCCAACCAACAGCTTCCATACATCCGGAACCAAGATCAATTGCAAGGTCAGCCTATTCTTCTTTTGTCTACTCTATCAAACTATTAACCAGATACTCAAATGCTAATAACTATTGAATCCTTCATCATCGTAGGCCAAAACTCTGGATTTAGATTATTCTGACAATGCTTATGACTCCCTCAGATCCACAACAAATTATGATCTACCATCAGATAGATCCAGATGAAGATGTCAAACCCTGTCACACACTCTGTTCTTGACTTCCCAGACTTAGACAAATCTTCAATCTGATTTCTGGTATGGGCAAACTATGCAATGCAGATGTGTAGTAGAGACTTAGTTGCCATCAATGACAACACTTATCATGCCTAGAAGTGTCTCTTTCCAACAATCTCCCCCTTTGACATTGATGTCAACACTTAGTGAAAAATGACTAAGTGTCAGAATAACTCCCCCTTTGCTTGTGCTCCATGCTGTCATTCACATTGCTTTTCGATGCTCCACCTTTGCTGGATTCCACATTTTTCACTGCTCTTCACTCCCCCTTTGACATCAATGGCAAAGGGTGGGATCTGTAATCACGAATGATGCAAAAACTCTGTATATATGACCGCATATGTACAAACAATCCATATGTTATATTTACATATATTTAAGGATATCTGCAAAAGTATTCTTTAACTGTACAAATTTAGTGGCCCAACTTCTTTTCATACCATCCAAAATTGAAATGTGTCCACATAGCAGAAATGCATATGCTTCTGCTTTCCTTTGATCTGAGGGATCACTTGTCCGGGCAGTATTTTGGGCCTCTAACAAAGTACTAAACATTATTTCCAACTTAGGGGTAATCAGTCCCTGGAGCTCACCCATTCTTTCCATAATGTTCTTCTTTTCCTTGATAAGCTTCCTTATTTCATTTTTCAGTTTAATTTCTTGACATTCTTGGCTCACCAGAGATACTATTAAAGGATCAAAACTTTGGGATAGGTCTAGCAACATTTTCTCCTACTCCTTTATCTTTTTCTCAATATCTTCTACTATTTTGGGACATGATAAACAAAACTTATATACATCACCACCATCCTTAAGAGCATTTTCAATACTCTTTATACCAATGTCGAGTATTTTTCTATCATTATCTATAAGGCCTTTTAGTTCACTAAACCTCTTATCCAAAAATTCTTTCCGGACCTTTACTTCAGATGATTTCTCAAAGGACTCAAAATTTGTATTTATAGAATGCACAAGATTTTTCAAATTACTAGAAGAAGAATTAGATGTATTTTTCTGATATGTGGGCATAATCTTCTCTAGTATTCTGAAAGCTAGGCTTATCAACTCACTATCTTCTATGTGAGACTTCAGTAACTTCTCCCTTGCCTTGGCCTGTGTGAATGATGATATCTTCAACATTTGATCCAGAGAGAGAGTGTCATAATTGATTGGTCCTTGTATCAGTTTCGGCTCATCTAACTCTAGCATCTCCTTGCTAAGAAAACTCTGCACTGCATTCGCATTGTCTCTTGCCACACTTGCTATTTTAGTTTCCTTTCGTTGTGCTTTGTCAGCAACAACAATTGGACTATTTTGCTTTGGTGCATTAGCACCATCTCCTTCTACTAGTTCTTCTTTTCCCTTTGCCTCTTCCTCTTCCTTCTCTTCCTCCTTTTCTTCTTTCTCTTGGTCCTTTCTGGAGTCATCAGTAGCAGGAGGATCTGGAGGATCATGGCCAACATTTGCTTCTTCTATCAATACTTCCTCTTCTTCTCTTTGGATTTCCATTTCTGGAACAGAGGAGGTCTAGAGTTTCAATCTATTACTTTTTCTTCTTTAATCCTTCGACATCCATGTCTGAGGACTCATTCTCTACATTTTCCTTCTTTACAATAGGAAGATTGTGCCTTTTCAAAGCACTCCAGAGAATCTCTTTGGTTTCTTTTGCAATCTTGTCTGTCTCCCCAAGCATAAGCTTATTCATTTGTTTTTTACTTCGGAACTCATCCTTGGTTTCTTTGAATATCAAATCCATCTACTTTGAAGTAATTTGGGGGCATAGTTGTATTAATATTTGTTCTTGGATCTCAAGATCCTTGCTTTTTGCATTTTCTTTTCTTAGTTCAAAAGTTTTTTCAAGGCTTTTGGGTATCAATGAACATATCTCAATAAGAGCCTTGTTGTAGATCTATTTAAATATCTTACTATTGCTTCCTCGAGTACTCTTTTGTCAGCATCACTATAGTCATCATAGAATTCTGTCATTGGAGCCAAGTTTCCATCTACAGTAACTGATTTAATGGTGTCATCTACTGAAAGGGTGGGCTTATCTACATATTCCTCTGTCTTTTGCCTCTTACTTTTCATTTTGCTTTCAGAGGGCATCTCCTTGGATATCTTGGCCACTTTTGTGCCTGTGACTGTTAGTTCTTTGATCTCAATGTCAGAATCTATATCTTCTTCTTCTCTTGTGCTTTCATAGGTCTAGGATGCTTTTGTTTTCTTCTTTTCTCCCTTTTTCCAGATAATTTTGCTTCCAGTTTTGCAGTCTTAGGAGGAACAGGGGCAGCAACATAGCTCCTAGTAGTTCTTAAAGTGGAAGAGGGTTCCACCGGAGCACTTGTTTGTTTCTTATCTTGTTTCTCTTTCTTAGCCTTTTCAATTCTTTCTTTGAATTTCCTCACAACCTCCTTAGTTAGGCCCAGATTTTCAGCCAATTGCTCAACTTATTTTCTTACTTTCCTATTAGTTTTAGGTTCTTTGAGCTCAATATGCAGTTTTAAACTTAGCTCCTCATATGTTCCAAATCTTTCAACCATTGTGTCTTTAGGCTTGCTTAGAAGATGTTGAGCATACATATTCAAGATTTTTCCATCTACTTCATACCCCATGGGCATGATCCAAACAATTCTAGGTTCCACTACTTTCATTAGACATTGATTAGTATCAGCCATGAAGCATATTTCATTTTTGTACTTCTCAACAATTGATTTAGGGATTCTTTCCCTTAAATGCATCATACTCTAAAAATTCTTGAAGTAACCCCATATTGTAATTTTCTGAGCTTTCAAATCACCAATGCTGCAAAGATGATCTCTGATCTAAATGGCAACTAGCTCATCCTTAGTCCAATGAACACCCTTTACTCTAGGTACTTCATTCATATAGTAGAAGAACAAGCATAGAACCAATGTACCATATTTAAAAGTATTTTTTTATCCCTTTTGATTTTGTTCAAGTTTTCAATCAGCTGGTTCTGTAAAAGCTCACAAAGGTCATAATCTACATTATCCTTTAACATTTGATATGCTGCATATATGGCAGTTCCAGAGATAAAATTCTCCCTGCTAGAGTGATATATCTTGTAGCCAATCACCATGGAAGAAAACTTCACATCTAGTTCTATAATGTCATTTATAGTCATAGCCCTCTTATCGAATTTGGCACCGGTTGCATCGGTAACAGTTTGTTTTTTTACATATTTTAACATGGGTAATCCATCGATTGAGTTTAACCCAATCACAATTCTGATAACATCTTTGGTAATCTTGAATGGTTTTAACAGCCAAATGAATTCATCATGCATCTGACTCAAAACATATCGGACCCATTCATCTTCATCAAATGTTGGAAATCCCATAATCTGAATAAAGTGTTTATCATGTAGTGCCTTATACTTGGGTTTAAGATCATGATTTTCATCCCTAAGATGACTCTCAAATAGGTCTACATACCTTGAATCACCAAATTCATCTATGTTTGTGTGAATATAAACCCTAATATCTTCAACATTCAGCACACCATACAGAACACTTGAAAAAGCACCTAACGGGTCGACTTCTATTGATTTGTGAGGATGCTTCTTAAATTTGGGTTGAGGCCTTTCAGTAATGTCAACAACATGAGGAGAAGCCATCTCAACAGATTTTAGATTCAAAGATTTTACAAAGTACCTTTTTCTTAAGCAGGTTTAGGGTTGATCAATTTCTAGTTCTATTCGCTCTTTGTTCTTCAATCTCTAGATTTACAGCTCAAAAGCTCTTCTATTTGTTTCCTTCAAAATACAAAGTGGTTCAAATGCATGATTAAGTGACCTTTTATCCTTTGCAAAAACCTAATTTCACATTGTAATAAATGCGCTACCCTAACTTCATCCAGTTACTCTGTTTCTTGAACTATTCTTCATGAATTACTTCACAAATTTCCATATCAACATCTTTTCTTCCAGAAATCCTTCCAAAAGTTTTGAAACAATTCAAAATATCTTCTCTCATTATGTCATATCCAGGCACCCACTTACTGACTGGGGGAGTTTGATGTTCAATACAACTCCCCCTGAGCTAAAACTCCTAATTTAATTCCTGGAGGAATTATCAGCATCGGATTCCGATGCAAATGCATCACTATTGTTCATTGTATCTTTCTTTACCCAAATCTTGTTCATTTCACTTTGTACCTCATTCACATCAATTTTCCTTTTGCCTTTGTCTTGTCTCTGCTCATCCAGTTTTTTATTTACCGGACCTCTTCTTCCATTGATCCTACTTTTGCAGAATCTTGTAATATGACAAGACTTATTGCAATTAAAGCACATGACATTTCCTTTCTTATAAACTTGATTTCCTCTTGATCTGCACTAATTAGCCATGTGTCCAAACCCATTGCAAGAAAAATAGTAACCATTGAAAGAATTGCCAATTCCTCTATTGTTGGAATTATTCATTATCATACTTCTGCATTCATTTGATCTATGATCATACCTCTTACACTTGAAGTATGACCGGAGAAGGATGGACCATTTTGATTTACTTTGCTTTGGCACTGAGTAGCTCTATGACCAAATTTATTGCAATTGAAACAATTTTCATTAAATGATGGATATCTTTGAGCATTAGGCTGTCTTACCAGAAGTTTTTTAGTTATGTTTCTCCCATTCCTTGGTTGAAAATTTCTCTATCCAGATCCAAAACTTTCACCTTTCTCATATCTAAGATCATACTTGTCATCATCCTTTTTTTGTCTTCAATTAGTGCTTCAAGTTTAGCTAAGCTTATCTTGAACTTCTCCTTATATTCATTTACAACTTCTAGGTCATGTCTGAGAGTGATAATTTGTCTCTCAAGTTCTCTCTCATTTTCTCTGCTTTCTTATAGATTAGATTTTAGGAGACCATCTATTCTATCCAATCTACAACATTCTTTAGTTCTCTCTTTCAGATTTTGATTCATCTCTTCTTCAGTTTTCTTCCTCTCTTCAATTTCCTTGGTTAGTCTCATCACCCCAGATTCCATCTCATGTTTTAGGACAACTTCTTTAGATAACTTTTCACATTCCTTTGTCTTCTATTTCAAGGCCTTGTCTTCATAATGATTTCCCAGTTGAGGAGGTTGGTCCTTCCCTTTTTCATTGGATTTGCTCAATTTTCTTTTTAAAATCTTAATGAAGTCTTCATCCTTTCTGAGGTTTTCTTGCAGCTCTCAGACTTCTGCTATGGACTGCTCAAGATCTTCTAGGGCAAGATTAAGTTGCCCTTGAAGGTTATATTCATCTATTTTACTAACTTCCCAGATCTTCCTTAAGCTGTTGTTAAGGGAAAATTGGATCTAAATGAATAATCAATATATAAATATCAGTGATACCCAAAACTCAATGCAATAATGAACAAAAGAGATCAATCAAACAATGAACAATACAAAGAAAACCTCCTTTAATTCTTAGCTTCCATTGATCGCCTATCACAAATGATCTTGTCTATGAATATGGCCCTCAGAAGGTGTACTTCCTTGCTATGATTCCAAGATGTTCAAATGGGAACCGCTATGATAGTTTTGCCATGAAGATGAGCTTCACAATAATGATAGTAGTGTGTAGTAACGAGTGTGATCGCAAGCAATGAACGAATTGGTGCCAAAGGCGTACTGTAATTTCTGTAGAGTAAGTTTACTTAAAACTTGGATGAATGAAGTAGAGGAATAAGGTTCAATTTATAGATTTGGGAAAGAAAATATCAACGGTATAGAAAGAACAAGAAGATCAATGATATAGAATGGTTGAGGAATGTGCACGAATAGGAAGAAGGCATGTGTCTTGCTATATTTTGCATGAGAGGAATTAATAAAATAGAAGAATAAGTTAACTAAAGAGATTAATCAGTTAAGAGAATAGAACTAGAGAAGGAAACTGCATGAGGATACAAGATATTTTAACTCTATTAAATATTTAGAATATTCAATTGCATGTGCACAAGGATTGAATTATATTTAGAGATAACTCAATTTAGAAGAAATAGACAACTTAAATAAATAATTGATTTATTTAAATTTAGAGAAGATATTATTGGAAGAAATAATTAAATAATTGGTATTATTTAATTTGTTCGAGGAATTAGAAGAATTTAGGAATTTAATTAAATAAATAAATTTATTTAAATGTTTGTGCATGATTTGGAAGAATAAATAAAATATTTTATTTTTTAGAGATTGAGAGGATTTAAATAAATTTGGAAGAATGATTTGATTTAAATTAAATAATTAAGAATTATTTAATTGTTTGGAAGAATCTAATTAAATAAAAGATTGTATTTAATTTTGACTTTAGAAGAGGTAATTAAATATTTTTATATTTAATTAACTTAGAGGAATATGAATCGAATAAATAAATTTGTTTATTTATTTATTGATAGAGGAATTAGAATGGAATAAATATTAAGAATATTTATTTAGACTGAGTCGTGTCATTTTTAGGCATATATATTTTGCCCCTCTTTGATGCAATGTGTTTTATCACGTTGTTTCAAAGAATAGATTTCTGATAATGATACATGCCCCAATTTGGCCCTGGTACAAGTTACGATGATAGGATGCCCCCTCAGGAGATTAGATGGGAAGAAGGCAGAAGGATGTGAGATGAACAATCTCATGATGAAGAAGGTGAAAAATAAGTCTGATTGAAGAAATTTGTTGAAGAAAGAGTTGAATGACACATGATGCAAGATAAAATGATAACACACACAATCAAGCAAGCAAGTATGCACAAATGATACAAGAACAGACAAGGTATTGCCCCTGTCAAGTTGTAAACCAATGATTAATCGATATTGATATACGATAGTGTTGTCATGGTGGGGAACAATATATCCCTAGACCAACACAGCAGGTGTGTTGTCATGGTGGGGAGCGATATATCCCTAGACCAACACAGTAGGTGTGTTGTCATGGCGGGGAATGATAGATCCCTAGAGCAACACAAAGGATAGTGTCTAGTTTTAGGAAATGAAACATGTCATGTAAGACATGTGTGTTGGTCTAATTTTGACAATGATACATCCTGTATAAGACAATTGATTGATTATAATTGATCGAGTTGGTTTACGACCACACAAGGATCAAGACCATTGATTGTGATTAGATCATTTGACAAGATTGACTTGACTTGATTGGCATGGATTAAGGATGGGCTTGCATTTGGATCATTGCTCAGATTGACAGCTAAAACTATTGACGAGAGATACAATGATAGATACAAAGTTGATCGATAGAAGAATGACTCGACAAAAGGAATCACAAGCTTTTATTTGATACTCTGCGGTTTGGATCTTTTATTGTATGGGATATGGATGCTTTGAAATTTTTATTGCATGGGATATGGTATGGATGCTTTGTGGATGTGAATGGATGCAAGAGGATGTGAATGGGTTTTTCATCTTGATATTGCAAGTATTTTGAAGTGCTTATTTCATCATTGGGCATTTTTATTTTTTTTTGTGTTTTTGAAATGTTGTAAGAAAATACAAGAATTGAAGTATAATTGAACCGTGATGACCTGAGTATCGCTTACATGGATTTTGATTTAGCAAGTTAATACAAGCATCTAGGTATAATTGAACCGAGATGACCTGAGTATTTCTTGCATATCAACAGACAAGGATTATATCTATTTCATGTTAGTCCTCTGATGTCCTCGATGATCATTGAGTTGATCATGTCCTGAGACAAGGCTTCACATTACTAAAGATAAACCCACAAGCAACAGACAAAGAAAAGAATCGTGGCCCCGTCATAGCATCTCTAGCTTTTGGCATCCTTGAGTAGCATAGAAAACATGATAACAAAAAGTGAAGACCTTAAGATACAACTTTAATGTAAACAAAACACTCTTGAATTAGATTTATCTTTCTTGCCATAATTTAGGTAGAATCATTTGGATTAGTTTGTTCTTGCTTTTTTTTGCCTTGGGTAGGTTGAGGTGTTGCGTCAAAATTTCTTCTTGAAAGCGGGCTTTGCTTTGCGCTTGCTTGGCTGGTGAAAGATTCCACAATCCTTATTGGTGAGACGGACCATAAGGGACTGACCTGGTGCCTCGAGGGCTCATTGCTAAATGGCCTTGCCTACGTGATGACGCAGAGGCAACATAGTTTGGGGTAAACCCTAATAGACCTAAGACCTAGGCGATAGAAAGTGGTGTGGACTCAGATAGATAGAAGGACTAGACACGTGACAGATGGGACAGTGGAGCCTCGGGGGTGCATTTGAATAATGGCCTTGCCTACGTGAGGACGTAGAGGCAATGTAGTTCATGGACTTTGACCATGGATGGACTAGAGGATAGACGACAAGATATGGGATGGACAGGGAAGCCTCGGGGGTGCATTGAAAATGTCCTTGCTTATGTGATGACGTAGAGGTGATGTAGTTCAGGACTGAACCCTAATGGACCTAATATATAGATCGGATGAGACACGATATGGAATAGAAATGGATCAAATATGGAACAAATATGGATTAGATCATACACGATATGGGATAGATATGGAATAGATATGGAACGGATATGGATCAGATATGGATCGGATGAGAAAGTGGAGCCTCGGGGCCGCATTCGAATAATGGCCTTGCCTACGTGACGACGTAGAGGCAACATAGTTCATGGACTTGGACCATGGACACTGATGATAGATGCTATGCTAGGCTGACACTGTAGATAGGATACTGGATAACACGTTAGTTGATAAGGTGACAAAAGACATAGAGTATCAAGCCACGATAGGATAAGCCGACATTTATGGATAGCATTAATGCTAGATACTGATGACAAGGAAAACACAATGGATAGATAGATGGATGGGTGATAGTAGATACAGATGGTTAGGTAGAAGGAAATAAGGATGTGATATCCAAGGACTATGTCACATAAGAATAACGTGCCCCATTGTAGGTAGAATACTTAGGATTTTTCATGGCAATGCTTATGATGATAGGAGGATAGGAGGATAATGAAGGATTTTCTTGGTTTGGGAGGGATAAGGTATGTCAAGAGACATCAAAAGCATTTGTCAACATTGTGCCCCCAATCTTTATCAAGATCAAGAAAAATGAAGGAAGGGAAGATTAGGATAGATAGACTAGACAATATAGGTACGTAATGGATAGAAGGATAGGATAGGAAATGGTATGGAAAGAAACTGATATTAGAAAGAGTGATAGGTCGATGAGATAAGGTGCCCCAAGTGTAGATGACATAGAAGATCAACTTACACACTACGCCTATTTGCCAAGTTTTCATCATGGTACCTATCCAAGGTGCCTGTTTGCCAGATTTTCACCATTAGATGAAGGGATTTTTCTTTTTTTTTCTTTTCTTTTTTTTGAAACAGTTGGATGGGAGAAGGTGGAATGGATGAGAGGAAATCAAGCATCTGGCTCCATGAAAGGTGATAGTCCCGCTAGATGGATGTTGTCACATGGACAAGGTTAAGTGTTCTCATAGACGTTGGTAGGGGATTGCATGAAAGTGAGATGGAGAAGGTAGATAAGATGGAGAAGGTAGATAACAGTTTATGGAAGGGTGTGATAGTGGATGATGATGCAAAATATGGAGGGAAGGCTTATGCAAAAGCATGGACCATGGGAGTAGGATGGAGAAGATATGTAGGATAATAGTGGAAGGAAGGGGAGATGGAGGTATATGAAAATGTTTGTGGGATGGAAGGGAATCATGACCAATGGTTGCACATATCATGATAAACATTGAAGTTAGTGATGGGAAAGTAGTGTAGGAAGCAACAGAGACTTTTGCTTGTGAATGAATGACTTAGGCATGTAGGGATCCACATAGACTGAGTATTTTTCTGAGCTTTTCTTGTCATTTGGGATGGAGGAATTTGAGACTTTTGGATGAAATGGGAGAAAGTGGATGGTTGGGATTATTGAGAGGTGGATGCCTCATTGGAATTGATGGCTTTTTGCTTAGGTACCCAAGCCATTTTGCTTTTATATAGTACCTGTGAAGGTGTGGGCTTGGGTGTATGCAGTTTTTGTGCAACTTCGGAGGTAATCATTTGTTTGATGTGGACCCATACCTTTTTCAGTTTGGCATATAGATGTGTGGGTGTATGCAGCTTTGGAGAAGGATGTTTCTTTGATTCTTGCCTTTTGTATCCCAGGCCATGAGGACTCTTAGGATTTTTTATTTGATAGGTAGAGGCATCCATATATTTAGTGTTGAATTCTCTTGGGATGGTGGAAGTGGAGTTGGTGAAAGCTCTTTGTTTGGACAACACATGCATCTATCGGTCATGTGTGGGATTGTTATAGGATTTATTGGTGGATGGATAAGGTGTTGGAAGAAGTGGTGATAAAATGCATGGAGGGATGTTAGGAGTTGGAAGTAGCAGAGGTAGATTGGATGGTGGAAGGTGTATGGTCACATGCTTTTGGGATGTATATGATAAGGGAGGTGGAATGCTGACATATGTTTTGGGGATATGATAAGGTTTGCGATGGAAAATGGGGGATGTAAGAGGAGTGGAAGAAGTACCAACATCTTGAGATTGTTCACCTTGGGGTGTGTATCTAAGGCCGTATGAATGAGGATGAACATTGACATGGACGGGCTCCAAAATTCCTTGTTCATGAAGGCCTAAGCCTTTACCTCGATAGTTCATATGTTGGAGTATGCGGTGGACAACGAGATTATGTGTAGGTGGAACACTAGACACAAGTTCCTTATTGGATGGAGAAGGTGAGAGAGAGGATAATGGTTGTTGGTGTTCTAAGGAGGAACACTTATGAATGAAGGTAGTAAGACCAAGGATATATGGTGGGGGATTTGCAGCATGGTCGACAATGGATGGCGGAGGAGTATTATTGGTTTGATCTTCTACGCTTGCTTGGGAGGCAAGTGTCTCATCAAGGGAAGTGGAAGTTGTTGGATCTTGGATAGGACTAGATGGGGTTATAAGCTCAGGACCATGGAACGCATAAAGTGGGTTAAGAGGATCATCATGGTCTACTTGACCATAGATAGGCTCTTCATCATAGATGGGATCTTGATCATAGATAGGATTTAGCGTGATGAGATTAATGTTCTCTTGTATAGGTTCTCCATCAACAATAATATCTTGATCATAGAAAAGATATAGGTTATGGAGGGGCCAAAATTGGATCTCTATCTCATGGATAGCTTCTTCATCAAAGGTAGTATCTTGATCATGGAAAAGATATAGGTTATACATGGTTGGAAATTGGATCTCTTGCAAATGTATAGGTATAGAATCATCGAAAAGATAGAGGTTATGTAGGGGTTGGATGGGAGTGATTTGATCTTGATTTAGACAAGGGGTTGATGTCTCCACATGTTCTAAAGTGTGCTCTTGACATAACTCTTGATGTGCTTGAATTGAAGTTGAGGTAGAAGACTCTTGGATAGGCTCTTGGTCAACAACATGAAGGTGCGATGGACCTTGACTTTGGTGCATGGTAGGAGGTTCTTCAATATGCTCATGGGATTGCAGGTGACATGATGAGGTTGGTGCAATGGACATGTTTGAAGGCTCTTTGATAAGGTCAAGGACTAGTATTTGGGGACATGGTTGACTCTCTGCTAGTAGTCCTTGGATCACATCCTTTGTAAGCATTTGGGTAGATGAATGAGGTGATGGATGAGTGGAATTTGGAATTCTCCATAGACTTTCTTGTGCTGCATATCTTTCCCAAAAATCATCTGTGGATTTTTTATTTGTTGTATTATAGCTTAGGGAATTCAATGGTGGTTTTGAGCTCAGAGTAGGATTAGTATGCTTTGGGCGATGGGTTCTAGGAGTAGTGTTTTCCTTGTCATGAGTATCATTAAGACAGGACAAGAATGTATGACTTTGGGGCATGGTGTAGCTAGTACTAGCTTGCTCAGCTTGTAAGATTGCAAAGTGTTGTTGTATGACTTGGAGTTCTTGAGCAATTGCTATATGACCTTGGGGTGAGGTATCTAAGGTTAATTGCAATTTTAGGTATTTGAGTTCTTGATCAAGCTCTTCTAATTCAGTTGTCATATCTTCAGAAGTTGACACAAGACCAAAATGGGTACCTACAAAGGTTGAAAAGTTTCTCTCAAAGACTGTGGAAATACTCACTGTCACACATGCGTCGAAACATATGCACAGCATAAACTGGTAAATGCGTAAAAAATTTATATATATGCATAATACTGGTAAATTTCCAATGTGTCATAACAGGTGATAAAAGCGCAACAAGTTGGTATAAATGTGCCATTTCAGAAAGCAAATGGGTAAAAGCAGAAAGTTGTGTCACACTTTCAGCTGACTTATCGACACAAGTGAATTTAAGTATTTCTAGCTAAAAAATCAATTTTGGTCAAACATATGATCTTGTAAGATGCATTCTAGCTAAGTTAGATATGCCCACAACTTTTCCAACTAAAATTGTTGGCTAAATGCATATTTAGCACCACTATGAGGCCAATTTGCCAAAAAAAATATAATTATTTGAAAAACTTGATATTTCAACAACTTCTACTCATGTAAATAACATTTTTTTAAAAATACCCTTTTGTCGATTTATAAGTTTAGTTTTCAAATATATATATATATATTTTAATAGTTTAATTATTATTTATATTTTCCTTTCTATTTTTACTAAAAGTAGGTTATCAGCACAAAACATTAGGTCAATTACCATGTCAAGGAAAAATAGTAAAACTTATTAAAAAATTGAAAAAAAATGATGCACTAGATAAAAGAATCTATATCAAGATAGTATAATTTTTTTTCTATTTTAGATAAATAGTTAATATGAAAGTTGAAGTCGAATAGAAGCAACTAAGTTTTAATACACACACATTTTATTATTTATTTAAAAATATATATTTATCAAAATTGGAAAAAGATATATCCATGCACTAAAGTTTCAAATTATAAACACAAAAAAATTGAAGAAAAAAAATAAAATTTACTATATAAAGATTGACGTCTCATGTAACTTCATTTGTCAACATTTTATCAGCAATTAAATTATAGTGTTAATTTATTAAAAACTATATTCAAATAATTTTTTAAATTTTTTTAAAAAATACAAACATAAAATATACTAAAAAATAAATATTTTATTAGTTTACATCATTCCAAAATTCAAAACATACGTCACTTTTTAGTGATTCAAGTTTAAAAGTTGGATCAACGTTGGCTGTTTCCTTTATAAAAATGTGACACAACTTTGTGCTTTTACCCAAATGTGTAACTTTGGCTTTTTCAGTATTTTTGCAAATTTTTTGGCAATTTTTTCTGATGTTTTTGGTCTCTTTGGTTGCGAAATGATCTCTTGATCTAATTTTCTGAAATTATGCCAAGAAGACACAACAAAACACAAATAATGTTCTTGTTGTTTTTTATTTTTTTGTAATTTTTTGACTCTTTTTGGAATAAAAGGAAAAGCAAGTACAATCCTAGGCTTCAAATAGATTATAGGGGTTTTTGGCCACTAGAACAAAAGGTGTTTAATGAAGGCAACCATTCGAGTGGTTATACATGCGACAGCACTGCTATCCATTGTGGAGTCTCCCAGCCTGCAAGGGTTGCGCCTTGGAGGGTTTTGGGGGAGGTTGGATGTTGGTATAACACAACTGCACTCGTTGTTTAAAGCTTTCACTTCAAACATAATTTATTTATAGTGGATTGGTAGGGTTTGGTGTCTAGCCTGTTACCACTTAGGGTCATTCCTACTTGGATGAACGGTATCCAAGAGCAGGCCCCTCTAAAGGAAAAACACATGCGAGAATGATATGTCTGGCATTTTGCTCACCCAAGATAGGGGAGAGCATAGGCCTGGTATCATTCCAAAAAATATGAAAGATAATGGTTATTTTCCCCTAATTAAAATGAAAAAGACTAAATGAGTTAGCTACTTGGGCACACATGCGATTGTAGTTGTCAATTGTCCCTTATGAAATTGAAGTGTTTGACATTCATGTCTATTGTCCCTTAGAAAATTGAAGTATTTTTTGCATTCATATCCATTGTCCCTTAAGAAAGTAAGATGTCCCTAAGACTTAGATTGCGAAAATATGTTTTGTCCCTTAAGAAAGCAATATGTTCCAAAGACTTAGATTGCAAATATGATTTGTTCAATTGTCCCTTAAAAAAGCAATTTGTTCCTAAGACTTAGTGTGATAGGTTTTTAATTATTCAACTCTCGTCCTGCATGAACATGTTAGGAAAACCTATTTTCTCTATTTGAATAATAAGAGGTTGCAAAAAGTTGATTAGTTCCACCAAAAACTCAATCGTTAGCGTAAAATCAATTGAACTAAAAAATGTTTAACTTGTTAGGTGAAAAATGAGTAATCTAGAAAAAATATGATAATAATGATTAGGTACACCAGATTAGATATTATGATCAGATTCTACATGAAATTTTATGCAATTTTAAAAAATAATTCATAAAAATTGAATAAATTTTGCACAAGTTATGACCATTTAAAGTTTTGTAAAGAAGGGTTGACTTTGACTAAGTGTACCTAACAAATTTGATAAAATTACCTCAAAATTATTTCACCATAGAAAAGTTGGGAGAACCAGCTTTCCAATGCCGCTAGTTTCATAAAAATTTGATTCCTTATGCAAAAGATATGTCTGATTTTGTGCAATTACTAAAAATAAGTAAAAAAAAACAAGCATGGGCTAAAAATAGGGACACAGATCATGATATTTTTTTTTGAAATTTGTGCACTTTCTGCAAAAACTAAGAGATACCCAGATAGTATTTTGATATTTTTGACAAAACCCAAAAATATTTTGAGCTAAAGTTACACAGATATGCTTGATTTGTTGAAATTGCTAAAAATAGGCCCAAAAAAAGTTAAAAAAAAAGCACAAGCTAAAAATAGAGATATGGATTTGTGATCTATTTTTTTTGAAATCCGTGCACTTTCTACAAAAAGTAAGAGATACCCAGATAGGATTTCGATGTTTTCGACAAAACCCAGAAAGTTTTTGAGCTACAATTACACACATATGTTTGAATCCTCCTATGTATGGAACCTTAGCATAAAAAAAACCTAGTTTTTGGATTAAATCGAGGCAAGAACCCATGGTGGGCACCAAAAATGTTAAAGAAAAATTGGATCTAAATGAATAATCAATATATAAATATCAATGATACCCAAAACTCAATGAAATAATGAACAAAAGAGATCAATCAAACAATCAACAATACAAAGCAAACTTCCTTTAATTCTCAGCTTCTATTGATCGCTTATCACAAATGATCTTGTCTATGAATATGGCCCTCAAAAGGTGCAATTCCTTTCTATGATTCCAAGATGTTCAAATGGGAATGACTATGATAGTTTCTCCATGAAGATGAGCTTGCAATAAACAATACAAAGCAAACCTCATTTAATTCTCAGCTTCCATTGATTGCCTATCACAAATGATCTTATCTATGAATATGGCCCTCAGAAGGTGCACTTCCTTGCTATGATTCCAAGATGTTCAAATGAGAATGGCTATGATATTTTCGCCATGAAGATGAGCTTCACAACAATGATAGTAGTGTGTAGTAACAAGTGTGATCGCAAGCAATGAAGGAATTGGTGCCAAAGGCGTGCAGTAATTCATGCAGAGTAAGTTTACTTAAAGCTTGGATAAATGAAGTGGAGGAATAAGGTTCAATTTATAGACTCGGGAAAGAAAAGATCAATGGTATAGAAAGAACAAGAAGATCAACGATATAGAACGGTTGAGGAATGTGCGCAAATAGAAAGAAGACATGTGTCTTGCTATATTTTGCATGAGAGGAATTAATAAAATAGAAGAATGAGTTAACTAAAGAAATTAATCAAATAAAAGATTAGATTAATCAGTTAAGAGAATAGAACTAGAGAAGGAAATTGCATGAGGATACAAAATATTTTAACTCCATTAAATATTTAGAATATTCAATTGCATGTACACAAGGATTGAATTATATTTAGAGATAACTCAATTTAAAAGAAATAGACAACTTAAATAAATAATTGATTTATTTAAATTTAGAGAAGATATTATTGGAAGAAATAATTAAATAATTGGTATTATTTAATTTAGAATGAATTTGGAAGAACTAATTAAATAATTGGTATTATTTAATTTGTTGGAGGAATTAGAAGAATTTAGGAATTTAATTAAATAAATAAATTTATTTAATTGTTTGTGCATGATTTGGAAGAATAAATAAAATATTTCATTATATTTTATTTTTAGAGATTGAGAGGATTTAAATAAATTTGATTGATTTATTTAAATTTAGAAGAATGATTTGATTTAAATTAAATAATTAAGAATTATTTAATTGTTTGGAAGAATTTAATTAAATAAAGGATTTTATTTAATTTTGACTTTAGAAGAGGTAATTAAATATTTTTATATTTAATTAATTTAGAGGAATATGAATTGAATAAATAAATTTGTTTATTTATTTATTGATAGATGAATTAGAATGGAATAAATATTAAGAATATTTATTTAGACTGAGTCGTGTCATTTTTAGGCGTATACAGCTACTAAACTTTTTCAAAGGAACCTTGCTCTAATACCAATTGTTGGAATTGGTCCGGACAACTGAGAGGGGGGGTGAATTAGTTGTCACACAAAAAATTTTCTTCTTTTAATCTTCCTTTACAACTTATAATCAAATTAATCATTTCAACATCAATCAACAACACATGAGCAAAAACATAAATAACACACTTGACACCAAGTTTTTTGACGTGGAAATCTGGTTAAGGGAAATACCACGGTGGGGGTTAACCCACAAAGATTATACTCTGTTAAAAATATTACAAATGGGAATGCATATGCATTTCGGGCTCACTATGCAAAAGAAAGCTTACTGCCTATAGAAAGAAGGTTACAATGAAATTGAACTAATAATTAGCATCTATCAATGCAAGGATTCAGTTCCAGTTAAGCACAAAATACTGACTTGGTACACTTCATCTTCACTCTACCCTTTTTACTATTTTGCTAACATCTGGATCTTGGATCTCTACTCTTTTCACACTTATTCCATATTTACATCACACACACACACCCCAAATTCATTCAAATCCATCGGCTATATATATCTGCATCCTAATCTTCAACCACTTTTCAGTTGGCTTCAAGAACACTTAAAACTTTATTGAAAATTTTATTTTGTCGGCTAAATTCATGTACACTTGTAACACAGACCAAAACTTGCACTTACAAATCATTAATCAGGTTGGCTACTATCACTGATCATCACAACTTGTCCAACCAACAGCTTCCATATATCTAAAACCAAGATCAATTGCAAGGTTGGCCTATTCTTCTTTTGTTTGCTCTGTCAAACTATTAACCTGATACTCAGATGCTAATAACTATTGAATCCTTCATCACCGGAGGCCAAAACTCTGGATTTAGATTATTCTGACAATTCTTATGATTTCCTCAAATCCACAGCAAACTATGATCTACCATAGGAGAGATCCAGACCAAGATGCCAGACCCTATCACACACTCTATTCTTGACTTCCCGAACTTAGACAAATCTTCAATCTAATTTTTGGTATGGGCAAACTATGCAATGTGGATGTGTAGTAGAGGCTTAGTTGCCATTAATGACAACACTTATCGTGCCTAGCAGTGTCTCTTGCCAACAAATCCCATATATGATAATCCATGGGCCAACTACGCCACAAATACCAATGTTGTCCATACCATTGATCAACATGTAGGGGGTAATACTTTTTCACAACCACAAGTATTGAAACAACCTTATGGCATGCCATCACATTTAATGCCCAACTCCAACATACCTACTAATCTACGTATCACTATCCCTCAAACCGCATCTAACATTCCTCAAAACACATCCAACATCCCTCAAAACTCTTCCAATATCGCCACCATCCCTCAAAACACATACAATGTCATTCAAATTCCTCAAACACTTCCTCCTTTGAATATTCCTCAAAGGTTGATCATCACCCAAACAACATTACCCCCTATGACACCTTCACTAACTTATCTCTAAACTCAAACATCACAACCACCACATCAATCTCAAAACCCATTCGCAAGATACACAAATCCTACTCAAACATATCATTCAACCACCCATCAATAACCTCCCCATGGTACTTCCATGCAACATCAGCATGTTACTCAATATCAACAACCACCTATCCAAACCCAACATGCATACCATGCATCCATGCACACCCAACCACAACATCAAACATATAGGTCTCATGTTTATTCATAAACTATAGGCCTACCTTGATATAACCAATAACAATACAACATCCATAAACAACAACAAACATCATTCCATCAACAAACACAACAACCACCACTTCAATCCACATCACAACCTCCTCTTGATAATCGTTTCGATCAAGAATGGAAAGAGATGAAAAATGATCTCAAAAACATCCAACTAGGGACCCAAAAGAAACACTATAATTTTAAAGACTTATGTCCTTATCCATTTGATCAAAATATGATAATCATACCTTTTCCTCAACATTTTGAAATGCCCAAATTTGATAAGTACAAAGGAAAAGGAGATCCCTACGATCACATCAAGGATTTCTTCATGGCATTCCAAGAAGTAGCCTATGATGATCAATTCCTCTTTCATCTTTTCCCATGAAGCTTAGGAGGTCAAGCCCTCAAATGGTTTATGCACTTGCCTCATGGCTCCATCTCCACCTTCTCTGATCTTTCAAAAAAAATTGTTCCCCACTTCTCATACAATGTAGAGCATGAAATCACCATGCTCAACCTTTGCAACACCAAACAACAAAGTGTCAAAAGTTTTGCCACATACCTACAAAGATGGAGAGCCCTTGGTAGTAGGCTACCTTGGATAACACCTAAAAAACAAATTGTCCACATTTTATCAAAAATTTGAACTAAGAAATGGCCTTCCAATTGCAAGTACATTGTGCATCTACCTTCAATGAAATCATAGAAAAGGGTGTCACCATTGAAAATGCCCTCATCGCAAAAGGTTTGGTCAAAATCTACAATCGAAATGACAACAAAAAATCATCCAATGACAAACCTAAGTTTTGGGGTAAGAAGAAAAACACCATAGGAGATGGTGCTACCGATTCCAAGTACATTCAAATAGGTACTCCTAAACCTAAAGAGAAAAATTTTGTACAAAATATTTCAAACAATGTCTCAGTGGCATCCGCTCCACTAAAACATATTCCTCCCAACAATCCAAAATGCAAATACACTCCCTTGGATGAACCACTTGAAGTTTGTTCTAAAAACTAGTCCAACCAAACATGGTTGAGTTTCCCATGACAAAAGGTTTTGATGAAAACCAACCTAAACCTTCATGGTACAAGGAAAATGAGTATTGCAACTACCATCATATCAAGGGACATGCTATGGGAAAATGTATGAAATTAAGAAACTATATCCAAGGCCTTGTCAATCGCAGCGATATCCAAGTAGAAGGAAGCAACAATACCTGACCTAATGATGGCCTGGGAGTCTACCAAGACCCTCTTCCCAACCACAATAATCAATCTACATCTAAACCATCATCCTCTAATACCAATCCCAATAACTAAGCCAACAACATCGACTATAAAAATGTTCCACCTCCTTATGATAATGTAGTAGGCTGAATTGATTTTGACTCTACTCATGTCGCCACCATCAAAATAGAAAACAACACTCTTGAATGTGCCATTACCACCTGACATGGGCATGTAACTATTAAGGGACCATCACCATATTCCACCACTACCACTTTCAAATATAACCTTCTCTATCATCTTGGGATGAGCCTTGCACAAATATCCATCTTGGAACTCCTTAAGACATCCACCATCCACTAAGCAATCCTTGACAAGGCTCTCCAAGAGTCCCATGTCCCCACTGACATTCCTCCAACACAATTCCAAAACCTAGTGGCCCAATTGTCCTCATCCTACCATCTCACTTTCAGCCAATCCAACATGCCACCTATTGACCCCACTCATAACAAAGCACTACATATCAAAGTCCAAATCTCCAATCACAAAGTCAAGAGGGTCCTCTTGGATAGTGGATCTGGTTTGAATATATGTACATTAAAGTTCATAAAACTTTTGGGGTATTCAATAGTTGATCTAGAGTCTTTGGTCATCTCCATCAAAGAATATGACAACATAGAGAGAGACTCAGAAAGCACCATATGCCTCCCTATCAAGGTGGACCTGCTCACACAACCCACCCTATATTATGTGATTAATCTCAACCTTCCATACAATCTTCTCCTTGGCCAACCATAGTTGCATGCCATGCAAGTCATTCCCTCCACTTATCACCAATGTCTTAAATTTCCCCATAATAGTGTGGAAGTCACTATTCCCACTGATCAATGACCATTTGAGTATTGTAAAGCTTTGGGGGTCATCTATGATAAACAATTTCATTGCCCAAGCACTTATGGAGAACATCTCAAAGACCCCTCATCCATACGATCCACTTCATCCACTCCTTCCATCACCATCAATCCATCACATGCTTCCACTTCATCTTCCACTCTGATCTAGGTCAAGATCATAGATAAAGAGTGTGGTGAATATAAGCTTCATAACACATTCCATATGGGACAATTGCGTTT
Organism: Cunninghamia lanceolata; assembly: GCA_027924645.1. NCBI lineage: Eukaryota > Viridiplantae > Streptophyta > Pinopsida > Cupressales > Cupressaceae > Cunninghamia > Cunninghamia lanceolata. The sequence goes on along the minus strand of BSBN01000938.1, from coordinate 540,563 downwards.
GTCCCTCCACTTCCATGGTCGTCATCTATAGAAGAAGAGTCAAGAACAACACAAGATTGATGACATGATCCCTTTTGTCCCAACACAGATCTTTAGAGAAGAAGCTGAAGAAACAACTTTTAGTGATTGGTTGTATCCTCACAAGATCCTTCCAACAGATGAAGATCTTGAATACTTCAAGGAAAAATATCCTGTACCATTCCAGTTATGTACCAAAATGCCCTATCATGGAAAAGGGATTGGCATTGATGAACAAGGCACCACAGAACCTATTCCAGTTGATCCTACCTCACCAAAGCAATATGCAAACTATTTTGGTTCAGGATATACTCCGCCTCCTGTGATAATCCAAGGACCTACTAAGACTTTGGTAGAGGTGATCAAATCCTCTTCTATTGTTGAAAACATTATGCCAAGTGTCATCATAGCTTCATGCAAAGATCTTGATCTTTCATGCATCTTCCCTAACAATATCATCTTCGTCATCGACCTTGCCCTTGTTCATCTTGATCTCATTGCTTGGGATTATCAAGGACCACCGCCTCTCGACATGTTCCCATAAGATGAGGCCCTCTCCACATTCCTAAAACTTCATGATACCTCACAATATGACATATGCTTGCATGCATATGGATATTTTGGGGAAGAAGAGATACTTAGTCCAAAGAAAAAATAAAAAAATAGAAAATCCTCCCTTGGTGAAAACCTCTCTAAGGCACTTTCAGACATAAAAGAGAAAAATAAAGATGTATCTCTAGGTGAAAACCTCTCCGAGGTGCTAGGAGATGAGTATCTTCATCTTCCCCCTACACCTTCTTACTCACAAGAGCGTTCCACCATCCGGATTGAAGGCACCCAATAAATCAATCTCAACACACAAGAACAACCTAAACTCACACATATTGCAGAGAACCTTGCTAGTAAAGAAGAATCCAATCTTTTGATCATAATTCATAAGGAACATGATGTATTTGCTTGGTCCTATGCAGGCATGCTATGTTTGGATCCTTCCTTGGTCATCCATCATCTTATGGTACATCCAAAAGCATGACCCATCAAACAGAAACTTCCCAAGATGCACCCTCAAGTCACCTTACTTGTCAAACAAGAATTACAAAAACTACTAGAAGTTGGCTTCATTTGACCTATAGACTATCTAGAGTGGGTCTCTAATATTGTTCCAGTTTCTAAGAAACTTGGAGGCATCCGAGTATGCATAGATTTCTGTGACCTCAACAAAGCATGTCTGAAAGATGACTTTCCACTTCCCAATATTGACATCATTGTGGATCTCACGGTTGGACATGAAATTCTTTCCCTCATGGATGGATTCTCTGGGGACAACCAAATCAAAATTGCCCCTAAACATCAACATAAAATAGCTTTCACTTGTCCTTGGGGTACCTATTGTTGGAAAATCATGCCTTTGGTCTAAAGAACTTTGGAGCAACCTATCAACGAGCCATGACTACTATTTTCCATGACATGTTACATAAGATCATGGAGGACTATGTGGATGACCTCCTTGGGAAATCAAAAACAAGAGTAGAACACCTTGAGGTTCTACAACAAATATTTGAACACCTTAGGGAATACAAGCTTTGTCTCAACCCCAAGAAATGTATCTTTGGCATCACATCAAGAAAACTCTTGGGGTTTGTTGTCTCTCCCAGAGGTATTGAAGTGGATTTGACTGAAGTCACTACTATAATAGAAATGCTACCACCTAAGACTCTAAAGCAACTCTATAGTATCCAAGGCAATCTCCAAGATATTCACGGATTCATTGCCCAACTTGTAGATAAGTGTCAACCCTTCACCCATTTGCTTCGAAAGGGTGTACATTGCAAATGGGACCAAACTTCCCAGCAAGCATTTGACTGCATCAAGGAATATCTAGCTTTTCCACCGATCCTTATGGCACCTATCCCTAGAAATTCCCTACTATTGTACATATAAGAAACTTCAGTAGCATTGGGGGCACTTTTAGCACAACACAATGAAACTGGCCACAAGAGGTCTATATACTACATCAGCAGGACCCTTGTCAGCTACAAGCTTAACTACACACCCATGGAACGAGCATGTCTAGCTATCATTTTCTGTTCTCAAAAGTTACCACACTATATGTTGAGTCATTCTATTAATCTCATCTTCAAAGTTGATCCTCTCAAGTACCTGCTTTCCAGGACCTCACTTACAAAAAGAAGGGAAAAATGGGAATGCTACTTAGTGAGTTTGACATTGAGTATGTTGACTGAAGAGCAATCAAAGGACAAGTTGTCATAGATCAATTAGCCGAAGAACCCCTCACAGATCATCAACCACTCTCCATTGATTTCCTAGACAAATCCATCTTGACTATGACAGAATCAACAAACCAAAAATTATACTTTGATGGATCCTTCACCAATCACGGTTCACAGGCAGGAATTCTCTTAGTAACTCCTCAAGGTGACTATATTCCCAAAGCATACAAGCTTTCCTTCCCATGTACACAAACAATGTAGCCGAGTACAAAGCCTTGATCATTGGTCTCAAAATAGCAATTTAGTGGAACATTCAGTAGCTACAGGTCTATGGAGAATCCCAATTGGTTATCAAATAGGTCAATGGTGAATATCTCACTAAGGATGACAAACTAATTCCCTACAAGCAAATGGTTGATGAATACAAGTTGTTCTTCAACTACATTTAGTTTGAATAGGTGCCTCACCTTCATAATAAAGCAACTAACACCATGGCCACTATTGGTTCCCTCTTGGATATGCCTCATGATAGTCACCAATGTGAGTTTCCTATGGAAGAACTCCTAATGCCATCATATTGTGTCACCGAGTTAGAATTCATGTGTGAGATTTTTGGTCTTGAAAATCCTTGGTATCATGGCATTTCTGTCTACCTCCAACATCACACTTTCCCACCTGAATCCTCTCGCAAACAACAATGAACACTCATCCGTTGAGCCTCTCGCTACACCATTCTCACCGCTACCCTCTATCATTGAAGCTATGATGGCACTCTCCTACGATGCTTAAACATGGAAGAAGCTTCCCTCACACTACATGAAGTCCACACAGGTATCTGTGGTGCTCACACAAGTAGTATTGTCCTATCCAAGAAGCTCTTACATATAGGATACTATTGGCCTACCATGGAGCATTATGCAAGTGAGTATGTAAAAAAATGTAAGCCTTTTCAGTAGCACGGAGATCTCATACACAATCCCTCTTAGGATTTGCAATTGATCACCACACCATGGCCCTTTTCTTAGTGGGGCTTAGATCTCGTTGGTATAATCCACCTGCCCTCGTATGATGGACATAAATTCATCATCACCGCCACTGAGTTCTTTACTAAGTGGGTAGAAGAAATTCCTCTCACTTTCACCACTGGTACTCAAATCATAAAATTCATCCTTTACCATATCATTTGCCATTATGGTATCCCATCCTCGCTTGTCACAGATAATGGCAAGCCATTCAAAAACAATGATGTTCATACCCTTTGCGAACAATTCCATATTCAACATCATTGGTCAACTCCATATTATCCCCAAGGTAATGGCCAAGTCAAGGCAACTGATAAAACCTTGCTCAAAATCCTCAAGAAAGTTGTCAATGAAACTGGTCATGATTGGCATCTCCATATCCATCCCGTCCTCTGGGCCTATCGCACTAGCATCCACACTCCTATAAGAGCCACTCCATAATCACTTGTCTTTGGAGATAAAGCCATCCAGCCAATTGAGATCAAATTGCCCTCATTATGCATCTCCTTGTGTAATGTCATCAATGATGAAGAGTACCGTGTTGCACGCCTCCAAGAGCTAGAATTACTAGATGAACGACACCTCAACACCTTGAACCACCTCCAAGTGTACCAAAATCGGCTACGTAGATCCTATAAAAAGAAAATTTGTGCCAAAGAGTTTGTAGTAGGAGTCCTAGTCTTGAAAAAAATCAAAGGAACCTCTCAGAACGAGACAAGAAAGGGAAGTTTAAGCCTAATTGGTTGGGCCCCTATGTCATCAAAGCTAAGTGTGGTTTAAGAGCATATTGCCTCTTCACCCTTGAAGGAGAAGAGCTTGATGAACCTATGAACATCATCCACCTAAAGTGGTTTCATAGTTAGACTATTGAATACCCCAAGTCAAAAAATACAAAAAAAAAATGTCAAAAATCCAAAAAAAATCAAAAAATCAAAAAAAGTAAAGAGAAATAATTCATCCTATGGTGAAAACCACTTCCCATGGTTCCTTGGGAAAGTACCATGATGAAAACCTATTTACAGGCATCATGTGTAGGTTCAAATTGGATCCATTGTTCATATACCCTTTCATCATCATTTGCTTCATCCATTCCATCCATTATCCAATAGTTTCATTACCTGAGCTTCAAACCATTCCATGAATCCAATTATCCATCATTCCCAAAATATCCATCCCCTCCCTGCATGTGTTACATAAGAAACTGAGTAACAGAAAAGAAAGATTCCCACCTATCATAACACTCATTATCCCACATCATACTTATCCCCATTCACAACTACCTTATCACACTCCCTTGACCCCCCTCCATCTGAGTCATCTAGATCACCAAAAGAGTTTTGTCATTTAATTTATTTTAATTTGGTTTCCTTAGGATAGATTAATTAGAGTTAGAGAATAAATGCAATATTAGGCCTAAATAATATATTAAATAAATTGGCCTTATTATAATATTGCAAAAATAATAATGTTGCAAAAATCTAGGAGTGGGAGATAGTTTAGGAGATAATTTTGGAGTGTAAAATTAATAAAGGCAATTTGAGTGTAAAATAAAAAAAAAAGCTATCTTGGGCATGGATTTTTTGGGGAGTTACAAGTGAAAACAACTCATTAATGCTCCTCAATTGTTGCTAGAGGATTTGGGCTCCCATGTTGAGTTGGCATATTCTTTTGGAGCTATTTTCTAGGAGTGGGAATCTTAGTTGTTGCCTATTCTTGGAAAATACTTGGGAGTGGTTTTTATTTTGATTTATTGAGTATTTAATAATTTTTTTATTGTATTTTCAATATATTCTTCCAAGTGGGACGTTCAAAATGGGAGGCTATAGAAAATGGAGTTAGTGGAGGCATAAAGGAAGGATTTTTGACAATTTTTGAAGGTTGTTGCTTCAAGATTTTTGGGAGGAGGAAAAGAAAGGCATGGCTTTTATGAGAGGGTAATTTGAACACATTTTATTGCAGGTTTTATAGGTGTGCAGCAGCAGCAAATGGATTATGAAATCCATGGTTGAAGATTAACATAGTTTTTATTGAATATTGCAAATTTGAGAGCCAATTTCACAGTATGGGAGGATGATATGAAGGGGAAACACCTGTGGTTTGTTTTTTCTATTATTTTCTGTCACACAACAGATTTATATCTGTTTTGTAATGATTTTCTTCAGCCTATATGGCTGTACAAACTTTTGTAATCAGATTTATCTGAAATTGCCAAATAGTGTTACAAGTTGAAAAGTGAAAATAAAGAAGATAAATTCTATTACTGCTCATTTGTGCATCTTGTTTATTGTTGTTTTTGTTGAAATATTTTGTGTGAGAGTTGTGTGAATTTCCTCTACATCAAATATGGACCCATCCAACCCTGTTTGGATGGTCCCACTCTCTTGAGCTTATTAATTACACTTGATCTACACACAATATACTCACTATGCATACCATCGAAGAATCACACTTTCACGAAAAATCATCAACTACCAAATTCACTTTACCACAACTTATGGCCTATATCTTTCTCACCCATCCTTTAATTTATCCAAATCATCCATCAATTCCTACCTTATGGATGGATCCTTCCTACAATAAGTAGAATCACCAATCCTCCATCCATTTTGGCAAGAGATATAATGGTTGTATGTTTTGGTCAGTTGGTCTTTTGGTTTTTGATTTTTACCTTGTATCCTATTTCTAGAACAATTCAAAGCTACCTTGATCTCATTATATCATGGTATGTGGCGGACAATCTAGAATGGGGCATGGTCATTGCTTTCATATGTTGTGCTTGCATGGGAGGTTCTCATTACTCCATGATAGTATTCATATCTTGTGAATGGTAGGGTTGTTTCTAGTATGTTAGTTCCCTTTTTGCATCTAAGGTTCCTCATACCTTTTGTGTACTAAGGGCTTATGCTTTGGATTATCCTCACTCATTTAGACAAGGTTGTTCTATCATGGACATGCATGGGTTCATCCTATTGTTTGTAGAGTCCAGTCCCATGCATGGGATACTTTGTCACCTTAGTTCCACATACTTTGGTGCATAACATCTCATGCCATATCAACAACAGTGCTCATATTTGTTTACAGAATTTATAAATACATGCTATCACCCCCTTATCCTACATATACACCCCTATCACCATCATCCCATCCCATATCTTTCTCCAAGTTTCATCAGGCCAATCCTCATCCCCATTTGATTCTTCTACCTCCTATTCACTTTGGTCACCTATTTCCCTTCTATATCCTGTGACCATTTTCAAGCACTTCATACCATGATCAACAAAAACATCCATTAATCACTAACCATCCTATCATTTTATCCATCTCCCATTTCATTTTGTTCTATCCATTCCTCATTTCACCCCTTTGCATTCATCATTATCCATTATTTTGCATCCATTACATTACATTCCATTACATTGATTATTATCCATTTCATCATTTTGCATTTTCATTATCCATTCATAATATATGTTTATTAATTTGAGCATATATTATCCATTTCATCACTTTGCATTTTCATTATCCATTCATAATATATGTTTATTAATCCAAGCATATATTATACATTTCATCACTTTGAATTTTCATTATCCATTCATAATATATGTTTACTAATCTAAGCATTTATTATCCATTTCATCACTTTGCATTTTCATTTAAGCCATTCATAATATATGTTTATTAATCTGAACATATCTTTACCACCACATATTAATCTATCCATTTATTCACTATCATCACATTTGCATGTATCCATTTACCATTTTATATATCATCACATTCACATTTATACCATCTATATATCACCATATCAAACATATATACATAGTAATACACATCACAATCCATTTCAAAAAATGAGATCATAACATTAAAACCATAACATAATCATAGTCATCACAATAAATACAAACATCCATATCACATAAATCATATCATTCTGTACGTCACAAGAAAAGTAAAAAAATCACATAAATCACATCCCCCATGCAATAATCTTGCATTATACACACGTTAGCACATAATATCCATATCAATGCATCATAAATCATATCATAAGTCCATCACATAACCATGAACATCATCATGCATAAATGCCATAAACCATAGAATAAATCTATCACAGATCCATATGCATAAAAAGATATATACATTCCATCTCATCAAATCAGTGTCTCATCTCATATATATATATATATATATATATATACATCCAAGAAAATGATCATGGTATAGTCAAGTTCTAAGGACCTATCAAAAAAAATATATGTACAATCAAAATATCAAGAGTCTACACTACCCCGAGGCAAAATTGTCTTGAGTTGATGCCACTAATTAGACTAGCCTTGAACCCCTCTGAGGTGGTGGTCCCATCACATGTTATCATGCTTGAGTTATTCTGGCTATCTTGGGACTGGCCCCTGTCCCACCATTGGTGCCTATACCAGAGGTGGCTACTATACCAACCTCTCTGATTGCCTCATCCTCCTAGAACCAGATGCTAATGACAACATCCTATAATGTTGTGCCTCCCTAGTGGCCTCCAGCAACTACTGTTGCACAATATGGAACATGTCTACCATGCCTAGCCCCAATGACTAGCACACCTAGTCATGCTACTATTGGTAATGATGTGTATGTGATTGTGCATGGTCTAGTTGTGTCTATAGATGGGCACCTGAGCCCATAAGCCTACCACCTGTTTGTCCCCCTATGCCTGTGAAAGTTGTCCCTGAAGCTAGGCAACTTGCCCCTGTAACTATGCTACCTAGGCTTGTAGCTACTGCACTAGTGTCTGGAGTCTTGTTGCCTCTGCTCCTCCATCTCCTTCTCCATCTCCCTCCTCTACCTCCATCTTCTCTACATCCTCCTCCTCCTCCTCTCTATCATCATCATCTCCTCCCACCACCTATGCCACAATTGGCTACCCCATAGGAATGGTTAGTCTCATTGGTCATGCTATTGTACCCATGACCGATCATATAATGGTGTCATCCCTGCATCCACTACTTGTTCCCTAGCATCCCATGCTTGGCCTTGTAGTCCATTGAACTCTGCAATCACTACCCATGGATCTGGTGGTGGTCCCCACCGTGGTGCCTCCGCATGAATCCTGGTAAAAATTGCCTCCTCCTGAGGCACATCCTGTACCAAGCCAAACTGCCTCTATACCCTGTCAGGCATGTAGTGATCTATAATCAGCTCTATACGCCCCATTAGATATCGGGGTTGTGTAACATATCTCAGGTAAACTACATTGTCTAATAATACCTCAACCTCTCTCCATGGCATCTAGATGACTACCTATACATCATTTATCTCTCCCCTCCAGTAACTCAAATCACCTAATTAGTGATGTTGCAGCTATCATCTGTATGCATGTTATGTATGAAAAGTGGGAAGATGGCGGATAGTGTTAAGATCTATCAAATCAAACCCTCCTTTCACACTAACACTCAAGGATAACAACTGAGCCAAGTCACTATAGATGAAAAAGAACTCACCTACAAGTTAGTGTACTCAGGAATGATATGGAAAGATTGATTAGATTAAGAGATTTGTCAAACTCTAATTCAAATAAGCCTCAAACCCTAATTATAATGCAATTGAGTACAAATGGATAGAATGCCACAGATCACCAGATAGGAAGACACTTAGGAAGGATCATAAACTTACCAGAAGTTGGATTTCTAAAATTGAAGACCTTGTGGACTACGGGGCAAGTGCCCAAGTCTGATAGGGCTATATTGCTACAGATCCAAAATAGTGAGCAGTGTCAAATGATGTTCATCTCCTACGTTCGGGATAAATCCTGTTGGGAGGACTACAGGGTGGGCACCCTAGTCTAGTAGGGTAAAATATCAGCAACTTTTTGCAAGATCTTGAATCTTTATCCTCTGAATTGCTTCTCTGTATCTATACTTCACCAAATGCCACACCTGTAACCTGCAATCACAAAGAGAGGGGTTTGGGGGTTGTGATGTTTAGGAGCTTGCCTTGGTCAAGCCCTAGAATGACATTCAAGTCTTCCAACATTGTTGTTAGATAGAGTGTGTGTCCAAGGGAGGGAAGAGGCCAAAGCAATGATGAAATAAAATGATTGAAGCACAAATAGATGTCACCTTAGAGGTGAATCCCTCACAGAGATGAAGATCCTTCAAATCATGAGGAGATGGATTGATGAAGCCAAATCTGCAACAAACAAACACAATAACAACACAATTCTGCTCTACAATACAATGAATGCCTTGAAATCCCTTAGCTCAATATCACAAGTTTTCATTATCCATCTAGGTCTAAAATGAAGACATAAACTTACTTACATATGCTTTCTCATTAACATTCATAATTCAAATTGAAAAGGCTGACAAAGGGAAACCTTTTTAAAGGTCCTATGTTGACACAATTAAATTTGGGTCCCGAAGAATCAGCTTGGACTTGGGCACGAGTGCCCAAGTCCCAAGGCCATTTTAGGTCTTGATTAAGCATTTAAAACTGGCTCCTAAGTCCCATTTGACATGGGTTTTGGGGTAAATTGCTTCAAGACGAGGTAAACTAGTAGGCAAAAAGGTATAGGGATGCTTTTTACTCTATAACATTGAGCCCCCACTTTAACGTATGTATGATCTTACAGCTCCATACGTGCATTAACGCATAGTCAAAGCACATCAAACACACTAGGCACATAGAGCTAAGGCATACCCAAAGGTTGGAGGACTATTTCTAGCCCCCAATCTCAAATAAGCACTAGAAAACACATGGAAGACATGCAAGACATAATGAAGATAGTAAGAAGCATGCAAAACATAGAGAATACATTGAAAGAATGCAATACATGAAGAAGACATGAGAGAAGTCACACAATACATGAAGAATACATTGATTTAATCAACTAAATAAAATCCTAAACTACGGTGTGGAGGGAGCTCATCGCTACACACCTTTAGATTGAAAAAAACATGCAAAACAAAACTCACAATGTGGAGGGAGCTCACCACTACGCACCTTTAGACCACACCAGGGGGAGGACACACCAAACAAAAAAATGAATGTGAAGGGTGCTCATTGATACGTGCCTTTAGACCACACTCAGGGGAAGACACAATAAAAAAAACTTGAATGTGGAGGGAACGTATCACTATGTACCTTTAGACCACACTCAGGGGAAGACACAACAAACACATAAGGAAGACACACATAATACATGAGCGCCACATAGTATGCCATAGACACACTATACGTCTTATATACAAAAAACATGAGCAATGGGAAAGCTCACTCATTTCTAAGTCCCACCATCTAAAACACATTTCAGACACACCTGAAGGTTGATCTATGCTACCACAACTGCCAAAGACATGCTTAAGGGTGGATGACTCAAGATCCAGCCCCACCTCTGTAAAAGACTTTGTATAAAAGGATGTGCACTAGCTCAAGAGATACACCATCCCTCCTTCCATATAAGGGATTTGTATAAAATGATACACATTAGCTCAAGAGATACATAATCCTACCTCGTGATGTGGTCTTTTTTCTTGCATTTTAATAAGGATGTGCACTAGCTCAAGAGATACACCATCCCACCTCATGGTGAGTGATTTCAAAAACACTTTACCAGTGTAAAAGATAATCAGACTAATACCATTATATATGCCCCTACCTTAAGGTGGTTGATCCCACTTGCCAGTATCAAGAACATTAAGGTAGAGTGAAAACATGCAAGGGAACAAGACCTATCGCAAAGCCCATGCCCCCAAAGGTGACATGTGCCACAATTTCTGAATGTTCCCACAAACACATTGATATCAATTGCTTACATAATCAACAAGAGATAAGGTTACAACATCTTACTCTAAGATAATAACCAAATCAAATCATAGAAGCTATGCATAAATCATGTATTAAATCACATCAAGGACCAAGGCTACACTTGTGGGTTCAGATCTGAGTATAGCTATTGGGCTTATACTACAGGTATCCCAGAACTGAGTGTAACAACAAGGTTAGATACAAAACCAACCAAAGTGTTTAGGAGAAGATTGAGAGTATTACAAAGGTTTGTTACAAGAGATATGACAACATGATATATCACATAGAGTGATTCTTCTAGTCAAGCGTCAGATATATATATCAACCCCATCTTCATATATTGACTAGGTCCATTTTTTCTTACTCGCTAAAGGGACACATGATCCTTATTAGTAGTTGTTTGTTTTCATCATCCGTCGACTAGGTAGAATCATTGAAGAATGGAAATAGTAAAAATGAGAGAGGAGAAGCAAGTTCTTTAGCAACACTACGTAGGAGGATGCCCCCAATGTATGACACACAAAAATAAAATAGAGGGGAGGAAAGATAGAAGAATGTAGAAACAAATAGAAGAATAGTCACAATAGATGCGATCTCCTGGTATCCTTGACCTTACAAGAGTATCAAGGGTCATCCAATGAGACCTAAACAACATCTAACACAACACGAGGGAACACAACATGACATATTATTATACCATATATATATCTAAAAGGATTTCAAACTTGTGAGCATCTTAGAGAGGTGCTCTATCAAGTGTGGTAAAGAGTGTGAGTAGTTCATACCTGATTGATGCTTATTTCTAGAATGGTTATGCAGTGCTTGTTTCTCAAGACCTTGTATGTTTAAAATCTTTTGTTGCTTATGAGGAGGGGAATCATTACTATTTCCCACCAATGACAGTCACCTTGTTCTTTTTTGGTCCTTGCCTTTCTTGTTCTAATTGCTTGATGAAGGATCGTTTCGCAATGAAATGGGATATTTTCCATTGTGAAAACTTTTTCTTGCTTAATGTTATCCTATCGAGGTTGCTCAATTTGCATATCTAGTGTATTCCATTTGTCTCTCAATCCTTGAAGGGATAACGATGGAGGAAATTCAACATAGATATCTTTCTCTCGTGGATGAGGTAAGTCTTCAATCTTTTCCTTATACACTTCTATCATACCAATTATTTCATCATAGTCGAGGTAGTCATCTTCCTACTCTATTGTATTTTTCTTGACCATATTGTTGTCATTATGCTTAGGAAAAGGATTTGTAAATATCTATAAATTCTGATTCAGAGAGGTAACTAACTTATTTCCATTGTCGTTCACACTAGTTACTTGTATTATATTAGGATTGATAAGGTCTTGAATTTCATGTTTTAGATGCATACATCATTTAGTGTTGTTAGATTTAGGGCAGACAATTGAGAGGGGGGATGAATCAGTTGTACAAAACTTTCTTCAGTTTAAACACTTAACTCCACATTGTTATTCAACAACATAATAGTAAATCAATCATGGAAACACAATGCAACAAATCAAGAGCAGAAACACATTAACACATGAGACACCAAGATTTTGACGTGGAAAACTTGGTTAAGGGAAAAACCATGGGGTGATTAACCCAAGATTGTATTCTCTGTTAGAAGAATAGAAAGAACAATATGGTACATGCCAATTAGGGCTCACTACCCAAGCACACTGCTCACAAGAGGCTCATTGCCTACAAGAGACACAATGTCTACAAAGAAATAAGTATCACCTACTTGAACTAGAAAATAGCATCTTCACCATGCTTGAATCAGTTCCATTTAAGCCCAATACTTCAGCTCTACCTTTCACTCTCTTTCTCGCTACCACACACTCATCTCCTTAAGGATATGTTGAAATGACTTTGCAATCCCTTATATATACAAGACACCAACTTAGGAATGATCATCTAAGTCAGAAAACATCAACAAGATCATCCGCAGGATGTGTAACTCATCCGGTCGGCCAATCTCAAGAAGAACACCATCATCCAGAAGTTATTCTTCAATTGCGAGCTCTAACTCTAATGCGGACCACCAACATGAACTGGACACGATCCAAAGACCTCCACAAGCTTTCTGAATCACCAAGAACATCCACACTTCACCTTCTTACTGAAATCCTTCTCTTCTTCATCTGAAACCTCAAGAACACAGTCTGTCATTATTGTCACAAAGGAATAGATGCTTGTGGACCTTCAAACCATGAACCAATTGAGTTGATACTTCACAAGGACTTCCTCAACACTCCTTTAAATCTGTAGAATAGGATAATACATTTCTGGATCTTACCAGACCTGTCTATATCACTATGTCACCACTGAACATCTGCTGGAACCAGTTTTACTTGAGCAGCCACAACTTGTTTAGATCTTCATGTGGACCTCTGAAATCTCTACTAAACCACCTTAAGACACATATCTACAAACCCTTTAAACCACATCCTCTGATCCTCATCCTATCTTAGACTTTTGTCTTACTGTCATCACTGTTCTTCACTGTTCCTGATTGGGACTAATTTTCTCAATATCATCAACACACAGCTCATCCAATCCTTATCATTAATGCAACAGGAGTATGTTGACATTAGTGACAACACAGGTTAGGCCCATACTTGGAACAATCTCCTCCTTTGTCATTGATGGCAACATGTGATGTGAAAAACTATTTTAACCATCAAGACAAGAACTTCTCCTCACTGTCATAACTCCCCCTATCAGCAACAACCATTCACATATCTTCTCTCCCTTTACTTCTCCCCCTTTGATCAGAAACCACTTGTTTTTCACATGTCTTCTCTCCCCCTTTGACATCAATGGAAAAGGGCACATACTTGCATTTCTACCACTTTAGAATCATACCTACTGCTCCCCCTGAGTAGCAGCTCCCCATCATCAATTCGGACCACAAGATGTGACTATGATATCCACCGGATTGATGCACATCAATTACCTTAGTTCATCACCAGAGTGGCAATAACCCCTAACTTCTCCCTGAGATACTCAAAAGAGTCCTTAGGTAGAGGTTTAGTTAAGATGTCTGCAATCTGATCCTTGGAAGGCACAAACTCCAATTTGACTTCATTCTTGTTCACTTGTTCTCTCAAAAAGTGAAACTTGATGGATATGTGTTTAGTCTTTAATGTAACACTGGATTCTTAGATATATTTATTGCACTTGAATTATCATAGAAGATTGTGATAGGTTCCTCATACTCCACTTTGATATCTCTTAGCATCTGCTTCATCCACAAGACTTGAGTGCAACTACCTGTTGTTGCAATATATTTTGCTTTAGTTGTAGACAGAGATATTGCCTCTTGTTTCTTGCTTAGCCAAGAAACTAATATCTTCCCCAAAAAGAATGCTCCCCCACTAGTACTCTTCCAGTCATCCACATCTCCTGTCCAATACGCATCTGTATATGCATGAAGAGAGAAATCATGATCTTTAGGATACCACAAACCATACTCAACTGTCCATTTTAGATATCTAAAAATCCTCTTGATTGCCATGACATGAGATTCTCTAGGATCAGCGTGGAATCTAGCAACAAGACCAATAGCCTGCATAATGTCTGGTCTAGTTTGAGTGAGATACAACAGTCCTCCAATCATTGACCTATACTTTGTCTGATCAGTCTTAGGAGAATCATCATCTTTGCTCAATTTACATCCAGTTGTCATGGGAGTGTTCATTGGTTTTGAGTCTTCCATCCCAAATTTCTTCAACAATTCTTTCACATATTTGGTCTAAGAAATGAAGATTGCTTTCTTTGTTTGAGTGATTTGTAGACCCAAGAAGAAATTCATTTCACCAAGCATGGACATCTCAAACTCACTTTTCATTTGATTTACAAAAGTTTTACACATACTATCTCTTCCTCCAAAAATGATATCATCAACAAACACTTCAACAATCAAGATGTTTTTATGATCAATTTTGAAATATAAATTATTGTCAGTAGTACTATTGTTGAAACCAATCTTCAAAAAATGCTTATCCAATCTTTCATACCAGGCTCTTGGGGCTTGCTTCAGTCCATATAGTGCCTTCTTCAACTTGTAGACCATATCACCATGATTAGACAATTAAAATCCATCCAGTTGCTCAATGTACACTTCTTCTTCCAAGTCACCATTCAGGAAGGCAGACTTGACATCCATCTAATATACCTTGAAATCCTTGAAAGCAGCAAAAGCAAGAAATAATCTGACTACTTCAATTCTTGCCACCGGAGCAAAAGTTTCTTCAAAATCAACTCCTTCTATTTGAGAATAGCCCTTGCAGACCAATTTGGCTTTATTTATGATTACTTCACCAACTTCATTCAGTTTGTTCCAGAAGACCCATTTTGTTCCAATCACATTCTTGTTTTTAGGTCTGGGAACAAGATCCCAAGTGTGATTTTTCTCAATTTGCATTAGTTCTTCCTCCATTGCTTTAGTCCAATTTTCATTATTGCAGGCTTCATTCACTATCTTAGGTTCAATCTTTGAAATCAAATAATACTCTTTTGAATCTTGAGCAATCCTTCTTCTTGTTTGTACACCTTTGCTTTTATCACCTATGATTTGATCTTCAGAGTGGTTCAGTCTTACATGCCTAGGAACTTTGGGAGTTTCTTACATTTCTGCTTCTTGATCAGGCTCATTAAAACTCATCTCTTCTTCCTGATTTACCGAATCAGTTTGAATCTGACTTTCAGAAGAGGCTTGAGCTCCTTGAATTAGAACACCATTATGATCATCTTCATCATATTCATAAAACCTTGAGGGTTTCTCAATTCCCTCATCAACCTTTACATTTGTACTTTCTATTATCTTTCTGTCTCTTGGTATAACACCTGTATGCTTTGCTTTGAGTGGAGTAACCCAAGAATATTCCTTCATCACTTCTAGCATCAAACTTTCCTAGATCTTCATCTCTTTTAATGTAACATTTGCTACCAAGAACTCTGAAATACCTCATAGTAGGAGTGATGCCAAACCAAAGTTCATAAGGAGTCTTACCGGTATTGCTTTTGATTTGAACTCGATTGAGAGTATAGACTACAGTGCTGACAGCTTCTCTCCAATAGATCTAAGGAACATTTGCTTCCATCATCATTGTCCTGGATGCTTCCTAGATGGTCCGATTCTTTCTCTCCACTACTCCATTCTACTGTGGAGTCCTAGGAGTACACAACTATCTCTGTATTCCATGTTTCTCACAAAACTCTAAGAACTCACCAGATGTGAATTCTCCACCTCTATCAGACCTCAGACATTTCAATTTTAATCTAGTTTCATTCTCTACCATAGCCTTGAAAATTTTGAATTTCTCAAGAGCTTCTGACTTCTCTTTTAGAAAGGTTACCCACATCATCTAGGAATAGTCATCAATTAGTAACATGAAGTATCTATCACCTTGCACACTCTTGATTCTTGCCAGACCACAAAAATTAGTATGAACTAAGTCCAATAATCTGGTAGAAGATAGTTCCTTACTCTTGAATGCAACTCTGCTCAGTTTACCCAACTGACATTCTTTACACAGGCTAGTTGTGGGTTTCACCAATTTTGGAAGATCTCTTACAGCTTGAGTATTTCTTATCTTGATGATATTATCAAAATTCACATGACACATTCTCCTATGCCATAGCCAACTTTGATCAACTTGAACAAATAGGCAACTTTTACTAGTACCAGCCAAGTGGAAGATATTACCTTTAGTTTAGGTATTGGATGCAATCTCTGTTCTAGAGATTTCAAAGATCTTGCATTTTCCATTCTTGAATTAGAGATCATAGCCTTTGTCCAACACTGAGAAGATTGTGCTTCAATCCTTCAACATATAGTACATTACTAGTTTTGTTCCTTCCATCAAAAGAAATAGTTCCTCTTCCTCTTATTCTACCAGCAGAATTATCTCCAAACTTTACCACTCCTCCTTCATACCTTTCCAAATCTATAAATTTGTTTTTGTCACCTGTCATATGGTGAGAGCATCCACTATCAATGACCCAGTCATCCTTTTCTTCAACTTGGGTAGCCAGAGCTTTTTCTACAACTTTATGATTGACAGATATAGAGGATATTGGTTCTTCATCCTTGATAACAATAAACACCCATTCACTTCCAGATTTGTTTCATGTCTCTGATTCATCATCTGTTACTCCTTCATTATCATCTTCTTCATGAACATAGTAACAATTCTTTTGGAACCTTGATCTATTAGGATTTGGCCTTGAAAATCTTTCCAGACACTTTGAGGCAAAATGACCAATCTTATTGCAGTTAAAACACTTAAAAGGCAATTTTCCTTCATACTTACCGGATCCTCTTGGTAGTCTTTTTACAATAAGGGCTTCAAGTTGAGGAGTTTCAGCTTCTTCTTCTTGCAGGTCTTTTCTTGCTTTTTCATACCATGAAAGTTTCCTTGATGAGTTCTCTCCCAGATCAAACCTTTGTTTACCTTTTACAGAGGCACTGGCTTTGAATGCAGATTCAGTCTTGGGGGGGTCATCTCCAAACTCGGTCATTTTAAATTTAGCCAATTGATCTCTTGTGACAGTTGTATGTGCTCTGAATTCTTCAATGCAGCAACCTTGATTTTATAAGAACCAGGAAGGGATCTGAGAATTTTGCCAACAATCTCATTTTCATCCAAGACTCCACCAACATTTCTAATTCCACAAACAATCTCATTTACTCTTGGCATAAAAGTAGTAATATTTTCATCATCTCTCATCTTCAAATTTTTAAATTTCCCTTTTAGGCTCTGTAACCTTGCTCATTTAACATACTTGTCTCCTTCATGCAAAAGTTCTAGTTTTTGCCAAATCTCAAAAGTAGTTGGTAGGTCAACAACATTTGAGAGCTATGCATTAGATAATGTGCTTAGAAGAGCTTCTATAGTCCGCAGATTGTTTTTAGCATCTATAATTTCATTTGGGGCTTTTAGACCACCCTGTGGAGGTGTATACTGTGTTGTAGCCATGGTTGAGTATACCATTCCCATACATTGCAAGTGACATTTCATGCGACCTTTCCAAAGATTAAAATTGGTTCCATCAAACTTCAGACTATCCTTCTTGTAAGACAACATCTTGGATCTCCTCAAGCAGTTAAGCTCCTTTTAGAGGAACTTGGCTCTGATACCAATTGTTAGATTTAGGGCAAACAATTGAGAGGGGGGGTGAATCAGTTGTACAAAACTTTCTTCAATTTAAACACTTAACTCCACATTGTTATTTAGCAGCATAATAGTAAATCAATCATGGAAACACAATGCAACAAATCAAGAGTAGAAACACATTAACACATGAGACACCAAGATTTTGACATGGAAAACCTAGTTAAGGGAAAAACCATGGGGTGATTAACCCAAGATTGTATTCTCTGTTAGAAGAATAGAAAGAACAATATAGTACATGCCAATTAGGGCTCACTGCCTGAGCACACTGCTCACAAGAGGCTCACTGCCTACAAGAGACACACTGTCTACAAAGAAATAAGTATCACCTACTTGAACTAGAAAATAGCATCTTCACCATGTTTGAATCAGTTCTATTTAAGCCCAATACTTCTGCTTTGCCTTTCGCTCTCTTCCTCGCTACCACACACTCATCTCCTTAAGGATATGTTGAAATGACTTTGCAATCCCTTATTTATACAAGACACCAACTTAGGAATGATCATCTAAGTCAGCAAACATCAACAAGATCATCTGCAGGATGTGTGACTCATATGGTCGGCCAATCTCAAGAAGAACACCATCATCCAGAAGTTATTCTTCAATTATAAGCTCCAACTCTAATGTGGACCAGCAACATGAACTAGACATGATCCAAAGACCTCCACAAGCTTTCCTAAATCACCAAGAACATCCACACTTCATCTTCTTACTGAAATCCTTCTCTTTTTCATCTGGAACCTCAAGAACATAGTCTGTCATTACTGTCACAAAGGAATAGATGCTTGCGGACCTTCAAACCACAAACCAATCAAGTTGATACTTCACAAGGACTTCCTCAACACTCCCTCAAATCTGCAAAATAGGATAATACATTTCTAGATCTTACCAGACCTGTCTGTATCACTCTGTCACCACTGAACATCTACTGGAACCGATTTTACTTGAGTGGCCACAACTTGTTCAGATCTTCATGCGGACCTCTAAAATCTCTACTGAAGCACCTTAAGACACATATCTACAAACCCTTTAAACCACATCCTCTGATCCTCATCCTATCTTGGACTTTTTTCTTACTATCATCACTGTTCTTCACTGTTCCTGAGTGGGAGTAATTTTCTCAATATCCTCAGCACACAGCTCATCCAATCCTTATCATTAATGCAACAAGAGTATGTTGACATCAATGACAACACAGGTTAGGTCCAAACTTGCAACAGATGTCATCTCCTGCCAAGCAGTGATACTAACAAAAGGTGTTAACATCAAGTGATGGTTCTTGTATCATGTTGCTATCAAATGGTTTAATAGGAGGTAGTTTCAAAATATTGTTGCTTAATGCTTGATTCATAATTGATTGAAGAGAGTCAGATAATGGAGTAAATTGTCTCTATTGTTGCTTGAATTAAAATGGTGTCCATTTAGGATTACTGATAGTAGACACTTATGATTGAAAATTATTTGAATGTTATCCATTGATGTTGATGAAACTCTTTTTATTCCTCTTAAAGTTGTTTTGAGATGTTCTAGTTGTGGATTGACCAACTTGAGCCAATGAGTTTTGAGTCCCATATTGACTAGATGAAAGTTGGTAATCACAAAGTGTTGTGCATAGATGTTGAAAATAGCTATACTTCATCAAGAGGATTTTATCATGGATGTCAAGTTGTAAATTTGTAATGAATATCTTTTGAACATCCTCATCTATAATTGGATATTGTATCTGAGAGAAAAGAGCTTGATATTGATTGATAAACTCAGTTAACTTTTCTTTCTATCCTTGTTTGCAATGAACTAAATCAATCAATGAGACTGAAGGTCCAATATTTTCTTGGAAATGTTGTAAGAATTTGTCAACAAGTTGTGAAAAAGAATGTATTGAATTTAGAGGTAATGAACAAAACCATTCCAAAGTGGTTTCTTTGAGGGATCGCAGAAAGAGTTTTTCTAACAAAATCTCTTCGAAGAAGAAATCACTACACATAGCTGTGAATGCTACCACATGAGAATTAGGATCACCTTTACCACTGTACTTTTCAAAGCGAGGAGTCTCAAATTTATCAAGCATTTGAGCTCTTAAGATTGAAAAGGATAAAGGACTACGAGCATGGTATGTTGGTATATTAGGTTGAGAAGAAGCATTGGTCAAATTTGTCACTTTTTTCTATAAGGAAGTCATGCTTTGCAAGAGTTGGTTTAAAAGGGCATCATTAGGTGATGTAGTTTGTGGGTTAGAAGAATTAGATGTTGTAGTCATCAAATTTAGAGGTGATTGATTGTGAGTGGTAATGAAATGTGGTTGAGAGAAATTGTAAGTGAAAGGTGGTTGAGAATAGGTGAAATGGAGAGGTGGTTCAGAATGATTATTCATATAGAAAGACACCTTAGGTGCTAGGTTTTGATAATTCAATCCCACAGCCTTGTAATTCTAT
Source organism: Cunninghamia lanceolata (assembly GCA_027924645.1). Taxonomy (NCBI): domain Eukaryota; kingdom Viridiplantae; phylum Streptophyta; class Pinopsida; order Cupressales; family Cupressaceae; genus Cunninghamia; species Cunninghamia lanceolata. The sequence continues at coordinate 519,858 of BSBN01000938.1, read as the reverse complement.
GAATTAATGTCATTAGATGCTCCCATGCTAGTGGTAGAATTACTACAAGCTTGTGCATTAGTAGTGAGGATTGATGATGTGAAAGTGGACATTCTAGTAGTCGGTAAAGGTGCTTGATGGGTTCAAATGTTGACTTCTTTTATGCTATTTCTTATGCTTCTAAACTTTATACCTATGCTATTTCAGATACTTCTCTAAGACATTACCACCATAATATGTTGTCTTTTATATATATTCTATAAACCTTAAACTTAATCTGCCAATATGAAACCTAGTGATAATATTTGTTAATTTCATGAGTTAGACATAAGTATGTATGTATATAAATAGGATTTTATGGATTAATTATGAAGGCTATTGTGTATGCATTTGTTTTATATATTAACCCTATGCAGCATCAAGTTTGTAGCATTAAGAAAAGGAGGATTCACAACACATTGCAAGACAAAGCATTGAAGGAAGTCATAGTTAAGCGCCAACTAAAGCTGAATGTGATCATCATGGAGGAATAAATACAAGTGAAGAAGAAGAATTTCTCTAGGATTCTAATCATAGCTTATGCGTTTTCATTCATGAGCCATTGAATAGGAATTTCTATTTGAGCAGGACTCTGCTTCCTTTGTTTCAGTTAGAATAATAAATTGATCTCAAACCTATACCCTGATATCTAGGGATGAATTGATAATAAAGTTAGTTGGTAGTTACATCATACTCTCTCATTTATGTATAAGTAAGGAGGGATGAGTTCAATGGGAAGTTAGTTCTTTTTCCAAGATACTTCATTTTTTTACAATTCCTCAATAGTTACTCTATTTTTATGTTGAAAGATCCAGACATGTTTTATGGAATAAAACCTGAAAAGATTTTGTTTTAGATATGAAGTGAATACAACTATGTGTTATGAGAATATGAAGTAGATTTAAGTTCCAGATTAATTGAGATAGTTCCCTGAGCTGGCCACTCAAGGTACTAACTCTCACTTTGTATCTTTCCTTATTTATTCATGCATTGCTAGTTAAAATTGTTTCATGTTATTTTATAAAAGTTACATTGTGGAATGAGTAAGATATCTTAATTGCTAGTTCTAGTAGTTGTGATCCATGAATAGAATACATATTTGATGTCCTCTAGAGGTTAGTGTCAATTCTTTTATCATTCTGTGTATTTTGAGTTAATTCTGTAATTCTCTATTGAATATAGTTATCTTCAGCTTATGTTGAAGGTACCCGTAGCAACTGGATTTTTAACTATTTTTGTTGTTCTTTCATTTCTGTGAATTGCAGTAAATTAAGTTAATTAGAATAAGTCTGTATGAGTTAGTTTAGGATAGAAACGAGTCTTGAAGGCATATATAGTGTGGACATCATCATAAGCGTATGCTCCTTGGTCAATAATTCAATGTAGGAATGCAATGATAGAGTGGACTGTTCAGATAGGTTTATCCTTGAATTTTGTTTAAGTCTATAATGCATTAGTTTTCCTCTACATTTTTGGTGTCATTTCTGGGGATGGTGCTACCTTCATAGTCTCATTAGTTTTATGTGCTTTCATAGATTAAATTTTGATTCCAGCATTATAATTAATGAATTCATTTTTCTTTAGGAAACACTAGGCATTATACTAACATTGTGAAGGACCATGGAAATATCAAGCTAAAACCACTGTATGCGGAGGCAGAGAGATAACCAAGGTAGATTCCTCCCTTCAACTTCTCAGGATAACGAGGACATGCTGATTTTATCAACTACACAGTAGAAAGTTTTAAAGAAGAGTTTCCTCATAAATCTTCATCAACACCCCCTGATGCAGAGGTGTCAGGTCTCCAATGGTAATCTAACAAGATCAAAAGATTCAAATAACTGGTGGCTTCAACCAATAAGGCTTCTCTAGTCTTCTCCTTGCCTTAAACTCCACCAAAGGGCTCAAATTTGGATTCCAACTTCTCAGATGAATTCTTGTACCTTCTAGGGTCTCAACCTACCCCAACCAACAAGATTCAATAGGTTTCATGCACCCTTCTGACCGGTTCTTGACAACTCCCTTTAACCAGGCCTAATCCTTGTAGCCCTATTCAGCGACTAATTTGCACTTTTCTCCAAACTTTCCCAAAGCACTCCAAAAACTAATGATTGATCTGAGTACCCTCTATTGAGTTCTATAACATACTTCAAAATCATATACTATTGTTGAGGACAAAATATGACTGTCCTAACAACCCGACTATCTTCCTGCAGGGCCTAATCCACCCACTTTACAAAGGAACCCTATGAAATACTTATCCCCCTCACTCCAAACCTAAAAATAGTCTTAGGAAAGGATTAAAAAAAAAGGATTTTCAAGGTTTCAACCAGTGGTTTGCTCATTTGCATGTTTAAATACAAAACCCCCCTTTCTAGGCCTCAAAACCTAGGGCTTGCTAGATCTCCCACTTCCAATCACTTCTAGACCTCATTCAAAGGTCTAAAACCATGTCCTTGACCAAATTAACCCTCAAAAAACATAAAATCATCACCTTATTAAGGCCGATCTCCTGCTGCTACAACTGAGCCATTGTTTCAATGCTCTTTCCACATGCAATCTCTGACTTTCAACGGTGATCACCTGCCCATTTGCACCCCTCCTGCTTTGTCAAGTTAGAAATCATATTATACATATAATCAAGGACCTATTCCATGAGTATCAGGCTCCTACATCCATGGGAAGGTCCTATGAGGCATTGAAACCTCTCAAAATGCACAGGACAGCTTGCTGTTCTTTGTAACAGTCAATACAAACAGCAATGAAACCACCTACAAGAACCTCCTTAGAGCATCAAATGAAGTCTAATATTGTTAATTGATGTCCTAAGATATTTACCAACACTCAATAATCAAAAAAACCAACAGAAACAAGAAGGAGATACCAGATAAAACTAAATTTTATTGTTATTTGCAGCCTGCCGTACAACCCAGTCTTCTAATATGACTCCACCATACCACCAAATGCCTTTTATAGGCTTACATGACGTCTCTCTAACTTCTCCAACCAATTCCCAAAGGTTGGAGATGGTTAAACTTCCAAAACCACTCATTCTTGATTTTCCCACCAAATGCATTATTCAAAAATTTGAATATTAAACTTTGTTTTATGTGACTTTTACTCTACCAAATTATCATGGTTCATCATGGTTGATCTTATTAGGATCATTATTCCTTATTCCTAGCCTTAGACACTTCTAATTGACTCTTATTTGACTCTAGAGGCACTATTGGCCCACTTACATTATTTTTTGGTCCTAGGGTCCTTACCAAGACCCTTAGGACATTTGATTATTACATCATTTTGCCCATTACAATATGCTATAATTGGTTCTTGGATGTTCCATTTGATTTGATTTGATCCATGGGCTTCTCCTTTGATCATTTGTGTCTTCTTACTCTAGAGTGTTCTCTTAGGTGCTCCTGCACCACCCCCTACATCTCCATTAGCTTCCTCCACAACCATAGAAGGGACTTTTAGAACAATGGCAGATGCTATAGTAGAGGATCCTCTAGGACAAGCAATGTTTGAATTCCCTATCCCAGACCAAGCACGGGCTACTACTTTGAAAAATATACCACCTTTTGCATTGTCTATTTTCTACGGCTTGGTGACCAAAGATCCTATCACTTTCTTGTTTGATTTTGATGTCTTGTGTAGGAGTTATGACTACACCTCTGATCCTTATAGACTCAAGTTGTTCCCTGCCACACTAAAAGATGCTGCTTTAAGATGGTTTATGGGGTTGGGAAAAGATGTCATTCTAGACTGGGATACCATGAAGACAAAGTTCCTGGCAAAATATAAAGATTGCTGTAGAGGCCATGATATGAGGAGAGATGACATCTTTCAGATGCCACAGAAAGAGGATGAACCACTAGAAGACTATGTGGAAAGATTCTAGTTTTCCTTGAAGAAAAACCCTCAAAATAGATTATCTAAAGAATCACTAAAGCTGGTCTTTTTGAGGGGAGTTAATGATGACTGCATGGATGCCCTCAATCTCATTGGAATAGGGGATATATCTCAACTTTCCTTTGAAGATGTCTGTAGAGCCTGTAGAAATTATTCTAAAACATTTTCTAGAAAACCAAGGGGAGAAAGAGCAGCCATCATAGACAAGGCAACTAATGGAGTTTCGAGAGTGGAGATTAGTAACTTGCTGGCCAACATGAAGGAGGATATTATTAGCCACATGGCTACACAGTTGGACACTCTTCATATCAAGAAGAAACAAGAAGAGGTAGATGCAATGCTTACTAAATACTGCCCCAGTTGTAGACAGAGGAAGGCTAACTGTAAATGCAAAAGGGTGGCCAGTATCCAACAAGAAAAGATTGAGAGGCCAGAATTGTAGCCATTTGAAGGAGAAGATTGAAAACTGTTCTTTATAGCTCAGAGGAGACCTTGGCAGCAAAGACAAGGTATGCCCTCTGATCCACTTAGTTTTAACTCTCCCTTTCTTGCTGTAAAATAGAACTTCTCTGCTTGGAATACTCAACAATGGCCTAGTAACCCAAATGCATGGCAAAACCCCCAATGGCCTACTCCCTAATGTCCTACTCCACAAGCTGGTTGGAACCAACAACAACCAAACTCATGGCCTCAACAAAATTTCTATGGTCACAACAATAATACCCAGTGGCCTACTCAACAGCAACAATGGCAGCCTCAGTGGAACAAGGGCCAAAAATGGCAGCAAAATGCACAATTTCAGCAACCTATGATTCCATCTCAGCCACAGTAGCCAGCCATAATACTGCCATCAACACCTCAAAATCCACCTCCTAGACCTACCCAAATCCCTACCCAACTTGCACTTAACCCTAACAACAAGCCTATTTAGTAGGCTTATAATACTAAGGTAATGCAATATCCCACCTATGGGGTGGAAGTGAGTAATGTTCACATAGATCAGGGAAGCAACTTGCAGGGCCTTCATCTCCCCAAATTACAGAGATTGAAGATGAAGAAGCCTCAGATAAGCCACCTTTGGAACCTGAATCAACCCAAGATGCCCAAACTACCTTACAATAGAAGCCTCCTCCTTTCCTTGAGCACTTGGCCATGCAAAAGCAAACACCCCAAACTGATATTGTCCTTCTCAACTAGCTAAAAGATATAAGCATCAAGATTTCCTTAATCCAAGCCATCAAGGATATTCCTATCTACACCAAAACTATTAGGGATCTTTACATAAAGAAGCTAGGAAGGAAGAGAATAGACCCTCAGATAGTGCATGTTTTAGGTAATCTTGTTGATATCATGTTCGATAATATAACTATTCCCAAATACACAAATCCAGGTAGTCCAATGGTGGATGTAAAGATCAATGGGACTTTGATTAAGAATACTTTGATAGATCTAGGAGCTGCAATTAATATCATGAGCAAGGAGACAATGCAGACACTCCAATTGAACAACCTTAGGCCTACTCAGATAGTCTTGCAATTAGCGGATAGGTCTACAGTCAAACCTGAAGGAGTCATAGAAGATTTTGTCATTGCATTAGATTCTTGGGAATACCCTACTGATTTCATAGTTTTGCAGCCAAAGGTTAATCTTGCTGGTTATCCTCTTATACTAGGTATACCATGGCTTGCCACTACTGATGCATTTATAGGTTACAGGTCTAGTAACATGATCATATCCAATGGGACGGTGACCAAGAAATTGGTTTTATATCCACTAGCCCAACCATACCATGAGCTTGAGTAGACCGTTTGGCCTAGCTTGGAGGATGAGGACACCTATTCCCTAAAAACCCTAATGACTATTGAATGCAACCCTTTATTGAATATTCTAGATGAAGATGAATTAATTGCTCATGTTATACAAAATAACTGTGGGAGGTACCCATAGCAGCAAGACTGCCTATCTTGCTTACAAGACCCTTTAAGCAGCATAATACCTAGCAGTTCATCAGAAGAAGTCTCCCAAATCTTCCATGCATTATTACCTTAGCAATGCTTACCTGCTTGATTTGTCTTCCATTCAAGAACTATCCAAACAAGTAGAAATCATGTCAGGTAAGATGTTGAATATTAACAATACATTGACTAATGAACAACAACAATCCCTGCATGAAATATTGCATACACACTTAGCAGCATTCGCCTGGGATTACAGTGACATGAAAGGCATTGATCATGCCTTATGCATGTACAAAATATATATTGATGATGGCTATAGACCCATTAGGTAGCAGCAAAGGCGCATGAACCCCGCCCTCAGAGAGATTGTGAAAGTTGAGCTTCAAAAGCTTCTGGATGCAGGCTTTGTATACCCCATTTTAGATAGTGAATGGGTTTCACCATTGGTCATAGTACCCAAGAAAGGTGGCAAATGGAGAGTTTGTGTTGATTACATGGAATTGAATACTACTACCAGGAAGGATAACTTTCCATTGTCATTTATTGACCAAGTTCTTGACTCTTTAGCTGGCAAGAAATATTTTTCCTTTCTTGATGGTTTTAGTGGTTATAGCCAGATTAAGATTTCTCTAGAGGATCAGGATAATACAATGTTTACTTGCGCTTGGGGGACATATGCATATTTTGTCTTACCCTTTGGTTTGTGTAATGCTCCAGCTACATTTCAATGAGTAGTCCTCAGTATTTTCTCTGATTTTGGTCATGACAGCATGGAGATTTATATGGATGACTTCACCACATATGGTGACACATATGATGAAGCCTTACACAATTTGGAGAAAGTGTTGAAGAGATGTACAGAGTACAACCTCTCTTTGAGTAATGAAAATTGTTTTTTGATGATGACACAGGGAATAGTCTTAGGACATTTCATCTCAAGTGCAGACATCTAAGTTGACCCAAAGAAGATTGAGATCATATCTACCCTGCCTATTCCACAAAGACAGAAGGATATAAGGAGCTTCCTGGGACATGCAGGGTACTACAGGAGGTTCATTTAGAATTTTAACAAGATTGTTGCACCACTGTTCACTCTGCTAACAAAAGATAGTGAATTTGAATGGACATTAGATTGTTAAATTTCTTTTGAAAAGCTAAAAACATCATTGACACAAGCCCCTATTCTTAGAGGTCTGAATTGGTCACTACCTTTTCACATCCATACAAATGCCTCAAATTTTGCCATTGGGGTAATCTTAGGCCAATAGGAAGGAAACAAAGAATATGCCATATACTATGTAAGTAAAAATCTACAAGGGGCTAAGTTAAATTACACTGTGATAGAGAGACAGATGTTGGCAATTGTTTATGCAATTAACAAATTTAGGCAATACATAACTGGTTACAAGGTATTCATACATACCGATCATGCAACCATTAGATATTTGATGAACAAGCCAATAGTGCGTGGCAAACTTGTAAGATGGTTATTGTTGTTATAGGAGTTTGATATTACAATTGTTGACAAACTAGACAAGGCTAATGTCATTGATGATTTTCTGTCTAGACAACCTACACAATCTTTAGAAGGAGTGGTTCACAATTCTTTTCCTAATGAGAATCTATTTGCTCTCACTATACACACTCCATGGTATGCACATATAGCCAATTATCTAGTTATAGGGTAGATTCTAGGATACTTCTCTCCAAGGGAGAAGAGGCAGCTAGTTCACAAATGTTTTCCTTATTCATGGATTTATGGATTTCTATTTTACACTGGGCCAAATAATATTATGCGCATATGTATCAGAGAAGATGAGGTGTTTGATATATTGAAGGCTTGTCATGATGAGCCTTGTGGGGGACATTTTGTAGCCAAGAGGACAACATTCAAAATATTAACAATAGGGTATTACTGGCCAACACTTCATAAAGATGTTGTCAAGTACACTAGGAGCTATGATAGATGTTAGAGAATGGGGAAGCCTACAAGAAGTGATGAGATGCCTTTGTAGCCACAAATCTCATTGGCTCCTTTTGACAAGTGGGGATTGGATTTTGTGTGTCCTATATCTCCTACATCTAACAATAAAGAATATAGCCTGGTATGTACTGATTACTTAACTAAATGGGTTGAAGTGAAGGCATTATAATTTGCTAGAGATGGCAATGTGGCAAAATTCCTATATGAAGACATCTTCACTAGGTATGGTGTTCTGATGCAGGAGCATCCCTTGTTCAAGAGTAATCTTACATCAACTAAAAATATTTGCATCTCAATTTGTTTGCATTTCAGTTTATTTCATTCATTTTCTAGTTTAGTTTAGGCAGTTCAGTCAGAAGCAATTTTTAGCTTATGGTCTGGTATTGGCATTTCACATATTGCAGATTTGGAATTAGCATCTACATTCATTCATCTTCATCATATCAAGAATTTAGAGCATTTGGATCAGTTACCAAAAAGATATTGCTATCAGAAGATCAACTATTTTCTCATATTAGAGCATCCTGATAGTCTCAGACAAATCAGCTAAAGGAGAAGGCTTGTAGATCATTCCTTGACTTACAGATCCTAATGTAACAACATTCAATGATCCTTGGTTTATGGTCGACCTTCCCTCGAGGTCTGCACATTATTCCATTCATTCAAGGAAGTGTTCTATGCATTTAGGTCTGACCTATCTGTGAACATGTTACAACTCTCCATTAGAGTTTGTGATCTTCCTTGGCTGATGCGGAGGAACCTACTAGTCCAGAGATGATATATATTGATGTAATAGATCCTTAGGAGGGTAGTTAGCAATTGATTCATAATCCTTAGTTTAGATTTTGTGCGAAGGAGATTCAAATCTTTATCTTGCACATGTATGTAAGCAGGCCTGTGAGCCCAAATTGTAAGCCCACTTGTTGCCAACCAGATTGTATTAGAATTCTATGATATACTAAATGTCTAAATCTACATTTGTTACATTTCCTTGAGTTGTTTCTGTTGTGTTTACTCTTTGTTGCATAGTCTAGGAAGTTCATTCGGTGAACCCTCCTACCTGAAAAACATCTATAGCTATAATATCACACAAGACTTCATCATGATAAGATCCAATATGAAATTTCACCAAACATTGTTCACTCACCAATACCTTATGATCATCCTAAATCCATACTATCTGATAGGGCTTAGGGAGTTTCAATCTTTCCAACTTTAGCTTAGTCACCATCTCCTCTGAAGCTAGATTATCTGAGCTACCACTATCAATCACAACTTTGCAACACTTACATCCTGATTTACATCTGGTTCTGAACAAGCTTTTCCTCTGCGGTCGTTCCTCATTTGATTCAACTTGAAATAGTGCTCTCCATATCACAAGTGATTCTCCTTTCTCTGGATTGCCAACTGAACAAGGTGATTTAATAGGTTCTTCTTTAACATAGACTACTCTTCCTCTATTCTCTGTCTTCTTGCTTGTACTACCCTGATTACACTCAAATGCTCTATGTCCTTCACCTCCACACTTGAAACAAGTACCTCTGAATGTCCTCTTATCAAATCCTCTTCCTTCTCTCATGTATCCTTCATTCTGGTATGCACTAGGGTTTCCTCTCTAGTACATGATGGAAGAAAGAATACATACACTATAATAGAAAATGGAAAGAGAATTAGTTTGATTCCTTTGGAAGATGATCCTAAGAGTGAAGTATGTGGGAATGCTAGAATCTATTTGGTAGATGGAAGAAATTTTTTGGATAGTTTGAGACATGAGAATATGTGTTATGCCTTGATTCCTAAGAAGTCTGAAGCAGTGAAGAAAGAGACTAAAGAATCACAATCGGAGGAGATAAGAGAATTGCTAATAGAGTATGAAGATATCATATCATATAATGTACCTAAAGGATTACCACCTATAAGGAGTATCAGTCATCATATGGATCTTATACTCGGAGCAAGTTTACTTAACAAAGCAACACATAGAATGACACCAGCAAATAATAAAGAATTGAATATACAGATACAAGAGTTGTTAAGGAAAGGTTTGATTAGAGAAAGATTGAGTCCTTGTACAGTACCTGCAGTGTTAGCACCTAAAAAAGATGGAGAATGGAGAATGTGTATTGACTCAAGAGCAATAAACAAGATCATAGTTAAGTATAGATCTCCTTTACCTAGGATGGATGATATCATGGATTGTTTGAGTGGAGCAAGATATTTCACAAAGATAGACTTGAAGAGTGGCTACAATCATATCAGAATCACAGAAGGAGATGAATGGAAGACTACTTTTAAGACAAATGAAGGATTGTATGAGTGGTTAGTGATGCCTTTTGGATTGACAAATGCACCAAGTACTTTCATGAGATTGATGAATGAAGTCTTGAAGAAATTCTTGGGGAAATTTGTGATTGTATACTTGGATGATATTCTAATTTTTAGTAGGACAAAAGAGGAACATTTGTTTCATATTAGACAAGTTTTGTAAAGGTTAAGAGAAGAGAAATTGCTGATAAACATCAAGAAGTGTAGTTTCATGAAGGAAGAGTTGGTATATTTGGGATTTGTGATTTCTGTGGAAGGATTGAAAATGGACCCTGAGAAAGTGAAAGCAATTGTTGAATGGCCTACATTGGAATGCATTGGAGAGGTTAGATCATTTCATGGATTGGCTAGTTTCTACCGGAAGTTCATCAAAAATTTTAGTTCAGTTTGTAACCCTATGACAGAAACAATGAGAGGTGACAGAAAGGATTTCAAGTGGACATCAGGAGTAGATAAAAGTTTTGAGTTGTTGAAGCAGAAAGTGACAGAGCAACCTATTTTGGCATTACCAGATTTCAATAAGGTATTTCAAGTTGATTGTGATGCAAGTGGAAATGTAATTAGAGCAGTGTTAAGTCAAGAAGGTAGACCTGTAGAATATTTCAGTGAGAAGTTGAATGATGCAAGGAGAAGATATTTAGTTTATGACCAAGAGTTCTATGCCATAATTCAATCCTTGAAGAAGTGGAGACATTACTTGTTACCTAAGGAGTTTGTGTTGTATACAGATCAGCAAGCTTTGCAATATTTGAATAGTCAAGGTAACTTGAATCAGAGACATATGAGATGGGTAGAGTTCATGTAGAGTTATACTTTTGTGTTGAAGAATAGGAGAAAAACAAAGTTGCTAATGCATTGAGTAGGAGAAGAAACTTGTTGACAAAGATGAGAGTTGAAGTGTTGGGTTTTGATGAATTGAAGAATATGTATGCAAAAGACATTGATTTTCTAGAACCTTGGAAAGCTTGTAAGAAACCTGTTGTGATAGATAGAAGTAAGTGGTTGGATTATTTCATTCAGGAAGATATGTTGTTCAAAGGAAGTCATTTGTACATACCTAGAAGTTCAATGAGAGATAACTTGATCAAGCAGAAGCATAGTGGTGGATTGGTAGGACATTTTCGCATTGACAAGACAGTGGCTTTGGTGAGTGAAAATTACTTTTGGCCTCAAATACATAAGGATGTTCAGAGATTTGTGCAGAGTTGTAGAGTTTGTCAAGTTCCAAAAGGGAGTAGTCAGAACACTGGGTTGTATAAACCTTTGACAGTACCAGAGAGACCTTGGAAAGACATAAGCATGGATTTTGTAATAGGATTACCTAAGACATAGAGAGGACATGATTCAATATTTGTAGTGGTGGATAGATTTTCAAAGATGGCTCATTTCATACCTTGTAAGAAGACAATTGATGCAGTGCATGTAGTTGACCTATTTTTCAAGGAGATTGTGAAATTACATGGATTACCTAGGAGTATAGTTTCAGATAGAGATACAAAGTTTGTTGGATACTTTTGGAGGATACTTTGGAAGAAGATGAAGACAGATTTGAAGTTTAGTTCAACTTTTCATCCACAAACAAATGGACAGACATATGTAGTGAAAAGGAGCTTGGGAAACCTGTTGAGATGTTTGGTTGGAGAGAAAACTGGAAGTTGGGATTTAATTCTTTCACAACCAAAGTTTGCATACAATAATTTAGTCAATAGGAGCACCAGAAGAACACCTTTTGAGATTGTTACCAGAGTACATCCTAGAAGGGTTGCAGAATTGAGAGACACCAATACAGAGGAAAAGAGGAGTACGGAAGCAGAAGAATTTGTAGATCATATCAAGACAATGCATAATCAAGTGAAGAAGCATTTGGAGGATATGAATAGTAAGTATAAGAAAAAGGCAGATGAGAAGAGAAGACAAGGAATTTGAAGTGGGAGATGAAGTGATGGTGTACCTAAGAAAAGAAAGATTTCTAGTGGGGACATATAACAAGTTGAAGATGAAGAAGTTTAGACCTTGTAAGATACTCAGGAAATTTGATTTAGGAAATGCATATGAAGTGGAGTTACCGGAGACATTGGGTATTTCACCTATTTTCAACATTGCAGATCTCTATTAGTATCATGAAGCAGAGTTTAGTGACAACATGGAAGAAGACTTGAAGAAGCAATTACCACAACAAGAACTTGAGTAGATAGAAGACATTTTGGACATCAGAGTTGGATGCAACACTAGAGGAAGGCAATACAAAGAATATCTTGTGAAGTGGAAGGGCAGACTGGAAGAAGATTCATCATGGATTTCTCAGGCTGAGGTGGACCGTCTTGGTTCTCCCTTAGCCCTAGCAAAGTGAGGGACTCACTTTTTTTCAATAACCCCAGATGTCTGATGCAGGAGCATCCCTGGTTCAAGAGCAATCTTGCATCAACCAAAAACATTTACATCTTAGTTTGTTTGCATTTTAGTTTGTTTCTTTCATTTTCCAGTTCAATTCAGGCAGTTCAGTCAGAAGCAGTTTTCATCTTGTGGTCTGGTATTGGCATTTCACATCTTGCAGATCTGGACTTAGCTTCTACATTCATTCATCTTCATCATATCAAGAATTCAGATCATTTGGATCAGTTACCAAAAAGATATTGCTATAAGAAGATCAACTATTTTCTCAGAGCAGATCATCCTGACAGTCTAGGACAAATCAGCTAAAGGAGAAGGCTTGTAGATCATTCCTTGACTTGTAGATCCAAATGTAACATCATTCAATGATCCTTGGTTCATGGCCTACCTTCCTCGGAGGTTCACATGTTATTCCATTCATTCAAGGAACTGTTCTATGCATTTAGGTCCAACCTATCTGTGAACACATTACAACTCTCCATTAGAGTTTGTGATCTTCCTTGGCCAACGCGGAGGAATCTACTAGTCGGGAGATGATATATATTGATGTAATAGATCCTTAGGAAGGCATTTAGCAATTGATTCATAATCCTTAGTTTAGATTTTGTGCGAATGAGCTTCAAAGTTTTATCTTGTACATTATGTAAGCAGGCCTGTGAGCCCAAATTGTTAGCCCGCTTGTTGCCAGCCAGATTGTATTTGAATTCTATGATATATTGAATGACTGAATCTATATTTCTTCCATTTCCTTGAGTTGTTTCTGTTATGTTTACTCTTTGCTGCACGGTCTAGATGGTTCATTCTGTGAACCCTCCTACCGTAACTGCACCATGTTCCAAGAGAGATAGTAATGGACCAAGGACCACAATTTACATCTGATTTAATCACCAAATTGGTTGAGGAATATCAGAGTAGACATAAGAAATCCACTCCCTATCATCCTCAAGCCAATGGTCAGGTGGAAGTCACAAATAGGGAGATTGAGAACATCTTGACAAAGATAGTGTAGCTTCACAAAAGAGATTTGGTTTCTAGGCTCCCTAAAGTTGTTTGGGCATACAGAACAACCTGGAAAACAACTACAAGGTTTACACCTTATGAATTGGTCTATGGCAAGACAATAGTCATGCCTATAGAATTTGAACACAAAACCCTACGGACAATAGTGGAACTAGGAATGGATTTGACCACAACACAATAAGAAAACTACACCATTTGAATGCTTTGGATGAATTCTGATTGGAGGCTATTCATCACACTGAGGTCATATAGAAACAAAGAGTAAAATGGCATGATAAGTACATCAAGACAAAGGAATTCACTGCAAGTGACTTGGCACTCCTTTATGATTCAAGATATAAGGACTTCAAGGGCAAGCTTCAGTCACATTGGTTAGGCCCATATGAGATCAAGAAAGTCTTTCCTAATGGTGCAGTTCAATTGCAGACTATTGATACAGTTTGGTTTTCATTGCTAGTAAATGAGCACAGACTCAAATTGTATAAAAAGTCACTTCAGAAGGATGACTTTCTTATTTCTTTAGTTACTCGGTATGATCCTCCTAACACTCCTGATGATGATGATGTGACACTTGATGATACACCTTTAGATATTGATCCACCAACACTATCCAATGATGTGGACGTTGAGTTGCAATATTCAACCCCTGTTGCTGAACCATAATTTTCTTTACTTTAAAATCACATGCACACATAGCACATTGTACATGATGACCACTGTCAATTTTAGAGGGACTTGTTTTTCACATATCATAGGGACCTGTCGCAGGTGGGCCCTGGTTTCCTATTTTTGAACATATTCAGTCAGGACCTATGCTCCAGGTGCCTGTAGCAACAAGTGTCTGTGGAGATTTTCATCCATTTGGCACACATTTCATTCTTCTTCACGCGTATTTCCTTACTATTCCACGTGCTTCAATCACCTTCCATAATCCAACAATTGTGGCATGTTTGTTCAAATTGTATTAACTAGTTGTTAAATAAACTTTTACGGTCTGTCAAGTCAAATAAATTCTGTCATACCATCCACCCTCTCATCTACTCTATGCATATCACTCTACTTGTGCCAACGTGCTGATCTCTTTTTTCAAGGTGATCTGCTCCATGCTCTTCATAATCAATGCACATAAGGTAACCTTTTAATGATTATCTCCAAAGTTTCTATTTATATTCATTATTACTAAGTGTTTATCTTATGCATGCAGCAACATATCACCCCTTTTCATGTAATCATTACTCTTTCATCCTTGCACATTCATTTGTGAAGTGTGGTCACTTCACCTTTTAGTTGGGGGGAGGGGTATATGGTCAGTTTTTTAGTTTTTATTTTTCTTTTTACCATCAATCAAATTTTCTTTAAGCTGATGTCAAAGTTTTCCTATGTCATTTTTCATGATAGTCAACCTGCCTTGAATTGTGAGCTTGTTATTTTCCTGTGAGTGAACTAAATTTCAAATTGCTTTAAAGCTATAGTTGGGGGGTGGAAGTATTGACAAGTAGTTTTCTAAGGTGGTAAAATTGAAATTAGGCAGAATTGAGAAGTGATGAGAGTGTAGATTATAGGTGCAATGGGGGGTGATGTAATCACAAGAGAACCATCGGTGCATAAGGAGATATTAGAAGATGTATTGGTTCTCCCACTCTTTACTAGAGTGGGGTGGTTAGACTATTTTCTGAAGTTAACAAAGTATGACAATGATATGGCAAGGGATTTTGTAGCAGCTCTACAGTATGACGAAGTGATAGTGAGGGGATTAGTTGTGGATGCCTTTGAAACAACTATTTCCCAAGTCACCGGATTACCATGAATAGGGTTTAAGTATCCATCCCGTGTTGATGCAGCAGTGGTGAGGGAGGCATTCTGCGAGTGTGGTGAGAATCTAGAGTGGACCACACAAGGTATAAAAAGATTATCCCTTCCTTTCTTCTAGGAGAAATGTGCTTCATATATTATCAAATATATCACTTGTGATGGTAGACATAACCTGTTGTATACTACACACTTTAAATTGTTGAATCACCTGTGCCATGACAAATTGGTTAATGTTCCCAATTATTTGTACAATATGTTGAAGAGAATGACATTTGAGTATCAGAAAAAGACAAACAGAGAATACATTATCTCACCATTGTTTGGTAGCACTACTAGTTAAAAAAAGTTTGAGAATCTAGCACCCACAGGTTAGCTGGGATGCTTTTAAACAATGCAAGGATATTTCTGAATTGCTAGAAGTAGATGAACCTCAATAGGAGCTGGAACTAGAAGTTGAACCTAATGTTGAACCAGAGGTTGAACCAAAGGTTGAACCTGAAGTTGAGATTGAGCGAGAAGAGCTGCATGAGGAAATTCCTCTAGAAACCATGCCAGTGACAGTAGAAGAAATCTTGATTCCTAACCATAAACCCATGAGGGGGACTATGAGAGATGATGCCTCTACTTCTTCTAGGAAGAAGAAGAGTAAGAAGAATGTAGAGAAGCATAAGGGCATTGAGAAAGAGAAGGGTGTAGGAGTAAAAAAGAAGAGGAGAAGTCAGAAAAAGAGAAAAAAAGAGGATAAGCCAGAAACTATCACACCCAGGCATTCAGGAAGACTGAGGAGGAAGAATATAGGAAAAAGAGTTGATGAGGGACAAGGGGAAGTAGAAAAGGAGGAAGCACAACAACAGGGAGATCTAATATTGTTAGACACAGCTTCAGAGAAGGAAGGAAATGTCCCTGGGAATACTCCTACTGATGCCAATGCACCTGCCAAATGCAAAAGGTATGTTTCTTCATCCTCTAGTTCTGATTCAGAGGACATTTTCATTGCAAGAAAAATGGGAAAAAAGTTCTTGGCAGCCCTACTAGAGAAATTTTTAATTTTACTAGAAGTAAGGATAAAGGTTTTGATTTTAAACAAGAAAAGGAGTTGTTAGAAGATAGAAATATGAGGCAAGAACCTCAAGAAGCCCTTAATAGAATTAAACAATTAGAAGAACAAGTGAAACATTATGAGGAGAAGGATAGGGAGAAAGAGATAAGAATAAAAGAATTGGAGGCAAAGATTCAGACATATGGTCATGGCTCTAACATGGATCTCTTAGCACAAGTGATTGAGAGTAAAATGGAAAATGAGGAAAAAGAACCTCCAACATGCCTCACTGTTCTATCTATGGGTTTTGAACTAATGAAGTTTAATGATGAATTCAAGCAAGAAAAACAAAGATGGGAAAAGGAGAAACAAACTCTTAATACATCATTAGAGAGTAAGAATGCTAAGTTGAAAAGGTTGGAGGGGAAGATAACATAGGTAGTTGATAGGGTAATTCAAATCATAGAATGAAGACCTCCACCAAAGGTTTATGCCTTATTTCTCAAATTAAAGTTTCTTAGTTTTCAATTCAATAGATTCATCAATGATCACTCCATTTCCATCTATTCAAGGCATGATTTTTTCTAGTTATTTCAAGGAGTCAGTTTGGAAGAACAAGATCAGCTGTGTGAATACTATTTGCACAATTATTTGATGGATGAAGATACAGAGTGGAACCCCTTGATCTATGATGGATGAAGATATAACATAATGAATAAGTCAGAGCACTAATGTCTTATCTCATAAATGAACAGCTTAGAGGAGAGCTGATGGATAGATATGAGGAACAAGAAAAGAAAGTGCCACTATAGATTAGGAAAGAAGCATTAGATCCTGAAGTAATCTTGACCCAATGGCTAACACTACTTTCTCATAAGGGTCTAGGTAAGGTAATTATGGATTTAAGACATAGGGATTATAGGAGAATATAGTGATTGGTAGTATCTATCATTCAGAATTGCAAAAGGTATGTGCAGAATAGATGGGACAGTTTGACCCTAGAATTGCAGAAAAAAGAGCCTCATTCTCTCCACAACTTTATGAATATGTTTGAGAGGTTGTGCAGGTATATCTAGATCTCAGAGCGAAAAGGAGTGGAATGGGTACCCCTTACTTATCACCCTCCTATTCTTCTTTATCTAGTGCCACACTAGGCATGAGGAAGAGGTGATGAGTGTAGGCATGTTGAATTAATTAGGTTGGAGAAACTTGCATGCTGCAATGGATTCTATCTCAAACAGGGAAAGGGGGTTAGAGAAGATATGGATCTAAGGAAGATAACCTTGCATTATAACCTTTTCCCCTAGGCTTTTTATTGAACATTTTGCTTGAGGACAAGCAAAAGTCTAAGTTGAGGGGAAATGATGGGCTCAAATGTTGACTTCTTTTATGCTATTTCTTATGCTTCCAGACTTTATACCTATGCTATTTTAGATATTTCTCTAAGACATTACTACCATAATATGTTGTCTTTTATATATATTCTGCAAACCTTGAACTTAATCTACCAATATGAAACATGGTGATAATATTTGTCAATTGCATGAGTTAGACATAAGTAAGTATGTATATAAATGGGATTTTGTGGATTAATTATGAAGGCTATTTTGTGTGCATATGTTTTATGTATTAACCCTATGCAACTACAAGTTGGTAACATTAAGAAAAGGAGGATTCATAGCACATTGCAAGACAAAGCATTAAAGGAAGTCATAGTTAAGCACCAACTGAAGCTGAATGTGATCATCATGGAGGAATAAATACAAGTGAAGAAGAAGACTTGCTCTAGGGTTTTAATCGCAACTTATGTGTTTTCATTCATGAGTTGTTGAATAGGAATTTCTATTTGAGCAGGACTCTGCTTCCTTTGTTTCAGTTAGAATAATAAATTGATCTCAAACCTATACCCTAATATCTAGGGATGAATTGATGATCAAGTTAGTTGGTAGTTACATCATACTCTCCTATTTATATATAAGTAAGGAGGGATGATTTCAATGGAAAGTTAGTTCCTTTTCCAAGATACTTCAATTTTTTTACAATTGCTCAATAGTTACTCTATTTTTATGTTGAAAGATCTAGACATGTTTTATTGAATAAAACCTGAAAAGATCTTGTTTCAGATATGAAGTGAATACAACTATGTGTTATGAGAATCTGAAGTAGATTTAAGTTTTAGATTAAGTGAGATAGTTCCCTGAGCTAGCCACTCAAGGTACTAACTCTCACTTTGTATCTTTCCTTATTTATTCATGCATTGCTAGTTAAAATTGTTTCATGTTATTTTATAAAAGTTACATTGTGGAATGAGTAAGATATCTTAATTCCTAGTTCTAGTAGTTGTGATCCATGAATAGAATACATAGTTGAAGTCCTCTAGAGGTTAGTCTCAATTCTTTTATCATTCTGTGTATTTTGAGTTAATTCTATAATTCTTTGTTGAATATAGTTATCTTCAGCTTAGGCTGAAGGTACTATAGCAATTGGATTTTTAACTATTTTTGTTGTTCTTTCATTTCTGTGAACTTCAGTAAATTAAATTAATTAGAATAAGTCTGTATGAGTTAGTTTAGATAGAAATGACTCTTGAAGGCATATATAGTGTGGGCATCATCATAAGCTTATGCTCCTTGGTTGATAATTCAATGTAGGAATGCAATGATAGAGTGGACTGTTCAGAAAGGTTTACCCCTGAATTTTGTTTAAGTCTACAACGCATTAGTTTTCCTCTACAGTGCTGATACCTGTGTACAATTCGGTGATGACACATTGTTAATAGTATCTGCATAGTCAGCTACTAACATAATGTTGTTACCCACTTTATGAGCTATCCCACGAAGTGTGTTAACACCATCTTGTCCTTATTTTAATAACTCTCTTAGACTATGAACAATAGGTACAGCCTCTTCATCTATCCTTTCTCTTTCCACAAATTCTTGGAAACTAGCTAGTTCTTTATCAAGTTTGTTGATTTGATCATCAGGTACATGTGTTATCACATCAATTGGATCCTCAAGATCATTAGGTATTTGTTCTTCCATCATGGTACAAGGTATGATGTCTTGCAAATTTTGTGTTTCACCCTTTGTAAAGTAAGTGTTCAATGGATTTTTCGATGTTTGCATATCGGTGGTATTCAAAGCACTAGAACCCATTAGTCTACGGATTCTCCTTACAAGGATGTTTCCATTAGGGCAGTGGGTTATACAACTCATGCAAAGGCATACAACACTCAATGCACAAACTAATAGAACAACCAAACTGAGTAAGGTAGTTATGCTTGTTGAAATACACAATGTGTAATTGCAAAAGGTGAAAATTTCAAAGATAGGATGCAAAAGTATGCACTATGATCCAACACTACACTTCAAAATCAGATTTGAATGAATGTTGAAAAGGAGTAGCAAAATCTGAAAATGAAATTTTGACTACAAACCCTAGTTTTTGCCAAGATTAGGTTATATGAAAATGTAACTTTTTAAGCGAAATCCTAGCAAATGCAACTTTTAAATGCAATTTTTGATATGAATTAATGATGAATTACTGTAATAAAGATCAGATCTGATGTAAAAATAAAAAAATTGAATCTTTTTATGATATGCAATACAAAATGTGTAAAATTATGCCTTAATGTAAGCCTAGGATGCTTGTTTTTTCAAAAAAATTTAAATGTATGAAAATTTTTCCAATGCAAGATGATAATTATGATATGAATGAATACAAGGACTTATTACAACACTTATGTAGACACCTAAAAATGTCTTCTAACATCAAACCGACTCCCGACATCCCTAAACATATCAATTTCCCTTCTAATCAATTAATTAAATTTTATTTAATTAATTACACCTTTTCATTTCCCAAATTCGCACCATTTTATCCCCAAAATTGAATTAATTTCATTAATTCAATAGTCCAAGCCTTAGCCAATTGATTTAATAAATATGTAATATTTATTAAATCAAATTTCCCCTTTTCCACTAAATCCAATTAATTAGTTAAAACCATGATCAACTAATTAATTCAGCCTATAATTGACCTATCCCTACCCTAAACAATTAAATAGCTATTATTTAATTGCCTACCCTAGCCTACCTCATCCTAGTCCTAGGATTAATTAAATAAAACCTCTGTTTAATTAATCCTAACCCCTTCATTTGGGTGGTCAAACCTTGTTTAACACCCTTCCCCACATCCTCCAAATAAAAAAAATTGAATTAAATCCACATAAGTCAATTTTTTATTTATAAACATCCCACATCACATTTAATTCTCCTTACACCCCCATACCTCATTTATTTCTCCTCTTCCCCAAATGAATTTTTAATTCATTCACATTCCCCAAATGAATTTTTAATTCATTTCCATTCCCCCATATGATTCTTTAATTCAAAAATAATCCATCTCACCCAACCTTATTTAATATCCCTTTTCCCAAAATGAATAAAAGAATCACTTTTATTCCTAGCCCTCCATTCATTCAAGATTAAATCTAGGCCCCCTCCACATCACTTTTATCCTCCACCATTGATCTCTCAAATCAATCTCCACCCTTGGATCAAAATCCTCTCCAAAAATCTATAAATAGAACCTCTCCCAAGCCATTTTCATCATCCAATTCCATGCAAAGTCATAATGCCAAAATCATTCTTGAGTTAGGATAGTGAGTTGCACAATTGAAGAGCATTTCACATTAAAATCCATAGTCTAGGGATCATCTTGGTCTAGGAGCTTGTTTTGGGTGCAAAAGCTTCTTCTTCCCTTGATGGGATTAGGTTGTGCATGTGAGGTATAACTTTGTATTTATTGTATTTAGTTAGCATTTTACCTTGGTTGCATTATCTAATCTACAACTTACAAAGATGCAAGTTTAGTAAAAACATGGGTTTACCAAAATGTTATGTATGAAAAGTGGGAAGATGGCGGATAGTGTTAAGATCTATCAAATTAAACCTGCCTTTCACAATAATGCTCAAGGATAGCAACCAAGCCAAGTCACTACAGATGAAAGATGACTCAACTACAGGTTGGTTTACTTAGGAATGATACGGAAAGATCGATTAGATTGAGAGATTTGTCAAATCCTATTTCAAATAAGCCTCAATCCCTAATTATAATGTAATTGGGTACAAACAGACAGAATGCTATAGATCACCCAACAGGAAGACACTCAAGAAAGTTCAGACACTTACTATAAGTTGGATTTCTAAAATTAAATACCTTGTAGACTACTAGGTGGGCACCCAAGTCTAATAGGAAAATATTTCTACAGATCTAGAATAGTGAGCAGTGTCAGATGAAATTCATCTCCTAAGTTCGAGGTAAATCCTATTGGGAGGACTACAGGGTGGGAACCCTAGTCTAGTAGGGTTAAATATCAGCAAATTTTTGCAAGATCCTGAATCTTTATCCTCTGAATTGCTTCTCTATATCTACACTTCACCAAATCCCACACCTGTAACCTATAATCACAAAGAGAGGGGTTTGGGGGTTGTGGTGTTTCGAAGCTTGCCTTAGTAAAGCCCTGGAATGACTTTCAAGTCTTCTAACATCATTGTTAGATAGAGTGCATGCCCAAGGGAGGGCCGAGACCAAAGCAATGATTGAAGCACAAATAGATGTCATCTTAGAGGTGAAGCCCTCACAAAGATGAAGATTCTTCAAATTATGGGGATATGGATTGATGAAGCCAAATCTGCAACAAACAAACACAATAACAACACAATTCTTCTCTACAACATAATGAATGCCTTGAAATCCCTTATCTCAATATCAAAAGTTTGCATTATCCATCTAGGTCTAAAATGAAGACATAAACTTACTTATATATGCTTTCCCGCTAACATTCAGAATATAAATTGAAAAGGCCGATAGTGGGAAACCTTTTTAAAGGTCCTATGCCAACACATTTAAATTTGGGTCCCGACAAATCAGCCTAGACTCGGGCATAGGTGTCCAAGTTCTAAGGCTATTTTAGGTCTTGATTAAACATTTAAAACTAGCCCCTAAGTCCCATTTGACATGGGTTTCAGGGGAAATTGCTCTGGGATAAGTATTATGCTTGCATAATGTAAATGAGCAGACCTAGGAGCTAAACTAGGAGGTAAAAAGGCATAGGGATGTTTTTTACTCCATAAAAATGCATAAATGAAAGGTTGTTGGCTCAGCCTATCCCTGATAGTCATAGGCTTGGTCACCGCTATGTGCTCCCAAGCCTAGATGTGCAAGAGCGTGACTCTACACTCTGTTGATGACTGTTTTGATGCAATCATAACAATAAGTTAAAATTCACATAAAATGAACTGAAACTATACTTGAAAGACAAGAAGGAATCATCTAGTGATTCAACTAATCCCAAGTCTACAATGGTTCGGTTGGTCAAGTTCAGTTGGTCAATGTGAAGCTGTAATGTTCAAGGGGCCTTACGTAGTTTAGGTTTATTTTGTGGTTTACTGGACTAAGAATATGCAAAGAGGTCATAGATTTCAACAAGTATTCTGTTCATTTGCATACAAGTGATACTGGGTTGCAAGTTTTAGAGGGTTTTCTTGGATTTTGCAGCTTTCTTCTTGATCTGTTTATGAAAACTGTCTACTTATAGCTCTGTTATGCATGCTTCTTCAAATTTGAGACAATTTCCTTTGGATTTCTACGTTTTCAGCTAAATATTTCAGATGGGTTGGGAAAAGTTAGAAAGATCTAATCTATACCTCACTTAATCTACAGAAGGATCTAAGTGTTTCTGTTATGCACTATGTAAATACCACAGTAGTTTGATCAAATCCACAGTAAAAACCCTAAATGTAAGTTCTAAGCATTTTCACAAACATACATTTAAAATTGCAAGCTCTCAAAGAAGATATTTCAAAACACAAAGAAGAGCAGGAGAACACTCAGAAGATAGATGCAGAACTCCAGATTCTATTGCATTAGAAACGAATAGTCATACATGATTTACAATGTAGGAATGACTCTTAGTTTCATTGATCATACTACAGAGAACTTACAAAGCTTTACAGATATAGTAAGGCAGCCAGACATTCCACGCGCACCTTACTGCAGACAAACAGGCGACCTCCTTCTTCTACTCTAAACTATGCTAAGCTATCTTGCTGTGTTTTCCTAGAATCTCTGTTGTAGGCCCTAAAATCCCTGTTGTAAAGTATTACAGTGTAGAGAGGCACAATATAAAGACATTTTGATTGTCCTCACTATAGCAAAAACCTGACTGAACCCCTGGTTCAAACCCCTAGTTACAGCAATAAATGCAGGTGAACCAGTTCTCAAAAATATCTCAGAGCAGTGGTCAAATCTGGGTGAAATATTGCCCCTTCTGAGAAGTTCCAGCAGCTGGGTAATAACTTCTGTTTGTCTTTTGTGATAATACCCTCAGCTGCGACCTTCTTCTTTACTTGAATGGCCTTGACCTTTTGCATTTCATCTCTATCTTCTTGCTCCTGTGATCAGATCTTCTTCCTCCATGAGGTCACTGTATTGACTTTCCAGCTGCTTCCTCAACTGCAAGCCTGCAAGACAAGACAAGCAATAAGTTTCACATTTATCACAAAAATAGCATGAAAAAAGAATAAGCGTTCAAATCCAGGTGACAGCGCAAGATGGAGAAAATCGGATCCAGAATCCTCTCAAAACGCGTCCAAAATGCGCTCAGACTGCTCAAAATTGATCAGGTCAACTATCGTTGACTGAAAAAATGCCAGAGGCGCCAAAAAAAACACTTTAAAATGTCCACCGCCTCATTTCCCGCCCATCAGCATGATATTCGCTGTCGGTGCGTCAAAAAATAGGTTAGTCGATATACCTCATCATCATGATATTCCGCTTCTGCATAATGGAGAAAAGAACAACATCATCATCATCATCATGCTGAAGAAGAAAGGGAGGATATGAATATGATCACTCTGCCGAGGAAAGGAAGATGATGGTGACGTCATCATGATATTCGGGCTTTATTGAAATGCTAAGGATGACGTCATCGTCATATCCGGTTAAGATCAGGGGGGTAATTGTGATATCGGGTCACCTAAGGAGCATGATCAGGATGATGAAGTGAATATGACCCTTTCACGGCTAAGGTAACCCTCTCGAAAGATCAGGATGATGATGATCATCATCATATTAGCTTTTGTCGAACATAGAATAAGACGTCATCATCATATTTCGTGAACCTGATCATGCTTCGGAAAATATCCTGTTGAAGGGAAAAAATGATGATGATGATGATCATCAGGATATTTACTTCTTCGTTTATCAGATCGGGATGATGTCATCATGATATTTGGAGCCTTCGTTAAACTTAGATCATGACGTCATCATGATATTCGCCAACCGGATCATTTTTTAGAAAATATCCTGCCGAAGGGAAAAGGTGATGATGATGATCATCAGGATACTTGCAAAAGGTTGTATTTCATCGGCAGGAGGACTTGGCGAAATATCGGGCGCACAAACAAGATCATGATGATCTTGACAATCAGGACAGGATAAAAATATGATGATGATGATCGATTTATCATGATGACGTAATCATCATATTTCGTTTTCGGAGCACAAGGATGAGTGGAGGTCATCATGATATTCGGGCCAGGGTGATATTGCAAAATATGATCATGCGGTTGAGGAATGCAATATCGACTTCTTCTGAATAGATAGGGTGATCATCATGATATTTCGCTAACCGGAGATCAGGAGGATATGAAGATGATGATCCTCTATCTCGAATTATCATGATGATGATTCCAGCACTTAGCAAATTTCAGTGAATGACCCTCTTGAAAGACCAGGATGATATGAAGTCGTCATCATCATCTTCGTGAAGTTCAGCAAATATCATGATGATGACCTTGCGATAGGTTTATAGCACGCGCATGCAAATATGCTGAAGGTGGATTTTTCTAAGTCTGGGTGATCAGCATGATATTATAAGATCAGGTAATGTTGAAATATCATGATGATGCTCGCGATACAACAGACCACTTCGATGGGGGAACTTACCTTGACTTAAAGCCGATGTCATCATGATATTTGAACCTCAGGATATTATCGGGGGGGTGCGTTTCAAATATGATGATGATGTCCTCATACAGCAAAACCAGGTTTATAAAATATGACGCTCCTAAGAAAATCATGATGCTGATGATGCGCCTGAGGCCATTTGACGGGTAAAGGGAACTACCACCTAAAATTGACGTCCGGATATTGCGACTGCATGATTTTTAGCGGGTGATAGACCAAGATCATGATGATCCTGTCAACATGACTTAGGATATAAAAATATGATGATCCTCCTACGAATATCAGGTTTGACCAAGACTTTGACCGTGCATAACTTTCACATATGGACGAATTTTCAAGTGAAGTAAAAGGCAAACCTGCATGGAATTTCAAGCTCTTTCTAAATATGAGGTCACAGCAATAAAATATGAACTTTGACAAACTGACCTCATGATGATGACCAACCTGATCCAATATCATGATGATGATGCACCTGACCTTCATTTTTACCAGACCGCCAGAAAGCAGAAAAACACAAGCAGAAGCAAAAAGCAAAACATCAGCAGGGGTCCCTATTTTGCTAAGGAGCATAATGGGGCATGTTGTGAACATCACAACAACTAGCAACCAAAACAAAACAATTAAATTTAGAGTGTTCAAGGAAACTAGATGAAGTGAACTCATAACTTCCAACTATCTTTCCTGCAAATTACTATTCAGCTTGAGACTCAAAGTGTTCAATAAAGATGCATGAATTTTCATTTTCAGTTTAGTTGTGTGCATGTGATTAATTATCCTCATCTTGAAGATCGGTTGAACAAACCAGTGACTGACATTAGCCTACGTAGGTGAGGATATTCCCTCATAGCCGACCGGATAGAGCCTTGCTGCCAGCGAGCGTCTATAGCCCCGGCAAGGTTATCGTTACAATTCTCCTAAGTAGAGCCCCACTGCCAGCGAGCGTCCATAGCCCCGGTAGAGTTACTTAGATGGCTTAATCTGGATTTTTAGTATAATCCGCTTTATTCATTTATTTATTTATTTATTTGTTTTCTAATTTTGAAAGATTTCATAAGGTATAGCAATTTGTAACTTCATGATGATGCAAGGAGTGGACACTTGCTGAAATTAAGCTGAGAATTGTAATGGTAGCAAGGGTGACCTCTGATTTTTCACCTAATATCTACACTGGTAGGTTCAACAAACCCAAGGATTTTAGGTGTGTCATCGTGAGAAACCTGCTTCGAATTCTCAATCACATTTATTGAATACGAAACTTCAGAAGATGAACAACTCTCTACATTCATGACAGTGACAAGTTATGTGTAAATTGCAAATGGTTAACCTGAATATCCTAAATTATATACTGTTTTGAATGGTTGCTAGTTCTGCTCCTTAATACTCTACAGTAAAATAAAGATCCCTGCTGAGGAGACAACAAACAAACCAAACAAACAGGTTGTACAAACAACACAACAATAGAAAAAACTGTACAAACAGACAGAAACAAAAAGCAAAAAACAAACAGAAAGGAACTATACAAACAACTAACCTAAAAAGAAAACAGCAAAAGAAGAACACAAAAAAACAAAAAACAACTACCCTACCAGACTATATACAAGCCTCCACGAGGCAATTAGAAACCCAGGAAAAGGACCCAAAAACACCCCTACTTGCATATTTCTTTAGGTTGTGCAGGAGTAACAGGGTACTAGTTATGGTCCTCATCATAGCAGATTTATCTTTGAATTCTGAAAAAAATTCTGATATTCTAGATTCATTGTGTTTATCAGAATAGCCCTTAATGACTAGTAACTGAGGCTGCTCATCAGGGTTATGATTAATCCATAAGCATGTCCTATCTCTTGAATTTCCATAATCAAAATAACATTTATCATTGTTTACTAAGGAAAGGAAAGAGACAACCTGATGTGCCTTTAGCTCTGTGGAACACACTTGTTCATTGATAGCTGGCTCTTCATTTAGCTCTGCATTTTCATTGCCCAGCTCTATGTCTAGTCCTTCTTCAAGTTGAAAGAAGAATGACTCTAGATGTATCATTTCTTCATCTTCATCCAGCTCTGTTCCTTCATTCTGGATGTTTAGTTTATCCTCAAATTTAGCACACCTCTCAATGTTCTCATTAGTTTCCTGCACATCAGCACTTAAGTAAGTATCTTCATCATCATCTGATATACAGAAATTAATCATTTCTAAATCACTTGAGAGTAAAGGTGGGATGACATCTTTTGATTGATAGGAATACTCCCCTGTTTTACTTTCAACATGGTGCTGGGGCGATGTCTGACTGTGTACAGCAGCTCCATGATCCTCTGTATCTTCTTTTTTTAAGGATTGTTCATCAGATGACTCATATTTATCATTCAGTGAAGAGTCTAATTCTATTGACCTGCAACAATCTTGATTTTGATCATTTAATTTAAAGAAGTCAGGTGTAACACTAGGATTTACTTTCTTTTCTATGACTTCATTAGTTTCTACAGTAGGGATCTTATCAATTTTAGTGCATTTTAATTCTGCCAATGCTTGTTTACATTTCTTTGCCAAATCATGTTCGTTAAAACTTTTCAGGTTAGACCCAGAGGCTTCTTCTTGACAAATATTCCTTAGTAGTTCCATATATTTATCAAATGTATCAAGATGAACCTCACTTTCCTTTTCTTTTTCATTAAATCCTTTTTGCTTATTATCTAGAAAAGAGACAGGAGCTGTGATTTCTTCTCTGCATTTTTTAGGATATTTATACTTTTCAGTAACTTTAATCACAGCCGGATCCTGACGAAAAGACAGATTTTTTTTCTTACCATCACATGATTCCTGCCAAGAGATCTTATTACCCTTTATTCTTAGCATTGGTTCCATCTTTGTATTCTCTGCACATTTAATGACCGTTGATGCTGAATCCTTCTGTCGCTCAATAATCTCCTCACTTCCCTGCCAACTTTCAGCCTTATACACATCTGAGAGAGAGATTAGTCCTTTCAAATATAAATCTAATCTTGTAAGGAAAGATAGACAATTAAGCTCACCATGCTCTATGGACTTATGTATCCTACACCTTCCAAATAAACCATAGCTATATAAATTTTTGGGATAAAGCTGGTTATTCAAAGCTTTCTGAAATGAAGGAATGTCAACTTGAAAACTGCCCCTATATGAGTCCATTAAAAATAGGACCCTCTTTCAACTTTTTAGGCCTTTGAAATTTTATGAGATCTAACATATCTCAGAATATAGCATTTAAACTCAGAAAATTAACCCTAAACCAAATCAGGCCCTCCTTCTAGCGCCAGAAAACTATTGATGACTGTTTTGATGCAATCATAACAATAAGTTAAAATTCACATAAAATGAACTGAAACTATACTTGAAAGACAAGAAGGAATCATCTGGTGATTCAACTAATCCCAAGTCTACAATGGTTCGGTTGGTCAAGTTCAGTTGGTCAATGTGAAACTGTAATGTTCAAGGGGCCTTACGTAATTTAGGTTTATTTTGTGGTTTACTGGACTAAGAATATGCAAAGAGGTCATAGATTTCAACAAGTATTCTGTTCATTTGCATACAAGTGATACTGGGCTGCAAGTTTTAGAGGGTTTTCTTGGATTTTGCAGCTTTCTTCTTGATCTGTTTATGAAAACTGTCTACTTATAGCTCTGTTATGCATGCTTCTTCAAATTTGAGACAATTTCCTTTGGATTTCTACGTTTTCAGCTAAATATTTCAGATGGGTTGGGAAAAGTTAGAAAGATCTAATCTATACCTCACTTAATCTACAGAAGGATCTAAGTGTTTCTGTTATGCACTATGTAAATACCACAGTAGTTTGATCAAATCCACAGTAAAAACCCTAAATGTAAGTTCTGAGCATTTTCACAAACATACATTTAAAATTGCAAGCTCTCAAAGAAGATATTTCAAAACACAAAGAAGAGCAGGAGAACACTCAGAAGATAGATGCAGAACTCCAGATTCTATTGCATTAGAAACGAATAGTCATACATGATTTACAATGTAGGAATGACTCTTAGTTTCATTGATCATACTACAGAGAACTTACAAAGCTTTACAGATACAGTAAGGCAGCCAGACATTCCACGCGCACCTTACTGCAGACAAACAGGCGACCTCCTTCTTCTACTCTAAACTATGCTAAGCTATCTTGCTGTGTTTTCCTAGAATCTCTGTTGTAGGCCCTAAAATCCCTGTTGTAAAGTATTACAGTGTAGAGAGGCACAATATAAAGACATTTTGATTGTCCTCACTACAGCAAAAACCTGACTGAACCCCTGGTTCAAACCCCTAGTTACAGCAATAAATGCAGGTGAACCAGTTCTCAAAAATATCTCAGAGCAGTGGTCAAATCTGGGCGAAATATTGCCCCTTCTGAGAAGTTCCGGCAGCTGGGTAATAACTTCTGTTTGTCTTTTGTGATAATACCCTCAGCTGCGACCTTCTTCTTTACTTGAATGGCCTTGACCTTTTGCATTTCATCTCTATCTTCTTGCTCCTGAGATCAGATCTTCTTCCTCCATGAGGTCACTGTATTGACTTTCCAGCTGCTTCCTCAACTGCAAGCCTGCAAGACAAGACAAGCAATAAGTTTCACATTTATCACAAAAATAGCATGAAAAAAGAATAAGCGTTCAAATCCAGGTGACAGCGCAAGATGGAGAAAATCAGATCCAGAATCCTCTCAAAACGCGTCCAAAATGCGCTCAGACTGCTCAAAATTGATCAGGTCAACTATCGCTGACTGAAAAAATGCTAGAGGCACCAAAAAAAACACTTTAAAATGTCCACTGCCTCATTTCCCGCCCATCGGCATGATATTCGCTGTCGGTGCGTCAAAAAACAGGTTAGTCGATATACCTTATCATCATGATATTCCGCTTCTGCATAATGGAGAAAAGAACAACATCATCATCATCATCATGCTGAAGAAGAAAGGGAGGATATGAATATGATCACTCTGCCAAGGAAAGGAAGATGATGGTGACGTCATCATGATATTCGGGCTTTATTGAAATGCTAAGGATGACGTCATCGTCATATCCGGTTAAGATCAGGGGGTAATTGTGATATCGGGTCACCTAAGGAGCATGATCAGGATGATGAAGTGAATATGACCCTTTCGCGGCCAAGGTAACCCTCTCGAAAGATCAGGATGATGATGATCATCATCATATTAGCTTTTGTCGAACATAGAATAAGACGTCATCATTATATTTCGTGAACCTGATCGTGCTTCGGAAAATATCCTGTTGAAGGGAAAAAATGATGATGATGATGATCATCAGGATATTTACTTCTTCGTTTATCAGATCGGGATGACGTCATCATGATATTTGGAGCCTTTGTTAAACTTAGATCATGACGTCATCATGATATTCGCCAACCGGATCATTTTTTAGAAAATATCCTGCCGAAGGGAAAAGGTGATGATGATGATCATCAGGATACTTGCAAAAGGTTGTATTTCATCGGCAGGAGGACTTGGCGAAATATCGGGCGCACAAACAAGATCATGATGATCTTGACAATCAGGACAGGATAAAAATATGATGATGATGATCGATTTATCATGATGACGTAATCATCATATTTCATTTTCGGAGCACAAGGATGAGTGGAGGTCATCATGATATTCAGGCCAGGGTGATATTGCAAAATATGATCATGCGGTTGAGGAATGCAATATCGACTTCTTCTGAATAGATAGGGTGATCATCATGATATTTTGCTAACCGGAGATCAGGAGGATATGAAGATGATGATCCTCTATCTCGAATTATCATGATGATGATTCCAGCACTTAGCGAATTTCAGTGAATGACCCTCTTGAAAGACCAGGATGATATGAAGTCGTCATCATCATCTTCGTGAAGTTCAGCAAATATCATGATGATGACCTTGCGATAGGTTTATAGCACGCGCATGCAAATATGCCGAAGGTGGATTTTTCTAAGTCTGGGTGATCAGCATGATATTATAAGATCAGGTAATGTTGAAATATCATGATGATGCTCGCGATACAACAGACCACTTCGACGGGGGAACTTACCTTGACTTAAAGCCGATGTCATCATGATATTTGAACCTCAGGATATTATCGGGGGGGTGCGTTTCAAATATGATGATGATGTCCTCATACAGCAAAACCAGGTTTATAAAATATGACGCTCCTAAGAAAATCATGATGCTGATGATGCGCCTGAGGCCATTTGACGGGTAAAGGGAACTACCACCTAAAATTGACATCCGGATATTGCGACTACATGATTTTTAGCAGGTGATAGACCAAGATCATGATGATCCTGTCAACATGACTTAGGATATAAAAATATGATGATCCTCCTGCGAATATCAGGTTTGACCAAGACTTTGACCGTGCATAACTTTCACATATGGACGAATTTTCAAGTGAAGTAAAAGGCAAACCTGCATGGAATTTCAAGCTCTTTCTAAATATGAGGTCACAGCAATAAAATATGAACTTTGACAAACTGACCTCATGATGATGACCAACCTGATCCAATATCATGATGATGATGCACCTGACCTTCATTTTTACCAGACCGCCAGAAAGCAGAAAAACACAAGCAGAAGCAAAAAGCAAAACATCAGCAGGGGTCCCTATTTTGCTAAGGAGCATAATGGGGCGTGTTGTGAACATCACAACACACTCCAGACTTGTCGACCTCCGATACACCACTGCATCCATATAATGGTAGAGGTATGCTAACATGCATGGCCCTCAAGCATATACCACACTGTCCCTCACCATCCTCAGAAGTACCATCCCCCAGCCCACTGGGAATCCTCTAGATCATTTGTCAGGAACCAAGGTCCCTACAATCACTCCTTCCAAAAACAAAGGAAGCATGTATAGTCTCCCCATAGCCTACCGATATATCATCTCCATCTTATGCACATTATAGGGAACCACCTATGGGGAAAACACCTTATCCACATATTATGCATTATGGTTGTGGTCGTACTCTACTCTCTCCATATATCAGGATCTGTAGGATCCTCCACACGTCCTTGAATGTGATTCTCATTTGTCATGTGGACAACAAGAAAGAGCATCTATCTATCTACAAGTGCTCCACTATCGATGTCATCATCTCTCTATGGGCCATGATGGCCAACATCTCTATAATTAACCTAAGTCCCACCATCCACAAGAAAAATTGATCTGTCATGTCTACCTAATCCCATAACACTTGTGTGGGAAGTTGTTTCTCTCGTGACTACAAGACATCCTCATCATCCTACAAAATTCACCAAAACCTCTTGTTAGACTTAGTTTTTCAAACTATACACTAATCCTTAGCCCCTAGGCACTGAACCATGTTTGACACTGATCTTGTCATTTTAGGTACTTAACCTTTTGGCTAGGTGCTAATCCCTAGGTCTGGGCACTAATCACCAGACCTGATGTTATTTCCTCATCTAGGTGCTAAAATCTTTATTTTAGGCACTAAACCAACCCATTATGGGTGCTACACTAGACCTTTTTTGTGCTAATCATCAGACTAAACACTACTTCTAGGTGCTAAAAACCTCATTTTTAATGCTAATCTTTCTCTCTATGTGTTAAACCTTCAGGTTGAAGCATTGATCCCCTTGCCTATCCCCCACCTAGGCATTGATCCGCATCAGTTAGGCGTTGATCACTAGACTAGGCACTAATCTACAATTTGGGTGCTAAACCTCATGATCAGGACACTAAAACATGCCCCTAGGCACTAATTCATCCCTTCTAGTGCCTTATAGTGCCTAACTTTTACCCCTTCCTACTTAGTATTTAATGCGTCTAATAGACCTAAAACCAAAATCACAAAGATGGTTTAGAGACCTACCAGATCTCCAGCTACTATTAGTCGCAGATGCTCTTAAACCCTCTCTAAGTAGTTCTCCTCTCATGGAATTTGTGCCATTGCCTCTCTATTAGCTCCTCTCTCCTCTAATCACAATTCACTAATAACAAGAATACAAATGAGGAGAATGGGCCCCTCACCTCTTTCTCTAAACCCTGAATTTCACCCCCTATCCCTGTTTATCACTTTTTCTTCTCCCACCCCATCCCAGATTCCCTGTCTATCCCTTTTTCTTACCATCTAGCCATCCTCCCTATTTCAAGACATTGTCTAAAATTTTATTTTTCTATTGATTTCTCGAGGGTGCATCACCTCACTATCCATTCCTCTCCCGTCAGCCAACTGGGGCATGTTGACAATCATTCAAAAATTCTTTGATATCCTATCAACCTTGATAGTAATGATGCCATATCAAAGATGGAAAAAATGTGGACACCTAAAATTGGTCACAACCACTTTCATTCATCTCCCACATTCCAAACATGACAATTCACACTACATCTGATACACATGTTAATTAAATAATTTATAATTCTTTAATTAATATTTTCCTTACCTTTCCCCCTTCATCAAAAATCAAATTTATTCTGTACTATAGTTCAACAATCATATATTTTGACAACTATAGTTCATATCTATTCCCAAAAAATAGATAAATATCCCTATTTATTTAATTCCTTATTTTATCCACTTTTGATTACTTTTAGTAATCATCATTATTTTTCTTCTAAAAATGTGCACACGAGTTAATTAAAATTTACTCACAATTACAACTCCCATGTTTCTAGAAGTCCACTTGTCATTCAATGTACATCCATGTACATGGCAAGTAGTACTTTGGAAGCATGGCCAAATCTTCCAAAAAGTGTACATTTGTCCTATTTCTTTTCTTCCACTCCATGTGTCACTAGTATTCATGGAATTTTAAATTCCATGTGGCACTATTCATGTACTATTTACTCAATTTTAAATTCCACTTGTCTTTTTCTCCTAATTTTAAATTCCTCATAAAATCCAAACCATGCTTTTCATAAATGAAGCCTTATATTTCATACACCTACCCAATCCTAGTCATTCATCTATCCAACCACTCAATCTAATCCATTGATCATCCCTTGAATCTTGGAGTAATTCTCTCATCCAATCTCCTCATCACACTTGTCCAATTCTCCCTACTTGAGGATCCTCAAGAAATTTGAGCCCTTGATCCTTCAATTCAATCCTAGCCCTTCATCATCATCCCCACAAATCTATAAATTGAGGCCTTCCCCTCCATTTTCTAGAAGCAATTTGTAAGCAAAGAAATTATGTCATTTTGAGCACTCAACATCTAGCTAATTAGGCAAATTATCTAGTATCACATATCATATTTAGGACATGTCACTAATGATACATATAGATAGGGTACAACTTGGTTTTATTATCCATTGTTAGTTAGTCTTATCTTGAGGTCCTTTGAATTTGGGAATTGGGTAGTTAACTTAGTTTTAGTTCATCCTAGGTGTTCTCATTTTCATTGTTGACAGTAATCCTTGATGTCAAAGGAGTAGTAATCAATGTTGTTGTGATGTGGAAGGCATATCGTTACAAGTGCAGAATTGCTTTATCTATCAAAATAGTGGAGTGTTTTTCTCTGCATTTCTTATAGATTGAATATCTTTGTCTACGGATTGGAAGTAATGTTAAGGGATATCTGTAGATGCTATGTTTCAAGTTTGAGCCTCTAGTGTGAAGATTTGATCAAGTTCAGTTCACCAAAGTAATAAACTATTTTTCTGTGTATTTAATGGTGACATGGAGAATGTATTATGCTCCGCATTTCTTCACATTTAAGTTTCACAGTCTGCGGTTCTAGAATTAAGTTTGTGATAATGTTATGGGCCTTTAGTTCAAATGGTTCATGATTTGGTGCTCTGCAAGCAATCTTTCCTTTATGACAGTGGTCGACAATAATGTTCAAGTGCTTCAGTTTGAAGAATCTTTTGGATAAAGTGTTTTGAGGTTGTGCAGATGTTCTTGATGATTGTAACGTGCTTGTTGATGTCTCTAGATCGTGTTCCTATCTTTTTATTAGTCTACAAAGTATAATCTAGATCGTGCATGAAGCATGTTCCTAAAACTCTTAGTGTTAACTCTTGTCTTGGCCAACTGGGTTGTTCTCACTACTTGCGATTGTGCCTTGAAGATTGTGGAAGCTTGTTGTTGCATGGAAGATTGCAATTAAGTCCCAGATAAGGCATGACATGGTCTGCATTCATTCTTTCCTCTCTTAATTTTGTTTAGGTCCAGACCTATCATAATGTATGTATGTTTTCCAACCTTGGAGATTGTTCCAATGGTTGATGATTGTAATGCCGACCTTGATGTTAATTCCAAGGTTGATGAATAGTATAAAAACATGAAATCAAGTCATGAATTAGACAGTAGGATGCAAAAATGAAAAGATAATTGCAAAGTGAAAAAGCAGAGCAGGGTAGAGGATATTCATTGTGCTTCAATGGAACTGAACCTTAGCATGGAGTAGATGCTACTATCTTAGTTCACCAACATTGATAGTGAGACACCCATTGGTAGTGAGCCACCCCATTGGTAGTGAACCTCCTCTTTTGTAGTGAGCATTCTAGGTAGTGAGCCCTAAGGCAGTGAGCCTCTAATTTTTGGTATTGTTATTACATATCATATTGTGAGCTAACACTCACCATGGTTTTTCCTTGTTTAGGGTTTTCCACGTTAAATCTGGTGTTCATGTGTGTATGGCATTAATGTGTTCATGTTTTGAATATGCTTTTCATTTTTAATCTACAATACAATTTAAGAAGTTAAGACAAGTAAATGTGTGTGTTTTTTGTTGAAGAAGTTAAAGTTTTTTACATAATTGATTCACCTGCCCCCTCTCAATTATGGTGTGCCTTTCAACATGACCACACTTGTGAGTTGGCCTATAATGAATCATCCTCCCCCAAATTTCTTATTATAAAATGGATGGAGGACAAACTACTCTAGGGAATACATCAAGAGTGGTGAAAAGTGCTAGAGCCATACTGTGTTCAAAGTTGTTGAATTTTGTTGCCCAAGATTTAGCATTCCTTAGTGGAATGGCCAAGCACTTGTTGATATGCACAATAAATGAGGTGTTGAATCTTTTTGTGTGTTGGAGTAGGAAGAGTGATTAAGCATTATTTGAGTAGAATCAACAACATACACTCTTATTGAGATAGAAGAAAAGATTTAGGTGGAGTAGGAAGCAATCTTTTTTGTTGTGAACATGGTGGAGAGAACGTAGGAGAAGGTTGAAAACTTAAACCTACTTTAGACAAGTGTGGTGTTGGTTCCATGGGTTCCTTAATTCCTTTTTCTTTTCATCTTAACCCATTTCTATTGTATCCCACCCATAATGCATCTCCAAGTCTGAAGGAAGAGGAGAGGTCATATGACTATCTTTATTGAAATGAAAACTGTCATCATGTGTTGAAGAAGATGGAGAAGGATCATTATGTTTATCATGGTGAGGAAGGTCCACCTTTGCTTCAACAAGCCCATGGGAGTTAAAATATAAAGGGACCTCATTATTACCAAGAAATACATTCGAATGAGATGATTCATTAGATTGAGATGATACTTTATCACAAATGGCTGCCATTTCTTTAGAATAAAGTGGATTTTCATCAATATCAAAAGTTCCATTATTATTACCTTTGAGTTTAAGTTTTTTAGGAGTAGGAGATTGTGTTGAAGAAATTGTATTTACCTTTGAGGTTTTTGGGTGTGAGGGTGAGATTTTGTATTCACATGCAAAGGAGGATGTAAAATCTAATGAACCCCAATCATCACCAAAAATGCATTTGAAGGATTGACACTATCCTGACCATTACTGTTGTTAGCAGCGAAAGATAGTGGTTTGGTTTTTGTTAAAGAAGGGATCAAATTACTTAAATGAATTTGATGTCACACTTCCATCTGTAAAGAACTTTTCAAAATCAGATCAGCTTCAAGCATATGGAGCTTTTTCTCAAAAATGAACTTTATTGAATGATGAAGGGTAGACGAGACTATCCCCATGGCATGAATCCATGGTCTACCAAGAAGAAGATTGTATGTGAGAGAATTAGGCATGACATGGATAAGGGTAGGCAATGTCACAAGTCCAGCCTTAACATTTAAGGTGATTGTACCTAGTGATTGTTTACCAGTGTTTAGGATGAAAAATGTAGAATAGATGTTTGAAGAGGGTTTATGTTGATCCTCCTTTTACCACTAAACATTCCAGGAGACTCAACTAAGTAGAGAACTCTACTACAGATCTCCTATCACTTGGAACATAGGGGAAGATTGGAATTGTGTGATTTTGTTTTTCAATTAAGCCCAATTATGCTCTAAAACCTAATTTCATAAAATTGTAAACAAACAGACAAATTATGGAAAATGATCACACATAGAGATATAAAATGATAATCAAATGCATACCAAATTTTAAAGTTCAATGTGCAGAAAAGTCAAGGACTAATGAGGAGGCACCCTAGTCCAGTGCCATAATTTTTGTCAGGATCTGGGAATCTTGTCTGTAACCTATTCCTGTAGTTTCAAAGATTTTTTAGTTGCAAGATCTGGAGGACTAATGAGTAGGCACCTGAGTCCAGGTCCCTATTTTCTTCTTTGATCTATAATTCCAACAGTCTGCACTACTCTCCTACAACTCCACTTCTTTCACTTTCACAACCTGTAACCTGCAATCACAGAGAAGTGGGTTGGGGATTGTGGTGTTTAGAGGCTTGCCTCAATCAAGCCCCAAAGAGACATTCAAGTCTTCCAAACACCATTGTCAGATGAGAGTGCATATCCTGGCGGGATAAAGGCAAAAATCCAAATGATAAATGATTGAAAACACAATAGATTGTATTGAAGATCTCATGGATGGAAGATGTTCTTCATGCCATGAGGAGATGGATGCCAAATCTGCAAATACAAACACAATAACAATGCTCTACTCTGCCACACAATGAATATTTTGAATGCTCTAATCACAAGAATGCATAAAGTTGTCCAATTTCCATCTAATGTCCATCTAGTTTGCAAATGAAACCTAATCATGCTTATAGATGCAACTACAAAGATTCCTGATAAGAATTTCATAATTCAAACTTTAGATGTCAGCACAGGACCTAATTAACGGTCACTAAACTAACATTTTACATTAGGGCAAACCCAAAATAGGGCTGGAATAGGGTGTTAGAGCCCATGTCCACCCTTCTATTTTTGCTCAGGATTCATCAAAATGCAGCTCCCTAGGTCCTATTTTCCATAAGACCCAAGGGTTTTCTCATCAGGAGTCAAAAATAACATGCAAGATGCTCTAAATGCAATTAGAGGACCTGGGAGCTAAACCTTAATAGGAAAAATCCCCCAAGGTTACTTTTTTCTGACATAACAACTAGCATTATCGAAGTCACGAATGTTGAGTTTATCTAGTTTGATGAAAGATGTATCAACATTGAGTTTAACATGTCTATGCCACAAACATTAAGACCTAATCCACCATCAATCATAGTGCATCTCACCCTCATTTTATTAATAATTATGAAGATCATAAGAGGCTCATACTGGTTTTGAACTTCTATGGGAGGTAATTAATGTTTTTGATAATATAAGGTGGCTAAAACAAGGGGCCAAACCCTTACAAAATAGCAAAAAGAAACCCCAGAGGCATCAGCACAAAAGAGCCTTGAAATAGTTACAGCATAATCTGCTTAACCAGCATAAACAACATAGACAACAAAACCAGTCTAAAGACAGTAAATATGGAGTAACAG
The DNA here is from genome assembly GCA_027924645.1 of Cunninghamia lanceolata. Taxonomy (NCBI): domain Eukaryota; kingdom Viridiplantae; phylum Streptophyta; class Pinopsida; order Cupressales; family Cupressaceae; genus Cunninghamia; species Cunninghamia lanceolata. The sequence continues at coordinate 480,670 of BSBN01000938.1, read as the reverse complement.
AGTAGAAACAGCATAAAAGAAACTAGAACTAAGAGAAAGGTTCTCTCCTTTTTTAGCAATGGATTCAATAAATTCATCCAACTTTTTAGAGTTCTCATTAGTGTCAACAACAATAGTAGCCCCCAGATCCTGTAGCACAGAAAGATTAAGTAAAACAGGACGCCTGAGCATAGTGTAAAAAGACTGCTCCAGCTTCTCAACCCGGCCCCTCAAGACAACAATGTCATTCCTATAACTAGCATCTATCTCCATTTCATTAGCAGCTTCTTCCACAAACATCTTTCCTGCTTCATTAGCATTACCCTCAGAATCTCCAATAGCTCCACCAACAGTCTCCAACAGTTTATTCCCATTCTAACCATCAGCATCCTCAGAGATCTCCTACACTTCCATAACCTTAGCCTCATCACCCTGAGTGGACTTGTCAGACGCACTCTTAGAATAATCAATGAGCTTAGCTTTGGGCGCAGGTTTTCTAGCAATCCTCCCCGACCGCCTAACCCCTGAGGAAAAGGCCTCCTTAATATCCTTAGCAGACAAATTAGATTTGCTGCCCTACCCCACAGGGGTACTGCAAAGATTTTTTGGGGTCCCCACAGCAACCCCCATAGTATCCTCCTCCACTTCTCTAATCTTCCTCTTCTTGCTCTTCGTACTAACTTTAGAGACCGGGGTGTTGGTGGTGGTTGCCATGTGAATCTCCTCAGTAGTAGAAAATGAAACCCCTTTCATCTTAGTAGAAATAGGGGAAGGGCACGGCTCTTCAAAAATAGCAGTATCATTAGGGTTGGTAGACATTTCCCCACTATAAGTCGGAATAGGCTTGGGCGGCTCCAAGGCAAGGTGGAAATTGTATAAGCAAAGGATGAGACCCTGGTGCAGGGGGATGTGTTTCTTGGAAGGTTTTTTGGCCAACTTAGCTCTAACCCTAAGAACCGAATGCTCAAGGGAAGACAGTAAATAAAATAGAAAACTAATATGAGCATTGTGTCTAAAGTGATTCAAGAGAGGAAGATGATAATTGTAGAACCTGGTGAAGCACCCCTCTAGAGTGAAGTACTTCATAAGGAGAAAACACACCCAGTCCCACGGCTCAGGCAACTTGGCATGTTTGAATCCTCCCTGATAAGGAATGAGTTCTTCACCATCCCCAAGGAATAACTTCTGGTTAGAATGGTCCACCACTTTAGCTTTCCTCTACAGTTTGGTCCCCTGAGTCGACAGGCCAGACGCCATAGCAATAACACTCTTAGAAATCTCAAACCCAATTCCCCCCACAGTGACACTCCAGTTTTGCTAGGACCTAGCAAATTGCTCAAATAGATTTTCATCATAACCATTAAGTCATTCCAAGTAAGGGTTGATACCGCCTTCCTTACAGTAGTGGCAAACCACAGGGTTGTCTTTAAATTCACAACAGGAAACGGATTCCGTTCAAATTCTATCGCCACCCATATTAGCCTTCCAGACAAAAGTACAGAAACCCCAAAACTTCACAGAGTTCGTGTGCAGGGTAACATTAACCACTTGACTGGGGATAATGATAGTGGTAATAAATCTACACTCATTATCATTAATGAGAGCCGCCTGACGAGCTTGACGCCTACTCTTCCCATGCTCTATCATGATTTTTTGGCAATCACTATAATTAGCAGGTAAGCAACTCGCCTTACCAGAAAGGGGTAATAAGGTAGAAGTGACATTAAGCAGAGAAGTACAAAACATCACGTACTTCAAGATACATGTCAGCATCTTCCAGCAAGGTTGATGGAGAGAGCTATCTTTCCAAGAATATTGACTCATCCTCAACACGTCACCTCCTTTTGAATTAGTCCCTTATGGTTAACGGGATTTGATTAGCTTGGCGCCAAAAATGCCAATTTGAAAATTGTTGGCCAAGTTCAGCAAAGGCATCCACAACCCCATTACCCTCTCTAAATATATGAGAGATATCCACTCTAGGAATCCTTTGCAAAAGGATCTGAATATCCACTATAAGATCTTTCAGCTTCCAACCACAAGTCGACACATTATTTACCGCATCAATAACTAGTTTGTGTAAGGGTAAAATGCAGATCAATCAAATGAATTATATAAGACCCAAACATCAACAGAATAGAAGATAACAAGAAAGATTGAATGAACATAGCAATGAATAACACAAAGCAAACCTTCCTTGAAATCGATGCTTCTGTTGTTTGCCTATTGCAACCGTCCTTTTGCAGATGAAGTGAGCCCTCAGAGAGTGCACTCTTTTAGCTGTTTGTAGGAAGTCGATGATAAATGGCTATGGTGATATGCAATGAAGATGAGCTCCAAGGCAAGTATGTGATCTCAAGCTTGTGGATGGTAAAAGGGTGCCAAAGGCACGCTGGTGATATTTCTACAGAGTAACGATGTCAAAAGCCTGGATGAATAGAGTGGAGGGATGAAGCTTCATTTATAGACTTGGAAGAATGGGAATCAACGGTTGAGAGGAGATATGAAGATCAATGGCTGAGAATGGTTGAGGAATGTGCAACCAGTAGAAATGTGACAAGTGTCCCAGCTCCATCATGAAAGAGGGGATGTGACAAAATTGATTGGAGAGTTAACTCCATTGACTGAACAGTTAACAGACTTGATTGATCAGTTAGAAGAGTGGATTATGGAACTGACTCAATTGATTGAGGGATTGACTCAATTGACAAGTTAGTTAACACTTTTGATTGATTAGTTAACTAACCTTTGATTTGAGAAGAAATAGGCCATGTGGGTGAGGGAAAATAAGGTAATTAAATATTAAATATATTTAATTACATGTGCAACCTGATGAGGTGGACAAGGTGAGGTGGAAAAGGTGAGGTGGATTTTTGAATTTAGAACTTAGGATAGAGGAATTTGGATTAATTAAATAATTTATGATTATTTAATTGTGTAGGACATTTAGAAAAATTTTAATTAAATAAATTGAATTTATTTAATTATGGAACAGTGAATCGATTAAATAAATTTAGAATATTTATTTAATTAATAGAAGAATGGAATAAATATTTAGAATATTTATTTAGGATGATTCATGTCATTTTTAGATGTATACATTTTGCCCCTCTTTGATGCAATGCAGTTTACAGCATTGCCTCAAAGAAGTCGGTAGTCTGATAGTGATACATACCCCAATTTGCCCCTGGTACAGGCTTACTGACGATAGGATGCCCCCTCGGGAGATTGGACGGGAAAAGGGTGAAAGAATTCAGAGACGGACAACCTCACAAAGATGAAGGGGTTAGGATAGGCAAGAGGAAAAAGGACGCGCTTCAGGGAAATGGAAAGAAAATGGGAGGAAAAACAGACACGGGAAGTAGGCACAGTCATCACCTAGCCAGAATTAGGGTTTGGAGGCTATAAATAGGAGCTGGGTCCACAAGAATAGCCATTTATACACTTGTTTGATCTGGATTGGATTGAGAGAGCTTAGAGCAAACTTGGAGCAGCATGGCAGCCAGAGTAGCAGACATTCCACGTGAGGAGCATCGATTCGAGCGAGTCCGTCGATTCGGGTGGCCAGCAGAGGCAGGACCCCCGGTACGTGCTTCAAAAAATTTCTCCTAGGGTCGTTTTAGAGTGTCATAAATGCATGTAGAAAATAGGTCAAACATATGCGCCGAAGCGCAGAACAGTGCATATGCTGCACGAAGCGGCACTTTTGTCATTTCGCGGCGCATATACCAATTTCAGCGGCGCATGCATGAAAACACCACATACGTGCATTATAGCTGCGCTTTTGTAAATAGGCGGCACATGTGTATTTAAGCGGCACATATGTTTAATGTAGTGGCGCATGTGTTAAAGCCATGCATATGCTAAATCTAGCGATGCATTCATAATTGGGTGGCGCATATGCCGAGTTCTGCGGCGCATGTACTGAAACTATGCATATGTGCAATGTAGCGGCCCATCTAGGTTTAGGCGGCGCATATGCTGATTCTAGCGGTGCATACACCAAGAAACGACGCTTGTACCACCTGTAGTGGTGCATTTGCCTTGGATAGCCAATGTACTTAGCCAAATTGAATCGATTAGCATCTTGTTTGACATGGGAATCGATGACCTATCTCCGAGATTGCAGGAATCTAGTCAAGATATGTAGTGTGCTGTTGTGATCAATTTGAGATGCTAAGTTGAGTTGATATAGTTCAATAGGTATGTTGAGTATGGTATATGCCATTTTAGACTGACGTGTTGCCTTGCTTGCTTGCAGGAGGATATTCAAGACACACTGCAGTCGAGGGAGACATTTCCCATGCCCCTATTGTAGAGATACATGCTGACAGAGACTGACAAAGTGGCGCTTGGTGCCATGGGTTTGGACTATGTTTGCTTCATGCCCAAGGTGCGGGCAAACCGTGGACTGCTGACAGCTACTGTGGAGAGATTCCATAGTGAGGACAGGACCTTCCACTTTCCTACTGGAGAGATGACTGTGACGCTGGAGGACGTCTACCGGATACTGCACTTACCCGTGGTAGGTGAGTTAGTAGAGTACAACGCATAGTGGGATGCGGGACTCGCCAAGTGCCAGCGAGTGTTCGATGATCCTGAGCTGGTTGGATAGGTCATCCTGTGGCACGATATATACGATTGCTATGACTACTTCCCAGGGATTGTGGCTGGATTGATCGGGGGCGTTGTATGCCTCGATAGGAGATCGCATGGGTTCCCCATTGGATGGGGCAGGATCATGGAGCGGATGCTGATTGAGGGCACCTGATATGCATGGGGAGTCTGCGTACTGGCCCATTTGTACCATGACATGCATCAAGTGGTGTACCACTGCAGCACGAGTCTATCGGCTGGGGTACTGTTGCCACAGTTTTGGCTGTGGGAGCACATAGCGGTGACTAGGCCGATATGTGTCTTCGCAAGGCAGCGAGGAGAGCCATACAGTTATGGCTATGCAGGAGTGATTTCCCAGCACAGGCTAGGGAAGCTAGAGTATTGGAGACACACCTTGGATGGAGTAGATGTGGTCGTCTGGCGACCATATCTGGATTATGAGCCCTGGGATGACGAGGGAGACGAGCTGCCATATTGCTTTCAGACCAGGTGGCTGATAGGCCATACACAGCATATACTGGAGAGGCAGATGGTGGGCCGAGTGTTGAGATAGTTCGGTAGGAGGCAGGGCATGCCATAGGGATAGGCACTGTTTGTACGGACACATGCAGAGAGGGTCCGATGGGGGCCGATGGCTTTGTATGAGGAGGCCCTAGCAGAGTTCCGTCAGACTCCCTATGTGGCATGGGATATGCGGACAGAGATAGCAGATGCAGGGGTGACATAAGATTACGAGGATTGGATGACTGCACATCCGTTCCTGAGATATTCAGGACCTGGCATGCTAGTGCCTCATATTGATGAGGTAGACTCAGAGGAGGAGGCACAGGTTGGCCCAGGGTGGAGGGGAGCTAGAGGAGGACGAGGACGAGGTGGTAGAGCCAGAGAGAGGCTGAGACAGCGGAGGAGGATAGGCCAGGCTGAGCAGGTAGTGCCAGGATAGGTGGCACAGCAGCAAATACCTCAGCAAGTGTAGATGCCGCCACCCTAGCAGGTACCACAGCAGCAGGTGCCCCAGCCACAGGGGCTAGGACAGGCAGAGGCAGCACACAGGCTAGTAGAGGTAGAGGTGCATGAGAGGGCCATAGCCAGCCTGAGGGGATAGGTGCGAGTGCTGCAGGCACAGCTGAGGAGGGCCGATGGCAGGTGAGAGACGGATGCAGCAGTTATTGTTGGGTTGACTCGTGAGAGAGATATGATAGATGCACAGGTACGTATTGTCCGTGTAGAGCGGGACATTGTTATGGCTGCCATGGGGACAGATGCAGCGAGTTAATTTTTGGTTGGGCAGGTGCAGCAGGCACAGGCACAGGTAGGCCAGTTGTAGACACAGTTGGCACAGGTACAGGCAGAGCTTGCTAGAGCACAGTCACAGGCTCAGTACTACCAGGGATTATACCATGGTGCCGTGGCATCGAGTCAGAGGGCAGGGAGCTTCAGGAGTCAGTCGGGGCTACTCATAGAGCAGGTCCATCACAGTCAGGGGCTTTCGTGATGGGTCCCCAGCAGTCAGGAGCTGGCAGTGGTGGCCCATAGCCACAGGGATAGACATAGACCAGATTTTGTACATTTTGGGACATGTATCACCATCCATTTAGATGTATATTGTATATGACACTTTGATTTTTGAGAGAGATGGTGATATTGTACATTTGGACCTCTTATATGATAGTATATATGATGATGCAACTTTGTGTATCTATTGCATGCGTTATGAGATGATGATTTACTTCTATTGTATGATGTGATGTATGTGTAGAGTTAGATGGTCTATCCGATGCTATATGAGATGCTTTTTGATATGATGCCTATATGATTTAATGCTTCGAATGTATGCATATGTAACAGGATTTTTATGTGATGATGCAGCTTTGTGTATGATGTTATGGGATGTCTATATGATCTAATGTTTCAAATGAGTGCAAATGTAATATGATTTCTATGTGATGATGCAGCTTTGTATGTGATGCACTTAGCTATGTTGTGTTTTTGGTTTTTCTGTGCGTTAAGATGTGATGTAATGCTGATGTATTGATGACCTAATGATATGATATGTTCCTATATGATTCATTTTTGTGATGTCCAAATGTACTCTATCGACACAAGAATGACATGATAGATAGAAGAATGGTTGTGATAGAATGACATAGAAACTTCGTTTGATATTGTTACTCTGCATAGTTTGGATAATGAGGATTGCATGGGATATGGATGCATGGATGTGTATATGGATATAGGATGGATGTTTTGCTTTTAGAGTGCTTTATTTCATCATTGGGCATTTTGTTTTTGGTACATTTTTTGAGATGTTGTAAGTGAATACAAGCATCTTGGTATAATTGAACCGAGATGACCTGAGTATCACTTACATGGATTGTGGTTTAGCAAGTTAATACAAGCATCTAGTCAAAATTGAATCTAGATGACCTGAGTACTGCTTACATGGATTGTAGTTTAGCAAGATAATACAAGCATCTAGTCAAAATTGAATCTAGATGACCTGAGTATTTCTTGTGTTTCAACAAATAAGGATTGCCCCCGTTCATGTTAGACCTTTGATATCCTCAATGATCTTTTGCTGATCATGTCGTTAGACAAGGCTTCACATTACTAAAGTTTAATCCACAAATAGCAAACAAAGAAAATAATCATGCCCCCATCATAGCATCTCTAGCTTTTGGCATCCTTGAGTAGCATAGGAAGGTATGATAGCAAAAATCTAGACTCGAATTGTTAACCATGCTTCCGATCTACAAAGCATATTTGCGTTGATATGTGTTTAGTTCTTGCCTTAATTTGCATAAATCATGTAGAAGACCTTGGGTATTGGCTTTGCATTGGATAGGTTAAGATACTCGCAGTCAAGATTTCTGCTTAAGGCGCAGGTTCTACTTGCATTTGCTTGTTTGGTGAGAAGATTGCACAATCCTTATTGGGGAGATGGACCCTAAGGGATTGACGTAGTGCCTTGGGGGCGCATTGCTAAATGGCCTTGCCTACGTGACGACGCAGAGGCAATGTAGTTTGGGGTAAACCCTAATGGACCATGGATGGACTAGAAGAAAGATGACAAGAATGAAGACAAGAAAGGGGATGAATGGGACCATGGAAGAAATGGAAGCCTTGGGGACGCATTAGAATAATGGCCTTGCCTACGTGACGGCGCAGAGGCAACATAGTTCACGGACTTGGACCATGGACACTGACAAGAGACCCTAGGCTAGGCTCACATGGAGGAGACGGTATGGGACAAAACCTTGGTTGACAAGGCCACAAGGAGAGTATCAAGCCATGATAGGTAACTATCAAGTGTTTATTTGTGGGATAGATATGGGTTGAATGGGGCAAATGGAGAAAGAATGGACTCAAGGTGATTGGATTCCCAAAGATGGAGAAGGCAGTTTATCACAAGTAACGCCAGTTTACCAGGTTTTCATCACTTGCTTTTATTTGCATGAGAAGCTAGGAAGTAAACATGACGCCTGTTTGCCAGGTTTTTATCATGATACCTATCCAAGGCGCCTGTTTGCCAGGTTTTCACCAAAGGATGATTTTTTGTATGCTTTCTATTTTTTTTCAATTTTTTTTGTATTTTCTCTTTTCAACTTTTTTGATTTTTTGTTTTTTGATTTTATTGTGCCCCCTTGCATTGGGGTTCTCCTAGGTATAGAACTAACGAATGTGCATGCTATTGATTGGATCATCTAACAACTCACCCTTTGAAGTGGCCAACTGATATGCCCCTGATCCGTAAGCACGACAATCACATAGGGCCCAAGCCAGTTAGGCTCGAACTTACCTTTCATTTCTCTGTCTTGTTAATTGTGAGGGTTCTCTTTTAGAACTAGGTCCCCAACCTCAAAGCATCTTGGGCAAACCTTGTGGTTATAGCTTCTGGACATCATCTGTTGATATGCTTTAAGATGATCGAAGGCTTTTTGGTGCCTTTCTTCTAGCAGCTCTAGTTCTTGCAACCTGGAGACTCTGTATTCTTCGTCTGATATGAGACCTTTCAATGACACCTTGAAGGATGGTAGTTCGACCTCAATGGGGAGGATGGCTTCTGAACCATAGACAAGGGCGTAGGGTGTAGCACCTGTGGGAGTGTGTATACTAGTTCTGTAGGCCCACAGAGCGGGATTGAGTTGGAAATGCCAATCACGGCCAGCCTCATTGACAGTCTTCTTTAGGATTTTCAGAATGGTTTTATTTGATGCCTCAGCTTGGCCGTTATCCTGGGGGTAGTATGGATTGGAGAAACGATGTTGGATTTTGAAACACTCACAGCGTTCCTGGACATCCTAATTTTTGAATGGTCTTCCATTATCTATTATGATGGATGAAGGGATGCCATACTTGCAGATAATGTAATTCAGAATGAAAGAGGAAATTTGCTTTCCTCTGACAGTGGTTACAGGAATGGCTTCAATCCACTTTGTGAAATACTTAGTGGCGGTTATGATGAATTTGTGGCCGTTGGTAGAGGGTGGGTGAATCTTTCCCACAAGGTCAAGTCCCCACTGACAAAAAGGCCAGGGTGTCGTTAAAGGTCTCAACTCTTGAGTAGGTGCCTGGATCAGGTTCCCGTGTATTTGGCACTATTTGCACTTTTTCACGAACTGATATGAATCCATTTCCATATTTGGCCAGTAATAACCCAAATGCATGAGTTTCTTGGCTAAGGAGGGACCACTAGAGTGTGTTCCGCAGATCCCTTCATGTACGTCTCGCAAGGCAGTTATGGATTCTTCTTGTTCTAAACAACGGAGTAAAGTACCATCCAGACCACGTCGGTAAAGGGTATTAGCTATGATCGTGTAGCAGGAGGTTTGTCAGATGAAAGTTCATTTTTGATTGGAAGAGAGGTCCAGTGGGAGAATATTGTCCTTGAGGTAAGTGTAAGTCTTATCGTACCAAGGTGAATCAGATCCGATTAGGAGACAAATGGAATGGGTTTCAAGGAGATCATAAGCCGGTTGCCGGATGGTTTCCACTAAGAACTCATACTGTGACTCATATTTAGGTATTTCTAGAAGAGAGGCTATGGTAGCCATTGCATCTGCTGCTTTGTTCTCTATCCTGGGTATTTTCTTGAAGGAGATGGTCCCAAAGTGTTCTTTGAGGTCGTCGACCATCCATTTGTATGGGATGAGCTTCTCGTCTTTGGTTTGATACTCATCATTGACCTGATTTATGATAAGCTGAGAATCACCGTAGACATATAGTGCTTGGATTTTCCACTTAGTGGCCATCTTGAGACCAATTACCAAGGCCTCATATTCCGCTATGTTGTTTGTGCATGGAAATAACAACTGGTAGGACTTCAGAATTGTGTCACCTTGGGGGGTGATAAACAGGATACCTCCCCCCAATCCATGGTTGGTGTAAGACCCGTCAAAGTAGAGTTTCCAAGGAGATGTTGACAGAGTGAATAAAGACTTATCAGGAAACTCAAACTACATTGGTGAAGTGTCTTGTAATGGTGCCTCGGCCAATTGGTCAGCTATGATTTGTCTCTTGATGGCTTTTCTATCCACATATTCTATGTCATATTCACTGAGAAGCATTACCCACTTTGCTAGTCAACCTATGAGAGCTGCTTTGCTGAGGAGATACTTCAATGGGTCAATTTTTGCAATGAGTTTGACAGGATGTGCCAACATGTAATGTCAGAGTTTTTGTGAAGCAAAAACCACTGCAAGGCATGATCTTTCTACTTGTGAGTATTGCAACTCGTAGCCCACTAAGGTTCGACTGATGTAGTATACAGCTCTCTCCTTGTTCTCATAGTCTTGTTGCACTAGAAGAGCTCCAAGAGCAGTGGGTGTAGCAGATATGTAGAGAATTAAAGGTTTTCCTTGGATCGGAGGCATGAGTATGGGAGGATTCATAATGTACTCCTTTAGCTTGTTGAATGCCTCTTCGCACCGCTCATCCCATTTAAATGGAATGTTCTTATGTAGGAGATGGCTGAAAGGTTGGCACTTGTCTGCCAGCTGTGAGATGAACCTGAGGATGGCCTGCAGCTTGCCCTGTAGGGATCTCAACTAATTTAGAGTCTTGGGGGGTGGCATGTCCATTATAGCTTTGACCTTGGCTGGGTCTACCTCTATTCCATTTGCCGACACGATGAAGCCTAGCAGCTTGCCTGAAGTTACCCCGAACACACATTTCTTCGGGTTCAGTTTGACTTGGAATTGGTCCAATCTCTGAAAGACTTTTTCTAGGACATCCAGGTGTGAGTCCCTTGTGAGAGATTTTGCTAAGATATCATCAACATAGTCCTCCATAGTTACATGCATCATGTCATGGAATATAGTTGTCATGGCTCGCTGATACGTAGCACCTGCGTTTGTCAGCCCAAAAGGCATGACATTCCAGCAAAAGGTACCCCATGGGCAAGTAAAAGCTATTTTGTGTTGATCCTCTGGTGCTATTTTGATTTGATTATACCCTGAGAATCCGTCCATGAGTGATAGCATTGTATGTCTTGCAGTTAGGTCGACTATGATATCGATGTTTGGCAATGGAAAGTCATCCTTGCGGCATGCTTTGTTTAAGTCTCAAAAATCATTGCATAGTTAAACTCGGCCATCTGGTTTAGACACTGGCACAATGTTAGATATCCATTCTGGGTAATCTATGGCTCTAATGAATCCCACATCTAGCAATTTCTTGAGTTCTTCCTTGACCAAAAGGGCTATATGAGGATGCATCTTTCTCAGCTTCTGCTTTACAGGTTTCACCCCTGGATCCAATGGTAAATGATGTAGAATCAGGTTTGGGTCTAAACCTGGCATGTCTGCATATGACCAAGCAAAGCTGCCTCTCTTCTTCTTAAAGAATGGTACAAATCTAGTTTTCTCTGGTGGTGTGAGAGATTTGGCAAAGTGGATAATCTTGGGTTGCTCTTCGGTTCCAATATTCACGGGCTTTGTCGGCTCTACCACAATCTGTGACCTTTCCTGGTACATATCACTAGGGAGAGTGTCAAGCATTCCATCGTCAGGTGCCACAGTTGGGTTTTCACCATCAGATGCGTCCTTTCTTTTTACTGTTTTATGATCTGACACTGCCGCAAGGCGGTTTTCACTAGCAGATCCATTTTTGACCTTGATATTTTTACAACTGGAAGGCTTGGCACCCTCCCTGAAGTAAGCCACGGTATTCAGTTCGATAGCAAAAATAGCTTTATGATCTCCTTTTGGCCAGTGGTCCCTAAGTTCCATATAATCAATGTAAGCATCATCGTTCTGGAACATATCTAATTGGGGGGTTCCTTGCAGATCCCAGTCAATAAGCTTAGGGTGTAAGAGGGGAAGGGAGTCGAATGAGAGACCTAATTCATTGATGGTGTAAATGGAAATGTTAGGAGCATTGGCGGGGGTAGAGTTCAGGGTGGTACTTTCTTCCAAGTTGTTTATCGCAATGGAATCTAAACTTTCCTCGAAAGCCATAATCTCAGGGGTGGGCAAATCAGACTCCAGTGGTCTGTCCCGTTGCGTTTGTCCCTCATGGTAGGGGCTAAGAGTTTGGACGGTGTCAACCTCTTTGTCGTCGTAGGAGTGCTCTGTTAGCTCATCCCACTCATACTCATTTGAATCATCTGAATCTGTGTCGCTTTCCACTTGGAGTGTTTGGATTGTCTCCACAAGGCAGGCATTTTCCTTGGCTTTACCCTTGCCTTTGTATCCTAGGCCACTTGTGTTTCTAACCGAAGAGGATGAAGAAGGTTGTATAGGTTCAATGATTCCTTCTTTTCTAAGGCCTATGGGGCCTTGTCCTTTGTACCCCATCCTGTGCAAAATAGTCTCACCCCACCCATAGAGTTCTGTAGGGAGTCTAGGCGGTTCTTGGGGTGTGTTTTCTTCTTCAGCATAAAGCCATTGCAGGAGATCTCGCTCCTCTATTTCATTAGATAAGGTCCCCCATTTTACAAAGGGATTTGCGGGGGCTACAGGAGGAATAGATGGCTTTGGAAAATGTTTGGGTGGATGTTTGGGTCGGCCAAAAGAGCGAGGAGACAAAGGCATCTTGGCAAGGTTGAGGTTGTGCTCAATGGAGTATTCCCCCATGCCACTTTCTTTTATGGTAAGTTTTAGTGGTTTGGGTCTGGAGGAGGAAGCTTTGGCAGTATGGTCCTATTGTGGGGTAGGGGAAATGTAGGCTCTATTGTTGGGTATGACACATTTGGGTTTTGCACGGAAAGAATTGCAGTGCTGGTAGGGGTCGGGGTTGCCTTGAATGGTGACCTGCTTACCATTGTGCGGGAACTTAATGCATTGATGATAGGTTGAGGGGACAACCTTCATGGCGTGGATCCATGGTCTCCCTAGTAGAATGTTATAAGCAAGCTCCCGATCAAGGACTTGGCACACCACATCTTTAATTACCAGTCCCACTTGAATGGGTAGGACAACTGTTCCTTTTGTGGTTCTTTCTTCCTCGTCATATGCCTTAATGGTAATTTTCCTCCTTGGATCAACTGCTTGTTCGGAGAACCCCAATGCAAGGACTAGCTTCAATGTGCAAATATTTAAACCGGCACCCCCATCAATGAGAACCCTCTTGATGCGGTGCTTGTGTATGAATGCGACAATGTGCAGAGGGGTGTTGTGGGGTTGAGATACAGAAAGGTCATCTTGCTCAGTAAACGATATGGAATTGGAGGATGTCAAATTGCCTACCATGGTTTGGAACTTCTCTTGGGCCAGGTTAGTGGGGATAGTGGTTTCCACTAAGGCTTTCTCAAGAATCTCCTTATGAGAAGGAGATAAACGCAATAGCTCCAATATAGAAATATGAGCCGGGGTTTTCTGTAACTGGTTGATGACATTGTACTGACAAGAGTTGGATGGAGATGGTGAAGACCTTGGAGGGGTGGTATTGAGTGTGACTTTACCACTACGGGTAATTATACTACAACCAGTTCGGTTAGGTCCTAGTTGTTGGTTGGGTGAGATGACATTGACCTGTGGAATATGTTCAAAAATGCAGTTTATGGTGTAGTCAAATGGAACACTTGCATAGTTAGCATTACTCATCCCACTGTTCTGAATTGGCCCGTTGCGATTATTGTTATTGTCGTTACTGTTGTTGTTGTTGTTGTGGCCATTGTTGTTGTTGTTGTGGCCGTTGTTGTGATTGTTGTTATACGGCCTGTTGTGATTTAGAAGTGGATCTCAATAGGCCACATGAGATTCATTGGAGGTATGTTGTGGTGTCCCTCCCTGGTTTTGATCTAGCACATCTTGTATGACATTTTTGAGGCAGATGCAATTGTTAGTTGTGTGCCCCCTTCCACGGTGATATTCACAATAGTCTGTGTCCTTCCAGTAGGGAGGTTTGACTATGGGTTTGTAATCACTTGTTGGCAGTAGAGAAATTTTGTTGTTGGCCAACAACTTTCTTAGTGCAGACTCTTGAGTCTCACCCAATGGTGTGAATTTTCTCCTTAGATTTGAGTGGAACCAAGGTCTAGGCTCCCGAGAGGGTGGTTTGTTGAGTGCACCATTGTTTATTTCTCCCTTAAGAGTGAATATGGGTTGTTGTTTAGGAGCTGCCGCCTTGGCGTCAACTACCCCATCGTTGACCACATTCTTGTTCTTGGTCCAAAACTTTGATTTATCCGTTGTGTAATTAGAATTTGGCATGTCCTTGTATAGCTTGATAGCTCCTTTAGTGATCATAGCCTTTTTGATGAATAAGCGCATTTCGATGACTTTTGAGAATGATGTAGGGCATTGTATCTAAATTTGATAGCTAAGATTAGTATTCAAATTGTGGACAAACATTTCCAATAGTTGCTTCTCAGGTATATCATAAGAACACTTACTAGCTAGCTGTCTCCATCGTTGTAAGAAGGTGGCGAATGACTCACCACTCTTTTGTTTGGTGTTACATAGATCTAGCATAGATACCTCGTGTTCTATGTTGTAAGAGAAGTGCGTTATAAATTTATTGACAAGTTCATCAAAAGTTTTAATTCCTGGTGGGAGGCGCGAGAACCACTCCCTAGCTTGACCACCTAAGGATCTGGGGAACAGTCTCATCAAGTAGGTCTCATTGTGAGCTACTTCTAAACATGCAGCATTGAATTCCCAGATATGATCTCCAGGGTCCCCCTTCCCTTTGTATTTGTCAAACTTTGGGACTCCGAACTGAAAGGGGAAGGGTTTCATAACCAAACTTTTGTCAAAAGGATACGGTGCTATATCTTGCAAAGAGTATTGCTTGGAACTTGTACCGGTCTTAAGGTTGGATATTTCTTGCTTTAGACTTTCAATTTGTTGTCTCACGTCTTCCATAGGAGCATTTTGATCTATGGGTTTCTTGCCTCTATCTTTTGTATCTCTCTCATTTGCATGTGGCACTGTGTCATTCGTGCCCCTCTCATGATCATCACATCTCCGCTCATGATCATTGTCTACATTTTCCATGATGGAACTTATGTCAAAGTCTGCGGGGAGTTTGACTCTGAGATTAGCAAGATGGTGGAAGTATTTATGGGGGTCTTCAAGGAGCACCCTCTCTACCAAGCATTGGAATTTTCTATCTTGGATGTGCGCTACTAATTCTTCATGAGAAATTTCTTCGTCACCACCACGTGGTGGGGCGAGGTGATCAGATGAGTCAGCCATTTCAATTTGCTTGTTGTACTGGGATCGAGTAAGAACCATGCAAGGGGAGGTGGGATGAAGTGGACCAGGATTAGAAATTTTGGTGAGGTGCCAACTGAGACTATTGTGAATGGGATACCTAGGACAAGACTTGGACAAAGGATTCTCTCGCTCAATGATTTCAAGTAAGACGGTTGACACAAGACGCTAGCCACTAGTAAGGGTAGTCGATACCAGTCTTACTGTGTAGGGCTTAGTCATTCAACAAGACTACTAGCAAAGGTACGGTGACCTACTAGGCTTACGTGAATTCACTAATGAAATGAAGAAGGACTTATGTCGAACCGGTATGGGATAGATTGATTTTGGGACAAGAGGAGTTTGGACAGAAAGTGAATGAGACGATTGACGAAAGAGAGACTTGGGTGAAACAGATGAAGACTGACTACAAGGTTGAATTTGATCTCAAAAAGTGAAACTAGGCTGAAATGGGTGCTCCAATCAAGTGAAAATATTCTCTCAAAAATAGGGCAAGTGCTCATTGTTGCATATGCACCGAAACAAATGCGCAGCAGAAATGAACACATGCACCGTAAGTCACAATATATGCGCAGCTCTGGTTAAGTACAAATGCGCAGCAATAGTAAGTATATGTGCAGTAATAGTGTATATGCGCAGCAAGTCGCTACAAATGCGCAGCAGAAAGGAGTATATGTGTAGCTCTGATATTTTTGGCAAAATTTTTGGATTTTTCTTCTGTTTTTGGTACTTTTTGGCTGGAAAAGGTCTTCCTGATCTGATATTATGAATTAACAACAAGAAAACACAGCAAGCACAAAGAATATTTTGTAGTTTTTCATTGTTTTTGTAGTTTTTTTTACTCTATTTTGGACTGAACTGAACAAAAGCAAGCACAAAAATCTTAGGCGAGAATTGGATTATAAGGGATTTGGGCCACTAGAACAAGAGGTATTTAATGCGGGCAACCATTCAAGTGGTTACATGTGTGGCGGCACTACTCTCCGTTATGGAGTCTCCCAGCCTCAAAGGGTTGCGCCTTAGAGGGTTTTGGGGGAGGTTGGCCGTCGGTGTAACATAACAACACTCATTGCAAGAAGTTTTCACCTCAAGCACAATTTATTTTAAGTGGCTTAGTAGGGCTTGGAATTAGCCTGTTACCACTCAGGGTCATTCCCACTTGGACAAGCGTGCATCCAAGGGCAGGCCCCTCCTAAAGGTTAAACAAATAGAATAACAAGTCTGGCACTTTGGTCACCCAGTTAAGGGGAGAGCATAAGCCTATTGTCATTCGCAAGCACAGAATACACTGGTTAATCCAACCTAGTTAAAATTAGAAAAACTAAATGGGCTAATCTACTCAAACACAGAACTTTGAAGTGATTTTAGCAATATAGCAATGGTTCAGTTTTAACCCTAGAAATCAATGGTGAGTTCAGTTTTAAATCCACATAGCACAAGATAGTTAACTTTGAAGTTTTGGTCTCACGATATAGCAATAGTTCATTTTAATCTCAAGATCAATGGTGAGTTCAGTTTTAAACCACGTAGCACGAGATAGTTAACTTTGAAGTTTTGGTCTCACGACATAGCAATGGTTCTTTTTAACCCCAAAATCAAAGGTGAGTTCAGTTTTAATCCCAGATAGCAATAACTTGGAAAGTGTTGCAATGCAAGAAACAAATGATCCAGTTACTGCTTTCCTAATTAGAGCTAGGTGAGGATTTGAATGCACATCAGTTTTACTATCCCTTGGAAAGTGAAATGTGAACTATTTAAATGCAACTATATGGAACTAAACCTGAGCCTATCCTGCAAAACAGCTCTAGCAAACACCTGCGAAAAGGTTAACGTTAGCAAATTCTCTTAGAAAAGTACTAAAACCATAGCCTATTACAAATGCGCAGCTTTAGTGATTAGATGCGCAGAAATAATCAACAGAAGTGCAACAATAATGAATGCGCCGCAACAGTGTGTAGAAGCGCAGCAGGAATACACAGAAGCGCAGAAGGAACAAATGCACAACAATTTTGATCAAATGTGCCATATAAATGAACAGATGCGCAATGATTTTAAATGTGCAGTAATAGTGTATATATGCGCTGTAAAAAGGAACATATGCGCAATATAATCAAAAGCACCGTAACAGTGCGCAAAAGCGCAGCGAAAATACACAGATGCGTAGAAATAATAGAAGCACTGTAACAGTCTTTATATGCACTGCGAAAATGTTTAAATTCGCCAAAGTAACCTGTGCGTGACTTTGCGTGACCTATACAGAACCTGCCTTCAAAAAAACTCAGATTTTGATGAGATAAAGGGGCAAAGGCCCCACGGTGGGTGCTAAAAATGTAAGGGTAAAATGCGGATCAATCAAATGAATTATATAAGACCCAAACATCAACAGAATAGAAGATAACAAGAAAGATTGAACGAAAATAGCAATGAATAACACAAAGCGAACCTTCCCTTAAATTGATGCTTCTGTTGTTTGCCTATTACAACCGTCCTTTTGCAGATGAAGTGAGCCCTCAGAGAATGCACTCTTTTAGCTGTTTGTAGGAAGTCGATGATAAATGGCTATGGTGATATGCAATGAAGATGAGCTCCAAGGCAAGTATGTGATCTCAAGCTTGTGGATGGTAAAAGGGTGCCAAAGGCGCACTGGTGATATTTCTGTAGAGTAACGATGTCAAAAGCCTGGATGAATAGAGTGGAGGGATGAAGCTTCATTTATAGACTTGGAAGAATGGGAATCAATGGTTGAGAGGAGATATGAAGATCAATGGCTGAGAATGGTTGAGGAATGTGCAACCAGTAGAAATGTGACAAGTGTCCCAGCTCCATCATGAAAGAGGGGATATGACAAAATTGATTGAAGAGTTAACTCCATTGACTGAACAGTTAACAGACTTGATTGATCAGTTAGAAGAGTGGATTATGGAACTGACTCAATTGATTGAGGGATTGACTCAATTGACAGGTTAGTTAACACTTTTGACTGATTAGTTAACTAACCTCTGATTTGAGAAGAAATAGGCCATGTGGGTGAGGGAAAATAAGGTAATTAAATATTAAATATATTTAATTACATGTGCAACCTGATGAGGTGGACAAGGTGAGGTGGAAAAGGTGAGGTGTAAAGGTGAGGTGGATTTTTGAATTTAGAACTTAAGATAGAGGAATTTGGATTAATTAAATAATTTATGATTATTTAATTGTGTAGGACATTTAGAAGAATTTTAATTAAATAAATTGAATTTATTTAATTATGGAACAGTGAATCGATTAAATAAATTTAGAATATTTATTTAACTAATAGAAGAATGGAATAAATATTTAGAATATTTATTTAGGATGATTCATGTCATTTTTAGACGTATACAGTTTGGAATCCCCCTGAACATACAATTGCCTAATACCAAGAGAAATAGCCAACTTCACCCCCCAAAGAAGAGCAATGGCTTCAGCATAATTGTTGCTTTGATAGCCTATCCCGCTAGCATAAGTAGCAACCATCCACCCTTTGTCATCCCTTATAATCCCACCACCACTAGCCTTACCATCTATCCTAGAAGCCCCATCAAAGTTTAGTTTGAGCCAATTAGGCCTCGAGGGAATCCATCTAGTATTTAATCTCTGCAACTGTTTGGAATTATTATGAGCTAGAATTTGGTTTAGGATCTTCCAATTAGCCGCAATTTGCTCCTCTTCATGAGAAAGAGGTTTCTCCACAATTTTGATGTGGGAATTAGTCACACTTTCCATGAGGATCTTAGCAAAGGAATGAAGAACCTGAGAGTTGTCCCTATCATCATCCCTAAATATTCGGTTATTGCATTCTTTCCATAAAGTCCAACCAAGACAGGGCAGAGTTTGGTTCCATAACTCAACAAGCTAGGGATGAGAGAAGGAAGGACACCAACTGGTAATGACTTCCTTAATATTAGAATTACAAACCCACTGAATGCCAAAATTCCTTAAGATCATGTTCCAGACTTCTCTGGCAAAATCATAGTGGATAATTAACTGGGAGACTATTTCCTCCTCTTGTAGGCACAAACAACACCTATTGACCAGAGTAAATCCTCTCCTCTATAAGTTATCTTCGGTTAGAATTTTATTATGAACAGCAGCCCAACAAAATATGTTGATTTTAGGTATAAGTTTATGATTCCAAACTTTCCTCCAAATCTTATTTCTATGCACCTCAGGAACCAGCAGATGGTAAGCAAACTTGACAGAGAAACGACCTTGCTTATCCGGCCACCAATACTGCTCATCTTCTCTAGGGAAAAGAGGAATTCTGACCCCCTGCATCAAATGTTGTATAGACCGCATCCTAGAAGTGAGATCAAGGCGATGAGTAGAACAATTCAATAAGTTTTTCCAGCTCCTAATACCATTATTATTATAGATATAATGGCAGACTTTATCCCCAAAAAATTGAGTAGCAATGCCAGCAATAACCCCATAATCCCCTTGAGTAAAAAGAGCCTTATCACTTATCCAAATATCTTTCCAGAAGTTAATAGAATTTCCATTCCCCAGTTTCCATCTAAGCCCCTATTTGAGAAGACTTCTTGACTTCAACATTTTGTTCTAGATAATAGATCCCTGGGGGATCCCTTCCTGTTGAAGAAAACTGAAGTGATCAGTTCCATTAAGATACTTGGCTTGCATAATGACCCCCCATTCTTTAAGGTTGTGGATCAAATTCCAGTTGATTTTTGAAAGGAGGGCTTTATTCATATTCTTGATAGATCTGATGTTAAGACCACCATGAGATTTGGGAAGACAAACTTTCTCCCAACTAACCAAAGAGATTCGTTGTTTGTCTTCCACCCCCGTCCATAAGAATTTCCTTTGAATCTGTTCCAGTTTGTCAGCAAAAAAACTAGGTATCTTAAAAAGGGACATGAAATAAGTAGGAATACCTTGCAAAGAAGTACAAAGTAACTGTAATTTGCCCACACTACTGAGTAGTTTCCCCTTCCAGCCAACTAGCTTCTTCTGAGTTCTTTCCAAAATACCATTCCAAAATCCTTGAGACACCTCTTTGACTGTAAGAGGAAGGCCAAGATAAATAGCAAGAAGATCAGCTTCAGCACAGCCAAGAATATTAATAATTTTTCACCGGAGATCATTAGGAGTATTAAAAAAACACACATTGCTCTTTTGAAAGTTTATGCCTTGACCAAAAGCTTTGGCATAGTCATTTAAAATGTTCTTCCAACTACGAGCTTCAACCACAGAAGAGATACCAAAGAGAATGGTATCATCCAAAAACTGCTACACAGACATAGGGGAGGGGAGGAAGCAGGTTTAATACCCATAATTTATTTAGAGGAGATCTTAGAGTGAACATATCTCCCAAGGGTCTCTGCCATCATGATAAACAAGTAAGGTGAGAGGGGATCCCCCTGTCTGATTCCCCTCAAAGAAGAGAAAAAACCCCTAGGGACCCCATTAACCAGAACCGAGAATTTAGTAGTAGAAACAGCCTCACGAATGAGAAGAGAAATTTTATCATTGAAACCAAACTTTTTAATGACTTCAAACAAGAATTTCCACGAAACTCTATCATAGGCTTTGGAGATATCTAACTTAAGAGCCATGCCAGGGATTCTACTCTTGTCCATGGAATGAATAGTTTCATGAGTGGAGATTACAACATCAAGAATCTAATGACCAGGGACAAAGCCTTTCTGAGAAGGGGAGATAATTTTATCCAAAAAAGGTTGAAATCTCAAGACAATCACTTTAGTGCACAGCTTATAGACAGTATTACACAAGCTAATGGGTCTGAAATCAGAGAGATGAGTAGGCTTTGGCTTTTTAGGGACAAGAACAATAAAAGTATTATTAAGCTACTTTAGAAGTTTACCAGTTTTAAAAAAGTCTCTGACAATAGCAGTGAGATCAACCCCCACAATATCCCAATATTCCTAAAAAAATATTGGAGGAAAGCCATCAGGGCCAAGAGCTTTGAAAGGACCCATAGAAAATAAGACAGCTCAAACCTCCTCCTCAGAAATAGGTTTTAGCATTTCTAAGTTGTCTTCTTCAATTATCAGACAGGGGATTTTATCAATGAATTGGTCCATAACCCTGCCATTCCCAGCATTGCTAGCTTGGTCAGATAACACATTCTGCAAAAATAACACAACTTGATCTCCAATCTTAGTATCCTTAGTGATAATATTGCTATTTTCCAACCATAATTTTGATATGGAGTTAGCCTTCGTATGTTTCATGGCTGAGAGATGGAAAAAAGCCATATTCCTATCTCCCTCTTTGAGCCACTGAACCCTGGACTTCTATTTCCAAAAAACCTCTTCTCTACTCATAAGATTTTTCCAGTCAGAAATCAGATCGCACTCCTCCTGAATAATATCCTCTGGAGCATCTCCTTGAGTCATTAGCTGTTGAAGTTCAGCTAATCTCCCAGAGATATTTTTCTTCCGAACAAACATATTGCCAAAACTATATCTATTCCACCCATGAACTTCCTATTTAATATGAAGGAGCTTTTTGACCAATCTAAACATAGGAGTACCTTGAATGGGAATTTGCCACCATTGAGCCACAAGTTTTCTAAAATCTCTATGTTTGATCCACATAGCTTCAAATCGGAAGGGGAAAGGACCACGTTTGCTTTGATCCTTCCAATTGAAGAGAATAGGACAATGATCAGACATGGTTCTAGGAAGAGCTTGCAAACTCATATTATGATGATTATCCCAATTACTAGAAACAAGAAATCTGTCCAATTTAACCTATATCATTTAATCTCCTCTTCTTCGGTTAGACCAGGTGAAGTTTTGATTTTGCAGCTCCACATCCAGCAAGCCAAAAGCATTGATAAATTCTGCAAAGTCAAACATGCTATCAGAATAATCAAGAATCCCCCCAAATTCCTCAAAAGGATATAAGGGAGTATTAAAATCACTAGCCAACATCCATCGGGATCGTGGGGAATTGGAAAGAGTGGTACTCAAATCAGTCCACAAAGTTTTCCTCAGAGCTCTAGTATTAGGGGCATAAATATTGATTAAGGACCAACTTAAAGAAGGCAAAGAGAAGTTAATAACTAGAAAATGCTTACTAGAAACAACAAGCGAACCCTGGAGTTTAGCCTCATTCCACATTGTGACAATCCCACCAGAGGCTCTCGTAGCCGGGCTAATGTAGAAAGCAGCCTTGGGCCATATATAATCAGCTATCTTCTTAAAGCTCTCCTCATTCATCTTAACCTCATGAAGTAACAAAATATCTAACTTATTGTCTAGAACACAGTTTTTTACTTGAAACTATTTGGTGGGACTATTGAAGCCCCTCAAATTCCAAGATAGAATTCTCATTTAAAAGGTTTAAGAGATTGGATCTCCAGTGTTTTTTGCTTACCACTGGCAATCTATCTTTGCCTCGTTTCCTTGAGGGTCAGTCTCCCTTGTTTTGAGTCAGTGCCTACATCCATAGACTTTTTAGCCCTATGGTTCTTTTTCTTAGGGGTAATCCAATCGTCCTGGTCGTTACCACTACCACTTGGTCTTATTTCAACTATCAATGATGAAATAGCTATCTAGTCTCCCTCTTTCGTGGCAGGGGGTGGATCCTACTTTGAAGATGGTCGGGAGGTTACCACCCCATCATTACCAACCATTTCTGGGGGTTGGGCATGCTAATCATCACCCAAGACCTCGTCTCCTTCAACATCAGCATCTATAGACTAGGAGCGTATCTCACCCTCCTCAATCTGATTGTTCTATTGTTCCAAATAGTTAACTGTGCCTAGAACCAGTTTTTGACCAACTTTCTCCATATCCTTCTCAGTATAATCATCTAGGATAACATTTTCCTCATTACCCCCCATTCCCTGATTAGTAGGGGTAACTTCTTTGGATGAGTTCTCCTCAGCCTCAATATGAAGGTCAGCATTACCTCCCATTTGCTTCACCTTACAGTGGGTCATTAAATGGCCCTTCTTCTTATAAATTTGACAGAAGGTAGTAGCATTCTCATAGAGAATCAGCTGAGTCCAAATCCCATATTTAGAGTTTAACTCTATGGACATGGGAAGGGTTTGGTGAATCTCCACATTAACACAAAACTAAGCATACACACACCGGGACTTAGTGCAAGTAGTATTATCCACAGTAATATACTGCCCAAAGGTATTGCCAATAGCAGAAAATATCTTTTCATCCCAAAATTCCAGGGGAAACCCCGACAATCTTACCCAAACAGGGGTAGACTTGTTGAGATCCATGCTAGGATCAAACCCAGGTTTCCAAGGGCACAATGCAAATGAATGGGTGCCATAAAGCCAGGGTCCTCCTGGGAGAACCGCTAGCATATCCTCTCTATTCATAAACTTGAATAAAAACAACCCTCTTGCCATAGCGATGACTGACACACTACCTTTGATCCTCCACCGAGTGGCCACCCACTTCCTAACAATCTCAATATTAGGACGGAGGGAAAAAAACTTACCGACCAGTGCAAGATCCATGGCCGCCACTATCTCTTCAACGAAGTCATCCAAAATATCCAGAGCCATTCCTTCAGCCGAATCCTTTTGGACTGGAAGCCCTGCCGCGCCTTTAGGGGAACAAATCTTCTTCCTTGTTAACACCCCTTTCCATCCTTTGAAAGGATCCCCCCCCACCGAGTTCTAGGTCCCAAAGGCATTGCCCGAGGTAGTAGCCTCCATAATCACAGAAAAGCAAGCAGAAACCCTAAAAACCCTAAAAAGCCATGGAACATAGTTTGTCGCTTAGTCCAGGAGCATTCTTTCTTTTTCTCCCCTGAAGCCTGTTGTTAGTTGTGAAGAATTGCTTTGATTTATTTTCTTTCAGTGGAGGTAATTAATGTTGTTAAAATAAGATATTTGATGTTATCACATCCGTAAAACTAAACATAGATGCTACATCATTCAGTCTAACAGAAGGTGGAACAACTACCTTTTGTAGAGCCTCTTGGAGAATTCTATGGTATGTAGGCGATGTTTGTATTAATTCCCATAGGGAGATCTTAGCCAGAGTAGCACAAAGCTTCTCAACGAGATCATATTTTCTACCAACATATTAAGAAAGATGAGGAGGTGGGGGAAGAAAAGGTTGAGAAGGTGGAAGAGAAGTGGGCACATTCGGTTCTTGCTTGCTTTGCTTGTTATTGTGAGTGTTGTATGTGTGAGAAACCACATTATAATGAGATTGTTGCAACAAATTTTGAACACCTTGATTTCTTTGAGTAATTTTCTTTGCATAGTTGAGAATGTAATCCGGTGATCGAGATGGTTTTGGAACACCCCGAACTATAATCATAGATTTAGATAAATGAGGCATATTAGGTGCCTCATGTACATTGAATTTAGGAATATTTTTAACATTAATGTACTTATTTACTATCCCCTTAATGGGTGGAATAAGTCTATTAATGATGATGAAATTTACATTGTTATTTTTTTTATTATTTTCAATATCCATCACTAAGGGATTTAATGTGTGAGAAAGTTCTTCATCCACTAATGCTTCATCTTTTAAAGGGAGAACATTAGAATGAAGGGAAGGCAGAATGATGTTACGAAAATTGTTATTAAGAGGAGGTGTTAGGGTTAGCCGGTAGAAGATATCAATTAAATGCAAATAAAGATTAAACAGAGGAATGGAAATACACAGAAATAATAACAGCGAAAGACAATTTTTTAATGTGGTTCACCCAAACTCGGGCTACATCCACCAACAGAGAATCCAATATTATTATCCAGTAAATCAAACTGATTACAACCAACAATCCCTGCAACTCAATACCACTACAAATGCTACAATACATCAAGGGAAACCCTAACCCTTAGCCATTTTTATCAAGCCTTATGTCAGTTACAAAAATAGAGTTTTTTTATGTCGGCCAATAGAAAAATAACTCCCGACGCCTTTATAAAATAATAAAAAATCATGTGAGGTTTTCGAGGCATTACCCCCCAGCCCCCACGGGGGTGTTGCCCCTCAACCCCACCCTGTATCGCGACAAGGAGCATGCCAGGGGTGCTTCCCTTGGACCCTACAAGGGGCATTGCCCCTTGACCCCATCTTGGGGGCGCTGCCCCCAAACCCCTGCAAGGGGTGCTGCCCCTTGACCCCATAGGAATTTGGGGGGAAACCACACCAATAAAAGTGGGGTAAATTTAACCTTTGAGTCTGATTAGGCTCCATATAACAATAGGAGGTATTTGCAAATATTAAATTGATCATACAATTACAAGGAAATGAACACAAAAACAATATACTATAACATATTGATTTGTGGGGAAAACCTTTTCAAGAGAAAACTCTGCACTCCAAAGTAAATCAATGTATTATCTAGTAATCAACTATTATAATACACTTGCATAGTCCAAGCCTTTAGAGGAGTATCACCAACAAGAGATCTAGAGAAATTCTAGCTCAACATAATTGATACTTATAAAACTCACTATGAAACCTCTATATCAAGCACATCATAAATAGGAGAAGTAATACATGGAACCTTCAAATTGTAATTAGAAAAGCATGAGATAAAACTACCCAAAATGTGGTACCCAAATCCTTAACTTCAAAATCCAACACCTAAATCTTGAGATGAGCCCATAGGCTAAAAGTAACATATTCTGTATGCCTTTAACAATCTCATCATAATCCACTCACTAACTTGGGTGCTCCATTTTGGCTCTATTATTTCCATTCAAATGCGTGCCTTATGACATGTCATAAGATGCATCATAAGTTGGTCAACAAGTGTAACTACCTCTTACAACTCTCTTATGTGTGATAGATACTCTTACATACTTGATGTGGGAGGCCTAATTTTTAATTCAAGAAGTTGATTGAGCCCTTTTTTTAAACTCATTGTTTTAGAGAGATCTATGTCACCATATCATTTTTTCTCTAGTTAAGGCCCATTTAAACATTTTACAAGGCCAAAATTGACCTCTATAGCCCAAAAATTATATTTTTGTATTATATATATTATTAAAAATTACATTTTATTATGTTCTTAGCATTAGGATGCAATTTTGAGACACCTTTCATAACATACCATATGTTTAAATAATAAATTTTGAATTTTATATTGTTTGACCAAGTGAGGCGAACCAAAAATTAATTTTTAATGCTTTTGAAAAGTCACATTAAAAATTAATAAATAATTATTTGTTTACAAAAAATTCACAAAAATATGTGCCACATCTTGACATTTGTTCTTTACTTATATACAAGTTTTGATGAAAAATATTATTTTTTACTTCAAATTAGGTTGGAGAGAATAACACGGGTACTTTTTTGCTCTAAATTCTTTAATATTTCCTTCTTTGAAATATTTTATTTTCACCAAATTAATTAAAAAAAGTAGTAGTCCATAAACTAAATTCAATTAGACTACAATTTTTATTACTACCTTTTTTCATATTTTTTATATGAGTTCTTCAAATTGTTATGTGAAGTTAATTAAGTTTATTTTTAACATTTTCATTTCCTCTTACAAGTGTTTGTTTGGCCAATCATGATATTTCACTCACCCAAGTCACACTTATAAGAGATTGAATAGAGGTAAAAAAATAAATGTCAAACCAAAAGTCTTACCACCTCCCAACCTTAATCTTCCTCCCAAACTTAAGTTATCTACATTGAAGCATATAAGGAGTATGGAATCATTGATTAATTACAAAATACTTAATCCAAGATATCTCAATGGGATCTAATGCATACATTTCAAACATATATCTAAATATTTTACAAAAATCTTAATAAAATGTAACTATAAAATCAAGTACAAACCCTTCTAAAGTGGTAAGAATGTTAGAATCAGTTTCTACTAATGATGACATTATTACTTTTGGTTATAATTAATTTAAAAATCCCAATGTTATCCAAGAGAATTTAATATTACCTATTGGTGTTGGTTATGGTAAAATGAGCATGAAACATGTTTTAGTCCAGATAATGGATATAGTTTGAACATATGTAGCATGGATTGTTTGAGAAACTAAATGAAGACACTACCTAATGTTAGAATTAAAGCCTTTGAAAATTATAAGGATTTCAAGCATCCAATACTAACAACATATATTATTTATATAAAATCATACAAACATGATAAAGTTCATAATTGTTGTGGCCTTCAAAACACACCCTAGTTCTTCTTGAATTAGGGACCATCTCTACAAATTCCACTTCCTTTTAGTCTTTTGGTGTGCTCTGTGGAAGGTCATGTTGGTACTTGTTCCTCTAAGTTGAAGAATCACTTTCTTTTCTTGGCTTGGTAATTAACACTAGACTTGCATCACATTAGAAACATCATTTATTAATTCTACATTGACTAGATCATCATGTAAGTCAATATTATGCAATTTTTCTAAGTACACCTTAGAATTAGTGTCATCACAACCCTAGTAGCATTCTATAAATTTTCCATGTTGTTTGCATGTGTATATTTCTACAATCTACTCTTATGCATAGGAAGTATTTGCACATTCCTCAATAAGGCAACATGGGTCCATCTAAACCATTTATTTTTAATATTAGAATATAGGGATCCACATCCCTTGACATTTATAGGCATCCATAGTAGGAGTGTTAATTTAATAACCATCACACTAGTATGCCTAGGAACATTGAAGATCTACCACAAATGGGGAAATTTTCTTTTCAAGAAAGGGCAAATGATAAGAGTCTAGATACCTAAATTTCTTCTTCAATTATTAAGTAGAGATCAAACTCTTTGGTACATCAAATATGAAAAAGTCATTAGTAGATATACACACCATCATTTATGCATCACCATGCACCTAAAGTTGATTTATACTAGCTGACAAGTATCTACATAGTTAACCACACCCCATTTCTATGCCATTATCTATGGGCAAATTAGAAAACAATGGGGGACCATTAGTCCTTATGAAAGGATGAATGATTTGAGCACACATACACATGTTAGTTCATCATATTATTATCAAATTTCTATAATATTATTTAGTGCAAACTAGAATACAATAGGGACCATCACTCCTTAAGAAAGGGCATATGATCTAAACATAACCTTGCACATCAAACTAGTAGATACATGTGTCATCAATTGTGCATCACCATGTACCTCAGGTTGACTTGGACCATCTAACTAGTATCTACATAGTTAACCACACCCTATTTATATGTCATTATCTTTGGGCACATTACAACACAATGGGGGACCATCAGTCATTGTCAAAGGATTAATGATCTAAGCACACCTATGCATGTTAGCACATCGTGTTGTTATCAAATTTCTACAAGATTCTTTTTTGCACACTAGACTATAATAGGGGGCCATCACTCCTTAAGAAAGGGCATATGATCTAAACACAACCTTGCACATTAAACTATTAACAATAGAACCCTCTTTTTGTAGCTCTTCCATAGTAATGTGCAAGGTAGATTGTGTAATGCCCACTCAAGAAAATAACATTAATACACCAAATTATTGGAAAATAAAGAAAATACAATATGATTACAGGAACAAATTTACTTATTTAAAATAATTAACATCCGATATTTCATTGTAAATAAATTATTAGATACCAATGCTTCATATACAAAAATACACATTTGCAATAATAGTCTTAAAATCATCCTTTCACAAGGTGAAGTATACTTTCTCAAATCTAGTATCCTGCATAGTTATCAATTTTGAATCTACACACTAAGTGAAAACATTAGTTTTGCATACTCTAAACAAATATCGATATTCACAATGACAAGCCTAAGGCCCTAAGGGCCGACCTAATGGCTTGGGGGCTCAAGATGGCCTTGCCTACATACACGTAGCACAAAGACTTTGTAGTTCAGGACTTGAACTCGCAACCAAGATATAGTTTCTTACAGTAATGATAATAAACAATTCAATTAAATAGATATCCTTGTCATACAAAGAGTGAAGGGGTCGTCAAACATTCTTATCTCCAACTAGATAATTCCATAACTAGAAAACATTAAAATAACAATCTACTCCAATATATCATCTTTGAAACTTAATCAAGTCTAGAATACAAATTATGGTTCATATATAATCAATTACTTATTGAAGATTCCACAAAATAATATCAAATTACAACTTTACTACACTATATTTCCTTTAAACAAGATAAGATTATCAATGATAATTACAAGGTATAAGATAACTACTAACTTAAAATTAGTAACTTGGTTGATCAAAATATTTACTCTTAATAATTAGTCATTAACAGTTCAAGTATAGGAAGAATTAAAACATCTATTCCAAGTTCTTATAACATTTTGTAAATCAAAGATATAAACGAATATTTCAAGTCAAGAATATAATGAGTTCAAATCTTTATTACATTGAACAATTAAATTTATTAACCACTAATCAATAATAAAACTTCACAACTTATCCAAATGATTAAATTTAAGTGAATGGAGGAAAACACTAGATTTGAAGGCTATAATTGGAACAACTAAAAGTTAAATCAATCTGTGATTTAAAACCATACTACATAATGATGAAACATCATATCAACTTAACTAAGAATATTCTAACTACATGATATAGTCTCCTACTAGAATGTATTACATTTATCTTTCCATTCGATCTGCTAACTAAAGATAACATGTCTTTATTATGACAGTGATGGTAATAATAATTGAAACATTCTAAATAATCTCCCACACAAACTTGTTATAAAAATATATATGCAAGTTTAAACATTTGGGAGAACTATAATAAATTCTTTATTATTATTATTATTATTATTATTATTATTATTATTATTAAAATTAAAACCATGCCAAAAAGAAGAAGACCACGTTTTTTACTCAAATACCATGTTTTGGATTCAAAACAACCAACAAAACTGCCTATTTCTCTTTGTATTCATCAACAGCAACATCAATACTAAAAACATGATAACTTTCTCAAAACTCAATGAAATTTGAAACTATAAAATGTTTTGAAAAGCTTACATAGAGACCTTCAAAACCCAAAACCCAATTTATAATATTTTGAGTATGTAAAAAGCTATTAATGAAATAATATGACATTTTATTTTAAAGAAAAGTCTAGAAATTCTTCAAAGAAAGCATAAAATTTGTTGAAGAAACAATCTCAAAAATGTTTTTAATTTGAGAGCTTCAAAAGCTAGATAATACTAATAATAAAAACAATATAAAGTAAATTAAAATAAAAACTAGATTGTTCTGCCATGTTAAAACTAGGCAGTGGTAAAAATGCAATAACTTTCTTGTTTCTAAACAAAATTCAGAAATTCCAAATGTTTTAGAAAGCTAACTCATAGGGAAATAGAACCCAAAAAGTAATTAGAAAAATTCCGTAGGAGGTGTGAGCAGTTTTTACTGCAATCTACCTACAGTTTGCTAATTGAAGGTACAACAAATAGATTTCTATAACTTAAACAAAGAGAGCTACAAATCTCAAATAATTAAATATTAAAAGTTGATCATTTTAATATGGTTATAGTTGGAAATCAAAATCAAAATATTAATTTTGATGACTTAAATAGATAACACATCTCAAATCTTAAATTAATGAAGCACTCCAAAAAGAATCAATGCCTAATTAGATACCAAAGATTTCTACCTGGATAAAATTTCCATTGAGATGGTTAATCCTTGGCAGCCCTAATTCGGTAATACTTCCAAACTTGCACAACCAATCAATCTTTCCAAGAATCCAAAACATAAAGAATAGCAAGGAACTTACTTGGAGTATCATCTAAATACAAATATTATGTTGTAACATATATGCTTCACAAAACCCCTGAAAGATCCATTTTATTTACTTCCATATCAATATATTTTCTCCCATGTATTATCCCTCTCCTCATACCTTTCTTGATCTTTTATAACTAGACATTTAACTCTTTATCTTCCAAAAGAGAATGAAATTACCAGAGAAGATGACTTTTCCTCTTCCACTCGAGACACCATTTACTCATAAATTAAAAATGATTAAAAATAATTTTAAAATAAGTATTCTACTAAAAGCAATTGAGCTATGAGCTTAATGTAAAATATAATGATAAAAAAGAATACACAAAATAACTAATTTAAATCAATTAACTAAACACTAAATTCTAATCAAATATATTTAGTCCAAACATTTGAATGCCACTATCCTACTTTCGTATTCCTTCTCCTATTTTCTAGGAATCGATAGAATTATAATTATAGACATTAATTATTTCCTAATGATAGTTTATGGATAGAATAGAACCAAATAATGACAATCATTTAAAGGGAATCTTTTTGAAAAGATATTTAAATATCTAAAACAATTGCTTAATATTTATTGAAACAAAATAATTATTCTAAAATACTATAATATTTATCTTCCCTGCACAAAAAATAATTTATCAAAATAGTTATTTCGAAGCAATACAGTAATAAATTATTCTCAATAAAATACCCTAACTAATAAATAGGGTTTAGGTATCCTTAAATATTAGCGCATAGTTTCCTTGCACATAGATACTGAAGATGAAGAAGATTAGAAAGACTGAATAACATGAATGGAACTCAAAACAACAAGCTTTATACCTTCCAAAGTTTTCAATCTCCTTCACTCCTTGATAAGGAGGAGGAGAGATGCGTGCCCAAGTCTCTCCTAGCTTTTCCCAACTAGAAAATATATGGATTGATCTCTATTGGGTGAATATTTTGTCTTCAACTAACTGAGGACAAAATAGTGATATCAACAATAGTATGATGAGATAAAATATCTCCTCTCAGCAAGGGGATGCTCCTTTTTATTACTAAGACTGGTAACTGACTAGACTTATATACACTAAAAACTATTATTGAGATCGTTCCATATCATCATATTCTCTTTTTTTAGAATAGATGTTTACAATTTAAAATAACAATTCCACAATGCAAAGTAAAATGACCAAGAAACTCACGAA
The DNA here is from genome assembly GCA_027924645.1 of Cunninghamia lanceolata. Taxonomy (NCBI): domain Eukaryota; kingdom Viridiplantae; phylum Streptophyta; class Pinopsida; order Cupressales; family Cupressaceae; genus Cunninghamia; species Cunninghamia lanceolata. The sequence goes on along the minus strand of BSBN01000938.1, from coordinate 448,483 downwards.
AGCACAAAGTCTTTTGTTGCTTCTTTTGCTGATTTGAAGTTGAGAATTAAATAGAATAAGGTGCAGCTCAAAGTCTTCACCGAATACTATGATGAAATCACGTGAACATAAAAGATAGCAGCAGCTCAAAGTCTTTCCAATATCTCTTACTTAAGAACATAAAACCATAAACCCAAAGATAATTGTTGTAGAACAAATCCTCCAAAACCAGCTTTAGAATATCTTCTAGATTATCAAAACTCACACTACAATTTGATCAAATAGATAAGAGAGCATAAGGAAAAAGACATAAGAACAATTTCCAATACACCAGAAGTTGTTCCAAGGAAAAGATTGAATGCTCACTTGATTTTCTATTTACTTGATAAAATATGATTTACAAATTGAACACAAAGTCCCAAAATGCTCTTTAATCTGGCAGAGTTTTTCTTCAATAACTAAAAGATAACATTTACAAAAGAGGCCCTCTTTATTTATAGTGAGAGACCATGAGCAAAAATAGGAAAATTACAACTAACTATTACTTATTCAACAAGAGGAGTCCTTATTGATTTGGGACTTTCCTTGTTTTACATGTAATTACATATTAAAAAATACATGTAAAAATTTCCAAAACTAACAATAAAAAGCATGAAAACCACAAAAATATACTAAGGCATTATGACTTTCGCCAACTCCCATTCCCATCTTTCATCAAAAAATCCTCATACATTGTCAACACCATTTGCATCTCAAGGCTATCTGATCCAGAAGTGTTCTTGGAAATGACACGAGCCCTAGTTATTGAGTCTTTGACTGGAATGGCTACCTTTTCATGATTTACCAATTTGATCTTTAGGTTGTCTAGAGTCAATTGATTGTCCAATATTTTATCCATAGAATCAACTGAAAAATCTTCCTCTTCAAAGTCCCTCTGAATCATCTTATTAAACTCTTAGATCATTTCCTCTACAGAAAGAAATTGATGATCATCACCTGTTAACTTGCATGGGAGTTCTTCTAGCTTGTGAAGAAGATCAAAATTTCCTTAGTCTCCACATAGGATTCCCGATTGGAAATGATTCCAATCCCTACCGAGGTTTTCACCTCCATCTTCTTCATGTTCAACCATTCATCTAGACTTTTGTCTAAGTATTGGACTTCTTGAGACAAGGTATCCACCAGCTCATCCAATCAACCATCTCCTTCTCCATTTTATGTTTTCTTTCAACCGTAGTTGTTAGAAGAAGTATCCCTTGTGCATGCATCCTTTCAAGAAACTCTCCAACCACTCTCCCCCTTGCATGTATCTTTTCAACCTTTTGAATGATAGGATCATTAGCAGTGATAGCCACAGGTTCTACTAATTCAGAAGACAAAGTGATTTTCCATAACACTATGGTCAGCTACTCTGCTCTAGCTTTATATTGATCCTTCATGTTTTTCTCATGATCAAATTTTACAATCAGAGAATTCAGAGCATTAGCTTTTGCAATCTCATGAGTGATCTTTGTTGGAGTCTAGGACAACACTGAGAGGGGGGTGAATCAGTGTTGTATAAATTTTCAAACCTTTTTGCAACTTTTAACTTACAAGACAAAGAAAGAGGAAGACATCAATAATTTGTTAAACACATATGCACAAGACTGATAATGAAAGGTGTGAACAAAACCTCATGAGCAAAGCATTAATATATTCATACATAGATGAAAACAATATGAATCATGACACAAGTTTTTCATGAGTGGAAAACCCTCCTAGGGTAAAAAAACCACTCAAAAACTACCTCACTAGATTATTCAAAACCTCACTGGTTACAAATAGGTCTCACTGACCAAGGAAGCTTCACTAGCATTACAAAAATGCCTCATTGGCACATAAAGAGATCTCACTAACCATACAAGCCTCACTGGCAAATTCAACCACCATCAAAACATACTACAATGTGTGTAAGAAATAATTGCAACTCAATCGGATTTGTGCCATTACATAACCTTTCTTCTCTGAGTTTGCATATCTCTTTTCAAACCAATCTGAATGTTAGTCTCGTTATCTATTCACAACCAATTCACCTGATGCACAATCATCTGCATATTGTCTTTATGGTTCAATCTATAAATTTCTTTCTATAAAGAGTTTTTCATTACTATACATTTTATCCACACACAAATTCTCACATTCAAAGCACCTGCAAAACCAATATATATTAGACGACTATTCATATTCTTCTTCTCTGTATAAACATTTATCCTGCACTTTTCATCTTTCTCTGTGCACTTCAATGACCCTTTCAATTTGTTCTTCATAAATTCAATCTGCAATAATAATATCTTCAAGAATAAAATCAATTTTTCCCATTCAAAAAACAATCTCTCTACCATTTGTATGAAGTTCATAATCACCAAAAAAAAAAAATCTCCATCCTGCAAATAAAGAAATAATTTCTGATATTGATGAAGGGGGTAAATCATAAAACACACAATAATAGAAATTGCACACAGAAAATAGAATGATATTTTATTAATATGGGAAAAACATTACATTACAGAAGCTCAAATACAATAAGAGGATAAATCCACTATAGGCTGCAACACATTATAGCTCCCTCTCTCAAGACTCTGGAATCATCTGCCTTCTGTAACCCCAAATTAGCCAGGGTTTATGTTTTCCTGCCTATTCTTGACTCTACACTTTCCCCCTTAACTCCACTACTCCAAGGGTTCCCAAAAATGGTCATATATAGCCCTTTTTGGTGGCCACCAGCTTAATTTCAAAATTTGCATCTCCCTCCAAAAATAGGTCAACTTCGCGGGGCCATAACTTTCGATCCGACCGTTGGATTTTCAATTATAATACCTTTTCGAGAAGCTCTCGAAAGATGGTTGTGCACAAGTAGCACCTAAAGGTAGACTGCTTGGGTTTCCCACCAAATTTCGGGCCCATCCAAAGCCTCTAAGTGCCTCAAATTTGATTTTGAATATTTCAATAGGATTTTTGGAATTTGAAATTTTAATATCTAACAAATGACAAATGATATTGAAGTGATTTCTTCACCATTAGCTTCAATTCACCATTCTAGAGGTCCATGTAAGATTTTATATCCAACCATGCACAAATGCAAACTTACTAAAAATAGTAACCCTGCCAAATTTGACCCTTAATGAAAAGAAACAACATTTTTTTTTGGTTGATGCAAGATTGCTCTTGCACCCTGGATGCTCCTGCATCAGATATTCCTTTAACAAAATTCTTCTCCTCTCTGCATTTTGAACACTTTTCAATATCCTTCGATCTCTTCATCTTCTTTCAAAACAATTTCATCAATAATATTCATCAACCTATAATTAAAAAAAAATTGAATGACCCTGTAAATAATTAACCTTTTGTTTCTCTTCAATAAAATAATCAATTTGCTCTGTAAAAAAATAAAATCAACTCTCCTCAGATCCATTTTCCATCTCTATAAGAATAGAAAAAGAAACATTAAAAGCGTCCTTATTTAAAATTCAACTAAAAATATGCTCATTAAAAAAAACTTCCTTCTTTATTCTTCAATTGCCATGAGGGAGAGATGATAAAATATAGAAAGGAATCTTCTATAAATACTCCACAAAGATCTGCCTTAATCTCCTTAAAATCTGCTTGCAAAAAAAATAACCTCAAAATTCTCCATTAAAAGATGCCCTCCTTTTTTAAAAAGAATAATTTCCTTTAAGTCTTCAAGTGGCATGTGAGAGATAGAGGGAGGCCCACTTGAATTTTTAAAATTAAAAAAAACTTCATAAAATCTCCCTTAAAATCTCTTAAAAATCACCTTTTTGAAAGACTAAAAAATAGTTTTAAAAAAAAAACTTTCTTTTAAACAAAAACCACTCACCCATATTAAATATTAATTTTTGATATATTTTTTTATTGCTGCTCATAAACTTTAGGAGATGATTGTTATCACCCAGATTTGCACCTTTTGCTGCGGTTGTGAAATTTCAGCAATCTGGAGTAACAAGGGAATGATCTTGAAGTGTGGGACCTTGCAAAATGAGATCTGATGCAAGGACTTCCGGAGGTCATAACTTTTGACTCGGATGTGGGTTTTCTACGAAATTTTACAGGTGGATGCATATGAGGTCAGTTTGTTAGATGATCTCGATATTTCTCCTATGTTTAATATTTCTGATTTGTATGCATTCCATGGTGAGGATGATGCTGAAGATACTCAACCAGAGGTGGCATGGCACAATCACATTCCCCATAAGAAGAAGGAAAAGATCGCACAGGTTCTTGATAAGAACACTATCTACACTCGGCAAGGGCGTTACAGCAAGTATTTAGTACAATGGGACAGATTGCCACCAACAGATAGCACATGGATTACAGAGTGGGAAGTGCAGAGGTTAGATCTAGTCAAATTGCAGCAATTTGAAGACACTCACTTGCAGGAGCTGTGTTCTTTTCAACCAGAGGAGAATGATGCAGGGACTTCCAGAGGTCATAACTTTTGACTCGGATGTGGGTTTTCTACGAAATTTTATAGGTGGATGCATTATGAGGTGGCTAGTGGTTTCCCAACCCACCCTAGTTGGTTGGACCTCGTCTTGGCACTTTTTCGGGGCTTGAAACTTTCATCTTGGCCCTCAAAATAGCAAATTAGTGTTTTTTTCTATTTTTTAAAAGTTGTTTTTTTTAATAACTCAAAACTCATGTTTCGAATTTAGGATGTTAGTTGGTTTTTCGTCCTACCTTAGCTTTATGAGTTTTTTGAGAAAAAACTAGATTCTCAAGATATGATTGTAAAATTACCTAAAATGGCAAAATTTGACAATTGTCGAAATCTGCCAAAAAAGGTAATTTTTTGTTTTTTTTTGTTTTCTTAGATATAAGAGAGTTTTCTCTCATTGTAGAGGAGGGTTGATGAATAGAAGTATTGTTATGTTTTAGCTTTCAAATCTTTGTCTCTCATGTTTAATGGCACAATTCTGTTGAGTGTATGTTGTATGCTGCATCAAGATCAAACCTCCAGAGAAGGCCAGCTTCCTCTCTCTAAGCCTAATGCTTAGAGAAATTCATCTAAACCTAGTGCTAATGCTTGCTGGGAAAAGGGTTAGAAGGAATGCTAAAATAAAATAAGTGATACACCAGATTTAAATGTGTTTGGCTGCAATTGAATAGACACAGAAATAATCTCATAGTTGGAAAGATATTACACAGACCCATATTAATTTTAGAGAGGTCCAAAAGAGCAGACACAGGCCAAAAAATAATAAGAGAGAGGAAAAAATACCAGTTTATATTGATCATAGAGGCCAAGTAGCCATTACAAAGAATAGCCCAGAAGAACAACCAACAACTAATACATCTGTTTTTACATGTATATGTATCATTTCCTTTTGCCTCAGTCGGTTACAAAATTCACTCTAAGAGCTGGGACAGAAAAATATCTACATGAATGACTGCCCAGCTGCAGAAGTTATGGTGTCAAATATCTGGCACTAGGCAGCTAGAAGATATTCTTTAGTCCTTAATGCGGCTGCTTCGTCGTCAATCCTCAGCAATGCATACATCAAAATATCTGAAGCAGGACAGTGGAGAAATATCTTTTACCAGCAATGCAAGTTGCTTCATCATTGTGCAACAATGAATGCAAGAAATATTTTTATCTGCTCAAAAATGGTCGCTGAAATGTCCAGTCACTCAAAATATGCAAAGCCAGATCTGAAAATGGAAAGGTGACAAAAACTCCTGAAAACCCTGCCAAATGAAAGAGGGGACCAAAATATGCAACTTTGCCTTTTACAGTAGGTCAAAATTCACCAGGACGGAGGAGATACAGGCAGTCAAAGTTTTGGTCAACCGCTTGTATATATCGCTTTGCATCTGTGTATATATCACTTTGCATCTGTGTATATATCACTTGCATTTGCCACCTAAATCGCAGTCCAAAACCTTCTCTGCAACTCTTTTGTATATGCATGGCACCTTGTATATCGGACTTGAATATCCCCTTTGAATTTTGAAATCCTTTGTATATGCGGGGCCCAACATTTGTATGTTAACTTGCATGTATGTCTGCCACCACGTGGTACCACCTGATTCATTGGTGAGCTGGTTCAAAGAGCATCGCTGAAAACTATATCTGCCCCTTGCATATTGTAATATACAAGCACAATGTACATGCAAGCCGTGGACTTCAAATTTTATGAACTCTGGCTTGTATACTTCCTTTGTATGTTTGCTTGTATATCGCATGATATACAAGCGCCAAATATACAAGCCACGGACCCCAAAAATTTATCAACTACTTTGACTGTTGGGTCGGATCCGGCTTGTATCACTTTCTTTGTATATTTCCCTGCATGTTCAAATATACAAAACACTTATACATACATAAGGTGGACCTAAGACCTGAAATGTTGAATTTGATCTTCGATTCAAGTCCACCTTGCATCCAACCCTTGTATCTTTTCTTTGTAAATTGGCTTGCATGTGCAAACATACAAGAGAAATATACATTCTACTATTCATGCTCACTTGTATCTTCTAACATACAATCGGCCTTGTATGTGCATGGGCCCCATCTCTTGTACATTCGGCCTTGTATGTTTCTCTGTATGTTTCGCTTGTATGTGCAAAACATACAAGCAAAATATACAAAGAAACATACAAGGCTGAATGTACATTCCACTATAGCAGATGCACTTGTATGTCAAACCTTGTATCTTTTCATTGCATGTGCAAACATACAACATAATATGCATTTGAAACCCGATATACATTGAGGGAATATTCCTATAATGTATCTCTTGCTTTGTATAATTTTCCTTGTATGTATCTCCTTGCAACCAGATATACAAACTGGGAATATCCTGGGAATCTGCGAAAGATTCCTCCTTGTACATGCACTTCCTAAGCCTGAAATACATTCAGAAATGCATAAAACCCACTTTTTTCATCATTTTCTAAGGCCGATAGAGATTTTGCAAGCCCGCCAATGAACATTGAACTGTATGTTGACCAAAACTTTAACCATAAATAACTTCTTTATTTGGACGAATTTCAGGGTGATGCAAAAAGCAAACCTGCCTATTTTTTCAAGCTCTTTCCAATGGTAAGGTTTTTTAGGCAAGGCTTTTTGGGAAATTTGGCACTTTATCTTTATGGGAACATTTTCCAAAGGATTTTCAAGGAAAATACCAGATGAACTATTTAGCTCTGGACAAAGGAAAATGGGTCAACAATGACCACTTGGAATTGTAAAGGGGCTAATCACACATGTTATAAACCCCTTTAGCAGGTAACCCATGACCTATACTAGTAGGTCAACTGAGAATTAAAACAAAAGGTATGATTTTTGTGATAGGCAGAAAGAGAATAAGATGATATACATACATGACTTTCACTTAGAATTAATCTTAGGTCTTTTAGGGATTTAGACATTGAGACTAACATGATCTGATTCCTTGATTTCTTGTATTGATGCAATCTCATAATGAAGTTCTTTGTCATGAATGACAACTACACCAAGACTAATATCCCAAGAGGCACCAACAAATCTGATCTAACAATCAAAGCATCCTTGATGAACTTGAAACACCTCAAAGAAGAAATTCAACCAATGAACACAACATGTCAAAATATGAACTAGATGCATGACTACTCAATCTCATCACTGACCTTCATTGACCTCCTGAAGATTTTATCACTGTATAATACTGATTCATAATGATAATTGTCACTATAACACTGTCAAGATACAAACAATACCTGCAACTGATGTGATACAAACTCAAGACATCAAGGATGAACTCCACACTAGGAATCTTCACTCTCCCATATGTAACATATCTTGTTAACTTGCTAACTTAATAACATTGTAATGCTTTACACCCTCTCAAGCATGATAAACCATAACAATTTAAAACAACCTTGAAATATGAACATTTACCTTCACATTTACCTTTAACACCATATGACCTCTTTTGCAACAAAGTGGAGAAAAAACAAGTGTGAAGAATAAATCATGTAAACTCCTCTGAGTGACAAACTTATGTCCTAATATAAATTATGAAGACTTTGAATACAATCAACCATATTATAAAGCACTGATGACCCCAAAAGAATGATCTCTACATTGGGGGATAACCATGAAACACACTTTGTCAATCAACTTTGTATCACAAGACATATGCATTTCATCATATATGAACTGAAATAAGAGACAATCATATCAATCATATCAAACCATGAACATGATGAACAATCCCTATCAATATCAACACCTTGTGAACCTGCAAAACCTTTTGACATCAATGACAATCAATCTCCATCAATCTCCCCCTTTCTCATTGATGGCAAAACTACATGATGCATTTTTTTCTCTCCCCCCTTTTGACATCTGATGACAAAGACAAATATCTCCCCTTGTGAAAGATAACTCATATACAACATTAGCACTAGACTAGAAACCTAAGCTAATATCAACCAACTGCATACCTTATCTTGTTATCTTTATACCAACCAAGAATAGAGATACCACTTGTTCAAAACTTTGATACCACAAATTTATTTGAAAAGATTAAAGATATTGATCACCTTTGCTATTTGTTGTCCTAAACTTATCCTGAAATCTCTTACCTTGTACACCTGCATATTGAACAATTTTTCAACTAGATAGCAACAAGTCACCATGAAGCACACATCTGAAAGCATACATTCTGAAGCATAGGACCTAAGCACAACACCACTTCTTGTCATAACACCAATATGAAGATGAAGATGAAAAACTAACATATCTCTATAATCAAATACAAACTCCTGATGACATCACATGTGGTTTGCAAAAACAAACTTTTCATGACAACCAGTACTTCCACAAACATCAACACTAATGAACAACAATCATGAAGATTACTCATCACACTATTCACAACTCATGATGACATGATGACCACTCTTGAGAAGACCTTGCCAAGACTTCCATGATAATGATAGAAGATGAACAATCAATCTGCAACTAATTTACTTCTGCACACACATCTTGACATGATAAAGAAAGAAAATCATCATGTAAAGAATGAAGATGAAGACTATCCTCCTATTCCTGCACATGACACTTTTTGCAACACGATATCAAATCTGATATCTTAACTATAACACTGACACACACTAAAGATCAATATAGTTATCAACATCATCATGAACTTAATCAAGCAAGCATGATAAACAAAACAAGCTCATCATATTGATAAGCATCAAATGATCTCCTCATGAAACTTCTTGGGGATAATTTATAGGACATGAACAACTCCCCCTTATATCATGCTATCTATTATTCAACTGATGATGTAACTTATGCAAGATGCACAAGTTTAGGATTTGTCTTCTCATGACTTTGTTTCTACTTCCACACTTTTACAGGATCTTTCTTCCTCCAAACTTTTTCGGCCTCTTTCCATTTCCAACCTATCAAATCAAGTGATGCTTTTCTGCATCTATGTGCTTTGTGACCAAGAGAGTTGCACAGATAATAAATTTTATTGTAATCATAATCAAATGACTGATAATACCTTTTTGACATCCCTTGAGCATTTACGTTATGCTTCCATGTAGGATCATACCTTCTATTCATTTTGCAGTTTCTTTGTGTGTGACCAACATTATTGCACTTGTAACATACAAGATTAGTATTCCTTCTACAATCAACTACTTTGTGTCCAAAATTATTACATTAATAACAATAACCATTAAATGAATAATTATACCTGTAGATGTATGCTTGTCTTATAGGAGCAGTTCTTCTGAAATTTCTCCTCCTTTGATTATGCATTTTGACAAACTCATCTTTGGTATTCATTTCAGCTTTTGACTTCTTTTTGCCTTCAGGAGTAACAACATGAAGATCAATTTTCTTTCTAGGAGTTTCTCTAACTTTGGAACACTCTCCTTCTTCATATCCAAGTCTAGTAGTGTCTCTATGTAGTTTCTACTTGCTCAATATGTCATTCAGGCGTTCAATGTTCTTTTCAAATTGAATATTTTTATGCAACTTTGAAGATGCCTTTTCCAAATCCTTTCTCAAAGAGACTATTTCTATCTCTAACTTTAGACATTCAATTCTTTTCACCTCAAGAACATAATTTGTTACATCTATTATTCTTTTGCCTTCCTTAATTTCAACCTTTAAACTAATAATCACTTTGTTAGATTCATCAACATAACTTTTTATATTTGCAATTTGATTTCTTGCCTCTTCAAATTCTAAAGAAACTTTTGCAAAATCTGAACATATCTTATCTTTGAAATCTTTCACTTTTTGAAGCTGATCTTTTAATCTCCTATTTTCTTTTCTAAGTTGCTTGATTGTATCTAGGGCACACAGAAGTTCTCCTTCAACATCAACTTCACAATCATCTTCGTCGAACTCCTGATTGTGATCTTCTTCTTCTAAATCTGATTGGACCTCAACTCCTTCATGTGAATGTCTTCTATCATTGTCACTTTTCTCACACACGAAGCTAACCTCTTCTTCAAGTGCATCATTTTGATAAATTATTTTCAATTCCCTCCATATATCCTGAGTTGTAACACAATGCATAACTTTACATGAAATTTGATTAGATAATCTAGATAAAATAGCCTTCTTTGCAGTGTCATTATATTCATAAGCCTCTTTATTACTTGTACCACTAGGTGATAGAGAGGAAATAAAATAACCATTCTCAATAGACATCCATACACCATATCCTAATGAAAAAAGATAGGCTTGCATCCTAAAACACCAAATAGGGAAGTCTGAACCATCAAAGAAAGGAACATCTAAAAACACTTTCTCTAATTTAACACATGTCCCAACTTGTGAGACATTTCTATCAACTGATCATATATCAACATCTCAATATGATACAGAATGCACCTTTTGATCAGAATGGGACTTGACATTTCTCATGTTCTTATTTCTTTTGCACTTACCCATGGTACTCCACACTCAGGACCTACCCAATCTGATTAGACTTTTATAGGGAACCAATGCTCTGATACCACTTGTTGGAGTCCAAGACAACACTAAGAGGGGGGGTGAATCAGTGTTGTATAAATTTTCAAAACTTTTTGCAACTTTTAACTTACAAGTCAAAGAAAGAGGAAGACATCAATAATTTGTTAAACACATATGCACAAGACTGATAATGAAAGGTGTGAACAAAACCTCATGATCAAAGCACTAATATACACATACATAGATGAAAACAATATGAATCATGACACAAGTTTTTCATGAGTGGAAAACCCTCCTAGGGTAGAAAAACCACTCAAAAACTACCTCACCAGATTATTCAAAACTTCACTGGTTACAAATAGGTCTCACTAACCAAGGAAGCTTCACTAGCTTTACAAAAAAACCTCACTGACCATACAAGCCTCACTAGTACATAAAGCCTCACTGGCAAATTCAACCACCATCAAAACATACTACAAGGTGTCCAAGAAACAATTGCAACTCAATCAGATTTGTACCATTACATAACCTTTCTTCTCTTAGTTTGCATATCTCTTTTCAAACCAATCTAAATGTTAGTCTCATTATCTATTCACAACCAATTCACCTGATGCACAATCATCTGCATATTGTCTTCATGGTTCAATCTATAAATTTGTTGCTACAAAGAGGTTTTCATTACTATACATTTTTATCCACACACAAATTCTCACATTCAAAGCACCTACAAAACCAATATATATTAGATGACTATTCATATTCTTCTTCTCTGTATAAACATTTCATCTTGCACTTTTCATCTTTCTTTGTGCACTTCAATGACCCTTTCAATTTGTTCTTCTTCATAAATTCAATCTGCAATAATAATATCTTCAAGAATAAAATCAATTTGCCCCATTCAAAAATCAATCTCTCTATCATCTGTATGAAGTTCATAAACACCAAAAAAAAAAAAACTCCATCTTGCAAATAAAGAAATAATTTTTGATATTCCTTTAACAAAATTCTTCTCCTCTCTACATTTTGAACACTTTTCAATATCCTTCAATCTCTTCATCATCTTTCAAAACAATTTCATCAATAATATTCATCAACCTATAATAAAAATAAAATTGAATGACCCTACAAATAATTAACCTTTTGTTTCTCTTCAATAAAATAATCAATCTGCTCTTGTAAAAAAAATAAAATCAACTCTCCTCAAATCCATTTTCCATCTCTATAAGAATAGAAAAAGAAACATTAAAAGCATCCTTATTTAAAATTCCACTAAAAAGATGCTCATTAAAAAAAACTTCCTTCTTTATTCTTCAATTGCCATGAGGGAGAGATGATAAAATATAGAAAGGAACCTCCCATAAATACTCCACAAAGATCTGCCTTAATCTCCTTAAAATCTGCTTGCAAAAAAAATATCCTCAAAATTCTCCATTAAAAGGTGCCCCCTTTTTTTAAAAGAATAATATCCTCTAAGTCTTCAAGTGGCATGTGAGAGATAGAGGGAGGCCCACTTGAATTTGTAAAATTAAAAAAAACTTCATAAAATCTCCCTTAAAATCTCTTAAAAATCACGATTTTGAAAGACTAAAAAATAGTCTTAAAAATAGCTTTTTAAAAAAATCTTTCTTTTAAACAAAAACCACTCACCCATTTTAAATATTAATTTTTGATATATTTTTTTTAATGCTGCTCATAAACTTTAGGAGATGACCACTTGGAATGGTAAAGGGGCTAGTCACACATGTTATAAACCTGTTTAGCAGGTAACCCATGACCTATACTAGTAGGTCAACTAAGAATTAAAACAAAAGGTATGACTTTTGTGATAGGTAGAAAGAGAATAGGATGATATGCATACATGAATTTCACTTAGAATTAATTTTAGGTCTTTTAGTGATTTAGACACTAACACTAACATGATCTGATTCCTTGATGTCTTGTATTGATGCAATCCCATAATGAAGTTCTCTGCCATGAATGACAACTACACCAAGACTAATATCCCAAGAGGCACCAACAAATCTGATCTAACAATCAAAGCATCCTTGATGAACTTGAAACACCTCAAAGAAGAAAGTCAACCAATGAACACAACATTGTCAAAATATGAACTACGTGCATGACTACTCAATCTCATCACTGACCCTCATTGACCTCCTGAAGATTTTATCACTGTATAATACTGATTGGTAATGATAATTGTCACTATAACACTATCAAGATACAAACAATACCTGCAACTGATGTGATACAAACTTAGGACATCAAAGATGAACTCCACGCTAGGAATCTTCACTCTCCCATATGTAACATATCTTGTTAACTTGCTAACTTAACAACATTGTAATGCTTTACACCCTCTCAAGTATGATAAACCATAACAATTTGAGATCAACCTTGAAATATGAACATTTACCTTCACATTTACCTTTAACACCATATGAACTCTTTTGCAACCAAGTGGAGAATAAACAAGTGTAAAGAATAAATCATGTGAACTCCTCTAAATGATAAACTTATGTCCTGATATAAATTATGAAGACTTTGAACATAATCAACCATACTATAAAGTCTTGATGACCCCAAAAGAATGATCTTTGCATTGGAGGATAACCATGAAACACAATTTGTCAATCAACTTTGTATCACAAGACATATGCATTGCATCATATCTGCATCATTTATGAACTGAAACAAGAGACACTCATATCAAACCATGAACATGATGATCCATATCAATACCTTGTGAACCTGCAAAACCTTTTGGCATCAATGACAATCAATCTCCATCAATCTTTCCTCGATAAATTCTTTAAATTGAATAGTCATTCATATTAATCTCTTCAATAGTTGCATCTAGTGGAGGTTGAGCTATCTCTACATATTTATGACCCTTATCTTCAAGTAGCCTGGAGAGAGTCTTTGACTTTTTCTTGGTTTTGGATTTTATAGGTGTCAGTTTCTCATAGTCAAAGTCATCTAGGGAGATGACTTGCTTCTTTCTCTTCGAGGTATATGACAAGAGCCATGGAGGAAGCACTGAAAATCTGGCACTTGGATTAGGATCCATGATTGGTGCAATAGGAGCTTCACTCACACTAGTTGTAGTCATTATTGGAGAAGTGTTGGTGAAAATGGCACCTAGTACATCAACATTTACAGCTTGCTCAAAACCATATACAAATTGATCTAAAATAGGTTTTTCACCTATATCATATGATGGAGAGGAAAAACTAGGTAAAGATCCAGAAGAACCAAATATAGTGTCAAAAATAGCCTTAAGACTATAAAAAATTGTCTTAAATGAAGACGGGGAAGAATCAGAAGATGGGATGACAATAGGAGTAACTGGAGTGTTAGAAACAATAGGTACAGAGTCTGAAATTGGTAAAGTATGCAAAGGAGAAGAAACTTGGGGTTCCTGTGTCATATCCTTTTGAGGAGACATGATAGGTTCCTTAAATTGTTCCTGTTCCTCTTCTTTTTCTGCTTCCCATTCTTCCTCTCTTTACCTAGAAGATGTATCTCCAGTGACCATCTCCTTGGTAGCAAGCTCTTTAGTAGCTTGTTCTTCTGTTACCATCTCTTCAGCACTTGGATCTTCAGTCAATTTTGCCTTACCACCTTTTGACACAAACATTATTTTAGGCCTGGGAGCCTTAGAGGAACTAGGTCCATCACTCTTATTTTTTGTCCTTAACTCTTCCTTTTTTCCTATTTTCTCTTGAGTTTCCTCTTCCAATCCAATTGTAAAATCTTTCAAATGAATTCCTTTACCTTTCAGCCATACATTTGTGTTGTTCAAGATAGGCTCAAATCTTTTCCTTATTGAAGTGACCCTTTCTTTGACCATTGAATAATAGGCAAAGAAAAACCTTCAATATTCTCACTGACATAAGTAGGATTTAGAACATTACCATCATCCACCATGCCTTTTGGGATGTCTGCCAATTCCAAATCCTCAACTTGACTCAATGTCAACCTGCAATAGTCCATTTTCCTGATATCCTCTTCGGTCCTCAAATCGGCCCATACATCTTCTACCATAGGTACATGTGACAAAGATTTATTCTTTATTTTGTCTTTCACCCTTCTGTAGTCAAAGTTATTTCTCTTCTTGAAATGCTTCATGGAGACAAGCTACATTTTAGTTTCAATAGCCTTTGTTTTGGTGAAGTAGCAATAGAATACCTGTCAATCTCCATAGGAAATCTGAAACCAAGTTTCTTCAGCTCCATCTGTTTATTATGCACAATAATAATTTGCTGGCACAATTCTATTAGCACAATTTTATCACTTGGAAACTTTGGTAACATGTAAGGATAGACTTGGAAATATCCAACCCACAGATAAGTGAAAGTTGGAAATTGAAGATACAAACAACCAAATTTGTTCACTACTGCCCAAGCTTCATCAGAAACTCTCTTCTGCTCTAATTGTGTATCAAACAAACACATGAAAACAACAAAGAAAGCATCATTCACCCTTCTAAAATGATGAATAGTTCCCTTAAGAGTCAATTGAAGATAATATTGATACACAAGCACCACCCTCTGATCTCCATTTGATGATAGACCTGGAAAACTCCTCATGGAAGCAACAACATAAACTAGATAGGATGTCATGTAGAACTTACAAGTTGTAGACACCTTAGTCAATTGCTCATGAATGGTGTCGCTAATCTATTCACCCCATAATATCTTTTGATTTTCCCTCAAAATTACCCTGATGTAGAGGTACATCCACTCATGAAAAGTGGAGGAAGAAGAAAGTCCCCTAACTATGCTGAGAAGAGTTATCAAATCACCGACTTCTTCAAAAAAATTACTTCTTGGAAAACTCTTAGGCCATCTTGAGAGATTTATCCTTGCTGACTTTAGAGATTGGGTATTGATCACCTTCTTTGCTACCTTTGTATCCTTATCATATTCTTTTTGAGAATAATCAAGGTCAATATCTACATTGGTGTCATGGTCAGGACACATGAAGACTTTATCCAAGAACTCTGGAGCCAACCTTATTATCACATTCTCGTTGGCATTTGTGACACTTCTGTTATCCTTGTTGTAGTGTGCTACTACTTGAAGTACAAATTTAGGATTATGTGCGGTAACAAGAAATGCAGCTACCAAGTGAATGTTGCTCTCTACAATTCATTTCATGAAGTGATTGAGAGGCTATTTTTTAGTCCTCTCTGTGAACGCAGCCATGTCCACATGACCGAATTTAGTATCTTGAATTTCATTGACATTAGATGTCACTAAAGGCATAGGAAACACTCCCTGGTATTTATACTTCATGGCTTTTGCTTTCTTTGGTGTCAGATCAATCATTTAAATCACAAATGCCTTTGTTGAAAGATAGACCTCAACAAGTGTGTAGAAGCAACTATAGCACAAGATGCATGACTTTGTAGTGTTAGGAAAGTATGGCAAATGGGGAACTACAATGATAGATATCATGATCAATAATGTGAGTTTAATGGGGCTAGAGAGCAATGAAGGCAAAAAACTGAGCAAACACAGATGATAGTTGGCAAAAGGAAAAATTCTCCTGAGTTAGAGAAATTTGGGGGTATGATGTAATGGTGGTGAAAATTGCCATCTCTACAAGTTGAGAGTATTGCTTTTTGTGCAAGGGCGACACATGTTTCCACCCCTGCATGTGGGGGGTAAAACTTGCAGTGTATAAGCGGGTGAAATTACTGACGCTGCATATTATACTAGGAATGTTTAGATCATGTATAAGTAGTAAATTTCACCGCTAGTGCATTTCAAAAAAAGTATTCATTTGTGTATGGGTGGCGAAAAATGCCACCTCTACACTTGATAGATCTTTGAGTTTCCGTGTATGGGCGGTGAAAATTGTCGCCCTTACATTTAGGGACAATATTTAAGTATTAGCATAGGCGGTAAAAATTGCTGACCCTCCTCATTTGATATTTGGGGAAGGGCTATGTATGGGTGGCAAATTTTTCCGCCCCTACATGGGATAAAAACAGTTGAAGTTTTAACATAAGTGGCAGAAATCACCGCTCAAACATCTTCTAAATGGAAGGTCTAAAACATGCATCGATGGTAATTCTAGTTGCCTTTGCATGTTTATAAGGAATTTAAACTTGTTAGAGTAATAGGTTAATTACTTAATTAATTTAATCATATTGATTAATTAATTAAGTCACATTTACGTTATTTCACTTAAGCTAAACTTAGCCACTTTAATAATTTATTATTAATCCTAGGGTTCTCACTTTTAGGGTTTCAATCTTCTTTCATAAGGATTGATCTCATTATAATTATTCATTCTTTATGCTTTTTTCTTCAAGTTTTCATAGCACCATTATTGTGCGTCTTGGTCTCCTTTGTGTGATAGGTTATTTGCTTACAGGTGTTCATTGGGATCTGTGAGGTTGGTTTATCAACTTCAAAATGGTATCAAAGCTCCAGATCTGCAACTTCCTATTCGTTTTTTGAGGAATATTTCCTTAAAGTGACATTTCAGTACATTTTGAGTCAATTTGGACCTCACCATTATGTTTTGAAGGTTCGAAATAGTCAAGATTGCCTTTGTTTCATCAATTTTTGTTATACGGTGCCTGATCTACGAGGGTTTGAAGTTTTAGAGAGTTTCAAGATCTAGAGGGTACCTAAAATTTTGGAGCATTTTCAGCCCAAATGGACCTCACCATCATGTTCAAAGCGTCCAAAAACCCTAAAATTGACTGTCAAATCATTGTAATCGGACACAGTGACTCCGAGAGGCAATTGTTTTTCATTTCTGGGTCGTACAACCTGGTACAGCACGAAATGATCCAAGAATTTTTTTTAAAAAAAAATAGTGTGCACACACACAACCATTAGTTAACCACTAGTGGTTATCACTAGTGGTTAATGCTAGTGGCTAGCCTAACTGCCTGGCTTCACCCCAAACCCTTTTGGAGCAGTTTTGGTATTTTGGCCATAATGTTTGCATCCGAACTCAGATTTTTGAAAAGGAAATATCTCTGAAAAGCAAGTTCCGAGCCCTATCTAGTGGTGTAGGTTTTCTTTCTTGGTTTTATTGTTTTGTTGCATTTATTTCCAGTCAAAATTGAATCTTTGTTTCTATGTTTCCAAAGGCATAAATTTTGCATATGGACTCCATTTTTTGAAAACGAATAGGTGTTGGAAATGTCTTCCAGTGCTCTTTCTAGATATATAGAGTTTTTCATCAAAAAATTTACTAGGTACATAGAGAATTGTCTGAAGTGATTTTTGTTTTTTTTCACTTTCCAGCTTTTAGATTTGCATTGGGGTTTAATTTTTTGTCTTGTGGGGGGTGTTTTTTCTTGCTTTCTATATATAAACATTAGCAAATAGAAAACTCTTCCCTTAAACACCATTCAAAAAATCAAACATCATGGCGGACACCTCATCAGTTGACCATCTTACCTTACATAATTATCACATCTAGAAATCACATATGACTAGATTGCTCATGTCAAAGGGTTTGTGATCCTGTTTAGATGACATTCAGCCTCAGTTGGCATGTCAATTTGAGATTCTACAACATAGAAACAAAATGGATGAGGCCATGGGTTTGATATCATTGCATGTTTCAGACAATCTTTTATTTCACTTGGAGAGTTGCACAACTCCTCGAGCAATGTGGACCAAGTTCAATGATCTATTTGGCACCATCAATCAGTTTAGAGCACTTCAGATTGAGGCAGAATTGACTTCCTTGGTACCTAATTCATTTCCATCTAGTGAGGATTTCTTGGTGAAATTCTATCTAAGCTTCAAGGCTCCTTTCAGATCTTTTCTTCTACATTCTATTCCACCATGGATTCTTTGGGTCCAACATTTACCATGCCTACCTTTGAGGTTTTCTACAATTGTTTGACTCGTGAGTAGGCCAAGATATCATAGTTGGATGCTCTCACAGGATCAAAGAACCAAGCCTTGGTAGCTCAGACATCTAAAGGAAAGCCAAAGGAGAAATAGAAGCCCAAGTCAGATTTAACAGTCAGTGAGAGTTCCTCCAAGTCCCCTCCTAAGTCAAATTCCAAACCACACTATAATCCTAAGCATGATAAGTCTTCTAAGTCTGGTGAGTCTTCCTCCAAGACAAAGAAGCAATTAGGTGATCCTTGCAGTTTTTATTGCAAGGAAGGTCATCCAGTTACTAGGTGTTGGAAGAGATTAGAGGCTTTAGAGGAGGCCATGCAACAATATCATATCTCTTCACCTTAGTCCTCTTCACTACACATAGGGAAAGGCTATGCTCTTTCTGCATGGGTCTTACTTTTAGCATCCACATGGATTCTAAATTCTAGTGTTCTCACCACATGACACTAATTTTGGAGTTTGTTACCACACTTGCCCATTATGGCACTTCACATATTGTAGTTGGTGATTCTACATAGCTTTCATTTATTGGTTCAGGTACTATTCCATTAGACGGTGGTTTTCTTTAGGATGTTCTTGTTGTTCCTGACATTTTGACAAACCTCCTTTCCATTTACTAGATTTACCATTCTAGCACTGGTAAGATAGTTGAGTTCTCACCACATGATGTGATTATTCAAGACCTCCATGATCCTGATTTAGTTGTGGCTACTGGGAGTATTGATCCTCCATCTTGCTCATACAGATTAGATGGCTTTGAGAGCTCTGTTGGTTCTGGTTCATCACTTATAGAACATGCAAACACAGTGAGTAGGCTTTGTCATGAGCATTTTGGCAATGTCAATTACAAATAACTACAATAGATGAGTACATAGGAACTTGTGACCGGGCTCCCTCAGATTTCCTGTACTGATGGTGTTTGTTGAGGATGTGTACTTGGCAAACATCACCGAGATTCTTTTCCTATGGGTAGAGCCACATGTGCTAAGGTACCCTTGGAGTTGGTACATAGTGACCTCATTTCCTTTCCAACTTCTTCATTTTTAGGGGCCAAATATGTGTTCACATTCACTGATGACTTCTCTAGGCGTACATGGGTGTACTTTTTTAAGTACAAGAGCGATGTCTTTGATACTTTCAGGATCTTCAAGACATTCATTGAGAAGCAGCCTAGACTTTCTATCATGAGGATACACATAGACAATGGGTGGAGTATGTCAATCAGGATTTTAGGGATTTTTGTACTAAGCATGGTTTGTAGCATCATCTTACAGTTCTTTACACCCCTCAATAGAATGGTGTTGCTGAGAGAAAGAATAAAACTTTACAACAGATGGCCAATTGTATGATTCAGTAACATGATATGGATTCTTCATTCTAGGCTGAGGCAGTGAATTGTGCCAATTATATTCACAATTGGATGCCTCATAAGGCATTACAACATATGACTCCTGAGGAGGCTTGGACCCATGTCAAGCCCGATGTTTCTACATTCCAAGTTTTTGGTAGTGAGGCTTGGGCATACATTCATAATGCTCAATGAAAACCCATAGAGAGGAAAAGCTGACCACTCATATTTGTTGGCTACTATGAGGATGTTAAGGCATATAGGTTGTTTGACCTTGATTCTAGAGAGGTCTTGTTTCGATGAGATGTCCACTTTGATGAGCACTTTCCTTAGATGGATTCTTCATCACCAGCTTCTCCATCACTTCCTACTCCTCCCACTTCATCTCTTGAGGATTCTTATCTCTTGAGGATGATGTTGATGATGATCCATCTTCACCACCACCTCTAGATATTCAGCCTTTACCCAAGTGGGCCCACAATACTATTGATGCAACTGGACCTTTGGTAGGTGATCCTTCAGATTCCTGTCATACCTATGCACAAACATAAGGTGCTTGTCTTTTGAGTTATGCCATTTTAGATGATCATCAAAAGTTTTTAGATGCAATAGGTAATCCTAATTGGGATAGGGCTATGAAGGAGGAGTATTCTTTATTGATGAAGAATAATACTTGGGATCTTGTTCATCTTCCTAAGGGAAGAAAGTTGGTTCGATGCAAGTTGGTGTACCATACCAAATATGTTGTAGATGGTTTGATTGATAAGTATAAGGCTCATCTTGTTGTGAGGGATTTTCTCAGGTTGAGGGTATTGATTACTTTGAGACCCTTGCTCCTGTTTCCAAGATGAATTCTATTCGCTTTGTACTTTCACTAGTAGCTTCACAGGGATGTACAATTTTTTAGAAGGATGTGAAGATTCTTTTATTGCATGGAGACCTACATGAGGAGATCTATATGGAGCAGCCTCGGGGATTTGTGCAAGATGCTTCATTGGTTTGCAAACTTCAACATTCATTATATGGTCTCAAACAAGCCCCTTGAGCTTGGTATGAGAAGATGGACTCTTTTCTGCTTTCTTCTGGCTTCACCCACTGTCATTCCAATCACATAGTGTACAGCATTAGGAGAGTGATCTTTTGATCCTTGTGCTATATGTTGATGATTTGATTCTTACAGGTAGCTCATCCTCCATGATTCAGAGTGTTCAGAGAGCTTTGATGGAGCAGTTTGAGATGATAGATATCGGTCTTCTACACTACTTTATTAGTCTATAGGTTATTTAATCTTCAAATGGGATCTCCATATTTCAGTAGAAGTATGCTCTTGATATGCTTCAAAGATTTGGCATGCTTGATTGCAAGCCTACCCCCACACCATTTCAGTCAGGTGTTGTCTTGTATTTCACTTGTACTACTCCTTCAGTAGATTCTACATTATACAGGCAATTAGTTGGTATCTTATTGTATCTAACACATTCTTGTCCTAATCTTTCCTTTGCAGTTGGTCTTGTCTCTCAATTCTCACATGATCCACATGAGAGCCATTGGCAAGCTGCCAAACATATCTTGAGGTATATTCAGGGCACCACTCATTATGGCATTCACTATACATTAGGAGCACCTCACATTATTGGCTTCACTGACTCAGATTGGGCTAGTAATGTCAATGATCAGAATTCTACTTCTGGCTTTGTTTTTTCCTCAGTTCTAGTCCTATTACATGGTCTTGCAAGAAGCAATCTACTATTACATTATCATCTACAGAGGCTGAGTATCAAGCTACAATTTTAGCTAGCCAGGAGGTTTTATGGCTTCGACAATTGATGACTGAATTTGGTTTTCCTCCTGATAGTCCCACTCTTCTTTAGTGTGACAATCAGAGTGCTATTCACATTTCACACAACCCAGTGGAGCATCAGCAAACTAAGCACATTAAGATCCACATGCACTTCATTAGGCAGTTGATTCAGGATGGTTCTCTTATCTTGGAGTACATTCCTATAGAGGAGTGGGTTGTAGACATCTTCATGAAACCTTTGGCATCACCTCGCTATCTTTAATTGTGATCCATGCTTGGGGTGAAGGAAGTTGTCCTTGGGGGTCTTTATGAGGCCTTCCTTCCTTCATGTTTTTTTCAGACATGCTTTCATCTCTTTTTGGAGATGAGTTTTTTTTCCCACTGGGCTTTCTCCTTTACTTTGCTTTACACAGATTTGGTTGTATGGGTACCTCATCAGGCCTAGTTGTCGGGACCCATCTTTGCTTTCATGCATTTATTCCTTAGTTTTTTTAGCTTCTAAGTTCATCTTAAGGGGGGGTGTTAGAGTAATAGATTAATTACTTAGTTAATTTAATCATATTGATTAATTAATTAAGGCACCTTTACTTTATTTCACTTAAGCTAAACTTAGGCACTTTAATAATTTATTATTAATCCTAGGGTTCTCACTTTTAGGGTTTTGATCTCTTTTCATAAGGATTGATCGTATTGTAATTATTTATTCTTTATGCATTTTTCTTCAGGTTTGTAGAGCACCATTATTGTGCCTCTTGGTCTCCTTTTGTGTGATAGGTTATTTTCTTGTAGGTGTTCATTGGGATCTGTGACGTTGGTTTATCAACTTCAACAAATCTCTGGTGTATGGCCGGTGGAAATCGCCACTGTTACACTTGAAACAAACTTTAAAGGAAAATAAAAAATCAGTGAGAAATGTCATCCTTAAACAAATAAAAATATAGAGATGACCCTAAAAGTAGTGAAAAACCACTAATACAAAAACTAACATAGGAAACGACTAGGATTTCAAAGACAAATGATAAGGTTCAGTTTTAAAAGCTTTAGCAGAGAAAATAATCGATTTAAACAAAGACATAACAAAAATCTAAAAACAAACAATAAACCCTAATGCTCATGACAAATAAAAATAAAAAGAACGGGAGGATGGAAAGACCCTTACCTGATAAAGAAAGCAAAACACATGAAAAAACACCCTAGCTCGAGTCATCGTTCAGATCCGATCAATTGTGTATAGGTAGCGATATCGAAGGATCTCCAATGGTGTAATGCATTCAAAGAGGTAAAAAGGAAAGAAATAATAAAAAATAAAAACCCCTAATAATCAATTTAAATTGCCATAACAATTAAAATAAAAGTACATTAATTGCACTTCATGTGAATTGGAAGATGCTCGGGTGGTGATAATTGCCACTTGAACATACACTTTAAAAACTACATGCATCGAAGGCAAAAAATTTTGCTAGTGCATGTAAAAATACCAACATGTAATGGCAATAAAAAATGCCGCTTTTGCATGTTAATGAAAATACTCTAACTCCAGAAAAGCATCAAACTTAAAATTTAACTTGTTTGCCAAATGTTCTATTTTTGTAAACTTTAAGAAATTGACAAGAGATGATACCTGAATGAACTCTTTGAATCTAGGGGATCACACACAAGGGAAAATGGGGATCAAATTATTTTTCATGCTTAGAGTTGTAGGCTACAAAATGGACAAGTTTCGTAGGGGTCATCCTACAAATTGAGCGCAGTTGAATTTGAGGATAACAGTTGGCTCTAACTTGGGA
This sequence comes from Cunninghamia lanceolata, assembly GCA_027924645.1. Classification (NCBI taxonomy): domain Eukaryota; kingdom Viridiplantae; phylum Streptophyta; class Pinopsida; order Cupressales; family Cupressaceae; genus Cunninghamia; species Cunninghamia lanceolata. Next base: position 424,692 of record BSBN01000938.1, on the reverse strand, counting down.
GCTTCCTTCGATCTTCCTTTGAAATGATCAAAGGGAGAAGAAATCCAATCTCTAAGAGCATTCATCCATCCATTGGGTTATAGAGTTAGGCGACACAACAAAAGACATGAAAAGACTAAAAGAAAAAGACTCAAAACTGTACAAATATTCACAAACTTATCTATCGCTTTATTGTGAGAAAAGCTTCAAATATTGCCCATTGTGTGGCAGTAGGAAAGGTGTTCCATCTTGGTACTCCAGAAAGAAACTATTTTCACCATAAAGTTTATGAATGACAAAGGGGGCCTCTCTATAGGGAATCAAACTTCCCATGCATTCCTTTCAACTCTGTTATCTTGTCCCATAACAAGACTTGATCCCCAACTTGAAAATTCCTGGATTTGGCCTTCTCATTGAATAGCTTCTTCACTTGACTTTGGTGTTGCACAATGTGATCCACCACCTTAACACACTATTCCTCAAGCTCAGAAAGGAAAATCACGCACTTATGAATAGAACTCTCAAAAGTCCCATCTTCAATATCTTTTGCCAACTTCAAAGTGCACGGCTCTAATGTAATCAATATCTCAACATTCAATCCATACAACAATTGAAAAGGTGACATACCAATTTCTCTCTTGGGGGTAATGCAATTTGGCCACAATGCATCAAACAACACCTTGTGCCAGGTCCTCTGATTTTCATCAACTAGCTTCTTGATGATAGTAACCAAGTTTTTGTTACTTGACTTAGCTTGACCATTTCCTTGAGGATAATAGTCGAATGAGTGAGCAAGAATAATTCCATATTCAAAGTAGAAACTAGTTATTTCTTGAGAGGAAAAACAAGTAGCATTATCTTCTACTATCTTGTTTGGAACACCAAACCTTGATATTATGTTTTCTTTGAGAAACTTGCAAACTACCTCAGAAGTAGCATGCTTTACTGGAATAGCCTCCACCCACTTGGTGAAGTAGTCAGTGGCCGTGAGAACATAGCTGTGCCCCACACTTGACTGTGGGTTTACTGTGCCAATGAAGTCAATGCCCCACTGCTGTAAAGGTTCCTCAATTATCACTAGTGTAAGAGGTAATGCAACCAACTTGGGTTTCCCCACAAACTGTTGACAAAGCTCACACTTATGTACCCAGTTGTATGCATCTTGAAACAGTGTAGGTCAATAGTATCTAGCTCACAAAATCTTGTGATCTATCACCAGTGCTAAGAAATGTCCACCACATGCCAAACTATGAAATGACTCCAATAGTTTAACTTGTGCTTTATCCACACAACGTAGAAAGATCCCATCAAGACTTCTCTTATACAAATAGTTGTCCCAAAGAATAAAATTTGCAGCCTTTAGCTTGATAGTCATTTTCTCTTTATAAGACATGTGATTAGGACACTCACCATAAGTGAGGATGTGTGCAATGTTAGTGTATCATTAATTAGTTGTGCTAACAAATAGAATAGTGGGAATTACCTCATTATCCGCTTCTTCATCACCTATTTCTTTTGGCACATTATCAACGATGAGTTGACACAGACCTTTCCCACGTACCAGCTTGGTGAGTTTGATATCTAGATCATATTCCTAGATTTTTGCAATCTAGTTTCCCCTCTTACTCCCAAACTCCTGTTGAGTTAAGATAGACTTAACTGCTGAATTTGGTACTAAGGCGGTAGTATGGGAATTCAAGATGTAGTACCTGAAATGCTTAACCACCTTAACAATAGCATATGCATGTTTCTCCATGGTGGAATACTTGATCTCATGAGCTTTCAAATGACAACTCATAAATGCAATTAGAGACTCGATGCCCTCCTTGTTCTCTTGTAATAGTATGGCTGACAGTGTATGCTCATAAGCGTAACTATACATGATGAAATCTTTTGTATAGTTTAGACAAACCAAAACTAGAGTATGTCAGAGCAATGGCTTTCTTGATGTCCTAAAAAGCCTCTTTACCTTCTACACTCCAATAGAATGTGGACTTACCTTTCATCATATTTACAATATGATGATTCTTTTCTACAAATTCAGGCACAAACCTCCACAGAAAATTAACCTTCCCAAAGAAGAAGTGTACAACCATCTTACTTGAAGGCAAAGTAAGACTCTGAATGGATTTGACTCATTCAGAGTCAATTTTTGTGTCTTCCTTGGACACAATATGCCCAAGAAGCTTACCTTCAGTAACCCCAAAAATAGATTTTTTGGGATTCAAGGAAATACCATGTTGCTGACACCTTTCCATAACTTGTCTTAGATGAAAAGCATGATCTTGACACTTTTTCAAAAAAATGGTTAAGTCATCAAGATAAACAACTATGAACTTACCCATCTCATCACGAAAGGCAAGATCCATCGCTCTCTGGAAAGTGGTGCCGGTGTTGATCAACCCAAAAGGCATCTTGCAATATGCAAACATGCCCCAAGGTATGGTGAAAGCAGTTTTATGTTGATCTTCTTCACTAACCTCCACCTGGATGTAGCCTAAGAAACCATCAAGCATGGATAGCATTTTAGAACCTATCATTGTTTGTAAAACTTGGTCCATTACCGACAAGGGGTAATTATCCTTTAATGATGACTGGTTCAAGTTGCAAAAATCCACACAAATGCAAATCTCCCCATTTTTTTTCTCATTGGAACAATGTTATCTATCCACATTAAATGGTGAATAGGAAAGATTATCCTAGAGTTAAGCATCTTTTGGATTTCAGCTAGAATGGTACCTGAAATATTTGGGTTGTATTTCCTCTGTTTCTGTTTGTGAGGCAAAGATCCCATCTTGAGTGGAATCTCATGTTGAACTTCCTTCGGCCGGAATGACTTCAAGTCATCATAGGAATAGGCCAACACATCAATGTAATGATGCAAGAGTGTCAAAAACTTGAATTTCTCATCAGTCGTGCATCACTTCCCAATGTTGACCATTTTAGGATCACTTTCCATGCCTATATTCACCTGCTCAAACTTAGTAGATGATCCTGTTCCTGATTGTTGCTACTATTTGACATAATGCTCATGTTTGTCAAAAAGTTTCTCAAGGGAAACTAGACCTTTGGGGATCTTGTTTCCTTTCAATTTCAATATCTCTTCACCTATTTCTTGATCAACATTAGACACAAATTCTCAGGGAGGAGAATCACTTCCTTCAAAATAGAGTTCGCTGAAATTCTTTGCTTTCTCCAAGAATGCAATGATTTGATCATCACCATTGAATACTTGCCAATGGTTGGAATTATCAGGAACACTTGGCCTAAGGACCAACTCAATGGTATATTTATCACCCTTAAAATCCTTGTGAGTGACCATAAGAGTAGTTGATACAACCAATGGATCTACCCTATCTTTGAATTCTCTTGGAATAGTAGAAATGTTAAACTTATCAAAATCTTCAATGCAATCCCAAACGTGATTGTGATAATGCCTTAACCTTTCATTTTTAGTCTGGTAAAGATTCCTTACCTGACAAACGGCTAGTTATGCATCTCCTTGTGCATAGAGATTCTTGATTCCTTTTGTGCAAGCAACCTCCATTCCCAACAATAGAGATTCCTGCTTGGTAGTGTTATTGGTATTATCAAACTGTAGCTTGTAAGAGAAAGGAAAAATATCACCTTCTAGAGATATGAGTACAAGTCCAGCCCCGGATCACATTGAAGAACAACTATCATCAAACTCTAAAGTCCAAAGATCATTTGAACTTTTCAAATTGACATTTTCAGAATCAAGGGATTCATCACTTGAAGAAGAATAATCTTCTATCATCAGGGTTTCATTCAAGTCATCATCTAATGTCTTAGAAACCTCATCAGTGGTAAGAAAATAATTTCCCATACCTAAAGAGTCAAAAGAATATGTACTTTCAGGTCTTTAGACTTGGTTACTATGTACTTAGCCTCTCTCTCAAGGAGAAGCTTTTGCATGACACCTTTGATAGGTATCCTTGGCTCAAACCAATCCATGTTGACTTCTCCACCAACATCCTTGCAAAATTTTCATTCCAGTAATATTCCGTAGGAAGCTGGAACATCTGCCACCAGAATAGTCATCTTTATTCTCTTCTCCAGGAAAGCAGCAAATGCAAACTATGCATCCTTAATCTATCCTATGAGGGGCACTTTCTTTGTTTCCATGGAGAAACAATGACCAAAAGTTTTAGTCAAAGTTAAACCTAAGGCATTTTCTACCTTGGCAGGCATAATGTTGTTAGAGGCTCCAGAATCTATAACATAGTTATTGAGCTTATGACCACTTACTAGCAATGAAATATAGAATGGTTCAATTTTTCTTGTGACGGTAGAAGGAGAGGCAACTAGATTACTCTGAGCTGATCTCATTTTAGGGTTAACATTGATGGAAGAATGGAATAAATATTTAGAATATTTATTTAGGATGAATCGTGTCATTTTTAGGCATATACATTTTGCCCCTCTTTGATGCAATGTTGTTTACAGCGTTGTTTCAAAGAAATCGATAGTCTGATAGTGATACATGCCCTAGTTTGCCCCTGGTACAAGTTTAATGACGATAGGATGCCCCCTCGAGAGATTGGACGAGAAAAGGGCAAAAGAATTGGAGATGGACAGTCTCACAAAGGTGAAGGGGTGAGGTTAGGTTGGAGGAAAAAGGACGCGTTTCAGGGAAACGGGAAGAAAACTGGAGGAAAAATGGACGCGAGAAGTAGTCACAGTCATCACCTAGCCAGAAGTAGGGTTTGGAGGCTATAAATAGGAGCTGGGTCCACAAGATTATTCATTTGTACACTTGTTTGATCTGGATTGGATATAAAGAGCTTATAGCAACTTGGAGCAGCATGGCAGCTAGAGCAGCAGACATTCCACATGAGGAGCACCGATTCGAGCGAGTCCGACGATTCAGGCGGCCAATAGAGGCAGGACCCCTGGTATGTGCTTCAAAAAATTTCCCTAGAGTCAAGTTAGGGTGTCATAAATGCCAATAGAAAATAGGTCAAACAGATGTGCAGAAGTGCAAAATGGCACATATGTCGCGTGAAATGGCGCATCTGTAGTTTCACAACACATATGTTTATTTTGGCGGTGCATCAGTGAAAACTACACATCTGTGCATTTTGGCATGCTTTTGTTAAAATTGCGCATTTGTGAAGTTTAGCGGCACTTTCATAGTTTGGCGGCACATTTGTTGAATGTGGTGGCGCATATGTGAAACTGTGCATACGTATAATGTAATGGCGCATATGTTATTTGGCAGCGCATATGTTGATTTTAGCGGCACATATACCAGAAGCTACGCATATGTAAAAAAATGGCACTTTTACCACCTGTAGTGGCATATTTACTTTGGATAGCAAATTACTTAGCCAAATTGATTTGATTAGTGTCCTGTTTGATGCGACAATCGATGAGCTATCTCCAAGATTGCAGGAATCTAGTCAAGAGATGTAGTGTGCTATTTTGATCAATTTGAAATGCTAAGTTTAGTTGATATAGTTCAATAGATGTGTTGAGTATGGTATATGCAGCTTTAGATTGACGCCATGCTTTGTGTGATTGCAGGAGGAGATACAAGACATGCTGCAGTCGAGGGAGACATTCCCCATGCCTCTATTGCAGAGATACATGTTGACAGAGATTGACAAAGAGGCACTTGGGGCCATGGGATTGGACTACGTTTGCTTCATGCCTGAGGTGCGGGCGAACCGTGGACTGTTGACAGCTGCCATGGAGAGATTCCACAGTGAGGATGAGACTTTCCACTTTCTAACTGGCGAGATGACTATGACTCTGGAGGATGTCTATAGGATACTGCACTTACCCGTTGTTGGTGAGTTGGTGGAGTACGACGCGCAGCGGGATGCGGGACTTGCCGAGTGCCAGCGAGTGTTTGATGACCCTGGGCTGGTTGGACAAGTCATCCCTTGGCATGATATACATGACTGTTATGACTACTTCCCTAGGATTGTGGCTGGATTGATCGGAGGCGTTGTATGCCCTGACAGGAGATCGCATGGGTTCCCCATTGGATGGGGCCGGATTATGGAGTGGATGCTGACTGAGGGCACCCAGTATGCATGGGGAGTTTGTGTTCTAGCTCACCTGTACCATGACATGCACCAGGTGGTGTATCACCACAGCACAAGTCTGTCGGCTGAGGTGCTACTGCTACAGTTTTGGCTATGGGAGCACATAGCGGTGACGAGGCTGATATGTGTCTTCACGAGGTAGTGAGGAGAGCCATACAGTTATGGCTATGTAGGAGTGATTTCCTAGCACAGGCTGGGGAAGTTGGAGTACTGGAGGCATACATTGGATGGTGTAGATGTGGTCGTCTGGCGACCATATTTGGATTGTGAGCCCTAGGATGATGAGGGAGTTGAGCTGCCCTACTGCTTTCAGACATGGTGGTTGATAGGCCAGACATGACACATATTGGAGAGACAGATGGTGGGCCGGGTGCTGAGACAATTTGGTAGGAGTCAGGGTATACCGCAGGGATAGGCATTCTTCGCACGGACACATGCAGAGATGGTCTGATGGGGGCCGATGGCTTCGTATGAGGAGGCCCTAGCAGAGTTCTGGGAGACTCCTTATGTGGCATGGGACATAAGGATGGAGATTGCAGATACAGGGATCACCCAGGAGTATGAGGATTGGATTACTACACATCCCTTTCTGAGATACTCAGGACCTGGTATGCTGGTGCCTTGTATTGATGAGGCCGATTCAGAGGAAGAGGGTCAGGTTGGCCAGGGGAGAGGGAGAGGATGGGGATGAGGAGGATGGGGTGGTGATGATGGAGAGAGGCTGAGACAACGAAGGAGGGTAGCTCAAGCTGAGCAGGCAGTGCCAAGACAGGTTGCGCAGCAGTAGATACCGTAGCAGGCATAGATGTTGCCACCCCAGCAGGTACCACAGTAGCAGGTGCCCCAACCACAGGGGCTAGGACAGGTAGAGGCAGCATAGGGGCCAATGCAGGTAGATGTACATGAGAGGGCTATAGCCAGCCTAAGGGGACAGGTGAGAGAGCTGCGGGCATAGCTTAGGAGGGCCGACGGCCGACGAGAGACTGATGCCGCAGTAATCGCAGGGTTGACTTGTGAGAGGGACATGGAAAATGCACAGGTACACATTATCCATGTGGAGCAAGACATTGCAGTGGCAGCTATGGAGACAGACACAACTAGCTCCTTTTTGGTTGGGTAGGTGCAGCAGTCACAGGCACAGGTAGGCTAGCTACAGGCACAGGTATAGCTTGCCAAGGCACAGTCACAGGTGTAGTATTACCGGGGCTTGTATCATGGGGTAGTGCTAGCAAGTCAGAGGGCTTTGAGTTTTAGGAGTCAATCTGGGGCTACTTAGAGAGCAGGCATCACAGTCAGGGGCTTCTGTGATGGGTCCCCAGCAGTCAGGGGCTGGCAGTGGTGGCCCACAGCAGCAGGGGTAGACTTGCACCAGATTTTGTACTTTTTGGGACATGTATCACCATCCTTGTGGATGTATATTGTATATGACACTTTGATTCAGAGAGAGATGATGATATTGTACATTTGGACTTCTTTTTATGATTGCATATATGAGGATGCAGCCTTATGATCTATTGCATATGTTAGGAGATGATGATTTACTTCTATTGTATGATGCGATGTATGTGTAGACTGAGATGTTCTTTCTGATGCTATATGAGATGCTTTTGATATGATGCTATGTGATGTCTATATGATGTAATATGTTTGAATGTTCATGTGATATGAGTGTTTGATCTAATATGTCTGGAATGTATGCAAATGCAACATGATTTCTATATGATTGTGCAACTTTTTGTATGTGATGCACTTAGCTATGTTTTTGATTTCTTTGCTTTATGATGTGATACGATGATGATGTATAGATGACCTAATGCATTGTGTTATGTATGCATGTGATTGAATCATGTTCATGACTAACTCAAAATGTGATATGATATGCACCTATATGCTTTGCTTTTTTGTGATGTCCAAATGTACTCTATCGACACAAGAATGACAGGATGATAGATAGAAGAATGGTTTTGACAGACTTAGAAACTTCATTTGATATTGTTACTCTGCATAGTTCAGGTATTGGTGGTTGTACTGGATATGGATGTATGGATGTGTATATGGGTATAGGATGAATGTTTTGCTTTTAGAGTGCTTTATTTCATCAATGGGCAATTTATTTTTGGTACATTTTCTGAAATGTTGTAAGTGAATACAAGTATCTAGGTATAATTGAACTGAGATGACCTGAGTACTGCTTACATGGAATTTGATTTGGCAAGTAAATACATAGTGGGTACTGCTTACATAGCGGGATGCGGGACTTGCCGAGTGTCAGCGAGTGTTTGATGACCCTGGGCTGGTTGGATAGGTCATCCCTTGGCATGATATACATGACTGTTACGACTACCTCCCTGGGATCGTGGCTGGATTGATCGAAGGCGTTGTATGCCCCGACAGGAGATCGCATGGGTTCCCCATTGGATGGGGCCAGATTATGGAGCGAATGCTGACTGAGGGCACCCGGTATGCATGGGGAGTTTGTGTTCTAGCTCACCTGTACCATGACATGCACCAGGTAGTGTATCACCGCAACACGAGTCTGTCGGCTGGGGTGCTACTACTATAGTTTTGGCTATGGGAGCACATAGCAGTGATGAGGCTGATATGTGTATTCGCGAGGCAGTGAGGAGAGCCATACAATTATGGCTATGTAGGAGTGATTTCCCAGCACAGGCTGGGGAAGTTGGAGTACTGGAGACATACGTTGGATGGTGTAGATGTGGTCGTCTGGCAACCATATTTAGATTGTGAGCCCTAGGATGATGAGGGAGACGAGCTGCCCTATTGCTTTCAGACACGGTGGTTGATAGGCCAGACACGGCACATAGTGGAGAGACACATGGTGGGCTAGGTGCTGAGATAGTTTGGTAGGAGGCAGGGTATGCCGCAGGGATAGGCATTGTTCACTCGGACACATGTAGAGAGGGTCTGATGGGGGCCGATGGCTTCGTATGAGGAGGCCCTAGCAGAGTTCTGACAGACTCCTTATGTGGCATGGGACATGAGGATGGAGATTACAGATGCAGGGATCACCCAGGAGTATGAGGATTGGATTACTACACATCCCTTTTTGAGATACTCAGGACCTGGTATGCTGGTGCCTCGTATTGATGAGGCAGATTCAGAGGAGGAGGGTCAGGTTGGCTGGGGGAGAGGGAGTGGACGGGGACGAGGAGGATGGGGTGGTGATGATAGAGAGAGGCCGAGATAGCAAAGGAGGGTAGCTCAAGCTGAGTAGGCAGTGCCAGGATAGGTTGCGCAGCAGCAGATACCGCAACAGGCACAGATGTTGCCACCCCAACAGGTACCACAGCAGCAGGTGCCCTAGCCATAGGGGCTAGGACATGCAGAGGTAGCATAGGGGCCAGTGCAGGTAGATGTACATGAGAGGGCTATAGCCAGCCTGAGGGGACAGGTGAGAGAGCTGCGGGCACAACTTAGGAGGGCTGACGGTTGACGAGAGACTGATGCTGCAGTGATCGCAGGGTTGACTTGTGAGAGGGACATGGCAGATGCATGGGTACGCGTTATCCGTGTGGAGCAAGACACTGCAGTGGCAGCTATGGGGATAGACACAGCTAGCTCCTTTTTTGTTGGGCAGGTGCAGCAGGCACAGGCACAAGTAGGCCAGCTGTAGGCACAAGTAGGCCAACTGTAGGCACAATTGGCACAGGCATAGGCATAGCTTGCCAGGGCACAGTCACAGGTGCAGTATTACCGGGGCTTGTATCATGGGGCAGTGCCAGCAAGTTAGAGGGCTTCAAGTTTCAGGAGTCAGTCTAGGGCTACTCAAAGAGCAAGTCCATCATGGTCAGGGGCTTCTGTGATGGGTCCCCAGCAGTCAGGAGCTGGAAGTGGTGGCCCACAGTAGCAGGGGTAGACTTGCACCAGATTTTGTACTTTTTGGGACATGTATCACCATCCTTGTGGATGTATATTGTATATGACACTTTGATTCAGAGAGAGATGATGATATTATACATTTGGACTCTTTTTACGATTGCAGATATGAGGATGCAGCCTTATGATCTATTGCATATGTTATGAGATGATGATTTACTTCTATTGTATGATGCGATGTATGTGTAGACTTAGATGTTCTTTCTGATGCTATATGAGATGCTTTTGATATGATGCTATGTGATGTCTATATGATGTAATATGTTTGAATGTTCATGTGATATGAGGTTTGATCTAATATGTTTGGAATGTATGCAAATGCAACATGATTTCTATATGATTATGCAACTTTTTGTATGTGATGTACTTAGCTATGTTTTTGATTTCTTTGCTTTATGATGTGATACGATGATGATGTATAGATGACCTAATGCATTGTGTTATGTATGCATGTGATTGAATCATGTTCATGACTAACTCAAAATGTGATATGATATGCACCTATATGCTTTGCTTTTTCGTGATGTCCAAATGTACTCTATCGACACAAGAATGACAGGATGATAGATAGAAGAATGGTTTTGATAGACTTAGAAACTTCATTTGATATTGTTACTCTGCATAGTTCGGGTATTGGTGGTTGTACTGGATATGGATGTATGGATGTGTATATGGGTATAGGATGAATGTTTTGCTTTTAGAGTGCTTTATTTCATCAATGGGCAATTTATTTTTGGTACATTTTCTGAAATGTTGTAAGTGAATACAAGCATCTAGGTATAATTGAATCGAGATGACCTAAGTACTGCTTACATGGAATTTGATTTAGCAAGTAAATACAAGCATCTAGTCAAAATTGAATCTAGATGACCTGAGTACTTCTTGCGTGTCAACAAACAAGGATTGCCCCCATTCAGGTGAGACCTTTGACGTCCTCAATGATCTTTTGCCAATCATGTCCTTAGACCAAGTGTCACATTACTAAAGTGGAATCCACAGATAGCAAACAAAGAAAATGATCATGCCCCCATCATAGCATCTCTAGCTTTTGGCATCCTTGAGTAGCATAGAAGGAAATGATAACAAAAATCAAGATGCTGTAACTTATCTATGATTTCAATCCACAAAACATTCTTGCATTTAGATGTGATTATTTCTTGTTGTAATTTGAGTAAAATCATTTAGAAGGTCTTGGGTACTTTGCCTTATGTTTGAATAGGTTAAGCTATTCATAGTCAAGATTTCTGCTTGAAGTGCGGGTTCTACTTGCATTTGCATGTTTGGTGAGAAGATTGCATAATCCTTATTGGGGAAACGGACCCTAAGGGACTGACCTAGTGCCTCGGGGGCGCATTGCTAAATGGCCTTGCCTACGTGATGACGCAGAGGCAACGTAGTTCGGGTTAAACTCTAACGGACCTAAGACCTAGGTGAGAGAAAGTGGAGACAGACTCAGATTGATAAAATGATAAGATATGGAACGGATGGGACAATGGAAAGCCTCGGGGGCACATTAGAATAATGGCCTTGCCTACTTGACGGCGCAGAGACAACGTAGTTCACGGACTTGGACCATGGACATTGACGAGGGACACTATGCTAGGCTCATACTAAAGAGATGATATCAGACAAAACCTTGGTTGACAAGGCCACAAAGAGGGAGAGTTATCAAGCCATGAAAGGTAACTGCCAGGTGTTTATTATGGGATAGATATGGGTTGAATGGAAAATGAGTGAAGGAAGAATGGACTCAAGGTGATTGGATTCCCAAAGATGGAGAAGGCAGTTTATCACAAGTAATGCCTATTTACCAGGTTTTCATCACTTGCTTTTATTTGCATGAGAAGCTAGAAAGTAAACATGATGCCTGTTTGCTAGGTTTTCATCATGATACCTATCCAAGGCACCTGTTTGCTAGGTTTTCACCAAAGGATGATTTTTTTTGTATGCTTTCTATTTTTATTTCTATTTTTTTTTATTGTTTTTCCATTTTTGATTTTTTTGTATTTTCGTGCCCCCTTGCATTGGGGTTCTCCTAGGTATAGAACCGGCGAAGGTGCATGCTGTTGATTGGATCATCGAACAACTCACCCTCTGATGTTGCCAAATGATATGCCCCCGATCCGTAAGCTATCACAATCACATAGGGCCCAAGCCAGTTTGGTTCAAACTTGCCTTTCTTTTCTCTATCTTGTTGATTGCGAGGATTCACTTTGAGAATGAGGTCCCCAACCTTAAAGCATCTTGGGCGAACCTTGTGGTTATAGCTTCTTGACATCATCTGTTGATATGCTTTGAGTTGATCGAAGGCTTTCTGTCACCTTTCTTCTAGTAGCTCTAGTTCTTGTAACCTAGAGACTCTGTATTCTTCGTCTGATATGAGACCTTTCAATGACACCCTGAGAGATGGTAGTTCGACCTCAATGGGGAGGATGGCTTCTGAACCATAGATGAGGGCATAGGGTGTAGCACCTATGGGAGTGCATATACTAATTCTATAGGCCCACAGAGTGGGATTGAGTTGGACATGCCAATCACGGCCAGCATCGTTGATAGTCTTCTTTAGGATTTTTAGAATGGTTTTATTCGATGCTTCAGCTTGGCCATTACCTTGGGGGTAATATGGAGTGGAGAAGTGATGTTGGATTTTGAAACGCTCACAGAGTTCCTTGACATCCTAATTTTTGAATGGTCTTCCATTATCCATGATAATGGATGAAGAAATGCCATATCTACAGATAATGTAATTCAGGATGAAAGAGGAAATTTGCTTGCTTGTGATGGTGGTGAGGGGAATGGCTTCAATCCACTTTGTGAAATACTCAGTGGTAGTTATGATGAATTTGTGGCCATTGGAAGAGGGTGGATGAATCTTTCCCACAAGGTCAAGTCCCCACTGGCAAAAGGGCCAGGGTGTCGTTAAAGGTCTCAACTCTTGACTAGGTGCATGGATCAGGTTCCCGTGTATTTGGCATTGTTTGCACTTTTTGACGAACTGATATGAATCCATTTCCATGTTTGGCCAGTAATAACCCAAACACATGAGTTTCTTGGCTAAAGAAGGACCACTGGAGTGTGTTCCGCAGATCCCTTCATGTACTTCTCGCAAGGCAATTATGGATTCTTCTTGTTCTAAACAATGGAGCAAAGTACCATCGAGACCACGTCGGTATAGGGTATCGGCTATGATGGTGTAGCGAGAGGTTTGTCATATGAAAGTTCGCTTTTGGTTGGAAGAGAGGTCGGGTGGGAGAATGTTGTCCTTGAGGTAAGTGTAAGTCTTACCATACCAAGGTGAATCAGATCCGACTAGAAGGCAGATGGAATGGGTCTCAAGAAGATCATAAGCTGGTTGTCGGATAGTTTCCACGAAGAACTCATACCGTGACTCATTTTCAGGTATTTCTAGAAGAGAGGCTATGGTAGCCATTGCATCTGCTGCCTTATTCTCAATCCTAGGTATTTGCTCGAAGGAGATGGTCCCGAAGTGTTCTCTAAAGTTGTCAACCATTTGTTTGTATGGGATGAGCTTTTCATCTTTGGTTTGATACTCATCATTGACTTGATTGATGATAAGCTGAGAATCACCATAGACATGTAGTTCTTGGATTTTCCACTCAATCACCATCTTGAGACCAATTACCAAGGCTTCATACTCTGCTATGTTATTGGTGCATGGAAATAACAAATGGTAGGATTTTAGAATTGTGTCACCTTGAGGAGTTATAAATAGTATACCTACCCCCAATCCATGGTGTGTATAAGACCCATCAAAGTAGAGTTTCCAGGAAGATGTTGATACGTTGAATAAGGATTCATCTAGAAATTCAAACTACATGGGCCTGCTGTCTTGTAACGGTGAATCTACTAGTTGGTCTGCTATGATTTGTCCCTTGATGGCTTTTCTATCCACATATTCAATGTCATACTCACTGAGAAGCTTTACCCACTTTGCTAAGTGACCTGTGAGAGCTGCTTTGCTGAGGAGGTACTTTAGTGGGTCAATTTTTGCAATGAGTTTAACTAGATGTGTGAGCATGTAATGTCAGAGTTTTTGTGAAGCAAAAACTACCATGAGACATGATCATTCTACTTGTGAGTATTGCAACTCATAGCCCACTAAGGTTCGACTGATGTAGTATACAACTCTTTCCTTGTTCTCATAATCTTGCTATGCTAGAAGAGCTCCAAGAGCAATAGGTGTAGCAGATATGTAGAGAATTAGAGGTTTTCCTTGGATCGGAGGCATGAGAATGGGTGGATTCATAAGGTACTCCTTTAGCTTGTTGAATGCTTCTTCACACCACTCATCCCACCTAAATGGAATGTTCTTATGCAGGAGATGGCTGAAAGGTTGGCACTTGTTTGCCAGCTATGATATGAACCTGCGGATGGCCTATAGCTTGCCCTGTAGGGATCTCAACTGAGTTAGAGTCTTGGGTGGTGGCATGTCCATTATAGCTTTGACCTTGGCCAGGTCCACCTCTATTCTGTTTGCCAACATGATGAAGCCTAGCAGCTTGCCTGCAGTTACCCCAAACACACATTTCTTTGGGTTTAGTTTGACTTGGAATTGGTCCAATCTTTGAAAAAAATTTCTAGGACATCTAGATGTGAGTCCCTTGTGAGAGATTTTGCTAAGATATCGTCAACATAGTCCTCCATAGTTACATGCATCATGTCATGAAATATAGTAGTCATAGCTCTTTGATATGTAGCACCTGCGTTTTTCATCCCAAATGGCATGACATTCCAGCAAAAGGTACCCCATGGGCAAGTAAAAGCTATCTTGTGTTGGTCCTCTGGTGCTATTTTGATTTGATTATGCCCTGAGAATCTATCCATGAGTGATAGCATTGTATGTCCTACGGTTAGGTCGACTATGATATCGATGTTTGGCAATGGAAAATCATCCTTGCGGCATGCTTTGTTTAAGTCTCGAAAATCATTGCATAGTCAAACTTGGCCATCTAGTTTAGACACTGGCACAATGTTGGATATCCATTCTGGGTAATCTATGGCTCTGATGAACCCCTCATCCAACAATTTCTTGAGTTCTTCTTTGACCAAAAGTGCTATGTGAGGATGCATCCTTCTCAGCTTCTGCTTTACTGGCTTTACTCCTAGATCCAATGGTAGATGATGTAGAATTAAGTTTGGGTCTAAACCTGGCATGTCTGCATATGACCAAGCAAAAGCTGCCTCTCTTCTTCTTAAACAACAGTACAAACCTAGTTTTCTCTGGTGGTGTGAGAGATTTGGCAAAGTGGATAATCTTGGGCTGTTCTTCTGTTCCAATATTCATGGGCTCTATTGGTTCCACAACAATCTATGACCTTTCCTGGTACATATCACTAGGGAGAGTGTCAAGCATTCCATTGTTAGGTGCCACCGTTGGGTTTTCACCTTCGGATACGTCCTTTCTTTTTACTATTTTGTGATCTGACACTGCCGCAAGGCAGTTTTCACTATCAGATCTATGTTTGATCTTGATATTTTTGTGACTGGAAGGCTTGGCACCCTCCCCGAAGTAAGCCATGGTATTCAGTTCAATAGCAAAACCAGCTTTATGATCTCCCTTGGGTAAATGGTCTCTAAGTTCCATATAATCAATGTAAGCGTCATCGTTTTGGAACATATCGAGTTGGGGAGTTCCTTGCAGATCCCAGTCAATAAGCTCAGGGTGCAAGAGGGGAAGGGAGTCAGATGATAGACCTGATTCATTGATGGTATGAATGGAAATGTTAGGAGCATTGGTGGGGATTGTGGTCGGGATGGTACTTTCTTCCAAGTTGTTTATTGCAATGGAATTTAAACTTTCCTCGAAAGCCATACTCTCAAGGATGGGCAAATCAGACTCCAGTGGTCTGTTCCATTGCGTTTGTCCCTCACGGTAGGGGCTAAGAGTTTGGATGGTGTCGACCTCTTTGTCATCATAGGAGTGTTCTGTTAGCTCATCCCACTCATACTCATTCGAATCATCTGAATTTGTGTCGCTGTCTATTTGGAGCATTTGGATTATTTCCACAAGGCAAGCATTTTCCTTGGTTTTACCCTTGCCTTTGTATCCTAGGCCACTTGTGTTTCTAGCCAATGAGGATGAAGAAGGTTTTATAGGTTCAATGATTCCTTCTTTCCTAAGGCTGATGGGGCCTTGTCCTTCATACCCCATCCTGTGCAGAATAGTCTCACCTTTATTCGCCTATTACAACCATCCTTTGCTAATGAAGTAGGCCCTCAGTGAGTGCACTCTTTTAGCTATGTTGTAGGATGTCGATAGTAAATGGCTGTGTTGATAGATAATGCTGTGAAGTAGAGCTTCAAAGTAAATGGTAATCTCAAGTGGATTGTATTGGGTGTGCCAAAGGCGCGTGGGTAGAATTCTATGGAGTAATAATACAAATAACCTAGATGATTAGAATGGAGGGATGAAGCTTCTTTTATAGACTCAGAAGAATGAGAATCAACGGTTGAGAAGAAGTGTGATGATCAACGGCTGAGAATGGTTGAGGAATGTGTAACCAGTAGAAATATGACAAGTGTCTCATCTCCATCATGAAAGAGGGGACTTGACAACATTGATTGGAGAGTTAACTCTTTTAACTGAATAGTTAACAAACTTGACTAGTCAGTTGGAAGAATGAATTATGGAATTGACTGAATTGATTGAGGGATTAACTCAATTGATTGGTTAGTTAACACTTTTGATTGATTAGTTAACTAACTTTTGCTTTGAGAAGAAATAGGACATGTGGGTGAGGGGGAAAATAGGTAATTAAATATTTAATATATTTAATTACATGTGCAATCGGATGAGGTGGACAAGGTGAGGTGGAAAAGTGAGGTGTAAGTGTGAGGTGGATTTTTGGAATTTTAGAACTTAGGATAGAGGAATTTGGATTAATTAAATAATTTATGTTTATTTAATTGTGTAGGACATTTAGAAGAATTTTGGAAATTTAATTAAATAAATTGAATTTATTTAATTATGGAATAGTGAATCAATTAAATAAATTTAGAATATTTATTTAATTGATGGAAGAATGGAATAAATATTTAGAATATTTATTTAGGATGAATGTGTCATTTTTAGGTGTATACATGGACTACCTATAGAAGATGGACTATTCTCACTTTGTGGTTTTACATAAAGATTACTGGTCTTATATGCTGAAGATGAAGAAGGAGAATCAAATGTACTTACTTGTATGTTTCCAGCCACATCTCTTGATTGGAAAGGTAAAGGAGTGCCTCTCTAAGTGATGGTAACTGTGTGGCAAGGATCTTCCCTAGAATTTCCTTTATCAGCCACATGTTGAGGATTTGATTGATTTTGTGACCATGTGAGAACAACATAAGCTTCACCAAAAGTAGCTTCTTCTTGTTCCATCTCATCTTCAAAATTTAAGAAACCAATATTAGAGTCATCAGCCAACTCTTATTCATCCTCCATGAAAAGATTGGCACCACTTTCCTAATCAAAGTCTGATTGTGGAAGGTCATCTTGCTCTGCCTCATTGTAACCCACTGTTGCATTTACAGTGGGGCTTCCAAAACAAGTCTTCCTTGTGATGGAGGAAGCCTATTTTGACCTTGATTTCTGGCATTAACTTGATAATTGGGAATGTTAGGAAATGTTCTCCTTGGTATGTCCTTGTAGGAAGGAATGGACATATTCTGAGACATTTGCTTTTTTAGAGCTAACAACTCATTAGCCAATTTCTACACCATAGGATTTGATGAGACAAAAATGTCTCATCTATTAGCGAAATAAAAGCATGTCTTTTGTGCAATTAGTGCTATTGTATGTATTAATTCTATTACATGTTTTACATTGTAATCAACAATTAGTAGACTGAAGAATAAATTCTATCAAGTTGGAATGCCAAAAAACTTATTAAAAAGAAGCACAAAAAGAGGAAGTTAAAAATGTAGTCTTAGTAAAATAGAAATATCTCTCTCATTTCTCAATGAAATTTAGAATTTCAAAATGATCTAGAAATCTGGGAACGAGCAGAACAAAACCTAGAAACTGTTTGAAGAGATTCACCAAAATAAACATGCAGTTTGTGACTAAATTTGACTGAAATAAAAGTGGCGTGAAAGAAGGCAACAAAATTAGAGGAAGAAGATTTAGTTTTTCTTCCCAAAAATAAGATCTTAGATCCACATTCTTGGCAGATTGATTAAGAATAAGAATTCTATAAATTCATTGTAATCAAGGAATCAAAAGGGGAAGAGTTTTATGAAAGAATATAGTACAGTATTTTAGTAGCAGTAGTGTAGTTTATTTGTAGTTTTCATTCCTTAGTTTATTTTTCCAGCAATCTTTTAATTCCCTATTATTTACATTTCCAATATTTCCCTTCACAATTTTCTTAGGATAGATTTGATTCCAGCAATTTCATTTACAAGCTCTTAGATTAGATTTGGTTGCAGCAATTTATTTCATGCATTTCCTTTCAATTCTGTTTGTAGAAAAAGAATGTCATGCAAATGATTTCTTCTCCCTCTTACATATCACCATGGACACCGCTCTGGTTTGAAATTTATAATTAAATGATGGGGATTGCAGTGACCCTCATCATTTTTGGTGCCGTTATCAGGGATAGGTGTCATTAGGGAGTTGCTATTGATCTAGTGACAACAGGTCAAAAGAGAAAAATAGTTTGGCAAGTTTTTTTTTAGGTTTATTATTTTCAAAACTCCCTGCAAAACAACAAATCCAAAGGAAGAGGTTCTTGCATGCAAGGTGACATCTCTTGTGCAATCTCCTCAACTGGAGGACCATGACTTCAAGCCCGGGCAAGAAAAAGATTATTGTTTGGACACCCTCAAAGTTCAAGGAGGGCTACCTGATTAGATATTTGAAGGATAAGGAGCTACATCCAGTCATGCATGCAGCAGAATGTGACGAAGGGTTGCATGATCTTTCCAATTAGCCCATGCATCTTCTAGAATTAGATATTATGGAGAAGGATGCCATTTCAAAGGAAGGTGAAACATCAGAGTTTAAATCTTCAATCATCTTCTTCTCATGGTTTTCTTCTTTTAAAAAATTGAATGCATGGATCTATATTTTGAGGAAAGGGAGTTATTTTCCACAACCAGTTAATGGTTTTGTATAACCTATCTCTACATCAATAAGTAGAGTAGGATAGAGTAGGTTTCTTTTCTGCAAATAAGTGCTTTGCACATGCTATGTCTTCTTCTCTAAAGCTCAAAAACATGCATTTCTCCATAAAAGTTACTCCCAAGAGCTTTTGTAGATTTCTTTGGGCATTTCAAGACATCCTGGATCTCTCCATATCTATCCATGGGCTCTATTTCCATCATTAGAACATTCTGGATCTCTCCAAAGCCACTAAGGTAGAAAAAACAATTAGCTCTGGATAGCTCTGGATAAGCTCCAGAGAGCTCCAGATATCCCTAGAGTAACTCAAAACTGACCATGAAGAAAAGACAACAAGCTCTGGATAGCTCTGGAGTAACTCAGAATATCTTTAGAGCATCTCTAGTACATCTCTAGGAGCAATTGCAATAAAGGTGAAGAGATTGGCTCCAAAATCTCTCTATGAGTTACACGAGGACCTGCAACATTTTAGGTGTGGGGGAGATGATGAGACAAAAAAATGTCTCATCTATTACCTAAATAAAAGCATGTCTTTTGTGCAATTAGTGTCATTGTATGTATTAGTTCTATTACATGTTTTACATTGTAATCAACAATTAGTAGACTAAAGAATAAATTTTGTCAAGTTGGAACACCAGAAAACTTCTTAAAAAGACTCACGAAAAGATGAAGTTAAAATGTAGTCTTAGTAAAATGGAAATATTTCCCTCATTTCGCAATGAAATTCAGAATTTCAAAATGATTTGGAAAGATAGGAATGAGGAGAACAGAACCTAGAAACCGTTTGAAGAGATTCACCAAAATAAATGTGCACTTTGTGACTGAATTTGACTAAAATAAAAGTGGTGTGAAAGAAGGCAGCAAAATCAGAGGAAGAAGATTTAGTTTTTCTCCCCAAAAATAGGATCTCAGATCCACATTCTTGGTGGATTGATTGAGAATAATAATTCTATAAATTCATTGTAATCAAGGAATCAAAAGGGGAAGAGTTTTATGAAATAATATAGTTCAGTATTTTAGCAACAGTAGTGTAGTTTGTTTGTAGTTTTCATTCCTTAGTTTATTTTTCTAGCAATCTTTCAATTCCCTATTATTTACATTTCTTGTATTTCCCTTCACAAGTTTCTTAGGATAGATTTGATTCTAGCAATTTCATTTACAAGCTCTTAGATTAGATTTGGTTGCAGTAATTTATTTCATGCATTTCCTTTCGATTCTGTTTGTAGAAAAAGAATGTCATACAAATGATTTCTTCTTCCTCTTGCATATCGCCATGGACACCACTCTAGTTTGACATTTATAATTAAATAATGAGGACTACAGTGATCCTCATCAGGATTCATGGTTCTAGTAGGAGTGCTTCTAGAAGGCTACCCTCTAGCTCTGTTTGTATCGTTCCTTATCTTTCCAGTGAGGATTAGATCATCCTCAATCTCTGTAGCCAAGTTCTAAGTTGCTTCCAGATTAGCTAGATTTGTACGCCGCAGAAGAAAACTTAGTTCTAGTAGTTAAGTGTTTATGAAGAAACACTTCTAATTCTCAGTTGTAGGCTGAACAGTTGCTGGAATCTAGTTTGTCAACTTATTGAACTTCGCAATGAACTCACACATGGGTTCTTGTGGTTCCTTCTTTATTTGTGTAAGTTGAGCTAAAAGTGTGTGTACATCTTCTGCAGGCTTGAACCTAGCCTTAAACTTGGTCTGGAGGATATTCCATCTAGTTATGGTTTGTGAGGGAAGATGATAAAACCAATTTGTAGCTACACCTTGAAGTTTTTCAACAAATCGTCTTACAGACACATCTTCATGTTCAACTCCCAAAACATCACAAGCAATGTAGAAAGAAACAATGTGTTCATGAGGGTGAACTTTTCCATCACCGTAGAACTTAGGAAAAATTTTCCTTGAACCATGAGGTAGTTCATGTAGTGGTGGAGCAAGATTCAAAGGCCTGAAAGCATTTCCCTATGGACCCGGAGGAGGAGGAAGAACCATTGTGTGTCGGTTAAATGGAGGAATCATAAACCTTTGAAATGGCACAACAAGTGGAGTTCTATGAATACTTGAAGCTTCACTTGGTATGGGATATCTCACGTTGGTAGGTAGAAAACTCTGTGTACACTGAAGAGATCTCTTAGGTAGAAGATTGAAATTATGTTGTTGCAATTAACTCAAAAATAGGATCTATAATTCCTTGTGCTCTCCCACTTCTTGTATACCTTGGTTCTGCCAAAATGCAATTTAACAAACAAAAGATAAACAATACAACAACCTATTACAAGCAATGGGCCAGTATACTTCAACCAAAAGCATGAGGCTCTTGATTGTGTTTCGTTCCCCAGTAGCGTTGCAAAAAACTATTGGGTGAATATTTTGTCTTCAACTAACTAAGGATAAAATGGTGATATCAGTCACAGTATGATGAGATTAAATATCTCCTCTCAGCAAGGGGAGGCTCCCTTTTCTTACTAATTACTATAGATTGGTAACTAACTAGACTTATATACACTAAAAATATTACTGAGATGGTTCCATATCATCATATTCTCTTTTTTCAGAATAGATGTTTACAATTTAAAATAACAATTCTACAATGCAGAGTAAAATGACCAAGAAACCCACGAAAGCAAAAAGTCTTTTGTTGCTTCTTTTGTTGATTTGAAGTTGAGAACTAAATGGAATAAGGAGCAGCTCAAAGTCTTCACCGAATACTATGATGAAATCACACGAACATAAAAGATAGCAGCAAATCAAAGTCTTTCCAATATCTCTTAATTAAGAACATCAAACCATAAACCCAAAGATAATTGTTGTAGCACAAAGTCTCCAAAGTTAGCTTTAGAATATCTTCTAGATTATCCAAACTCACACCAATTTGATCAAATAGATAAGAGAGCATAAGGAAAAAGACATAAGAACAATTTCCAATACACCACAAATTGTTCCAAGACAAAGATTGAATGCTCACTTGCTTTTCTATTTACTTGATAAAATATGATTTACAATTTGAAGACAAAGTACCAAAATGCTCTTTAATTCAGTAGAGTTTTGCTTGAATAACTAAAAGATAACAATTACAAAAGAGGCCCTCTTTATTTATAGTGAGAGACCATGAGCAAAAATAGGAAAATTACATCTAACTATGACTTATTCAACAAGAAGAGTCCTTTTTGATTTGGGACTTTCCTTGTTTTTACATGTAATTACATATTTAAAAAGTACATGTAAAAATGTCCAAAACTAACAACAAAAAGCATGAAAACTACAAAAATATACTGAGGCATGATGACTTTCATCAACTCCCATTCCCATATTTCTTCAAAAAATCCTCATACATTGTCAACACCGTTTGCATCTCAAGGCTATCCAGTCTAGAAGTGTTCTTGGAAATGACATGAGCCTTGGTTATTGAGTCTTTGACTGAAATGGTTTCCTTTTCATGATTTACCAATTTGATCTTCAGGTTGTCTAGATTCAATTGATTATCTAATAGCTTATCCATAGAATCAACTGAAAAACTTCCTCTTCAAAGTCCCTCTGAATCATCTTATTAAACTCTTGGATCATTTCATCTGTAGAAAGAAATTGATGATCATCACCTATTAACTTGCACAGGAGTTCTTCTAGCTTGTGAAGAAGATCAACATCATTATCTTCACTAACCCTTCTGGCACTTTGCAAGTCCTTGATCAAGTCTTTCAAAACATTGATACGATGAATCAAAATTTCTTTAGTCTCCACATAGGATTCCTGATTGGAAATGATTCCAATCCCTACCAAGGTTTTCACCTTCATCTTCTTCATGTTCAACCATTCATCTAGACTTTTGTCTAAGTATTGGACTTCTTGAGACAAAGTATCCACCATCTCATCCAATTCAACCCTCACCTTCTCCATTTTACTTTTTCTTTCAACCTTAGTTGTTAGAAGAAGTGTCCCTTGTGCATGCATCCTTTCAAGAAACTCTCTAACCACTCTCCGCCTTGCATGTATCTTTTCAACCTTTTGAATGATATGATCATCAGCAGTGATAGCCATAGGTTCTACTAATCCAGAAGACAAAGTGATTTTTTGTAACACTACAGTCAGCTGCTCTGCTCTGGCTTTATATCGATCCTTCATGTTTTTCTCATGATCAAATTTTACAATTAGAGAATTTAGAGTTGAATGAACATGATCAACTTTTGCACTCTCATGACTGATCTTTCCTAGCTCAATTCTAGAAATTGAATAGTCATTCATATTAAACTCTTCAATAGTTGCATCAGGTGGAGGTTGAGATATCTCTACATATTTATGACCCTTATCTTCAAGTAGCCTGGAGAGAGTCTTTATCTTTTTCTTGGTTTTAGCTTTTACAGGTGTCAGTTTCTTGAAGTCAAACTCATCTGGGGAGATGGCTTGCTTCTTTCTCTTCAGGGTATATGATGAGAGCCATGGAGGAAGCACTAACAAATTGGCACTTGGATTAGGATCCATGACTAGTGCAATAGGAGTTGCACTCACACTAGTTGTAGTCATTATTAGAGAAGTGTTGGTGAAAATGGCACCTAGTACATCAACATTTACAACTTTCTTAGAACTAGATACAAATTGATCTAAAACAGTTTGATCACCTATATCATATAACGGATAGGAAAAATTCGGTAGAGATCCAGAGGAACCAAAGACAATGTCAAAAATAACCTTAGGACTATCAAAAATTGTCCTAGATGAAGACAGGGAAGAACCAGAAGATGGGATGACAATAGGAGTAACCGAAGTGTTAGAAATAATACGCATAGAGTCTGAAATAAGTAAAGTATGCAAAGGAGAAGAATTTTGGGGTTCCTATGTCATATCCATTTGAGGAGACATGATAGGTTCCTCAAATTGTTCATGATCCTCTTATTTTTTCACTTCTTGTTCTTCCTCTCTTTTCTTAGAGGATATATCTCCAGGGACCATCTCCTAGGCAACCAGCTCTTCAGTAGCTTGTTCTTTTGTTACCATCTCTTCAACACTTGGCTCTTCAGTCACTATTGCCTTACCACCTGTTGACACAAAATTTATTTTAGGTTTGGGAGCCTTGGAGGAACTAGCTGCATCACTCTTATTTTTTGTCCTTAACTCCACCTTTTTTCCTATTTGCTCTTGAGTTTCCTCTTCTAATCTAGTTGTAAAATCTTTCAACTGAATTCCTTTACCTTTTAGCCATACATTTGTGTTTTCCAAGATGGGCTCAAATCTTTTCCTTGTGTAAGTGACCTCTTTCTTTAACCATTGAATAATAGGCAAAGAAGAACCTTCAATATTCTCATTGACATAAGAAGGATTTAGAACATTACCATCATCCAACATGCCTTTTGGGATGTCTTCCAATTCCAAATCCTCAACTTGACTCAATGTCAACCTGCAATAGTCCATTTTCTTCATATCCTCTTTGGTCCTTAAATCAGCCCAGACATCTTCTACCATAGGTACATGTGACAAAGATTTCTTCTTTATTTTGTCTTTTACCCTTTTGTATTCAAATTTATTTCTCTTCTTGAAATGCTTCATGGTGATAAGCTGTATTTTAGTTTCAATAGCCTTTTCTTTGGTGGAAGTAGCAATAGAATAACTATTGATCTCCATAGGAAACCTAAAACTAGGTTTCTTCAGCTCCATCTATTTATTATGCACAACAATAATTTTCTGGAACAATTCCATTAGCACAATCTATCACTTGGAAACATTGGTAACATGTAAGGATAGCCTTGGAAATATCCAACCCGCAGATAAGTGAAAGTTAGAAATTGAAGGTACAAACAACCAAATTTGTTCACTGCTGCCCAAGCTTTATCAGAAACTCTCTTCTGCTCTAATTGTGTGTCAAACAAATGTTGGCAAGAGAAACTGTGTGGCTTCATGAGTGTTGTCATTGATGGCAACAAAGTCCATCCCACACATCCGCAGCACATAGTATGTCTATACCAGAAGTCAGATTGAAGAGTATTTTGGTTTGGTAAGCAAGAACAGAGCATGCAG
The DNA here is from genome assembly GCA_027924645.1 of Cunninghamia lanceolata. Lineage (NCBI taxonomy): Eukaryota > Viridiplantae > Streptophyta > Pinopsida > Cupressales > Cupressaceae > Cunninghamia > Cunninghamia lanceolata. The sequence continues at coordinate 399,601 of BSBN01000938.1, read as the reverse complement.
CCAGGTATGGATCTCTCAGAGGAAGTATCTCAGCAAAGTACAGACTTGGGGAAGTCAAGAGGAGTACCATGACTACTAAATTCCAAAGATTGAGCCTCCAGTGATGAAAAAGTGAAAAGATATGAGCACCTAAGTGTTGGGTTCCTATTTGGCAGAGTAGTCAGACCTTCATCTAGATAAGAAATTGATGGTGATCAAGTTTCTTGAGAGATCATTCATGTTTGGCCGACATGTTTGATGACTCCTATAACTATATTTTTGATATGCATCACTTAGTATGCATGGATTCAGCCGACAGACCAGAGTTTGGGAAAATCTTGAGTTTTCCGGATGCTGACTAGAAAGGTGTTGAAATCCTTGATGCAGATATATATACCAGATTGATTTCGGTATGAAGGTGTGTGTGGTGTGTTGTGAAGTGCAAAAAAAAGTAGAAAGTAGTGTGGAAATAGATATACAGGTCTAGTATGTGACAGAATAGCAGCACTAAGGTAGAGGAAGAATGAAGTGTAGTAGATCAGTATATTAAGCTTAACCAAAACTAAACCTCAGCATATGTGGATGCATCTCATTAGTTCAAGTACCTGGTTTCTTTATATAAACTATTGTAGGTAGTGAGCCTCTTGTGAGCAATGTGCTCAGGCAGTGAGCCCTAATCAACAAGTGCCATTTTGTACTACCTTATTCTTTTAACAGAGAATACAATCTTGGGTTAATCACCCCATGGTTTTTCCCTTAACAGGGTTTTCCACATCAAAATCATTGTGTTATGTGTATTGATTTTATTTATGCTTCCATGGTTATACATGCTTATATGATTTGATGCTGCACTAGTTGCTAAAGAGGAATAGGAAGTTAAAGTAATTTAGATAACTAATTCACCCCCCTTTCAGTTATCAACAATTGGTATCAGAGCTAAGTTCCTCCTAACAGAGTCTAACAGCTTGAGGAAGATTTGGGAATCTCAATGGATATGTATGGTATGAGAGAAAAACTTTAGTCTACCTTAGATGATCTTGATCAATCTCACTTTGAAGTTAATAACCTGAGGGAAAGACTCAAACAAGCTGATGATTTCATAAATGAACTCAAAGAAAAACTCGGTATCACAATGACGAAAAGAAAGGAACTACTTCAACAATTAGCAAGTCAAAGTGAAGCCAATGATACTAATGAAGATCTGAATGAGAAAACCAAGTTATGTGAGAAGTTATCAAAAGAAGTCATTATGGTAAGACATGAAATGGAATCAGGAGTTATGAAATTCACTCAAGAAATTGAAGAGAAGAGAAAAAGTGAAGATAATCTAAAACAATCTCTCAAGGAGAAGTCAGAAGACTACCACAAAATGGATAGAATAATCAGGCATCTAGAATCTGATCTTGAAGAAGCTAGAGACAATGAAGAACAACTTGAGAATCAAATAGACACTCTTAAAAGGGATCTTCAAACAACAAATGAATACAAAGAGAAATTCAAGATAAGCTCTACTCAACTTGAAGTTCTTCTTGAAAGCTAAAAGAGGGTAGATGACAAGCAAGGCTTGGGGTATGAAAAAGGGGAAATCTCTAGATCCGGTCAGAAGAACTTTGGATTAGGAAATTCAAGGAACAGGCCTAGAAGACCTCTGGTAAGGCAACCAAATGCTCAAAGATATCCATCCTTCAATGGATACTGCCACAATTGCAATAACTTTGGTCATAAAGCAAATCAGTGTAGAAGAAGAATGAATCAGACTAATTCATCCTTCTCCGGACAATGTTTTAACTACAAAAGGTATGGTCACAGATCTCATGAATTTAGAAATATGCAAATAAACAATTCATTCAATGGTAGATGCTTTGCATGCAATATAATGGGACATATGGATAATCAATGCAGATCTAGAGGATATCAATCAAATATGCAAAGAAATGTTGTTCTCTACAACTGCAATAGATCCAGTCATATTGCCAAATTTTGCAGAAGTAAGAATCATGATAAAAAGGGTTCGGTGCATCATAATAAAAATCAATACAAAGGAAAAGGAAAAGTGAATGCGGATGAAGTTCAAAGGGAGATGAACAAGATTTGGGTAAAGAGAAGTACAGAAAATGTTGGGATGGATCTGCACCAAAATCTGGTGCTGATATTCCTTCCAGAAACTAAATAGATGAGCTCTGGCTCAGGGGGAGTCAAAAAGGAAAACAAATTCCCCCAGCCAGTCAATTGGTGCCTGAAATTGGCACATGGAAAGTTGCAGATTAAAAGGTTCTCAGAGAAACACCTAAATAAGCCTTGGTAAAGATTTGGAAGATCTGCAAGAAGTTTTGAAGAGGTTAATCATCCAAGATTGATCTGGTTCAACAGTCATCCGGTAAGAGCATGATTTTCATAGTTAGATCTGGTATGATTCAAAATTGAGGTATCTTGATCTGTGGATAAATGGAATGATTGGAGAAAGGTAGATAGATTGTCAATATTCATTGAGAATAACTCTAAGTGCATCTCAATGATCTGGAAAGATCTCCCAGGACAAGGAGAACAAGACAACCGGAATAACTTAAGTTGTGCATTTATTACAAAATGGAATTAGGGTTTGCACAAAAATAAAAGGGTTCTTTTATTCATCATTTGCACAATTGCATTAGAGAAGAAGGAAGAAAGAGCTCTGCAACAAGATTGCCTCAACTTTCTCTCAAGGATCAACCATAGAATTTGACTCAACTAGCAATCTTTTCGGCTCTTATCGTGAACCCTAGAAGCGTAAAAGGTATTTTCCGCTCTTGAATCTCTCTTTGAATCCTTTGAAAGATAGCTACTCCAAATGTTGTTAAAATCACTGATAGACTGCGCCCTAAGTTTAATAAACATCCCTACAAATCCCTGGAAGTTGATCCTCTAAACGCATTCTCTAGCATTCTGCATGGGGTTCTACATGTAGAAGATGTTAGGGTCTACATACACATAAACATTGAAGAATTTGGGGAATCCAAGTTGATGGATATCTACCACAAGGAACTGATAGATGAATCATTTGAACTTAAACCCCAATTCAAGGCCATCTGGGATAAGCATTTTGGACATTGCATCCATTTCCCCTATTTTTCTGAAGATGAATGGGTCTGGTATGTTCTGAGCAGAATGCATGATAATTTCATATGGTTGTTGAGGCCATTTAAGATCACAAAAGATGCCATTAGGGTGGTAACCAGATTGCACTCATCCGGTGAGTTGCCTACTCTCAAATCAATCAAAAACCAAACTATGAGTGAGGCTACCAGATCAAAATTTGATAAGAGGGCAATGACAATAGAAGACATCATAGATCCGGATATCAAATTTGCCTCTATGATAATTAGTTACAAAATCTATCACTGCAGCAGGGAGAATTCAGTATCTGAAACTGCTATATATACTGCATATGAAATGCTAAGGAAAAATGCAGACTATGATCTATGTGAGCTTTTCCTGAACCAATTGTTAGAGAACCTGCAGAAAATAAAGAAGGATAAGAAGAATTCATTCAAGTACGGTGGCTTAATATTATGTCTATTCTTCTATTACATGAATGAGCTACCTAGATCCAGTGGTTGGATATGGCAAAATGACAGACCAGTTGCCATACAAATCAGAGACTATATGTATGGGCTTGGTGATGCCAAGGCACAAAGCACAGCTCTCTGGGGTTACTTTAAAACCTTCCAAGGCATGATGTAGGCCAGAGAGAGAATCCCCCAATCTCTAGTTGAAAAATACAAGGATACAATGTGGATCATGCCAATGGGCTATGAGGTGGATGAGAAAATTTTGGAACTGCATATCCAACACCTACTAAGTCAACCTAAGGACCCTAAGGCAGAAAGGTTTGGAACCTTCCAAGAGTTGAGTGTAAAAGTTCATGTTGAACTTAGACAGCCTGAGATCAAGATAAAAGTGAGAAGGGAAGTAGAAGAAGTCACCAAGAGATATGGAATATCAAAGGAGGCAGCTGATGCCAACAAAGAGAAGGTGGAAAGGGTAGAGAAAGAAAGGCAAGAAACAAAAAAAGAAAGTACTCCGGTGCAAGCCCCCTCCTAGACCAGATCCTCCAAAATCTCTACACCAGCCACCTCTAAGAGTCAAAAAGCATCAAAACTAGAAGTCAAGAAATCCAGAAAGGGAGAGAAGAGAACTAAGACAAAGGCCACAAGGTCTGACACCAGTCAGAAGGATGATGAAGAGATAGAATCAGATGAGGAGATCAAGAAAATGAAAAAGAAAAAGAAAACTTATGTGGAATCATCTGCCAGCAAGAATAAGGAAGAAGAGGAGGCAAAAGAATTTGTTGAAAAGCCTACTCTTTCCATTAACAATGTCATCAAGGCAGTCACTGTGGATGGAAATCTGAAACCAATGACTAAATTTTATGATGATTATAGTGAAGCTGATTAGAAGATCCTGCAAGAAGCTATAGTCAGGTATCTAAACATCTATAACAAAGCATTCATTGAAATCATCTCCTTAATTCCCAAAAGCCTAGAGAAGGAACTTGAAATAAGAAAGAACAATGCTAAGGCAAAGGACCTAGAGATTTGGGAATATATAGCTATTTAGCTCTACCCTTCCATCACTCCAAAACAAATGAACATGATCTTCAAGGATTGCAAGGATGAGTTTCGGAGCAAAGCAAGAATGAATCAACTTATGCTTGGAGAGACTAACAAAGTGGCAAAAGAAACTAAAGACATCCTCCAGAATGCCTTCATGAGATTCAATCTCCCCATTATAGAGGACTTAGATGATGACCTACTGAGAAAAATACAGAAGATCCAAAGGAGATAAGTGAGGAGAGGATTAAGGACTTGGATTCCTCTATTCCAAAAGAGGAAGTCCATGAAGAAGCAAAATCTCTCTTCCGGATCCCCCAACTAACTCCAAAACTAAAGGAGAAGAAAGGAAAGAAGAGAAAATCAGTCAAGAAGAAGAGGTAAAGGGAAGAGAAGGAGATCAGAAAGAGAAGACCCCAGACGACAGCGCTGAGGCTGTAGAAGGAAAGAAGACTCTATCTCTGGCAAGAGACACTGCAGAAATAGTCAAAGACTTCCTAAACAAAGAGATGATGGAAATAGATGGACCAGATCTATTTCAAGGACCACTTAATTTTGACTCCCTCTCTCTGGTTCAGACAATGAAGATAGCATCTTTTGCTCAAGCTAAAGCAAAAGAAAAGCTTCTGAAGTCTCACATGGAAGACTATGAGCTGATAGAGATTGCATCCGGTGTGTTGGAGAAGATCATGCCATCCTTCTAGAAGGATATTTCGGCCTCTTCATCTAGTAATCTCAAATCTCTTGTTAATACTGTTAGCACACATTTTGATTCTTTGGAGAAATCAGCTAAGGAGAAAGTCCAGAAAGAGTTTTTGGGTAAAAGACTCTCCAAAGTACAAGGGTTAATAACAAATGATAGGAGAAATATGGATATTGGGATAAAGAGCTTAGAAAATGCTCTTAAAGATGGCAGAGAAATATATAAATTTTGTCTATCCTAGTCTAAAGTGACAAAGGATATTGAGAAGAAAGTGAAAGAACAAGAGAGTAAACTATCAAGTTTATCTCAGAATTTTGATCCTCTCACCACATCCATAATAAACCAAGAATGTCTGACTATTCCCATTCTAAATGAATTAAAGAAACTTGAAAAGGAAAGGAAGAATATAATAAGTAGGATGGGTGAACTTAGAGGGATAGTTATCCCTAAGTTAGAGGCCATGCATGAGGCCCTAACTGATGCTCAGACGACAGCTCGGACCAGTGATCCAATAGATCTAAAGATGGCAGAAGCTTTTGTATTCTTGTTGAGTGGTCACATCTCAATTTTGGACAGGATGAAGTAGAGTTGGGCAACTGAATTTGTCTAGTTGAAGACAACTTTTGTAGATATACTTAAGTATATGTAAGTATAAACTTGTATATATACTTATGCAGCTATGAATAGGCTATTTTTTGAAATTTTGGTGTGTGGATTCTACCCTTTTCCATTGATGTCAAAGGGGGAGTGAGGAGTAGTGAAAAATATGGAATCTAGCTAAGGGGGAGCTCTGGTACAAGTGTACATAAGATAGAACATCAGCAAAGGGAGAGTTTGTTATAACACTTAGTCATTTTTCACTAAGTGTTGCCATCAATTCAAAAGGGGGCGATTGTTGGCAAGAGACACTGTGTGGCTTCATGAGTGTTGTCATTGATGGCAACAAAGTCCATCCCACACATCTACAGCACATAGTATGTCTATACCAGAAGTCATATTGAAGAGTATTTTGGTCCGATAAGCAAGAACAGAGCATGTAGCAAGGTCTGACAGTCAGGTCTGAATCTCTCAGAGGAAGTATCTCAGCAAAGTACAGACTTGGGGAAGTCAAGAGGAGTACCATGACTACTACATTCCAGAGATTGAGCCTCCGGTGATGAAAGAGTGAAAAGATATGAGCACCTAAGTGTTGGGTTCCTGTTTGGCAGAGTAGACTGACCGGCAGAGCATCAGACCTTCATCTGGATAAGAAATTGATGGTGATCAAGTTTCTTGAGAGATCATTCATCATTGGCCAACATGTTTGATGACTCCTATAACTATTTTTTTGATATGCATCACTTAGTATGCATGGATTCAACTGACAGACCAGAGTTTGGGAAAACCTTGAGTTTTTCGGATGCCGACTAGAAAGGTGTTGAAATCCTTGATACGAATATATATACCAGATTGATTTGGTATGAAGGTGTGTGTGGTGTGTTGTGAAGTGTGAAGAAAAGTAGAGAGTAGTGTGGAAATAGATATACAAGTCCAGTATGTGACAGAACAACAACACTAAGGTAGAGGAAGAATGAAGTGCAGTAGATCAGTATATTGAGCTTAACTGAAACTAAACCTTAGCATATGTGGATGCTTCTCATCAGTTCAAGTACCTGGTTTCTTTCTATAAACTATTGTACGCAGTGAGCCTCTTGTGAGTAGTGTGCTCGGGTAGTGAGCCCTAATTGGCAAGTGCCATTTTGTACTACCCTATTCTTTTAATAGAGAATACAATCTTGGGTTAATCACCCCGTGGTTTTTCCCTGAATAGGGTTTTCCACGTCAAAATCATTGTGTTATGTGTATTGATTTTATTTCTGCTTTCATGGTTATACATGCTTATATGATTTGATGCTGCACTAGTTGCTAAAGACGAACAGGAAGTTAAAGTAATTTAGATAACTAATTCACCCCCCTCTCAGTTATCAACAACAAACACATGAAAATAGCAAAGAAATTATCATTCACCCTCCTGAAATGATGAATAGCTCCCTTAAGAGTCAATTGAGGATAATATTGATACACAGGCACCACCCTCTAATCTCCATCAGATGATAGACCTGGAAAACTCCTCATTGAAGCAGTAGCATAAACTAGATAGGATGTCATGTAAAACTTAGAAGTTGTATAGATACCTTAGTCAATTATTCATGAATGGCATCACTGATCTGTTCACCCCAGAATATCTTTTGATTTCCCCTCTATATTACCCTGATGTAGAAGTACATCCACTCATGAAAAGTGGAGGAAGAAGAAAGTTCCCTAATTCTGCTAAGAAGAGTTATCAAATCACTGACTTCAAAAAAAAATCACTTCTTGGAAAACTCTTAGGCCATCTCGAGAGATTTGGCCTTGCTGACTTTAGCCATTTGGTATTGATCACCTTCTTTGTTGCTTCTGTATCCTTATCATATTCTTTTTGAGAATAATCAGGATCAATCTCTATGTTGGGAATTAAGGTGTCTCAACCTTGGTAATTCCTTGCATTATTTATGTTTGTATATATTTTTTAATTGCCTATGTTGTAAATATATTGTAAATTCCATATTGTCAAGTTGTGGGATGTGGCGCAGTGATGTGTCATCCTACATGGAAGATGACAACTTGTAATTTTGTCCTCACATGAGGAGATAGGTGTCCCACTTTGTGGTAGGAGCATTTTTCCATGTGTCAGCATCTTTCATGTTGTGTAAGGGAATGTTTCACTGAAATGGTTATGACAGATTCCTATGACAAAGTTATGAATGTAAGAGTCAGAAATAGAAGCTTGTAAGACAGGTGAAGACATGTGTCATGAAGCATCTTTGAAAAAGGCATATTTGGGCACCCCAAGGTGGACTATGACATGTTGTAAGAGAATATGCTATTTATAGCCTATGTATGAGAGATTCTCTTACAACTGTAAGTTGTAACCACTATGACAGATTCTATGACGATCGTAAGTGTCGTAAGAGCATCTGTCATAGCCCATTTTGGAAATAGGTGACCTCTTTGGGATGGGAGCTATAGACAAGTTTTAGGCACATTCTAAAATGTTGACCAAGTGTCCTTAGGCATGGGGTTTGGGCCATGAGGCCAAGTTGGATGCCCATCCCAAGATAGGTCTAATATTGCCTTGTATATTCTATATAAAGAGGTGCTTGGAGAGGGAGTTGTATCACAGGGTTACAGGTACTGTTATGCTACCGGATTGACTCTAGAAATGAGTATCAAAGACCATTGAAGCTTGCATTGCAAGTTTATTGTAAACAACTTTCATATTTGTTAATACATTATGTAGGTTTCTGAGTGGGGTTTTTCACCCGTTAAGGGTTTTCCCCACCATAAATCTTTGTCTCTCTTCTTCTGTCTTCTTTCTAGTTCATGTGTATTGCTATAATATCTCTATTATATGTTCTATGTTGTAGTTGTAAGGATTAATTTGAATTTGCATATCCCTCTCCTCATTAGATTAGTGTAGGAAGCATTTTCTGCACACCTAGCTTCCTTTCAGTTGGTATCATAGCCTGACCAGTTTTGGTCTTAACTGTTGGGTAGGGGTTTTTTGAGCTAATCTTAAGTTGAGTGGGAGTCTACATAGAGTATTCTGAATTCTATTGCAGCAAGGAGATGGCAAGCACATCCAAAAAAATTTAAGTGGAGAAATTCAATGGCACTAATTTTGAGTTGTGGAAGCTCAAGATGGAAGATATACTTGTAGACCGAGACCTTTGGGAAAGTGTTAATGGAACTAAACCAGCTGCAATGTCACAAGATAAGTGGGATCTTAAGGATCGGAAGGCTAAGGGTCTCATAAGACTTAGTCTTGCTAATTCTATGTTGTTAAATGTCCATGAGGAGAAAATTGTAACCTTTCTTTGGAAGAAGTTGGGAGATGTGTATCAAGCCAAATCCCTAGTTAATAAAATTTTTGTGAGAAATAAGTTGTATTCTCTTTGAATGGAGGATGGAGGATCCGTTGCTGAACATATGAATGCTTTTAACATGCTGGTTGCATAATTGACATCTATTGGTGTGAAGATGGAGGAGGAGGATTGGTGTATGACCTTACTTTGTTCTTTGCCAGAATCATGGGATCACCTTGTCATGGCTATTGGAAGCACCACATCCACATTCAAAATGGATGAAGTGGTTTCTTTACTGTTATCCGAAGAGATGCAGAGAAAGTCTTTTGATGCAGCCAAAGAGGCCCTTGCAGTTCGTGGAAAACCTAAGGAGAAAGGGAAAAAGAAGGACAAGAAAGTTGAGAAGGGTAGATCGAAATCCAATGGGAGATCCAAATCTCCTGGAAATTCTAAGGCTATTTGTTGGAACTGTGGTAAATCTAGACATTTTTGAAAGGAATGCAAAGAAGAAAAGAAAAAGAAGAAGAAGACCCCAAATTCAGATTCTGACAAATCACAAGATGATGGTGATGCTTTCATCGCAGCCCTGGCAACCCATGCAACTGATGATGTGTGGCTGATTGACTCTGGTACATCATTCCATATGACCTCACATCAAGACTGGTTCACTAAGTATGAGGAGTTTGATGGTGGAAAGGTGTACTTGGGTGACAACTCTCATCTGAAGATTGTTGGTCATGGAAGAGTCTTTGTTCGATTCCCTGATGGTTGAGTGAAGGGGATCTATGGGGTTATGCATATCCCAGGCTTAGCATGGAACCTGCTTTCTATAAGTAGTTTGAATGATGCAGGTGTGCAGGTTATCTTTTCGAAAGAAGGATGCAAGATGACTAGAGGAGCTATGGTGCTTGCTAAGGGTACTAGGAGAGGTACTCTGTTTCAGCTGGAGGCATGCATTTCACAATGCAATAGTTCTTCTGATTCAAGGAAGAGGGCAGTAGTCACTTCATCCCCACCATCTGAATGAGTAGTTAAGAGATCTATTGTTTCTAGTTCTGATGTTTGTAATCATGCCTTGGAAGTTAAACTTCCTGCTGAAAAGAAAATGTTATGGCATAAGAGATTTGGCCACATTGGTGAGAAGGGTTTGCATACCCTGGAAAAGAAAAACCTTGTTGAGGGGTTAGATGATTGTAATCTTGAGTTTGAATTTTGTGAACATTGCATAAATAGGAAACAAAACTGTGTTCAGTTTTATTCGAGTTCTCACAAGTCTTCTGGTGTGTTGGACCTTGTTCATTCTGATGTATTTGGTCCTGTTAATGTTCCTTCATTATCAAAATCTGTATATTTTGTATCTTTCATAGATGATTATAGTAGAAGGACATGGATTTATTTTCTCAGAAGCAAATCTGAAGTCTATAGTAAGTTTAAGGAGTTTAAGGCTTTTGCTAAAAATTAGACAGGTAAAAGGATTAAGTGTTTGAGAACTAACAACGGTGGTGAGTTCTATTTATAGAATTCAATAAATATTGCAAGGAACTTGGGATTGAAAGACATAAGACAACTACATACACCCCACAACAAAATGGAGTTGCAGAAAGGATGAACAAGACATTGATGGAGAAGGCTAGGAGTATGCTTAGTGGAGCTGACCTAGAACAAAAATTTTGGGCTGAAGTTGTTGCCACTACTTGCTATCTTGTAAATAGATCTCCTACATCAGCTCTTGTTGGAAAGACATCCATGGAGGTGTGGTCTGGTAGAAATCCTTCAATAAGGCATCTTCATGTTTTTGGTTGTGAGGCATATGCACATGTGCCTAGGGAGAAGTGGTCAAAATTGGAGAACAAGGCTGTTAATGTATCTTCATTGGCTATGGTGTCGATGTGAAAGGATACAAGCTTTGGGACCCTATGGCTGAAAAAGTGTTGTATAGCAGAAGTGTCATCTTCAGAGAGCTTACACCTTCCATTGTTTTATAGCCAAAAGAAAAAGAAAAGAGAGAGGATGTTGTTCAATTTCCTGCTACCCCTGAGAAGACTAAACAGAAAGACAATGTTGGACCTAATGATGAGGAGAGCTCTAGCAGCTCTGAAAGCTTAAATGAAGAAGCTGAACCTCAACCTCAGCTCTTGAGGAGATCTACATGGATAAGAAAGCAACCTGAAAGGTTTGGTTTTACATTGCTTGATTCTAGTTGTGCCTTTGCTTTTCTTACTAACAGTGATGAACCTAGAACTGTATCAGAGGCTATGGACATGAAAGATGTAGGGTCTTGGAAGGAGGCCATGGAAGATGAAATGGATTCTTTGGAAAAGAATCAAACTTGGGACTTGGTGCCTTTGCCTCCTGGATAGAAACCCATTGGATGCAAATGGGTGTTCAAGAAGAAATTTGGTGTAGATGGTAGTGTTGAGAAGTATAAGGCCTGATTGGTTGCAAAGGGGTATTCACAAGTGGAGGGTATAGATTATGGTGAGATCTTCTCTCCCATTGCAAAGCTGATGTCCATTCAATTCCTATTGTCTCTTGTAGCAGCTTATGACTTACAGGTAGAACAAATGGATGTGAAGACAACTTTCCTTCATGGTGATTTGGAGGAAGAAATCTACATGTCACAACCAGAGCATTACATGGTGAAAGGTAAAGAAAATTTGGTTTGCAAACTTAAGAAGTCTTTGTATGGTTTGAAGCAATCCCCTAGGAGATGGTACTTGAAGTTTGATGCCTTTGTGTTGTCTATTGGATTTGTAAGATCGAAATCATATCACTGTGTGTATTATAAGTTTGATGGTGATCATATTCTCATTGTTGCACTGCATGTTGATGATATGTTGCTCATTGGGAAGGGTAAGAATATGATTTCTGATTTCAAATCTCAGTTGTTAGCACAGTTTGAAATGAAAGATTTAGGGGCAGCCAGGTACATTCTAGGAATGGAAATCAGAAGAGACAGAACCAACAAAAAAGTTTGGATAAGCTAGAGTAAGTATGTGAAGACCGTGTTGGACAGGTTCAACATGACAGATTGTAGACCATTGTGTGTTCCCATTTCTTTGGGGACAAAGTTGTCTACTGAGGATTGTCCAAAATCTCCTAGTGAGGTGGAGGACATGAGTAGAGTACCTTATACTAGTGATGTTGGCAATTTGATGTATGCTATGGTCTGCACAAGACCAGACATTGCCTAAGCAATGGGAGTCCTTAGTCAATCTATGGCTAATCCTGGATGAGTTCATTGGGATGCAGTTAAGCGAGTGTTTAGATATTTGAGGGGTACTTCTGAGTATTCCATATGCTATCATGGTAATGTTACATGACCTTTGCATTCTGTTGATATTCATGGATTTGTGGATTTAGATTGGGCAGGTGACATTAACAACAGGAGATCCACTAGTGCTTATCTGTTTACACTGTTTGGTGGTGCTATGATTTGGATGAGTAAGCGACAACTTGTTGTTGCTTTGTCCATGAAAGAAGCTAAGTATATGGCAGCAACTCATGGTTGTAAGGAAGCCATTTGGCTTAAGAGACTGTGTTCAGATATTGGTGTTGATGCAGGTCAGATCATGATCAATTGTGACAATCAGAGTGTAATTTGCCTTGCGAAGAATCCAACTTTCCATTGTAGAACAAAGCACATTGATGTTCAGTTTCACTTTGTACGAGACATGGTTGAGGATGGAAAGGTAAATTTGGAGAAGGTAGATACTTTGAAGAATGTTGCAGATGCATTGACAAAACTAGTTGGCACAGAGAAGTTTAGATGGTGTTCGGAGTCTATGGGCCTCTCAGCCTATAGTAGTTAAATCCTGTTATTCTATTGGCTCTTACAAAGTGTTCGACAAGTGGGAGAATGTTGCAAATTAAGGTGTCTCAACCTTGGTAATTCCTTGCATTATTTATGTTTGTATATATTAATTAATTGCCTATGTTGTAAATAAATTGTAAATTCCATATTGTCATGTTGTGGAATGTGGCACGGTGATGTGTCATCCTACATGGAAGATGGCAACTTGTAATTTTGTCCTCATATGAGGAGATAGGCATCCCACTTTGTGGTAGGAGCATTTTTCCATGTGTCGGCATCTTTCATGTTGTGTAAGGGAATGTTTGACTAAAACGGTTATGATAGATTCTTATGACAAAGTTATGACATCTAAGAGTCAGAAATAGAAGCTTGTAAGATAGGTGAAGACATGTGTCATGAAGGATCTTTGAAAAAGGCATATTTGGGCACCCCAAGGTGGAATATGACATGTTGTAAGAGAATATACTATTTATAGCCTGTGTATGATAGATTCTCTTACAGCTGTAAGTTGTAACCACTATGAAGGATTCTATGACGGTCGTAAGTGTCGTAAGAGCATCTGTCATAGCCCATTTTGGAAATAGGTGACCTATTGGGGATGGGAGATATGGACAAGTGTTAGGCACATTCTACAATGTTGACCAAGTGTCCTTAGGCATGGGTTTTGGTCCACGAGGCCAAGTTGGATGCCCATCCCAAGATAGGTCCAATATTGCCTTGTATATTCTATATAAAGAGGTGCTTGGAGAGGGAGTTGTATCACAGGTTTATAGGTACTGTTATGCTTCCGGATTGACTCTAGACATGAGTGTCAAAGACAATTGAAGCTTGCATTGCAAGTGTATTGTAAACAACTTTCAGATTTGTTAATACATTGTGCAAGTTTCTGAGTGGGGTTTTTCACCTGATAAGGGTTTTCCCCACCATAAATCTTTGTATCTCTTCTTCTTTCTTCTTTTTGGTTCATGTGTATTGCTGTAATATCTCTGTTAGATGTTCTATGTTTCTGTAGTTGTAAGGATTAATTTGAATTTGCATAGCCCTCTCCTCATTAGATTAGTGTAGAAAGCATTTTCCACACACCTAGCTTCCTTTCACTCTGCATCGGTGTCATGGGCAGGACACATGAAGAATTATCCAAGAAATTTGGATCCAACCTTATTATCACATTCCCATTGGCATCTATGACACTTCTATTATCCTTATTATAGTGTGCTGCTACTTGAAGTACAAATTCAGGATTATGTACGGCAATAAGAAATGCAGCCACCAAGTGAATTTTCCTCTCTACAATCCATTTCATGAAGTGATTGAGAGGTTGTTGTTTAGTCCTCTCCACAAACTCAACCATGTCCACATGACCAATTTTAGTATCTTGGATTTCATCGACATTAGATGTCACTGAAGTCACAGGAAACACTCCTTGGTATTTATACTTCATGGCTTTTGCTTTTTTTGGTGTCAGATTAATCATTTGAATCACAAATGCCTTCGTTGAAAGATAGACCTCAGCAAGTGTGTAGAAGCAACTATAACACAAGATGCATGACTTTGCAGTGTTAGGAAAATATGGCAAATGGGGAACTACAATGATAGAGATCATGATCAATAACATGAGTTTAATGGGGCTAGAGAGCAATGAAGGTGAAAAATTAAGCGAATGCTGGTAATAGTTGGAAAAAGGAAAAATTCTCTAGAGTTAGAGAAATTTGGGGGTATGATGTAATGGAGGTGAAAATTGTCGCCTCTGTAGGCTGAGAGTATTGCTTTTTGTGCAAGGGCGGCAAATTTTGTCGCGCCTACATGTGGGGGGTAAAACTTGTAGTGTATAAGCGGGCAAAATTATCGATGCTACATATTATACTGGGAATGTTTAGATCATGTGTAAGTGGTAAATTTCACTGCTAGTGCATTTCAAAAAAAATATTCATTTGTGTATGGGCGGTGAAAAACGCTGCCCCTATACTTGATAGATCTTTAAGTTTCTGTGTATGGGTTGCAAAAATTGCCACCCTTACATTTAGGGACAATCTTTAAGTATTAGCATAGGCAACGAAAATCACCACCCTTGCTCATTTGATATTTGGGGAAGGGCTATGTATGGGTAGAAAATTTTACCACCCCTACATGGGGTAGAAATAGTTGAAGTTTTAACATAAGCGGCAGAAATCGTCGCTCACACATCTTGTAAATGGAAGGTCTAAAACATGCATTGACGGTAATTCTAGTTGCCTTTACATGTTTATAAGGAATTTAAACTTTGGTGTATGCCCAACGGAAATGGCCACCATTACACCTGAAACAAACTTTAAAGGAAAATGAAAAATTGGAGAGAAATGTCATCCCTAAACAAATAAAAATACAGAGATGACCCTAAAAGTAGTGAAAAACCACTGATACAAAAACTAACATAGGAAACAACTAGGGTTTCAAAGACAAATGACAGGGTTTAGTTTTAAAAGCTTTAGCAAAGAAAACAATCAATTTAAACAAAGGCATAACAAAATCTAAAAATAAACAATAAACCCTAATGCTCGTGACAAATAAAAATAAAAAGAATGGGAGGATGGAAAGACCCTTACCCGATAAAGAAAGCAAAACACACAAAAAAAAACCCTAGCTCGAGTCATCGTTCAAATACGATCAACTGCGTACAGGTAGCGATATCAAAGGATCTCTAATGGTATAAGGCATTGAAAGAGGTAAAATGAAAAGAAATAATAAAAATAAAAACCTCTAAAAAACCATTTAAATTGCCATAATTATTAAAACTAAAAGTGCATTAATTGGATTTCATGTGAACTGGAAGATGCACGGGCAGTGATAATCATCGCCTAAACATACACTTTAAAACCTACATGCATTGATGGCAAAAAATGTCACTAGTGTATGTACAAAGACCAACATGTACTGGCGGTAAAAAATGCCGCTTTTGCATGTTAACAAAAATACTTTAACTTCGGAAAAGCATCAAACTTAAAATTTGACTTGTTTGCCAAATGTTTTATTTTCGTAAACTTCGAGAAAATAACAAGAGACGATACCCGAATGAACTCTTCGGAGCTAGGGGATCATACATTAGGGAGAATGGGAATCAACTCATTTTGCATGCTTAGAGTTGTAGGCTACGAAACAGACAAGTTTCGTAGGGGTCATCCTACAAATTAAGCACAGCTGAATTTGAGGATAACAATCTCAATATTCAACACAATATGAAATCAATGGAGGATTTAGCTAGAGAATGGATTAGAATTTTGGCATGATAAGGATGTAATGGCTTAAGATGAGAGACTATTTTGGCATGATAATGATACTATGGAATGAGATGAGAGAAATTTGGATAGCATAAGAATGCAATGAGATGAGATGTACAAATGTTTGGGAGAGCCTTGTATTTATAAGCATTTTGGAGAGGATTTCAGATCAATGGTGGAGATTGAAAGTTCAAATCCAATGGTGGAGATAAAGAGATGAGATGGAGGGTTAGATTTTGATTAAAAAAATTGAAGGGTTGAGATTATTTGTGAATTTTAAATTCAACTTGGGAAGGGTTTCATTAAGACATGAATGAATAAAAAATTCATTCATATGGGAGAAGGGTGATTCAATAAATAATGTGTTTTATGGGTGAGTGTGATGACATGTGACACATGTGTTCATTTGGTGAACACATGTGTGAGCTCTTTGCATTAAAAAGAGCTCTAACATGGAAAAGGAAAGGTGAAGTGGAAGGGTCATGTGACCCCTTTGAATAAAAAAATGCTTTTTATTTGAAGTGTGTGGGGAGATGGGTTAATCAAGATTTAACCCACTTAATTAAGTGTTTATCTTAATTAATGCGGTTGTAGAAAATTAGTGAGAGGATTAATTGGTGGTTAAAATTAATTGAATAAGGATTATTTAATTGATTTAGGTCTAGGGGCTAGGTAGGTTAGAGTAGCTAATTAAATAATTGGTATTTATTTAATTAGGCTAGAGGAGATTAATTAAATAATCATGTTTTATTTTATTTATTTAGAATATTTATTTAATTAATTGTGAATGATGTTGTAAGGTTTAGTAATAAGTTAATTGAGTTAATTAATTACTAGGGATGAATTTGGGATGAATGGTTAGGGATGGCTTAGGATAAATTAATTAAATAATTTTATTTTATTTAATTAATTTGGTGGAAGGGATAATTAGTAGTGCAAGGATGTGGTAAAGTGGCTTGTGGGGTCAAGCCATTTTCAGGTGTCTACATTTTGCCTCTCTTTGAAATGGTGTTGTGACTAAGTAACATTATTTCAAAGAATGTTAAAATATAGTGTTGGATTGGATAGAAAAAGACTTTGGTTTAGAATGATAGGGTTAGGCTTAGGGATGATTGGTAGAGGTGATGACCCCTTGAGAGGACAATTGAGTCACAAGAATACGGATGTGCTCTCAAAATGGATGAAATAGGTTGGTTAAGGGGGAAGGAGGATAAGGGATGGAATGAAAGTTGATTGTTAAGATGAGGTGGTTGTGTGGATAGGATAGATTGGTTGAGGATGGATATTGTGCTGATATGTTTTAGAGCAATCCTAGGTTTGTTATAGCAAAGAGGATATTTTCACCAAGGTATAAAGACCAGGGTAATGATGTTTATTTATCCTTTGCATGGACTAGACATGCAAACAAAAGGAGTATCCTTATACATGGTGTAATACAACCTTGTCTAGAAACAAGATATGAATATTAGTTGTAGTGATAAGAATATCCAATAGACACGTAAAACGTTGTGGCCCATTCCTTGCTAATCATAACACACCAAGATATAAATGGATCTAGGTGGCTTTGATAAAGCATAAGAATAAGATAGAAAAGATTAAAAGAAAAATAAAAGATCAAATGACAAAATAAGTCACACATCCATTGTATCCCTTGCCAAGATGAGTGATGTTTGGATGGGTGTTTCAAACAAGGTGATGCCCTTGTCAAGCTATAAACCGGTAATTGATTGATTGAGATAGCATTGTCATTGTGGGGAACGATATATCCCTAGATCAACACAAGGATGTGGGAACAATATATCCCATTGATGATGATGATTGATTGATTGGATTGATAGAGAGATTGGAACAAAACCAATAGTGTGATTTGGCTTGATTGGTTGGCTAGATTGGTTGACTAGATTGGTATGTTGCATTTGGATTTATCACTTGGATTTTTGGTATATTTTAATTTCTTTGGATTTTTTGATATTTTGATTTTTTTTGGATTTTTGGATATTTTGATTTTTTTTTTGGATTTTTGGATATTTTGATTCTTCTAGATTTTTGGATATTTTGATTTTTTTGGATTTTTGGATATTTTGATTTTTTTTTTTTGGATTTTTGAAGGTTTTGTGATTTTTTTTGAATTTTGAAAGTTTTGGATGGGGTATAGTATTATTATGGGATGAGTGCATTGGATTGTGTTTGGATAGCCTAGCTGTTGGATACCAATGACAAGGGAACACCAAGTCTAGAGGTGAGGGTGAACAAGGTGATAGGATTGGATGGGAGGATTGACAATGGAAGGTGATGGATGGATGGATACATGGGGATAAGGGATGGGATGGGGGATGCATGATAGATGCATGGAGGGGTTCAAGATGTTTTCTAGTGATTATCTTGCATAGGAATCATATGCGCCACTTTAGGTATGATGTTTAGGACTTTATATGATGGAAGAATGCTTGGAAGGGATGGATGGACTTTGTAGTAGATGGATGAATGGAGGATATGCTTAGAAATAGGCATATGTTGAGAGGTTTTCAAAGCATTTTTTGATATTTTTCCCCTATCTTTATTAAGATCTAAGGAGGAAGATATAGAACATAGGATGGATGGGAATTGATAGGATAGATATGAAGATGGAAGATTAGAATGTGATAGGATAAGGATATATGCAAAAGGATATTATGGATATGGGTGAAGGGTATGATTTTGGCCCCAAGTATGGGATGAAAATGAATGGGGAAGGGATTACACATGATGCCCACAAGGGGTTTTTATCATGTTACTTTGCCAAGGTGCCACAAGGAGTGGTTTTCACCATTGGGCAGATTTTTCTCTTTACTATGTTGCTTTTTTCTTGATTTTTTGTGCCTTTTTGCTTTTTTAATGGAATGGGTAGCAAGGATAATATTTTCCCATGTTGGATATTTGTTGTGCATGGACCATATGAAATAGCATTATGCGCATGGTTGTTGGTAGATGATTGTATGAGATGGATGGTGGATGGTGGATAGTGGATGCATGGGGATAAGGGATACGATGGGGGATGCATGATAGATGGATGGAGGGGTTCAGGATGTTTTCTAGTGACTATCTTGCATGGGAATCATATGCCCCACTTTAGGTATGATGCTTAGGATTTTATATGATGGAAAAATGATTGGAATGGATGGATGGACTTTGTAGTAGATGGATGAATGGAGGATATGCTTGGAAATAGGCGTATGTCGAGAGGTGTCCAAAGTATTTTTTGATATTTTTCCCCTATCTTTATCACGTTCTAAGGAGGAAGATATAGTAGATAGGATGGATGGGACTTGATAGGATAGATATGAAGATGGCATATTGGAATGTGATAGGATAAGGATATATGCAAAAGGATATTATGGATATGGGTGAAGGGTATGATTTTGTCCCCAAGTATGGCATGAAAATGAATGGGGAAGGGATTACACATGATGCCCACAAGGGGGTTTCATCATGTTACTTTCCCAAGGTAACACAAGGACTGGTTTTCACCATTGGGTGGATTTTTCTCTTTACTATGTTGCTTTTTTCTTTATTTTTTGATTTTTTGTGCTTTTTAACTTTTTTGATGGAATGGGGGCTCTAGCGTTTGTTTCCATAGAAAGGATAATATTGTCCCATGTTGGATAGTTGTTGTGCATGGACCATATGAAATAGCATTATGCACATGGTTGGTAGATGATTGTATGAGATGGATGGTGGATGGTGGATAGTGGATTATGATGTGGATTATGTGAAAGCATAGACCATAGGGATGTGATGGGGGAGATATGTGGGAAAATGGGGATAAGAGGGGGATATAAAGGTATGGGGGAAGGTTGTGGGGTTGAGGGGAACCAAGACCAATGTTTTCACACATTGTGATGCATTTTGAAGCTTATATTTTGGATGTCGGGTGGGAAGTAATGGGGATCAGGATAGGAGATTTTTGGATGGCCAATTTGGGGTTTTAGGGACTTAAATAGACTTAGGATTTGTGCGATTTGATGGCGAGTGGGATGTTTGGGATTATAGGGTGGATTGGGATTTGGATGCCTCATTTGGATTACTTGCTTTTTGCTTGGGGACCCACAAAATTTTTTTTGTTTTTCTTTTGATGGTGTGGTCTTTGATAGCCTCTTTAGGCTTTTGTGCTTTATACAAGGAGGCATTGGAATTTTTTCTTTTAAATTCCATGGGCATTTTGGTAGCTTCTTGTTTGGATGACACGTGCTTTTGTTGGTCATGATTTGGTACTTTAGGGGATCAGGATTTATAAGGTGAAGCTTTATGGATGGGAGTTGGAAGGATGGGAGGATAAGGGGATTTGAGGATAGGGATATTAGGAGTTGGGAGGATGGGAGGATAATAGGATTTGAGGATAGGGAAATTAGGAATTGGGAGGAGTGGAGGCAAAGTTGATGGGGGGATATGTATGGTCACATGCTTTTGTGAATGGTATGATGACGAAGGAGGGATGGGACATATGATTTGGATGTGCAATGAGGTGTATTAGGTTTGGGATTATAAAGAGTGGCTTTATGAGGTGTGTGGGTGGTACCAATGTGGGTGGATTTTTTTTCTTGGGATGTATAGCCAAGGCCATGTGATATTGTATGGAATGTGGTGTGGATGGGCTCCAAGATACCTTGTTCATGAAGGCCTAAACATTTTCCTTGATAGTTCATGTTTTGGAGCATATGACATGAAATGGTATGTTTAGTGCTTTGGAAACAAGACACAAGTCCATTATTTGCTGGAGAAAGATGGGTTGTGGATGGAAGTTGTTCACCTCCTATAAGAGAGCCACCATGGATGAATGTGCTTTGGCCAAGTAGATAAGAGGACAAATTCGGAATGGGATTGATAGGTGGTGGTAAAGGATCAATGGGGAATGATAAAGGGGTGATAGAAGATGGTGTGGTATCAATAGGGGGTGTTGTTGTAGAGGTGATAGGGTTGGTGTAGATAAGTTGATTACTAGATGGGAGGGGATTGGGGATGGGATTAGATGGGATGCTTAGATCTTGATTAGGATAGGAAGTTGATGCTTCAACATGCTTTGGATTTAACTCTTGGCATAGGTCTTGTGTTTGAATGGAAGTGGAAGTAACTTGGAGGGATGTGATAGGTTTTTGGATGGGTTCTTCAACATGGCGACATGATGGTTCTTGACTTTCACCTATGGTAGGATCTTTTTCATACATGATGGTGTTTGATTCCTTGCTAATAACCATTGGATGACATCCTTCATGGGTTAGGGGTTGATGGATTAGGAGAGGTATGAGATAGATAATATAATGGATGGATAATGATAGAAGATGTAGGATTAGGATTAGGATTGGATGGGTGGGTGATGGTGTTACATAGTTGTAGTTCTTGGGTAGGCTCAAGGATAGACGTTGGATTACATGGTGGTGTTGGAGAGATATGGAATGCCATAGGATAGGTGGAGGACTCCATAGCTTTGCCTATTTTTCACTAATATTCTTTGGAGAAGATCCTTCAAGGATTTTGTGGTTGATAGCTTGTGATTTGGAAGGTTTGATGGTGGATTAGATGGTGGATGGATGATAGGGATTGATGTATTGGGAGATAGGTAGATCAAAGGACTTGATGTAGGAGGATTGGAGGGATATGGTGATGGGAGTATAGGGATTGATGGATTGTGAGGTACATAGGATGATGGACTAAGGTTGATAGGATTAGAGGGATATTGTGGTGGAGGGACATATGGAGGTATTGATGGATTGTGAGGTACATAGGATGATCGATTAAGGTTAATAGGATTGGAGGGATATTGTGATGGAGGGATATATGGAGGAATTGATGGATTGTGAGTTATATATGATGATGGATTAAGGTTAATAAGATTGGAGGGATATTGTGATTATGTGCTAGGTTGGTGTTCCCTTGATCAAAGTTAGCATAACAATGCTTGAGGGATGGATAGCTTGGAGGTATTGGTAGGTTGGATAGGTATGAAGGCATGGTAACATAAGGGGATGAAGGTTGATATTAGGTTGATGGGGATGAAGGTTGATATGAGGTTGATGGGGATGAAGATTGATATGAGGTTGATGGGGATGACATATAGGATGGTGATGTGTATGCAATGGAAGCTTGGGAATCTCCAATGATGAAATGTAGTAGGGGGATATCAATAATGACATTTTTGAATATTTCCTTAGTGATAGGATCAAAACCCTCATATGTATGTTTAAGTCTTTGTAATTCTTATATTGATTTATAAGGATCCATGTTGTTGGAAGGATATGAGATGATGTAGGATAACAGATGAGTGTGATGTAGGTTGGGGATCAAATTTCAAGAGCTTAGAATGATTTGAAGGATGGATGATTATCTATACTTAAGGTAGACTAATGAGCTTAAGTAAGAGAGTTGATTGTATTGGATTTGATTTCTACTTAAAATAGACTTACATTCTTACATAGGAATTGCTGAGATTTGATTGGATGACTTACTTAAGATAGACTAATGTTCTTAAGAAAGTTTGGATAAAGATTGATAATGATCAACTAGGGTCTTGATTTTTGATTGGATGGATTTGAAATGGATGATTGTGGATAAGGTAAGGATCCTTTAAAGATGAGCAAATTTGATAATGATGTGGGTAATTGTGATTGGGATTTGGATGAGAGTTTGATGGGGTATGAAGGAGACTAAGTCCTTAACCAATTCTTGATTTTCAAATGATAATTTTTTGATTAAGGATTAGGGGTTGGAAGGTTTGGTTGGAATGGATAATGGATGATGGGTGATTGATGTTGGATGAGGGATGAATATATTAGATTAGAATTGGATGAAATGTGATCAAGTGGATAATGGAATTGGATTAAGGATAATAAGTAGATATAATGGATGACTAGGATGATTGGGATAAATAGAATATGATGGCTTGGATAAGATTTTGATAAGTTGGATGGTTGGGGAATGAATAGGATAAGTGGTTTGAATGATGATGTAGTTAATTAAGGATGAGGTAGATATGATTGGAATTGGATTGGATGATGTGGATAAAAGTAATAAGATAATTGAATGATGATATGGGTAAGGATGGATAATTAGGATGACTATGGATGATGTGTAAGAGACTTAGGAGATGAGATGAACAAGTTAGATGATTAGAATGATGAAGTGGATAGAAGGTATGATCTAAGATTGATATGGATTAGGATAATTTAGGGAAGATTAGAGAGATGGGTTGGATGAGATATGGTTTGGATGATTAGGATAATGATTAGGATGAAATTGGATGAGTGATTAGGAGGATAAGAGAGTTGGATTGAGAGGATTGTGGGATGATTAAGTTTGGATAAATGAATTAGGATATGTATTGGGAAGATGGATTATGATTAAGGATGAAGTGGATGATTTTTGAATATGGGAACCGATAGCGCTAACAGGTGAACCTAAGGTGCTAACAGATGAACCGTATGCATTGAGGGATAAGCCTAAGGTAGTGACAAACAAGCCTTTGGCACCAATAGATAAACCAAAGGCATGAGTAGAGATCCCTATGGTGCTAAACAGAGAACCAAAGTTGCTGATAGTCTATTTTAAGGGCTAAAGTTGTTTGATTTTGAGGAAAGTTCTTGATCTTTTTGGCTCCAAGACTTTGGCAAGAGATTAAATAAGCAAGAAGACACAATGGCTAGCTCCAATGGATAAAATGGTTTTTTTGGCTTTTATAGGTTTTGACAAAGAAGACACACCATTCACATGAACATCCTAGAAATTATTCAAGTAGGAGTGTCATATCCAACGAACCCACTCAGGTGCAGCTTCAATCTCCACTTTTAAAAAATGGTGATTTCTACCCCCTTAATACCATCTACCATTGCTTGGATGGATATGGAATGCAAGGTCATGGACCATCTTACACCCCTTACCTTGGAGACAAATTTCTTTCCCAATGTTTATCCCAACTCAAGATAATGTAGGTAATAGTGTGGACTCTTCTCCTCCTATGACAATGATGCACCGAGGATATGACAACCGAAGGTCTTATGCTAGACTTGAACAAGCTTCTAGGGAGTCCTTGATATACAAAAGGTACATGAGGCACAAACCATGAACACTAGCATGTTGAAGGGATGTGGCATGAGCGATTAAGCAAACACCACTTCACCTTGTGTCCAGAATCACATGGGGCCCCAAGGCTGTCCCAATGACAATGTGACTAGTTCAGGGTACAAGTTTCCTTCTCCCCCATTTGATATAACCCACTGGTACATGTGGTTGAGGTCATCCCTTGGGGTGATGAAATCCCCAAGCAGACCTCCTAAGAAGAAACCACATCACCCAAGATTGCATGAAGTGCAAGGAGAGAGCATACATGAAAAGTAACCCCTTCAGGATACAAATAGAAAGTTTTCTAGTGGAATTTTGATCCCCAAGATCACTCTAAGGTATGAGGGAAGAGCATACATCCAAGAGAAAACAAGACACAATGAAAAAGATAAAATTTCCCCTACTTTAACCTTAGTGTGCAACTAAAGCTAGTGATAAAATTAAGACTTTGGCTGTGAATCTGCACAAAAGATGTCAGTAGTTTGGATAATGATTCTTGGATAGATGATTTTGATACCTATAAAAATGAGTTAGATGCCTGTAAAAACCTGCAAACTCTGTCAGACCAAAAGCATTAAAATAGATGCCAAATGCACTAATAGACATACCAAATGCGCTAAAGAAGATACCAAAGGTGCTAAAACAAAATCCTAAGGTGTTCATATAGAGATAGATTGTGCAAAAACAAAAGCCTATTGTACTAATACATAAGCCTATTGTGCTAATATAGGAGCCTAAGGTGCTAAAACAGAAGCCTAATGCACTAAAACAATGATCTATTGTGCTAAAACAATGGACAAAATGAAATTTATACCTGCGGGTTGTCTTTCATAGAAGTTGAACATGTTGTTCTGGGTACTTGAGGCGCTGATACAATAGAAAGGGATGAACCTGCAAAAACCAAGGTTATTCTGACACCAAAATGATCAAGCAAGGTTTCAAACATCCTACAAGGTTAGCTTAGAAAGATTTGGATGCATTTTTAGCTCAGAAAGACCACTACAGATGTAAAATGTGAAGTTAAAAATGGCCTTAAGTAATTTTGCAAAATGAGATAGGTTAAGTTATTTTACCAAAGAGTTTTAAGGCATGGGAAACTTGCAAGTAGGAGGTTAGAAACCTTTCAAATGTTAGAGGCAGAAAAACCAAGCGTTAGAAATGATTTGACAGACGAAAAATCTTTTTGTCATGACCAGATGCATTGAAGCAAAGCCAAAGGCACTGAAGTAGAGACTGAGGGCACTAAAATAGAGGACTTTGGCACTAAAATAGATAGATTTTGCACTAACAAATAGATTGATTATGCTGACAGGTAGCCCAAATGCATTGAATAGAGGACTGAAGGTGTTGAACCTACAAAACAAACTATTGTTAGTTTTAAAAAAAAGTTAGTGTTGACAGATGTGTTAAAGGCACTAAACTGGGAGCAGAATGCAAGAATGCAAGAGTCAAAGGTGCTAAACTAACCTACACAATAGAAACTTACAAAAACTTGCAAGAAAAAGATTAGCTACAAGGAAAGGGGTCCCACAAGGCATGCCAAATGAAGATGAAAAAGATTAGAAAGACTGAATAACATGAAAGGAAATCAAAACAACAAGATTTATATTTTCCAAAGTCTTCAATCTCCTTCACTCCTTGATAAGGTGGAGGAGAGATACACCCAAGTCTCTTCTACCTTTACCCAAGTAGAAAATATGTGGATTTCTCTCAATATTCAACACAATATGAAATCGATGGAGGATTTAGCTAGCAAATGGATTAGAATTTTGGCATGATAAGGATGTAATATCTTAAGATGAGAGACTATTTTGGCATGATAATGATACTATGGAATGATATGAGAGAAATTTGGGCAGCATAAGAATGCAATGAGATGAGATGTAAAAATGCTTGGGAGAGCCTTGTATTTATAGGTGTTAATGGAAAATTGGATCTAAATGAATAATCAATATATAAATATCAATGATACCCAAAACTCAATCAAATAATGAACAAAAGAGATCAATCAAACAATGAACAATACAAAGCAAACCTCATTTAATTCTCATCTTCCATTGATCACCTATCACAAATGATCTTGTCTATGAATATGGCCCTCAAAAGGTGCACTTCCTTTCTATGATTCCAAGATGTTCAAATGGGAATGGCTATGATAGTATCACTATAAAGATGAGCTTCACAACAATGATATTAGTGTGTAGTAACAAGTTTGATCACAAGCAATGAAGGAATTGGTGCCAAAGGCACGCTCTAATTCCTGCTGAGTAAGTTTACTTAAAGCCTGGATGAATAAAATGGAGGAATAGGGTTCAATTTATAGACTTGAGAGAATGAAGATCAATGGTACATAATGGTTGAGGAATGTGCATGAATAGGAAGACGACATGTGTCCTACTCTATTTTGCATGAGAGGAATTAATAAAATAGAAAAATGAGTTAACTGAAGAGATAAATCAATTAAAAGAATAGATCAATCAGTTAAGAGAATAGAACTAGAAGAATAAATATTGCATGAGGATGAGAAGATATTTTAGCTCAATCAAATATTTAGAATATTCAATTGCATGTGCACAATGATTGAATTATATTTAGAGATAACTCAATTTAGAAGAAATAGACAACTTAAATAAATAATTGATTTATTTAAATTTAGGGAATAATTTATTGGAAGAAACAATTAAATAATTGATATTATTTAATTTAGAATGATTTTGGAAGAATTAGAAGATAAGAAAGCAAATTAAATAAATAAATTTATTTAATTGTTTGTGCATGATTTGTAAGAATAAATAAAATATTTGATTATATTTTATTTTTAGAGATTGAGAGGATTTAAATAAATTTGATTGATTTATTTAAATTTGGAAGAATGATTTGATTTAATTAAATAATTAAGAAATATTTAATTGTTTGGAAGAATTTAATTAAATAAAGTATTTTATTTAATTTTGACTTTAGAAGAGGTAATTAAATATTTTGATATTTAATTAACTTAGAGGAATATGAATCAAATAAATAAATTTGTTTATTTATTTATTGATAGAAGAATTAGAATGAAATAAATATTAAGAATATTTATTTAGACCGAGTCATGTCATTTTTAGGCATATACATTTTGCCCCTCTTTGATGTGATGTTTGAGATGATGAGATTTGTGTTGAGTAACATCATTTCAAAGAAACTAAGGTATAGATAGAAGAAAAAGACGGCAAAGGAAAGATAGGGTTAGGATGCCCCCTCGAGAGATTGGATGGGGAGAGAGTTTTGAGGGCACAAGATGGACAATCTCACGATGAAGAAGGTTGGGAGAATAGGTTGGGGTGAAGAAATTGGTTGAAGAAAGAGCTGAATGATACGCGATGCAAGATAAAATGATAACACACACAAGCAAGTAAGCCAATATGCACAAATGATACAAGAACAAACAAGGTATTGCCCCTGTCAAGTGGTAAACCAATGATATACTGATAATGATAAATGATAGTGTTGTCATGGTGGGGAACGATATATCCCTAGAGCAACATGATGGATAATGTTTGGTTTCAGGAAATGAAACATGTCGTGTAAGACACGTGTATTGGTCTGATTTCAACAATGCAACATCATGTATAAGACAATTGATTTATAATTGATTTAGTTGATTTACGACTAGACAAGGATCAAGACCACTGATTATGATTGGATCATTTGACAAGATTGACTTGCATTTGGATCGTTGCTCAAATTAACAGTTAGAACTATTGACAAGAGGTACAATGATAGATACAAAGTTGATCAATAGAAGAATGACTCAACAGAATCAATCACAAGCTTTTATTCGATACTCTATGGTTTGGATCTTTATATGCATGGGATATGGTATGGATGCTTTTGTGGATGTGAATGGTATGGATGCTTTGTGGATGCGAGTGGATGTGAATGGTTTTTTTGACATCTTGATATTGCAAGTATTTGAAGTGCTTATTTCATCATTGGGATTTTAAAATGTTGTAAGAAAATACAAGCATCGAGGTATAATTGAACCGAGATGACTTGAGTATTTCTTATGTATCAATAGACAAGGATTGCCCCCATTCATGTTATACCTTTGATGTCCTCGATGATCTTTTTTCGATCATGTCGTTAAACAAGGCTTCACATTACTAAAGATTGATCCACAAACAACAAACAAAGAAAATAATCATGCCCCCATCATAGCATCTCTAGATTTTGGCATCCTCGAGTAGCATAGAAAGACATGATAACAAAAATCAACATGTCATAACCTAACCTGATCACAACCACAAAACATTCTTGCATTAGGTGTATTTTCTTGCCATAATTTAGATAGAATCAGTTTGAGTGCATTAGGTGCTTGTTTGCTTTGCATTGGATGGGTTGATGTCTTGCACCAAAATTTATGTTTTGGAAGAAGGCCTTACTTGTGCTTGCATGCATGCCTAGTAAAATAGACCCTAAGGGACTGACCTAGTGCCTCGAGGACTCATTCCTAAATGGCCTTGCCTATGTGACGATGCAGAGGCAACGTAGTTCGGGGACTTGGAACATGGATGAACTAGAGGAAGGATGACAAGATATGGGATAGATGGAAAGGTAGAGCCTCGGGGGCGCATTAAAAATGGCCTTGCCCATGTGACAATGCAGAGGCAAGGTAGTTCGGAGAGAACCTTGTGACACTGACGATAAATGCTATGCTACACTGACACTGTGGATAGGATACTGGATAAGACCTTAGTTGATAAGGTGACATAAGAGATAGAGTATCAAGCCATGATAGGATAATAGGACATTATGGATAGCCATAATGCTAGACATTGATGATAAGGAAACACCACGGATAGACAAAGGGATGGGTTACAGTGGATACGAATGTGTAGATAGAAGAAACTAAGGATGTGATCTCCAAGGACTATGTCGCATAGGAATAACATGCCCCATTGTAGGTAGAGTACTTAGGATTTTTCATGGCAATGTTTAAGACGATAGGAGGATAAGAGGATAATGAAGGATTTGCATGACTTGGAGGGATAAGGTATGTCAAGAGACACCTAAAGAATTTGTTAACATTGTGCCCCCAATCTTTATCAAGATTAAGCAAATAGAGGAATGGAAAATTTAAGATAGATAGACTAGATAGTATAGGTAGGTAACAGCTAGAAGGATAGGATAGGAAATGGTATGGAAGGAAATTGATAGGAGAAAGTGATATGTCGATGAGACACGGTGCCCCCAAGTGTAGGTGACGTAGAAGATCAACTTTACACATGACACCTATTTGCCAGGTTTTCATCATGGTACATATCCAAGGTGCTTGTTTGCCAGATTTTCACCATTGGACGAAAGGATTTTTCTTTACTTTTTTTTTCTTTTTTTTTATTTTTTATTTTTGGATAGGAGAAGGTGGATATGGAAGGGAGAGACTCAAGTATCTAGTTCCCTGAAGGTGATAGTGTCCCGCTAGATGGATGTTGTCGCATGGACTATGTCAAGTGTTGTCATAGATGTTGGTAGGGGATTGCATGAAAGTGATATGGTGTAGGTAGACAGTGGATTATGATGCAGAATATGGAGGGAAGGCTTATGAAAAAGTATGGACCATAGGAATAGGATGAGGAAGATATGTAGGATAATAGTGGAAGGAAGGGGAGATGGAGGTATATGAAAAGGTTACGAAATGGAAGGGAATCATGACCAACGGTTGCACATACCATGATAAACATTGAAGCTGGTGATGGGAAAGTAGTGTAGGAAGCAACGAAGACTTTTGCATGTGGATGAATGACCTAGGCATGTAGGGATCCACATAGACTGAGTATTTTTCTAATTTTTGCTTGCCATGTGGGATGGAAGAATTTGAGACTTTTGGATGGAATGGGAGAAAGTGGATGGTTGGGGTTCTTGAGAGGTGGATGCCTCATTTGACTTGATGGCTTTTTGCTTAGGCACCCAAACCATTTTGCTTTGAGATAGTACCTGTGAAGGTATGGTCTTGTGTGTATGTAGTTTTTGTGCAGCTTCGGAGGTAATCATTTGTTGGATGTGGACCCACACCTTTTTCAGTTTGGCATATAGGTGTGTGGGTGTATGCAGCTCTTGAGAAGGATGCTTCTTTGATTCTTAGCTTTTGTATCCTAGGTCATGAGGACTCTTAGGATTTTTGACTTGATAGGTAGAGGCATCCAGATTTTTATGGTTGAATTCTCTTGAGATGGTGGAAGTGGAGTTTGAGGAAGTTCTTTGTTTAGACAACATGTGCATCTGTTGTTCATGATTGGGATTGTTAGAAGATTCATAGATGGATGGATAAGGTGTTGGAAGAAGTAGTGGTAAAATACATGGGGGGATATTAGGAGTTGGAAGTAGTAGAGGTAGATTGGATGGTGGAAGGTGTATGGTCACATGCTTTTAGGATGTGTAGGATGATGGAGGTGGAATGGAGACATATGTTTTGGAGATATGATAGGGTTTGCGATGGAAAGTGGGGGATTTGGGAGGAGTGGAGGAAGTACCAACATCTTGAGATTGTTCACCTTGGGGTCTGTATCCAAGGCCATATGAAGGAGGAGGAACATTGACATGGATAGGCTCCAAAATACCTTGTTCATGAAGGCCTAAGCCTTTACCTTGATAGTTCATATGTTGGAGCATGCAGTGGATAGTAGGATTGTGTATAAGTGGAATACTAGATACGAGTTCCTTATTGGATGGAGAAGGTGAGATAGAGGATAACAGTTGCTGGTGTTTTAAGGAGGAACACTCATGAATGAAGGCTGTAAGACCAAGGATATATGGTGGGGGATTGGCAGCATGGTCGATAATGGATGACGAAGGAGTATTATCAGTTTGATCTTCTATGCTTGCTTGGGAGGCAAGTGTTTCATCAAGGGAGGTGGAAGTCGTTAGATCTTGGATGGGACTAGATAGGCTTATAATCTCTAAACCATGGAATGCATAAAGTGGGCTAAGAGGATCATCATGGTCTAGTTGATCATAGATAGGCTCTTCATCGTAGATGGGATCTTGATCATAGATAGGATTTAGTGTGATGGGATTAATGATCTCTTGTATAGGTTCTTCATCAACGATAATATCTTGATCATAGAAAAGATATAGGTTATGGAGGGGCCGAAATTGGATCTCTAGCTCATGTATAGGATCAAGTTGCTCATGGATAGCTTCTTCATCAAAGGTAGTATCTTGATCATTGAAAAGGTATAGGTCATGAATGGCTTGAGATTGAATTTCTTGCTCATGTATAGGTATAAGATCCTTGAAAAGATAAAGGTTATGCATGGGTCAGATGGGGGTGCTTTGATCTTGATTTAGATAAGGGGTTGACATTTCCACATGCTCTAAAGTGTGCTCTTGACATAACACTTGGGTTGTTTGAATGGAAGTGGAGGTAGAGGTCTTGTGGATAGGATTTTGGTCAACAATATGAAGGTACAATAGATTTTGACTTTGGTCCATGGTAGGAGGTTCTTCAATATGCTTAAGGGGTTGCCAAGTATATGACGAGTTTGGCACAAGGGACATGCTTGAAGACTCTTTAATAAGGTCAAGGACCAGAATTTGGGGACATGGTTGACTCTTTGCTGATAGCCCTTGGATCACATCCTTCGTAGGTGTATGGGTGGGTTCATGAGGTAATGGATGAGTGGAGTTGGAGCTCTCCCTAGCTTTTCCTTTGCTGTGTAAATCTGGAAAACATCTTTCCCAAAAATCATCCGAGGCTTTTTTGGTTGTCCATTTAGGGCTTGGGGAACTCAATGGCAGTGTTGGTGTAAGACTAGTATGCTTTGGGATATGTCTTAGAAGACAGTGAAGAAGGACTAGTAGATGAAGTGGTATATGATTTCCCACTTGAGGTGGTGTTTGTCTTGTCAAGAGCATCATTAAGACGGGAAAATAATGTATGTTTTTGGGGCGAGATGTAGCTAGTGCTAGCCTGCTCAGTTTGTAAGATTGCAAAGTGTTGTTGTATGACTTGGAGTTCTTAAGCAATTGCTATATGACTTTGGTGTGAGGTGTCTAAGGTTAATTGCAATTTTAGGTATTTGAGTTCTTGAGCAAGCTCTTCTAATTCAGTTATCATCTCCACAGAAATTGACACAAGACTGAGATGGGTACTCAGAAAGGTGGAAAATTTTTTCGCAAAAGATGTGGAAGTACTCATTGTTACACATACACAGAAACAAAAGCACAGAAGTAGAGGATATAAGCGCAACAAGTCATCATGAATGCGCAGTACTGGTAAAAAGCAAATGCACAACAATAGGTGATATATGCGTAGGAAGTCGCAACAAATGCGCAGTAGGTCGAAACAAAAGTGCAGCTTCTTAAGATAAATGCGCAGCTCTGGTCTTTTGAATGTTTTTGTAAAGTTTGACATGTTTTTTAGTGTGTTTTTTTTTGTTTCTTGGTTGCAAGATGGTCTCTTTGATCTAATTTTCTTTAATTATGGCAAGAAGACATAGCAAACACAAAGAATGTTTTCATGGTTTTTTTATTTTTTTGTGATTTTTTGACTCTTTTTGGACTAAAAAGCAAGTACAATCCTAGGCTTCAAATGGATTACAGGGGTTTTTGGCCACTAGAACAAAGGTGTTTAATGAAGGCAACCGTTTGAGTTGTTATACATGTGGCAGCACTACTCTCCATTATGGAGTCTCCCAGCCTACAAGGGTTGCGCCTTGGAGGGTTTTGGGGGAGGTTGGCTGTCAGTATAACACAACTACACTCGTTGTTTGAAGCTTTTGCTCTAAACACAATTGATTTATAGTGGATTGGTAGGGCTTGGTGTTTAGCCTGTTACCACTTAGAGTCGTTCCTACTTGGATGAATGGTATCCAAGAGAAGGCCCCTCTAAAGGAAAAACACATGCGAGAATGATATGTCTGGCATTTTGGTCACCCAAGATAGGGGAGAGCATAGGCCTAGTATCATTCTCAAAACACAGAAGACAGTGGTTCTTTCTCCCCTAGTTAAAAAGAAAAGACTAAATGAGCTATCTACTTGGGTAAGCACAGAAGTTTGTTAACTTTGAAGTGATAACAAGATAGCAATGGTTCAGTTTTACCTAGATAGCAATGATGTGTTCAATTTTACCCAAATAGCATGGATTTGTTAACTTTGAAGTGATAACGAGATAGCAATGGTTTAGTTTTACCCAGATAGCAATGATGTGTTTAATTTTACCTAGATAGCACAGATTTGTTAACTTTGAAGTGATAACGAGATAGAAATGGTTCATTTTTACCTAGATAGCAATGTTTCTAACTACAAAAGATAGAAATATAGAAATGATTCAAGGATATGCAAGATAGTAATGATTCAGTTACCACCTTCCTAGTTAAGACTATGTGAGATTTGCATGAGCATCCATTTACTTTCCTTTTAGAAATTGAAGTGTGAGTTAACAATTGCAGAGATATGATTCTAAACCAGTACCTAGCCTACAAAATAGATCAAAGAATATTCCTGTGAAAAAGTGTTAGCATTAGCAAAACCACAAGAAAACTCAAAAATTTAATGTTAGAATTAGATGCTCAGGTGTAGAGCTCATATGCATAGAAACAGAGGTTATATGCACAGTTTTACAGATGCGTAGAATCAGAGATCATATGCGCAGAAACAGAGGTCATATGCGTAGATTGATAGATGCATTGAATCAAAGGACATATGCATAGAAAGAATGATCAAATGAGTTGAAACAACGTTCTAAAAATTTACTGCAAAATAGATGCATAGTAGGATGGAACAGATGCGTAGCAGGATGGAACCAATGTGCATAATCAATAAATGTGCCATATCAGAGGTCATATGCACTGAAACAAAGACTATATGTGCTAAAATATTAGATGTGCCAAAAAAGACAATAGATGTGTGTTAGAATGGGTTAGATGCGTAGGATGAGAAGATATTTTAGCTCAATCAAATATTTAGAATATTCAATTGCACGTGCACAAGGATTGAATTATATTTAGAGATAACTCAATATAGAAGAAATAGACAACTTAAATAAATAATTGTTTTATTTAAATTTAGAGAAGATATTATTGGAAGAAATAATTAAATAATTGGTATTATTTAAGTTAGAATGATTTTGGAAGAATTAGAAGATAAGAAAGCAAATTAAATAAATAAATTTATTTAATTGTTTGTGCATGATTTGGAAGAATAAATAAAATATTTGATTATATTTTATTTTTAGAGATTGAGAGGATTTAAATAAATTTGATTGATTTATTTAAATTTGGAAGAATGATTTGATTTAATTAAATAATTAAGAATTATTTAATTGTTTGGAAGAATTTAATTAAATAAAGGATTTTATTTAATTTTGACTTTAGAAGAGGTAATTAAATATTTTGATATTTAATTAACTTAGAGGAATATGAATCAAATAAATAAATTTGTTTATTTATTTATTGATAGAAGATTTAGAATGAAATAAATATTCAGAATATTTATTTAGACCGAGTCGTGTCATTTTTAGGCATATACAATAGGCATTTTTTAGAGGATTTGAGATCAATGGTGGAGATTGAAAGTTTAAATCCAATGGTGTGTTGCAAGTATGAGCCTAACCAGTGTTGTCATTGATGTCAACATACTCATGTTGCATTGATGATAAGGATTAGATGAGTTGTGTGCTGAGGATATTGAGAAAATTAGTCCTAATCAGAAACAGAGAAGAACAGTAAAGACAAAGATCCTAGTTAAGATGAAGATCAGAGGGTACGGTTCAAAGGGTTTGTATATATGTGTCTTAAGATGATCTAGTAAAGATTTCAAAGGTCCACATGAAGACCTAAAGAAGTTATGGCCACTTAAGTAAAACTGGTTCCGGTAGGTATTCAGAGGTGACAGAGTGACACAGATAGGTCTGGTGAGATCCAGAAATACAATATCCTATTCTACGGATTTGGTGGAGTGTTTAGGAAGCCAATATGGATTGACAACTCAATTGGTTTGTGGTCCGGAGGTCCGCAAACATCTATTCCATTATGATAGTGATGATAGACTGTGTTCTTGAGGTTCTAGATGAAGGAGAAAATGATTTCAGTAGGCAAAAGTGGTGTGGATGTTCTTGGTGATTCAAGCAAGCTTGTGGAGGTCTTTGGATTGTGTCCAGTTCATGTTGGTGGTCCGCATTGAAGATTGAGCTTGCAATTAAAGATTTACTTCTGGATGATGATGTTCTTCTTTAGTCTGGCTGACCGGATGAGTTACACATCCTGGGGATGATCTGGAGGTGTCCTATGAAGAATAGCGTCCTCCCAAAGAAAGATTGAAGTCTCAGATCTGTGTGGTTGATAGTGTGTTGATCTGCGTGAAGTCATTTTTGTAATAAGTCATGTTGTATTTATGTACTTTCTCTGTAATGTCTGCTGACTTGGATGATAATTCCTAAGTCGATGTCTTGTATAAATAAGGAGTTGTAAAGTCAGTTCAAAGGGTGTCTAAGAGTGATGAATGTGTGGTAGAGAAGTGTGAAAAGTAGAGCAGAAGTATTGGGCTTAAATGGAACTAACTCAAGAATGGTGAAGATGTTATTCTTCAGTTCAAATATGTAATACTTATTATTTTGTAGATAGTGTGTCTCCTGTAGGAGTGGGCCTCTTGTGAGAAGTGTGCTCAGGCAGTGAGCACTAATTGGCATGTGCCATTTTGTTCTTTCTATTCTTCTAACAGAGAATACAATCTTGGGTTAGTCACCCCATGGTTTTTCTCTTAACCGGGTTTTCCACGTCAAAAATCTTGGTGTCATATGTGTTAATGTGTTTCTTCTCTTGAATTGTTGCATTACATTTCCATGATTGATTTATTAATATGTTGCTAAATTAAGAAGAGAATTTAAGTGATTAACTGAAGAAAGTTTAAACAACTGATTCACCCCCCCTCTCAGTTGTCTGTCCTTAATCTAGCAATTGGTATCAGAGCTAAGTTCCTCTAAAAGAGCTTAACTGCTTGAGGAGATCTAGAATGTCATCCTACAAGAAGGATAGTTCAAGGTTTGATGGAACCAATTTCACTCTTTGGAAAAGTCGCATGGAATGTCACTTACAATGTATGGGAATGCAGTATTGGATCATGGCTTCAAAGAAGTATACTCCTCCACAGAATGGTTCGAGAACCGTAGATAAAATTAGAGATGTTGAAAACAATCTGTAGACTAAAGAAGCTCTTCTAAGTGCCTTGTCTGATTCAGAGCTAACAAATGTCATTTACCTACAAACTACTTTTGAGATTTGGGAAAAATTGGAACTTCTACATGAAGGAGACAAGTATGTTAAACGTGCCAAGCTACAAAGTTTGAAAGGAAAATTTGAAAATCTGAAGATGAGATAAGATGAAAATATCACTACATTTATGCCAAGAGTAAATGAGCTTGTTTGTGGCATTAGATGTGTTGGTGGAGTCTTGGATGAAGATGAGATTGTTGGCAAAGTTCTCATATCCCTTCTTGATTCTTACAAATACAAGGTTGCTGCTATTGAAGAATTCAGATCTATTTCAGGTATCACAAGAGATCAATTGGTGGGTAAATTGGCTACATTTGAATTGATTGAGTTTGGAGATGCCCCCCCAAGACTAAATCTGCATTCAAGGCTAGTGCTTCTATTAAAGGAAAACAAAAGTTTGATCTGGGAGAGAACTCTTCAAAGAAACTATCATGGTACGAGAAAGCAACAAAAGACCTAGAAGAAGATGAAGCATAAGCTGTTCAACTTGAAGCCTTATTGCAAAAAGACTGCTAAGAGGATCCGGTAAGTATAAGGAAAATTACCTTTTAAGTGTTTTAATTGCAATAAGATTGGTCATTTTGCCTCAAGGTGTCTGGAAAGATTTTCAAGGCCAAATTCTAACAGATCAAGGTTCCAAAAGAAATGTTACTA
Organism: Cunninghamia lanceolata; assembly: GCA_027924645.1. Lineage (NCBI taxonomy): Eukaryota > Viridiplantae > Streptophyta > Pinopsida > Cupressales > Cupressaceae > Cunninghamia > Cunninghamia lanceolata. The sequence continues at coordinate 362,385 of BSBN01000938.1, read as the reverse complement.
TGTTCAAGAAGATGATGATGATGAAGGAGTAACAGATGATGAATCAGAAATAGGAAACAAATCTGAAAGTGACTGGGTGTTTATTGCCATCAAGGAAGAAGATCCAATGCCCTTTGAATCTGCTAATCATAAAATTGTAGAAAGAGCTCTGGCTGCCCAAGTTGAAGAAAAGGATGATTGGGTCATTCACAGTGGATGCTCTCACCATATGACAGGTGACAAAAATAAATTTATAGATTTGGAAAGGTATGAAGGAGGTGTGGTAAAATTTGGTGATAATTCTGCTGGCAGAATCAAGGGTAGAGGAACTATTTCTTTTGATGGAAAGAACAAAACCAGTAATGTACTGTTTGTTGAAGGCCTGAAGCACAATCTTCTCATTGTTGGACAGTTGGTGGACAAAGGCTATGATCTCCGATTCAAAAATGGAAAATACAAGTGTAGACACCTAAAATTGTCCCAAATTTGTCTGTCTTGCAACACCTAGTCAAATACATTATCCTAGACATCATGTAACATTTTGTCCTAAATCCCACTCTTAATCCCATCCTTATTCCATTAGCCAATTAATTAAATAAATTTTATTTATTTAATTAAAATCTCATCTTAATCCCATCCTTATCCTACTTAGCCAATTAATTAAATAAATTTATTTATTTAATTAATTTCCACACCATATCCTAATCCCACTATCTAATTAATTAAATAAATTTTATTTATTTAATTAATATCCAACTCATATCCCAACTAATTCAAATATTTTATTTGAATTAAGTTCCCCACTATCCAATTAATTAAATAAATTTTATTTATTTAATTAACATCCAACTCATATCCCAATTAATTCAAATATTTTATTTGAATTAAGTTCTCATCATAAGCTGACTTTCTAATTAATTAAATAAATTTTATTTATTTAATTAATTTATCTTATCATTAAGCTGACATGTGTGCCTCTTTCATTTAAAAAAGATAAGTGGTACTACAGCCTTTTATTTAATATCTTTTATATGTAGTACTTTTTATGTACACAAGCACACATGAGCCGTATCCTCCTTGACACTTGTCAAATGACTACAACTCCCTTGAAGAGTGGGAATGCCTAATCAATCCTAGCCGTCCACATCAATCATTTAGCTTTTTAATCTCAACCATCCATTTGAACCAAGCCTTTCCTATAAATCAAACCCCTCACAAGCCATTAGCATGTATTGAGCTTCAAGCACCCTTATTCTGTCAAATTTTCTATAATGCATTGAGCTTCAAGTAACATTATTCTACCAAATTATCATTAGCATGCATTGATCCTCAAGTATCCACATGCTGTTGAAATATCATTAGAGCCTTTGCATCCTTTATTCTAGCATCTTCATCTTAATGTTATGCTGCAGAAGTGAGCACCCAACATTCTTCCAACAACAATCCTTCAAAATCTTGCATGCTCATGCGAGGTGGAGAAGAGCAATGGAGATAAATTGAGCATAGCGTGGAGATCGATTTGCATTTACATTTGTTATTTTGATTTTCATGTTGTCTTGTGCTTCATTGTGCATTGTTAGGGTTTTTATCATTGCTATTTATTCATTTGCCCTGATTTGCAATTTTACCCTAACTACATTTGGCACGCCTGGTGGGACTCACTTTGCTTGATCCTTTTTTGCATTTTTTTGAGTAAAAATTTGCATTCATATAACCCCCATTGTTGAGTTTTGCAGTTTTAATTAACTTTTTGTTGCAGATCTGCTACTTTTTGGACAAAACCCTAGGTTTTAAAGATTTCAACATATCTTCCAAACGGCTATGAATTTTTCTACAAGATTTTAGTAGAAGTTTATCCATGATATAAGGAAGCTACAGCAGAAAAATTTTGGGTTTATCATGAATTTTATGGGATTTATCATGTTTTTATGTTTTTTCATAAAATCGCAATTCTGGGCTTAAATCAGTGAATTTTTTTAAAATTTTTACATTTCTAGAAAGTTCTTGAAATTCTAATGGGGTCTATGTTTTACAGATTTAATTTGGAGGTCATTTACTATGAGAAAAAATCAGATCTTTACCAACTGTACCATTTCCATAAATCCACATTTTTGGGGACAAATCAAGGAATTTTACTGATTTCTTTACATTTTCAGAAAGCTCTCTAAAAATTAATGGGGGTCTCTTCTTTGATTTTTTAATTTTCAAACCACAAATCTATCAAAATAATCAAATCTAATTCGGCTATGCATCTAAAATTATAATTTTCCTTCCCTGATGAGCCTATTTTTTATGCCTGCATTATAATATCATTTTTTTTTATGTTGTAGGTGATCATAAGGAGCTGGAGCAACATTGACATCAACATCTACAGCAATTTGGATAGCGAATCAACCAGGTGCAATCATTTTATTTCTCATCTTCTAATCATTGTTTGCAAACACATTTGGATTTTGGGCATAAAATGAACAATTGTTTGCAAATTCACATCAAAAAATTAGGCTAAAACGAACAATTGTCTTTCATCACATTTAGATTTGGGCTTTAAAACAAACAAGTGCTTGCATTGTCTTCCACACATGGAATTTCTAAGGTTAATGAACCCCATGCGAGTGTGACCAAGTAAATGTGTATGCTCTCTCCTCGCATCCCAACACGAACTTGGAGATCAAAAATATTTACTTGTGTTGCTTTTGTTTAGCCTTAGAGAGGCCTGCCTTGGTATCCAACCCAAGGGAACGACCTCAAGCGGTACTTTCATCTGGTTTTCTATAAAAATCAGAGGATAAGGTGAAAGCCAAGTCTAACCGGTATTAGCGCTCACCATACAGTGCTAACTCGAAAGGATGTGTGCCTTTGTGTATATTAAAACTCCTAGTAGGGTTAGTTAAAGTCTTAAGTGGCTTGCTGGATGCTTGTGGGGTGCCGGTCCCCCAGATTTTCATTAGAACCTCCTTGTGATAGTGGCCTTGCCTTAACTAGGATTTGTTGAAGTGTCTTCACGTGCTTGCTTAACCATCATCACATTCTTTCAAACTAAAACTTGTTTATGTGTCTTGCATGAGTGATTCATGTGTGTATATGCATAATCATTTGTTTGAATATTGCCACATCAAGCTCTAACACCCAAACACATAAAGACAAGTCATCCTACACATTCTTCCAATAACATTCAAACCCAATCATCTTCATCCCAAACATAGCCTAGTTATCATCCAACCCTTCATATCCACATCATCCAAACAATCCACATCATCATCCAAATCCCTAAACAAACACTTGGGTGACAACATGTCTACACTAGCGGACCTAGAAGTCAAATTCCAAAGATTCCTCCAAAATATTTATCAAGGATCACAACCCCTAAACCAAGATGCCATTGAAATATTACAATTCTTCATCCAAAGAGCTCAACCCCACGCAAGCCACTCACCTCAACTGCAATACTTCATAACCCAAGTCCAACACCTTTTAGCCACTAGTCAAGCTCAACAAGCACAACAATCCTTAGCCACTCCATACCAACCTAATCCACCTTATAGCCACATGTCATATCCATCCACTTCATATCAACATAATCCACCTCATAGCCACATGTCATATCCATCCACTTCCTATCAACTTAATCCACCTATCCACCAAGTCAATGCCACATCAACCTATGAACATCCACCTCAAGCTTATCCAATCCCTCATACTACCATTCCAGTGCACTACCAAGCCCATCCACAAGACAATCAAGTGATATTACAAGAACAACATCCAAGTCCCAATGGCTCTTTGTACATAAATCAAGTAAGTCCAAATACACCTTTTCAACAAGATCACCAAGCACCATTGATAGATCTAAATCCACCTTTTCAACAAGAATCATATCCAAATCCCAATGGCCCCTTGTACATAAATCAAATGAGTCCAAGTTATCCTATGCAAGATCGAATAACCTTTGACAAGGGAGATACCAATCTAGAGTGGCCTTCATCATCTAATCACCCACCAACACATGAGCCAACTAATCCTATCCCAACACCACCATGTGATCCTACTCCTAGTCCATTAATCCCTTTACCTTCCAAACCACCAAGCCCTCCATTACCTTCATCACCATGTCATTCTAATCCTTCACCAAAGGATATGGCTGAGAGAGTTTTACAAAAGATGCTTGAAGCAAAATTCATTGAACTTCCCCCCATCAACCCATGTGAAGAAAGTCCATATGATGAACATGATTATTGTGCATACCATAGGACCAAAGGCCACAATACAAATCAATGCCCAATATTTGTTCCAATTGTTTACAAGGTGTACCTACCTATAATGGGAAATCATGCCACATCATTCAAATCCCATGTGTCACCCTCATCTAGTCCAAATCCTAATCCACCCAATCCAATTAGCCCTCAACCTAATCCTAATCATAAGCCTACAACACCATCTACCCTTATCATCCATCCATTATATTTCCCATCCACCCATACACTTGCAAAGGATGTGATCCATTGGCTACTAGCTAGGAATAAACTACCTCCATGTCAAACACCTATTCATGAGCCTATCAAAGAACTTCCAAAGGTCATAATCCCATCATATGGTTCGCATATCCTTGAGCCTATTCAAGAGCCTTCCATTAACATGCCTAGCCCTTTGAGCCCATCATGTGACCTACAAGCCATCAAGCCTATTCAAGAACCTTCTATCATTAATCCAAGTCAAGAGTCATCATGTTCTCATGTTGTTGACCAAGAACCCATCCAAGAGCTTTCGACTTCCATTCAAGCAACCCAAGAGGTATGTCAAAGGTTTAATCCTAATCATGTGGAAACATTAAGCCCTAGTCCAACTCAAGATCAAAACACCATCCAAATCCAACATATCCATAACATTTATCTTCTTTATGATCAAGATGATACCTATGAAGAAGCTATCCATGAGCACCTTGATCCTATCCATAATCTTATATACATCCATGAGCAAGATATCCACATTTCTCCTAGTCATATGCCATCTAGCCCTATCCATAATGAGCAAACATCCACTTGTCATGATGAGACACTTGTCCCCCAAGTGAGCATAAAAGATCAAACAAATAACTTGGATCTTAGAGAACACAATGCTAATCAAGATCCTAATGATCCCCCTTCCACATCCATCATCGATCCCATTTCAAATCCATCATGTCCTATTGGTCTTACCACCCTTATACATGAGTGTTCTTCCTTAGGACAACAACGACCTTTATCCACTTCATCTTCTCCATCCAATAATGAACTCAAGTCTAGTTCTCAAAACACATCTAGTCCCATAGTCAATCGCATCCTCCAAAACATGAACTACAAAGGCAAAGGCCTAGGCCTTTATGAACAAGGTATTTTGGAGCCAAACCATGTCAAGATCCCTACATGCTCATATGACCTTGGATACACACCCCAAGGTAAACAAGGCCAAGATGTTGGTAATCCCTTCATGCATCCTAAACCTACCACTTTCCATCACAAACCCCATCATCTACCCAAAACATATGTTACCATTCCACCTCCATCATCCTATAATTTTCAAAAGCATGTGACCATACACCTTCTGCCATCCACTTTGCCTCCACTTTTACCAACTCCAAATGTCCCTCCATCCACCTTGCCACCGTTGCTTCCAACACCTAACATACCTATCATTCATAAGTATCCTTACATCCCTAATCATGGCCAACAAAAGCACACATCGTTTAAGCATAAAGCTTCCAATCATTCCATCCACTCCACCCACCCCATGGGATTCCAAAATAAACATTTGGATGCCTTTGTTTGTAAAGCCAAAAATCCAACTAAAACTCCTAAGGACCCTCATGCCTTAGGCCATCAATGTGAAAAGTCTCTAAATCATCCATCTTCTAAGCAAGGTGTTGATAACTGAGAGGGGGGGGTGAATCAGTTATCCTAATTATTTCCCTTATTGAACTTTCCTTTTAATTGATGCAGCATAAAATCAAACACAAAAACATTAACCATGAAATAAGAAACACATGACACAGTATTTTTGACGTGGAAACCCTGTTAAGGGAGAAAACCACGGGGTGATTAACCCAAGAATTATTCTCTGTTAGAAGAATAGGAAATTACAAAAATGGCACTTGCCAATTAGGGCTCACTGCCCGAGCACACTGCTCACAAGAGGCCCACTGCCTACAAGAAGACACACTGTCTACAAAGTGATGAGAATCACAGTCTTGAACTGATTGGAAGCATCTGCATATGCTAGAGTTCAGTTCCGGTTAGGCTCAGTACACTGATCTGCTGCACTTCATCTTTCCTCTGTTCTTTATTCTGCTATCTTTCACATACCGGATCCTTTTTGCTATCTCTGCTCTTATCTGGACTTATTCGCATATATCTCTACAACAACACAACACTTCACAACTAAATGCATCCTCTATATATATCCGCACAAGTAATTTCATCACCTTTCTAGTCGGCATCCGGAACAGTCTAGTTTCTTATAAACTTTCATTCTGTCGGCTGAATCCTTCCTCACCAAGCAATGCGGATCAAGCATATACTTGTAGATATCATTAATCATGTCGGCCAAACATGATTCATGCCTTCACAACCTCTGTCATCAATAGTAACCCATCCGGAAAGCAGTCTGATACTCTGCCAGTCAGTTCTTCCTCTGTTTTCACTGTCTCTCAGGAATCCGGTACTCAACCATTCATATCTTTTTCCTTGTCCATCACTGGAGGCTAGATCCTTGGAATATACCACTCAAGGTAGTCCTCTTGACTTCCCCAAATCCGCACTGCACCAAGACACTTCCTCTGAGAGGTCCGGACCAATCTGTCGGACCTTGCCACATGCTCTGTTCTTCTTCACCGGACCACAACATTCTTTATTCTGACTTCCGGTAGAGACACATCATGTCTTGCGGATATGTGGGATGACCTTTGTTGCCATCAATGACAACAACCATGAATCCATATAGTGTCTCTTGCCAACAATCTCCCCCTTTGGCATTGATGGCAACACTTAGTGAAAAATGACTAAGTGTTTTCACTATGCTCCCCCTTTGCTGATGCTCTGTCTTTATATACAATTTCCGGAACTCCCCCTTAGTTGGATTCCTCATTTTTCACTGCTCCTCACTCCCCCTTTGACATCAATGGCAAAGGGTAGGGTCCGCACACCAAAATTTTCAAAAATTTTCTCTATATAGCCGCATATTTACATACTTTGCTTCATTTCTGTAGCCCAACTTTGCTTCATTCTATCCAAAATTGAAATGTGACCACTTAGCAAAAATGCAAACGCTTCTGCCCGCTTGAGATCTGTCGGATCTTTTGTTTGGGCGGTGGTCTGAGCATCACTGATGGCCTCATGCATGGTTTCCAACTTAGGGATTATAATCCTTCTAAGTTCTCCCATCCGGTTGGTGATGTTCTTCCTTTCCTTCTCAAGATTCTTTATTTCATTCAAGACTGCAATAGTCTGACATTCTTGATTTATTATAGAGGAAGAGAGAGGATCAAAACTTTGAGATAAGCTTTGTAGCTTATCCTGTTCCTCTTTTATTTTCTTGTCAAATGCTGCTATTGCCTTTGACCAGGATATACAAAATTTATAGATGTCACCGCCATCCTTAAGAGCATTCTCTAAGCTCTTTATTCCAATGCTTACAATCTTCCTATCCTTAGAGATTAATTCTAATATTTCTGAAAATCTTTTATCCAAAAATTCCTTCCGGACCTTTTCTTCAGCTGACTTTTCTAAAGAATCAAAATGTGTATCAACACTGCTGACTAAGGTTTTTAGATTACCGGAAGTGGAGGCTATCGGATCTATCTGGATTGATGGCATGATCTTTACAAGTACTCCGGAAGCAGCCTCTATCAACTCACAGTCTTCCATATGAGACTTCAGGAGCTTTTCATTTGCCTTGGCATTTGCAAATGAAGCTATCTTCATTGTTTGTACCGGAGAGAGAGAGTCAAAATCAAATGGGCCTTTTAGAAGCTCCGGTTCATCAATCTCTAGAGTTTCTTTGCTCAAAAATTGTTGAACAGTTTGTGCAGTGTCTCTTGCCGGAGACAGATGTTTCTTTTCTTCTGCAGTCTTAGAACTGTCAACCTCTTTGTCTTTCACCACTGCTTCCTTCTCCTGTAATTGCTCTTCTTCTTTGGATCCGGAGACTGTAGGGGAAACCGGAGGAGAGATGCTAGTTTGTTCATGGGCCACTTCTTCTGGAGCAGAGGGTCCCAAGTCCTCAGCTGTTTCTGTACCCAAATCCTCTACAACAGGAAGATTGAACCTTTTGAAGGCCTTCCGGAGGATCTCTTCTGTTTCTTGGGCCACTTTGTCAGTCTCGCCAAGCATGAGTTGATTCATCCTGGCTTTGCTTCTGAACTCATCTTTGCAGTCTTTGAAGATAATGTTCATTGTCTTGGGATCAATTTGAGGATATAGCTGAATAGCTATCTGCTCCCGGATCTCAAGATCTTTAGCATGAGCATTATTCTTTCTTACTTCCATTTCCTTTTCTAGGCTTTTAGGAATAAGAGATATTATTTCAATGAAAGCCTTATTATATATGTTAAGATATTTTACTGTGGCCTCCTGCAGAGTCTTTTGGTCGGCCTCACTGAAGTCATCATATGATTCAGTCATTGGTTGAAGGTTTCCATCCACCGTGACCGACTTGATTATGCTCTCTAGTGACAGAGTGGGCTTTTCAACAGTTACCTCTGCCATTTCATCCTTATCTTGGCCTGTGGAGGGCTTATCGGATCCTTTCTTCTTCTGTTTCTTTACTTCTCTTACTCCCTCATCTGATTCTGTTTCCTCTTCATCCTTTTGGCTTCCATAAGCCCTTGTGACTTTTGTCTTGGATCTCTTATCGGATGCCTGAGCTTCCGGTTTTGAACTTTTGGTTGTGGGAGGTGCAGGTCTCTTTGATGATCTGGTCCGGGTGGGAGCTTCAACCGGAGCACTTTCTTTACTTTTCTCTTCTTCCTCAGCCTTCCTCCTCTTTTCCCGGCTGGCATCAAGTGCCTCCTTTGAGATGCCTAGGCCTTGAGCAATGTGCTCTACTTCTTTTCTCACCCTTTTTTTGATCTCAGGTTCCCTGAGTTCTACATGTATTTTTACACTCAGCTCCTCAAAGGTTCCAAACCTTTCTGCCTTAGGATCTCTGGGCTGACTTAGCATGTGTTGGACATGCAGCTCCACTATCTGTTCATCCACTTCATACCCCATGGGCATGATCCAGACAGTCCTTGGCTCTACTGCCTCCATTAGGCACTGATCAGTGTCAACCATAAAGCACACTGAGTCCTTGTATTTCTCAATGAGAGACTGGGGAATTCTCTCTCTTGCTTGCATCATGCTCTGAAAGTTTTTGAAGTATCCCCATAGAGCTGTATTTCTCGCTTTTGCATCCCCAAGTCCATGCAAATAGTCTCTTATCTGGACTGCAACAGGTTTGTCATTCTGCCATACCCATCCACTTGTTCCGGGTAGCTCATTCACGAAGTAGAAGAATAGACATACAATAAGAGTACCATACTTAAAGGAATTCTTCTTATCCTTCTTGATTTTCTGTATGTTTTCCATTAATTGGCTTAGCAGTAGTTCGCAGAGATCATACTCTGCATTCTTTCTTAGCATCTCATAGGCAGTGTATACTGCAGTTCCGGATACAGAATTCTCCCTGCTGGAGTGATAGATCTTGTATCCTATTATCATTGATGCATATTTGATATCCGGATCCGAAATATCTTCAATGGTCATTGCCCTCTTATCAAATTTTGATCCGGTGGCCTCAGTTACAATGTTGTTCTTGACAGATTTGAGGATAGGTACCCCTCCGGAAGAGTATAGACCAGTTACTGCTCTAATTGCCTCTTTTGTGATCTTGCAGGGTCTATCTAGCCATAGAAAGTTGTCATGCATCCTGCTCAGTACATACCGGACCCATTCATCTTCTTCAAAGCAGGGGAAATGAATAAATTGCTCAAATTGTTTCTTCTGGATATCCTTATACTCTGGTTTAAGCTCAAAAGCATTGTCTATCAGTTGCTTGTGATAGAGGTCTCTTAATTTGAATTCCCCAAATTCTTCAATGCTTGCATGTATGTAAACCCTAATGTCTTCAGTATGTAAAACTCCGTGGGGAACACTAGAGAAGGCTCCTAGTGGATCTACCTCCAATGATTTGTAGGGATGTTTCTTGAATGAGGGGCGAGGTCTATCAGAGATCTTAACTATGTTTGGAGTAGCCATTCTTCAAAGATTTGCAGTGAGGTAATGAAAAACGGAGAATACCTTATGCGCCTTCGGTTTGCACGGAGTGGTTGGATTGATTTCTTTATGCAATAGCTTCGGCAGGAGATCCTTGGTGTGCTTGATGATCCTTGTTGCAGAGCTCCACTTTTCGCTTCTTCTCGAGTGCAGAATGAGCAAATGACCTTTGAGAAATCCCTTAAATTGCTCCGCGAACCCTAATATCTGTCTGCAATAAATGCTTCACCTACATCATTCCAGTTTGCCTTGTCTGGATAGTTTGGAGTATCCCGGATTAGTCCTGATCTGTGGATATCATCCGGATCTTTCAATCATGAATGAATCGAGGTAACATATTGCAAGAACATCCCAAACACTCTGTCCAATCCGCAGAACAAGATAGTGCATTTCCAGATTTTTCTGGATCTTTTTGTAATCCTTTATCATACCGGAGCATCTCCCTGAATAGGTCTTATTTGATCGATCACAGCTTCTTCATAACTCCATGCGGACCTCTGAAAACTTGACTGAAGTATCTCAAGACTCATATCTACAAACCCTTTGATCCGCATCTTGTGCCACATCCGGCACCACTTGTTTGGCTGGGGGAACAAGATTTTCTTTGAGTCTCCCCCTGAGCCTGAGCTCACCTTTTAATTTCTGGAAGAAATATCAGCACCAGAGTCTGGTGCGGATCCAACCTCTACATTCTCTGAACTTTTCTTCACCCAAATCTTGCTCATCTGATTCCTAACCTCATCCGCATTCATCTTTTGTTTACCCTTGTCTTGATTCTGATTATACACCGGACCTCTTTTGTCCTGATTCTTGTTTCTGCAAACTTTAGCATTATGACCGGACCTATTGCAGATTTGGCAAATAACATTTCTTTGCATGTTTGACTGATATCCTCTTGATCTGCATTGATTAGCCATATGACTTACTCTATTGCATGTGAAGCATCTACCTTTGAATGATTTGTTTACTTGCATACTTCTGCATTCATGGGATTTGTGTCCATACCTTTTGCAGTTGAAGCACTGTCCGGAGAAGGATGAATTAATCTGATTCATTCTCATTCTACACTGATTAGCTTTGTGACCAAAGTGGTTGCAGCTGTGGCAGTATCCATTGAAGGATGGATATCTTTGAGCATTTGGCTGTCTTACCGGAGGTCTTCTAGGCCTGCTCCTTGGATTTTCTGATCCAAGATTCTTTTGACCGGATCCGGAGCTTTCTCCTTTCTCATATCCCAAACCATACTTGTCATCTGTCCTCTTTTGACTTCCAAGAAGAACTTCAAGTTGAGCAGAACTTATCTTGAATTTCTCTTTATATTCATTTGCTGTTTGAAGGTCTCTTTTGAGAGAGACAATTTGATCCTCAAGTTTTCCTTCATTATCTTTGGCATCTTCAAGATCAAATTCAAGATGTCTGATAATCCTATCCATCTGGTGGCATTCTTCTGATTTTTCTTTAAGAGATTGTCTTAGATTGTCTTCAGCCTTTCTTTTTTCTTCAATCTCTTGAGTAAACTTTATAGTTCCTGATTCCATTTCATGTCTTAACATAATGACTTCTTTTGATAACTTTTCACATAACTTGGTTTGCTCAGTCAATTCTTCATTTGTATTGCTTTCTTCACTTTTTCTTGCCAACTGTTGAAGCAGCTCCTTTCTCTTTTTCATGGAGAGACTTAATTTGTCTTTTAATTCTCTCATGAATTCATCAGCCTGTTTGAGTCTTTCCTTTAATTCACTAACTTCAGAATTCGACTGTTCAAGATCCTCAAGAGCAGTCTTGAGTTGCTCCCTTAAACCATATGCATCCATTTGAAATCCCAGATCTTCCTCAAGCTGTTAAGCTCTATTAGGAGGAACTTAGCTCTGATACCAATTGTTGATAACTGAGAGGGGGGGGTGAATCAGTTATCCTAATTATTTCCCTTATTGAACTTTCCTTTTAATTGATGCAGCATAAAATCAAACACAAAAACATTAACCATGAAATAAGAAACACATGACACAGTATTTTTGACGTGGAAACCCTGTTAAGGGAGAAAACCACGGGGTGATTAACCCAAGAATTATTCTCTGTTAGAAGAATAGGAAATTACAAAAATGGCACTTGCCAATTAGGGCTCACTGCCCGAGCACACTGCTCACAAGAGGCCCACTGCCTACAAGAAGACACACTGTCTACAAAGTGATGAGAATCACAGTCTTGAACTGATTGGAAGCATCTGCATATGCTGGAGTTCAGTTCCGGTTAGGCTCAGTACACTGATCTGCTGCACTTCATCTTTCCTCTGTTCTTTATTCTGCTATCTTTCACATACCGGATCCTTTTTGCTATCTCTGCTCTTATCTGGACTTATTCGCATATATCTCTACAACAACACAACACTTCACAACTAAATCCATCCTCTATATATATCCGCACAAGTAATTTCATCACCTTTCTAGTCGGCATCCGGAACAGTCTAGTTTCTTATAAACTTTCATTCTGTCAGCTGAATCCTTCCTCACCAAGCAATGCGGATCAAGCATATACTTGTAGATATCATTAATCATGTCGGCCAAACATGATTCATGCCTTCACAACCTCTGTCATCAATAGTAACCCATCCGGAAAGCAGTCTGATACTCTGCCAGTCAGTTCTTCCTCTGTTTTCACTGTCTCTCAGGAATCCGGTACTCAACCATTCATATCTTTTTCCTTGTCCATCACCGGAGGCTAGATCCTTGGAATATACCACTCAAGGTAGTCCTCTTGACTTCCCCAAATCCGCACTGCACCAAGACACTTCCTCTGAGAGGTCTGGACCAATCTGTCGGACCTTGCCACATGCTCTGTTCTTCTTCACCGGACCACAACATTCTTTATTCTGACTTCCGGTAGAGACACATCATGTCTTGCGGATATGTGGGATGACCTTTGTTGCCATCAATGACAACAACCATGAATCCATATAGTGTCTCTTGCCAACACAAGGTAATTTCACAAAGCTATCCAAGCCCATACCTCCAAAAGTAAAGCCCAAAAGCAAAATGGTTTGGGTTCCTAAGCAAATAGCTAGCAAAATGAATGAGGCATCCTCATCCACATCTCAAGAATCCCAATCACCTATATCCATCCAAAAGCCTACTTCCACCCAAAACTTCCATTCCCTTCAAAAATCCCACAAGCAAAACAAAAACACTAAAAATACTAAATCTATGTGGGTTCCTAAATCACTTCATCAACCATCTCCTAAGCAAACAACCCCATTGCTTCCTACACCACCATCCAATCAAAAGCTTCAATGTTTATCACGGTGTGTGCAACCGTTGGTCATGATTCCCTTCCACTCCGCAGCACCTCCACATAACTACATCTACCCATCTTCCATCCATTATCCTACGTATCTTCCCAATCACCTCCCTATGGTCCATGCTTTGGTATAAACTTTTCATCCATATTCATTCCATAAGCCTATATAAATCCACACCATAAGCCACTAGCCTACCCTACCATAATTCCACATCATAATCCATTATCTACCTAATCCATCTCCCATTCACACAATCCCTTATCAACATCTATGAGCATAATGACATGGTCCATGCGAAGACATCATCCATCTCTAAAGGGACACTATCAACTTTCATAGCACTAGACACCTAAGTCCCTCCTATCCATTACCATGGTGAAAACCTGGCAAACAGGCGCCATGTGTAATTGTCAACCCAAAAGAAAAAAAAAAGGAAAAAAATAAAAAAGAAAAAAAAATCAAAAAAGTAAAGAGAAAGCCCTTCATCCAACGATGAAAACCTAGTAAATAGGTGCCTTGGATAAGTACCATGATGAAAACCTGGGAAACATGCATCATGTGTAGGTTGATCTTCTATGTCACTTACACTTGGGGCCACATTGTCTCATCCAACCTATCCATTTCTAAACTACCCATCCCATTATATCATTCCTATCATGCTACATTCTACCATCCTTAGCCATTACACCCACATACCTATCATGATCCTACATCCATCCTCCCACCTTTTGATTTTGATGAAGACATAGGGGCAAAATGTTGAAACATGTTGGGATATTTCTTGACATACCTTCTTTCCAAACCAAGTCCTATCCATTGACCATTTATCCATCCCATTCAAACCAATCTATCATCATCTTATCATCCCTTGGTCATGAACTTTGTCATGTAAAAATCCTAAGCATTACCACCTAGACTGGGGCAAGTTATTCTTCCTATGCAACATAGCTTTTGGAGATCACATCCTAGCTCTCTTATGATCCATCCACTATGGCATATCCTTATCACGAGCTTTCCATATTATAGCTTATCCCAATCCATTTATCATAAGCTTTCCACTATAGCCTACCTATCCATTTATCATGAGGCAAGCATCCATCCCTTATATGGCCTATCCTCTTATCTATCCATCCAACTCTCATGAACCTTCCATCCCATCCAACTCTCATGAGCCTTCCATCCCATTTACTATCATCCATCCTTTTATCCATCCAATCCCATTCATCCATCCCTTGCACCTAGACTTGGTCTTCCCTTGTCATTGGTATCTAGCACAAAGGCTACCCAAATTGTAAATCCATTGACATCCCAAAATATCCCAAAAAATATAAAAAAATCAAAATATTCTAAAAACACAAAAAAATCAAATATCCAACAAAAAATCCAAGCAATAAAACCAATCACATCATCCAAAACAATCCACTCCATCAACATTTAATCAAAATCAAATCATCATCATCCTCAATAACATTCATTCATCCATTTCAATCAATCACTTCTTCCAATCATATCAATCAAATCAATCTAAGCAATGATCTTAAATCCAAGTCACACTAATCCATATCAAGCAAGCTAATCAATCAAGGAACATTATCCAATCAAATCAACAAGTTTTTGATCCTAATCATGTCATAAGACCAATCAATCATCATCAATCATCATCAATGGGATATAGCGTTCCCACATCCTTGTGTTGATCTAGGGATATAGCTTTCCCCGCAATGAGAACACTATCTATAATCATCAGTCAAACAATCAATCATTGGTTTATGACTTGACAAGGACAATACCTTGTTTGTTTTGCATCCTTTGAGCACACTAAGAACACTTGCTTATGCTTAGATTGAGTGGACACTCTAATCATCACACCATCACTATCATCATTCAAAACAATCAACCCAGCAATAGCAAACATTAAAACCAAAGCACATCAAGCTAGCCATCAAAACAAATCCAATCACTTTAGCAAATCAAAAGCAACTCAATATATCACATATCATCCCATCATCAACATTTCATCAATCCTTCATCAATCTTCATCCATCATTTTCTCAATCATCAAATCATCTCCAAATCATTCCAAGCAATGATCCAAATGCAAGCCCATCCTTAAAGCTCTACCGATCAAGTTAATCAATCAAGCAAGTTATCCAAACGCAATCAATGGTCTTGATCCTAGCCTTGTTGTAAGCCAACTGAATCAATCAACTAGCCAACCAACTCAGCAAACAACTTTGTGTTGATCTAGGGATATAGCTTTCCCTGCCATGACAACACTCTCAACTATCAACAATCAAACAATCAATCATTGGTTTACAGCTTGACATGGGCAATACCTTGTTTGTTTTTGAATCATTTGTGCATGCTTGCTTTCTTGCTTGTGCGTGTTATCTTTTTATCTTGCATTTGTATCACATCTGTAACTTTCCAGCTAATATTCATATCTTGTGTATGTTGGACTAGCTTTTTGCACTATCCTTTGCATCTAAGGTCATATCATACCTTTTGTGCATTAAGACTTCAATGCTCTAAGTTTACTTCCTCATACGTTAGACAAGGTTGTATTACGCTGGGGCATGAGAGACATCGTCACCCTGGTCCTTATACCTTGGTGCATAACGTCTAGTGCTATATCAAACATCATGGTTGCTCACCTTCATTGCAGCATAACGCATCATCATATCTTCTATCCATTCCCTTATCTATCTTTCTTAACCAATCCATTTCATTTCGAGAGCCTACCCGTGTTTGTCCAACCCGCCTAACCTCTCGAGGGGGCATCATCATCCTATCCTTTTCCTCTATCCATACCTTAGCTTCTTTGAAATGATGTTACTCAACATAAAGCTTATCATCTCGAACATCATCTCAAAGAGGGGCAAAATGTAGACACCCAAAATTGTCTCAAATTTGTCTGTCTTGCAACACCTAGTCAAATACATTATCCTAGACATCATGTAACATTTTGTCCTAAATCCCACTCTTAATCCCATCCTTATTCCATTAGCCAATTAATTAAATAAATTTTATTTATTTAATTAAAATCTCATCTTAATCCCATCCTTATCCTACTTAGCCAATTAATTAAATAAATTTATTTATTTAATTAATTTCCACATCATATCCTAATCCCACTATCTAATTAATTAAATAAATTTTATTTATTTAATTAATATCCAACTCATATCCCAACTAATTCAAATATTTTATTTGAATTAAGTTCCCCACTATCTAATTAATTAAATAAATTTTATTTATTTAATTAACATTCAACTCATATCCCAATTAATTCAAATATAATTTTATTTGAATTAAGTTCTCATCATAAGCCAACTTTCCAATTAATTAAATAAATTTTATTTATTTAATTAATTTATCTTATCATTAAGCTGACATGTGTGCCTCTTTCATTTAAAAAAGATAAGTGGTACTACAGCCTTTTATTTAATATCTTTTATATGTAGTACTTTTTATGTACACAAGCACACATGAGCCGTATCCTCCTTGACACTTGTCAAATGACTACAACTCCCTTGAAGAGCGGGAATACCTAATCAATCCTAGCCGTCCACATCAATCATTTAGCTTTTTAATCTCAACCATCCATTTGAACCAAGCCTTTCCTATAAATCAAACCCCTCACAAGCCATTAGCATGTATTGAGCTTCAAGCACCCTTATTCTGTCAAATTTTCTATAATGCATTGAGCTTCAAGTAACATTATTCTTCCAAATTATCATTAGCATGCATTGATCCTCAAGTATCCACATGCTGTTGAAATATCATTAGAGCCTTTGCATCCTTCATTCTAGCATCTTCATCTTAATGTTATGCTGCAGAAGTGAGCACCCAACATTCTTCCAACAACAATCCTTCAAAATCTTGCATGCTCATGTGAGGTGGAGAAGAGCAATGGAGATAAATCAAGCATAGCGTGGAGATCAGTTTGCATTTACATTTGTTATTTTGATTTTCATGTTGTCTTCTACTTCATTGTGCATTGCTAGGGTTTTTATCATTGCTGTTTATTCATTTACCCTAATTTACAATTTTACCCTAACTACAACAAGATCTTTGAAAGTTTCGAAACAGAGATTGCATCCATTATTCAAACTAAAGGTAATATCTTCCACTTGGTTGGTACTGGTAAAAGTTACTTATTTGTTCAAATTGATCAGAGTTGGTTGTGGCATAGGAGAATGTGTCATGTGAATTTTGATAATATCATCAAGATAAGCAACACTCAGGATGTAAGAGATCTTCCAAGATTGGTAAAACCTACCAATAGTTTGTGCAAGAAATGTCAGTTGGGGAAACAAAGCAGAGTTTCATTCAAAAGTAAGGAACAATCCTCTACCAGAATATTAGACTTAGTTCATACTGATCTATTTGGTTTGGCAAGAATCAGGAGTGTACAAGGTGATAGATACTTCATGTTATTAATTGATGACCATTCCCAGATGATGTGGGTGACTTTTCTAAAAGAGAAATCAGAAGCTCTTGAGAAATTCAAAATATTCAAAGCTATGGTAGAGAATGAAACCGGAATAAAATTAAAATGTCTAAGGTCTGATAGAGGTGGAGAATTCACATTCGGTGAGTTCATAGAATTCTGTGAGAAACATGGAATAAAAAGACAGTTGTCTGCTCCTAGGACTCCACAGCAGAATGGAGTTGTGGAGAGAAAGAACCGGACCATCCAGGAAGCATCTAGAACCATGATGATGGAAGAAAATATTCCTCAGATCTATTGGAGAGAAGCTATAAGCATTGTAGTCTATACTCTCAATCGAGTATAAATTAGAAGCAATACCGGTAAGACTCCCTATGAACTTTGGTTTGGCATTACTCCCACTGTGAGGTATTTCAGAGTCTTTGGTAGCAAATGTTACATTAAAAGACATGAAGATATAGGAAAATTTGATGGTAGAAGTGATGAAGGAATATTCTTGGGTTACTTTACTCAAAGCAAAGCATACCGGTGTTATAACAAGAGATTAAGGAAGATTGTTGAAAGTACAAATGTGAAGGTTGATGAATGTGTTGAAAAACCCTCAAGGTTTTATGAATATGATGAAGATGATCAAAATGATGTTTTTGTTCAAGAAGTCCAAGCTCCCTTTGAAATTTGGATCCAGACTGATCCGGTAAATCAAGAAGAAGAGATAAGTTTGAATGAACTTGTTCAAGAATCAGAAGTGCAAGAAACTCCCAAAGTTCCCAGGTATGTAAGACTGAATCACTCTGAAGATCAGATCATAGGTGATAAAAGCAAAGGTGTACAAACAAGAAGAAGGATTGCTCAAAATTTAGAAGAGTATTGTTTGATTTCAAAGATTGAACCTAAAATAGTGAATGAAGCTTGCAATGATGAAACCTGGACTAAAACAATGGAGGAAGAGCT
Source organism: Cunninghamia lanceolata (assembly GCA_027924645.1). Lineage (NCBI taxonomy): Eukaryota > Viridiplantae > Streptophyta > Pinopsida > Cupressales > Cupressaceae > Cunninghamia > Cunninghamia lanceolata. Next base: position 343,424 of record BSBN01000938.1, on the reverse strand, counting down.
GATGCAAATTGAGAAAAATCACACTTGGGATCTTGTTCCCAGACCTAAAAACAAGAATGTGATTGGAACCAAATGGGTCTTCTGGAGTAAACTAAATGAAAATGGTGAAGTAGTCAAAAACAAAGCCAGATTGGTCTACAAGGGTTACTCTTGTTGGTTTTCTTCCGAATCTGCAAAGGGTTTGCCAGTTCCAATGCACAGGCAGATTCAACCAACTAATACAGGAGGTTGTGTGAGCTACCTCCCCTTCACTTGTGGTTCTGCCACACCAAGGGGGGTATCCCTATTAGCTAAAGATTTGACATTTCACTCACCCAATGACAAAAAGATTTAGCTTTACAATAACAGGTAGAATACTCTCATATATGGACCAAGATTCGAATGATAAATCACAAGGTTGGCAACATTCTTGGACATACTTGTTTGATTATGGATGAGAGTATACAGGGGTCCTAATCCTACTCCTACAACTAACATGTTGGAATTATGGAATGGTTTGAAATTATGTTTTGGATGCAAGACATGTGGTTTTGGATCATAACTACTACACAAGAAGCAGACTGGTGTCTATCTCAGGGCAAGGAGTCAACTAGACGTATACAAGAGAATGGCTTGCAACTAGCATTCAAGTTTCAAGGGGTTAGGACTAGTATTTGTCTTACAAATGCCACCCAAGGATAAGTATTTAACTATCTCTACTTACAAATATCCCAGCTAACATATAGTCTTCTCCATACTCAACCTAAAACAATTTAATCTACTCCTTGAATGGAAATTAGAGATTAAACATGTGATACAAAAATCTATACCCTAGAATCTGAGAAACCCTTAGCAACTAGATTCAAAAGAAGAAAATGCATGCAACAAATGGAGACATACAGATAAACACATGCAATGAAGCATTTTTCATATAAAATGACATGAAATTGAACATATGTATAAGATGCACTCAAATGCAACTCATAAACTCCAATAGAGATAAAATAGCTAAGAAAATATTGTCTTTCGTTATTTTTCCCCCAAAAAATGCCCAAGTCTTCAACAACCTAAATGAGTAACATAGTTTGCATTTTATAGAAAGACTGTGCACTCATCAATCAAAGTACATGTCACCTCAAAATTCTCCAGATACACTGCATGATCAGAATGGCACCCAAAAATATTGAATGCAGCAAGTAGAGGAAGAAAATGGAGCAAGTAGAATTGGGATTCATGCAACCGACTGAAGATTTTTGCCACAAATTTAGTAGGTAACCTGTCATTCCATCAATCATCCCTCTGCATACTACCATTAATGGCCCAGCTACCCACAGGATGCAGCAGTTGCGTGCTTAGAAACCTCCCCACCTGAAAATAGCTGCACATACAAAGAAAACCCTTCGATGCAGCAAGTTTAAAACCAACCGTCGATTTGCATTCCTCTGTTGAGATCAACGGTACCAAAACACTTAGAAAAGTCACCAACTAGTGAAAACGTGCCACATAGGCATCTCATGCTTCTATTGCTAACTTTTCCCTTTCTTTCATTTTTCCCTTTTCGCCATGTATATGCATATTCAAATGCATATACAATTGCCCGCCTTTTGCCTTTTTTAAAAAACCCTTGTATATGCCAATGCATATACATACAACTGTATGCAGACAAGGTGCGGACTCCAAATTATTATAGAACAAATTGAAAAACACCTTCAGGTTCTACCTTGTATCTCCTTTTTGCATCTATCGCTTTGTATATGTACATACATTCACCTCATACATACAAGGCGTGGACGCCAGCCACTCATGAATTGGATTGAAACAATTTTCAAATCCAGGCCTTGTATCTCGTCTTTCTTGTATATCGGCACATACAAGCGCAATATACATGCAAGTTGTAGATGCCAAATACCTATAGAACAAATTGCAATCATATTCAGGTTCGGCTTGCATCTTAACTTTTACATCTTTGCAATGTATATAGGCATATACAACGCATACATACAAGCAAAAATATACATTCACCAGACTCCTGCCTTTATCAATTACATTGTATACCTGTTCAGGTCCAGACAATGCATATTAGGAATGCATGTTCCGCTTGTATGTATGATCGGTGGGTCCCACTGTTTGTATCTTTTCCCTTTGCATGTTGGGAACATACAAACCCAACATACAATGGGCGAACACCACCCGCTTTACAAATGCAATTAACTATCTTGCCGCGTCCACCTTGCACTTTCTCATTTGTATATTTCCTCTTGTATATCGGACATACATTTGACTTTGCATGTCGACCCTTGCACATTTCTTCTTTGCATATAGCAAATGTATACTGCATATACATTCTGCTTTGTATGTGAGGCAGACCCCACCACATGTATCTCTACTGCTTTGTATGTTGCCGAATATACAAGGCCCCTTGTATATTTGCACTGTAGTGAATGTATATGTGCTCCCTTTGTATATCTGCAATGTACATTTCCTTATGCATCTGCTACAATGAACCCAATATACATTCAACATTGTATAACTTCCTTGTATGCCACCAATGCATCTTTTCATTGCATGTTTCCAATGTATGTAGCTGTTGTATGTCTAAACATACAAACCCAATATACAAGCAAACTCAACATACAACTGCAGAATATTCCCAGGATCTGCAACAGATTCCCTAATGTATATGCAAACCCAATATGCACTCAAAGATGCATATAACTCATTTTTCTCACCATTTTCAAAGGCCAATGGAAATTTCTGCAAACCCGCCAATGGTGTCTCCTCTTATGCATACAAAACCCTTTGTATATACAAAGACACATGCATTTTAACTGTGAAGGCCAACAAACTTATCATTTTTCTAAATTTTTTGGAAGGTGCCTACGAATGTAACATGCTTGAAACCTGAATTCTGAGTAGGCATCAACAACTTCCAAGTAGAAGGAGTTGATTTTGAAGAAACTTTTGCTCCGATGGCAAGAATTGAAGTAGTCAGATTATTTCTTGTTTTTTCTACCTTCAAGGATTTCAAGGTATATCATATGGATGTCAAATCTACCTTTGTAAATGGTGACTTGGAAGAAGAAGTTTACATTGAGCAACTGGATGGATTTCAATTGTCTGATCATGGTGATATGGTCTGCAAATTGAAGAAAGCGTTGTATGGACTTAAGCAAGCCCCAAGAGCCTGGTATGAAAGATTGGATAAGCATCTTTTGAAGATTGGTTTCAACAAAGGTACTGCTGACAATAACTTGTATTTCAAAATTGATCATGAAAATATCTTGATTGTTGAAGTGTTTGTTGATGATATCATTTTTGGAGGAAGAGATAGTATGTGCAAAACTTTTCAAATCAAATGAAAAGTGAATTTGAGATGTCCATGTTTGGGGAAATGAATTTCTTCTTGGGTCTGCAAATCACTCAAACAAAGAAAGGAATCTTCATTTCTCAGACCAAATATGTGAAAGAATTGTTGAAGAAATTTGGGATGGAAGACTCAAAACCAATGAATACTCCCATGGCGACCAGATGCAAATTGAGAAAAGATGATGACTCTCCTAAGACTGATCAGAAAAAGTATAGATCAATGATTGGAGGATTATTGTATCTCACTCAAACTAGACCTGACATTATGAATGTTGTTGGTCTTGTTGCTAGATTCCAAGCTGATCCTAGAGAATCTCATGTCATGGCAATCAAGAGGATTTTTAGATATCTAAAAGGAATAGTTGAGTATGGTTTGTGGTACCCTAGAGATCATGATTTCTCTCTTCATGCTTATACAGATGTAGATTGGGTAGGAGATGTGGATGACCGAAAGAGCACCAGTGGTGGAGCATTCTTTTTAGGGAAGAGATTGGTTTCTTGGCTGAGCAAGAAACAAGAGGCAATATCTCTATCCACTGTAGAAGCATAATATATTGCAACAGCAGGTAGTTGCACTCAAGTATTATGGATGAACCAAATGCTAAGGGACATCAAAATGGAGTATAAGGAACCTATCACAATCTTCTATGATAATTCAAGTGCAATAAACATATCAAAGAATCTGGTGTTGCATTCAAAGACTAAGCACATATCCATCAAGTTTCACTTTTTGAGAGAGTAAGTGAACAAAGATGAAGTTAGATTAGAGTTTGTGCCTTCCAAGGATTAGATTGTAGATATTTTTACTAAACCTCTACCTAAGGACTTGTTGATGATGATGTTAGTCATAAATAAACATAGAATAAAAGTACACATTAACCTTTATTCATCTTGAAAGATACAATGAATTCAAAGAATTCATGATCCCAAGGCTCCGTTGATTAGATCTTAATCTTCTGACGTTACTCAAAGGTTGATGTGCATTACTATTTCCATTTTGGGGCCTTACGTAGATCTCATCAGTAAGATAATGTTTCTTGTAATGATACTACATAGAGAGTTATTCCTATACAAGATATACTTCAAATATTGTGTCTATCCTTAAATCTTTGCATGATATTTGTCATTTTGACATGCTTTAACCTCAAATATGCTGAATGTGTTCAATTATCTACGGGATGTCTGCATATTTGTATTATTTGCTTAAGATTGTCAATTATTTGCAATTATGATGATGAAATATTCTAAAATTAAAAGAAACTGAAAGAAATACTTCAAATTAAAGTTGAACCTTCAGCTATTGAGCCACATATACATCATATATAGTCATGAAAAGGAGAAATCAAACCATATGTTATTAGCTTTGTAGGCATCCAGTATTGTTACAATCTGCCTCATGAACTCCATTAATACTACAGCATCAGTTGGATATCTTGGGAGCATGAGAAGGTAGTTTTGAAATCCTTCAACCCTAATGTATGAAAAGGTTACAAATTGAACGAGCTAGGCTCCATGCCTGTATATTACCTCCTGAGCTTCCATGCTCAGTCTCTTGGTTCTATCTTCCTCCATGGTCCTCACTAGATGCATAGAGAATGCATCATTCACTAGTTTATAATCTTGGAGGTAATTAACTCTTTGTAACTGGGGGGTAATGGTCCCAGATATGTGCATCATTGGTGGTGCCACCAATCTTCCCCTCTGTAGTCAATCCATTAAATATACCTTTATAGACACATGCATAAACAATGTATGAGGTCATATAGAAAGCACATTCTGTACCTCCTAGGTTTTTTAGTTTCTCATCCAGAGCATCACTTATCATTTTGGCCCATAATGGCCTATTCTCAGTGTATAAGCACATCAGGATGACCCCATACATCCAATCTTTGAAACTTCTAGATGTTGGTTGGCCTGTTGCCCGACTAAGTAGGGTGATCATGAACTGATACTCATCATCAAAGTCAAATTTATATAAATGAACAGGCAACTTGGTTGCGGCTGTATAAGAACTATTTTTGGCTCTCCATCCATACATTCTCTTCCTAGCAGCCTTCTTATTGACTTCATATTCTATTTCCAGCTTCTTCAGGTCAATACTGACAACATTCTTACCCAGTGGCAAGTTGAACATGGCGGAAAGTCCATTGATGGATAGGTTTGTATATACTCTCCCATGTTTCTCTACTCTCCTTGTCTGGGGATTATACTTTTTGGCACACTCAATAACTAGTTCAAGAGCTTCTATGGAGTATGGAAAACTAGCTGCATTCCACATCCTGGACACAAAAATGGCCTCAAGCAGATCGTCCTCATTATTAATGCTGACCTTGCCTGCCCATGCAACCAAATCTATATTACCTTGGTGAGTGTCACCTATAGTTCCATACTTGAATTGCACACCTTCAGGCTATGCAAACATTGGCTTAACAAATTCTACCTCAGACCTCATCAATCTTTTGTCTGCCATGATTTCCTGCAATGCCAAGAACTAGTCTCAAGATTGATACTTCCTCTCATGCATGCATCTATGTATTCTACATCTTTATGGCATCATGCATATGCTTATTTAAATAGTTATTTCATCAATATATATAGAAATCCTAGCTTCAAATCAATGAACATCATTTTACCTGGACATGCATAGAATAACTACAAGAGGGTATCAATTACTTACCTGGTGCACTTATCCCTTTGAATTACAATGATGATTATATGGGATAAGCTTGATACTGTTGATAATCTCACCTTTCGTTCTGATTCAAGCTGTACTTGTCTGCAGGTCATTCGTAGGAAGGTTTGAAAGCTCGGCTATGTATAAGAACTGATCCTATCATGAGTAATGACGTTATGAATTCATTCTAAACCCATTTATTTGATTAGTTAGGGCACAATCTAATGAAATCTATCATAATCATTAAGTTTCCGCACGGAAACCTCCAGAGGTTGCAAGGTGTGACCATCGTGCTAACCATCAGTGGGAAACACCTACTGCATTAATGAGCATTCAATGTCACGCGGCAAGAAGAGGAGGATGATCTTTTGAAATATCGGGTGATGTTTCAAATATCAAGTGATATTCAAAATATGACCGTCTCGTAATATGACCATCCGCATCTTATCGGGAAACTTATGTCGGTATATCGGGTTATTTTCAGATCATCGGGTCATGTTATAAAAGATCAGGTGATGTTCAAAATATCAGGTGATGTTTCGAAAAGGATGATGACCCTACGTATTGCTTAAGTGAACCCTCTCGAAATATCATGATGATGTCACCATGATATTGGTTCAGTCTATCATCAAGGCACTATGACGTCATTGTCATGTTTTGTGAAAGGGTGATTTTAGGAAATATACCTCCGTGAGGTAAAAATGATGATGATGTCATCATCATGTCGATTCTCTTCGTTATCAGGTTGGATGATGTCATCAAGATAAATGCTCTAAGTTGATATTTGGTGATAGGATGATATTTGTAAGATAAGGTTATATTCAAAATATCGGGTGATGTTTCGAAATATCGTCCTCATGGAAAACATGCTGTTGTTTGACGGGTAAGTATCACCACCACCTAAAAATGATGTCCACAGGTCACGAACAGATAATTTATTGGGTGATAAATTGGATCAGGGTGATCTTTCGCAAGATGACTGATGTTGAGAAATATGATGATGACTTACCCCCCCTTTTATGAATATCAGGTTTGACCAAGATTTTGACCGTTCATAACTTTCACATCCTAAGGAATATTAGGGTGATGTAAAAGGCAAACCTTCATGAAATTTAATGCTCTTTCCAAATATGAGGTTAATGAAATGAAATAAGAACTTTGACAAACTAACCTCATGATGATGATTTCCCTAGTCATTATGCAGGATCATCAATGTTGACTTACTTTTACCATACCGCCGACAAGAAGAGCACACAAGCAAAGCCAAAAAAGTTGGGTCCCCATTTTGTCAAGTCAACATGGGGCATGTTGTGTAACCACACAACAACTTGCCACCCAAGAAAACATCAAAATTCCAATGATTCAAGTGATGTGAACACATTCTAACATAGCATTCTAAATCTTTTTAAGTACAAGCATCATAATCTTTCTGAATGATAAAATATCCTCATGGTAACAATGCTAACAAAGGATCAGTAGTGTGCAAATGATTAATTATCCTCATCTTGAAAGCAAGTTGAAAACATGAGTAACTTGTGTTAAGCTACATAGTTTGAGATCTTCCCTCATAGCCAACCTGGATAGAGCCATGCTGCCAGCAGGTGTCCATAGCCTCGGCAAGGTTATCTATACAATCCCCCTAAGTAGAGCCCCACTACCAGCAGGCATCCATAGCCTCGATAAGGTTACTTAGATGGCCTAATTTTATTATTATATATATTTTTTTTAAAATTTATACTTCATATATCTGATATCATCATGTAAGCTCAAAATGCAAGGTATAGTCACTTGCTGTTTTAGGTTGGAGATTGCATTGGTAGCAAGGGAGTCCCTTTAGATTTTTCACTTAACACCTATACTTGTGTGTTCAACAAACCCAAGGCTGTTAGGTGAGTCATTGTGAAGAAATCACTTTGGTTAAGAAAAGGTACCCTGATGATAGGATATCATAGACCTTATCATGATGACTTTCTCAAAATGAGTCACAACCTATATATAAAGGTGTTCTCATCACTTGAATCCTAACAATTTTGTTATTTTCTGAGGTGATGAGTTGCATCATCTTGACTAACCAAAACCAAAACTCAACAAGCAAACAAAACAAAAACAAAACAAAAACACTGTACAGACAACTATACAACTATACATTATGATACACATGACTGACATGAAGTTACTTAGGCTTGAAAATAATGTTTGAGGAACTATCCATTGACTGGTAATGGAACATCCTCACCTATCAAGTTCTTAAGTCTGAAAGTACTGTCTCCTAAAATCTCAGAAATTTGGAAGGGACGTACCCATAATTTATCAAATTTACTATGGTCTCCTTTTCTCTCATGGGCTTTATCCCACATCAGGACTAAATATGATATCCTGAAGGCTTTAACTTTGGCTCTTCTGTCAAACCAGTGTTTGATAACAGCTTGATGTTTGGCAAATTGATCGATTGCCTAACTTCTTTTCTCTTCTAGGTGCATCAGCTGAAGCAACCTGACTTCTTGGTTATTGTCTATGCCTAGGTACTCTTGGGCAAACTGCAAGGTAGGAATCTTCAGGTTAACAGGGAGGATTGGATCTACCCCATATACTAAATGATAAGGTGAGTTTCCTAATGCAGCCTTGTTTCTGGTTCTGTCTACCCATAAGGCATATTTCAGAAGTGTATTCCATTCCCTAGGGTTCTTGTCTACTAACTTCTTTATGATGTTCAACAAATTTTTGTTAGTGGATTCTGCCAATCCATTCCCTTGGGGATATTAATTAGATGAGAATTTCAGTATGATTCCATAATCAAAGGCCCAACTTGACAATTTGGTTGAAGTAAAAGTAGGGCCATTATCACTTACCAAAGCATAGGGAACCCCATACCTGGTGACTATGTTACTTTCCAAAAATCTGATGACATCCTCTACACAGCAAGTCTTGCTGCTAGTGGCTTTAGTCCACCTAGTACAATAATCAGTAATTGTTAAAACATATATGTGGCCTGATGATGATGGAGGATTAATAGGTCTTATGAAATCCATGCCCCATTGTGCAAATGGGCATGCTTCCATCACTGTTTGCAAAGGTTGTGCAGTATATCTCTCTCTGTTGGTAGGAACCTGACATACATGACAGCATTTAATGTGTTTAGTTGTATCCTTGAAGATTGTAGGCCAATAATATCCTGCTCTAAGGATTGCATGTGTAGTAGCCAAGGACGAGCCATGTGTTGTACCAAACTTGTCATGTAGCTCTGATAAAACTTTATTTGCCTCTGGCTTTTCTAAGCATCTCAAATATATTCCTTCATAATTTTTATTGAAAAGTACTCCTACTTTCATCATGTACTTCTGGGATTTTATCTTTAAGTCTCTTCTCTGTGAAGCCTGTAGTCTTGGAGGACATCTTCCAGTGATCAGGATGTGCCTGATATTTGAATACCACTCTCCACTGTCCTTAGCATTGATAACATACTGCTGACTTGTGATGTTTGGATCAATTTCTAATATCATTTGACTTAAAGCCTGTCCTCTTACCAGCTTCATGGGTGTAATCTCCATGTCATATTCTTGTAAAACTGTGATCCACTTAGCCCTTTTTTCACTAGGCTCGGTCTGTATTAACAACATTTTTACTGCTGCATCTGGCACCACAACAATCACCTTGCTTCTCAAGATATAATGCCTGAATTTCTTTACTGCTCTGACCAAAGCAAGTGCCTACCTTTCAACATCTACATATCTCAATTCAACATCTTTGAAAGGGCAGCTCATGAAGGCAATTGGTTTCTCTTCCTTTTCTTCATTTCTTTGAGTTAGCACTGCTGCAAAGGTATGTTCTAAAGCAAATGAATAAATATAGAAGTCTCTGGTATAGTCTAGACTGATAAGGACAGGAGCATCAGAAATAGCTTTCTTTATGTCTTTAAAGGATGCCTTGGCTTCTGATGTCCACTCAATCTTTGCATCCTTCTTTAGCATAGCATTTAAGGGCCTGACTATTTCTGCAAAGCTAGTGATGAATTTTCTAACAAATTTATCTTACCAAAGTAAGATTTGAGCTCTTTCTTGCTTCCTGGAAGCTGTAATTTCATAATGGACTCCACCCTCTCAGGATCTATGAGAATCCCATTTTCAGTTATCAGGTGGCCCAGCAATTTTCCTGTTGTCACCCCGAATATGCATTTCTTGGGGTTTAATGATATCCCATATTCTTCACATTTTTTTAGTACATTTCTGAGATCTGTTACATGATTAGTTCTTTATTTGGAGAACACTGTTAGGTCATCCATGTAGATGACTATGCATTTTCCTATTAAGCCTCTGAAGGCTATGTCCATCGCTCGCTGGAATGTTGCTCCAGCATTTATCAGCCCAAATGGCATGCATCTATAAGCAAATATTCCCCACTTTGTGGTGAAGGTAGTTTTTAGTCTGTCAATCTTGTCAACCATTACCTAATTGTAACCAAAAAAGCCATCAAGAAAGGACATCATTTTAGCACCATTTACAATCTGTAGAACTTCACCCAATGAGGGTAAAGGGTAATTGTCTTTCTCTGATGCTCTATTCAAGTTCCTGAAGTCTACACATAGTCTGATGTCTCCATTCTTCTTTCTCACTGGAACTAGATTAGCCACCCAAGTGGAGTGCCTCACAGGAAATATGATCCTAGCATTTAACAGCTTCTTGACTTCTTCAAAAATTATTGGTTCAAGCAAAGCATTGACTGGTTTTTGCTTCTGTCTGAAAGGTTTAGCATCTGGCTTGAGAGGTATAGTGTGAGTTATGACTGATGTGTCATATGTCTTCAGCTCATCATATGTCCATGCAATTACATGAATATAATCCTTAAGGGCTTGAGTTATGCCGTCTAACTCTTTTGGTGTGCAAACCTTACCAATCAAGACATTTCTCTTGTCATTATTTTGTCCAATATTCACTTGTGAATACTGTCCTCCATCAGCTTTTGGAAGATCCTTCTGCTTCAGCATATTATGCAAGTCAAAAGCTCTTTATAATTCAATCATACCTTTGGGAATCCTGTTGCTAGGCAACTCTAATATTTCATCTTCTTCCTAAACATGATCTTCTACATTGTTCTTATCTATGATCTGAGCATCAAATATGACTCTGTTAGAGATGAAATCAAGGATATGCTGATCATCATCAAAAACCTGGAGGTTAGTAACATTATCAGGTACTGAAGGCACTGACATTAACTCTACTGAAAACCTCTTTAAGCCTAATATGGACAAAGGTTCTAATGTACTGGCAGCTTGTGCCAAGGCATCCGCCCTATGGTTCTGTTCTCTAGGTATGTGGGTGATATTAAATGCATCAAAGTCTTCAATCAAATCCCACACTCTGTGTCTATAATTTAACAATTTCTTATAGTTGCAATAGTAAATTCCTCTTACCTGCCTGACAACTAATTCTGAGTCTCTAAAGACATGCAGAATTCTTACCTTCTTCTTAAGAGCAAACAGTATCTCATGAATTAGAGCTTCATACTCTGTCACATTGTTGGTGCAGGGGAACTGTAATCTGTAAGCAGCTAAGTATGATTTTCCTGATGGATCAATGAGATCAATCCCTACTCCAACTCCTTGTTTGGACTTAGATCCATCAAATCTCAGGATCCAGGATTTATCTTCAGTTGGATGCTTAGTTGAACTTTCTCTTTTCTTTGCAGCTCTAGTAGTTGCTCCACCTGATATCCATTTTAACTTAGGAATTTCAGCATTCTTAAAATTCATCTTTTCTTTCTTCTGGGAAGCTGATTCTTCTTCCTTCTTTTCATCATCAGGAGGATGATCCTCCGGATCAGGCACTGTATGCCTCTTTAAAATATATAAACATAGTGAGCAGGTGGTCTCTGAGTGAGGTGCCTCATGCAACCTACACCATCCCTCAGTCAGTGCACTCTATGGATGCTTCCCTTGTTTTATCATCCTTTTAATTTCTCCTGACAAAAACTCTTTAAATCTGGTTAGGTTATTGCCTCTGTCTTCATCAGACAATTCATAATCCAACTCCATCAGACAATCACTCCCAAGGGTGATCTTTTTTTTCATCTTAACATTTATCTGGTTATATACCAAAATTTCCTCTATTCTCATAATATGATCCTCATCATGATTTGTTACCTCACTTGTGCTTCCTGCAAAAGACAAACAAAATTCAGTATCATCATCATCACTAGATATGGAACTTACCTCAGATGATGATCATGCCACACTGCATGTCTGCTCTAGCTCCATCATATCTAAGCATGTTTCACAAGTTTTCTCTGAATGTGCCTCATCGTGTAATCTGCACCAACCATCAATCAAAATGTCATGAACAAGCATATCTAACAATTGATATCATTTTACCTGCTTGGACAGATGCATCTCAAAGTTTCTGAAGCAATCTATTTCATTTTCATTCTTAAAATTACTATCTGGTTCTATAGTTGGTATGTCCTTCTGATGATCATCATCATGATGATGAAAGTCAAGCATCAGGATCTCTTCTATCTTGATAGTCGGTGGTCTAATGGCATAAACTCTAGGTTCAATGTTCACGTACATGATCTCATTTGTTTTGTTGTACTCGATGATCATGTGCTTCATTCTAGGCTCAGCATCTATTCTTATCTGATTGGGTATCCCTTTCCAAGGTAACCACATGTGACTGAAGTTAGTAGACATGTATCCATTGAGAGTTTTAGACCAGTCTCTACTGAGCAACATCCCATATGTATCAGGTATATCTACTACCTGGATGTCGACATAGTACTGAATCCTGGGATTTGATGCCAGTTGCATGTGAATATGAGTTAATTCCCCTATTACACTTACTTCTATTTTATCTAGCTATGTCACCTTCTTTAAGGATTTAGCAGGATGTAGCCCTAAAGCATTGCATATAGACAGAGGCATGACATTTGTAGATGCACCTGAATCTACCAAACAGTTGTGTAAGTTCTTGGTGAACATCCTTATAGTAAGGAGGAAAGGTGGTGACTCACTTTTGTCCCTGTACAAGGTCATGTGGGAGGTTTCTACATCTTGGACAGTAGTTAGCACTTTATGTTTGATAGTGTTATCTTTAGCAACATGATCTCTATTGCTAGGCTGACCTGGGGAATGACTATCCTCTCTAGGAGCAGGATCATCTAGTGATTTTATAAACACTTTCTTAATTGCAGGAGTTTTTAACAACTCTGATAGAGACATGTTGATCTTTACTTTCTTCATCTCATCTGCCAGATATGTGACTAGTTTGTTAGATTCATGAGGTAGGCCAACAACTTTTGATATTGTATTTTGTGGTGACAGATATTATGCATTTACCTTTGGAAATTTGGGGTTATTACTTGCCTTGGGATTAGGAGGTGTGTTAAAATTATTTGGAGGCAAGGAACTGGTTACTGGACCAGTAGGTCTATTGGAGTTACTTCTCATATTATAATTGTGCTTACCCTGATATTGCTACTGGTAAGCATGCACCTCTTCAGGCTCATTGGATGGCTCGTTCTCATCCTCAAAAGGGAAAACATAATTTGACTCAAAAGCCATGGCAGATTCTTCACTTGCCAGGTTGTAATTCTAGTGGGATAACACAGTCTGCTGATGATGCTGATCAGTATAACTCTCCAATACAAATGCAGAGTCATATCCACAAGGGACAATTTCATTTCCTTCCACCTGAGGTGGATTTCTAGAAGTATTAGACACTTCTGTCTAGAAAATGCTAGCAGCAATTCTAAATTGTGGACAGTCTAATTCTGCATGAGCATTCATATTATGTATTCTACACCAATTGGTGAGGGTTGCTTCAGCAAGATTGACTCTAGTAGTCTGTTTAGCTTCAGTAGGTGGCTGATTATCTAAAGGTGATGGTAGTGAACCATTATTTGGCCTAGAGTTCCATACTCTAGGCTATCTTTGAGGGTTATTATTATTTCCACCACTGTTGTTGAAATTATTGTTGTTGTACCCCCTATCAGGATAACCAGGCTTGTCATTGTTATAGCCTCTATTTTGGTTAGGTTGAGAATAGAAGTTCTGATTCCTCAAATGAGTAACCTCTATAGTTAGTTTTCTTAGCTGAGCAGAGATTTCTTTGATTTCCTCTTTCTCCTCCTGAGCTTTAGCCACTACATTTTCAATTTGAGGTTTGAAGAAAGAAGATCCAGTGTTATTGTTCTAATCCACACCCTGAGGTGTCGGTGCTTGTGTAGGATACTGAGGCACTTGACCATTCCCATTAGGAGGAGGAGGCATGATACTCAATGGAGATATCTATAATGGTGTTGGCATTACTGCTGGAGGCATCATAGCTCCATTGTATTGTGGCTGGGGAGGATATTGTGCAGGATATGTTGGATACATGCCTGGCAATGTAGGGAAAGCTATGTTTGGTGTTGGAGTAGGTACCAGCTACTGATTGACTTTGATAGCTTCTTGAAAAGCTCCTGTTAAGGTTGTGATTTCAGGATGTGTTCTCCTGATGAACATGGAAGTTAGAGGATCCAGGGCTGAGTAATAGATACTCCTGGCAGCAACATCTCCTACAGTATATGGGGTAACTAACTTGGATAGCATTTTCTAGAACCTAGCATTGAAATTGGCAATAGGTTCTCCCTCAAATTGCTTGATTGTGGCAAATAGGTGGTAGTTCATTGAGGGATCAATAGGTACTTTGAACCTATTAGTAAAAGCTTTCTCTAGGACAGCCCATGAACCGACAGAACTCTGACCAAGACTAATAAACTAATTATAAGCCTCTTCCCCTAGGGAAAAAGGAAATAATCTGCATACGTCCTGATGCTCTATTCTAGCCTTGCAACAGGCTTCTTTAAAGGTTCTGATATGATCATCAATATCCTGATAAGGATGGTATTTTGGACAGAGTTTGTTTGAATTCTTTGGTAACTCATGATATGCAGTGAAGGTCAATGGTGACTCTGCTGCAAAGAAAGACATTGCAACTGGAGGAGGTTGAGCTTGTGGTACAATTGGCTGAGGTTGGACCTGGGGTTGAGGCTGGACAGGAGGTGTCACAGATAACCCTGAAGGTATCTGTAAACCAATAGGAATTACAAGAAGAGGCTCTGGTGAAGCTCCTGATGCACTAGGCTCTGGAGTGTGATGGATATCCACAGTTCAAGGTCTGAACCCTCTAACAGGTAATTCTTCAAAAGGTCCAGAGGATCGTGACCTGGTATTTATCCTGTGAGCTAGGATTTCTCAATTTTGAAACAAATTAGCTGGAACTTTGTAAATATCAGTTGGAATATACTAGCAGTGACTATATTTATGGTCAGGATTGGAAATTGACCTAGTATTTACTGAATATTTGCATCTATACTGCAAAATAGGAGGTGATTTTGGTTTGGTAACACCTTGCAGGTTGATATCAGGTTTCTAAAGCAGGATACCTCAAAGCTTGGACAAATTTACCTGAAATATGGCTGATCTTTAAAAATACATGCTGATCTACTGTAAAGATTGCAATATTTATGACTGATTTCAAAATCTTTACACAGGATTAGCATATATCAACTCAGAACAACAGATATTTACGTCTAGCTCTAGAAATTTAGCGGTGTCTAAGTGTTACCTTACAATATTTATCATCACTTGAATAACTGATAATGATCCTCATCCTATTGCCCTCCTTCTAGCACCAATTTATGTTGATGATGATGTTAGTCATAAACAAACATAGAATAAAAATACACATTAACCTTTATTCATCTTGAAAGATACAATGAATTCAAAGAATTCATGATCCCAAGGCTCCGTTGATTAGGTCTTAATCTTCTGACATTACTCAGAGGTTGATGTGCATTGCTGTTTCCATTTTGGGGCCTTACGTAGACTCATCAGTAAGATAATGATTCCTATAATGATACTGTACAGAGAGTTATTCCTATACAAGATATACTTCAAATATTGTGTCTATCCTTAAATCTTTGCATGATATTTGTCATTTTGACATGCTTTAACCTCAAATATGCTGAATGTGTTCAATTATCTATGGGATGTCTGCATATTTGTATTATTTGCTTAAGATTGTTAATTATTTGCAATTATGATGATGAAATGTTCTGAAATTAAAAGAAACTGAAAGAAATACTTCAAATTAAAGTTGAACCTTCAACTATTGAGCCACATATACATCAGATACAGTCATGAAGAGGAGAAATCAAACCATATGTTCACCAGGACATTCCACAGCTAGATACAGTCGATGCTAACTTCAAAGGAAAGGTATGAAGACAACACATGCAAGCTGACATGTACTCCAAGGGACGTAGCAGATCAAAGCATATATCCAGAATTCATACACCGATTACTCAAGATTTATGATGGATTGTAATCAAAATAGTTTTCTCATTCATTAAGTATGCAAGAACATATATGTATACAACAACTTTGAAATGAGCCCTGAATGTTTCAGCAAACAGATTTCATTTAAGTTTCCAATCCTTAAAGTAAGGCCTCCCTACACCTTTTATAGAATAAGGTGAGGGAGTGGTTACAATTGATCTATGATCAAGCTTTATCTATTACAATCTACGGTTCACCTTCATTGACCAAGTCAATTCCTTCCACGTGGCACAGGTTAACAGCTAGCAACCATCCAAAATACTTATTTTCTTTTGCACCTGATGCATATATTCCTTTTATGATGCATCTTCATCAGGCTCCTTATCATCATCATGATGCGTATGAGTATCATCACTTTCAAAATCTTCATCATCCTGATGAGCTTCTCCTTGTACATGGACCTGCATGGATGTCTGGATATTTTCATATAATTGAACTATTCTCTCTATCTCCCCGCCATCTTGAGTCTTTGCTTTGACAATGGCATGTTTATGTGCTTGGTATTTGCCTCGGAGATTCTCTAATTTGCTTTTCCTACTACTGGATGTCTCGTTATAATTCTCTATCTTGACCCTAATCCTCATCAGTCTATCCATGACTTCTTTTGTCAATTGGCCCAGTGGATCATCAGCAACGAATTGGAAGTTATTATGTAGAGCTTGGATTGCAAACTCCTCGTCTTGATTTTCTATCTTTCCTTCCACCTTTCCTTCCAACATTTCCAAAATTTTTGCTTCAAAAGACATCATATCATGTAGCCTCATGCTGATTTCTCTCAACTTATTATTGCATCTTTTGAGTACATCACATTCAAATTGGATATCTTTATACCATATATCTATCAATAATGCATCGTTATTATTTAGCACTTGCTTATGTATAAGTATCTAAGGATTGATCCTCCTTATTTCTTTCAATATAGCCAATATCTTCTCCAATTGGAAAGACCTTTTCCTTATCTCCATTTGCAATTTATCTACCTTCTTCTTGGAGCCACTAAGTGAATTCCACCTCTTCAAAGAGGCCTTTACTACTTCCTCTGCTATGTCAAATGTGGATTACATCCACCTTCTCAATATGGATGACTCATGTTTCATGAGATCCAACTTATTTACCTCCTCTTGGGAAATAGCAATCAATGGGACTACTTGATCAGTTGAAGTATCTTCAGGGTTAATTAACCCTTTTATATATGTATGTAACTGAGCAATGTACTCTTTGTGTTGCTTATTTTTATCCTTTTCTCTTTTGATTTTCTGGATCAAAGAATCAATTATGTCTTTTCCTTCTTGACCCTCTTAGTCTTCATTAGCAAACCCCAAATCCACTGTGCTGATCTGGAATTCATCTAGAGTGATTTTACCTTTCTCTTTATCCACAGTAGGGAGTGCTACCTACGCTGTCCTCCTGCCTGTTGTAGGATCCCTTCTAATGGTCAAGGTCAACCTGGCCTTCCTCTTGGGCTTTATTAACGTTTCTGAAAATAATGTAGACACATCAAATTCTTGAATTTCCATACCTGTTTCAATGCCAATTTCTCTTTCCAGCCACTGAGGAACTTGATCCTTTGTACCATGGTTTCCTACATCATCATCATGATCATCACCTTGATCTCCCGTAAGTGCATCTGCGTTTGATAGAGAAGGTGATTTTCTTTGTTCTTCCTCATGATGCTCTTCATGAGAGTGATCTTTTGGTACATCCTCCTGATGAGGAACCTCTTTTCCTGGAGGGTGATCCTGTTGATCATCATGAATATCATGACTCTGATCTTTTTATTCCTCCATTCTAACTTCATCTACTTTATTGATTTCCTCATCTTGAGATATGCCCGCATCAGTGGATATTATTTCATCTACCTTAGGTGCCTCTACCTGATCTTGCGTCATATCTTTCTTTGTGCCTGAAGTACATTCCTCCTCCTGAGCTTTTAGATCATCCTGACCTGATCTCATTTGATCTCTTGAGGTTTCTTAGGTTCAGAGGACATCCTCATTTGATATGACCCTTTCATCTTAAACCTTTTCTTGGACTTCTACTATTTTGGGTTCATCAGCTATATCTTGTTGTGATTGACCCAAATTTGGAGTGTGCACTTTTACTCCGATCAACTCTACTTCTTTAGCTTTACCCACCTCATCAAGTGCATTAGTCTGATGCTGAGGACTAGCATCATTTATATATGAAAGGTCCACCACTTCAGGACTAGTGACTTTCTCAACTAATTCATCTAGCCCTATCTACTGTGCAATTTTCTCAGGGCTTCTTTCTTTTTCTTGTTCAACTTATTTTTCTCCTGTTCCCTGTACTGATGGGGTCCCAAAAGGGGTGATGTGGGTGCCTGCAGCAAGTGTCTCCATTTGTTGAGCAGTTACATCCTTAACCACATCATCATCAGATAAATCTACCATTTCCTCTAATGAGACAAGACCACCTGGAACTGCTCTAGGGGTTTGCTTGAACTGCTCTCCAGCTTGTTCAGTTTTAAATTTCACAATGGTAGGCAGTGGTACATTGTGTTGTAACTTCCTTTTGAAAACTTCACTACCTTCCCCTCTTAGCATAATGGGGCTTTGCATTATTTCACCCCTCATGGATGTCCTTATTTTCTTCGGTGTGGGTGCCATCAACTGAGGCACCTTTCTTTTCCTTTTGAATAATATGGGGTGTTCTTCTTCCTCTGGCTCCTCTTCAAGAGGGATATCCTCTTCCATTTGTTTCTGTGAGGCCTGACCCTCTTCATAAGTCCCAATAGCTACTACATCAGCCCTTTGTATTCTCTTTGACTTCTACTTATCCAATGGAGGAGGCACAGATCATGTTGAAGCCTGGCCCGAAGCTTATGCTTCTCCTTATGTTGCCGCTTCCTTAGTAGTATCCATTATTCTCTCAATAATAATCCCTTTGGGTTCTTCTTCCGTTTTCTTGCCTCTAGGAGGTCTTTTGCTCTATTTTTGTTGAGGTGGCAACCTGTCTCCCTTGGACTTCCTCTTTTCATTCAAGAAATCATCATATTCATCAGTGGAGAGCTCTTGTCCTTTCTTTTTGCTATCTATTGTAAGGGCCACACCTTTTTTCTTCAATATATTTACTTGCTCATCAACCCAAGCTTGGGTTAGCTGTAATATCCTGCTCGTGAATGGATCCAAGGAGATGTCTTCCTGCATCATAAGATCCAGGGCTGATATGGTGTTGTTGTATATCTTCTTCTCTTCATATTCTTCAGCCATTATCTTTCCATCATCCCTCTTCATTTGCATTGGGATGGAAATGCAACCAAAGGTTCCGATTGGGTTAATTGTTAACCTTTGATATCTTCTTCTTCGAGCTTCAACCTCATCCTCGCAATCTATCCAAAAATATTCAAGATGCCTTTGGTGAATGGGCTATCCCATGATCTTCTGCATCCTTCCATAAGGATCATATGGTATTATCAATGGAAATGGTTGTAACTTCATCATGGTTAAGCTAGCTATGGCTTTCTTAATATTTTCACTATCTGGGCACATATACTAGCCCATTGTTACTGGAAATAATACTGGAGGAAGCTTGTTATTAGCTTTGTAGGCATCCAGTATTGTTACAATCTGCCTCATGAACTCCATTAATACTACAACATCAGTTGGATATCTTGGGAGCATGAGAGGGTAGTTTTGAAATCCTTCAACCCTAATGTATGAAAAGGTTGCAAATTGAATGAACCAAGCTCCATGCCTATATATTACCTCCTGAACTTCCATGCTCAGTCTCTTGGTTCTATCTTCCTCCATAGTCCTCACTAGATGCATAGAGAATGCATCATTCACCAATTTATAATCTTGGAGCTAATTAACTCTTTGTAACTAGGGGTAATGGTCCCAGATATGTGCATCATTGGTGGTGCCACCAATCTTCCCCTCTGTAGTCAATCCATTAAATGTACCTTTATAGGCACATGCATAAACAATGTATGAGGTCATATAGAAAGCACATTCTATACCTCCTAGGTTTTTTAGTTGCTCATCCAGAGCATCACTTATCATTTTGGCCCATAATGGCCTATTCTCAGTGTATAAGCACATCAGGATGACCCCATACATCCAATCTTTGAAACTTCCAGATGTTGGCTGGCCTGTTGCCCAACTGAGTAGGGTGATCATGAACTAATACTCGTCATCAAAGTCAAATTTATATAAATGAATAGGCAACTTGGTTGCGGCTATATAAGAACTATTTCTAGCTCTCTATTCGTACATTCTCTTCCTAGCAGCCTTCTTATTGACTTCATATTCTGTTTCTAGCTTCTTCAAGTCAATACTAACAACATTCTTACCCAGTGGCAAGTTGAACATGGTGGAAAGGCCCTTGATGGATAGGTTTGCATATACTCTCCCATGTTTCTCTACTCTCCTTGTCTGGGGATTATAAATTTTGGCACACTCAATAACCAGTTCAGGAGCTTCCATAGAGTATGGAAAACCAGCTGCATTCCACATCCCGGACACAAAAATGACCTCAAGTAGATCGTCCTCATTATTAATGCTGACCTTGTCTACCCATGCAACCAAATCTGTATTACCCTAGTGAGTGTCACCTATAGTTTCGTACTTGAATTGCACACCTTCGGGCTGTGCAAACATTGGCTTAACAAATTCTACCTCAGACCTCATCAATCTTTTGTCTGCCATGATTTCCTGCAATGCCAAGAACTGGTCTCAAGATTGATACTTCCTCTCATGCATGCATATACATGTATTCTACATCTTTATGGCATCATGCATATGCTTATTTAAACAATTATTTCATCATGATATACAGAAATTCTAGCTTCAAATCAATGAACATCATTTTACCTGGACATGCATAGAATAACTACAAGAGGGTTTCAATTACTTACCTGGTGTGCTTATCCCTTTGAATTACAATGATGATTACATGGGATAAGCCTGATACTGTTGATAATCTCGCCTTTCATTCTGATTCAAGTTGTACACGTCTGCAGGTCATTTGTAGGAAGGTTTGAAAGCTCAGCTCTATATAAGAACTGATCCTATCACAAGTTAAGTGCATAATGATGTTATGAATTTATTCTAAACCCATTTATTTGATCAGTTAGGGCACAATCTAATTAAATCTATCATAATCATTAAGTTTCCACACGGAAACCTCCAGAGGTTGCCAGGTGTGACCATCGTGCTAACCATCAGTGGGAAACACCTACCACATTAATGAGCATTCAATGTCGCGCGGCAAGAAGAGGAGGATGATCTTTTGAAATATCAGGTGATGTTTTGAATATCAAGTGATATTCAAAATATGACCATCTCGTAATATGACCATCCACATCTTAGCGAGAAACTTATGTCAATATATCAGGTTATTTTTGGATCATCAGGTCATGTTATAAAAGATCAGGTGATGTTCAAAATATTGGGTGATGTTTTGAAAAGGATGATGACCCTACGTATTGCTTAAGTGACCCCTGTTAGAATATCATGATGACGTCACCTTGATATTGGTTCAGTCTATTGTCAAGGCACTATGACATCATCATCATGTTTTGTGAAAGGGTGATTTTAGGAAATATACCTCCGCGAGGTAACAATGATGATGATATCATCATCATGTCAATTCTCTTCATTATCAGGTTGGATGATGTCATCAAGATAAATTCTCTAGAGTGATATTTGGCAATAGGATGATATTTGTAAGATAAGGTTATATTCAAAATATCGAGTGATGTTTCGAAATATCATCCTCACGGAAAACATGTTGTTGTTTGACGGGTAAGTATCACCACCGCCTAAAAATGACGTCCGTAGGTCTCGAACAGATAATTTATCGGGTGATAAATCAGATCAGGGTGATCTTTCGCAAGATGACTGATGTTGAGAAATATCATGATGACTTACCCCCCCTTTTATGAATATCAGGTTTGACCAAGATTTTGACCGTTCATAACTTTCACATCCTAAGGAATATCAGGGTGATGTAAAAGGCAAACCTTCATGAAATTTAATGCTCTTTCCAAATATGAGGTTAATGAAATGAAATAAGAAATTTGACAAACTAACCTCATGATGATGACTTCCCTAGTCATTATGCAGGATCATCAATGTTGAGTTACTTTTACCATACCGCTGGCAAGAAGAGCACACAAGCAAAGCTAAAAACATTGGGTCCCATTTTGTCAAGTCAAAATGGGGTGTGTTATGTAACCACACAACAGGACTCTTTTGAGTATCTCAGGGAGAAGTTAGGGGTTATTGCCCCTCCAGTTTTGAATTAAGGTGCACTGATGTGCATCAGTCCGATGGATCTCACAATCATATTTTGTGGTCCGGATTGATGTTGGGAAGCTGCTACTCAGGGGGAGTAGCTGATATGTTTCTAAAGTAATGCAAGTATGTGCCCTTTGCCATTGATGTCAAAGGAGGAGAGAAGACATGTGAAAAAAAGTGATTGCTGATCAAAGGGGGAGCAGTAAAGGAAGAGAAGACATGTGAGTTGTTGATAGGGGGATTTGTGACAGTATGGAGAAGTTTTTGTCTTGATGGTTAAAATAGTTTTTCACATCATATGTTGCCATCAATGACAAAGGGGAAGATTGTTGCAAGTATGAGCCTAACTGGTGTTGTCATTGATGGCAACATACTCCTATTGCATTGATGATAAGGATTGGATGAGCTGTGTGCTGAGGATATTGAGAAAATTAGTCCTAATCAGAAATAGAGGAGAACAATAAAGACAAATATCCTAGTTAAGATGAAGATCAGAGGGTGTGGTTCAAAGGGTTTGTATATATGTGTCTTAAGATGATCCAGTAAAGATTTCAGAGGTCCACATGAAGACCTGAAGAAGTTATGGCCACTTAAGTAAAACCGGTTCTGGCAGGTATTCAGAGGTGACAGAGTGACACAGATAGGTCCAGTGGGATCCGCAAATGCAATATCCTATCCTACGGATTTGATGGAGTGTTTAGGAAGCTAATGTGGATGACAACTCAATTGGTTTGTGGTCTGGAGGTCTACAAGCATCTATTCCAATATGACATTGATGACAGACTGTGTTCTTGAGGTTCTGGATGAAGGAGAGAATGATTTCAGTAGGCATAAGTAGTGTGGATGTTCTTGGTGATTCAAGCAAGCTTGTGGAGGTCTTTGGATTGTGTCCAGTTTGTGTTGGTGGTCTACATTGAAGATTGATCTCACAATTAAAGATTTACTTCCGGATGATGATGTTCTTCTTTAGTCTGGTCGACCGAATGAGTTACACATCCTGCGGATGATCTAGAAGGTGTCCTGTGAAGAATAGCGTGCTCCCAAAGAAAGATTAAAGTCTCAGATCTGTGTGGCTGACAGTGTGTTGATCCGTGTGAAGTCATTTTTGTAATAAGTCATGTTTTATTAATGTACTTGCTCTATAATGTCTGCCGACTTAGATGATAATTCCTAAGTCGATGTCTTGTATAAATAAGGAGTTGCAAAGTCAGTTCAAAGAGTGTCTAAGAGTGATGAGTGTGTGGTAGAGAAGTGCGAAAAGTAGAGCAGAAGTATTGGGCTTAAATGGAACTGACTCAAGCATGGTGAAGATGCTATTCTTCAGTTCAAGTATGTAATACTTATTATTTTGTAGACAATGTGTCTCCTATAGGCAGTGGGCCTCTTGTGGGCAGTGTGCTCAAGCAGTGAGCCCTGATTGGCATGTGTCATTTCGTTCTTTCTATTCTTCTAATAGAGAATACAATCTTGGGTTAGTCACCCTATGGTTTTTCCCTTAACTGGGTTTTCCATGTCAAAAATCTTGGTGTCATATGTGTTAATGTGTTTCTGCTCTTGAATTGTTGCATTACATTTCCATGATTGATTTATTATTATGTTGCTAAATTAAGAAGAGAATTTAAGTGATTAACTGAAGAAAGTTTAGACAATTGATTCACCCCCCCTCTCAGTTGTCTGTCCTTAATCTATCATGGTGGAGATAAAGAGATAAGATGGAGGGTTAGATTCTGATCAACAAAATTGAAGGGTTGAGGTTATTTGTGTATTTTAAATTCACCTTGGGAAGGGTTTGATTAAAACATATGAAGGAATATAAAAAATTCATTCATACATAAGGAGAGGGTGAAATAAAAAAATGTGTTTTATGGGTGAGTGTGATGACATGTGACACATGTGTTCATTTGGTAAACACATGTGTGAGCTATCTTTGCATTAAAAAGAGCCCTAACATGATAAAAGGAAAGTTGAGGTGGAAGGGTCATGTGACCCCTTTGAATAAAAAAATGTTTTTTATTCAAAGTGGGTGTGGAGATGGGTTAATCAAGGTTTGATCCACTTAATTAATGTGGCTATAGAAAATTACTGAGAGAATTAATTAGTGGTTATAATTAGTTAAATAAGGATTTTTTTAGTTAATTTATGTCTAGGGGCTAGGTAGATTAGAGTAGCTAATTGAATAATTGGTATTTATTTAATTAGGTTAGGTTTAGGTCATATGCTAGAGAATATTAATTGAATAAGCATGTTTTATTAATTAATCTAGGTTAGTGAATGAGGGAAATTAATCAAATAAATATTTAGAATATTTATTTAATTAATTGTGAATGATGTTGTAAGGTTTAGTAATAAATTAATTGTATTAATTCATCACTAGGGATGAATTTGCGATGAATGGCTAATGATGAATGGTTAGGGATGGCTTAGGATAAATTAATTAAATAATTTGATTTTATTTAATTAATTTGGTGGAAAGGATAATTAGTAGTGCAAGGATGTGGGAAAGTGGCTTGCGGGGTCAAGCCATTTTTAGGTGTCTATAGATGCATATCTAGTAGTACTTCTTCACACTTAGTTTTGTAAATATCAAAATTTTAAGTCATGCATTCAAAATTTAGGAGTTTTATGAGCATAGGCCTCTACAAATTCCTCAAATTAGTTTTAGCTCCTTCAAGAATTATGCTTCATACCTCTGCATTGTTCCCTACAAACACATGCTCTACCTACCTTTGCAACTTTGTTTTGGAGCATACATGTGAGACACATGAAGCATCCACATGTTATGCTTTCATACATATGTGACAACCTACAAGTTACATGACATAGGAATTAGACAAACATAATATAACTACAATATAATAGATGAGAATTAGTAATCTTGAACAAATTTTATAATTGTGTACTTGATAGTTTAGTTTTTTTTGTAATGTCATTGTTATAATATAGAAAAATGTATCATAATGTTATGGAGTAAAAAGTAACCTCATGCCTTTACCTCCTAGTTTATCTCCTAGGTCATCGTGTTTACACTTTACATGTTTAATACTTATCCTGGAGCAATTTCCCCTGAAACCCATGTCAAATGGGACTTAGGGGCTAGTTATAAATTCTTAATCAAGACCCAAATTAGCCTTAGAAATTGGGCATCCATGCCCAAGTCCAAGCTGATTTGTCAAGACCTAAATTTAAATGTGTTGGCATAGGACCTTTAAAAAGGTTTCCCTCTATTGGCCTTTCAAATTTGAATTACAAATGTTAGTGGGAAAACATATATAAGTGAGTTTATGTCTTAATTTTACACCTAGATGGATAGCACGAACTTGTGATATTCAGCTAAGGGATTTCAAGGCATTCATTGTGTTACAGAGTAGAATTGTGTTGTTATTGTGTTTGTTTATTGCATATTTGGCTTCATCGATCCATCTCATCATGATTTGAAGGATCTTCATCTCCATGAGGGCTTCACCTCTAAGGTGAGATCTATTTGTTCTTCAATCATTTTATTTCATCATTTCTTTGGCATCTACCCTCCCTTGGGAATGCACTCTATCTAACAACAGTGTTGGAAGACTTGAATATCATTCCAGGGCTTGACTGAGGCAAGCTCCTAAACACCACAACCCCCAAACCCCTCTCTTTATGATTGCAGGTTACAAGTGCGAGATTTGGTGAAGTGAAGATATAGAGAAGTAATTCAAAGGATAAGGATTCGGGATCTGGAGAAAAGTTGTTATAAATCTACCCTACTGGACTAGGGCACCCACCCCATGGTCCTCTTGATAGGATTCATCCAGAACTCAAGAGCCAAACATCATCCGACACTGCTTATTGTTCCAAATCCATAGAAAAGTTGCCCTATCAGATTCGAGTGCCCGTCCCGTAGTCTATGAAGTCTTCACCTCTAGAAATCCAACTTTTGGTAAGTTTCTAATCCTTCTTGAGTACCTTCTTGTCTGGTGATTTGTAATAGTTTATTCGTCTGTACGCCATTTCATTATAATTAGAGTTTGAGGCCTATTGAATCTAGGATTTGACAAACCTTTCAATCTAATCAATCTTTCCATATCATTCCTAAGTACATCAACCTATAGCTGAGTCCTCTTCATTTTTAGTGACATGGCTTGGTTGTTGTCCTTGAGTGTTAGTGTGAAAGGAGGGTTTGATTCGATAGATCTTGACACTATTCATCATCTTCCCACTTTTTACATATAAGATGTTCGTGAACCCGTGTTTTTACTAAAATTGCATCTTGTTGAGTGTTGTAATCAGTCCTTGCATTCATTCATATCATATTTATCATCTTGAATTAAAAAAGTTTGCATACATTTGAAAAAAATTAAAAAAAACAAACATTCTAGGTTTGCATTAAGACATATTTTGCATTGCATATCATAAAAATATTTAATTTTCTAATTTTTACATTAGATCTGATATTTATTATAGTAATTCATCATTAATTCATATCAAATATTGCATTTACAAGTTGCATTTTCTAGGGTTTTGTTTAAAAAGTTGCATTTTTCATATAACCTAGTCTTTGCAAAAACTAGGGTTTGTAGTCAAAATTTCATTTTTAGATTTTGCTACACCTTTTCAACATTCATTCAAATCTGATTTTGAAGTGTAGTGTTGGACCATAGTGCATACTTTTGCATCCTAGATTTGAAACTATCACCTTTTTCAATTACACATTGTGTATTTCAACGAGCATAACTACCTTGCTCCTTGTGGTTGTTTTATTAGTTTGTGAATTGAGTGTTGTATGCCTTTGTATGAGTTTTATAACCCACTACCCTAATAGAAACATCATTATAAGGTTAATCCATAGACTAATTGGTTCTAGTGCTTTGAATAGCACCAATATGCAAACATCAAAAATTCCATTTAACACTTACTTTACAAAAGGTGAATCACAAACTTTGCAAGATATCATTCCTCCTACCATGATGAAAGAACAAACATTTAATAATCTCAAAGATCCTATTGATGTGATAACACATGTACTTGATGATCAAATAAACAAACTTGATAAAGAACTAGCTAATTTTCAAGCATTTGTGAAAGGAAAGGATAGCCAAAGAGGTTGTACCTATGGTTCATAAATTAAGAGAGTTATTAAAAGAAGGATAAGATGGTGTTAACACACTCCGTGGGATAGCCCATATAGTGGGTAATAATATTATGTTTGTGGATGACTATGCGAATACTATTAACAATGTGTCATCACCGAATCATACACAAGTATCGGCACCTATACTGACTACTGGAATGTCCACTTTCACATCATCAATTCTCACTACTAATGCACAAACTTGTAGTAATGCTACCACTAGCATGGGAATATCTAATAGTATTAATTCACAAAATTACAAGGCTATGGGATTTAATTATCAAAATCTAGCATCTAAGGTGTCTTCCTATATGAATAACTATTCTCAACCACCTCTCCATTCCACCTATTCTCAACTACCTTTTATTACCACTCACAACCAATCACCTCCAAATTTTATGACTACAGCTTCCAATTCTTCTAACCCACCAACATCATCACCTAATATTTCCCGTTTAAACCAACTCTTATAAAGCATGGCCTCCTTATAGTAGAAAGTGACAAATTTGACCAATGTGTCATCTCAACCTAATATACAAACATACCATGCTTGTAGTCCTTTATCTTTTTCAATCCTAAGAGCTCAAATGCTTGATAAGTTTGAGACTCCTCACAGTGAAAAGTACAGTGGTAAAGGTGATCCTAATACTCATGTGGCAGCATTCACAACTATGTGTAGTGATTTCTTCTTTGAAGAGGACTTGTTAGCAAAACTCTTTCCATGATCCCTCAAAGACACCACTTTGGAATGGTTTTGCTTATTACCTCTAAATTCAATACATTCTTTCACATAGCTTGTTGATCAATTCTTATAATATTTACAAGCAAATCTTAGACTTTTTAGTCTCATTGATCAATTTAGTTCATTGTAAACAAGGACAAAAAGAGAAGTTAACTAAGTTTATCGATGGATATCAAGCTCTCTTCGCATAGATACAATATCTGATTATAGATGAGGATGTTCAAAATATATTCATTAGGAATTTATAACCTAACATCCATGATAAAGTCCTCTTGATGAAGTATAGTTCTTTTCAACATCTATGCACAACTCTTCGTAATTACCAACTTTTGTCTAGTCAGTATGAGAATCAAAATTGATCAGCTCAATTTGTTCAATCTACAACTAGAACATCTCAAAACAACTTTAAGATCAATAACAAGAGTTTCATCAAGATCAATAGACCACATTCATATAATTTTTATTCATAGGTGTCTACTATTAGTAATTCTAAACAGGCACCATATTAATTCAGGCAACAACAAAGACAATTTACTCCATTATCTAACTCTCTTCAATTAATTATGTATCAAGAAATAAGAAACAATCTTTTGAAACTTCCTCCTGTGAAACCATTTGATAGTAACATGATACAAGGACCATCATTTGATGCTAATGCCTTTTGTTAGTATCACCGCTCAACAAGACATGATACTGAATGATGTATTCATCTTAAACATGAAATTCAAGACCTCATCAATTCTAATATATAATACAGGTAATTGGTATGAATGACAATGGAAATAAGTCGATTGTCCCTCTGAATTAGAATCTACAAATCTTTACAAAAACTTTTCCTAAGCATAACGATAACATTATGGTAGAGAAAAATACAATAGAGCACGAAGATGACTACCTTGACTATGATGAAATAATTGGCATGATAAAAGTTGATAAGGAAAAGACTAAAGACTCACCTCATCCATGAGGGAAAGGTATCTACACTAAGGTTCCTCTGTCATTATCCCTTCAAGGATTGGGAGACAACCGGAATGCACTAGATACAAAAATTGAGCAAACTCGATAGGATAATATTAAGCAAAAAAAAGTTGTCACAATGGAAAGTATCCCATTTCATCACAAAAGACTCCTTCACTAGGCAAATCAGAATAACAAAGCAAAGAATTGGAAAGTAACAAGGTGACTATTATTGGTGGGAAATAACAATGATTCCCCTCCTCGTAAGAAACAAAAGATTTTAAACATACATGGACTTGAGAAACAAGCACCCCATGACCATTTTGGAAATAAGAATCAATCAGGTATGAGCTACTCACACTTTTTACCACACTTGATAGAGCACCTTTCTAAGATGCTCACAAGTTTTAACTCCTCTTAGATATATATGATATAATATTGTATTGTGTTGTGTTCCCCTATGATGTGTTATGTGTTGTTTAGGTCTTGTTGGATGACCCTTGATACTCTTGTAAGGTCAAGGATACCAGGAGACTGCCCCTATTGTGACCATTCTTCTATCTTACCTCCCCTCTATTTTATTGTTGTGTGTCATGCCTCAGGGTCATAGCATTATGGATGATGTCTTGGAGGCATCCACCTACATGGTGTTCCTAAGGCACTTGATTCTCCTCTTTCATTTTTATTGTTTACATTCTTCAATTATTCTACCTAGTTGGCGAATGATGAAAAATAAATAAATATTAATATGGATCATGTGTCCCTTCATAAAGTAAGCAAAAATGGACCCATTATATATATTTATCCATTGCTTTACCAGTAGAATCACTCTGTGTGATATATCATGTTCTCATATCTTTCGTAACAAACTTTTGCAATACTCTCAATCTACTCCATGCACCTTGGATGATTTTATATCTCACCTTGTTGTTACACTCAATTCTGAGATACCTTCAGTATAGCCCAATAGCTATACTTGGTTCTAAACCTACAAGTGTAGCCTTGGTTTTTGATGTGATCTAATCTATGATTTATGCATAGTGTTAGAGTCATACAAGGACTCACATGAGCCAAAATCATCTGCTGGAAATCTTCTACAAGAGAGTGCTACAAGAAAATATTGCAAAAGCCAAATGCATGCGTGAATTAGTGGTTCACATTCCCATTGCATTATAAAAAAATAAATATAAAGGATATACACAACCACTGTCCAAGAATAGACAAAGTGGGGAAAGAAAGCATGTGACACATGTCACAATGCTCTCAAGAGAAAATAAAGCCTATGACACATGTCATAAGGCTCAAAATAGAAAAAGAATATCCCTAATTAACTTATGTAAAAGTGAAAATATGATTTTTCACCAACACCCCCCCATAAGTGCAACTTAGGAAGATTACACAAGCTAAAAAGAAAGAAAGAAAGATGGGTCCTAGTAAAAAAGCCAGATTAGGTACCCATGAACAATAAGAATCTCTCATAAGGTGGAGAAAAGGAGAAAAACCTAGTGGGAGAAAACTCCTCTCCAAAAGAAAGAAAAAACAAAAAGAAAGTACAAGAACATGTGATGGAAGAATGACACTAAGAACCCCCATGGAATGAATCCATCACAAGAGTACAATCATGAGTGCCCCCCATAAGAGAGAGAAAATAGAGAATATGAATCCCCTCCAAGAAGAAGCTCCAGAACTAATAAAGAGATCTTGAAGACAGACTCCAATCCATTACCTACAAACAACATTCTCCCTTTCGGAAGAAACAAATCCACTGGTGAATGTAGAAGCCATTCCCACATCTTGGATGAATAGGGAATCCATATTAAAATGTGTACCTCTAAATGCAACTCAAGTGACCTCATACTGGGAAAATATATCTTCTCCAAAATAGAAACTATTTGCCCAATTAGAGAAGAAGAACCAGGAGAGGATATGATCTGAACTGCATCTGAAAACACAAAAGATGTCGGTGGTGATGCAAATCCACCTGAGATAGCATCAAACAAAAGAAATAAACCCTCAAATGTGTCCTCCAAATCAGTAATGTGAGACTCCACAAACAAGGATGATATGTCTGCAAGATAAAAGTCCCAATGAGGTGGATCTGAAAGACTGATATTGACCTGTGACACAGAATTACTAGAAGCCAATGATGATGCAACACTAAATTCTGAAGTAGCAACAGGTGATGAAGAAGATGTGATCTCAATAGGAGGAGAAGAGGGAGCAAGAGAGGTCTCTATCTCTGAACATTCAAGACATGCCATATACTCAAGCTCCTCTAAAGTATCATCATCATAAGGTATATTATTTACATCATCAAGTGGAATGAGACAATCTATTGTAGGATCATTTAGAAATGGTGAGACATGAGGGTCTCCATACAACTCCCAAATTTTTGTCCAAAGTGTGCATGGGCTCTCATAGATGGGAAGATCACACGCAATATTATAATCAACAGTGGTACAAATTAAACCTACAACATGATCTCAATTGTTACCCCAAACAGATTTCTTCATAGGTGTCTCTAGTTCAGGTATGAGCCCATAAAGATGAGGTAGAAGATGCAGCCACCTGAGATGTGTCAGGATGCCTCTTTGCTAGGACTCATAATTGTCCTTAGTCAGATTGACCACAGAAGGATGAGTGGCAAAACCCATGATACCTCCTCAAAATCATAGAGATCAAAACATGCAAATAGATTTATCCTGATAATAGAAGCCTATCAAAGCAAACAAAACCTTTCCAGAAGGTAGCATGTCCAGGATATCCAACATAAGCCATAAAATTGACAAACTGAATAAAAGATACCTAGGGCTGAAGCTGAAAAAATTACATAGATGGCTGTGTAGAGCTCTCTAATTCCTTTCCAACACCTGTTCGTTTTCAAAAAACAAAGATTTTGGACGTATAGCTTGGAAGCTAGAAATGATGCATTGAATTCAAACAACAAAATAGGTGTCAAACAGAAAAATATGGGAAAAAGACCAGCATTACTATATAGTTCTCAGAACCAGCTTTCCAATGCCTTTTCATTTGCCAATTTTTGAGTCGGTATGCTCAAGTTATGACCTCTGGAAGAAAATTGCCTTATTAGGCCTGCACATGAACGCAACATAGAAATTGAGGTAGATTCAGAGATTGAGTGGCATGGAAATTGAGGCAGATTTGAAAATTTTTGGCATGAAAATCAAGGCAACTCAAAAATCAAAATAAGCTCAAAAATATTTGGCATAGAAATCGAGGTGGTTGTATAAAAAATATGGCACAGAAAGCAAGGCATCTGTACAAAAAATTTGGCATGGAAATCAAGGTGGATGTACAGAAAATTTGGCACAGAAATCGAGGCGGCCGTACGGATTTTTCCTGCACAAAAAAACCAAACCCCAAAAAATGCCCAAAACATTTTTTTAGCAAAATATAGAGTGCCTTATATGAAAATAGGGGTATTGACACCTTTTGAGACCAACTGTGAGGTCTGTTTTGCTCCATGATGCATAGATTATTTGTTCATGGATAAAACCCTCTCTGATTTGAGAAGAAATTGATAGAAGTGGAGCTTTGATACCATGTTAGAGTCATACAAGGACTCACATGAGCCAAGATCATCTGCTAGAAATCTTCTACAAGAGAGTGCTACAAGAAAATATTGCAAAAGCCAAATGCATGCGTGAATTAGTGGTTCACATTCCCATTGCATTATTCAAAAATAAATACAAAGGATATACACAACCATTATCCAAGAATAGACAAAGTGGGGAAAGAAAGCATGTGACAGATGTCACAATGCTCTCAAGAGAAAAGAAAGCCTATGACACATGTCATAAGGCTCAAAATAGAAAAAGAATCCCCCCAATTAACTTATGTAAAAGTGAAAATATGATTTTCCACCAACACATAGCTTTCATGATTTGATTTGGTTATTATCTTAGATTAAGATGTTCTAACCTTATCTCTTGTTGATTATATTAGCAATTCATAATGATGTGCTTATGGGAACATTCAGTGATCATGCCACATGTCAGTCACCTTTGAGGGCATGGGCTTTGTGAGAGCTCTTATTCCCTTGTGTGTTTTCACTCTACCTTAATGTGCTTGATACTGGCAAGTGGTATCAACCACTTTAAGTTGGGGGCATATATTGTTGCAAGTATGGGCCTAACCGGTGTTGTTATTGATGTCAACATACTCTTGTTACATTGATGTCAAGGATTGGATGAGTTGTATGCTAAGGATATTGAGAAATTTAGTCCTATCAGAAATAGAGAAGATCAGTGAAGACAGTGAAGCTCTTTGAAGTGAAGATCCCAGCTAGTGAAGATCAGAGAATGCACATCAAAGGGGTTGTAGATATGTGTCTAAAGATGATCTGGTAAAGATTTGAGAGGTCCACATAAAAATGTGGAAGAGTTATGGCCTTAAGAGTAAAACTAGTTTTAGCAATTGTTCAGAGGTGACAAAAATAGGTTCAGTGAGATTTGAAAATACAATATCATGTTCTGTGGATCTGGTAGCATGTTTGGGAGGCTAATGCGAATTGACAACTCAATTGGTTCATGGTTTGGAGGTCAAAAAGCAATCCTTCTAATGTGACAGAGATGGACAACTGTGTTCTTGAGGTTCTGGATGAAGATGCGAATGATTACAGTAAGCAGAAGTGGTGCAGATGTTCTTGGTGATTCAAGCAAGCTTGTGGGGGTCTCTAGATTGTGTCCAGTTCATGTTGGCGGTCCGCATTGAAGATAGAGATCATAATTGAAGATTTACCTTCCAGTGATGGTGTTCTTCCTAGTCTTAGCTGACTAGATGTTTTGCACATGTTGCAGATGATCTTGAAAATATTTTGCGAAGCCTGGCATGTTCCTCAAAGAAGATTGAAGTCCTAGCTATGTGTGGCCGATAGTGTAGTAATACGCATGAAGTATTTGTAATAAGTCAAGTTGTATTTTTGTATTTTCTCTATAATATAATAAGTGTATGTTGTGTTGACTTTGATGATCATTTCAAAGTCGATGTCTTGTATAAATAAGAATTGCGAAGTCATTTAAATGTATCCTTGTAGCGATGAGAAGGTGGTAGGGAAGAAGAGGGAAAAGCAGAGAAGAGGTGTTGAGCCTAAATGGAACTGACTCAAGCATAGTGAAGATGCTAATCTCTAGTTCAAGTATGTAATATTCATATTATTCTGTAGATAGTGTGTCTCCTGTAGGCAGTGGGCCTCTTGTGAGAAGTGTGCTCAGGCAGTGATCCCTAATTGGCAAGTGCCATTTTATTCTTCTTATTCTTTTAATAGAGAATACAATCTTGGGTTAGTCACCCCATGGTTTTTCCCTTAACCGGGTTTTCCACATTAAAATCTTGGTGTTGTATGTGTTGAATTTGTTTCTACTCTTGAATTCATGTATTATGCTTCATGATTGAATCTTTGATATGCTATTGAAATATAAGAAGCTTTAAAGTTTATAAAAAATAGAAGTTTGGTAACAACTGATTCACCCCCCCTCTCATTTGTCTGTCATAAATCCAACAATTGGTATCAGAGCTAAGTTCCTCTAGAAGAAGCTTAACTGCTTGAGGAGATCCAAGATGTCAACCTACAAGAAGGACAGTCCAAGGTTTGATAGATCAAACTTCACCGCCTGGAAAAGCCACATGGAATGTTACATACAATGCATGGGATATCAGTATTGGAACATAACCTCAACTAAATATGTTCCCCCAAGGAATGGGCCAACAACTATAGATGAAGTCATAGATGCAGAAATAATCTTCGAGCTAAAGAAGCCTTACTGAGTGCCTTGTCTGATTTAGAGCTAACAAATGTTATGGGATTGAAAACTACCTATGAAATTTGGACAAAGCTTGAAAATCTATATGAAGGAGACAAATATGTTAAGTGTACCAAGTTGCAAAGTCTGAAAGGAAAGTTTGAAAACTTAAAGATGAGTGAAGATGAGAATATCACTTTATATATGACAAAAGTAAATGAGCTTGTATGTGGTATCAGATGTGCTGGTGGAGTACTGGATGAAGATGAAATTGTTGGTAAAGTTCTGAGATCTTTACCTCCTGCATATAAAAAACAAAGTTGTTGCCATTGAGGAAATTAGATCTTTAACAACTATCACAAGGGATCAATTGGTTCGTAAGATATTTGCATTTGAGTTGGCTGAGTTTGGTGATGCACCTCCCAAGACTAAATCTGCATTCAAAGCTAGTGTCTCTGCTAAAGGCAAACAAAGATATGATCCAGGTGAAAGCTCCTCAAGGAAATCAACTTGGTATGATAAAGCAAGGAAAGATCTAGAAGAAGATGAGTTAGAAGCTGACCAACTTGAAGCCCTTATTGCAAAAAGACTACCAAGATGATCTGGTAAGTATGAAGGAAAATTACCTTTCAAATGCTTTGCCTGCAACAAGATTGGTCATTTTGCCTCAAGATGTCCGAAAAGGTTTTCAAGGCCAAACCCTAATAGATCAAGATTTCAGAAGAAGTGTTACTATGTTCAAGAAGATGATGATGAAGGAGTAATAGATGATGAATCTGAGATAGGAAATAAACCTGGAAGTGGCTAGGTGTTTATTGCCATCAAGGAAGAAGATCCAATGCCTATTAAACCTGCAAGATCTTTGAAAGCTCTAGAACTGAGATTGCATCTGGTATGTAGACAAAAGGTAACATCTTCCAATTGGTTGGTACTGGTAAAAGTTGTTTATTTGTTCAAATTGACCAAAATTGGTTGTGGCATAGGAGAATGTGTCATGTGAATTTTGATAATATCATCAACATATGCAACACTCAGGCTATAAAAGATCTTCCAAGACTGGTGAAACCCACTAATAGTTTGTGTAAAGAATGTCAGTTGGGTAAGCAGAATAGAGTCACACTCAAAAGTAAGGAACAATCTTCAATTGGACTATTAGACTTGGTGCACACTGATCTCTCTAGTCCGACAAGAATTAGGAGATAGGTATTTCATGCTGCTAATTGATGACCACACCTAGATGATGTGGGTAACATTCTTAAAGGAGAAATCTGAAGCACTTGAGAAGTTCAAAATATTCAAGGCTTTGGTAGAAAATGAAACTGGCATAAACATAAAATGCCTCAAGTTTGATAGAGGTGGAGAATTCACATCTGGTGAATTCATAACATTCTGTTAGAAACCTGGGATAAAAAGATAGTTATCTACTCCAAGGACTCCACAACATAATGGAGTAGTGGAGAGAAAGAACTAGACCATCCAGGAAGCATCTAGGACCATGATGATGGAAGAAAATGTTCCTCAGATCTATTGGAGAGAAGCTATAAGCACTGTTGTCTATACTCTTAATCGAGTACAAATCAGAGGCAATACTGGTAAGACTCCTTATGATCTTTGGTTTGGCATCACTCCTACTGTGAAGTATTTCAGAGTCTTTGGTAGTAAATGCTATATCAAAAGAAATGAAGACCTTGGCAAGTCTGATGCTAGAAGTGATGAAGGAATATTCTTGGGATACTCTACTCAAAGCAAAGCATACCGGTGTTATAACAAGAGATTGAGAAAAAATGTAGAAAGTACAACTATGAAGGTTGATGAAGGCATGGAAAGTCCCTCAAGGTATTATGAATATGAAGCAGATGATCAAAATGATGTCTTAGACCAAGGAGAACATGTCCCAACTCCAGTTCAGATTTAGACTGATCCGGAGAATCCTGAAATACAAGAGGAAGAGACATGCTTGGATGAATCTGTCTAAGAATTAGAAGTGCAAGAGAATCCCAAAACTCCCAGGTATGTAAGACTAAATCATTTTGGAGATCAGATCATAGGAGATAAAAGAAAAGGTGTTCAAACAAGAAGAAAAATTGCTCAAGATTCAGTGAAATATTGTTTGATTTCAAAGGTTGAACCAAAATCAGTAAGTGAAGCATGCAATGATGAAAGCTGGGCTAAAGAAATGGAGGAAGAATTGATGCAGATTGAAAAGAATCACACTTGGGATCTTGTTCCCAAACCTAAGGACAAAAATGTGATTGGGACTAAGTGGGTCTTCCGGAATAAACTAAATGAAGATAGTGAAGTAGTCAGAAACAAAGCCAGATTGGTCTATAAGGGTTATTGTCAAGTAGAAGGAGTTGACTTTGAAGAAACCTTTGCTCCTATGGAAAGAATTGAAGCAGTTAGATTATTTCTTGCTTTTGTTGCCTTCAAAGATTTCAAGGTGTATCAGATGGATGTCAAGTCTGCTTTCCTAAATGGTGATTTGGAAGAAGAGGTATACATTGAGAAACCAGATGGATTTCAATTATCTGATCATGGAGAAATGGTCTACAAGTTGAAGAAGGCATTGTATGGACTTAAACAAGCCCCAAGAACCTAGTATGAAAGATTGGACAAACATCTTTTGAAGATTGTTTTCAACAAAGGTACTGCTGATAGTAATCTATATTTTAAGATTGATCATGAAAGTATCTTGATTGTTGAAGTATTTGTTGATGATATAATTTTGGAGGGAAAGATAGTATG
Organism: Cunninghamia lanceolata; assembly: GCA_027924645.1. Lineage (NCBI taxonomy): Eukaryota > Viridiplantae > Streptophyta > Pinopsida > Cupressales > Cupressaceae > Cunninghamia > Cunninghamia lanceolata. The sequence goes on along the minus strand of BSBN01000938.1, from coordinate 305,460 downwards.
TGCAAGACCTTTACAAATCAAATGCAAAGTGAATTTGAGACGTCTATGTTTGAGGAAATGAATTTCTTCTTAGGTCTGCAAGTCACTCAAATAAAGAAAGGAATCTTTATATCACAGACCAAGTATGTGAAAGAATTGTTGAAGAAATTTGGGATGGAAGACTCAAAGGCAATGAATACTCCCATGGCAACTGGATGTAAGCTGAGTAAAGGTGATGAATCCCCTAAGGATGATAAAAAAAAGTATAGGTAAATGATTTGAGGACTGCTCTATCTTACTCAAACTAGACTTGATATTATGAATGTTGTTGGTCTTGTTGCTAGATTCCAAGCTGATCCTAGAGAGTCTCATGTCATGGCAATCAAGAGAATTCTCAGATATCTAAAGGGAATAGTTGAGTATGGATTATGGTAACCTAAGGATCATGACTTCTCTCTTCATGCATACATAGATGCTGATTGGGTAGGAGATGTGGATGACCAGAAGAGTACCAGTGGTGGTGTATTCTTTTTGGGAAAAAGATTGGTTTCTTGGCTAAGAAAAAAAAAGAGGCAATACCTCTGTCCACTACAAAAGCAGAGTATATTGTAGCAACAGGCAGTTGTACTCAAGTATTGTGGATGAAGCAAATGCTAAGAGACATCAGAGAGGAGTATGAAGAACCCATCACAATCTTCTGTGATAACTCAAGTGTAATAAATATACCAAAAAATCTAGTGTTGCATTCAAAGACAAAACATATATCCATCAAGTTCCATTTTTTGAGAGATTAGGTGAACAAGAATGAAGTTAGATTGGAGTTTGTACCCTCAATGGATCAAATTGTAGACATCTTTACTAAACCTCTACCTAAGGACTCTTTTGAGTATCTCAGGGAGAAGTTAGGGGTTATTACCCCTCTGGTTCTAAATTAATGTGCATCAGTCTGGTGGATCCCACACTCATATATTGTGATCTGGATTGATGTTAGGAAGTTGCTACTTAGGGGGAGTAGTCTGTATGATTCTGAAGTATGAGAAGTAGTTACAAGTATGTGCCCTTTGCCATTGATGTCAAAGGGGGAGAGAAGACATGTGAAAAACAAAAGTGGTTGCTAATCAAAGGGGGAACAGTAAAGAAAGAGAAGACTTGTGATTGGTTGTTGTTGATAGGGGGAGCTATGTTAGTTAGTGAGGAGAAGTTCTTGTCTTGATGGTCATACCAGTTTTTCACATTATATGTTGCCATCAATGACAAAGGGGAGATTGTTGCAAGTATGGGCCTAACCGGTGTTGTCATTGATGTCAACATACTCTTGTTGCATTGATGTCAAGGATTGGATGAGTTGTATGCTGAGGATATTGAGAAAATTAGTCCTATCAAAAATAGAGAAGATCAATGAAGATAGTGAAGCTCTTTGAAGTGAAGATCCTAGCTAATGAAGATCAGAGAATGCGCATCAAAGGGTTTGTAGATATGTGTCTGAAGATGATCCAGTAAAGATTTGAGAGGTCTACATGAAAATGTGGAAGAGTTATGGCCTTAATAGTAAAACCGATTCTAGCAACTATTCAGAGGTGACAGAAATAGGTTTGGTGAGATCTAGAAATACAATATCATGTTCTGTGGATCTGGTAGCATGTTTTGGAGGCTAATGTGAATTGACAATTCAATTGGTTCGTGGTTTGGAGGTCCACAAGCAATCCTTCTAATGTGATAGAGATGGACAATTATGTTCTTGAGGTTTCGGATGAAGATGCGAATGATTACAGTAAGAAGAAGTGGTATGGATGTTCTTGGTGATTCAAGAAAGCTTGTGGTGGTCTCTAGATTGTGTCCAGTTCGTGTTGGTAGTCTGCATTGAAGATAGAGCTCATAATTGAAGATTTACCTTCTAGTGATGGTGTTCTTCCTAGTCTTGGCCGACCGGATGTTTTGCACATGTTGTGGATGATCTTGAAGATGTTTTGTGAAGCCTAGCGTGTTCCTCAAAGAAGAATGAAGTCCCAGCTATGTGTGGCCGATAGTGTAGTAATACGCATGAAGTTTTTGTAATAAGTCAAGTTGCATTTTTGTATTTGCTCTGTAATAAAATAAGTGTATGTTGTGCCAACTTTGATGATCATTTGAAAGTCAATGTCTTGTATAAATAAGAATTCTGAAGTCATTCAAATTTATCCTTGTAGTAATGAGAAGGTGGTAGGGAAGAAGAGGGAAAAGCAGAGCAGAGGTGTTGAGCCTAAATGGAACTGACTCAAGCATAGTGAAGATGCTAATCTCCAGTTCAAGTATGTAATATTCATATTATTTTGTAGATAGCGTGTCTCCTGTAGGCATTGGGCCTCTTGTGAGCAGTGTGCTCTGGCATTGAGCCCTAATTGGCAAGTGCCATTTTATTCTTCTTATTCTTTTAACAGAGAATACAATCTTGGGTTAGTCACCCCGTGGTTTTTCCCTTAACCGGGTTTTCCATGTTAAAATCTTGGTGTTGTATGTGTTGAATTTGTTTCTGCTCTTGAATTCATGCATTATGCTTCATGATTGAATCTTTGATATGCTATTGAAATATAAGAAGCTTTAAAGTTTATAAAAAATAGAAGTTTGGTAACAACTGATTCACCCCCCCTCTCAGTTGTCTATCCTAAATCCAACATATATAATGGTATTTGTCTGATTATCTTTTGCACTAACAAAGCATGTTTCAAATCCCTCACCACGAGGTGGGATGGTGTATCTCTTGAGCTAGTGCACCTCCTTATTAAATTGCAAGCAAGAAAGCCCTCGTCACAAGGTGGGATTACGTATCTCTTGATCTAGTGTGTATCCTTTTATATAAAGCCCTTTTATAGAAGGTGGGATGGTGTATCTCTTGAGCTAGTGCACATCCTTTTATACAAAGTCCTCTGTGGAGGTAAGGCTAGATCTTGAGTCATCCACCCTTAAGTGTGTCTTTGGCGGTTGTGTTAGAGTAGCTCAATCATTAAGTGTGTTTGAAATGTGTTTTAGATGGTGGGACTTAGCAATAATCTCCTTCCATCACTTGTGTTTTCCATGTATAAGATGTATAATGTGTCTATGGCATGCTATGCAATGCTCGTGTATTTCATGTGTTTTCTTTGTGTCTGCTATGTCTTCCCCCGAGTGTGGTCTAAAGGCACATAGTGATGAGATTCCTCCACATTCATGTTTTTCTTTGGTGTGTCTTCCCCTAGTATGGTCTAAAGGAACATAGTGATGAGCTCCCTCCACACTTTGGGTTTTGTTTTGCATGTTTTTGGTGGTCTAAAGGTGCACAGCGATGAGCTCCCTCTGCCCCTAGTTTAGGACATTATTTTAATTGTTAAATCAATGTATCCTTCATGTATTGTGTGATTTCTCCATGTCTTCTTCATGTATTGTGTGCTTCCATTGTATTCTCCATGTTTTGTGTGCCTTTTACTACCTTCATTGTGTCTTGCATGTCTTCCATGTGTTTTCTAGTGCTTACCTGAGATTGGGGTTAGAAATAGTCCTCCAACATTTGGGTATGTCTTAGCTTGATGTGCTTGATGTGATTCGACCGTACTTTCATGCATGTATGGAATCATAAGATCATACATACATTAAAGTGGGGGCAAAATGTTATGGAGTAAAAAGTAACCTTATGCCTTTTTACCTCCTAGTTTAGCTCCTAGGTCGCCGTGTTTACACTTTACCTGCTTAATACCTATCCCAGAGCAATTTCCCTCAAAACCCATGTCAAATGAGACTTAGGGGCCAGTTCTAAATGCTTAATCAAGACCCAAATTGGCCTTGGGACTTGAGCATAGACACCCAAGTCCAGGCTGATTTGTCAGGACCCAAATTTAAATGTATTGGCATAGGACCTTTAAAAAGGTTTCCCTTTGTCAGCCTTTTCAATTTGAATGATGAATGTTAGTGGGAAAGCATATATAAGTGAGTTTATGTCTTCATTTTAAACCTAGATGGATAGCACAAACTTGTGATATTGAGCTAAGGGATTTCAAGGCATTCATTGTGTTGTAGAGAAGAATTGTGTTGTTATTATGTTTGTTTATTGTAGATTTAGCTTCATCAATCCATCTCCTCATGATTTGAAGGATCTTCCTCTCCATGAGGGCTTCACCTCTAATGTGACATCTATTTGTGCTTCAATCATTTTATTTCATCATTTCTTTAGCCTCTACCCTCTCTTGGGCATGCACTCTATCTAAAAATGGTGTTGGAAGACTTAAATGTCATTCTAGGGCTTGACCGATGAACGATCCTAAACACCACAACCCCAAACCCCTCTCTTTGTGATTGTAGGTTAAAAGTGTGGGATTTGGTGAAGTGCAAATATAGAGAAGCAATTTAGAGGATAAGGATTTAAGATTTGGAGAAAAGTTGTAAATCCACCCTACTAGACTAGGGCGCCTGCCCCATAGTCCTCCCGATAGGATTCATCCTGAACTCAGGAGCTGAACATCATTTGACACTTCCTACTATTCCAAATCCATATAAAATTTACCCTATCAGACTTGGGTGCCCGTCCCATAGTCCACAAATTCTTTGCCTTTAAAAATCCAACTTCTGGTAAGTTTCTAATCCTTCTTGAGTATCTTCCTGTCTGGTGATCTATAATAATTTATTCATTTGTACCCGATTTCATTATAATTAGGGTTTGAGGCCTATTGAATTTAGCATTTGACAAATCTTTCAATCTAATCAATCTTTCCATATCATTCCTGAGTACGTCAACTTGTAGCTGAGTCCTCTCCATCTGTAGTGACTTGGCTCGATTGTTGTCCTTGAGTGTTAGTGTGAAAGGAGGGTTTGATTTGATACATCTTTCCACTTTTTACATATAATACATAATCATACAAGCACCTCAAATACCTCTTCACTTAGCTTAACAACTTCATGATAACAAGTTACAAGTGGAGAGAAACCATTAAAAGGGGTAGGTACCTTTGTCATCTTAGATTTATTTAGAGATAAAGATGTAAGTGTCTTACAAGAAAAGTGAGATACAAGAGCCTCCATTAAAGAATTATTCTCATTAATTTTAAAATATATATAGTTATACACCTTTAGAATAAACACATGAAATCTATTCATGCATGACATGTCTACATGACTCGTAGATGGAAAGCTCAAAAACTTCCCTAACAATAGATTGTATGACAATAATTTTGTTAATTAGATCTAGAGTTGTAACAAGATGAGTCAATTCAAGAGTAGAAATATAATTGAAAACTTGTACAAAACATGAAATAGAATAAATGCATCTAGGATTTACAAAATTTTTGACAAGCCAAAAGAAAATAAATGAGTTTTATTAGAGGAAGTCTTGTTAGAATATGATAACATAGCAGGTCCTCTAGGATATCTACAAAAGGATATATTTTCCCACATTTGACTCATTCTTAAATTTACACCAATTGACTTGGATTAAAGTGACTTGAATCAAAACCCTAACATTATCAATGAATGCTTATGGATTAGATTAGAATTTTACACTAGCTAGCTACTGGGAGTAGTAGAAGGCAAGTGTAAAATTCCTAATATGATTGACTTTTGCCTTTGATTGCATAACCTCTACTAAGTCTAACACATTGGATACTCTTAATGCATAAGGAAGTCTCTCATTTGGTTGTAGGGAAGAGTACCAAAATAATTGGCTAGCTCCATCTTTTATAAGAAAACTCAAAAGGGATTCATGATAAAATGGTTGAATTGAATCTTATCTTACCAAGTTGCATGCCATGTGGTGTCATGGGTGTGTTCACTAGGTTTGATTGAAGGTGTTTTGTTTGAACCTATCTTTGATCATACCTATGTGATTTTGAGCATGATCCATTTTGGCATTTTTTATTTTGATCCAAAAGTGGGACTCGCTTATGTGCTTTACACTAATAGATGATATTTTTTTCAATGTGCTAATTTTTTGGCAATTGAGAAACTAAAATTTTCTATGAATATATAACTTATATATGATAATTTAACATCTAAATTTCCTATCAATATATTTTTAAACAAGGATGCTTAAAGGAGGTGAGAACATAAAATTAAATAAACTAGCTAAAGTAATAAACTTGGGTGATTAGGGTTTAGATTGTTATATAATAGTGTTACATGAGTCTAATCATAAATAATTAAATTTTCTAACTCAATTTGATTTTTTTAGGATACTTAGAAATCTATCAAATGTACCCATGAATTAAATAGTTATGAAAAGTCTAAAACTCGCCAAATCTAGGGAATAATTTTTTAGAAATTTGCCAAATGGAGTTATAAAGCCACCTAAAATGTTCTTTTGGACATATTAGTTCCAACCACACATTGCTTTATACACCCTATCACATATGTTACACCAACTTTCACATTTTAATATAGTTTTTCTTTACACATACATTAGAAGCTATGATTGATAAGTGGATTTTATGTACTATCACTTTTTGCACGTAGAAATAATAATTTATGTACAATTGTGAAGGATGGTGTGTTTTATTATAGGTACATGAAGATATCAATATGTCATCTTAAGAGATACAATAATGTTTCCTTTAATACTTGTCTACTTTACTACATATTTACTATGGCATGAATGATTTAAAGATAGATTTAGATAAAAATGGGGTAAAATATAAGGGATAATAGTGTGTACCTTGCACTTTTACAACTTAGTTTATGCCACTTTGAACATGTCATAAACATAGTTTTGTATTCCCCAGTCCAACCTATTTAACACAAATTTATTCCTATCCTAGAACCCACTAGACAAATCCCACTATAGATACTCTTGGTCTAGACTAGTCCTCATTCACTACATTTCCCACTTTAGACTGGTAGGTGGTGTGACCTGGTCTATAACCTAGGTTTTACAAGGTTGCCTAGTCCACCTTATTCAAATTCTTAAATTTTTTTCAAGAGCCAACTTTTACAAAAACTAGCCATTGATCTATTGGCCCACATGCTAAAAAAATTGAATTGAGTGACTATGGACATGTACTTATAGACATTTCTAGGTAATTATCAAAGAGAATAATTAATAGGAATTTGAAAGATCATTCAACTCAAAAGCATCCTAAAACCAATTCTCTATATTTAGACAATATACCACTAAACAAGGATACTTGACTTTTGTATCTTCATCATATGCATGGTGTGAATTTAATCTTGTACTCATCTCTAGGAGCTTGAATCATTATCAAGATAGGCCCTTGACTTCTCCTCTCATCTTAAAGAAAGCCTCATTGTGCTTTTCAAAACAACCATATTCAAAAAACATGTTAGAAGGTGAAGGCACAATAGATTCTTGTCTACCTATGAAAATGAGACCCTAAATGGATGCAAATTCAACCTAGAATGCACCTAATCTCAAGTCCAAGGAACCTCAAGATTGGACTAAATCACTACTATGCTTTTATACTAAATCATGCACCCTATCTTAGAAAACTAGTGATGATATGTCCTAATGGATGATATACTAAGCTAAACTAGTTAGAATTGCACTAATTCTAGTTATGTTGAGCACTCAAATTGACAAAATAACTTTGCATAAAAATGACTTGTTCCAAATGGGAGGTGGAGGCCTAAATTTATAGATTTTTGGTGATGAGATTGAAGGGATAGGATCAATTTGGAGGATCAATGGTGGAGATTGCTTGAGGATCCTCAAGCAAGGAGAATTGGACAAATGACATGTTTGGATTGAATGAGAATGTTACCCCAAGATTCAAGGGATGATCAATGGATGAGAATGCAAGTTTGAATGGATGGATGGCTAGGATTGGGTAGGTGTATGACATGTAAGGACTCATTTATGAAAAGGTGAGGCTTGGACTTTGTGAGGAATTTTAAATTCCATGAAGAGGACAAGTGGAATTTAAAATTAGAAGAATAGTGTTCAAATAGTGCCACATGGAATTTTAAATGGGAATGAATAGTGACACATGGAGTGGGGTAGAAGAAATAGGACAAATGTACTCAATTTAGAAGATTTGCCCATGCTTCCAAAGTACCACTTGTTATGTACATGTGTGTCCACAAGATGACAAGTGGACTTCTAGAAACATGGGGGTTTGTAATGATGAATTAATTAAAATTAATTCATGTGTACATGGATTAGAAATAAATAATTATGATTACAAAAAGTAATCAAAAGTGCACAAATTAAGGAATTAAATAAATATGATTATTTATTTAATTTTTGGAATGAACTATAGTAAAAATATTTAATTTTCAAACTATAGTAGAGGAATTTGATTTTTATGATAGGATAAAGGCGCAGAACAAATTAAATAAATAATTTAAAATTATTTAATTAATAATTAGATCAGATGAAGTGATGCGGGTGGATTAGGGTTGAATGCATGGGTGAATGAAATTGGTTGTGACCATTTTCAGGTGTCTACATTTTTCCCCTCTTTGATATGTCATCATGGCTGTTGCGGTTAGCGGGTTGACGGGATATCAAAGAATATAATTTTTTTTATAAATATGCCCCGGTGGATGAATGGAAGGGGAGTAGGTGATGAGGTGATGCCCCCTCTAGAGATCGGCAGAAAAAATAAAATTTTCATCAATTTCTCGAAAAAAGAGGAAAAAATGGTAGAAAAGGGTGGAAAAAAATGGTGGTCCTAAGACTAAAGAAGGGGGAAGAAATGAAAGAAATGGTAAAACAATGGGGAAAAAATGAGGTGAGTAGATGGGAAAAGTGGAAAAAGAAGTTGATGGAGAAAAAGGAGGGAAAAAAGGATAAAAAGTGGGGTGAAAAAGATTAAAAGAAGTAAAAAAATGAAAATGGAGGGAGTTAAAAAGTGAAAATGGAGCTAAAAAGCTCATTTTACTTTTTGTGATTTTGGAGGTGGAAGTGAAAAGAGGAAGAGGAGTGATGGTGGGAGTTCGACGAGAGGAGCACCGAGCAGATTGGGTGAGGGAGTATTTATGACCGGTAGCAGCAAGCGATCCTGTGAGTGGTTTTAACCTTGCTTGGTATTTTGGTTTTATTTGATGTAATGATAGCAGTTTTAGGGTAAATTAATGGTGTGGAAAAATGGGAATTTAGAGGAAATGGCGTGGGGGTTTGGGATTTGGCGCATAAAATATGGATTGGTGTTGAAAATGTGAAAATGCATTTATTTTATTTTTGAATTTTTTTTATTTTTTGGATTTTTTTAAATGAAAATATTTTTATTTATTGGATTTTTTTGAAATTTTTTTATTATTGGAAGGTGGGACAAAGCACCTAACAGGCGTGGGGGTGGGAATAGGTGCGAAGGGTGAAGATTGGCACCTAAGGGGCGCTATGGGGCAAGTTTGGTGTTAAGGGGAGGGGATCGACGCCTGGTCCAGCACCTTAGCACCAGGTCGGGGAGGGATTTTTAGGGATGGGAGGGCGATATTAGGTTTAGGGGAGGGGCAGTTGTAGGTTAGGTGGGGGGTAGGTTTAGGGTAGGGGGTGGGCATTGGCGCCTGGTTCGGTACCTTAGCGCTAGGCCGGGGAGATAGTTTTAAGGTGGGGGTGGGGTGTAGCGCCCGATCCGACGCCTTAGCATCGGACCGAGGGGAGGGTTGTTAGGGATATAGGGGGGTGGGTTTAGGTTAGGGGAGGGGACAGTATCGAGGGTAGGGGGCGGGAGTTAGCGTAGGGGGTGGGGAAGTGATTGGCACCCAGTTAGGCACTTTAGCGTGGGGTCAGGAGGGAGGTCGAGGGGGAGGGGAGGGGTGGGATGTTAGTTAGGGGGCGGGGGATGTTAGTTAGGGTAGGTGGGGTGGGCGTAAGGGGAGGGGGGAGAGGAGTGGCGCCCATCCTGGTGCCATAGCGCTGGGGCGGGGGGTGTCGGGCGGCGCTGGTCTCAGCGCTTTAGGGCCGAGCCAGTGCTAATTTTTTTTTAAATTTGATTTTTTGTGTTGTTTAATTTTTTTATTTTTAAATTTGATTTTTTTATTGTTTAATTTTTTTATTTTTAAATTAGATTTTTTATTGTTTAATTTTTTTATTGTTAAATTTGATTTTTTAAATGTGATTTTTTTAAAAAAATTTTGATTTTTTAAATGTGATTTTTTTAAAAAAAATTTTGATTTTTTAAATGTGATTTTTTAATTTTTTTGATTTTTTAAATGTGATTTTTTAATTTTTTTTTTTAAATGTGATTTTTTAATTTTTTGATTTTTGATTTTTAAATTGGGTTTGTTGATTTTTTTAAGTGTGAAATGGGGGTGGCAATGGGGGGAAGGTGATGGTTCGGGGATATTTGCTTGGGATGAGGTTTAACAGGCAAGTTTGGTCGCATAAGGGAGAGAGAGAGGAGGGGCTTGGCTCAAGCCACGGGGTCAAAGGAGGGGGCGCTTTGGAAAGCATGCCAAGGGGTAGAGGAGGTGTGTAATGATAAGATAGACTAACGTGGTGATGTTTTTGGGAGGGTGCAGGAGGATAGGGGGTTCTTCAGTCTTGGGAGAGGCGACCGTCGACATTTGGTTTATGGGAGGAGCTAGACCGAGCCAACAAGTTTGTCCTAGGGTTACTTGGACTGAATCATATTGTGAATATGTCGCAAATTCGCGTGGATGGAACTATGATGACTATTGTGGTGGAGCGATATCAGCTGAAGTATTACACCTTTCTATTTCCTACAAGGGAGGTGATGATCACATTAGAGGATGTGTAGAGGATTCTACGGGTCCCCCTACATGGGGAGAGGGTGGTTTATGAGCATGGACATGGATCAGAGTACCTGGACCAGGTGTTTGCCTTGAGGCAGGTGCCATATACAACAGACAGGACTAAGATGGTGTATCAACTGGCAATGGAGATGGGTTTAGATTCGTTGGCTCTGTTTTTGGCAGGGTTGATAGCATGGGCATTGGTCCTTGATAGGAGATCGCGTGGATTTCCTATGGGCTGGGGGGAGGTATTACATCAGAAGATGATAGATGGAGTGGTTTATGATTGGGGCCCATGTATATTATCACATTTGTACCATGACATCGATGCAGTGGTATACAGGTGATCACGGAGCCTGGGTTGTGAGGTTACCTTGTTACACATCTGGGCCTGGGAGCATATCCCAATGACACGGCCACTGACAATGCAAGATAGACCATGACATCAGTCATTTGTTTATGCATATAGAGGACATTAGATGCGGCATCAGTCGAGGCACATAATAGATGAGATGGTGGAGTTTGTGTGGTGACCCTGGAGGGAGGTGGAGAGGTCAGATAATGATGACCAACTAGGTTATGTAATGCAATCACGATACCTGATGGGGTAGATAGAGGTGATCATAGACAAATACCTACCAGAGTGAGTTTAGCGGTAGTTTGGGTTAGTGTAGGATGTACCATAGGTAGAGGTGAGGTTTGCATGGATACGGGAGGAGCAACAGCAACGGGGACTAGTGCCTGATGCACATATGGTCATAGCAGAGTTTGAGGGGCTTTATCCACAGGCATGGGATGATAGATGGGATATAGTGGATGCAGGGACTATGGCAGCATATGAGGAGTGGTGGGTTCGACAAAGGCCAGTGAGACTCACAGTGCTTGTGGGGTTTGTAGCGCCAGTGGAGGCAACAGGAGACAAGGAGGAGGATGACGACGATGAGGATGAGGATGATGACGATGATGAGGAGGAGCCATAGGTAGAGGGGATGGATGATGATGAGGATGAGGACAAGGATGATGAGGAGGATGCATAGGCAGAGGGGATGGATATAGATATTGGAGGTGATGGCGGAGGTGATGTAGTTGGTGGTGATGATGCAGATCTATCAGAGTTAGCCAAGGCATAGAGTAGATACACCGGCTACAGGTATAGATAGCCTAGCGAGAGGGACAAGTAGTTTAGCTGGAGGGGTTGGTGGCTTAGTTAGAGGGACAGGTAGCCTAGTTATTAGGGGAGTTGGCACAGATGGGCATCATATAGGCACATGTTATAGAGTTGTAGGCACATGTAACATAAGCTCAGGGGTTAGCACGATGGTATGCACATGAGAGGAACCAAGCCCACTAGGCATCAAGGATGGGGGAGATGGTGAGGGCCATGCAAGAGAGTACCAGGGAGGCCCTATACTATAGGACCCTTTATGAGGGGTTAGTACCAATAGAGTAGAGAGTTAGTTATCGTAGTCAGTCTAGAGCTTCTAGTTCCAGAAGGACAGGACAGTCGGAGAGGTCTGTTCAACAACCCTCTCCATCATAGGTATTAGCAGCAACATAGATACCACCTACATTAACACCAGGACAGGCAGGTCAGTAGGATATGGGGGTCCCGCATCAAAGGGATTCAGGACTAGCTGAGTCAGGTAGGGATAGCTCCGCCTAGGGCCATGATGCATACATGTACTATTTTTTGATAGGTCTAAGGACCTTATTTTGTATCATGATCACCTTATTGATATATATATGAGATGGACTGTCTAATCGATGTATAATGTGTTATGGATGAATGTATTGGCTTATGCTGTGTTACATTTGATGGATGTGTTTTTAAAATGGATTTAGATGTTATGATGTATATATGATGTATTAGATGTTAGGATGTTATTTGACATTTATATGTTTTTGATGATGGAGATGTGAGATGCTATGACTTGACATGTGCTTGGTTGTAGGGTGGCGCGTATGCATATATGTGTTAGGATAGATGGATTTATGTATAATGTCGATATATGTATAGGCTATATGATGGTATGTGGATACATGCTAACGCATTTGTGATGCAAGGTGGGCTACTAACATTTTTATGATGCAAGATGACAAGCGATCATGATACACCAATAAGACTCTGAAAATGGTCATAAAATGATAAGGAGATAGCTGATAGTAGAAAGTAGGGGAAATGGGAATGTAAGTGTTTAGTGAATCTTGAATCAACAATAGGGAGATGGGGTGATGAGAGTAGATGTAAATGCAAGGAACTTCATCATGTTGAGATATTCTACCAATAATAATAAAAATTGAGTGCTACTGTTGATATAGCATGGTATGTTATGCACCAGGGTATGTGGAACCAAGGTGACAAGGCATCCATGCATAGGACTTGACTCTACAAACAATAGGATGAACCCATACATGCCCATAATAGTACAATCTTGTCTAGACGAGGGAAGGGGACTCATAGCATAAGTTCTTAATACACCAGAGGTATGAAGAACCTTAGATGTAAAAGGGGATGATTATGCTAGAACTGACCCTATGATCCATAAGATATGAATACTAAGATGGAGTAATGAGAACCTCCCACAAGCACAGCATTCAAAAGAAATGACTATGCCCCATTCTAGATCTTTCTCCACATGTCATGATATAATGAGATCAAGACAGCTTTGATATAATCCAAGAATGATGCATAAGATAAAAATCAAAGACCAAAAGACTGACTGACCCAAAACACACAACCATTATATCTCTTGCCAAAGGATGGATGGAGGATTGATGATTTTTTCCATTGTAGGAAGGACGCATCCTAGGACAAGATTCGATGGTGGATTAGGCTAAACTAAGGATAGGTGGAGGGATACGAGCTGCGAGTTATAGAAAGGCCAATATGTTAGTGAAAGATTTTTTCTGAGAGTGTTATGCTTTGATAAGATGCCCAGCAAGTATATCGATCGTAGGTCAAGTGCAATCAACAAGCTCAGAAAAGTGGGACCATCCAAATAGGTTGGATGGGTGCATCGTATGTACCTGTGTACTGGATACTTCCTTCGTATTCTAGACTGCCTACATACCCAGTATCCATGGGATCAAGGCACATTACAATGCGGGTGGTGATGATATGTAGTTCTGGGAGACTTGATGATGTAAGGACAGGGGTTAATTCATGTGGAATGATGAGATATGGTTTAGTGGATGTGGATGTCAATTTTTCGATGGGTACCATGGTACAAAAACTATGATATGTAGGGGATAATGTTGATGTAGTAAAGGGTGTGACATTTGTGAGAAAACATTAAAGGGACCAAGGTTATGGATGGATAGGAGGGTCAAGTGAGTGACGTAGTGGTGATGTGGAAAGAGGGAAATTAAATATTGGGAGACAAGAGATATTTTGGGAATGATGGACAATGAAAGCTCAGATGATAGGTTTATTCTAAAGCTTAGATGAGGGGATAATTGGATTGGATAGTGCAGGTGAAAATGGGAAGGTGATTTGAACAATGGATCTAGTTTGAACCTACACATGATGCCTGCAAGAAGGTTTTCATCATGGTACTTATCCAATGCGCCACAAGGAGTGGTTTTCACCATAGGATGGATTATTTCTCTTTACTATTTTTTTTGTAATTTTTGTAATTTTTTTTTTTTTGTATTTTTGCCATAGGGTATTTAGCAGACTAACTATGAAATGGCTTCAAGTGAATGATATTCATGGGCTCATCAAGTTCTTCTCCTTCAAGGTTGAAGAGGCAGTATGCTCTAGAGCCATACTTTGCAGTGACAATGTAGGGTCCTAGCCAATTAGGCTCAAATTTCCCTATGTTTTCTTGCTCAGACAAATTCCTTTGATTTTCTTTCAGGACTAGATCTCCTACTACAAACTCTCTAGCACGAATCTTCTTGTTATAGGATCTGCAAAACTGATTTTGGTATGCTTGGAGGTGATTAAGGGCATTGAGGCGTCGTTCATCCAATAGCTCGAGCTCTCAAAGGCGTGCAACATGGTGTTCTTCATCAGTGATGACATTACACAAGGAGATGCGCAATGAGGATAGTTTGATCTCGATTGGGAGGACGGCTTCCACTCCAAAGAAAAGGGAATATGGTGTAGCTCCTGTGGGTGTGTAGATACTAGTGCGATAGGGCCAAAGGGTGGGATGAATATGGAGGTGCCAGTCACGGCTAGTTTCATTGACAACTTTCTTGAGGATTTTGAGTAGGGTTTTATTAGTTGCCTCAACCTGTCCATTACCTTGTGAGTAATATGGAGTGGACCAATGATGTTGAATGTTGAAATGTTCACAAAGGTCCCGAGCATCATGGTTTTTGAAAGGTTTACCATTGTTGGTAACAATGGCAGATGGGATACCATATTGGCAGGTGATATGGTAAAGGATGAACTTGGCAATTTGATTTCTAGTGGTGAAAGTGAGGGGGATGGCTTTGACCCACTTAGTGAAGTATTCAGTGGCGGTGATGATGAATTTATGTCCATCAGGAAGATGGGTGGATTTTTCCAATGAGATCTATGCCTTAATGAGAGAAAGGCCATGGTGTAGTAATAGGTTGCAATGCTTGAGAGAGAGTGTGAATGAGATCTCCATGTTGTTGACAGGGCTTACACTTCTTCACGTACTCACATGCATCATGTTCCATAGTAGGCCAATAATATCCAGTATGCAAGAGCTTCTTGGCTAGGACAATTCCACTTGTGTGTGCTCCGCAGATACCTATGTGGACCTCGTGTAAGGCAAGGGAAGCTTCTTCCATGTTTAAACATCGAAGAAGAGTGCCATCATAGCTTCGGCGATAGAGGGTGTTGGCAAGGATAGTGTAACGAGCAGCTTGGTGAATGAGGGATCTTTGTTTTTTATGGGTGGATTCAGGAGGGAAAGTGTGGTGTTGTAGGTAGGTGCAAATGTCATGATACCAGGGATTTTCTGGACCAACAATCTCACACACAAATTCTAGCTCAGCGACATGATATGCTGGTATTAGGAGCTATTCCACAAGAAATTCACATTGATGGTTGTCATGAGGCATATCCAAAAGAGAGCCAATAGTAGCCATGGCATCAACTGCTTTGTTGTGAAGGCAAGGTACCTATTCAAACTATATGTAGGTGAAGAATAATTTGTATTCATCAACCATTTTCTTATAGGGAACTAGCTTATCATCCTTTGTGATAAACTCGTCATTCACTTGTTTGATGATCAAGTGAGAGTCTCCATAGACCTGTAGCTGTAAGATATTCCATTGTACTATTTCTTTGAGACCAATGATCAAAGCTTCATATTTGGCCACATTGTTCGTACAGGGGAAAGCGAGTCTGTAAGCTTTGGGGATGTAATCACCTTGCAGGGTCACCAATAGTATTCCTGCCCCTAAACCGTGATTGGTGAAGGATCCATCAAAGTATAGTTTCCAGTTTGTTGATTCTGTCATGGTTAGGATGGACTCATCTGGGAAGTCAATGGATAGTGGCTGATAATCTATGAGGGGTGCTTCAGCCAATTGATCTGCTACAACTTTCTTTTGATTTCTTTTCTATCAACATACTCAATATCAAATTTTCTCAACAACATGACCCATTTTGCCATTCTTCATGTGAGTGAAGTCCTAGAAAGGAGGTACTTAAGGGGGTCAACATTAGATATGAGCTTGATAGAATGACTTAGCATGTAGGGTCCTAACTTTTGAGAGCAAAAAATGACATCTAGACATGTGTGTTCCATGGGGGTGTAGTTAAGCTCATATCCAACTAAAGTCTTGATGATGTAATATATATATCTCTCGCAGCCGGTATCATCCTATTATGCCAAAAGTGCCCCCAGTGCTACTAAAGTTACTGATATATATAATACCAGGAGCTTGCCAGGGATAGGTGCCATTAAGAACAGTGATGAAGCCAAATACTCCTTGATGCAGTCAAATGCCTATGGGCAATTTTGGTCCCATTTAAAGTGTACATTTTTTAGAAGAAAATGGGCGAAGGGATGGCATTTGTCTGCAAGTTGAACGATGAACCTTCATATAGCCTGTAGTTTGCCTTAGAGACTTCAGAGCTATTTGAGCGTCTTTGGAGGAGGCATTTCTGTTATGGTCGTGACCTTAGCAGGATCCACCTCGATACCCCTGCAAGAGACAATGAACCCCAAGAGTTTGCCTAATGTTATGCCAAAGATACATTTCTTGGGGTTGAGACAAAGCTTGTATTCTCTGAGCCGTGCAAAGATCTACTACAAGATCTCAGGGTGTTCTTCCCTTGTTCTTGATTTTCCCAAGAGATTGTCTACATAGTCTTCCATTATCTTGTGTATCATGTCATGGAAGATTGTAGTCATTGCACATTGATAGGTTACCCCCACGTTCTTTAGGCCAAAGGGCATGAATTGATAGCAATATGTACCCCAAGGACAAGTAAAAGCTATTTTATGTTGGTCTTCAAGGGCGATTCTGATTTGATTTTATCTAGAGAAGCTGTCCACGAGGGAGAGCATCTCATGTCTTGCTATGAGATATACAATCATGTCAATGTTGGGGAGTGGAAATCATCTTTCAGAAATAATTTGTTAAGGTCTTAGAAGTCTGTACAATAACGGATGCCCCCAGGTTTCTTAACAATTGGCACAATGTTGGAGACCCACTCTAGATAGTCGATAGCGTGAATAAAGCTAACAATTTTTGCAGCTCTTCTTTGACGAACAAGGCGACTTGAGGGTGCATCTTATGGAGCTTTTGCTTAATAGGTCTTGCGTTATGATGTACCATAAGATGATGAACAACCAATGAAGGATCCAATCCTGCATGTCAGCGTAGGACCAAGTGAACACATCAGGTGCTTTATGAAGCACTATGGAGATGTTGGATTTTTCTTCTATGCCGAGACTTTCTGCTAGATGTGTGAGCTTAGGGAATTCTTGTGTGCTGAGGTTGATTTCATGTGTGCCTTCAATAAAAATGTTGGAATGCTCTTGCCAGTGAGATGGTATGGGGGAAGATTGAGATCCTCATCTTCTACCACCTCACAGAGGTTTTCACTAGGAGATACATCTTTATTTTTCTCTTTTGTGTCTGAAAGTGCCTTAGAGAGGTTTTCACTAGGGGACAATTTTCTATTTTTTGATTTTTGCTTTTTTGGACTAAGGATCTCCTCTTCCCCAAAATAGGTGTCAGCATGCAAGCATATGTCATATAGTGAGGTGTCACAAAGTTCTAGGAATGCAGAGAGGGCCTCATCATGTGGGAATACGTTGAGAGGTGGGGGCCCTCAACAATCCCAAGTAATGAGTTCAGGATGAACAAGGGGAAGGTCAATAATCAAGATGGCATTGTCAGGGAAGATACACGAAAGATAAAGGTCTTTGTATGAAGCTATGATGACACTCGGAGTGATGTTTTCAACACTAGAAGAGGATTTTTTTATGTGAGGCCAATTTTTCTTTCCTTATTTTGATCATTTTACATTACAGTTGGTGACATTATCAGACTTTTAGAGACTATTGTTTCATTATGTAGATTTGATCTTATCTCCTGATTTTGATTTGACATTGATTAGAAATGTGATGATTTGATTTAAATCATATTTTGATGCTATGATGAGATTAGACATGTGAGATATATTAGAAGATGATTATTGATGTGATTTCTACTTCATTATGTGGGTTCATTAATTGGTGATGATTATGTGACATTAGATAGAAAATGCAGTTAATCTTGAATTATGTTGTAAATAATTAATGTTGTATACAATGGCATGAATTTAATTCTAGTTGCGG
This sequence comes from Cunninghamia lanceolata, assembly GCA_027924645.1. Lineage (NCBI taxonomy): Eukaryota > Viridiplantae > Streptophyta > Pinopsida > Cupressales > Cupressaceae > Cunninghamia > Cunninghamia lanceolata. The sequence goes on along the minus strand of BSBN01000938.1, from coordinate 287,053 downwards.
CTATGATTATTCGTGATATGATTGACACTTGATCTAGTTGTGCAGGATTATATTTCCAGGCCACGGGAAATCGGAGGTAGTATTCACACATATGTTATTCCCTATGAAACTGATCCATTCCCAAGAGGGATAAGGATCACGTTTGATTCAGATTTTGTTTTAGTACTTGTTTGTTTTATTATTTTGGCCTAGTACCCTTTTGTTTAAGTAATTTATATCATGTGCTGTATATTTTTTATTGTTTTACACCACTTGGTATTATTTTCTTTAATGGGCCATTTAAAGTGAATTTATGACTCCCTAGGTGAACCTTAGAGTCTCAAAACTTACCCTAGGTGGTTACCCATGGGTCTAGGGTCAATTTTGACTAACTAAACCTTGGGGTAACCCACTTTAGGTCACTCTAAACTAAGGTTTAGTCAAAGTGACGAATTTTGAAATGGCTAAGGGTGGGAGATGAGTCATGCTTTGGGAAAGACTCATCTCCCTTCCCAAAGTTTGGGGATCCCTTCACCAAGAAGACTTGGGAGGTCTCCAAGACTCCCAAGTGTGTGGGATCTCCCTCCAAGACTCTCACACACATGTGATAGCATCTTCGAGGGAGATGGCTCTCTTAGAGAACAAGAGGATGCCATATGGCATTCCTTATCCTCATGGAGGCTTGAAGGGGATTGCCACCTCACCACTTGGTCTCTCACACATGTGTGAGAGCACAAGTGGATAAGGTGAGGATTGGGGTGGAATTGGAGGGTGACACTTGTCACCCTCACACTTCCTCTCCCTTGCAAGTGGCATGGGATGAGGAAGGAGAAGGTGACAAGTGTCACCTTCTCATTCCTCAAGGCCAAATTAGAAGGCCTATATTATTTCCTCTTGAAGAGGAGTGTGGGGTTCTGGCATTTGGATATTTTTCTTTCTATTCTTGGAGTTCTTTTGGGGAGTTAGAGAAATTTAGAGATTGGAAGACTTGGAGAAGCTTGGAGCTTTCACCAAACATGCTTCCATTTTTAGGGCTTTTGAAGGTAAACTCCATGGCTATGGCCATTTACTCTTGCATATTTCATTTATGTTGTTTTGTGGTTTTATGTTGTTGGTTGTTTTCATTTTGTGTGGGTTGGGAGTTTGGTGAGACCACCTCCATTTGGAGGTAGGGCTCAACTTGTATGGGGTAGCAGAGAGTGAACCTCCTCAAGGTCACCTCCTTATTTTTGTGCTACTTACAGCCTTGAGGGCTTTTCTTGATGTTGAGAACATTTTTGATGGAAAGAGTGCCATGATAGTTTTTGAGTTATTTGGAGATATGTATTTTGATGATTATGGCTTGAGGCCTTGAGATTTGGTGATTTGAAATCATGGAATGGCCTCTTGAGTTGAGGGGTACATTCCCCTACCCCCATCAAACTCATTTTCATGAGTTTAGTCTTGTGCTAACCTTTGGGAAATTTTATGTGTGTTTTGGAATATTGCATTGTTGTGGAGTGTGTGTCAAACCATTTGAACCCTACCTCCCTTACTCAGGGGTGACCCTCTTGCGGGTCTATGGTAGGGAGGAGGGCATTCCTTCGTGGCTTGGTTTCCCTTGTTATGCGTATTGTAAGTTTATTGTTGAAAAAAAAAAAGTTAGAAAAGCTCTTTCTTGCCTTATTGCTTTATTTTAGTTGGCTGTTGGAGCCATGGCCTTTGAGGCCTTATTGTATTTTGTTTCCAAATCATTACTACCCTATGTATTGATTGTTGTAGGAAACTATTGTGAGTACTCTTCAAATTTATTCAAAATCTGTTTACTATATCATGCTGTTGTGTTCTTGTGATTGTGGAAAATGCCAAAGAAAATATGTTTTTGTTGTTATGTATGTAATGAAATTACTTCTTACCATTTTGCTGTTGTGCATATTTGATTTTTGGGAGAAGTGTGCAAAGAAACCTTTACTTGTTGTTTTACATTAAATGATATTGCTGTTTTAGAAATGGGTGCATTTAAACAAAAAGGAAAAATAGATGGTGTTTGTCTTTTATTCAAGAAAAGATTGACTGTCCAACTATATTGTGTTCATAGAAGATAAAGATAGAACTATAAATATTATTGGCTATGGAAAAAAAAAGTAGTTGAAAATGGAAAAAAATTTAATCAAATATATATATATATATATAATTCTGTTTTGCTTAGTTCTGTAAAAAAAAAAAAAAATAGTTAGTAATGCTGGCCTATTTATTTGGTTCTTCAAAAAAAAATCTGTTACTGGTTAATACAAGTGGTAAATCTGGTTGTGGTCATTATACAAAATAGCACTCTTAATGTATTTTTTTTACTTGATGAACATATTTTCCTTGGGTAAAATATGCATATATAAATGTACACACACACACACACACACACACACACACATATAAAATTATATATGTATATATACATATATGAATATATATATATGTGTGTGTGTGTGTGTATAGAGATATATATGTATCTTTACCATTTTATAAATTAGGGGTTTGATGCATATTTCCCCTACTGTGTAACTGTAATAAACATAGTATATAAATATACTGTTGTATATATATATATATATATATATATATATATATATATATATATATATATATATATATATATATATATATATATATATATATAATGGAACTGTTTTATAAAAAATGGCACACGTAGATCAAACTACATCCAAATCATACTAAAATGAAAATGTGTTGCATTGAGTGGGCGAACCCAGCCATCATTAGGGTTTATAGAAGTTTTAATGAAAAACAAAAAAAATTAGGGCTATGAGCGGCGGCCATGGCTGTCGCCCATAGTCCGTTGTATTTCCATGTGGTGTGGGGAGGGGGCGGTGCCCCCACCCACACCTGCAGGTGTGGGTGGAGGCACCACCCCCTCCCCACACCCCCTTCTCCCTTTACCCCCGTGGAACCTCACACCCCCTTCCCTGCCTTTAACTCCATGCCGGCGTCCCCAAGATCCCCCCTCAACGTTTAAATCCGCAGCGACGCCTTCGGCCCCCTCTATAATTTTTGCCTATATTTTTTATGTTAAACTTGCCATAAATAAAAACAATATATATATTGACCTCTGATGGTTTTAAAAAAAAATACACAAAAATATATATACACAAAAAAAGGAAACCGTACTAGTATACAATATACATATACCTTTGTGTGAGGGTTCCTCATGGCGGCCTCCTCAACAAACCTCCAACCTGCAACAATGGAGGCAAAACAAAACACAATAGAGAAAAAAAAAGAGAAAAAGAAAACTTGCGAAGAGAATGCAAAAGAATAAGATAGGGTTTTCTTAAGGAAACCAATAAAATAATATTAGGGTTTTGCATTTAGAAAACTAATAAAATAATGAAATAGGGCTGAGTGGGATGTGAGGATAATTGTTTGATATTTATTTTAATTTTTTTTTCTCATCCCTTGTGTACAGGGATTTATAATTCCCTCTCTTTTTGACCTTGGGGCCATTTGATTTATTTCACTCCCTTGTGGTTAATTTAATTGTTTTAATATTTATTTTTGGGGTTTGGATTTGTTTTTTTTATAATGCCTTGTGGAAATTTATTTTAGGGGTGAGTGGGTTGATTTTGTTTTAAATGGGAAGTGTGTTCCCTTTGTAATTTATTTATTTGGGGCATTTATTTTTATTTTCCTTAGTGCGTTTTAAATTCTTGCGATGGGAAGACTTTTACTAGAATTTTTATTTTAATCGGTTTTATTATTTTTACGGGGAAAGGTATTTTAATTTTTCCCTTTTTCTATTATTTTTGAGTTAGTTAATAAATATGATGGTAGAAATTATATTTATTAATGGACTTAAAACGGGTGGCGTAGTTGGCTGAGAGCTTTGGGTTCTTCCCATGTAGGTCCCGAGGTCAATTCTCTCCGCCCGGGTTTTCAAGACTGTTCGAGGTGGGCGGGCCATTTCGACAGTCTCCAGAGGATTAGTCTCGCCTCCACTCGCCTCCTCCTCCCCCAAAACTTGGCACAAAAAGTAAGCCTAGTGCAAGGGTGGTTGAGCTCGCTGGGCAGATTCGCAACGCCCCAGAATATTCGGGGCTAAGGGATACCTCTGGGTTAAAAAAAAAAAAATTGAATTTTATTTTGGACATTTATTATTTTCTAATTTTTTATATTTGATTGAGTGATCAATGTATTTTTTTACCTTGAAAATTTTATTTAATATTACTTACGATTATTTATTTTAATTTTTGCATTAATTTCTTCTTAGAATCTTTCTTTTAAATTTTTATTTCATTTATTGAAAATGCATTATGCTATCAATTTTTTCCTAGGTTTTAGGGTTTTATTTTTATGACCATTGGGCAACTATCGTTTAATCACTCCTTTTCATCTTGCATTCATTATGCCATCAATTTTCATATTTTACTTATTCGAACTCATTTTTGTAATAGAGTTAGGGTTAGGTTTCGAATCTAATGAAATCACCTTCTCACCTAGGAAACTTAGGGTTTGGATTAAAACCGTTCTAACCCTAGAAGCAGCACGCTTCACGTCGCATACCCCCTAGATGACTTTCATCACGCAAGGGATGGCGTAGGAAGACGCACTTCCTCAATTTTATATGATATGTCTACGCCTCGTGCGTATTTCCACCAAGCACGCAGATGCGTGTGAGGGGGTTCCTAGGGACATGTAGAAAAGTTTTTTTCGTATTTCATGTCATGACCACATGTTAAATGTGGACATGACACATGAGTTGCATGTCGTGACCGCATGGGAAATGTGGGCATGACACGTTACCTATACTGAGGTTTTAGTGGGTCCACAGATTGTCACAGTCGGTGGAGCATATCCTAAACCGAAGTATTGAGCATATTTCTTGGGCGATGTAGGATCAACTGGAAGGGGTTCTATAACACCTTGTTCATCAACACCAAGTCTTGTTCCATGGTAAGGCATTTTGGTACAAATTTGAAATGGTACAGGATATTTTTCTTTAAAGTATTCCATATTCATAGATGTTGGGGTGGTTTCATCATGGTAGAGCCAATCACTTAGAGTTGTTTCTTCAGCTTCTTCTTCTTTAGAGACCTATGCTGGTACAAAGGGAATTTTATCATTGATCCTGCACTGCTGCTCTTTTTCCTTCTTCAGAAGATGACAACCATGTGAGCTAGGGGATAATGGTAACTGTCCCATGTGGAAGGCATTGTGAATCTCATACTCACCATACCCTTTGTCTATGATGTTGACCTTCTGAGGTGTATGGGTGGAAGATGAGGTAGAAGTTTGTGATGGTTCGATGGTGACTTGCAACGTGACTGATGATGTGGATGGAGTGGATGAGGGATCTTTAACATGATCCCCATAGGTACTCAGACAACAAAATTATCTATCATAAACAACCTCTAAAGCCTTGCAGTATTCAAAAGGTTGTTGATTGGCAAGAATAGTGACTTCCACACCGTTATGAGGGAACTTGAGACATTGATGGTAGGTGGATGGAACGGCTTGCATGGAATGCAACCATGGTTGGCCTAGGAGGAGATTATATGGAAGGTCAAGATTAATCATGTGACATAGAGTGGGCATGGTGAGTGGGCCTACCTTGATAGGGAGGCATATAGTGCCTTCAGATTCTCTCTCCATGTTTTTGTAGGCCTTGATGGAGATAACCAAAGATTCCAAGTCAGCCACTGTATACCATCCTAGGAGTTTTATGAATTTTAATGTACACATGTTCAAGCCAAATCTATTATCCAAGAGGACCCTCTTGACTCTATGGTTGGTGATTTGGACTTTGATATGGAGGGATTTATTATGTGCGGGATCAATAGGTGGTATGTTAGCATGACTAAAGGTGAGATGGTATGATGATGATAATTGAGCGACAAGGATTTGGAATTGGGCGGGAGGTATGTCGATAGGAATGTGAGACTCTTGGAGAGCCTTGTCAAGTATTTCCCGATGGATAGCAGATGTCCTAAGGAGTTCCAAGATGGAGATTTGCACAGGAGTCTTTCCAAGATGGTTGAAAAGGTTATATTGGGAAGTGGTGGTAGTGGAGGATGGGGATGGTCCCTTTACAGTTAAACGCCCACGGCTGATGGTGATAGCATATCCAGGGGTGGTATTTTTGAGTTTGATGGTGGCGATGTGAGTAGAATCAAAATCAATTCTGCCCACTATATTATTGTAGGGAGGTGGAACATTGTTGTAGTTGATGTTGTTGGTTTGGTTGTTAGGATTAGCATTGGAGGAGGATGGTTGGGATGTGGTTTGATTATTGTTGTGGTGTGGAAGAGGGTCTTGGTAGACGCCTACGCCATCATTGGGTGATGTATTGTCGTGGTCTGTCATTTGGATTTTGTCGCGTTCAATAAGGTCTTGGACATAGTTTTTCAATTTCATGCATTTGCTTGTGGTGTGGCCCTTGATGTGATGATAGTCACAATATTCATTTTCTTTGTACCACGCGGGTTTAGGTTGGTTTTCATCAAATGGTTTTGTTGTGGGGAACTCAACCATGCCAGCTTGGAGTAACTTTTGGAATACAACCTTGAGTGGTTCACCCAAGGGAGTATATTTACGTTTTGGATTGTTAAGGGGATTCCACTTTGGAGGAGTGGATGGGATGGAGACATTGTTTGAAACATTTTGGACTACATTTGTCTCTTTTGGTTTAGGAGTGGTGATTTGGATGTACTTGGAATTGGTAGCACCATCTCCTACGGTGTTCTTATTTTTAGCCCAAAATTTAAGTTTGTCATTGGGGGTTTTGTCATTGTCATTCTTGTTGTATATTTTGACTAGACCCTTCACAATAAGGGCTTTTTCAACAGTGACCCCTTTTTCTATGATCTTGTCGAAGGTTGATGCACAATGTGCTTACAAATGGAAGGTCATTTATTCGTTGAGGTTTTGGATGAAAATATGGAAGACTTATTTTTCTGGGGTTGTCCAAGGTAGCCTACTAGCAAGGGCTCTCCATCTTTATAAATAATCAACGAAACTCTCACCACTTCATTGTTTGGTGTTGCAAAGATCAAGCATAGTGATCTCATGTTCTATATTGTATGAGAAGTGGGCGACAAATTTCTCTGAAAGATAGGCGAAATTGGATATGGAGCCATAAGGCAAGTGCATGAACCATTCTAGGGCTTGTCCTCCTAAGTTTCATGGAAAGAGACGAAGGCAGAATTGGTCATCATAGGAAACTTCTTGGCATGCCATGGAGAACTCCTTGATGTGGTCACAAGGGTCTCCCTTTCCTTTGTATTTATCAAATTTTGGCATTTCAAAGTGTAGAGGAAAAGGTGTGATGGCCATGTTTCTATCAAATGGGTAGGCACATAAGTCTTTGAAATTATAATGTTTCTTTTGGGTCCCTAGTTGGATGTTTTTAAGTGCATTTTTCATCTCTTGCCACTCTTGATCGAAAGGGTTAACAAGAGGTGGTTACGATGTGTGTTAGAGTAAAGGTTGTTGTGATGATTGTTGATATTGGGGATGGACGTATTGTTGTTGTGATAACAATTTTTGGTGTTGGGGATGGATGTATTGTTGTTGTGACGATAACTGTTGGTGTTGGACATGGATGTATTGTTTATGACAATGATTGTTGGTGTTGGGGGTGGATGTATTGTTGTTGTGACAACAATTGTTGATGTTGGGGGTGGACGTATTGTTGTTGTGACGATGATTGTTGGTGTTGGGGGTGGTTGTATTGTTGTTGTGATGATGATTGTTGGTGTTGGGGGTGGATGTATTATTGTTATTGGTCGTATGGTGGAAGACCTATAGTTTGTGTGTAAACATGAGACCCATACGTTTGTTGTTGTGGGATGGTTTGTTGATTTTGGAGTGGTGGTTGTTGTTGAGTGACAAGAGGAGGTTGCACCAATGACCCATGGGGAGGTTGTTAATGCGTGGAAGATTGGTATGTGTGTGTGGGTTTGGTGGAGCTTATCAATGGGTTTTGTGGTTGGTTAAGTGGATTCACAATGGGTGTTCGAGTCATGGGTGGCACCACCATTTGAGTGATGATCGACCTTTGAGGAATATTCAAAGGAGGAAGAGATTGTGGAACGAGATTAGTGTTGGATAGATTTTAAGAAATGTTGGAGACGTTTTGTGGGATAATAATCTTTGGATTAGTAGGCATATTGGGATTAGGCATCATATGAGAAGGCATTCTGTAAGGTTGCTCTGATACTTGTGGTTGTGGCAATACATTGTGCCTTATGTTGTGATCAAGAGTATGAATGATGGGGGTGTTGGCGACATAACTAGCCCATGGATTATCATAGATGGGTTTGTTTGGGTTAGGGACACATCCCCATGGTTGATCGTGGATAGATGTTGGTGGTTTGTCATGAAAGATGGTTTTGAGCTTGTCATGATCATATGAGTATGGAAGGCGTGCACCATGTTCAATGAGACATTCAAGGAATTCATCCTTATGGTTGTCAATGAATTGGTCAAACTTGTCGTGTAACCCCTTTTCATTAAGGAACTCGACAAAAGTGGGGGAATAAGTGTGATGAGGATGAGTGGATGTTTCACCCATTTTGGGTTGGTCAACATATTCCTCCATATTGCTCATGGTAGATCCACTAGGGGAGAGGGGTTGGTAATGAGTGTCCATTTTCTTAGCTTGTGATCACATGATGGGAGGCATAAAAGGTGAATTTGGGTCAGATTTGGATGATGAGGTACTGATGATGAGAGATGAAGATTAGGTCCAAAATCTAGATCAAGATGATTAAAGGTTGATGGTTATCCTATATACTTAGGGTAGACAAAGAGCCTAAGCAAAAGGTTAATAGGATTATTTGACTTGGGGTAGACAAGACGCACCAAGAAAAATGGGATTTCTTGGAATCCACTAAATTAGGAGTTGTCAAGATTCCTAAGCCAATTTATCCAAGGGGTGGGCGACAATTTTGATCTTATCTAAGTTTTAACCTTAGGATTTGGATGTGATTTAGAATGATTTGTTGATTTAGGATTGATTTTGATGATGAAATGGTTGGTTTTAATTGATTCAAGGGTAATGATCGATTATGGATTGGTTAAGGAAGATAAGATTATTTTAGGATGGTAGGATTGAACAAGTCAAGTGATATAGAAAAGCTTTGGCTAATGATGACTTAGGACCAATTATTGATGATGTGGGGGAATTCAGATGTTAGTGAGTATAATGATAAGGATAATGATAGATGATTGGAATGGATCACAAGCTAAGAGTGATGAATAGACAAGGAAATGGATTGAGGTGGCATGTAATGTCAAAGGATGATGTGGAATGGGGATTGTCGACAACCACAAGGACAAAAATTTGACTTTATGATGAGTTTTGGGCTGGGCACTGATTCAGGGGATTGGGCACTAATACAAAGGTCCAGGCACTGATGTGTAGAAACCAAGTGTTGATGTATGATAGTAACGGTTTTATGAGGTTTTTGAAGTGGTGAATTGAATTTTTGGCAAATTTTGGGCTTTAGATGTGATGTTTTTGAAGTTTGGAGGCTAAATGATGGATTTGGGAAGTTCAAATGTTTCAATGGTTTGCTTTTTTTTTAATGGCTCAAATGGTGTTTGGGTTATGTCAATGATAGTCTTCTTTGGTAAGTGATACAAACATTCCAAACAAAAGGTTTTGTTGTGAAAAAAGTGTAAATTTGTCAAGCACTTATACAACCTAAGGCGAGGAAAGGACAATATTTGTTGGGTTCCCACTTGGATTTCTCTAGCCATACTTATTTAAAACAGATAACTTAGAAGCTTGGTGGAACTGGCTCCCCCTTATATGACACTCACTTATCAGGCACACCAAGCTCTGAATTCCTCAAGACCTAAAGATCTCAAGAAATTTGTTATCTCTACTTTAAACTATGAGAGTGTGGGATGGCTCTAGAGGTCTATCTTCTAACCCCTTGCACCAACAAATAGAAGGTTTTTGGCCTCTAAACAAAGGTTCTTAGTAAGTGCATTCGTTCAGGTGGCCATACATGTGGCAATTCGCTCCATTTAGGAGGCCTCCTAGGCTGTAGAGGTTACGCTCTACAAGTTTTCATGCACCACAAGGGGTACTGAGGAAGACATTCATTGGTATGACATAACAACACCTGTTTCTTGCAACTTTCGTCACAAACACATTATTTTATATAGTGGCTCGAAAGAGCTTGGCTTTAGCTTGTTGCCACTTGGGTCATTCCCACCTTTCGAAGTGAGGTGGCAATCCCTCTAAAGGTTTAACAAAAGCAACACAAGTAAATGTTTTTATTTTCCAAGTTCGTACTAAGATACAAGGAGAGAGCATACACATTTACTTGCTCACACTAGACAATGTTCATTTTTAATTCTTAAATTAGGATGGGGGTGATTTATGTAAGTGTTGTGAGAAGTTTTTGGTTCCCAGGATCACTGATGATGCGAGAGAAGAGCATACACTTCCACAACACCAACAAAACCAAAAGACACTTCAAACAAGTTTTTGTTCATTTTTCTTGTTTAGATGAATGAGAATGCAAAGTTGTTCTTTTTAGTCCAATGAATGTGATATGCAAGTTGTGTTCTTTTTAGCACATTGAATGTGATGCAAGTTGTGTTATTTTTAGCCCAATGAGTGTGCCTAGGATTAGACAAGGAATTTCACACAAAAGAATAACACTAAATGTTTCTAAGCTAGTAAAAATCCCACAAGGAAGAGGTCAGTAGTTGTATATGAGGCTTCGACAATCGAATAAGGCTGCAAAGAAAGATGTTAGTAAAAAAAACTCAATTTGGGACTAGGCGCCAATCTATGGGACTGGGCGCTGATGTAGAGGTCCAGGTACTGATCCAAGTTTGGTGGAGTTTCTTCCTTACAAAGTGCATTTCTCCTGCAAAACAGAGAGCTAGACCTGCAAGAAATGATGTTTAGAGGCTCAAAAACCACAATCAAACGTTAAATTCTCAAAAAAGGGTCATAAAATATTAGTTCTATCCTAAGTCAAGATGGATGCTAATCCGCTGTGACAAGCACTGATCCAAGACAAACATCACCTCCCCTTTGCAAAATATGTTTTTCCTGCAAAACAAAGAGCTAAAATGACCAAAAAGTTAGTGAAAATGCATTTAAGACATCATGCATATATAAAATACTAAAATTAACCAAAAACCCATGCAAATTTGTTAACTAAAAAGGTGGTGGGGGTCCCACCAGGCATGCCAAAATGTCTACCTACGAAAAATAGACCCTAAATGGATGTAAATTCAACCTAGAATGCCCCTAATCTTAAGTCCAAGGGACCTCAAGATTGGACTAAATCACTACTATGCTTTTATACTAAATCATGCACCCTATCTTAGCAAACTAATTATGATATGTTCTAATGGATGATATACTAAGCTAAACTAGTTAGAATTGCACTAATTCTAGTTATGTTGACACTCAAATTGATAGAATAACTTTGCATAAAAATGACTTGTTCCAAATGGGAGGTGGAGACCTCAATTTATAGATTTTTGGTGATGAGATTGAAGGGCTAGGATCAATTTGGAGGATCAATGGTGGAGATTGCTTGAGGATCCTCAAGAAAGGAGAATTGGACAAATGGCATGTTTGGATTGAATAAGAATGTTGCCCCAAGATTCAAGGGATGATCGATGAATGAGAATGCAAGTTTGAATGGATGGATGGTTAGGATTAGGTAGGTGTATGACATGTAAGGACTCATTTATGAAAAGGTAAGGCTTGAACTTTTTGAGGAATTTTAAATTCCATGTAGAGAATAAGTGGAATTTAAAATTAGAATAATAGTATTCAAATAGTGCCACATGGAATTTTAAATTGGAATGAATAGTGACACATGGAGTGGGGTGGAAGAAATAGGACAAATGTACTCAATTTGGAAGATTTGCCCATGCTTCCAAAGTACCACTTGTCATGTACATGTGTGTCCACAAAATGACAAGTGGACTTCTAGAAACATGGGGGTTTGTAATGATGAATTAATTAAAATTAATTCATGTGCACATGGATTAGAAAGAAATAATTATGATTACAAAAAGTAATCAAAAGTGCACAAATTAAGGAATTAAATAAATATGTTAATTTATTTAATTTTTTGGAATGAGCTATAGTAAAAATACTTAATTTTCAAACTATAGTAGAGGAATTTGATTTTTATGATAGGATAAAGGTGCAAAATAAATTAATTAAATAATAAAAAATTATTTAATTAATAATTAGATCGGATGAAGTGATGCAGGTGGATTAGGGTTGAATGTGTGGGTGAATGAAATTGGTTGTGACCATTTTCAGGTGTCTACAATTGTAAATGTTGCATCAACAAAGGGTGAGACCTCAACACTTAGACTAATTTGTATGACACAACCTCACCCTACAACAACACAGATTTCTACAGAGTTACATTAGAATCTTCTAATCTCTAATCCAAATTAGACAATTTGTAATTCTAATCACTTATTGCAACACATTGGTGGCTCAATGATGAAGTAAAAGATGCCACCTCATCAATAACAAATAAGCATCTTATTCCTTCTCTAATTACCTTATCTCATAACTCTTATATCTAAATTGTGATTTATTCATTCAATCATTTGATTATTTCAATACAATTATAAGATTTACCAAGAAAGCAAACAAACCTAAGATCTTAATGACAAGAGCAACCATAATAGCACACACAAAAACATGATTACATAGTGCAATATAATAGCTCTTTTGATAATGAGGTTACAAAATAACATTATAATCAATCCACCAATAGATGGATAAAATACAAATATATAGGTCTCTTGAATGTAGGAGTCAACATGAGACATATCCAAGAGGTCATGAGCTAACTCCTAATCAAAAGGACAGTTAACTCAATTAATTAAGATGAAGATGACATTGATTAAATCGATTTGGCACTTAATTAACATTAATCAAACATTGATGATGTAATTTTGACACTTAATAACCTCAAATAAAAAATTACACATCTCATTATTAACTATTTTAACAAATACAACCTACTAAATAAATACCCACCTAAATAAACATATCCTAAATGTATAATATACAATAAAATAAATAACTAAATATAAAAATTAAATAGTACAACGAAAAACACTATAATAAGAAAGTCCATACATTACCCAAGAATCTATATGTGAAAGATTTGGCCTAACCTACTTTTGGACTTATACCTTGGAGAGGGAAGCACTTAAGATGATGACCTTGTCAAAAAAGATATAATAATTTTAAGATGATGTGCTACGTTGGAGCATATAATATACACCTAATACCTATGCGACACATGAAAAATAGTATTAAGATAAAAACAAATAGTGTTAAAGCGAATCCCCGTTAGAGTAGAGCAAAGACAAAATAAAATATTCTGAAAATATATATTTTAAAGAAACCTTTGAAACGTCAATATGGCTGGCCTTGGATCTTCCGAAGAGAATATTTATATATACTTTAAAACGAATATTTATAATTTTTTATAAATGGAGAAGTTGTAAAATTTGAATGTTTGTATTATTTCTTGTTTATTTTGGTGGAATGTTTAAAATGTAATTATATATGAATAAGTGGTGTACTTTTGTGTTAAGCACCCCTTATTTATTACACCTCATTTGCAATTATCTTAATACATTTGCTCTTTGTTTGGATATTACCATTTCAAGTGTCGAGGTTTATTTATAGGACACATAGGAATGAACCTCAAATTTAAATTTCTAAATTCTAATTCTAACTTTCATGTCCCTTCCTATGTGAGCCTACTTAACATATATTTGCGTAACATATTTCTATGTCTTGGTATTTAAAGATATTCAATGTGCCATGACATCTAGAACACATTTTAATTTTCTAAAAGGATAAAGAACCTCATTTGCATATGCTTCCACTTACATGCTAGTGAATGTTGTTTTTAAATCTTTACTCTAAGCCATAAAGCTTGCCCATCTAGTGGTTTAACTTAGGAGACCTTGATTGAGACATGACAATCAAAATAAGCTTATCAAACATAAAAATCAATGTGAATAGGTTTTAGAAGTCTTTTTTTGCCCAACTTAAATTTGCATGTTAGAGATCAAGTCCTTGATAGTCAAAATCGAACCAATAACACACAAGGACTGGATCTCAAAATTTTGTGTTAATTCTAATTTTGAGACAGTCATCATTACTGAGATTATTTCATTTTTTTTTTTATGGAGGTCATCCACGAAATCATTTTTGCTACTCGATTCGGGCGCACGAGCCTTAGGTTGAACCTCTTCGGCTAAGTGCCAAGGACTGAGGGGTATCTATTCCACCAAATTCCCCTGGGGTAAGATCCTGATCTCATCCCTTATGGTGTTTGGGGTCTTGCACTCAGCAAGACTTGATCCCTGGTGGGCTCAATTAGAATCTTTCAACTTCGCCAATAGACCAAGGCCTTTTAATAAGAGTTAGAAGATACACTCAAATGTCAATTTTGGCCAATAAAAATAGGACAAATATTTACCACCTTTTAGTGTAGATGAGGTGTAAATTTACTAGACCGTCTGACCATTAAAATGGATAATGTTTAAATGGAATCAACTAAGAAGCCCATTATTTTAAGTACTGAAAGAATATCTTATTATCTGAACTTTTGAATCACAAAAATCTTTTTTAAACACATAACAACATTACAATTCAATAAGTTACCCAATTAAACAAAATGCAGCCATCTTGATTTTCAATTTTAATTAATAATAACAATACCCAATTATTAACTGTGAGTAAAATCCTCTAACAAATCTCAAAATCAATTAATAAGGTCTGATTTACTATGTTTAAAACAAAAAAACAAAAATGCTCCTGTAAGAATGTCTCACAAAAATGGTTTGGAAAAAGAATAAAGCTTTATTTATTCATTTAATTAGTTATAGTTCTTCTGTGACTATGGTTTAATTACATCATGTACTGAACTAAACAACAAATGGAATACTAAATTTGTCGACATACAAATACTACAATACAAACACAACATGACAAAGATATAAGAAAGATGATAGTGTAGATAGAATTCAAGACACAGAGGAGAAGCCAAATATACAGTTCAAGAGATGCGGAAAGCATGGAAAATGAATGGAATAAGAGCTAGTGTTTAACCACTAAATCAACTAAACTGTTCTTAAGAAAAGAAAGGAATGGAAGCCATGTTTATTGTGAGATTTTACAGGTATTTGAAGGGACTTATGCAGAGAAGGAGATACCAGAGGCTGCACCAGTCTGACAGCATGAGCAGCAGGAGGAGGAGGAGGCGCCTCAGAGTCGTCAAAATGGGCGGCCGCAAGCATAAGATTTGGAGGTTGAAATCTCTGAAGTGGGTTAATCCCAAACTTCTGCTGATCAAGCTGAGAAATATATTGAAAAATATAAAATTAAATGAAGCAATCGTCAGTGTGTTCGTGGGAGGTGGATTTCGACAGCTTTTGATGCCGACACCAATCTGTTACAACCCAGATTGTTGTAAAGAAACTGACCATAAAATGGTTGTGGAATTCTATAAGTCGTTGATGGTTAATGCTCGCAATCAGGTATTTATGTAGTTCCACGCCTGAAATTTCAATGTTTTTTTGTTTTCGGTTTCGTGTCAACGGATTTTCCTGGACAGCCAGGAAAAAATATTATGGTTCATCTTACAAACAAGCAAGGATCGATACTCGGTTACTGTTAGTTGTTCGTCCGCTGTTGGTGGCCTGTTGGGCCTGTTTTGCTGTTTTGTTAAAAGGATCTGCACCCTTGTTTGCAGCTTATCATAATATAAAACAAGCAAGGATCAATGGAGGATTATCATGGCCATTCTCTGGTTCTCATTTTGTTATCTGCGTTTCTTTGTTATGATATTTTTGTGGAACATACGACTTTAAATTTATTTTTAGATTAAACTGGTCTTAGATTTAATATGTTGGTGTTTAAGATCTTTGAAATGTACTATATAATTATGTAAAATATGTTTTGATTTTAAATTTTGGGGGAATTTATTATGGAGGCTAGTCTTAAACATCATCCCCTTCAACAGTTAAATGTCAATTTTGGCCAATGAAAATAGGACAAATAATTACCGCTTTTGATATGGATGAGGTATAAATTCACTATTGATTGTTTGACCATTGAAGTGGATGATGTTTAAGTAGAGTGAATTATGAGGCTGGGCTTAAACAACACACACTAAGCTTTGACTTGCTTAGGTGGCTGGTGGGTCCCTTCTCTTATTGACACATTAACAAAATAGAGTAAGAGAAAGGGCCCACCAGCCACCTAAGCAAGTCAAAGCTTAGTGTGTGCTATTTAAGCCTAGCGGAATTATGCTATTTAAGCCTAGCGGAATTATGATAGCTTAAAACATTGTAAAAATATCTTTTCAATAGTGTAATCCTCACGGTTCTTTGTCATGATAACAATCAGATAATTATTTTACTATTAAAGAGTTGAGATAAGAATTATCTAGAGTAATATGTTGAAATAAATGTAGAAATTGAATATAAAGAAAAGAATAATATAATTGAACATTTAATGTAGAAATGTTATGAAAGATGTTTGGAAGTGATTCATTAGTATATAAAAAAAAGAGGAACGATCAAACAAATGTTTTGGAATTTGGAAACTTATTGTTTGTTAATTTGGATCGCTCCCACTATATGTGGAAGTTGTTAGCACTTATTTTGACCTGGGGTTGATTTGTCATGATCAGGAGGTTTCTTCATCTGAAGCCTTCATCTTCTTGCCCAATTTTTCTAAGTGTTGGACCTCCTCAGCGTTTTTCAGCTGCAGCATCATATTTTTCTGAGGAGGAGGTCGTCATCATCATCTTGCAAACACGATGATGATCTTCATCAGCATGTTCTTCGTCGACTTGTTTTTCTCATCGTCATCATCATATTTCAACTGTCGGGTGATGTTTGCTTATTATCCTGATGATACTGGTGAGCTACAGTGCGCCCTCAGTTGCTTGCGGGGGTGATTATTCAAGTATCCGGTGATCTTCCGAATGTCACCTTGCTCAAACATGATGACGATGTTGCCCCGATATCTTGAAGGGGTTATTCTCTAAGTTGTCGACCTGACTTGTTTTTTCCTAAGGGTTGTCATCATCATGATATTTCCAGTTATCATCCTGCTGCTTGCGGAGGTCATCATATTTTCTGCCTTCATGATATTTCGCCGGGGTGATATTTTTATCATCGGGTGATCTTGGTTATGATCATCCTGATGATGATGTTGAAGAGTTCTAAGTGCGACCCGATATTCACTAGGGTCATCATATTTTGGACGTCAGGATGATCTTAGTCAATATCATCCTGATGATGTTGTATCACTTTTTGTTCTTTGTTTCTCATCATGATGATGCTGACGTCATCCGTATGTCGGGGTGATATTTTTCTTTCTGCCTATCTACATCATGATATTTTCGAAGGAAGGGGTGATATTTTTATATATCACCCGGATATATGTTTGCTTGAGCATCATGATGATGCTAATATCAAGGAGATATCCGCCTGTTGGCTTCGCGCATTATCTCCGGGGGGTGATCTTTTCAAGCAGCATCATCATATTCAGTTATCGCCCCGATCTTACAGAGGAGCTACAGTGCAACCTGATATTTGTGCATCAGGAGGATATTTCCAAATATCCGGTTGTCTTCCGAATATCATGATGATGTTAATATGATGATGACGTCATCAAGGTCCGCGGGGGTCATATTTCTAACAACTGATCATCTTGAAGAGACCTCCTGATATTTGCAAACATGATGATGACGTCATCAGGATGTTCATCGGCCAGACTTTTGGAATAAGCTCAGCAGGAGGATGTTCCTCCGAAGGATCAGGTTGTGCCGATTATCATGAAGGTTATATTTCAAATATCATGATGACGTCAGGGTGATATTTCGAACAACAGGATATCATGTTGCTGGAGGATGATGATGATGAAGTCTATACTAGTGTTGTCAGGAGCAAAAGCACCGACATGATATATGCTCATGACCTAGTATATAAAGTGTTATTGAGGTCGTCGCGGGGTGCATGTGGGATAATGTTATCCTACATATTCAAAACATCATGATGATGAGTCTCGGCGGGAAATGCTCGCGATAGTCTGTGTGATGATCTTCCCAAGGCCGCGGGTTGGTGCGCCATTAATGGCGATTGTTGCAGAGGTATGGGCGATGGCGTGGGTCGATCTTGTACCCGACTGAAGATGTACATCAGCGGATGGTGGCGCAGGGCTCGAGAAATCTTCCTGTCTCCTCCCCTACCTGCTGCATTCAAGTTTGGGCGCCAATCCGGTTGTGTTTGAGCGCCATTTTCCTGATACTGTGTATCTGGCAAAATTTTGGTCAACCATGTAATTAATTGCTGAACACCTACCTGACTGTTATAAGCAGGTGGTGTTGCTCATTTGAAAGGTTGTTGAAAGTTGATGATTTTGGCTCTGTAATGCATAACAAGCTGATCCGGTTGCTCTGTACAGCTTACCTGTGAGTTTATGTATCTCTTGTTGTTTGTTTTTTTTTGGGCATGAACCCACTGATTTCATGATTAAACTTATATGAGAAATGTTGTTTGGCATGTGTTGTGTTAATTCTGTCTCCAGTATTGCATGTATTCTTCTTCTGAATCTGGATGTTTGGTAATGTTTAGATTCTAGAGCATAGAATTCCTATGTTGACTGTCTGATCTTTTGACTTCTACTCAAGGGGTAGATTAAATTGTTTTCAGGTTGAACATTGGGAGGGATATACTGCAGTAGGGATACCATAAGTAGAGATAACCTAACACTTTGTATTGGGAGATGCTTGTAAGGCAGGTATCACACATATCCCCTTGAAATCCAGTTTTAGTTGTTCATGCTGATCATTCACAGGTGTATGTCTACTGACTCCAGGCCCTGGATAGGCACCAATCATGCTTTGTTTTGTGTTATAACCATATCCAGCTTTGCATCCACACTTAAACTCCAAAGCAAAATCTAAAACCAACATTAGGACATTAGAGTTAGTTTAGGATCTTCAGTCCTCTGTCTACAACTGCTAATAGGCCCAAAGCTAGCCCCTTTGCTCTTATCATTCAGTTTTGGTCTACTTACAGGAGGACTCATCTGCTTTCTGTCAACATCCCAGCCTTGCATGCATATCCTCATGGATGTTGAGTAGGGAATACCCCCCTAGGTCTTGCAGAGCCTGAAGAAGAAGAGGAGATAAAATATAGAGTCTATCTCCTATACTGTTGACCCCCTGGCCCAGAGATCCTGTTGATCACTGATGGCTACCTTGTAGGGAAATCTGGGAATAAGTATCCAGTCTGGGAAAAAGTCAATAGAAATTGGCGACTCCGCTGGGGACCCTTGTGAAAGAACCCTGGTTTTCAGAAGAAAACAGTTCCTAAAAATAGGTGGCGACTCCGAAGTAATCTCCCAACCGGTCAAAGTAAAATTTATATGCAGGGGAGAAGATCCCAACAAAATCCTCTATTTGAAGAGTTACCATTAACAAAAAGAATGATGTATAGAAGAAAGGGAACTGTCTCAGCTAGTCATGGGAGCTCCCCCAGAAAAAGTGATGAGGTACAAGATAACCCTAGGCCATCAGGACAGCATGCTCCTTATTTTTCAAGTGCAGAAGCTGATATCCAAGGTGCATATGAGAGGCAACAGGGTGGTAGTATGAGAATGAGGTCAGAGGTGTTCCAAGAACGCCCTTTTCTAGACCCAAGTGAGAGGTTTGAAGAGGCAGAGTCCTTAAGGGATGATGAGGATGATGACCCAAATGGTATGAGACCATCTACCTCCAGACCTAAGGATGAACAGCTAGCTGAAGAAATCAAAAGTCTAAGAGCAGAATTAGAATACCTACAAGCCATGAAAATCAGAGATGATATACAGCAGAAAGTGCAAGCCTTGAGAACTGCCCAAAATAATTCAGTTCCTACCTTAGAAAATGCAAATATGCAAAGACATCAGCAAAGATATGAAATGCAACATCAGCATCATGATGACAGACAAAATGTGAATGATGCTAGGATACCACTGAACCATGCAGGAAACCAAAATGCAAATAGAAATATTAATATTAATCAGCCAAACAGACAGCCCATGCAGCTAGATAGATTCAGGCAGCTGGTGTTTGATGGTATTCCTGGGTATCCTAACCCCATTGACAAGCATCTGAGGCTGCAAGTGCCTAAATTTTCAGGAAACAATACAGTGTCAGGAGAAGATCATCTAAAGGCCTTTCAAAATGTCATGGATAATTTTGAGGTTGAGCATGAGGATGTTTTCATGAAGTCATTCATGCAATCCTTAATAGATGAGGCAAGAGAATGGTACAGGAATCTGCCTGACCGGAGCATATCATCATGGGATGATTTTAAGAGGATGTTCAAGGAGCAATATGGTGATAAAACTGACCCTAGCTTCTTTGTAAATGAGTTCACCAGCATCACAAAAGGGTCAAATGAACAGGTGGCAGACTTTAATGCAAGATTTACTAAAGTGTTGAACAAATTGCCACATCATATGAGGCCAAATGAACCAATGTGCATAATTTTGTACATCAATGCCTTTGATGCAAAGACTGCATATGGATTAAGAGATAAAGGTCCTGCCACTCTCAGGGATGCTTTCAGAATTGCAGTAAATATTGAAAACAATAGGAAAGCATCAGGCAAGACCAATAGAAGGGATGATGTAAAAATTCTACAGAATCCAAACAAGCCTCAGAACACTCAAGGTAGTACATCTGCTCCTGAGGATAAGATAGACAAACTGGCAAATGTTGTTAAGGACCTGAGCTATAGATTAGCTAGAAGTGAAAAAGGAATGGGTCCTGATAGGCAAGTCTATCAAAGGCAGGAAAAGAGGCCATCATTACATGATATGCCTTATAACACCAATTGGCATGATGGTAGGCCTGTATATCCACGTAACAACACAAATCAGAGGGCTCAACATGCCAAGGAAACTCCTGATCCCCTGAAGAAAACTATAAATATTGCTGATGATGCTCCGTGGTGTATAATTTGTCAGATGCCACATTCACAGTCACAGTGCATGATTGCCCAATCTTTGTATGATAATGCTACATCTTGTAATGAATGCAATGAGCCACATCATGTGCAGGATGATGATGTTAACATGATGTCCATAGGCAATGGATATACTCTTTATGATGCTGATGACAATACAGATCATCAGGTTCAGGTCTGCCAACAGTCCCCATATGATGAAGATGATGAGGATAATTATGTGTATGCTCAGAACTCACACAACTTTCTAAGTAGCTTACACCGACCTTCTGATGAGGAAATTAGAGCCTTCACAGCTGCAGCAGTTGCTCAAGTCAAGAGCAACTACAATCTCAGAGGTAAGAATCAGGTTGGCAGCCCACATCAGCCAGAGGATATTTCTGCAGGTCAGCTGATGCATGGTCATAAAGGAACTGAACCACAAAAAAGGCAGTGGGTAAATAACAAGCAGAACTTTAGATACAGAGCAGGTCATGAATTTCAAGGACCAGAAAACAAAACCCCTCAGGCTGAAGATCAAAGTAGAGGTTCCCAAGACAAGAATGATGATCAGGGAACTATGAAAATGAAAACTAAATCAGCTCAGGATAAAAGCAAGATTGTGGAGCAAGCCACAACTGTTATACAAAACTATGCTCCATTTGATATAGCCCAGATCCTCTCTCAGGTAAAGGTCTCTGTTCCACTTATGGAACTCATGAAAGTGGAAGAGATCAAGAATAGGACAATATCCCTAATCTCAGGGGTACCTTTTCAAGCTAAGCAAAATGATCAGACCCAGGGTGAGAAACACGTCATGTGCAATGAAGAAGATGAGACTCCTGAAGTCTATTTAGGAATGACCATGACAAAGTGTCCTTCACAGGTGGAACCATTTTATGTTTCCCTAGTTATAAATGGTAAAATAATTAGAAATTGTATGCTTGACTCTGGAGCATCCACAAATGTCATGCCTTTGGCTATCATGCAGCAAACTGGACTAAAGATTGACAAGGCATGTGGAAAGTGTTATGCTATGGATGCCAGAGAGGTACCAGTTATTGGAATCATGAAGGATGTAGATTTTAAACTGGAAGCATTTCCTGAAAAGAAATATAAGATGAATATAACAGTGGTTGACATCAAGCCACAGTATGGTATGCTGCTGTCAAGAAGATGGGCAGCACTAATAGGTGGAAGTATGCAGCTGGACCTGTCATATGCCATGATTCCAATGAATGGCAGGGATGTCAAGCTAAGCAGAGAGCAAAGATCATCAGAGACAGTGGAAGACCAAGAAGCAAATGAACAGATATGCTTTGTAGACACTGACTGTGATAACTTCAAGGTTGTCTCAGATGATGTAGAAGACAAAAAGAAAAATGCCTGTATTGATGAGCTGGATCAGCGAGGCTTATGGACCATGTTTTTTGATGGAGCTTGTGCAAAAGAAGGCTCTGGAGCTGGAGTTGTTTTCCTGTCTCCAACTGGTAAGCTCCTCAAATCCTCTTTCTTGTTGAGGTTTGATTGCACAAATAATATTGCAGAATATGAGGCTTTACTTTTAGGCCTGAATATTGCTCTCAAACATGGAATTAAAATGTTAAGAGTATTTGGAGACTCTGAGCTGATTGTATCCCAAATCAGAAATAAGTATGCTGCAAAGAATAAAAGGTTGAAACAATACAAGCATGCTGTTTGGGATACTATTGAGTTATTTGATGCATTTTCAATTGGCTGGGTAGAAAGGTCAAAAAATGTTATGGCTGATTTCTTAGCCAATGTTGCAATAAGGCCAGATGACATCACTCTGTCAGGTGTCACAGATGTAGAGGTTAAAATTAGGCCTGCCATACCAGAAAACATATGCAGTTGGCAAGTTTTTAATGATGATAGGGATTTGTTGAAATTTTTGCACTGCATAGATGAGTATGAGAACCAACAGATTGATTTCCAAGCTTTTATAGAAACTGTAGATGGAAAAGAGACTCTTGTAGGAAAAGAGATCATTCAGTTGAAGACTAACAAGATCCCTAGAGGGTTAGTGGCTTTGGAAAGAGCCTTTGACAGTAGAGACAAAATGGTCACAAAGACATCCCCCACAAATAAGGAGGATTTAGAAGAAATAAATTTGGGGACATCTCAGGCCCCTCAGAAGGTATATATTGGCAAACAGCTCAAACCACACATAAGAAGTATGCTGATTGCATTGCTAAAAAAGTATAAACATGTCTTTGCTTGGTCATATGAGGACCTAAAAGCTTATAGAGAAGACTTATTCCAGCATGAGATCCCATTGAAGCCTGAAGCTAAGCCATTTAGACAGAGGCAAAGGCCTATAAATCCTACCTTAGCTCCCAAGATGCAAGAAGAACTCAGAAGGCTCAGGGAAGCTGGAATAATTGTGCCCATCAGACATTCAACTTGGGTGTCTAACCTTGTCCCAGTCAGGAAAAAGAATGGTGATGTTAGGCTGTGTGTTGATTTCAGGAACTTGAATGTATCCTCTTTGAAGGATAACTATCCACTACCTAATATGGAGGCTATGTTGCAGAGAGTGACTGGTTGTGAACTCCTATCCATGATGGATGGATTTTCAGGATATAACCAGGTGAAGGTAAAAGAATCAGAACAGTATAAGACTGCCTTTACCACTCCATGGGGAACGTATGTGTATGTTAGGATGCCATTTGGACTAACAAATGCAGGTGCTACATTTCAAAGAGCAATGGATGTTGCTTTTGCAGGGCTAATTGATTCAATCCTGGCAGTATATCAAGATGACCTGACTGCCTACTCAAAGAAAGAGGAGCAGCATTGTATGCATCTGGAGCAGATCTTCATAAGAGCACTAGAATATGGTATTTCTCTAAACCCAAAGAAGTGTGCCTTTGGAGTAGTTGAAGGAAAGCTTCTGGGACACATTGTTTCCAAGGATGGAGTCAGGATAGATCCAGAGAGAGTGGCAGCTATTGACAGGATCCAAATGCCAAAAACTGTGAAAGGAGTTCAGTCCTTCTTTGGACAGATAAACTTTGTTAGAAGATTTGTTCCCAACTTTGCAGAAATCACAAGGAACATTTCCAAGATGATGAAGAAGGATGCAACTGTCAACTGGGAAAGGGAAGCAGCAGAATCATTTCAGAATATCAAAGAGGCAATTAAGATGGCCCCTGTTCTTAAATCTCCTGATTTTTCTAGGCCATTCCAAGTGTTCTCATTTGCTTCCTTTCATACTGTAGCTGCATGTTTGTTTCAGAAAAATGAAGATGGTTTTGAACAGCCCATTGCTTTCTTCAGTATGTCCCTGCAGGCCTCTGAGTTGAAATATGACATTATGGAAAAGCAGGCATATGCACTTGTTAGAGCCATCAAAAGTTTCAGACCTTACTTGGTAGGGTCATATATCATTGCATATGTACCTCATGCTGCAGTCAAAGACATATTCACTCAGCAGGAGGTGACTGGAAGAAGGTGCAGATGGATAAACAAACTGCAGGAATTCAACATAGACATACAAGTTACTAAGTTGATAAGGGGACAAGGATTAGCCAAGATGATGGCACAATCAAACTTGGAAGCTTGCCAAGTTAATGCAGTCCAAGATGAGAATGTAAGTGTGTCAGGATCTGAATGGTACAAGGATATTGTCTATTATTTGCAAAATCTGAATTGTCCTTCCCATTTCAGTGACAATCAAAAGAGGACTCTGAAGCTACATGCAATCAGGTATGTCATTGTTCAAGGTGAGCTGTACTGGAAAAATCCTGATGGTGTGCTGCTGAGATGTGTGGATAAGAACATGGCTAACAATATTTTGATTGACATGCATAAAGGATTGTGTGGCGGCCATTATACTGCCCAAACAACAGCTCATAAAATTCTCAGGGCAGGATACTGGTGGCCCACTATCTTTTCAGATGCACAGAGGTTAGTAAGGAAATGTGACCCTTGCCAGAGATTCTCAGGAAAGCTGAAGTATAATGGTGCTTTGCCCCTCAGAACTGTACCTGTGGATGCTCCATTCCAGCAGTGGGGAATTGACTTCATAGGGGAGATTGCAGACAAATCAAGTGGGGGACACAGTTGGATTTTGGTGGCAACTGACTACTTTACCAAATGGATTGAGGCCATTCCAACTAAAAGAGCTACAAGTAAGGTGGTGATAGACTTCATACTAGAGAACATCATCATCAGGTTTGGAGTACCATTTAAGATTATCACTGATAATGCTATGTGCTTCAGATCAGGTGAGTTTGTTGATTTTTGCAACAGGTATGGGATAAACCTGTCATATACATCACCATATCACCCACAAGGAAATGGTCAAGCAGAATCAAGCAATAAGAGCATCATGAAAATTGTCAAGAGGATACTGGACAAGAACAGGAGAGCTTGGGACTCAAAATTGAACTTAGCAGTATGGGCTGACAGAGTGACAGTGAAAAGGGCTATTGGGAAGTCACCTTTTGAGCTAGTGTATGGTGCATCAGCTAGACTGCCCATAAACAATCTCTTACCAGTTTACAGGTTCATTCAGGAAAATGATGAGGACAGTGAAGATCCCATGACAGAAAGAGTGAATCAGCTGGTTGCATTGGATGAAGACAGAAGGAGAGCCCACCAAATCAATCTCAAGAGACAACAGGATATGAAATATCAGTTTGACAGGAGAACTACAAAAAGGAAGTTTCAAGTTAATGATCTGGTGCTTATTTGGAATGCTAAAGATCAGGAAAAGGGTAAACATGGTAAATTCCAGCCCTTATGGATGGGCCCATATCAGGTTTGCAATACTCATGGGGAGGATTCTTATTTCCTCCAGGCCCTAGATGGTGAAATTTTGGAATTGCCTGTGCATGGCCAATTCCTTAAGTCCTATTTTACATGAATATCTGGTTGTTGTGCACATTTGTAAAATATGTATGTAGTGTAAATGCCTTGTACAGCTCGCGTTTTTTGCTTTTTGTCAGGTCTGCCCGGAGATCTGGTTCTCGCTGCAGGTTTTCACCTGCACGTCCCCATTCGGAGCCACTGTTAGCACTTATTTTGACCTGGGGTTGATTTGTCATGATCAGGAGGTTTCTTCATCTGAAGCCTTCATCTTCTTGCCCAATTTTTCTAAGTGTTGGACCTCCTCAGCGTTTTTCAGCTGCAGCATCATATTTTTCTGAGGAGGAGGTCGTCATCATCATCTTGCAAACACGATGATGATCTTCATCAGCATGTTCTTCGTCGACTTGTTTTTCTCATCGTCATCATCATATTTCAACTGTCGGGTGATGTTTGCTTATTATCCTGATGATACTGGTGAGCTACAGTGCGCCCTCAGTTGCTTGCGGGGGTGATTATTCAAGTATCCGGTGATCTTCCGAATGTCACCTTGCTCAAACATGATGACGATGTTGCCCCGATATCTTGAAGGGGTTATTCTCTAAGTTGTCGACCTGACTTGTTTTTTCCTAAGGGTTGTCATCATCATGATATTTCCAGTTATCATCCTGCTGCTTGCGGAGGTCATCATATTTTCTGCCTTCATGATATTTCGCCGGGGTGATATTTTTATCATCGGGTGATCTTGGTTATGATCATCCTGATGATGATGTTGAAGAGTTCTAAGTGCGACCCGATATTCACTAGGGTCATCATATTTTGGACGTCAGGATGATCTTAGTCAATATCATCCTGATGATGTTGTATCACTTTTTGTTCTTTGTTTCTCATCCTGATGATGCTGACGTCATCCGTATGTCGGGGTGATATTTTTCTTTCTGCCTATCTACATCATGATATTTTCGAAGGAAGGGGTGATATTTTTATATATCACCCGGATATATGTTTGCTCGAGCATCATGATGATGCTAATATCAAGGAGATATCCGCCTGTTGGCTTCGCGCATTATCTCCGGGGGGTGATCTTTTCAAGCAGCATCATCATATTCAGTTATCGCCCCGATCTTACAGAGGAGCTACAGTGCAACCTGATATTTGTGCATCAGGAGGATATTTCCAAATATCTGGTTGTCTTCCGAATATCATGATGATGTTAATATGATGATGACGTCATCAAGGTCCGCGGGGGTCATATTTCTAACAACTGATCATCTTGAAGAGACCTCCTGATATTTGCAAACATGATGATGACGTCATCAGGATGTTCATCGGCCAGACTTTTGGAATAAGCTCAGCAGGAGGATGTTCCTCCGAAGGATCAGGTTGTGCCGATTATCATGAAGGTTATATTTCAAATATCATGATGACGTCAGGGTGATATTTCGAACAACAGGATATCATGTTGCTGGAGGATGATGATGATGAAGTCTATACTAGTGTTGTCAGGAGCAAAAGCACCGACATGATATATGCTCATGACCTAGTATATAAAGTGTTATTGAGGTCGTCGCGGGGTGCATGTGGGATAATGTTATCCTGCATATTCAAAACATCATGATGATGAGTCTCGGCGGGAAATGCTCGCGATAGTCTGTGTGATGATCTTCCCAAGGCCGCGGGTTGGTGCGCCATTAATGGCGATTGTTGCAGAGGTATGGGCGATGGCGTGGGTCGATCTTGTACCCGACTGAAGATGTACATCAGCGGATGGTGGCGCAGGGCTCGAGAAATCTTCCTGTCTCCTCCCCTACCTGCTGCATTCAAGTTTGGGTGCCAATCCGGTTGTGTTTGAGTGCCATTTTCCTGATACTGTGTATCTGGCAAAATTTTGGTCAACCATGTAATTAATTGCTGAACACCTACCTGACTGTTATAAGCAGGTGGTGTTGCTCATTTGAAAGGTTGTTGAAAGTTGATGATTTTGGCTCTGTAATGCATAACAAGCTGATCCGGTTGCTCTGTACAGCTTACCTGTGAGTTTATGTATCTCTTGTTGTTTGTTTTTTTTTGGGCATGAACCCACTGATTTCATGATTAAACTTATATGAGAAATGTTGTTTGGCATGTGTTGTGTTAATTCTGTCTCCAGTATTGCATGTATTCTTCTTCTGAATCTGGATGTTTGGTAATGTTTAGATTCTAGAGCATAGAATTCCTATGTTGACTGTCTGATCTTTTGACTTCTACTCAAGGGGTAGATTAAACTGTTTTCAGGTTGAACATTGGGAGGGATATACTGCAGTAGGGATACCATAAGTAGAGATAACCTAACACTTTGTATTGGGAGATGCTTGTAAGGCAGGTATCACACATATCCCCTTGAAATCCAGTTTTAGTTGTTCATGCTGATCATTCACAGGTGTATGTCTACTGACTCCAGGCCCTGGATAGGCACCAATCATGCTTTGTTTTGTGTTATAACCATATCCAGCTTTGCATCCACACTTAAACTCCAAAGCAAAATCTAAAACCAACATTAGGACATTAGAGTTAGTTTAGGATCTTCAGTCCTCTGTCTACAACTGCTAATAGGCCCAAAGCTAGCCCCTTTGCTCTTATCATTCAGTTTTGGTCTACTTACAGGAGGACTCATCTGCTTTCTGTCAACATCCCAGCCTTGCATGCATATCCTCATGGATGTTGAGTAGGGAATACCCCCCTAGGTCTTGCAGAGCCTGAAGAAGAAGAGGAGATAAAATATAGAGTCTATCTCCTATACTGTTGACCCCCTGGCCCAGAGATCCTGTTGATCACTGATGGCTACCTTGTAGGGAAATCTGGGAATAAGTATCCAGTCTGGGAAAAAGTCAACAGAAGTAATCTACACAAATTGTGAATCTAACCCAAGCCCACAGATATGAGCTTTAATTCACAAATTTGATCTCTATTAAACTTTGATGTTTGCTTTTTAATTTGCCTTGATATCCATGACCTATGTTATTTGATTGGTAGTGTTTATCGACGCCTTTAAGGAGCTTGCTAAATGAGGATCTTTGCCTTATGACAAGCCCCTAGAATACTAAGTCAACAAAAATTTGAAATTATGGAAAGTCTAAAAAGCAATCATGCAAAGAATGTTTTGGATGTTGATACAAGAATCTAATGTAGTTTTAAATGCTTTGATAATGCAAATGGATGTATCTTCAATGTTCTTATCGGATGTTTGGATTCAATGTTCTTATCAGATGTTTGGATTCCAAATGTTAGATGACAGATAATCCCATGACCAAAATGAATTAGGATTAGTCCTTAAACACAACTCCAAAAGTGAAATATTTTGTGATTTGAGTCAAAACATAATTGTTAATTGGAAGGGATAGGTCAACCCATACAGAATTAACTTGGGTCAGTCTTGTGGATCTAAGCCTGCATAGGGAATGGATAAAACTAAGGATTAGAACTAGTTCCTGGGAATGAGTGTAGATAGAATCGAGAATGGTTTGAGTTATGTGCTAGTGTTCAATAGAAATCATGCCACTTGTACACTTATCATTGCATAAATGATAATTGGGTCAAAGTCATCTCAAAATGAAGGGGAAAAGTGCAAGGTATGCATTTTTCACCATTATATTTTTCCCTCACTTTGACTTGCATGCAAACTATAGACACCTAAAATTCATCACATCTAAAATAATGTCTAGCATCACCACCATAATTAATTAATTTCATTCACAAACCCAGTTATTCACCTCACTAATAATAGCACATGAGTAATTATTTAAATTAAAAATAAATTAAATCTATTTCCATCCCATTATTACATTAATTAAATCCAATTCCATCCTATTATTAAATTAATTAAATTTAGTTCCACCCTATTCTTTTTTTTTATTGGGAGTACCTAGGTTTTTAGCCTGGTTCAGGCCTAGAGAGACCCTTACGGGGGATCTCTTCCCATCAACTTTATTGCCTGAGACCACAACTGGGGGGTCTCCGTCCCTAATGGGCATTATCACCCTTTAGGTTTGGCCAAACCCGCGAGCTTGTTGGCCCAGCGAAGGTACACAGCCTACGAGCATGCTAGCCTAGCGGAGGCACACTTAGCTTAGAAGCACGGCAGCCCAACGAAGGCACACATTACCTGCAAGCTCATTGGCCCTACGAAGGTTTGAACCTTGGTGGCCACCACTACAACCGAGCGACTTGACCACCGAACCATGCCCTTAACGGCATTTGCACCCTATTTTAAAATTAAATATACTTTCATCCATTCAAAATAAGTAAATAAAAATTAAATAAAGTCATTCCTCCAAAATTCAACTAAATATTTCTATATAATCCATGTAGACACAATAATTAAATGAAAACAAAATCACTTAAATTTCAACCATTCATTTCGCCTATAAAATCTCCATCATTCACATAAACCAAACATCATCAAATTAAAGGGTGCCTTCACATCATCCAATGCCCCAAGAGCATCTCCACCATCCATCCATCATTTAATCTTAGCCATTCATGTTAGGATTAAGGTATCATTCACCTTGTAAATCCTATGTATATTTTATGTGTTTCCAACACTCTTATAAAGTGTCCTTGGACACCTAGGGTGTAAGTGGAAGAATTAATTTATAATTTAGATTCCCTAGGTTCTTGAAATTAGTTGTCATATGCATTCATGAAGAAGGTGGAGCACAACGATGGTAGTTATTTTTTATTTTGAACTCATTTATGGCTTTTTCCCAATTCTAGGCACTAGGATTGATGAATGAAATCTTGTTATGGAGGATGGTACCCGCATGAGTTATCCACTCCATTTTGGCGCACTACATTTGAGAATGTGGGAGTTATTAGTCAAAGATGTCTTATCAGTTACATTTTCTATTTGGAGACTCATTGATTGAGCCCATGTGAAGTTATTAAATTATTTACTATTCTCAAAAGATGCTTTGTGAGTTGGGCATGGGATTTTTGTAGCATAACATGGTTTTGGTACCCATTGTTTTGGTAAAACCATTTATGGTTTTGGCCTCTTCCTTGCCTATAAATTGAGTGTTGGTGTGAATGGGGTATATCACTTAACTAGTTCCACATTAGGTCCTATTCCAACTTGTCTAGTTAAGTTTACTTAGGGCATACTTAGGGTACACTAAGGATAGTTATCACTTTGTGTCTCAAGTCATAAGATTAAGACACTTGTCATAATATTATGTTGTTCTATGTTTCACCTTAACCTATATAACCAAAGGCTTCTCATTGTAATCTAATTCATATCATGTGTATTATGTAGTTTCTTCCCTTTGATAGAATAAAATTATTCTTTCATGTTGGGTCTCTCTTGTGCTTTCATTAAAGCTCCTAGATCTTGGGTGCCTACCTTCATAGATAAATATTGCATGGTATAAAGCATTCTATACCAACTCTTACATGGTACCAGAGCTTGTAGGATTATTTCTCGTTAGTCTTTTTGAGAGATCTAGGTTGCAAATTACATGGTAGATCTTGAAAAGTTAAATATGATTTTCTCTTGCATCATATGATGACCTAGAGAATCAAAAAAATTGATAGAAATAATAGATTTAGGAGGATTTCTTCTTTGTGGCTTTGTATTGCAGGTTCATTTTGAAATATGTTGGTGCAAATTTGAGCTCACCATTAAGTTCAGGGTGTCCAAGAAAGTTAGTTTAGCCTTTTCATTTACCCAAATTAGACATTGGAGGAAAGATCTACAAGAGTTTGAAGTTGGGAGGTGGTTACTAGATTTGGGATGTAGCTATATTTTTAAAGCATTTTGGGTCAAATATGAGCCTACCATCATGTTTAGAAGGCCTAAGAACCTAAAGATTGACTATTAATTAATTCATTAGATTTGGAGCACTTTACCACGGGTCCTTACAAAAAATTCTCCTCCTCTAGTCGTATGAATCTTTGTGCAAAATATTTCATAGAATATTCCTTGGCATCATACTACATAGGTGGAATCTAGGTTGTTGGCATAGTGCTTATATAGGAAGATTTGGGTACATCCAATTATCCATCAGGTAAAACAATTTTAAACGCTAGTTATATTAATAATTCTATAGATTTTTATTTATTTTCATGGATAATAATATCCACAGGGTTGTACCCTGCTTGCATAGAGTACCCTATACCCATGGTAGGGTATGTGACTATTAAGAGGGTACCACTAAACCTACTACCACTGCCACTTTATTATGGACAATAGTATCTCCAAACAATTGGTAGAATCAATGGGAATATTCCCATTCTTGTCAACATACAATAGTTTTGCACCATAAAAATAGCTCAACAATAGAATATTTGTGGAATATTTCACTTAATTTGGCTACAAATGACCTCTTCTGATTAGAGACTAGTTTCCTACCACCAATAAGTCTATTTCAGCACAAAAATGGTGGTTTCCAATAATCTAAGCAGTTTTAAGACAAATCATGAGTGATTTTGAAGTCAAAGGGTATATTTCATCCATATTAGAGAATATTCCACCTGATTTTGCTGGAATTACTAGGACATCATTGCTTTTCTTCTCCCCAACTAGACCCTCTCTCCAATGGAGTTTTCATTTTGACAAATAAACTTCAGAGGCTTGTTTCTCAATCACCTGGTCTCCTTTTTTAGAGATTTTTTTTATTTGAGGTAGAATTTCAGAAGTTTCATAGTGGTGCAATCATTATTTGATTTGGTGCTTGGTTTTGTTAGAAATTATAGATTTTCACACTTTTTCTAAGTAGATCTCATTTTGAGAACTTCCACGGCTCTATTTGGGCTCATACGGTAACACTTTTGGGTTAAGTTTTTTGAAAATGCATAATTTTTCACGTAATTCTCAGATCTATAATTAGATTGATCTCATTTTAGATTAAAATTGTACTTTTATTTTGTGGTCTAATTTGATATTTGCAATGTACTTTAAGATCAAAAACCACTTTGTTGTTTTGGCTAGTGGAAACTATAATCACAGTAAGTATAAAGTGCTAAAGTCATATATTGTTGGGGGATAGTTAATTAAGTGAATTTGGTGGACAATCTTGTGCTTTTGTTGGATTGTGTCTCTTTATTGGTCTATTGTGTGATTAAATTTGAGGAGTTAATCATGGGTATTAAAATGAATCCTATTGTAATAAGATTAGAGAGATGGAACTATAAGTCTTGGCAAGATGGAATCCTAACACATCTCAGGTGGCTTCATCTTTTATCCTATCTCTATGGACTAGTTCCTAAACCTACAGCCTATTGGTGAAAACTTGTGTGGGATTTTAAGATTGAACAAGTCCTAGGAGTGATTGGTTGTAGTGTTGACATTAATACCTAGATGGCCACCATTGGCATTGAGTGCCCTCATGACCTTTGGATAAAAAATTAGGAGATGTATGGAGATCTAATTGATCCTCCATTCCCAAAAGATCCTACCTTGGATTGTCTTATCCCACTTGATGTTTTTTGACCATATGATCATAAAAGAGTTGTGATGCTTGATGAATGGGAAGAGCTTGAATGTCAAGATGAAATAGAGACTTCTACAAATGCCCGTTCTCCTCCTAAAACTTCTATTGAGACTTCCACTTCTATGACTCCTAATCTAGATTTAGAGGGTTCATATTCTTTATCTATGAATCAACATCTTGAGGGCGAGGACTCTTGTATTCTAGCATTGGTAGATTCATCTAATGTTCACACTTAGACATCTTGTGTGAAAACATCATTCAAGGATGAGCAATGTTTTTAAATGACATGCATTGAGATCTCATCTCCATCACTTGTTGCTCCATCTGAATCTATTTTTATTTTATCTATGGTTTTACAATGATTCATTGCAGCAGGATCATTGTCTTCTAGATACAACTCCTTGGGATGAGTACTTGATAGACATTATGTAGTGCCCCTCACCTTGTCATCAGTTTGATTGATAGTTGTTTATTAGAATTCTGACATTTTGACAGTATCTTAGATGATGGAGCACTTGTTGTCTTGTTAATTCATTATGGAACTAATCATCATGATATTAGTTGTGATATTGGATCTTGTTATTTCATGCTTTACAATTGATAAGTAAACTAGATGTTTCAGATGTTTTGATTTCTATATTTAGTATCCTGTTAAAATGTTGTGCCTTGTTTATATAGGAATGTGAATGGGACAGTGTCGTATTACTCGCTCTCGAGTACCCTATCCCACTGCGATTTCCATTCACTAGATGACTGCATGTGTATATATATATTTCGTTATGTTTAACCATGTATTTGCCGCAGGATGCAGGTACTAGGCACCGACTCCACCTGATTTACCAGGTCTGAGCGTGCCTCCGCCAATGGAATGGTTGTATGGAGTTAATGTGGGGTCCCCTGTCATTATTGTCTAGTTGTCAGATTACCCTTGTGGTCATTGACTATCGTTAGTCATGGCGTGCGAGCAAGAATGTTCACCCTGAAGTCTATCTAGGTCAGAAGGAGTTCTCGTGCGTAAGGAAAGATTTTGCATTAAATGGAATTTTCTTTACAAAAAGGTTAATAATTAAATATGTTGTTTAATGTTGACAATTGTTAATAATAGCGGTAAATAAACTATAGTCTTGGGAAGTAAAAATTATGGATTAATAGATGTGAGAAACTTTATATTATTAAATGTAATATTATTTGCTTGAATATTTAAAATAAATAAATTATAAATTAAATTGTAAGACCTAACTAATAAAACTATGTTGAGTTGTAAAGTGGGTAGTTGCGATGGTTTAAATTAATTAATTAAAACCCTTGTTGTGGAATAACGGGCCAATAACGGATCTGAGGAGAGGAGGGTTTTAAAAGGGGGGAGAAAAGAAGGATTTGGGAAAGAAAAGGAAAGAGGAAAGGGGAGAGGACGTGGGAACTGCAGCAGTTTAAACAGGGTCCTCGATTCAAACGTCGCATTCAGGTTCCATCAAATATTTACTCTCTTCCCTCTGATGCCATTTGTTTTTGAATCTAGCATAGATTGTTTTCTTTATTCCAAATAGATTTCCTTTGGTTGCATTATTTCTATCGGATCATTCTGTCACTTCTACGTTACTCCTTCTTCAAGGAAGAATTCATAGTGGATTGTAGATCTGCGCCATTAAGATAGAATTTATATTTTTTTTGTTGTCCTTCCCTTTTTAAATCTCTCAAATCAGTGGCATTTTCAATAGTAGAATTGGTCAATTGATATATGTGGAACTAAGCAAGAAAAGTATGTTCTCTTTGGGTTTAATCGGCAGTAGCACCTTAGTTTTGCCCCAGGATAACTCTAGATGATATCACCACAAATATCTTAGGTAAACTGCTTTCTTTCACTGGTAGAACCGCGTAAATATTTATCCTTCATCGGGCTATCTATAATGGGCTTTAAACATGGCGCTGGGGGTGTATTGCTGCAAGCCCCTTGGATGCTCTTTCAACCGGCACATAGTGTGATAGGTTAAGGATTCATGCGTCTCCTTTAGACCCCCCCAGATCGCTCACAGTAAGCTTCCTCCCCAGGTGTAATAAGGTAATTCTGCCGCAATTCTAGATCACGGTTATTGCTGTAGGTGTCGCTAGAATGGAGTACGCTAATTATTTAGTTTCGTTGCTCATACAATGGTGTAGTCTTCGCCAGTCACTAAATTCTCTTTGGTTGCATTTATTTATGAATGTTTTAAGCCATGTCTTACTAAACCTCCGATTAGTGCTACCGAAATCTATAAAATGACTTTTCTGTAAAATGATATGGAAGCACAGTAAATAGGGTTCGCTTTCATTGCTGGCAATAAATCATTCGTTGCTAGCAAATATGCGATCCATGTTCACCAGTAGTCGCATCCGGACTGCCGCCATAGGGTTGCTGGGTTTAATGACATTTGGGGTAATTTCCTTTAATCACCAGGACCACGGTGTTCCTCGAAGAGAGGTGCAATTATTCAGGGAATAGTAGTCATTGAGCATATGGGATGTACCTAAAAATTAGTCCCAGGAATGGTTGAGACGGGCAAGTCTGGCATGTTTATTTGCTGAGGCAAAAAAAAAAAACTAGAAGCATTTCTTGGTAATGGGCGAGGATTCTGGATTGGAGAGAAATCATTTTGTGGATTGCTGCTTGCTAATGGTTGAGCATTTTCATTTGAACGTGAATCACTTGATGATTTTCAGCTCTAGCTCTACTTGTTTGATATCCTACTAATCCACAATTTGCTTTCCTGCATGGTACAAACAAATATAGACAAAAAAAAAATTAGAAACTTAAGTAATGATCTATGCAAAAGTTTGAAAAGACTGAAAACCAAAGCATGTGAAGCAAGAACTCTATAGGCATCCTCATTTACAAATATTAGAAATAAAAATATATGTTAATGCATCCAACCAATCTAACCCATTCTTATACCTTATTAATCATCAAAGAAAGCAAAATTGTTTGTCACACCCTCTATTAATCATTATGCGCCGAGTGCTCTAATTAATATTAGGGCAGTGAAAATATAAATAAAAATGGGGAAACACAAGGTTGTTCACCATTTTAGCATTATTATTAATCCGTTTAATGTCATATAGTCAATAATAATTTCACATCCCTTTTTCAACCAAATGCAGTAAGCTATTCTGGTAAAAGAGATTTTCCCCTTAGGTTAAAATAGAGTAAATAAGTATTTTAATTGGGGTAAGGTAATTGTGTGATGGATTAAATCTTTAAGTCACTGTTTTTTGCGGAGGCTCTCAAGATAGGTAAATTTAACGTTAATTTAATTTATTGAACTAAGTCTTAGTAGTTCAAAGGCTAGTTCGAATAGATAACTGTCGTAAAATAAAATAACGTACTTGTTAGCATAGGATGATAATTATTTTTGCTATTCAATAGCCTATGGTGAATATTATTCATATTAATAATATTTATTTACGTGGTTATTACTTTCTTTTCCATGAAGTTGTGTAGGTAAATGCTTAGAAAGCTTTACTAATGGTACTAGTAAATTCGAACTATTAGGGTATGGATCTAGAAAATAGGCATTTTTGTATTACTTTACAATTAGATTAATCGGTCAAGTTATGGGAAAGATAATCTAGATGGTGTTGTTAACTATTTAGTAATTTTATCGTTTGAAACAAAA
This sequence comes from Cunninghamia lanceolata, assembly GCA_027924645.1. Lineage (NCBI taxonomy): Eukaryota > Viridiplantae > Streptophyta > Pinopsida > Cupressales > Cupressaceae > Cunninghamia > Cunninghamia lanceolata. The sequence continues at coordinate 250,095 of BSBN01000938.1, read as the reverse complement.
AGAATATTTAATAAGTAGTCATAATATATTAATTTGATTGTTGCATTTAATTAGTTGTTTTAATGTTATTCATAGTTTTTTTTTCATTTGCATTGAACTAAGTAGGGTTGTAGTTTTTATTCTGGAACTTAATCATACGGTGTGAGTTAAGGGATCTTGTCGTTGTAAGTGTTGAGTTGTGAATGACCATTCCAGGGGCTTAGTATGTCGTAGTGGAGTTTTAACATTGTGGTGTTATAATGATCTTGTGGTTTTTGGATGGTATAAAGTTAAATGAAGTATGAGTTAAACTGTTAATATGTTTTGCAAGCAATATTCTCTAGATGAGGTATCTTACCACTTGTGAATTTAACTGTTTTGTCATAATCGTCGCATGGAGAGACCTGTGAATCCTAAAGGTCCAATAAACCTGTGTTGCTTTGGACAATGAGTTAAGAGGTTGCCTTATGATTATGTTTGGTATATAAGTGGGGTACTGTCTTGTTATGATCGTATGTACCTATAGGATGATGTTATCTGTCTTGCTTGATGGTTAAGGCTTACTAGGTGTTAGCAAGGAGAGTGGCTTTCAATGTGGGGCCGGTGCCCAAAGTGGCAGCAGGATAACCCGTTGAAAGTAGATTAATCAAGTGATAACCTAAAATGAACTAGGGGGTTAAGGGTAGAATGCACATTAAATAAGACTAATGGATTTCCTCACCCAGGCCTGTAGTGCTCGTTTAGGCTAAGGATGGGTTGAGAAGGCCTGGTCGGCATGATTGGCTTCCTTGTCATCACGAAAGGAAGGTCGATTCCGCATGTGTCACCCTATGGGGCTGGTGCCTAGTGAGGGGCTGTCAAGATAACCATAGATGGGGGCCGGCGCCTAGTGAGAGGCTATCAAGATAACCCATGCTAGGACCGTGCGATGAGACTCTCCCTACTGCTACCTAGCATTCCTTGTATGGTCTCTCCACATGTGTTATGTGTCGTCTTTGGAAGATGTGATGTGTTGTGGTCTTGTGTTGAATTGAAGTTGGTCATCCTTCATTCATGTTAGTCTTTGTCTACCTTACTGTTGTTTGTCGTTGGGACCTCATGTTAACTCCTAGCTCGGGGGGTGGACCTTAGGGTTCCACATGGTCGGGTCGAAGAGCTATCTTATCCATTGGTTGTTTCTTGTCGGAGTTCATGTGCAGGAAAGGATTATCTCAATTTCAGACAAATAAACTTGTACCAGTTAAGAAGATAATTATGTACCTGACTTGTGTACCAGATCATTCTTAATGTATGTAATTTGAGATAGATAGAAGATGTCAATGATGTAATGATGTAACTATATGTAAGAGAAAAACATTGCAGTTGTGTAATTGATCATGAACATTATTTTTGCTATCATGCAATGAATTTGAATATGCTATTTAATCATGCATTGGTTTTAGATCAGAAACTAATGTTAGCAATATGTGTTATTATGTTGGTTAATATTTAAGTAATGCCTCCTTGAATCCTTAGAGACATGTTGCAGTTTAATGGAGTAATTAGTTAAGTTAACATTGCTTGTTATCTTATTCAAACAAAATTTTTTTTTCCTATTTTCTTTAGCGTAAATGCATTTTCTCTAAGGTGTTCAGGGCGGGGCTTTACATCTGGTATCAGAGCCAAGTTTCTAACACTGGGTACTTGGGGTTATATGAGTCTAATCTCTGAAAAATATTTTCTTTAGTAGTCCTCACCTAGTAACCTGAAGTTGTTCTTGAGTGTTTAGTCAGGGAGATGCCTAGGGGCTGAGGTCGAGGTAGGGGACATGGAAGAGGGGGTGCTAATAGTCCTCCTCCTAGTTCCCCTCATGGAAGTACCCAAGAAGGTGGGGGCTAGAATCAAGAGAATCAGGAGAATCAGGGTCAGCCAGAGGGTGCTCAGCTACGTCAACTTCTTGAAGAGGTCCTTGCTCGTCTAGGTCCTAGGCAGGAGGTGGATCAGTCAGAAGTAAGAGATAGAGAACGATCTCCTAGAAGGAGAGAAACCACAGCTGAACAAGAAGCTATTCTTGCAGGCCACATGCGAGATCTTATGAGAGCCCGTCCTCCCACTTTCGAGGGGTCTAGTAGTGGATTGGAAGCAGAGACATGGCTAATTGATTTAGAGAGGTGTTTTGCTATGCATCCATATGGCAGCAACACTAAGGCAAGATGTGCCATCATGCATCTTCGAGGCTTCACCTCTACATGGTGGCGACTAGAGGAACATAAGTTGCATCTAGATATTGGCACAATATCTTAGGAACTATTTCTAGAGAGGTTCAGAGCTTGATTTCTATCAGATCACTGGAGGCAACGTCAAGCGGACGAGTTCCATGGATTGAGACAGATGGCCATGACAGTGGAACAATACGAGTGCAGGTTTTATGAACTCAAGCAATATGCAGGTATTGGAAACGACGAGGCCATGTTGGTTCAACATTTTATTAGAGGTCTGAATGCACGGATCAGTGGAGGAGTTCAAGTTTTTGAGCCGAAGACCATGGAGGTGGCAGTTGAGAAGGCTCGACTGGTGGAGGAGAATTTGACTATGGCTTTAGGGGGTCATACTGGTGTGCAGATTGGTAGTGATTCCCAAGCAGGTTCTGGGTTCTGAGGGAGTCAGCCTCAGATAGCAGGTAACTCAAGGAGTCATCATGTACCTTCTAAGAGTGGCCAACAACCACAGTATTCCCAGACAAAATTGAGAAACTCTCAATATCAGCAAGGTAGTAGATTTCAGTCCAGGAAAGATCAAAGTTGGCAAAGAATTAGGCGTGAACGTGCTAGTCAGCCAGTGCAGAGCACACAGTCTGCAGCAAGCAGAGGAAGTTTTCAGCAGTCGAGTGCCCCTATAGGTGGTGGAGGTGTTGGTAGGGGAACAGGATGTTTCTCTTGCAGCCAGCAGGGCCACATTGCCAGATAGTGTCAGCGTAAGAACACTACAGGATTTGGTCAGAGGCCTGCAGTTTCAGAGCCTACTATGGGAGATGCAGGCAGGTCACATAGGGTGTTTGCGGCAGTAGATAATCGCCAAGCAGAGCATCAAGGCACTGTTGTGGAGACTACAGGTGTCTTGCGAGGTATTACAGTTTCTATTCTTTTTGACTCAGGTGCTTCAGATTCTTTCATTTCCCCTTCTATAGTAGAGCATTGCAAGTTGGTGGCAGCAAAGCAAGATGTTAAGTGGCAAGTGGAATTGGCCTCTGGATCTAGGGTATCAGTTGACTCTCTAGTATATGGTTGTGAGTTGAGGATAGGTCCTTTACCTACCACGGTAGACCTTCGCATTATACCTCTAGGATCCTACGACATAGTGTTTGGTATGGACTGGTTGGATGCTCATCAAGCAGTGATAGACTGTCGCCGCAAGTTAGTGAGGTGGGTCAATGATTCTGGCAGTGAGGTAGAAGTGGTTGGTATTTAGAGACCCATCTCCTTGCGTATGATTTCTGCCATGCAGTTGAAGAGATGTATGCGTCAAGGATGCAAGTTGTTTGCCGTAACGGTTAATGATTTAGATTTTGAGGAGAATAGGGAGACATCCCTCGATGATCATCCTATTCTCAAGGAGTATGCAGATGTCTTTCCTAGTGATATCCTGGGAATGCCACCTAAGCGTGACATTGATTTTAAGATAGACCTTGTTCCTGAAGCAGAACCTATTTCTCGAGCTCCATATCGGATGACTACTCAGGAGCTTAAGGAGCTTCAGTTGCAGCTAGAGTTGCTAGCCAAGGGGTTTATTTGTCCTAGTGTCTCTCCATGGGGAGCACCAGTTATTTTTGTGAAGAAAAAGGACGGATCTCTGCGGTTGTGCATCGATTATCGATAGCTTAATAAGGTGACTGTTAAGAACCGATACCCCTTACCACGAATTGATGACCTTTTTGACCAGATCAAGGGAGCTAAGGTATTTTCAAAGATAGACCTAAAGTCAGGATATCATCAGTTGCGCATCTTTGAGGCCGACATCCACAAGACAGCATTTCGTACTCACTACAGACATTATGAGTTCACTGTTGTACCTTTTGGGCTGACGAATGCACCATCAGTATTTATGAGTCTGATGAATGGTGTATTTCGTACCTATCTTGATAAATTTGTCCTTGTATTCTTGGATGATATATTGATTTACTCTAGGTCTATGGAGGAGCATGAAGAGCATTTGCGACAGGTTCTACAGTGTTTAAGAGAAAATCAATTGTATGCAAATCTGGCTAAATGTGAATTCTTTCAAACAGAAGTAAAATATTTGGGACATGTTATTTCTGACAAGGGCATTGCAGTGGATCCTTCAAAGATACAAGCCATCATGGATTGGCCTGCTCCCACCAATGTTTCAGAGGTTTGTAGTTTCATGGGTCTAGCAGGCTATTATCGACGATTTGTGCAGGGATTTTCTAAGCTAGCTCACCCTATAACTTCTCTTCAGAGAAAAGGAAAGAAGTTCATTTGGTCAGAACAGTGTCAAGTAGTGTTTCAGACTCTCAAGGAGTGGTTGACTAGCGCACCCATTCTAACAGTGCCTGATCCTGCCGGAGATTTTGTGGTATGTACAGATGCGTCCTTGGAAGGATTAGGAGCAGTCTTAATGCAGGAGGGTCATGTGATAGCTTATGAGTCCTGTAAACTCAAAGACCACGAGTTGAACTATCCTACACATGACCTAGAGTTAGCTGCTGTTGTGCATGCGTTAGTGAGATGGAGACACTTTTTATTGGGACATCGGTTCGAGCTACACAGCAATCACCAAAGTTTATAGTACATTTTTACTCAACCAAACTTGAATGCAAGACATAGGCGATGGATGGAATTTCTATGTGAGTATGATTTCAAGGTAAAATATATCCAAGGTAAGGAAAATGTGGTGGCAGATGCTCTCAGTCAGCGGAAACATGAACTTTCATCCATCACTCTTGGAGTGGATTTGAGGGGTCAGATCCTAGCAGCACTTCATATAGATAGATGGTATCAGGAAGTGAAAGCAAAAGTTGAGTCTGGTAGAACCTTGGAGGGCAGATTCGTCAGATATTCTATTGAGCCTGATGGTCTCTTGCGGTATTTAGGTCGTATTTATGTTCCTTCTATAGACGGCCTCCATACCTCAATCATGACTGAGGCACATCGGGCACCTTATGCTGCTCATCCAGGTGTCGAGAAGATGTATGCTGACCTCCGTCAGATATATTTTTGGGCCGGAATGAAGAGAGATATTGCTGATTTTGTTTCGAGATGTCTAGAATGTCAGAGAGTTAAGGCAGAACATCAGCATCCCGCAGGTCTTCTCCAGCCACATTTGATTCCGGAATGGAAATGGGACATCATCTCAATAGACTTTATAGTTGATCTACCCATGTCCTCTTGTCGCCATGACGCAATAATGGTCACCGTAGACAGGCTTACGAAAGTAGCACACTTTTCTCCTGTCCGATCTTCATATAATGCTTCATTTGTAGCCAGAATTTTTATGGAGGACATCGTCAGATTACATGGAATTCCTCGCAAGATTATCTCTGATCGTGATCCAGTGTTCACTTCAGCTCTTTGGACATCCCTTCAGCACACATTGGGAACTTAGTTAAACTTCAGTTCAGCTTATCATCCAGAGACTGATGGGCAAACTGAGAGGGTCAATCAGGTCCTCGAGGATATGCTCAGAATGTATGTCATGGATCAGCAAAACCGCTGGGAAGATTATTTGCATTTGGTAGAGTTTGCGTACAATAATGGGTACCATAGTTCCATTGGCATGTCTCCTTTTTAGGCTCTTTATGGTCGTCCTTGTCGAACCCCACTGAGTTGGGATCGTCTTGAGGATAGAGTTCTCCTTGGACCTTAGTTGCTTCAAGAGATGGAGCAGCAGGTTGATCGCATTAGAGAGCATCTAGTAGCAGCACAGGATAGACAGAAGAAATATGCAGATGCTCATAGACTTGATTGTCAGTTTTCAATGGGTGATCAGGTGTTCTTGCAGGTGCGTCCGTGAAAGAGCCTGATCCGTTACAGAAAAGGCTCTAAGCTTGCACTGTGCTTTGTAGGGCCATTCGAGATTTTGGAGAGAATTGGTCCTGTTGCATACCATCTTGCTTTGCCGCCTAGCTTGCCACGCATCCATGATGTATTTCATGTTTCTGTTCTTAGACCCTATCATCCAGATATTTCTCATGTCCTTGATTGGGATGCTTTACAGGTAGAGGACGGGCAGCTAGCTTTGGAGCCTGTAGGCATTTTGGAGCACAGGAGACTCGCCCTCAGGAGCAGAGTCATAGAGCAGGTAAGGGTCCAGTGGGATCCTAATGATGAGACTTTAGCTACCTGGGAGGATACATCCCGAATGCGAGAGTTATATCCTTATTTGTTTGCAGGCTTCCAGGAGTAAGCCTGATCCTTGGGGGGGAGGATGTAGTGCCCCTCACCTTCTCATCAGTTTGATTGATAGTTGTTTATTAGAATTTTGACATTTTGATAGTATCTTAGATGATGGAGCACTTTTTGTCTTGTTAATTCATTATGGAACTAATCATCATGATATTAGTTGTGATATTGGATCTTGTTATTTCATGCTTTACAATTGATAAGTAAACTAGATGTTTTAGATGTTTTGATTTCTATATTTAGTATCCTATTAAAATGTTGTGCCTTGTTTATATAGGAACATGAATGGGACAGTGTCGTATTACTCGCTCTCGAGTACCCTACCCCACTGTGATTTCCATTCACTAGATGACTGCATGTGGATATATATATTTTGTTATGTTTAACCGTGTATTTGCTGCAGGATGCAGGTACTAGGCACCGACTCCACCTAATTTACCAGGTCTGAGCGTGCCTCCGCCAATGGAATGGTTGTATGGAGTTAATGTGGGGTCCCCTGTCATTATTGTCTAGTTGTCAGATTACCCTTGTGGTCATTGACTGTCGTTAGTCATGGCGTGCGAGCAAGAATGTTCACCCTGAAGTCTATCTAGGTCAGAAGGAGTTCTCGTGCATAAGGAAAGATTGTGCATTAAATGGAATTTTCTTTACAAAAAGGTTAATAATTAAATATGTTGTTTAATGTTGACAATTGTTAATAATAGTGGTAAATAAACTATAGTCTTGGGAAGTAAAAATTATGGATTAATAGATGTGAGAAACTTTATATTATTAAATGTAATATTATTTGCTTGAATATTTAAAATAAATAAATTATAAATTAAATTGTAAGACCTAACTAATAAAACTATGTTGAGTCGTAAAGTGGGTAGTTGCGATGGTTTAAATTAATTAATTAAAACCCTTGTTGTGGAATAACGGGCCAATAACGGATCTGAGGAGAGGAGGGTTTTAAAAGGGGGGAGAAAAGAAGGATTTGGGAAAGAAAAGAAAAGAGGAAAGGGGAGAGGACGCGGAAACTGCAGCAGTTTAAACAGGCTCCTCGATTCAAACATCACATTTAGGTTCCATCAAATATTTACTCTCTTCCCTCTGATCCCATTTGTTTTTGAATCTGGCGTAGATTGTTTTCTTTATTCCAAACAGATTTCCTTTGGTTGCATTATTTCTGTCAGATCATTCTGTCACTTCTACGTTACTCCTTCTTCAAGGAAGAATTCATAGTGGATTGTAGATCTGCGCCATTAAGATAGAATTTATATTTTTTTTGGTTGTCCTTCCCTTTTTAAATCTCTCAAATTAGTGGCATTTTCAATAGTAGAATTGGTCAATTGATATCTGTGGAACTAAGCAAGAAAATTATGTTCTCTTTGGGTTTAATCGGCTGCAACACCTTAGTTTTGCCCCGGGATAACTCTAGATGATATCGCCACAAATATCTTAGGTAAACGGCTTTCTTTCACTGGTAGAACTGCGTAAATATTTATCCTTCGTCGGGCTATCTATAATGGGCTTTAAACATGGCGCTGGGGGTGTATTGTTGCAAGCCCCTTGGATGCTCTTTCAACCGGCACATAGTGTGATAGGTTAAGGATTCACGCGTCTCCTTTAGACCCCCCCAGATCGCTCACAGTAAGCTTCCTCCCCAGGTGCAATAAGGTAATTCTGCCGCAATTCTAGATCACGGTTATTACTGTAGGTGTCGCTAGAATGGAGTGCGCTAATTATTTAGTTTCATTGCTCATACAATGGTGTAGTCTTCGCCAGTCACTAAATTCTCTCTGGTTGCATTTATTTATGAATGTTTTAAGCCATGTCTTACTAAACCTTCGATTAGTGCTACTGAAATCTATAAAATGACTTTTCTGTAAAATGATACAGCAGCACAGTAAATAGGGTTCGCTGCTAGCAAATATGCAATCCATGTTCACCAATAGTCGCATCTGGACTGCCGCCATAGGGTTGCTGGGTTTAATGACATTTGGGGTAATTTCCTTTAATCACCAGGACCACGGTGTTCCTCGAAGAGAGGTGCAATTATTCAGGGAATAGTAGTCATTGAGCATATGGGATGTACCTGAAAATTAGTCCCAGGAATGGTTGAGACGGGCAAGTCTGGCATGTTTATTTGCTGAGGCAAAAAAAAAAAACCAGAAGCATTTCTTGGTAATGGGCGAGGATTCTGGATTGGAGAGAAATCATTTTGTGGATTGCCGCTTGCTAATGGTTGAGCATTTTCGTTTGAACGTGAATCACTTGATGATTTTCAGCTCTGGCTCTACTTGTTTGATATCCTACTAATCCACAATTTGCTTTCCTGCATGGTACAAACAAATATAGACAAAAAAAAAATTAGAAACTTAAGTAATGATCTATGCAAAAGTTTGAAAAAGACTGAAAACCAAAGCATGTGAAGCAAGAACTCTATAGGCATCCTCATTTACAAATATTAGAAATAAAAATATATGTTAATGCATCCAACCAATCTAACCCATTCTTATACCTTATTAATCATCAAAGAAAGCAAAATTGTTTGTCACACCCTCTATTAATCATTATGCGCCGAGTGCTCTAATTAATATTAGGGCAGTGAAAATATAAATAAAAATGGGGAAACACAAGGTTGTTCACCATTTTAGCATTATTATTAATCCGTTTAATGTCATATAGTCAATAATAATTTCACATCCCTTTTTCAACCAAATGCAATAAGCTATTCCGGTAAAAGAGATTTTCCCCTTAAGTTAAAATAGAGTAAATAAGGATTTTAATTGGGGTAAGGTAATTGTGTGATGGATTAAATCTTTAAGTCACTGTCTTTTGCGGAGGCTCTCAAGATAGGTAAATTTAACATTAATTTAATTTATTGAACTAAGTCTTAGTAGTTCAAAGGCTAGATCGAATAGATAACTATCGTAAAATAAAATAACGTACTTGTTAGCATAGGATGATAATTATTTTTGCTATTCGATAGCCTATGGTGAATATTGTTCATATTAATAATATTTATTTACGTGGTTATTACTTTCTTTGCCATGAAGTTGTGTAGGTAAATGCTTAGAAAGCTTTACTAATGGTACTAGTAAATTCGAATTATTAGGTTATGGATCTAGAAAATAGGCATTTTTGTATTACTTTAGAATTAGATTAATCGGTCAAGTTATGGGAAAGATAATCTAGATGGTGTTGTTAATTATTTAGTAATTTTATCATTTGAAACAAAAAGAATATTTAATAAGTAGTTGTAATATATTAATTTGATTGTTGCATTTAATTAGTTGTTTTAATGTTATTCATAGTTGTTTTTTGTTTGCATTGAACTAAGTAGGGTTGTAGTTTTTATTCTGGAACTTAATCATACGGTGTGAGTTAAGGGATCTTGTCGTTGTAAGTGTTGAGTTGTGAATGACCATTCTAGGGGCTTAGTATGTCGTAGTGGAGTTTTAACATTATGGTGTTATAACGATCTTGTGGTTTTTGGATGGTATAAAGTTAAATGAAGTATGAGTTAAACTGTTAATATGTTTTGCAAGCAATATTCTCCAGATGAGGTATCTTACCACTTGTGAATTTAACTGTTTTGTCGTAATCGTCGCATGGAGAGACCTGTGAATCCCAAAGGTCCAATAAACCTGTGTTACTTTGGACAATGAGTTAAGAGGTTGCCTTATTATTATGTTTGGTATATAAGTGGGATACTGTCTTGTTATGATCGTATGTACCTATAGGATGATGTTACCTGTCTTGCTTGATGGTTAAGGCTTACTAGGTGTTAGCAAGGAGAGTGGCTTTCAATGTGGGGCCGGCACCCAAAGTGGTAGTCAGGATAACCCGTTGAAAGTAGATTAATCAAGTGATAACCTAAAATGAACTAGGGGGTTAAGGGTAGAATGCACATTAAATAAGACTAATGGATTTCCTCACCCAGGCCTGTAGTGCTCGTTTAGGCTAAGGATGGGTTGAGAAGGCCTGGTCGGCATGATTGGCTTCCTTGTCCTCACGAAAGGAAGGTCGATTCCGCATGTGTCACCCTATGGGGCCGGCGCCTAGTGAGGGGCTGTCAGGATAACCATAGATGGGGGTCGGCGCCTAGTGAGAGGCTGTCAGGATAACCCATGCTAGGACCGTGCGATGACACTCTCCCTACTACTACCTAGCATTCCTTGTATGGTCTCTCCACATGTGTTATGTGTCATCTTTGGAAGATGTGATGTGTTGTGGTCTTGTGTTGAATTGAAGTTGGTCATCCTTCATTCATGTTAGTCTTTGTCTACCTGACTGTTGTTTGTCGTTGGGACCTCATGTTAACTCCTAGCTCGGGGGGTAGACCTTAGGGTTCCACATGGTCGGGTGGAAGAGCTATCTTATCCATTGGTTGTTTCTTGTCGGAGTTCATGTGCAGGAAAGGATTATCTCAATTTCAGACAGATAAACTTGTACCAGTTAAGAAGATAATTGTGTACCTAACTTGTGTACCAGATCATTCTTAATGTATGTAATTTGAGATAGATAGAAGATGTCAATGATGTAATGATGTAACTATGTGTAAGAGAAAAACATTGCAGTTGTGTAATTGATCATGAACATTATTTTTGTTGTCATGCAATGAATTTGAATATGCTATTTAATCATGCATTGGTTTTAGATCAGAAACTGATGTTAGCAATATGTGTTATTATGTTGGTTAATAATTAAGTAATGCCTCCTTGAATCCTTAGAGACATGTTGCAGTTTAATGGAGTAATTAGTTAAGTTAACATTGCTTGTTATCTTATTCAAATAATTTTTTTTTTTCTTGTTTTCTTTAGCGTAAATGCATTTTCTCTAAGGTGTTCAGGGTGGGGCTTTACACATTACAAGTTTGTTTTATGATTCCTATCTTGCAGATTTGGAGGACACCATTGAGGACATTCATTTCCTCAAGTTGGTGTTGGCTCTCATGGAGTTGCATCATCTTCTTACGATGTGATGAGGGAACCTTCAGACCCTCTTGTTCTTTCTCCTTCTCTTCATTTGTCTAAGTTTGGAATTGGGTTGGAGATTATTGAGAAACATTTGGAGGAGTCATATCCATTATCTTTGGATCATGTTCTACATTCATTTCCACTAGGTTTTGGATGTTCACACCCTTCAGTTTGGTCTAGGACTCCTGATTGGATAGTGGCTTCTTTCGGCATCGACATGGAGACACTTGAGAAGAGTTCAAAGACTTCATACATATTGAGTTTTCTTCCTTTATACTTCTTTTAGGAATGGGATGACATCCTGCATACATCTTTGGCTTTGTTTCTTCCTAAGGGGTGAAATGTTGCTTCAGTGTTCTTGGATCATCGTCAACATTCATTGTCGAGCATCCACCATCAGTGTAGGAGATTCTACATTGAGGGGGGGATGCATGGTCTCTCTTCTTCTCTCTTATGGGGGGAGTTTTTCCTCACATGGGGTTTTGTTCTTCTCATACTATGGAGAGAATCTTTTATTTTCTCTCTTTTGAAGAAGGGTTTTCTCTTATAGGTTTTTCTCCTTTTCTCCATTTGTGAGATATTTTTTTGCACATGGGTACCTAACATGGCCTTGTATCTAAGATCCATCTTTGTATTTGTTTCATTCTCCCTAAGTTGCACTTAAGGGGGGTATTGGTGTGAACGGGGTATATTACCTAACTAGTTCCACATTTTAAGTCCCATTCACACTTGTCTAATTAAGTTTACTTAGGGCATACTTAGGGTACACTAAGGATAGTTATCACTTTGTGTCTCAAGTCATAATAATATTATGTTGTCTGCTGTTTCACCTTGGCCTATATAACCAATGGCTTCTCATTGTAATCTAATTCATATAATGTATATTGTGTATTTGCTTCGTTTGATAGAGTAGAATTATTCTTTCATGTTGGGTCTCTCTTGTACTTTCATCGAAGCTCCTAGATCTTGGGTGGCTACCTTCATATCCAAATCTTGTATGGTATAGAGCATTATTTTGTAGATACACAAGTGCTACTAGAATGTTGTCAGAGTTTAGACTGATAGTGTTGATAATATTGTATTATGTACATTGAAGATTACTACATAATTGTGATCTTTTTTTTAGTGGAAGTTTTCCTTGAAAGGATTTCTTCACATAAATCCTATGTTATTATGGTTTGCTGATTTAATTTTTTATTTTCTAATTTGCACATCTACATATTATATTTATGGTAATCTCATAAAAGGAACAAATTTTAGATTTACATATATTTTGTAGAAGATTTTATTGTAGTAGTTTCACCTTGTTTATTAACATTTGGTATCAAAGCTAATGGTTCTACATAGAGGGGGACAAATTTTTGTTAAGTTTTGAATATTTTTTGGCTATAGTAGGAGATTTTGCATTGTGTGGTTTTGTAAATTTGTGAAGACATTGAAAACCATGGCCTCTACTTGTCATATGAATATTTAGAAACTAAATGGTAGTGGATATGAGATGTGGGAGATTAAGATGGAAAAACTATTGAAAGAAAGAGATTAGTGGGTGCTAGTTATACATGAAAAGAAGATAGATGTAATGTTTGATGATGGTTCAAAAATGTTGGACAAGAAGGCATGAGGAACCATTTGGTTGTGTCTTATAGATTATATTCTCTTGAATGTATTTGAGGAGGATACAACATACAAGATATAGAAGAGGATATGTGATATTTACCAAATTAAAAGTCTAACAAATAAATTATATCTCAAAAGATAGTTGTATCATTTGAAAATGAAAGATGGTGATTATGTTGTAGATCATTTGAATGCTTTTAATTTAATTTTGAGTCATCTTGCCTCAGTAGATGTTAAGTTAGAAGAGGAAGACAAATGCATCTTACTTCTTTTCTCTTTACTTGAACCTTGGTAAAATCTAATTTTTCCATTAGTAGTAGTGGTGTAGAGCCCAAAGTGGATAATCTCATTGCTAATTTTATCTTATAAGAGATGAGAAGAAAATCCATGAATGATGCTTCAAAGAATGCCCTTCATGTTTGCGGAAGTTCCAAGGAAAAAGGAGGGCCTAAAGGGCATAAAAAGAAAGATAGATCCAAATCAAAACCTATAGTAAAAAACCCAAGGGAAGAGTAGAGTATAGTGTTGGAATTATGGGAAGAGAGGGCATGTGAAGAAGGAATATAGAATAAGAAGAAACCTTCATATTCCTCCAGAGAGAAATCTTCTGATGACAATAATAATGTTTTATATATTTTTGTTAACACTATTAGTGATTATGCTTGGCTCATTGATTCAAGTTGTTCCTACCATATGACTCCTCATAAGGAGTGGTTTTCGTTTGTGACTATAGCACTAAGTAGATAGTTGGTAAAGGAAAGGTATAGTTTTGTTTCAATGATGGAAGAATTCAAACTTTTGATAACGTTTTACATATTCTAGGACTTGCGATAAATCTACTTTTAGTGTCCAAGTTGAATGATTCTAGTATGCATGTGACATTTGGAAAGTTTGGTCATAGGTTGGTGAGAGAAAACTTGATGGTAGCTAGAGGATCTTAGATTGGGACATTGTTTAGGCTAAATGCCTTCACATTTTATAACTCTATCAATATAATTGGAAAATTTGAAAATGAATGTATATTGTGGCACCAACGTTTGGGTCACATAAGTGAAAAAATCTTAGGACCATGACTAATAAAAAATTGGTTGACGATTTTTCTGATTATTCTATTAGCAAAAATGATTTTTTTGAATATTGTGTGTTTGTTAGATAGAATATATCATCATTTCCTGTTGGAAGTTATACAACTAAGAGATTATTAAAAATTATTCATTTGGATGTGTTTGGTCTAGTAAATGTGTGATCAAAATCTCATTATTATGTTTATGATGCCTCTAGATACACCTAGATTTATTTGAAGTGTGCTACATCTAAACTTTTCACTAAGTTTAAGGAATTTAAAGCCTTAGTTGAAAATCAAATAGATTATAAAATAAAGGTGTTGAGATCTCATTGTGATGGTGAATATTATTCTAGAGAATTTGATGAGTTCTATAAACATGTAGGTATTGTTTGAATCACTTCAATAGTGTCCATAGAAAGGTTTTTGAACAAGTTCTCAATTTCCCTACGTATCGCGTTCTCCTTATTTTCTTGTAAATTTCAATCTCATCATTTCCTCTTTTTGTAAAACCACACTTTCACTTACCACCTTCTCTAAGTAGTCCACACTTAAATCCAAAGTTCTAATTTCATAAAGGGGTTAGTAGTTCCTCAAATCCATTGTTAACTATGACTTTAGGTTCGATAGATTAGGTAATAAATGAGGGTTTCAAGTTAAAATTTTGAATGATGGAGCATCCCTACTTCTATGTCCTTCTAATGAATCATTAAATAACACACATTATTCATCCTATCTTGCTAACCCTTGTAGAATTCTAGTTGCTTTATCAGGATGATTACTAAGTTGCTTGAATGTGTCTTTGTTATAGATTGGTGTAATAAACTAGGTCGTTCCTTTATTTGCAAAGTCATACTAATGTCCATGGAATTATTAAGTTCAGTTGTAGTCCCTTTGGTGTGCTCATTTATGTTTAATTCTCCTACTAGTGGGCCTTCCATTTCTTTCCTACTTCTAACATTATCAGTAGTAGTTCCCCTAGTGAGCTCAAAATCTCCTTCTTCATTCTCATAATTTTCACCTTCTATAGTAGCAGCCTCCCAAGTGCTCTCAAATTCTCCTTCTCTAACCTTCTTAATCCTTCCATGATATATTTCCTACCTCTCCTAAATCTATTTCAATTTCTTCTCTTTCATGTTCAATTCTATTGCCAACTCAATCTCTTCCCTAATTTCTCTTTTTTTCTTGCTATCTTTTTTTGCCATGGGTGTTTATTGATTTGGAGTTCTATTAATACTTATATTCATCCCTAATGGATTATTTTTATTCTTCTTCTAAATATTACATCTCTTCAGATATCCCTTTAGGATCCCACTCCCCCTTTCCAGTTACCACCCCTAGGTGCCTAACCCCCTCTTCGAAGGCTAGAACCTATAGTAACTTACCGCAATTCACCAAACATTACTACTTAATGATTTTTTTGTTCCAAATTTGTCTACTGTGAATGATGTATTTATTGTTTAGACCGCTCTTTTATTCCTCTATCAGGGTCTCAACAATATAACCAAGATGTTGGAAATGATGGGCACATATCAAAGATCTAAGCCTAAGTTACTCAAAATATTCTATTTATACTCTGGTATTTAGGATAAGAAAAGGATCAAATTAGATGTAGTGGATTATAGAAGGTTGTAGTAGGAAAGAATGTGCATAATTAATAAGATGTATTAACTAACATACACACATTCATCATAACACATCATATATAATCTAGATCAACTTGTGATATAATATATTCATTATCTATAAGTCTATTACAACATTTGATTTTACCACAATCCCATTCTATTGCATTTCCTTCTATTCTCTATCTATCATAACCCATATTACATTAGTATCATGTGATCCCACAATACTATATCCCACTTTTTGGCCAAAATAGGACATTAAAATCAACATTTTTAATGAAATTTTCACTTTCTGACACCTATAGCAACTAAACCATTAAGAATTTGAAGATGATATGAAATAGTGACTTTTGAGATTTTGTGTGTATATTCTAAATGTATAATTTTTTTTAAATTTTACGAAATAATTTGTGAATTTTTTTGCGTAACTTTTAAGAACTTATTTTTTGTAGTTAACAACATTTTTAAAAAGTGATGTTTATACCATACATCATAACTTTTTTTTATAGAAAGGATCAAATTATAAATTTTTAAACATAGATTTGTAACACCAATATCTAGTGCACACATATTTTTTCATAATTTTTTGTTACATATATATTTTTTATTAATTTTTGAAGTGAGATTATTATAATTCAGATATAGGCTCATACCATACAACATAAATTTTTTAGTATATATCCAAATTAATTTTTTTTTGTTGAAATAAGGACATCAATACCTAGTGTGCAAATATTAATTTCATAATTCTTTTTCTCTATTTTTTTTATTTTTCCATGTGTGTGGAATAAAGACCTTGATGTTTGATGAAAGACCTATGTTCACTAGAAAATAGAAAATAATATAATAATCAAATGAAATATATTCAGAATCATACTTTTTGGAAAGATTATACTAAGGGATACATACATACAAAACATAATTTCCAAATAACTTCATTTGATCCCCCAAAAGGTGAAGCAAAATTGGTTTTTGTCAGCATTTTGATAGGTATGAAGGAGACTCCATCGAGGTTTTTATTTAAGACTAGGGGGTTTTTTTAAAGAAGGTTTGATCTAAGGGGTTTTTTATCTAACCCCATTCAATTAAACCCCTTTAGATGGAACCCCTCAAGGCTTAAATCATTATTTTTTCTAAAAAATATGTGATTTCAGACAAAAATCATGATGTCCCAAGTTTGGGACTTAGTATTGTGGGATCACCCTAATATCTTTTCTTACTACATCATCTTTTGCATATACAACTATACATACATATCTATTTATCTCTTCCTTATCCTTTTCTATCCACTTATCCTATATTACATTTGTGGAGCCAATACTTATACCCAAGTATAAGTACCCCAAAGAGTGTGCCTTGTATTCATTGTGTCCTTTGGATGTGTTGGTACCATATTCCTTTTGTAATGGATGAAACATGCTGTAAAGTTAGCTCGACCTTGCTGACACCATGCACTAGGATAAGAAAACATTCCAATGTAGCCATGGGTGAGCATAAGGTATGTAATGAATTCTATGTTATGAGAACTAAAATGGTTATGGGTGTACAATGGTTGCATTTCATTGGTGATTTTCTATAGAATTAGATCAATCTAGGGAGCTAAATTTGCATTTGAAAGAAAAGATGTGGTGCTTAGAGGTATCTCTAACGGATCTTCGAGAGTACTCATAGATAAGAGGAATTCTTGCAAGGGTAAATTTTCTTGGTGATGGAATACATGCACACTATTCATTTTTCCAATAAGAATAATAGTCAAGATTTTGATATTCAAATGCTTTTGAAACAAAATCTTGTTGGAACAACAACCAAGATCAACAAGAAAATAACCAGAATAACTTCCACAAAAGATAATTGCACATAACAAGCTAGATAATGTATTCAAGAAATTAGTAAAATGTACATAGATGTCTTGTATAAATAGGCATGAGAGTGGAGGTAGGATGGTCAAACACAACGACTGACTAACCCTCCTAAGATGTGACACTTGTGAGCTCAAATGACAAGTACTAATGCAAGTGGAAAGAAAATATTCAAGAGGTGTCTCAAAGGATGAGGACACATGTCTTCACCACAATAGGTCAATCCTAGTAAATGTGATATCCTAACTAGATACAATATGACCTTGTTTACACTAACACCCCCCTAAGTGCCACGTAGGGAGAAGTGATGCAAACATGATGGGTCCCAGCTACTAGGCCATGTTAGGTACCCATGTACAAACAAATTCTCATAACTGGAGTAAAGGAGAAAACCTAATGGGAAAAACCCCTCTCCAAAAGAGATTCAACAATAAAATTATACGAGTGAATAAGAAGAAGAGAGTAGGAGGACTCAACATGAACCCCTAAGAACTACTTCTAACACTAATGTACAATGGGTAAGTGTATGGAAATGGGATAGAAAAAGGGGGTCAAAAGTGGCCATTTTTTCTTGAAATTAGATAAAACTGAACTTGGATGAGTAATTTGAGATGCATGCACTCAAAATTTGAAGAAATGAAAAGAACAAGAATTGTAGTACTCTAAATCTAATTTCTAAAACACTAAAGTTTTAAAAAAATAGTTAAGATTAAGAGGGTGAAATGTTGTGTGCACACAGAAGTGTTCCTATTTTTCTCACTAAAATATAACATAGTGTCTGGTGTGCACCCCCCTATTTTTTTGTTACATTTAGTTTTTTTAAAAACCAATTGGCAGAAATGTAGTTAAGAGTGAGTACTATAAGTTGTGTATTTTTTTTGTAATTTTTTATTGAATTTTTTTTAATCATTTTCCAAAGTGGATGCATCCTGAAAACTATATCACTAAGTGTGTGTGTCACATAACTTGCACAAAAATAATTGAAAATGTAAATTTTTTTTAATGTATAAAGAATGAAGTATAGAATAATCCTATATAATTTTTTAAAATTTTGATAAGTGGATCAACAGTTATAAAGAAAAATAATACATATGTGATTGAAGAATATGAGGACATTGTTTAAAGAAAATAAAAATAAATATCTTAACTTGTTAAAAATTGAAAAAAACATTATATGGTTAGAAAGATAAGAACTAGCTCATCATTTTGGTGATGGTTTCATCAAATTTCATTATCAAATGAATAAATTTGACAACGTTGAAGTTCAAAAATGTTATTGACTATGAAAAACATGTCTTTGAGAGGTATCATAGAGGTCCAATCCTTAGGCTTGGTTGCCCAAGCCAATCCCAAGCCTAAAAAGGCGGGATAAAAATTTGAAAAAAATAAAACACGGGCATGTTTTGGGCCATTTTGTGTTGCCCAAAATGCGAGCATATTTTAAGTTACACAAAACACAAGCATGTTTTGTGTTGCACAAAATCCAAGTGTATTTTGTGCAACACAAAATGCACTCATGTTTTGTGTAACTCAAAATGTTCTCGAGTTTTGTGTGCCACAAAATGTGCTCGTGCTTTGGCTTAGTATTCACCAAGCCAAAACATGATCGTATTATGGCCATTTAAACATAACATGAGTGCATTTTGCCAAAATTATTGATTTGGCCACTTTTTTGTATACCATTTCCATGCACTTACCCCAATATATGTTCCCCCATAGGAGAGAAAAGATGAGAAGGTCTATGTGACCCCCCAAAAAATTTTACATATGTGTTGTCATTGATGTCAACAATGGTATCATGTGCTGATTAGTGATGATCAGTAATGTTAACACAGATGCCAAAGGACAATGAAGCCAAAGGGAGATTGTTGCAGAGTAGTGATCAATGAAGACAATAGATTAAGTGATCAGAAGTGTTATAAGGCAGAAAGCAAAGTGATGTGGAGCAGACAAAGATGCAGTTTAGAGGTGCAGATAGAAGAGTGTTGATTAGAAAAGTTGTGAAGTGAAGGAGATGGATTAGTATCATATGTACAAAGTTGTACCTTATCTATTAAAGTTCATGAAAAGATGAAAGTTGTGTTAACATGAATATTCTTGTTTTTGATGAAAAGTGTTGTGATTGTAGTATCTGATGTGGTGAATGTTGTATTAATTGTTTCCTAATGAAAATTATTTCTTAAGGAATGAAAGAAAGTGTAAAAGGTTTTAAATAGTCTAAGGAACTAGAAGTTGCATTCAAGAAGCTCAGTAGAATGCTCCGCATTCCTTCACATTTGAATATATGGCCTTGCGGTTTGAAAGTTAGATAGAAAAAGGGTGTTAAGTATGCATTATCCTGATTTCAAGGCTTCAAAATTACCGCATAAGTTTCCAGAGCTTGTAGAGTGAATACAGTGATTCTGTACTGTTGTAGTCAAGAAGAGTTAGAGAAATGTTCCACATTTCTCCACAGTTGAAGATGTGACCTTGTGGATTGAAGGATAGTCAAATAAAGATTAGAGGTATGACATATTAAAATTTTAGATGATATCAATGTACATCAGAGGTTCTCTGGAGTTAGCAGAGCAAAGGTATATCATGTTGTTGATCAGAATTGTCAAAAGGAGAAAGTAAAAGCCACTGGATTTCACCACATTACATTATGTGGCATTGTTGTTTGGAGGATGTGTTCAAATGGTCTGTAAGTTTGTTCATTCCAAGGTTCAGGTGCTAAAGTGTACTACAAGTCAATTTTTCAATGTTCTATCTCATGACTATGTGATCGAGTTGGCAAGAGGTACTGGGATTAGTATTTGTTTTTTTTGCGCTATAAAGAAGATGCATTTTTTAGAGAAAGTAATATATTGAAATATTCTTACAAGTCATATAACTTATTTGAAGTGACCTGCATGATGTTAATTGGTCTCTCCGGAACCACTTTAAGTCTAGAACTAATATGTGGAAGGATAAGTGTTTGTGAAGCCGACCTAGTATATCTAAGTGATTGCGCCATATGTTTGAAGTGTGTGCCAGTGTGGAAGAATGTGTTAAGGTAAAATAGGTCCTAATTAACTCTTGACTTGAATTGCATTGGATTTCTACATCATTTTGGAGATGACTTGGTGTGGCCATTGCATGTTTCTTGCTACACATTTCATCTTGGTCGACGAAGGAGAAAGATTTTGAAGCTTGTAGCGAATATAAATGAAAGATCTTGTTTTGTGTGAAACATATGAGAGTGTGAGAGTGTGTGAGGATGTATGTGCAAGTGTGGATGTGAGTGTGTGTGTGTGGAAGTGTGTTGAAGATCAAAGGAGTTGAAGTGTGAAGGGTGTTGTTGCTGCAGAGGTGTTTGATTAGTGGAATTTGTCAAGTGTTTTGTATGGAGGTTGTAGCCTCTTTTTGTAAGTGTTGTAGCATTGTATTTTAGGTAGTTGTAGCTTTCTTTGGGTTGTAACCCATAAAACCTGTTATAAACCTATCTTATTATTTGTGAGGTTGGATTTGGATAGTAGATCCAAGCAGTTTGCTCACCATGGTTTTTCCTTTCTAGGGTTTTCCACATAAATCTAGTGTTATGGTTGTGTGCTTATGTGTTGTGCTTTGAATTTCTTAATTTGCTTTATCATCTATTTAAGGCATTAAAAAGGATTTTATTGATAAAGTTAATTTGGATTAAGTTTTGGCATATACTGATTCATGACCCCTCTCAGTATATCAGTGTTCTAACAATTTGTATCAGAGTTGAATTCCTTGGTTTAGCCTAATAGCTGAAGGTAGATCTTGGAGTAGAACACATGGCTCATAAAGAGTCCTCTTCTAAAGCACCAATATTTGATGGAAGAAAATATACCTTCTAGAGTGTAAGGATGGAGTCTTATCTTACCTCTCTAGGGTATGATGTTTGGAGAGCTGCAATGGATGCTTATGTTGAACCTAAACATCCTATTACTGATTCAAATGTGAAGAAGGCTCGTGAAAACAATGCCTAAGCCAAGAATTCCATCTTAAGTGGTTTGACCAGTTTAGATCTTGTCAAGGTAGTGTAGTGTAAGACAACCAAGGATATATGGGATACTCTCAAAAATATCTATGAAGGAAATGACACTATAAAGAAAGCAAAATTACAATCTTACAAAACAATGTTTGAGAATCTAAGGATGAAAGAAGAAGAAAACATTGCTAGCTATTTGCACCGAGTAGATGAAGTAGTCAATGGAATCAAAGGACTAGGTGAAGATCTAGCGGATTCAATGATGGTGCAAAAAGTCTTAAGAACCCTCCCTCATAGATTTGATTCAAAAGTTTCTACTATTGAAGAAGTCAAACATCTAAATAAACTTACCATGGAAGAACTATTTGGGTCCCTCACAGCCTATGACATGAGAAATGAAGTCATAGGTCCATACAAAAGAGTACTTTCTTTCAAAGTTGTGATGAATGAAGGAACATTTGATTTATACAGTGAAGGTGAGGAAGAAGAATCAAACTTTGTGTGAAAGATGAAGAGGGGATCAGGCAAGTAAAAAGGTAAGTTACCTTTCAATTGTTTTAAATGTGGAAGAGTTGATCATTATGCTTCTAAATGTCCTTTTGGAGAAAATGAAAATAGCAGAAAAGGTTTTAAGAGGAACAATTTAAAGAGGAAACTCATTTCCAAAGAAGACTATAGCTCCACAGAAGAAGTAGATCACTACTCATCAGATGAGGAAAGAGGAGAATCTCTATTCATGGCCATGGTGATCCCTGATGGTTCAGTCAATACTATAGATGAAGAAGAATGTGAATTTGATTTTGAAGGAGAACTTATGTCTTCTCTTGAAGACTTCGATTGTGCAAGGAAAGAGAATTAAGAACAAAGAGCTCTTATTGAAGCTAAGACAAAAGAATGCACAAGACTTGAGAAAGAAATTGTGTCACTCAAAAGGGAATTAGAAAAAGTAAAGCTTGGAAGTTCGGATGACAGTGAAGGAGTGAATCTCGTCATGCCTCAAGGAAGACCTTTTCATGCAAGTGTCCAATCCCCCATGAGCATGTTCAATCATGTTTTCTTTGGTTATTGTTTTATCTACAGTAAATTGGGTCAGAAGGCTATGGATTGCAAGTCTGAAATGAATAGAAGAAATCTTGTAAGTAGAAATTATCTTGTTGTTTAGTGGTAAAAAGAGGTTGTTGGTTGTTTAATGGTTTATGTGTAATCCTCCTTTCACTACAAAAATTCCAAGGGCTTATCAACCGAGTTGAATCTCCACAAAGTGAGAGCAATCACCTATCATGTTGGGCAGCCACTTGGGAAGTTGTGGATTCTTGGATGTATCAAACAAAGTCTCTATCTCATGCTCAATTGTACTTACAAATGCTAAATATGCAAATTAGTAAGCAAGTTATCAAATTATGACAAATTATTTCAAACAAAGATAAGGGATAGAGATATTTAACTCACTATTTTTTGAAGTTCAAAAGGTGAAAAAGTTAGGGACACGAGGACTAGTGCCCAAGTCCAAGGTACCTATTCTTTGTGGAATCTTGATCTCCTTTCGACACTGATCTGCACTGCAACTTCCATTTCTAGGAATTCAATTGCGGAGGACATGGGAACTAGCGCCCTAGTCCAAGAAAAGCAATAGTGTCCTACTTCTTTTTAGATCCTAAATCCTCTATGTCTACTACTCCTTCCTGCAACTCCACTCCATAGAACTTGACACCTATAACCTGTAATCACAAGGAGTGTGGGAGGGGGTTATGGTGTTTAGAGGTTTGCCTCGGTCAAGTCCTAGAGAGACATTCAAGTCTTCCAAACAACGTTGTTAGATGATAGTATGTATCCCGGTGGGATAGAGGTAAAAATCCAAATGATAAATGGTTGAAAACACAATTGATATCACCTTGTAGTGAAGATCTCATGGAAGGAAGATGCTCTTCATGCCATGAGGAGATGCACGCCAAATATGAAAATACAAACACAATTACAACAAAGTACTGCTCTGCAACATAATGAATTCCTTGAATCACTTTCACAAAAGCTTGTTAATAAAAAATGCCATCTAGTTTGCAAATGAAACCTAATCATGCTTATATATGCAACCACAAAGATTCCTGCTAAGAATTTCATAATTCAAAATTTAGATGTTGGTATAGGACCTAATTAATGGTCATAAAATTGACATTTGAAATTAGGACAAACCCAAAATAGGGCTGGACTAGGGCACTAGCGCCCAAGTCCACCCTACCATTTTTGCTCAGAATTCATTAAAGTGCAGCCCCCTAGGTCCTATTTGTCACAAGACCCAAGGGTCTTCTCATTGAGAGTCAAAAATAACATGTAAGATGCTCTAAATGTAATTACAGGACCTAAGAGCTAAACCTTAATAGGAAAAATCCCCCAAGGTTACTTTTTTCGACATAACATTTAGCCCCGACTTTAATGTATGTATAAATGCAAGGCCTAAACATGCATTAAAGTATGGTCAACAAATAAAGAAAACATGCCAAGCACAGAGAAGACATGCCAAACACATTGAAGATAATAACAAGCATGCAAAACACCATGAATATAATGAGTGCAGTGATTATTTTATTTTTCTTTTTCTCATATATGAAATGTAGGATGCAAGTATAGGAAAAGTAAACACACAACCCAAAATGTAGGAGGGACTCATTGCCACCGGTCTTTAGACTACACATGGGGCAACAAACATGTAAAACAAATCTTAGAGTGTAGGAGGGACTCATCGCCGCTAATCTTTAGAATGTAATTGAGAACAAACACGCCATACAAATCAAGCATGCCAAACTAATCCCAAAGCATAGGAGGGACCCATCACCACCGGTCTTTAGACTATTCTTTGGAACAAACACTCAATACAAACACACATGGAAGACATGGAGAAAACATGGCAGATAGATGATGGAGTGTACTTATTTCTAGGTTCATCTCCATCTTAGGCACATTACAGGCACACATTGATGATTGGGCTTCACCACAACAATCGCTAAAGACACACTTAAGGGTTAGGTTAGTCATAGAACCGCTCCCCACCTCTGTAGAGGACTTTTGAAAATGACAGGATTGTGCACTCTCCTTGAGAAATACACAATCCCCAACTCGTATGGAGGGCTTAAGATAAAAAAGGATATGCATGATATCCCACCTCTGTAGAGGGCTTAAGTGATTGCCATAAATTCAAGATTCACAAACACAATTGATAACATCTATATCAGACAGCTTACCTTATATATGCCCCCAGCTTAAGGTGGTTGTTATCATGTGATGATAACAAGCACGTTAAGGTAGGAAGAAAACACACAAGGGAACACAAGCTCTCACCGAGCCCATGCCCCCCAGAGGTGACATGTAATTTACAATCGCCAAATGTTCCCATAAACACATTCTTGCAAGAAAAGTGTTAGTGTCCATATAATCATGATAAACAACAATGCATAGAGAACGAAGGAATGCAAGATTCAAGACAGACAAAGTGCATGGAACAATAGTTTGTGGAAGGATAGTCTAGAGCTAATATGTGAAAGGATAAGTGTTTGTGAAGCTGACCTAATATATCTAGGTGATTATGCCATATGTTTGAAGTGTGCGCCAGTGTGGAAGAATGTGTTAACGTAAAATAGGTTCTAATTAACTCTTGACTTGAATTGCATTGTACTTCTACATCATTTTGGACCTGACTTGGTGTGGCCATTGCATGTTTCTTGCTACACGTTTCATCTTGGTCGACAAAGGAGAAAGATTTTGAAGATTGTAGAGAATATAAATGAAAGATCTTGTTTTGTGTGAAACATATGAGAGTGTGAGAGTGTGTGAGGATGTATGTGCAAGTGTGGATGTGAGTGCATGTGTGTGGAAGTGTGTTGAAGAGAAAAGGAATTGAAGTGTGAAGGGTGTTGTTGCTGCAGAGGTGTTTGATTAGTGGAATTTGTCAAGTGTTCTATATGGAGGTTGTAGCCTATTTTTGTAAGTGTTGTAGCATTGTATTTCAGGGAGTTGTAGCTTTCTTTGGGTTGTAGCCCATAAAACCTGTTGTAAACCTATCTTATTTTTTGTGAGGTTAGATTTGGATAGTAGATCCAAATAGTTTTCTCACCATGGTTTTTCCTTTCTAGGGTTTTCCACATAAATCTAGTGTTATGGTTGTGTGCTTATGTGTTGTGCTTTGAATTTCTTAATTTGCTTTATCATTTGTTTAAGGAAGTAAAAAGATTTTATTGATAAAGTTAATTTGGATTATGTTTTGGCATATACTGATTCATGACCCCTCTCAGTATATCAGTGTTCTAACAATTTGAATCAGATTTGAATTCCTTGGTGCAGCCTAACAGCTGAAGGTAGATCTTGGAGTAGAACTCATGGCTCATAGAGAGTCCTCTTCTAAAGCATCAATATTTGATGGAAGAAAATATACCTTCTAGAGTGTAAGGATGGAGTCCTATCTTACCTCACTAGGGTATGATGTTTGGAGAGTTGCAATGAATGCTTATGTTCAACCTAAACATCCTAATACTAATTCAAATGTGAAGAAGGCTTGTGAAAACAATGCCAAAGCCAAGAATTCCATCTTAAGTGGTTTGACTAGTTCAGAGCTTGTCAAGGTAGTGTAGTGCAACCAAGGATATATGGGATACTCTCAAAAATATCTATGAAGGAAATGACACTATAAAGAAAGAAAAATTACAATCTTACAAAAAAATGTTTAAGAATCCTAGGATGAAAGAAGAAGAAAACATTGCTAGCTATTTGCACCATGTAGATGAAGCAGTCAATGGAATCAAATGACTAGGTGAAGATCTAGCGGATTCGATGATGGTGTAGAAAGTCTTAAGAACCCTCCCTCATAGATTTTCTTCAAAATTTTTTGCTATTGAAGAAGTCAAACATCTAAATAAACTTACCATGGAAGAGCTATTTGGGTCCCTTACTGCCTATGAGATGAGAAATGAAGTCATAGGTCCATACAAAAGAGAAGTTTCTTTCAAAGTTTTGATGAATGAAGGAACATATAATTTATACAGTGAAGGTGAGGAAGAAGAATTAAACTTTGTGTGAAAGATGAAGAGGGGATCAGGCAAGTACAAAGGTAATTTACCTTTCAAATGTTTTAAATGTGGAAGAGTTGATCATTATGCTTCTAAATGTCCTTTTGGAGAAAATAAAAATAGCAGAAAAGGTTTTAAGAGGAACAATTGCAGGAGGAAACTCATTTCTAAAGAAGAATATAGCTCCGTAGAAGAAGTAGATCACTACTCATTAGATGAGGAAAGAGGAGAATCTCTATTCATGGCCATGGTGATCCCTGATGGTTTAGTCAATACTATAGATGAAGAAGAATGTGAAGCTGATTTTG
This sequence comes from Cunninghamia lanceolata, assembly GCA_027924645.1. NCBI lineage: Eukaryota > Viridiplantae > Streptophyta > Pinopsida > Cupressales > Cupressaceae > Cunninghamia > Cunninghamia lanceolata. The sequence continues at coordinate 223,249 of BSBN01000938.1, read as the reverse complement.
AAGGTGAACTTATGTCTTCTCTTGAAGACTTCAATTGTGCAAGGAAAGAGAATTAAGAACAAAGAGCTCTGATTGAAGCTAAGACAAAAGAATGCACAAGACTTGAGAATGAAATTGTGTATCTCAAAAGGGAATTGGAAAAAGTAAAGCTTGGAAGTTCGGATGGCACTGAAGGAGCGAATCTCATCATGCCTCAAGGAAGAACTTTTCATGCAAGTGTCCAATCCCTCACGAACATGTTCAATCATGTTTTCTTTGGTTATTGTTTTATCTACAGTAAATTTGGTCATAAGGCTATGGATTGCAAGTCTGAAATGAATAGAAGAAATCTTGTAAGTAGAAATTATCTTGTTGTTTAGTGGTAAAAAGAGGTTGTTGGTTGTTTAATGGTTTATGTGTAATCCTCCTTCCACTACAAAAATTCCAAGGGCTTATCAACCGAGTTGAATCTCCACAAAGCGAGAGCAATCACCTATCGTGTTCGGTAGCCACTTGGGAAATTGTGGATTCTTGGATGTATCAAACAATGTCTCTATCTAATGCTTAATTGTACTTACAAACCCTAAATATGTAAATCAGTAAGCAATTTATCAAATTATGACAAATTCTTTCAAACAAAGATAAGGGATAGAGATGTTTAACTCACTAGTTTTTGAAGTTCAAAAGGTGGAAAAGTTAGGGACACGAGGACTAGTGCCCAAGTCCAAGGTATGTGTTTCTTTGTGGAATCCTAATCTCCTTCTGACACTAATCTACACTGCAACTTCCATTTCTAGGGATTTAACTACAGAGGACACAGGAACTAGCACCCTAGTCTAGGAAAAGTAACAGTGTCCTACTTCTTTTCAGATCCTAAATCCTCTATGTCTACTACTCCTTCCTACAACTCCACTCCATAGAACTGGACACCTGTAACCTACAACCACAAGGAGTGTGGGAGAGGGTTATGGTATTTAGAGGTTTGCCTCGGTCAAGCCCCAGAGAGACATTCAAGTCTTTTGAACACTGTTGTTAGATGAGAGTATGTATCTTGTTGGGACAGAGGTAAAAATCCAAATGATAAATGGTTGAAAACACAATTGATATCACTTTTTAGTGAAGATCTTATGGAAGGAAGATGCTCTTCATGCCATGAGGAGATGCATGCCAAATATGCAAATACAAACACAATAACAACAAAGTACTGCTCTACAACACAATGAATGCCTTGAATCACTTTCACAAAAGCTTGTTAATAAAAAAATGCCATCTAGTTTGCAAATGAAACCTAATCTTGCTTATATATGCAACTACAAAGATTCCCGCTAAGAATTTCATAATTCAAACTTTAGATGTCAGCATAGGACCTAATTAATGGTCATAAAACTGACATTTGAAATTAAGTCAGACCCAAAATAGGGCTGGACTAGGGCGCTAGCACCCAAGTCCACCCTACCATTTTTTCTCAGAATTCATTAAAGTGCAGCCCCCTAGGTCCTATTTGTCACAAGACATAAGGGTTTTCTCATTGGGAGTTAGAAATAACATGCAAGATGCTCTAAATGCAATTACAGGACTTGAGAGCTAAACCTTAATAGGAAAAAGCCCCCAAGATTACTTTTTTTGACATAACATTTAGCCCCCACTTTAATGTATGTATAAATGCAAGGCCAATACATGCATTAAAGTATGGTCAACAAATACAACAAACATGCTAAGCACAGAGAAGACATGCCAAACACATTGAAGATAATAACAGGCACATTAAACACTATGAATATAATGAATGCAGTGATTATTTTCTTTTTCTTTTTCTCATATATGAAATGCAGGATGCAAGTACAAGAAAAGTAAACACACAACCCAAAATGCAGGAGGGACTCATTGCCACCAGTCTTTAGACTACACATGGGGGAACAAACACGCAAAACAAATCTCAGAGTGTAGGAGGGACTCATCGCCCCTAATCTGTAGAATGCAATTGAGAACAAACACGCCATACAAATCAAGCATGCCAAACCAATCCCAAAGCATATGAGAGACTCATCGCCACTAGTCTTTAGACTATTCTTGGGAACAAACACGCAATACACACACACATCGAAGATATGGAGAAAACACGGTAGATAGGCAATGGAGTGTACCTAATTCTAGGTTCATCTTGTTGGCAAGAGACACTATATGGATTCATGGTTGTTGTCATTGATGGCAACAAAGGTCATCCCACATATCCGCAAGACATGATATGTCTCTACCGGAAGTCAGAATAAAGAATGTTGTGGTCCGGTGAAGAAGAACAGAGCATGTGGCAAGGTCCGACAGATTGGTCCGGACCTCTCAGAGGAAGTGTCTTGGTGCAGTGTGGATTTGGGGAAGTCAAGAGGACTACCTTGAGTGGTATATTCCAAGGATTTAGCCTCCGGTGATGGACAAGGAAAAAGATATGAATGGTTGAGTACCGGATTCCTGAGAGACAGTGAAAACAGAGGAAGAACTGACTGACAGAGTATCAGACTGCTTTCCGGATGGGTTACTGTTGATGACAGAAGTTGTGAAGGCATGAATCATGTTTGGCCGACATGATTAATGATATCTACAAGTATATGCTTGATCCACATTGCTTGGTGAGGAAGGATTCAGCCGACAGAATGAGAGTTTGTAAGAAACTAGACTGTTCCGGATGCCGACTAGAAAGGTGATGAAATTACTTGTGCGGATATATATAGAGGATGGATTTAGTTGTGAAATGTGTGTTAGTGTGGAGATAAATGCGAATAAGTCCAGAGAAAGAGCAGAGATAGCAAAAAGGATCCGGTATGTGAAAGATAGCAGAATAAAGAATAGAGGAAAGATGAAGTGCAGCAGATCAGTGTACTGAACCTAACCGGAACTGAACTCCAGCATATGCAGATGCTTCCAATCAGTTCAAGACTGTGATTCTCATCACTTTGTAGACAGTGTGTCTTCTTGTAGGCAGTGGGCCTCTTGTGAGCAGTGTGCTCGGGCAGTGAGCCCTAATTGGCAAGTGCCATTTTTGTAATTTCCTATTCTTCTAACAGAGAATAATTCTTGGGTTAATCACCCCGTGGTTTTCTCCCTTAACAGGGTTTCCACGTCAAAAATACTGTGTCATGTGTTTCTTATTTCATGGTTAATGTTTTGTGTTTAATTTTATGCTGCTTCAATTAAAAGGAAAGTTCAATAAGGGAAATAATTAGAATAACTGATTCACCCCCCCCTCTCAGTTATCAACAATTGGTATCAGAGCTAAGTTCCTCCTAATAGAGCCTAACAGCTTGAGGAAGATCTGGGATTTCAAATGGATGCATATGGTTTAAGGGAGCAACTCAAGACTGCCCTTGAGGATCTTGAACAGTCAAATTCTGAAGTCAGTGAATTAAAGGAAAGACTCAAACAGGCTGATGAATTCATGAGAGAATTAAAAGACAAATTAAGTCTCTCTATGAAAAAGAGAAAGGAGCTGCTTCAACAGTTGGCAAGACAAAGTGAAGAAAGCAATACAAATGAGGAATTGACTGAGCAAACCAAGTTATGTGAAAAGTTATCAAAAGAAGTCATTATGTTAAGACATGAAATGGAATCAGGAACTATAAAGTTTACTCAAGAGATTGAAGAAAAAAGAAAGGCTGAAGACAATCTAAGACAATCTCTTAAAGAAAAATCAGAAGAATGCCACCAGATGGACAGGATTATCAGACACCTTGAATCTGATCTTGAAGATGCCAAAGATAATGAAGGAAAACTTGAGGATCAAATTGCCTCTCTCAAAAGAGACCTTCAAACAGCAAATGAATATAAAGAGAAATTCAAGATAAGTTCTGCTCAACTTGAAGTTCTTCTTGGAAGTCAAAAGAGGACAGATGACAAGTATGGCTTGGGATATGAGAAAGGAGAAAGCTCCGGATCCGGTCAGAAGAATCTTGGATCAGAAAATCCAAGGAGCAGGCCTAGAAGACATCCGGTAAGACAGCCAAATGCTCAAAGATATCCATCCTTCAATGGATACTGCCACAACTGCAACCACTTTGGTCACAAAGCTAATCAGTGCAGAATGAGAATGAATCAGAATAATTCATCCTTCTCCGGACAGTGCTTCAACTGCAAAAGGTATGGACACAAATCCCATGAATGCAGAATTATGCAAGTAAACAAATCATTCAAAGGTAGATGCTTCACATGCAATAGAATAGGTCATATGGCAAATCAATGCAGATCAAGAGGATATCAGTCAAATATGCAAAGAAATGTTATTTGCCAAATCTGCAATAGGTCCGGTCATAATGCTAAAGTTTGCAGAAACAAGAATCAGGACAAAAGAGGTCCGGTGTATAATCAGAATCAAGACAAGGGTAAACAAAAGATGAATGCGGATGAGGTTAGGAAACAGATGAGCAAGATTTGGGTGAAGAAAAGTTCAGAGAATGTAGAGGTTGGATCCGCACCAGACTCTGGTGCTGATATTTCTTCCGGAAATTAAAAGTGAGCTCAGGCTCAGGGGGAGACTCAAAGAAAATCTTGTTCCCCCAGCCAAACAAGTGGTGCCGGATGTGGCACAAGATGCGGATCAAAGGGTTTGTAGATATGAATCTTGAGATACTTCAGTCAAGTTTTCAGAGGTCCGCATGAAGTTATGAAGAAGCTGTGATCGATCAAATAAGACCTGTTCAGGGAGATGCTCCGGTATGATAAAGGATTACAAAAAGATCCGGAAAGATCCGGAAATGCACTATCTTGTTCTGCGGATTGGACAAGAGTGTTTGAGATGATCTTGTAATATGCTACCTCGATTTATTCATGATTGAAAGATCCGGATGATATCCACAGATCAGGACTAATCCGGGATACTCCAAGCTATCCAGACAAGGCAAACCGGAATGATGTAGGTGAAGCATTTATTGCAGACAGGTATTAGGGTTCGCGGAGCAATTTAAGGGATTTCTCAAAGGTCATTTGCTCATTCTGCACTCGAGAAGAAGCGAAAAGTGGAGCTCTGCAACAAGGTTCTTCAAGCACACCAAGGATCTCCTGCCGAAGCTATTGGATAAAGAAATCAATCCAACCACTCCGTGCAAACCGAAGGCGCATAAGGTATTCTCCGTTTTTCATTACCTCACTGCAAATCTTTGAAGAATGGCTACTCCAAACATAGTTAAGATCTCCGATAGACCTCGCCCCTCATTCAAGAAACATCCCTACAAATCATTGGAGGTAGACCCACTAGGAGCCTTCTCTAGTGTTCCTCACGGAGTTTTACACACCGAAGACATTAGGGTTTACATACATGCAAACATTGAGGAATTTGGGGAATTCAAATTAAGAGACCTCTATCACAAGCAGCTGATTGACAATGCTTTTGAGCTTAAACCAGAGTATAAGGATATTCAGAAGAAACAATTTGAGCAATTTATTCATTTCCCCTGTTTTGAAGAGGATGAATGGGTCCGGTATGTACTGAGCAGGATGCATGACAACTTTCTATGGCTAGATAGACCCTGCAAGATCACAAAAGAGGCAATTAGAGCAGTAACTGGCCTATACTCCTCCGGAGGAGTACCTATCCTCAAATCTGTCAAGAACAACATTGTAACAGAGGCCACCGGATCAAAATTTGACAAGAGGGCAATGACCATTGAAGATATTTCAGATCCGGATATCAAATATGCATCAATGATAATAGGATACAAGATCTATCACTCCAGCAGGGAGAATTCTGTATCTGGAACTGCAGTATACACTGCTTTTGAAATGCTAAGGAAAAATGCAGAATATGACCTCTGCGAACTACTGCTAAGCCAATTAATGGAAAATATACAGAAAATCAAGAAGGATAAGAAGAATTCCTTCAAGTATGGTACTCTTATTGTATGTCTATTCTTCTACTTCATGAATGAGCTACCCGGAACAAGTGGATAGGTATGGCAGAATGACAAACCTGTTGCAGTCCAGATAAGAGACTACTTGCATGAACTTGGGGATGCAAAAGCGAGAAATTCAGCTCTATGGGGATACTTCAAAAACTTTCAGAGCATGATGCAAGCAAGAGAGAGAATTCCCCAGTCTCTCATTGAGAAATACAAGGACTCAGTGTGCTTTATGGTTGACACTGATCAGTGCCTAATGGAGGCAGTGGAGCCAAGGACTGTCTGGATCATGCCCATGGGGTATGAAGTTGATGAACAGATAGTGGAGCTGCATGTTCAACACATGCTAAGTCAGCCCAAAGATCCTAAGGCAGAAAGGTTTGGAACCTTTGAGGAGCTGAGCGTAAAAATACATGTAGAACTCAGGGAACCTGAGATTAAAAGAAAGGTAAGAAAAGAAGTAGAGCACATTGCTCAAGGCCTAGGTATCTCAAAGGAGGCACTTGATGCCAGCCGGGAAAAGAGGAGGAAGGCCGAGGAAGAAGAGAAAAGCAAAGAAAGTGCTCCGGTTGGAGCTCCCACCCGGACCAGATCAACAAAGAGATCTGCACCTCCCTCAACCAAAAGTTCAAAACCGGAAGTCCAGGCATCCAGTAAGAGATCCAAGACAAAAGCCACAAGGGCTTATGGAAGCCAAAAGGATGAAGAGGAAACAGAATCAGATGAGGGAGTAAGAGAAGTAAAGAAACAGAAGAAGAAAGGATCCGGTAAGCCCTCCACAGGCCAAGACAAGGATGAAATGGCAGAGGTAACTGTTGAAAAGCCCACTCTGTCACTAGAGAGCATAATCAAGTCGGTCACGGTGGATGGAAACCTTCAACCAATGACTGAATCCTATGATGACTTCAGTGAGGCAGACCAAAAGACTCTGCAGGAAGCCACAGTTAAATATCTGAACATATACAATAAGGCTTTCATTGAGATCATATCTCTTATTCCTAAAAGCCTAGAGAAGGAAATGGAAGTAAGAAAGAATAATGCTCATGCTAAAGATCTTGAGATCCGGGAGCAGATAGCTATTCAGCTATATCCACAAATTGATCCCAAGACAATGAACATTATCTTCAAGGACTGCAAAGATGAGTTCAGAAGCAAAGCCAGGATGAATCAACTCATGCTTGGTGAGACTGACAAAGTGGCCCAAGAAACAGAAGAGATCCTCCGGAAGGCCTTCAAAAGGTTCAATCTTCCTGTTGTAGAGGACTTAGGTGCAGAAACAGCTGCTGATTTGGAATCTTCTGTTCCGGAAGAAGTGAGCCCTGAACAGACAAGTGAGGACTTGGGACCCTCTACTCCAAAAGAAGTGGCCCATGAACAAGTTAGCATCTCTCCTCCGGTTTCCCCTACAGTCTCCGGATCCAAAGAAGAAGAGCAATTACAGGAGAAGGAAGCAGTGGTGAAAGACAAAGAGGTTGACAGTTCTAAGACTGCAGAAGAAAAGAAACATCTGTCTCCGGCAAGAGACACTGCACAAACTGTTCAACAATTTTTGAGTAAAGAAACTTTAGAGATTGATGAACCGGAGCTTCTAAAAGGCCCATTTGATTTTGACTCTCTCTCTCCGGTACAAACAATGAAGATAGCTTCATTTGCAAATGCCAAGGCAAATGAAAAGCTCCTGAAGTCTCATATGGAAGACTGTGAGTTGATAGAGGCTGCCTCCGGAGTACTTGTGAAGATCATGCCATCAATCCAAATAGATCTGACAGCCTCCACTTCCGGTAATCTAAAAACCTTAGTCAGCAGTGTTGATACACATTTTGATTCTCTAGAAAAATCAGCTGAAGAAAAGGTCCGGAAGGAATTTTTGGATAAGAGATTTTCAGAGATATTAGAATTAATTTCTAAAGATAGGAGGATTGTAAGCATTGGAATAAAGAGCTTAGAGAATGCTCTTAAGGATGGCGGTGATATCTATAAATTTTGTATATCCTGGTCAAAGGCAACAGCAGCATTTGACAAGAAAATAAAAGAGGAACAGGATAAGCTACAAAGCTTATCTCAAAGTTTTGATCCTCTCTCTTCCTCTATAATAAATCAAGAATGTCAGACTATTGCAGTCTTGAACGAAATAAAGAATCTTGAGAAGGAAAGGAAGAACATCACCAACCGGATGGGAGAACTTAGAAGGATTATAATCCCTAAGTTGGAAACCATGCATGAGGCCATTAGTGATGCTAGGACCACCACCCAAACAAAAGATCCGACAGATCTCAAGCGGGCAGAAGCGTTTGCATTTTTGTTAAGTGGTCACATTTCAATTTTGGACAGAATGAAGCAAAGTTGGGCTACCGAAATGATTCAATTACAGACATCCTTTGCAGACATTCTTCAATATATGTGAGTATGTAAATATGCAGCTAAGTATAAGAAATTTTTGAAAATTTTGATATGCGGACCCTACCCTTTGCCATTGATGTCAAAGGGGGAGTGAGGAGCAGTGAAAAATGAGGAATCCAACTAAGGGGGAGTTCCAGAAATTGTATATAAAGACAGAGCATCAGCAAAGGGGGAGCACAGAGAAAACACTTAGTCATTTTTCACTAAGTGTTGCCATCAATGCCAAAGGGGGAGATTGTTGGCAAGAGACACTATATGGATTCATGGTTGTTGTCATTGATGGCAACAAAGGTCATCCCACATATCCGCAAGACATGATATGTCTCTACCGGAAGTCAGAATAAAGAATGTTGTGGTCCGGTGAAGAAGAACAGAGCATGTGGCAAGGTCCGACAGATTGGTCCGGACCTCTCAGAGGAAGTGTCTTGGTGCAGTGCGGATTTGGGGAAGTCAAGAGGACTACCTTGAGTGGTATATTCCAAGGATTTAGCCTCCGGTGATGGACAAGGAAAAAGATATGAATGGTTGAGTACCGGATTCCTGAGAGACAGTGAAAACAGAGGAAGAACTGACTGACAGAGTATCAGACTGCTTTCCGGATGGGTTACTGTTGATGACAGAAGTTGTGAAGGCATGAATCATGTTTGGCCGACATGATTAATGATATCTACAAGTATATGCTTGATCCGCATTGCTTGGTGAGGAAGGATTCAGCCGACAGAATGAGAGTTTGTAAGAAACTAGACTGTTCCGGATGCCGACTAGAAAGGTGATGAAATTACTTGTGCGGATATATATAGAGGATGGATTTAGTTGTGAAATGTGTGTTAGTGTGGAGATAAATGCGAATAAGTCCAGAGAAAGAGCAGAGATAGCAAAAAGGATCCGGTATGTGAAAGATAGCAGAATAAAGAACAGAGGAAAGATGAAGTGCAGCAGATCAGTGTACTGAACCTAACCGGAACTGAACTCCAGCATATGCAGATGCTTCCAATCAGTTCAAGACTGTGATTCTCATCACTTTGTAGATAGTGTGTCTTCTTGTAGGCAGTGGGCCTCTTGTGAGCAGTGTGCTCGGGCAGTGAGCCCTAATTGGCAAGTGCCATTTTTGTAATTTCCTATTCTTCTAACAGAGAATAATTCTTGGGTTAATCACCCCGTGGTTTTCTCCCTTAACAGGGTTTCCACGTCAAAAATACTGTGTCATGTGTTTCTTATTTCATGGTTAATGTTTTGTGTTTAATTTTATGCTGCTTCAATTAAAAGGAAAGTTCAATAAGGGAAATAATTAGAATAATTGATTCACCCCCCCCTCTCAGTTATCAACACATCTTCATCTTAGGCACATTACAAGCACACACTGATGATTGGACTTCACCACAACAGTCGTCAAAGACACACTTAAGGGTTAGGTTAATCACAGAACAGCTCCCCGCCTCTGTAGAGGACTTTTGAAAATGACAAGATTTTGCACTCTCCTTGAGAAATACACAATCCCCACCTCGCATGGAGGGCTTAAGATAAAAAAGGATGTGCATGATATCCCACCTCTGTAGAGGGCTTAAGTGATTGCCATAAATTCAAGATTCACAAACACACTTGATAACATCTATATCAGATAGCTTACCTTATATATGCCCCCACCTTAAGGTAGGAAGAAAACACACAAGGGAACACAAACTTTTGCCAAGCCCATGCCCCCCAGAGGTGACATGTACTTTATGATCGCCAAATGTTCCCATAAACACATTCCTGTAAGAAAAGTGTTAGTGTCCATATAATCACGATAAACAACAATGCATAGAGAACCAAGGAATGCAAGATTCAAGATAGACAAAGTGCATGGAACAGTAGTATGTGGAAGGATAAGTGTTTGTGAATCTAACCTGATATATCTAGGTGATTGTGTCATATGTTTGAAGTGTGCGCAAGTGTGGAAGAATATGTTAAGGTAAAATAGGTCCTAATTAACTCTTGACTTGAACTGCATTAGATTTCTACATCATTTTAGAGCTGACTTGGTGTGGCCATTGCATGTTTCTTGCTACATGTTTCATCTTGGTCGACGAAGGAGAAAGATTTTGAAGCTTGCAGAGAATATAAATGAAATATCTTGTTTTGTGTGAAACATATGAGAGTGTGAGAGTGTGTGAGGATGTATGTGCAAGTGTGGATGTGAGTGTGTGTGTGTGTGGAAGTGTGTTGAAGAGAAAAGGAGTTGAAGTGTGAAGGGTGTTGTTGCTGCAGAGGTGTTTGATTAGTAGAATTCGTCAAATGTTCTGTATGGAGGTTGTAGCCTCTTTTTGTAAGTGTTGTAGCATTGTATTTCAGGGAGTTGTATCTTTCTTTGGGTTGTAGCCCATAAAACTTGTTGTAAACTTATCTTATTATTTGTGAGGTTGGATTTGGATAGTAGATCCAAGTAGTTTGCTCACCATGGTTTTTCCTTTCTAGGGTTTTCCACATAAATCTAGTGTTATGGTTGTGTGCTTATGTGTTGTGCTTTGAATTTCTTAATTTGTTTTATCATCTGTAAAAGGAAGTAAAAAGATTTTATTGATAAAGTTAATTTGGATTAAGTTTTGGCATATACTGATTCATGACCCCTCTCAGTATATCAGTGTTTTAATAATTTATATCAGAGTTGAATTCCTTGGTGTAGCCTAACAACTAAAGGTAGATCTTGGAGTAGAACACATGGCTAATAAAGAGTCCTCTTCTAAAGTACCAATATTTGATGGAAGAAAATATACCTTCTAGAGAGTAAGGATGGAGTCCTATCTTACCTCGCTAGGGTATGATATTTAGAGAGCTGCAATGGATGCTTATGTTGAACCTAAACATCCTATTACTGATTCAAATGTGAAGAAGGCTTGTGAAAACAATGCCTAAGCCAAGAATTCCATCTTAAGTGGTTTGACTAGTTCAGAGCTTGTCAAGGTAGTGTAGTGCAAGACAACCGAGGATATATGGGATACTGTTGTGTGGTTACACAACACGCCTCATTTTGACTTAACAAAATAAGGACCCAACTTTGCTGGCTTGCTCCTTTGCTTTTGTGTTCTAGGCGTTAATGGTAAAACAACATCAGTCAGTAGTATGTGCTTAATGTCTAGTATATTTGTGATCTTGAAGTCTGAACCCAAATTCCAAAGTCTAAATCTTTCCTCAAGAAGCATGCCATGTGAAAGAGTGTAAAATTCTAGGTAGGTTTGCCTTTTACATCACCCTGAAATTCGGCCAAATGAGAAAGTTATGGCCAGTCAAAGTTCTAGTCAAACCTGATATTCGAGAGGGGGGTCATATTCCAAACATCAGTCACCTTGTGTAATATCACCCTGATATTATAAGATCACCCCGATGCCAGTTTATGATGCAGAGGATTAGATCCAACAACTTCATACTAGGCAAAGTTCATAAAATGGACTTCAATCCATTAGGCTCTACAAGCTTCAATAGGAAACTTTCACAAAAATAGTGACACCAAACTAAGTATCATCATCTTTGACCTACACAAGGTTTCACAAGGTCTTCTTCCCTCTCAACAACTTAGACAGAACCATACCAATCTCTCTTCCAAGTTTGTAATCTTCATTCTTCATGCTTTGCTGTCTAGTTGTCACTGTCCTAGTAGCCATATAGAAAGGACTGTCAAGGCATAACTCTTACTACCAAACCTTTTTCAAGATTGTGATGGCGTCTTTGAATACCTTTTACCAAGTCTTCAAACATATCTAAAACTCAATGTATATTGCTTTGTAAGAAACTGTCCAAAAATGGACTGACAGAGAACAAATCAAGGCTATTAGGCCTTGCATGCATACAAGGCTTATTGGTTTGGGCAACTCCACAACTCCTCACACCTTGCATGTGTAGGAGCACTTCATACCTGGTCTGCACATACTCATTGATCCATCAAAGGTGTCTCTCCATTAGTATTTTAACAAACCCTCAGTCCTACAACTCTTGACTGTTCCTAAATGCTGTCTCAACAAGCTGTTAACAGAAATGCAGTCCTAAACTTTACTTTCCACACCTTGAATCTTCACCATTTGATATGCACCCTTTGGAAAATGAAATTACATGTCACAAGGAGTTTCTTACACTAGAGATTTGAGAGATGCCACCCGGTGAAGTGGAAGAAACACAAATTCTAAAGAAGTGAACAGCAATTCAGAAAAAAAAAATAGTTTTTGGGAAATCGACCATATCTCCCACCTAGATCATCATCAAGATCCCAAACTAGTCTCAAATTAAAGGTACTTCAAAGTACTTTCCATCCATCACAAGTTTTGGGAATAACAAATCAGTACAATCGCGGGTACTGTAGCAAAACAGTGAAGAAAACAGAAAAAAGCAGAAAAAAATAGTTTTTAGCAAAACAGAGATTCCTCCCTTCAAATTCAACATTAAGACCTCCAATAAGCTTTGAATCAAAGCTGCTTCAGTCCCCTTTCATCCCATTCTAAATTCATGCCAAGAATATTCCGTACAGGTACAGATTTTTGAGGAACAGTGACGGGAAAAACAGAAAAAACAGAAAAAAACATAAAACAGCAATCTTTTTTGATATTTCTCTCTATTCCCTCTAAAAATCTCCCACAATACAACTTGGTAGGCTTGAAATAAGCCTCAACATTAGCATGAGGACGTTTGGAGTCCAAAAAAAATTGCCCCATCATATAATTCTTTCTAATTTTTAACTGCAGCACAAAGACTGTTTTGTTGTAACTGTCCATTCTTGGCTGCCCTTTCTGTTTTTGAGGTTTTAAATGCTTTTTGACACTTGGATTAACCTTTGGTATGGTTATATCACACCCACTAACCTAAGACATGCTTTTTAAAGGCTTACAATAGGAAATTTAAATGACTATCTTATAAAAACATTAAAACTTAAAGTCATTTTGCAAACTACCTATGACTACAAGACTGTCCTACCTAGGACTAATAACATAACCAAAAGATTCTTTTCGACATTTGGACATAGTCCAACTAAAACATGGCATTAAGCCTTATTACAACATGAAAAATACCTTATTGAACAAAATAATACAACTTGAAAATCAAGTAGAATCTCCACATCTTGGTGCTCCTGCACCATACTCCCCGGCATGATGAAAACTCTTGTCCCAAGAGTTAGGGGACCTGCTCCATCCAGTCTTCCATCTTGTTGGGATGTTCCTCTGACTGATGACAGGGAACATGAACTCTCCAAGAGTAATCTTCCTCCATCTCCAACCTGCATGGCTCCTATAAACAGTGTTAGTACCAGAAAACTTGTTTTGGTGTCCTTGTCTAGGACCTTGCTGCTGCACTGCTTCAGCTCTTCTCAACTGAAGGTTCTGATTCATTCCTTCTTGGACTCTCTGCTGTTTATTTTCCTTCTTCTGGCTCCTTATAGGACACTCAATGTCTCCAACTTTGACATAACTCAAGTCCCAAGCCTGTTGCTCTCTAGGACTATCATCCACCTTCTTGTGTTGCATCTGTGTCTGTTGTGTGCAATCACCCTGAACCTGCACATTCAACTTCAATTTCTCTCCAAAGCAAATTGTAACCTGTTCCTTCTTCTCCTCATAAGGTAAAGGAATCAATTGGAACTTCTTACCATCTTTGTGCACTACATAGGTATTAGTATACCCATCATGAATAGTTCTTCTCGAATACTGCCATGGTCTGCCCAAGATTACATGCCCACATGTCATAGGAATAACATCACATAAAACAGAGTCCTGATATGGGCCAATTGTGAAGTCAACATAAGCCTTCTTAGTGACCAATACCTACTGCTCTTGACTCACCCAAGTGACATGGTAAGGACTGGGATGATCAAAAGTCTTCAACCCCAACTTATTCACCATTTCCCAAGAAACTAAGTTATCATGAGAACCTGAATCTATAATCAACTTGCATATCTTGCCATGGCTCAAACAATTAGCTCTAAAAATAGATACCTGTGGTGGTTACTGCATCTTACCTCTTTCCACCATGAGCATCTCTCCATCCATCATTGGAGAGGCTGACGACATCTCTGGTTCTTCTGGCTTCTTCTCCTCTTGTGCCAAGTGAACTCTTTTATCCTTGGTCTTGTCAACACCATCCTTCTTAGGACAGTTGAAAGATGTGTGTCCCACCTCATTGCAGTGGTAACATCTGCCTGTGAACACTCCTCGACCTAATCCAAATCTACCTCCACCTCTATGTCCACCTCTTTGTTCTGTAGACAACTCCTTACCCTTCTCATTGTTGTTCTGAACTTCATTAGTAGGTTTGCCCCTACCTCTCTTTCCTCTTCCATAACCTCCTTGCCTTTCTTGTTTCCTCTTCACTCTCTCTTCAGCCCTGATGGCTAACTGAAAACACTCTCCAAGTGTTTTTGGTACTGCTAACCCAATCTCATCCTGCAAGTTATACCTAAGCCCGTTAAGGTACCTTGCCACTTTCTCTTCTTCATCTTCCAGCCCACCTCTAATACTAAGCTTATGAAATTGCTCAGTATAGGACAGAACATCCATGTCCTTCTGTTTTAGATTCTGCCTCATCCTCTTTATCTAAATAGAGTAATCAGATGGAAGGAATTGATCCTTCAACATATCCTTCATCCTACTCCAAGAAGTGATTTTTGATGCACCTCTAGCCATTCTCTCTGTCTGTACACTACTCCACCAGGTAAGTGCTGTTCCTCTCAGTTTTGTCTTTGCAAACTTGATCTTCTTTTCATCACTCATCTCCTCATACTCAAAAAAATTTTCCAGGGCATCTATCCACCCTAACACTTCTTCACTATCCATCTTCCCCTGATAGATAGGTAGCTCTATGTTTGCCTTAGTTCCACTTCCTTGGACTGCCTTCAGCAATCTTACAAACTTCTTTTCTTCAGCATCTAACTCATCCTTAGGAGGATTCTCATCTGCATCCTCATCTTCTTCTGACTCACTTTCTTCAACCTTTCTTGGATTCTTCTCTAATGCTTCCAATCTTGCCAAGATTGTTGCATTTTCTCTTCTTACTTGTCTCAGCTCTCTATCTCTGGCAGCATCATGTTCTCTTCTGTCCCTCAGCTCTTTCTCTCTTGCCTCTAAGGCTTCTCTCAACTCAGCATTCTCTCTTGCCATCTGGTTCTTTGGAGGCATCTTCACAACTCTCTCACAAACCTTAACTTCTTCACAAGATCCACAACTCCTTCAAGGATCTACTAGCTAGCTCTGATACCAAAAATGATGCAGAGGATTAGATCCAACAACTTCATACTAGGCAAAGTTCATAAAATGGACTTCAATCCATTAGGCTCTACAAGCTTCAATAGGAAACTTTCACAAAAATAGTGACACCAAACTAAGTATCATCATCTTTGACCTACACAAGGTTTCACAAGGTCTTCTTCCCTCTCAACAACTTAGACAGAACCATACCAATCTCTCTTCCAAGTTTGTAATCTTCATTCTTCATGCTTTGCTGTCTAGTTGTCACTGTCCTAGTAGCCATATAGAAAGGACTGTCAAGGCATAACTCTTACTACCAAACCTTTTTCAAGATTGTGATGGCGTCTTTGAATACCTTTTACCAAGTCTTCAAACATATCTAAAACTCAATGTATATTGCTTTGTAAGAAACTGTCCAAAAATGGACTGACAGAGAACAAATCAAGGCTATTAGGCCTTGCATGCATACAAGGCTTATTGGTTTGGGCAACTCCACAACTCCTCACACCTTGCATGTGTAGGAGCACTTCATACCTGGTCTGCACATACTCATTGATCCATCAAAGGTGTCTCTCCATTAGTATTTTAACAAACCCTCAGTCCTACAACTCTTGACTGTTCCTAAATGCTGTCTCAACAAGCTGTTAACAGAAATGCAGTCCTAAACTTTACTTTCCACACCTTGAATCTTCACCATTTGATATGCACCCTTTGGAAAATGAAATTACATGTCACAAGGAGTTTCTTACACCAGAGATTTGAGAGATGCCACCCGGTGAAGTGGAAGAAACACAAATTCTAAAGAAGTGAACAACAATTCAGAAAAAAAAATAGTTTTTGGGAAATCGACCATATCTCCCACCTAGATCATCATCAAGATCCCAAACTAGTCTCAAATTAAAGGTACTTCAAAATACTTTCCATCCATCACAAGTTTTGGCAATAACAAATCAGTACAATCGCGGGTACTGTAGCAAAACAGTGAAGAAAATAGAAAAAAGCAGAAAAAAATAGTTTTTAGCAAAACAGAGATTCCTCCCTTCAAATTCAACATTAAGACCTCCAATAAGCTTTGAATCAAAGCTGCTTCAGTCCCCTTTCATCCCATTCTAAATTCATGCCAAGAATATTCCGTACAGGTACGGATTTTTGAGGAACAGTGACGGGAAAAACAGAAAAAATAGAAAAAAACATAAAACAGCAATCTTTTTTGATATTTCTCTCTATTCCCTCTAAAAATCTCCCACAATACAACTTGGTAGGCTTGAAATAAGCCTCAACATTAGCATGAGGATGTTTGGAGTCCAAAAAAAACTGCCCCATCATAGAATTCTTTCTAATTTTTAACTGCAGCACAAAGACTGTTTTGTTGTAACTGTCCATTCTTGGCTGCCCTTTCTGTTTTTGAGGTTTTAAATGCTTTTTGACACTTGGATTAACCTTTGGTATGGTTATATCACACCCACTAACCTAAGACATGCTTTTTAAAGGCTTACAATAGGAAATTTAAATGACTATCTTATAAAAACATTAAAACTTAAAGTCATTTTGCAAACTACCTATGACTACAAGACTGTCCTACCTAGGACTAATAACATAACCAAAAGATTCTTTTCGACATTTGGACATAGTCCAACTAAAACATGGCATTAAGCCTTATTACAACATGAAAAAGACCTTATTGAACAAAATAATACAACTTGAAAATCAAGTAGAATCTCCACATCTTGGTGCTCCTACTCCAGTTTATCACCTGATAATCATTTGGTTTGAAATCCTAGACGTCAATCTTACGTGATAGTGGTATTTACCTGTCAGACAGCTTCATATATTTTGGGGGGGTCATATTTCAAATATCACCCGATCTTGCGAATATCACCCGATATTTCAAATATCACCCTGCCATAGAATATCACCCTAGTGCCAATATGCCGATGACATCATCCAACCCCAATGAACAGAGAAAATCACCCTGACAGTGATGTCATCATCCTTTTTACCTCACGGAGGTATTTTTCCAATGATCGCCCTTTTAAATAACATGATGATGACGTCAGCTTATCCCATTCCACAAAGGACCCAATATGACGATGACATCATCAATCGGCTTGAACTCCGAAGGTCATCTGATTTCTAACATCTGTCATCTTTTCTAATATGACTGATCTTTCATAACATGACGGTGACATCATTCTGACTCAATATATAAAAAAGCTCGACATGACCATGACGTCATCTTATTCGGAGGGTGATATTCCTCAATATCAAGGTCATATTTCTTAATATCACCCAATTTCCTTCAGTATGATCATGGCATTAGCCTTTCACATTTTAACGAAGCCCATCCATGATGATGACATCATCATCATATCCTGATCTATGAAGAGAGTCATATTAGTTAATATCCCTCATATTAACTAATGTGCATACCCAGACCCGATAGTTTTATTCAATGGAATTTAGTGAACAAAAGCGCATGTATTGCATATGCATGATCTTATGCATGTGATAACTGAAAATGTAAGGCTTGCATATCATATGAAGGGTCACATTACCCTTGGAATACAAAAAAGGCTACCAGAAGGTGAAACTATTTGCAAGAATTCAAAGAAACTCAAAAAAATTAGGAAATTTTTTTACCTTCCCCTTGGCAGAGTCATAACTCCTAGCTATTTTATCAGAATTTAAACTTTTTGGACTCATTGGAAAGATAAACCAGTTATCTAGTTTGAGTTGCTCAGTCACTTAGGCTTAACGCCAAGTACCGATGAAGTCTTGAGCCCTAATTCCGCTCCTAAGGCCTCCAAAAATGCAATTTACTAAGATGTAGAAAATACCAAAAATCATATTTTCGATATTTTTATCAAAAATCACTCAAATGACCATGGACCTGATCAGACATTGAAGCCATTTTAGGGCCTGATAGCATGTTTTCCAGTCAACAATAGCCACCCAGACCCTCTTGACCACCTATGGACATTTAATTACACAATTTTTCATAGATGCTCAATATTCATAACCCGATATATATAGGTTTGCACATTCAGCCTATTTTAATGTAATTTTTATCTTCCTGTTGGCTATTAAATGAAGCTGATGCTTATTTCTTGTCTATTTATTGCAGGACAGTGGAGTTGTTTGAGGCTAAGATCAGGATGGCTAAAAATTATAGAGTTGCATGCAGAGGTAACATGAACCAGAGCTGAGGAGGATATTGTCAAATATGCTATTTGTTAGCTGGAGGATGGACTAGGTCAAAGATGCTGGAATATTCTATGCCAGCTGTGTAGTTGCCAACTGGTAAGGCACGTGTTGTTCATCTGGACCATTGAATGTTATGGGATGATCTTGATCATTGGATCAATGTAACTGGTTTCTGGCCTTTGTTCTATATAAGGGCCAGAACTTGTCCAAATAAAAGAGGAGGATCATAATAAAGGAAAAATATCTGGCAAAATAAGGCCAATTACTGTAGAATTAAGAAGAGATTGGATTACTGAGACTAATGAGGACTGAATTGTTAAAATGTCAAGGTTCTTTCTTCAGATCATTGTAAATATACATGTTCTAAAGCATACTGAATGGAGATGAAGCTTCAGATTACATTCTAATTGTAAACTTTACATAATCTTCAAGTTGATTTTTGGATATGTACAAGTGAATTTTGTGTTCAAATAGAAGCGCTTTCATTTTATTACATGTTGTTGTCAACTTTTCCTTTGAAGATTTGCACTAGATCATGCAGATTTGTGGACTGTCCTGGTGAAGTATGATTTCTAGTTTTCTTCTCTTCATTGCATGTATGGGAACATGTATGTGGATCAGTGATCTTAGTCAAGTGATTTTGGGAATCTCATCCTTTCTCCCTTTTACTCATTTTAATTTCATAAATTCACTTCCATAACTGCAAATCATGATAAATAATGAGCAAAATAGAGAAATATGCTGACATCTCATAGGTAACTAAAAATCATTAGCATATTTGAGTTGAATGCACGTAGTATTGAAAATATCATGCAAAGAATCATAAATAAAGGTAGAAATCATACAAATATCAGCTTGTAGGCACATTATTTGAGTAAATTCATAGTGCAGAGGTAGAATTGTTAGAGATTTATGCAGGGCAGACATAAAGGATAGGATATATGGAGGAATATTGAAGAACTTTGCAGGAACAATCAAAATACGTAAGGCCCCTAAACAGAAAATAGCAACACACATCAACCACTAAGTAATGTTAGTAGATTATGAACTAATTAACAAAGACTTGGGATCATGAATTCTCTGAATTCATCGTATCTTTCAAGATGAATAAGGGTTGTTGTGTAACTTTTATTCTATGTTTGTGTATGACTAGCCTCATCATCAACAGATACTTTCAAAAATATCTATGAAGGAAATGACACTCTAAAGAAAGCAAAATTACAATCTTACAAAACAATGTTTGAGAATCTAAGGATGAAAGAAGAAGAAAACATTGCTAGCTATTTGCACCAAGTAGATGAAGCCGTAAATGGAATCAAAGGACTAGGTGAAGATCTAGCAGATTCAATGATGGTGCAGAAAGTCTTAAGAACCCTCCCTCATAGATTTTCTTCAAAAGTTTTTGCTATTGAAGAAGTGAAACATCTAAATAAACTTACCATGGAAGAGCTATTTGGGTCCCTTACTGCCTATGAGATGAGAAATGAAGTCAAAGGTCCATACAAAAGAGAAGTTTCTTTCAAAATTTTGTTGAATGAAGGAACATATGTTTTATACAGTGAAGGTGAGGAAGAAGAATCAAACTTTGTGTGAAATATGAAGAGGGGATCAGGCAAGTACAAAGGTAAGTTACCTTTCAAATGTTTTAACTCTAGAAGAGTTGATCATTATGCTTCTAAATGTCCTTTTGGAGAAAATGAAAATAGCAAAAAAGGTTTTAAGAGGAACAATTTTTGGAGGAAACTCATTTCCAAAGAAGACTATAGCTCCATAGAAGAAGTAGATCATACTCATCAGATGAGGAAAGAGGAGAATCTCTATTCATGGCCATCATGATCCCTAATGGTTCAGTCAATACTATAGATGAAGAAGAACGTGAAGTTGATTTTGAAGGTGAACTTATGTCTTCTCCTAAAGACTTGGATTGTGCAAGGAAAGAGAATTAAGAAAAAAGAGCTCTGATTGAAGCTAAGACAAAAGAATGCACAAGACTTGAGAAAGAAATTGTGTCACTCAAAAGGGAATTGGAAAAAGTCAAGCTCGGAAGTTCGGATGATACTAAAGGAGAGAATCTCATCATGCCTCAAGGAAGACCTTTTCATGCAAGTGTCCAATCCCCCATGAACATATTTAATCATGTTTTCTTTGGTTATTATTTTATCTATAGTAAATTTGGTCATAAGGCTATGGATTGCAAGTTTGAAATGAATAGAAGAAATCTTGTAAGTAGAAATTTTCTTGTTGTTTAGTGGTAAAAAGAGGTTGTTGGTTGTTTAATGGTTTATGTGTAATCATCCTTTCACTACAAAAATTCCAAGGGCTTATCAACCGAGTTGAATCTCCACAAAGCGAGAGTAGTCACCTATCATGTTGGGCAGCCACTTGGGAAGTTGTGGATTCTTGGATGTATCAAACAATGTCTCTATCTAATGCTCAATTGTACTTACAAACCCTAAATATACAAATCAGTAAGCAAGTTATCAAATTATGACAAATTCTTTCAGACAAAGATAAGGGACAGAGATATTTAACTCACTATTTTTTGAAGTTCAGAAGGTGGAAAAGTCAGGGACACCAGGACTAGTGCCCAAGTCTAAGGTACCTATTTCTTTGTGGAATCCTGATCTCCTTCCGACACTGATCTGCACTGCAACTTCCATTTCTAGGAATTCAACTGCGGAGGACACGGGAAGTAGCGCCCTAGTCTAGGAAAAGCAATAGTGTCCTACTTCTTTTTAGATCCTAAATCCTCTGTCTACTACTCCTTCCTACAACTCCACTCCACAGAACTTGACACTTGTTATTGTCACGTGAAATTGCACCCTGCTTGGAAGGATTCCAAGAATTCCAATGACACAATGGGAATGATCTCTAAGTGTGGGACTTTGCTAAATGAGATCAGACCTCCGAAGAAGGCCGGCTTCCTTGCCTGATTATCACCTAAAAGCTACTTAATTTTGAGGGGAAAAGGGAGAAGAAATGCTTTAAAATGAAAATGAAAACATAAAAACTTGAAAAGCAAAGGGTGATGCACCAGACAGATTAAAAGAGACTTCCACCACACTGAGAGAATGCACAGTATAATCAGATACAATGAGTAAGCATACACAGATTAGATGATTCTAGCAGAGGTAAGGTGCAATAAGGTTGAGAGGAACAGAACGTTCACAGGTAACCTCATGCAGATTCACACAGAACCAAAAAATTAGCAAAGGAGGTAAAATAACTTGCATATATCCAATGAAAAGGCAAGGTTACAGTATATGAAAAAGTTTCGTTTGGAAACAAAAGAGCTTGTATGCTAAAAAGTTTCAACCCCTTTTTACATCATAAGCCTCAGCTTATATAGTGTTGCAAAAATTGACCTAAGTCGGTGGCCACATTCTCTTAGAGAGCTGAATCCAAAAATGCTCCTAAAGGAACGTCCCAGCTGCTAGAGTAATGGTGCCACTGGAATAGGGGTAGGTAGAAGATATTAGTTAGTATTTAATGCAAACAACTGTCATGTCTATCCTCCACCACGACTGTACGCAGCATCTGGAACAAGGCGGTGGAGAGATATCTTTTATCATCAATGTGAGTTATTCCCTCTACCTATAGTAATGAATGCAAGAAATATCTGCATCTGTCCCAAAAGGTCACTGAAACATCAACTCGACCGACATGTAGATCCGGATCCGAAAATGGAAATGAGAAATTCCTCTTCAAAACCCTGCCAAACGAAAGAGGAGGCAAAAACATGCACTTTTGCTTCTTATATCATGTCAAAATTTGCCAGGATGGAGGAGATACAGGTGGTCAAAGCTTCGGTCAACTGCCTGAATAGATCAGGTGATATTAGGATGAAGGGGTGATATTAAAAAATATCAGGATGACATTACGAATATCGGGGTGATATTCAGAAATCAGGTTGATGAAGAAAAGAGGGGGTGATATTACGGAGATCGGGTAATGAAGAAAAGAGGGGGTGATATTATGGAGATCGGGTAATGTTGGAAACATACCTCCGCGAGGTAAAGGATGATGATGTCACCATCATGGTGATGTCCAGATTTTGTATATCGAGTCATGTTTTAAGATCAGGGTGATATTCGGAACATGACCCCTGTGAGAAAATGACCCCCCCGGGAAAGGGTCTGGATGACATCATCAAGTAGATGACTTGGTTTATCATTGAAGTCACCATGACGTCATCGTCATGTTATTGGATGGGGTAATCATCTGAAAAACACCAGCATGAGGTGAAAGGGATGATGATGTCACCATCATACTGGCCATGGGGTGATATTTAGCAAGAAGGTGATATTCAAAAGATCAAGTGATCTTCAAATATCGGGGTGATATTACGAGGATAGGGTGATATTACAAATATAGGGTGATATTACAAATATTGGGTGATATTTGGAATATCACCCAATACTTGGAATATGACCCGATGCTAGACCATACATAACTACCTCATTTCAGCAAATTTCAAGGTGATGTAAAAAGCAAACTTGCTTATTTTTTCAAGCTCTTTCACATGGTAAGCTTCCTTAGGCAAGCTTCAGACCTTGAGATTTGAATTCAAACTTCAGGATCATAAATATAGCTTACAATGGGGATATGCACCCTGACTGATGCTACTTAGACTATTTGATTCTTGCTAGGGGAAAATAGATCAACAATTTGGCAAATTCTATGGGATGTTTGCCTGCTAAACAATCAGATCAGTGGCCTTGAGCATCCATTGGGCATGGAGTCATACATAGACTAAAAATATACAGATATTTCCTGACCTTAGCAACTCATCACAGCAATGAAAAACATTGGAAGACCAACCCAAGGTAGAAATGTTGAAAGCAAGCCCCCCTCAACTGTGCTAGACAACACTTAGGAAAAGAAAAAGGGATCTAAACTAAGGTGCAGCAACACTTATTGGAAAGATAGAGACCTAATCTATTGATTTACAAAGCACTTATACCTCAAAACACCTCTTTAGGTGTATCCCATTGACTGGGATAGGCAAATTTTGTCCATCCATATTTGATAACTGAAATGCATTGTGCTCCTTGCATTCAGTAATAAGAAATAGGCCACTCCACATGCTATCAAACTTGGAATGCTTTCTTGGTCTGCTTTTCAATTCATCCCATTTGAGCACCATATCTCCCATCCTAAAATTTCTGGGGGTGGCCCTCTTGTCAAAACTTCCTTTTGTTTGAAGCTGATAATACTCCATAGCTTTCATGGCTTTATCTTTGCTCTCTTCAAGCTCCATAAGCTAAGCATATCTAATAGCCATGGGGCCCTCTGCTTCGAACATTTCCAGCTGATTCATGATGTCTAGTGCTGGCAGTTCCATATACATAGGCAACCTTACCTCTTTCCCATATACTAGTAGATATGGGGTGTTCCTAATAGACCTTTTAGAAGTTATCCTATCTACCCATAGTGCATACTTTAGATTAGTGTGCCAGGTCCTCTGGTTATCCTCCATTGATCTTTTAGTGATCCTTATGAGATTTTTATTTGTAGATTCAGCCAAACCATTACCCTGTGGATAATAATTTGATGAAGTACTCAGATAGATCCCATTCTTAACAGCCCAGTCAATTATCTTCAATCCTATAAAGGCCAAGGCATTGTTTGATATGATAGACTTAGGCACTCCAAATATGGAAACCAAATCACAATAAAAACTTAAAACAACACTCTAATTGGATTCCTTCAGAGCTACTGCCTCAGTCCACCTTGTGAAATAGTCTATAGCTGTGAGTATCCATCTATGGCCTGCACTTGATGGTGGGTTACTAGGACCTATAAAATCAATGCCCCATCTCATAAAGGGTTGTTCTACCTAAATTGGTTGTAGAGGTAAAGTTGGCAACCTTTCCTTGCTTGCAAAGATGGCACACTTTATACATTTTCTAGCCCATGTATGGGCATCCTTAAATAAGTTGGGCCAGTAATAGCTAGCTCTCATTATCTTCCAAGTAGTAGTCCTTGGGGTAAAATGACCCCCTGCAGTTCCATCATAAAATTCATGTAGCACCTTGTCAGTCTGACCTTTATCAATGCACCTTAACAATACACCATTAAAGTCCTTTCTGAAAAGGATGCATTTATTAAAACATATGGAATGGATTGCAGTCTAAAATATCTTATTTTAGTTCTATCTAGACCTATTGGACATTTCCCAGTTTACAAAAATTGAGTCATGTCATTAACCCAACTGGTGTCTGCTATTGCTGTGTCATTCTAATGTGCCTCCTTAATGATCAGAAGCACCTCCTCCTCTTTTTGTATTTCATGCTCTGAACTGGTAGCAATTTGTTCACTAAGTCCTCTGCCTCTGACAAGCTTGGTTATCTAGATATCCACATCATATTCCATGACCTTGGTGATCCAACCAGCCCTTTTCTCATTTACATCCTTACTTAATATGAACTCCTTTATGCTAGGGTGAGCCACCATCAAATGTATCTTGTTGTTAGAGACAAGATGCCCAAACTTGTTTAGACTCCTTACCATTGCAAGGATGTGCTTTTCAATGAAGCTATACTTGTGCTCATACTCCTCCAGCCCTTGACTGAAGAAAGCAATTGGTTGCTCAAAACCCTCACTCTGCTGCTGTACTAAAATCATAGAGATGGTATCCAGGCCACCATAAGCATACAAGATAAAGTCTTTGGAGAAATCAGGGTTTACCAGTGTTGGTGCAGTAGCTAACGCCTCCTTTATGGACTCGAAGCTGAGCTTGGCCTCTGTCGTCCAACTGAAAATTGTATTCTTCTTCAACATGGACGTCAAAGGCTTCAGAAGATTTGCAATATTAGGTACGAACCTTCGTAAAAAAATAATTCTGCCAATGAAGCTTTGTAGTCCCTTCTTGTGGCTGGGTAAAGGTAGCTCCAAAATAGCCTTCACCCTCTCAGGGTCAATGGTAATGCCTTCCTTTGACATAATGTGCCCTAATAGCTTGCCCTCATGTACAACAAATATGCACTTCCTGGGATTGAGAGATATCCTGAATTCCTTACATCTTTCAAATACTAGCCTCAGATGAGATAAATGTTCAGCTACATTCTTGGAAAAGACTATGATGTCATCTAGGTATACCAGCACCAATTTATACATCAAACCCTTAAAGGCCATGTCCATGGCTCTCTGGAAAGTAGAGCCAGCATTGGACAGACCAAAGGGCATCCTTTTGTAGGCCATGGTGCCCCATTTGGTGGTGAATGCAGTCTTGAACTGATCCTCTTCCTTGACTAACACCTGATTGTAACCAGAAAACCCATCAAGCAAGGAAAATCTTTCAGAACCAACCACCACCTGCAAAATTTGCTCCATTGAGGGCAATGGGTAGTGATCTTTTAGGGAGGCTCTGTTGAGGTCTCTGAAGTCAACACACAGCCTAATCTCTCCATTCTTCTTCCTCACAGGGACAAGGTTAGATACCCAAGAAGTATGCTTGATTGGAAAAATGATTTTCTCCTCAATCAATTTGGTCAGTTCTTTAATCATCAGGGGCTCTAGCTTTGGATTTAGAGGTCTTTGCTTCTGCCTCACAAGTTTAGTATCTGGTTCTAACTCTATGGTGTACTGGGCAATATGAGGGTCAAATCCCTTTAGGTCTAAATAATCCCAAGCAAACACGTCTTCAAACTCTTGACAAAGAGCAACAAAAGCTCTTCTATCCTCAGCTGAGCAGATTTTACCGATTTTAAGAAGCTTTCCTTTAAAAATTTCTAGCTCTTCATAGTGCTCTTCTTTAACCTGCATACTAGTATTGCTTTTCTTTAGTTGATCATCTGTACCAAAAATAGATTCCAACGTTACCAATCCCTTGGGCAGCTTGTTTGATCTCAACTGAACAATTTGATCATTGCCATATTATTGTTTGAGCTTATCCTAATTTATCACAGAAAACTCATCTTCTTCTAACCATAAACGTAGGATCTGTTCATCACTTTCAAAAACTTGCGAATGAATATTATTATCAGGGATAGAGGGTCTGTCCACTATTTTTACATGAGGTTGTACCCTCTCCCTTTGAATATCACTGGGGATGTCAAACTGAGCCCTAATTGTAGCTAACCTATCAGCATGAGAGTTCTGATTTCTTGGCACGAAGATCAGATTGAAAGCATCAAACTCTTCAATCATGTTCCAGACCCTATGTTTGTAGCATTTCAGAACATCACTTTTTGTAAGATGCAGCCCTCTTACATGATTCACAATGAGTTCACTATCACCGTACACCTGTAAACAGCCTATTTTCCTTTTTTTTGCCCACTGCAGACCTTGGATCAATCCTTCATATTCAACAGTGTTATTTGTACATGTAAAGGCAAAACGGGAAGCAGAATAGTATTTTTCACCTTGTGGTGACACCAGCATTGCACCACCTCTAGATCCATTCCTACTCCTTGAGCCATCAAAGTACATTTTCCATACTTCATTATGCTGCTCTTCCTACTGTTCTACATCCTTTACAAGGCTTGGTATTGTTGTTTTAGGTTCATGCAGTATGTAAATCCCCATACCAGTTTCTTAGATGTGTGCCTCAGGGTCATCTATAACATTTTCTGAGGCCCATTCCCTTAAGAGTACCTCTGGTATACTTTGAGCTTGTAGTTCTTGAGCAGCAATGAGTTCAAGATCATCAGAAATAATGCAATTTGCATTAACAACACTTGGTGTGTAAGGCTCTATGTAATGATTTGAAAGCAACTCAGATTTTAAGGTTACTTTGGTGCCATATCTGGTCCTAAAAAACATGTGGGACCAGTCTAAGGATAAATATCCTCCTAGCTTGCCTGTAAATTCTCTTGATAAGCACATGGCAAAATAAGGAGGCAAATCTATGATGAACACCTCCTGTGAAATGGAAACATTGGGATAGGTATGTAGAGTGAGGCCTAGGTCTTTTATTACACCCATAGTATTAATAGTTGTGCCATCTAATTAGAGAACACCCTTCTTAAGGCTTTGGTACTTGAGCCATAATTGGTCTGCTATCTGCTTAGGCATCACAGAACTGCTTGCTCCACTATCCACCATGCAATTATGAACTAATTTGTCCCTAATTATCAAAGACACATAAAAAGGGAGTGGCTTAGCATTCTTGTTGAGCTGTTTGTTGTTATCCTGGGATGAATTGGTAAGGACAACCCTATTTGGGTTAATAGTTGTATCATTGGATACTTTCAAATCAGATAAGGCAGATTGCAATATGTCCTTTTGGCTAGGGATGGCTAGGGAATCCCACATGGACATTGTCACGTTCATCTTCTTCATATTTTTAATAATATTGAAGGGTGAAATGGCACTCACCTTTTGATTTGATTTTGTAGCAGCAACCTCTGCTTGCAAATGAGGCATCTCCCTTACTATTGTTGGGTTAATTCTTTGTAAAATATGGGGAATATGTGAGGTAGAAGCATTAGCAAATCCTCTTCCTTTATTTGCTGCTTGGTCTACCTCATATCCCCTCTTCTTGGCCCTTGTATTTGTTGCAACCGGAGTATTATCACTGTTTACTCCACAGAATTCACCTTCTTGCCAATTCATGAAAGCATAATCACTTTGAGGTTACCCCTGTTGTTGTGCAGCCCCATCATGAGGTATATTTGGCTGAGAGACTGCAACATTCTGGACCATCAGAGCCTGATTTATAACCCCATTTGAATAGGTTACCTAACTGTGTGGCTAATTACATGGATAGCACCATTCATACTCAGCTACAAGATTATTCTGAGCAGGGACAAGGTCCCTTACTGCATTGATAGGTGCTGGATTATAAGGCTGAAAAGGCCTTTGATTCACATTTTGCTTGGAACCTTGGTAGTTTCTCTGATAGGGTAGCCTATTAGCCTGGTAAGGTTGATTTTGGCCTTGATATGGTTGCTGATAAGGTTGCCTGCTCTGGGATTGCTCCTTTTTAATGTTTACTAACTCATTCCTGAAGGTCTGCAGGATATTCTCTATTTTTTGTTGGCTATTTTTAATTTCCTTCAACTCTTGAGATGAACTAGAGCCAGCAGGCTCAGAATTGATAGTACTTGGTAATGCTGCCACAGTAGGTAAAGGGGAAAAATATGGGATTGGTAATGGCATTGAAACCTGAATCTCAGGAAAGATAGGCATTGGTGGTCTAGGTGCTTTTTTTTGACCTGAATCAAGCTATTCTCTGTCCTAATAGCTATTTCATAAGCATCTGGTAAACTAGTACCTCCTAGTGATTGAATCATTACTGAAATATCACTATTTAGGGCAAAAAATACAAGAATGCATATTCAACTGGAGGTCTTACCATGGCAAGAATTTTGTCCCATGTCTTTTGAAATTTGAAGTTAAAATCCACCATTTGCTCCTGAGGACCTCTTTTCATGGTGGTCATCTGCTCAACCAATGATAAATTATCTGATTTGTCTTGGAATTATCTGTTTAATTTCTCTCCTAGATCATCCTAGGTTGTAATAGTCTGCACTGGTAGAATCTTGAACCATTGCAATGCCTTCCCTTTGAATGAGGCAGCCAGTAGCCTGATGGCTACATTTTCTTGAGTGACATGATGTACACCACATAGAGATGCTATGTCTCTAATATACTCAATAGGACTAGTTTGATTTTCCCCTGTGAAATAGGGTAGACTCTTCAAAGCTACCATGTGTATAACATCATGTACTGTTAGGTTTAAAGGGCTGCCCCCATCAAAAGTCACAAATGGCTGATTGGCTGATTCCTTGCCATTTGAATAGCTGGCGGTAGATTTGCTTGAGTTACTACAGGAACTACAGAAGCAACTAGTCTAAAATTTGGTGGAGTTGACTATATCCTTTTAGAAAATGGAGTCCTTGCTACAACTCTACTCTGCCTTCTAGGTGGACACAGCTGCAAATAGTCAAATGAGCTTGAACTCTTGGTTTGAATCTTTCTCGTAAAACATGTATCAGCAAAAAATGATTTGTTTGTTCTTCCTCAGTGTGAGTCACCAGATATGCAAGTTTAGCCTCTTACAGGTCTGAAAATCACTGGATGCACATCAAAACCAGTAATAAAAGTTGTAGAGGTCCTACCGGGCCTACCAGAAACTGTTGTCATGTGAAATTGCACCCTGCTTGGAAGGATTCCAAACATTCCATTGACACAATGGGAATGATCTCTAAGTGTGGGACTTTGCTAAATGAGAACAGACCTTCGAAGAAGGCCGACTTCCTTGCTTGATTATCACCTAAAATCTACTTAATTTTGAGGGGAAAAGGGAGAAGAAATACTTTAAAACGAAAATGAAAACATAAAAACTTGAAAAGCAAAGGGTGATGTACCAGACAGATTAAAAGAGACTTCCACCACACTGAGAGAATGCACAGTATAATCAGATACAATGAGTAAGCATACACAGATTAGATGATTCTAGCAGAGGTAAGGTGCAATAGGGTTGAGAGGAACAGAACGTTCATAGGCAACCTCATGCAGATTCACACAGAACCAAAAAATCAGCAAAGGAGGTAAAATAACTTGCATATATCTAATGAAAAGGCAAGGTTACAGTATATGAAAAAGCTTTGTTTAGAAACAGAAGAGCTTGTATGCTAAAAAGTTCCAACCCCTTTTTACATCATAAGCCTTAGCTTATATAGTGTTGCAAAAATGACCTAAGTCGGTGGCCACATTTGCTTAGAGAGCTGTTCATCCAAAAATGCTCCTGAAGGGACGTCCCAGCTGCCAGAGTAATGGCACCAATTATCTAGAACAAGGGCAGGTAGAAGATATTTTTAGTCTTTAATGCAAACAGCTGCCGTGTCTATCCTCCACCATGACTGTATGCAGCATATCGAACAAGGTGGTGGAGAGATATCTTTTATCATCAATGTGAGTTGTTCCCTCTACCTATAGTAATGAATGCAAGAAATATCTGCATCTATCCCAAAAGGTCTCTGAAATGTCAACTCGACCGACATGCAGATCCAGATCCAAAAATGGAAATGAGAAATTCCTCCTGAAAACCCCGCCAAACGAAAGAGGAGGCAAAAACATGCACTTTTGCTTCTCATATCATGTCAAAATTTGCCAGGATGGAGGAGATACAAGTGGTCAAAGCTTCGGTCAACTACTTGAATAGATCAGGTGATATTAGGACGAAGGGGTGATATTAAAAAATATCGGGATGATATTATGAATATTGGGGTGATATTCAGAAATCGGGGTGATGAAGAAAAGAGGGGGTGATATTACAGAGATCAAGTAAGGAAGAAAAGAGGGGGTAATATTGCAGAGATTGGCTAATGTTGGAAACATACCTCTACGAGGTAAAGGATGATGACATCACCATCATGGTGATGTCTAGATTTTGTATATCGGGTCATGTTTTAAGATCAGGGTGATATTCGGAACATGACCCCTGCGAGAAAATGACCCCCCAGGAAAGGGTCTGGATGACGTCATTAGGTAGATGACTTTGTTTATCATTGAAGTCACCATGATGTCATTGTCATGTTATTGGGTGGGGTGATCATCTGAAAAACACCAGCGTGAGGCGAAAGGGATGATGATGTCACCGTCATACTAGCCATGGAGTGATATTTAGCAAGAAGGTGATATTCAAAAGATCGGGTGATCTTCAAATATCGGGGTGATATTACAAGGAGAGGGTGATATTACAAATATCAGGTGATATTACAAATATTGGGTGATATTTGGATTATCACCCAATACTTGGAATATGACCCGATGCTAGACCATACATAACTTCCTCATTTCAGCAAATTTCAAGGTGATGTAAAAAGCAAACTTGCTTATTTTTTCAAGTTCTTTCACATGGTAAGCTTCCTCTGGCAAGCTTTAGACCTTGAGATTTGAATTCAGACTTTAGGATCATCAATATAGCTTACAATGGGGATATGCACCCTAACTGATGCTGCTTAGACTATTTGATTCCTGCTAGGGGAAAATAGATCAACACCTATAACCTGCAATCACAAGGAGTGTGGGAGGGGGTTATGGTGTTTAGAGGTTTGCCTCGGTCAAGCCCCGGAGAGACATTCAAGTCTTCCGAACACCATTGTTAGATGAGAGTATGTATCTCGATGGGATAGAGGTAAAAATCCAAATGATAAATGGTTGAAAACACAATTGATATCACCTTGTAGTGAAGATCTCATGGAAGGAAGATGCTCTTCATGCCATGAGGAGATGCATGCCAAATATGCAAATACAAATAGAATAACAAGAAAGTACTACTCTGCAACACAATGAATGCTGTGAATCACTTTCACAAAAGCTTGTTAATAAAAAATGCCATCTAGTTTGCAAATGAAACGTAATCATGCTTATATATGCAACTACAAAGATTCCTTCTAAGAATTTCATAATTCAAACTTTAGATGTCAGCATAGGACCTAATTAATGGTCATAAAACTAACATTTGAAATTAGGATAGACCCAAAATAGGGCTGGACTAGGGCGCTAACACCCAAGTCCACCCTACCATTTTTGCTCAAAATTCATTAAAGTGCAGCCCCCTAGGTCCTATTTGTCACAAGACCCAAGGGTTTTCTCATTGGGAGTCAGAAATAACATGCAAAATGCTCTAAATACAATTACAGGACCTGAGTGGTAAACCTTAATAGGAAAAAGCCCCCAAGGTTACTTTTTCTGACATAATATTTAGCCCCCACTTTAATGTATGTATAAATGCAAGGCCAATACATGCATTAAAGTATGGTCAACAAATATAGCAAACACGCCAAGCACAGAGAAGACATGCCAAACACATTAAAGATAATAACAGGCATGTAAAACACCGTGAATATAATGAATGCAGTGATTTTTTTTTCTCATATATGAAATGCAGGATGCAATTACAAGAAAAGTAAACACACAACCCAAAATGCAGGAGGGACTCATTGCCACTGGTCTTTAGACTACACATGGGGCAACAAACACGCAAAATAAATCTCAAAGTGTAGGAGGGACTCATCGCCGCTAATCTTTAGAATGGAATTAAGAACAAACATGCCATACAAATCAAGCATGCCAAACAAATCCCAAAGCATAGGAGGGACTCATCACCACCGGTCTTTAGACTATTCTTTGGAACAAACACGCAATACACACACACATGGAAGACATGGAGAAAACATGGTAGATAGGTGATGGAGTGTACCTATTTCTAGGTTCATCTCCATCTTAGGCACATTACAGACACACACTAACGATTGGGCTTCACCACAATAATCACCGAAGACACACTCAAGGGTTAGGTTAGTCATAGAACCGCTCCCTGCCTCTGTAGAGGACTTTTGAAAATGATAGGATTTTGCACTCTCCTCGAGAAATACACAATCCCCACCTCGTATGGAGGGCTTAAGATAAAAAATGATATGCATGATATCTCGCCTCTGTAAAGGGCTTAAGTGATTGCCATAAATTCAAGATTCACAAACACACTTGATAACATCTATATCAGATAGCTTACCTTATATATGCCCCCACCTTAAGGGGGTTGTTATCATGTGACGATATCAAGCATGTTAAGGTAGGAAGAAAACACACAAGGGAACACAAGCTCTCGCCAAGCCCATGCCCCCCAGAGGTGACATGTTCTTTTTGATCACCAAATGTTCCCATAAACACATTCTTGCAAGAAAAGTGTTAGTGTCCATATAATCATGATAAACAACAATGCATAGAGAACCAAGGAATGCAAGATTCAAGATAGACAAAGTGCATGGAGCAGTAGTATTGTTATGTTTTGTAAGTGCGATAAGACAACATCAAGATCACACAGAGTGATTCTACTAGCCAAGCTTCAAATAATATATAACAACCCCATCGTCATGTATGGAATAGATCCATTTTTTTATTACTTGCTAAAGGGACACTAGGTCCGCATCGGTATAAAATATTTTTCATCATCCGCCCTCTAGATAGAACCACTGGAGGAAGGGAAACAATGAATTAAGAGAGGAGAAACAAGTGTCTTAGGGACAGTCACGTAGGAGGGTGTCCCCAAATCACCAACTGCAATGCTATATCCATAAGACACAACACACAACAATGAAAATAGAGGAGAAGCAATATAGAAGAATGATGATACAAATAGAAGAAGGGTCACAACAGAGGTGGTCTCCTAGTATCCCTAACCTTACGAGAGTATCAAGGCTCTTCCTAGGAGGCCTAAACAACACATAACACATCACGGGGGAAACACATCACGGAGCTACAGGGTTAGAAATACTTACCTACCAGTACAATTGAACTAAAATTTGGAACTTGTGAGCCTCTTGGAGAGATGCTCTATCAAGTTTAGTGCAAAGCTTAAGTGGTTCTTATGAGAGTCATGCCTGTTGTCGAGAAGTCCATGTGATGTTTGTTTCTCATATCCTTGTGTATATGAAGTCTTTTGTTGCTTATGAGGAGGAGAACCACTATTATTTCCCACTGATGGTAATCATCTTGCCCTTTTCTAATTTTTAGCTAGATTTCTTTGTTGAGTTCATCTATCAAGGTGACAAGGACTATCTTGTACTATCTTGATCTTTTTGTCTATTATAGCCTCTTTTTCAATTTGTCTTTCTGATGTATGTTGTGTATCTTCTGATCCCTGAAGGGATAACAGAGGAGGAACTTCAGAATAAATACCATTCCTTCATGGATGAGGTGATAATTTAGTATTTTCCTTATGCACTTCTATTGTAGAAATAATATAATCATAGTTCAGGTAGTCATCTTCTACTTCAAGTGTATTTTGTTCCATTATGTTATTATCAGTATGCTTAGGAAAGGGATTAGTGAAGATCTATAAGTTTTGATTCAGCAGAGCAACTGACTTATTCCCATTATCATTCACACTTGATACCTGTATCACATTCAAGTCAATGAGGTCTTGTATTTCATGTTTAAGATGCATACATCATTTGGTGTCATGTCCTTGTGTCCAATGGTAATGATAAAAAGCATTAGCATTGAAATAAGGTCCTTGCGTTCTACTAGGATCTAAAGGTTTAATTAGGAGAAGCTTCATAGTATTATTACTCAGAGCTTGATTCATGATAGAATGACATGATTCAAATATCAGAGTAAACTTTCTTTGTTGATACAGTACCCTCTTTGGATTAGTGATAGCAAACACTTGTGAAAAGTTGTTTGAATTCAGTCCATTAACCTTGATGAAACTCCTATTATTCCTTTTGAAGTTGTTTTGTGATGGTCCACCCATGGATTGACCAACTTGAGCCGATGAGTTCTGGATTTCATATTGACTAGATGAAAGTTGATAGTCATGAAGGGCAGTGCATAAATGTTGAAAGGAGTTATACTTCATCAAGAGAATCTTATCATTGATGTTAGGTTGTAGATTTGCAATAAAAACCTTCTAAACATCCTCATCCTTCATTTGATATTGAATTTGTACATAGAGAGATTGATACCGACTGATAAACTCAATTAATTTCTCTTTTAGACCTTACTTGCAGTGAAGTAAATCAATCAAGGAGGCTTGAGGTCTAATATTTGCTTGAAAGTGTTGTAAAAATTGATCAACTAACTATGAAAAAGAGTGTATTGAATTTGGAGGTAAAGAGAAAAACCATTCTAGAGCAGTATCTTTGAGAGATCGCGGGAAAAGTTTTGCTAACAAATCCTCTTCAAAGTAGAAATCGCTACACATAGCCGTGAATGCTACCACATGAGTATTAGGATCACCTTTTCCACCATATTTTTCAAAGAGAGGAGTCTCAAACCTCTCAAGCATGGGGGTTCTCAATATTGCATAAGATAGAGGGTTATAGGTATGATAAGTTGGTATACTAGGTTGTGAAGAATTTGTCAAGTTTGTCACCTTTTGATGTAAAGAAGTCATGTCTCTCAATAGTTGGTTTAAGATGGCATCATTAGGAGATGCAGTTTGTTGTGAAGCATTAGAACCAAAGTGAGGAAGTGATTGAGCTTGAGTAGTGATGGGTGGAGGTTATGAATAGTTTAGTGGTGGTTGGACATATTGATAGGTTGAAGATGGTTGCGAATAGGTGGCATTGAGAGGTGATTGAGAGTACTTATTCATAGAAGAGGTCCCCTTAGATACCAAGTTTTGATAGTTAAATCCCATAACTTTGTAATTTTGTGAATTTGTGCCATTAGATGCTCCAATACCAGTGGTAGCATTACTATGAGCATTTACATTGGTGGTTAAAATCGTTGATGTAAATGTAGATATTCCCGTAGTCGGTATAGGTGCCAATACTTGCGTATGACACGGGGATGGCATGTTCTTAATACCATTTGCACATTTAGTTGTCATCATGACATTATTGTGTACTATATACATTAAACCTCAAACCACATTAATACCATCTTGTCCTTTTATCAATTCTCTTATGTGGTATATCACAGGGATGGCTTCTTCCGCTATCCTTTCATTTCCAACAAATGCTTGAAATTCAACTAAGTCTTTATCAAGTTTGTTTATTTTCTCATCAAGTACATGTGCAACCATCTCAATAGTGTCATCAAAACCATGAAATGTTTGATCTTCCATAAAGGTTGTAGAAGGTATAATGTCTTGCAAAATTTGTGTCTCGCCTTTTGTAAAGAAGGTATTCAATGGATTTTCAAAGGTAGGAATGTCAAACTCTTCAAAAGCACTAGATCCCATGACTATTATACTTCTTCTTAAAGGGATATTTCTATTAGGGTAGTGAGTTATAATAATCATATAAAATCATGTACAAACTAATAGAACAAACCCTAGGAGCAAGATATGTTTAAGATAAAAAATGCTTGATTGTTCAACTTTTTCCAATGCAAAACATTAGGAGAAAAAAGGTGTTGTGGGTTGTGAAAAATTTCAAGAGGGAAAGCAAATAATATGCCTAATAATAGTCCAATTATGCAAAATATCTTTTACAACACACTTTTGAAGCAACTCTAGAGTGATGACAAGTCAAAACCTAGTTAAAATAAGCCAAAATATGTAATTTTTTACTAAATCTTAATGCAAAAGAGTATGAAACAGGGTGTTGTGAGGAAAATGATGATGGACAAAAAATTATAACAGTAATAAGAGCCACCTAATTCCAAAAAATATGTCACAACATGCTTAAAGTGCCACTCAAGGTCAAACCCTAGTGAAAATATAGCTAAAATGTGCAATTTTTCACAATTTTTTCAATGCAAAGGCCTAGTAGAAAGGGTGTTGTAAGGAATATGAGGAAGGAAGTAGATAATAACCCTAGTAATAGCTGATTAATGCAGAAAAATCCCTTACAACATGCTTGTAATGTAAATCTAAAGAGTTGATAAGGCCAAATTTAGTGAGAATGCAAGGTTTTCAAACCCTAGGCATGAGATTTTGCAAGAAGACCACTATGATGCAACACTACTATTATAAATTAGTCCTAATGAGTGTTTTAAAATGGTAGTAAGATCTGAAACAATATTTTGACTACAAACCCTAGCTAATGCAAAACTAGGTTTTTGTGAAGAATGCACAATTTTTTCAAATTTTTCCAAATTCTTCAATTTTTTGTAATTTTTCAAATTCAATAAGATGATTGAATGCAAATTTATCAAACAACACTTAGCAAGGTGCCAAAAAGTTCAAAAACACAAGTTCACCAAAATGTTTAGTGGTAAAAAGAGGTTGTTGGTTGTTTAATGGTTTATGTGTAATCCTTCTTTCACTACAAACATTCCAAGGGCTTATCAACCGAGTTGAATCTCCACTAAGCGAGAGCAATCACCTATCATGTTGGGCAGCCACTTGGGAAGTTGTGGATTCTTGGATGTATCAAACAATGTCTCTATATAATGCTCAATTGTACTTAGAAACCCTAAATATGCAAATCAGTAAGCAAGTTATCAAATTATGACAAATCCTTTCAGATAGAGATAATGGACAAAGAGATTTAACTCACTATTTTTTGAAGTTTGGAAGCCAGAAAAGTTAGTGACATAGGGACTAGCGCCTAAGTCTAAGGTACCTGTTTCTTTGTGGAATCTTAGTCTCCTTCCGACATTGATCTACACTGCAACTTCCATTTCTGGGAACTCAACTGCGAAGGACACGAGGACTAGCCCTAGTCCAGGAAAAGCACTAGTGTCCTGCTTCATTTCAAATCCTGAAACCTCTATGTCTACTACTCCTTCCTGTAACTCCACTCCATGATACTTGACACCTATAACCTACAACCACAAGGAGTGTGGGAGGGAGTTGTGGTTTTTAGAGGCTTACCTCAGTCAAGCCCTGGAGAGACATTCAAGTCTTCTGAACACCATTGTCAGATGAGAGTGTGTATCCTAGCGGGATAGAGGCAAAAATCCAAATGATAAATGATTGAAAGCACAATTGATATCACCTTGTAGTGAAGATCTCATGGAAGGAAGATGATCTTCATGCCATGAGGAGATGGATGCCAAATCTACAAATACAAACACAATAACAACAAAGTACTACTCTGCAACACAATGAATGCCTTGAATCACTTTCACAAAAGCATGTTAATAAAAAATGCCATCTAGTTTGCAAATGAAACCTAATCATGATTATATATGCAACTACAAATATTCCTGCTAAGAATTTCATAATTCAAACTTTAGATGTTGGTATAGGACCTAATGATCATAAAACTGACATTTGAAATTAGGGTAGACCCAAAATAGGGTTGGACTAGGGAACTAGTTCCCTAGTCCAAGTCCAACCTACCATTTCTTCTTAGAATTCATTAAAGTGCAGCCCTCTAGGTCCTATTTGTCACAAGACCCAAGGGTTTTCTCATTGGGAGTTAGAGATAACATGCAAGATGCTCTAAATGCAATTATAGGACCCGAGAGCTAAACCTTAATAGAAAAAATCCCCCAAGGTTACTTTTTCTGACATAACACTCACTTCACCTATGGATATCAATGTGGTATGTCAAATTTGCAACAATTTTAGACATATAACAAAATAATGCAAGAGTGGATTAGCAAAATCAGAATCTTAGTTGATAGATGTTGCTAAGCAAGTCAAGGAAAATGATTCTTCCAAAAGACAGGAGAGAAAAAATAAATTTGAAAATTCAATGATTGTCCAAACAACATTTCATGCTCAAGGACAAACAAATCTCTAGGTAATAGACAATGGATGTACAAGCCACATGATAGCTGATAAGAGCAAATTCATCAATTTTGTCAAGTGGAATGGTGGGATAGTCAGGTTTGGAGACAATTCAGCTACAAAGATTTGTGGAAAAGGTACATAAGTACTGAGGGAAAATCCATAATAGATGATGCTAATTATGTAGAAGGTCTCAAGAATAATCTTCTCAATGTAAGTCAGATGTGCAATAAAGGATACAATCTCATATTTCATGACCAAGGATGTTAAATCAGAAGAGCAAAGTCAAAAAGATTGGTGGCAAAAGGTGCTAGGAGAGAGAACAATTTGTACAATCTAAAAGGTGTCAATGGAAGGACTTGTCTTCTAGCACAAACAAATGATTGCTGGTTGTGGAACAAAAGGATGGGACATATCAACATTGATAATCTTGTAAAGATTAGCTCCATGCAAGTAGTAAGAGACATGCCAAAAATTATTAAGCCTGCAAGCATTTTATGCAAGGAATGTCAGTTTGGGAAGAAACAATTATAAGATTCAAGTCTAAGGAGTATTCTTATGCACGCCCATTGGAACTGATTCATACTGACTTGTGTGGACCTACTAGGACAAAGAGTCTACAAGGTGAAAGGTATTTTATGTTGCTCATTGATGATTTCTCTAGAATGACATGGGTTATATTTTTGAAAGAAAAATTAGAATCTTTTAGTAGGTTTAATATTTTCAAGTCCATGGTTGAAAATGAAATGAATGCTAGAATCAAGTATCTAAGGTCTGATAGAGGTGGTGAATTTACATCAAGTGAGTTTTAGGAATTTTGTGAAGAACATGGAATAAAAAGGCACTATTCTACTGTAAGAACTCCTCAGCAAAATGGAGTAGTGTAAAGATAGAATAGAACAATTCAGGAGATGGCTAGAACAATGTTGAGTGAAGCTAAGCTATCTGATACATATTGGAAAGAGGCAATCCATACTACTGTCTACATTCTTAACAGAGGACAACTAAGAGTAGACAACACCAAGACACCTTAGGAACTATGGTATGGAAGACCAACATCAGTCAAGTACTTCAGAGATTTTGGAAGCAAATGTTACATCAAAAGAGATGAAGAAGGTCTGGGAAAATTTTACTCAAGATATGATGAAGGAATCTTTATTGGATACTCAAATAGGAGGAAATCCTATAGATGCTACAACAAAAGACCAAGGAAGATAGTTGAGAGTGCAAATGTTAGGGTTGATGAAGAGTCACATCAAATCATAGATGAGCAAGAAGACTATTGGTCAGATGAACCTGCCTACACAAAAGAAGTAGAAGAATTTGAAGAGAGGGAAGAAACTCAAGGGAAGACTACCAAGACTCTTGCGAAGTATGTTCAAAAGAATCATTCAGAAGGTCAGATCATTGGAGACAAGAATAAAGGAGTACAAACAATAATAGGGTTTGCAAGAGCAAATGAACAGGTAAATTTTTCTTTACTGTCAAGAGTAGAACCTAAAACTTTTGATGAGGCTAGTAAAGATGAAGGTTGGATACAAGGAAAGGAAGAAGAACTAAATCATATAGAGAAGAATCAGACTTGGGAATTGGTACCAAGGCCTGTAGACAAAAATGTGATATGTACAAAGTGGGT
Organism: Cunninghamia lanceolata; assembly: GCA_027924645.1. NCBI lineage: Eukaryota > Viridiplantae > Streptophyta > Pinopsida > Cupressales > Cupressaceae > Cunninghamia > Cunninghamia lanceolata. Next base: position 182,860 of record BSBN01000938.1, on the reverse strand, counting down.
ATTCAAAAACAAATTGAATGAAGATGGAGAAGTGGTTAGAAACAAGGAAAGCTTGGTTTGCAAAGGTTATTCACAAGTATAAGGAATTGATGTTGAGGAGACATTTGCTTCAGTGGCTAGAATGGAAGCAATCAGAATGTTTCTTGCATTTGCAATTCACAAGGGCTTCAAGGTATATAAAATGTATGTCAAATCTGCATTCTTGAATGGTGACTTAGAAGAAGTCTACATAGAGTAGCCTGATGGATTTCAATTATCAGAAGACCCGAATATGGTATGCAGACTTAAGAAGGCTTTTTATGGTCTCAAACAAGACCCTAGGGCTTGGTATGCAAGGTTGGACAAGCACTTACTCCAACAGGGCTTCAATTAAGGTACCCCAAATAGTAATCTTTACATCAAAATTAAGGATGAACAAATTCTAATTATTGTTGTGTATGTTGATGATATAATATTTAGTGGAAATGATGAAATGTGTAAAAAGTTTGTAGAAGAGATGTAAAAAGAATTTGAAATGTCTATAATAGGTGAGATATTATTCTTTCTTGGACTCTAAATTGCTCAATCAGATGATGGTATCTTTATTTCTCAAGAAAAGTATGTCAAGGAGATGTTGAAGAAGTTTGGTATGGAAGATTGCAAGCCGGTGAGTACCTCGATGATAACAGGTTTTCATTTGAGTAAAGATGATGAGTCACCTCAAGTTGATTAGACTCTATATAGGTGTATGATTTGGCCTGACCTATTGTACCTAATAGCTTCAAGGCCTGACATTATGCAAGTTGTTTACTTGGTTGCAAGGTTCCAAGCTGATCCAAGGGAAACACATGTGAAGGAAGTCAAAAGGATCTTTAGATATTTGAAGAGCACCCTAGAATATGGATTGTGGTATCAAAAAGGTGATGACTTTTCTTCGAATGCATAAACTGATGTTGATTGGGCTGACAGTGTTGATGATAGAAGTACCAGTGGTGGAGCTTTCTTTTTGGGAAACAAATTGGTCACATGGTTGAGTAAGAAGTAGGATTCAGTATCCTTATCAACAACAAAAGCATAGTATATAGCTACAACATCCTTCTACACTCAAGTGTTGTGGATGAACCAAACATTGAAGGATATCAAGGTAGTGTATGATGAGCCCATTCCTATTCTATGTGACAATACAAGTGCCATAAATATTTCAAAGAATCCAATGATACATTCTAGAACCAAGAAAATATTTATCATGTATCACTTTTTGAGAGAGAAGGTTGCAAATCAAGAGGTTAGATTGGAGTATGTGCCTACAAAGGATCAAGTTGCATACATCTTTACAAAAGCACTTTCCAAGGACACATTTGAGTATCTCAGATAGAAGTTAGCGGTTGTTGCCTCTTCTTCTTATAACTAGATGCATAGATGGTGCATCTAGCTAGGGGGAGCATTTCAAGACATATTTTTATCCCCGGATTGATGGAGGCTACCTCTCAGGGGGAGAAGGTAGATGTGAGATTAAAAAGGATGACAAGGATGAAACAATCAAGGGGAGCTGTCAGATAAAGTGTAGTAAAGGAAGATCAAGACTAATGATAGGGAGAGATAATATGTTTTTGAAGATACATAGGAAGACCACTAGCCCTTTGTCATTTATGCAAAGGGGGAGAAATTTGTATGTCATCTCAAGTGTTACCATCAATGCCATAGGGGGGGATTGTTGCATATGTGTTGTCATTGATGTCAACAGTGGTATGGTGTGTTGATCATTGACCATCAGTAATGTCAACAGAGATTCCAAAGGATAGTGAAGCCAAAGAGAGATTGTTGCAGAGTAGTGATCAATAAAGACAATAGTGGTAGGTGCAAAAAGGTGGGGGGCCAAAAAGTGGCCAAATTTTTTAAAATGTTTTAAGAATCCCTAACATGCTCACATTATGTCTTGGTGTTGCTGACCCTCAACCCTCAACCCTTAAACATTAAATCCTAAACCCTATCCCTAAACCCTCAACCCTCAACACTATTCCTTAAACCCTAATCCCTTAATCCTAAACCCTAAACCCTATCCCTAAAGCCTCAACCCTCAACCCTTAAACTTTAAATCCTAAACCCTATCCCTAAACTCTCAACCCTTGACACTATACCTTATAACCTAATCCCATAACCGTAAACCCTAATACCTCAACCCTTAAACCCTTAATACCTCAACCCTTAAACCCTAAATCTTTGACCCTTAAACCCTCAACCCTTATCCACCCCTCTCCTCCCCTATCTACCTCACCCCAATCTCTCCCTATCTCTCTCACCCCTCTCTCCCTAGGTTGTAGGTCTCTCACTTATATATATCTTAGGGCTCTCTAGATATTTCCCTTCCTCTCCATCTCTCTCCCTCCTCCTTACCCATCTTTCCCTCAAGTTGTCAACTTCACTCTCTCATTTTATTCTATCTCTCCCCTCGCCTCTCTATCTCTCACCTCTCTCTCCCCCTCACCTTTCTACCTCTCCCCTCTCTAGGTCTCTTAGTCATTCCTTGTCTGCCTCTCCATCCGTCCTTAGCCACCTAGGTCTCTCACTTAACCCTAAACCTTAAACCCTATCCCTAAACCCTCAACCCTCAACACTATACCTTAAACCCTAATTGTTGTTATATGGAGCCTAATCAAACTTAGAGGTTAAATTTTCCCCACTTTTATCTTTCCCCTCAAATTATTTAATGGGGGTTTGGGGGTAGCGCTCCCAAGACAGGATCAAGGGTCAAATAATTTTTTATTATTTTATAAAGGCATTGACAGTTATTTTTCTATTGGCCGACATAAAAAAACCCTATTTTGTAACTGACATAGGTCTTGATAAAAATGGCTAAGGGTTAGGGTTTCCGTTGACATTTTGTATTGTAGCACTTGCAGCAGTATTGAGTTACAGGGATTGTTGGTTGTAATCGGTTTGATTTACTAGATAATAATATTGGACTCTCTATTGGTGGATGTAGCCTGAGTTTGGGTGAACCATGTTAAAAATTGTCTCTCATTGTTATTATTTCTGTGTATTTTTCTTCCTTTGTTTAATCTTTATTTGTATTTAATTGATATCTTCTGCATGCAATTCCTAACACTAATCCCTCAACCTGTAAAACCTTAAAACCTAAACCCTTAAACCCTAAAGCCTTAAAACCTCAACCCTTATTTACCCCTCTCCTCCCCTATTTACCTCACCCCAATCTCTCCCCTATCTCTCTCACCCCTCTCTGCCTAGGTTGTAGGTGTCTCACTTGTATATCTCTCAGGGATCTCTAGATATTTGCCTTCCTCTCCACCTCTCCCCCTCATCCTTACCCATATTTCCCTCAAGTTGTTAACTTCACTCTCTCATTTTATTCTATCTCTCCCCTCACCTCTCTATCTCTCACATCTATCTCCTCCTCACATCTCTACCTCTCCCCTCTCTAGGTTTCTCAGTCACTCCTTGTTTGCCTCTCCATCCGTCCTTATCCATCTAGGTCTCTCACTTAACCCTAAACCCTATCCCTAAAGCCTCAACCCTCAACCCTCAACACTATACCTTAAACCCTAACCCCTCAACCCTAAACTCTAATCCCTCAACCCTTAAACCATCAACCCTTACACCCTCAACACTTAAACCCTAAACCCTTGACTCTTAAACCCTAAAGTCTTAAACCCTCAACCCTTATCCACCCCTCTCCTCCCTATCTACCTCACCCCCATCTCTCCTGTATCTCTCTCACCCCTTTCTCCCTAGGTTGTAGGTGTCTCACTTGTATATCTCTTAGGGCTCTCTAGATATTTCCCTTCCTCTCCACTTGTCCCCCTCCTCCTTACCCATCTTTCCCTCAATTTGTCAACTTCACTCTCTCATTTTAGTCTATCTCTCCCCTCACCTCTCTATCTCTCACCTTCATCTCCCCCTCACTTCTCTACCTCTCCCCTCTCTAGATCTCCCAGTCACTCCTTGTCTACTTCTCTATTCATCCTTAGCCATCTAGGTCTCTCACTTAACCCTAAACCCTAAACCCTATCCCTAAATCCTCAGCCTTTAACCCTTAAACATTAAATCCTAAACCCTATCCCTAAACCCTCAAACCTTGACACTATACCTTAAACCCTAATCCATCAACCCTTAAACCCTTAATAGCTCAACCCTTAAACCCTCAACCCTTAAACCCTAAATCCTTGACCCTTAAACCCTAAAGCCTTAAACCCTCAACCCTTATCCATCCCTCTCCTCCCCTATCTGCCTCACCCCCATCTCTCCCCTATCTCTCTCACCCCTCTCTCCCTAGGTTGTAGGTCTCTCACTTGTATATCTCTTAGGGCTCTCTAGATATTTCCCTTCCTCTCCACCTCTCTTCCTCCTCCTTACCCATCTTTCCCTCAAGTTATCAACTTTATTCTCTCATTTTATTCTATCTCTCCCCTTGCATCTATCTCCCCCTCACCTCTCTACCTCTCCCCTCTCTAGGTCTCTCAGTCACTCCTTGTCTTCCTCTCCATCTATCCTTATCCATCTAGGTCTCTCACTTAACCGTAAACCCTAAACCCAATCCCTAAAGCCTCAACCCTCAACCTTTAAACCTTAAATCCTAAACCCTATCCCTAAACCCTCAACCCTCAACACTATACCTTAAACCCTAATCCCTTAACCCTAAACCCTAAACCCTATCCCTAAACCCTCTACCCTCGACACTATACCTTAAACCCTAATCCCTTAACCCTCAACCCTAAAGCCTCAACCCTCAACCCTTAAAACTTCAACCCTAAACCCTATCCCTAAACCATCTATCATTGACACTATGCCTTAAACCCTAATCCCTCAACCCTTAAACCCTTAACCCTTAAACCCTTAATCCCTCAAACCTTAAATCCTTAAAACCTAATCTCTCAACCCCTAGATACCCTTAAACCCCTAAACCTTAAACCCTTACTCAACCTTGAACATTATCCCTCAACCTTCAAACCTCTACCCTATACCCTATACCCTCAACCCTAAACTTATGCCCTAAACCCTCAACCCTCATCCATATGCCTTATACCCTCAACCTTAAACCCTAAACCCTATATCTTAGACACTCAACCTTGAACAATATCCCTCAATTGTAAACTCTCAACCCTCTACCCTATACTTTCAACCATATACTTAAGCCTGAATCCCTCAATCCTCAACCCTATACCTTAAACCCTGAAACCTACAGCCACAAACCCTCATCCCTATACCCTATAACCTCACCCTTATACCCTAAACCTTGAATATTGTGCCTCAACCCTATACTTAAAACCTAAACCATACACTCTCAACCCAAGTCACCCTATGCCTTATAAACCCTAAACCTAATATCCTAAACCCTAATCCCCATACCTTACACACTTAATCTTATACACTCAACAAGTTGAATATTATCCAATTGTAACCCTCTACCCTCTACCCTCTATATATTACTTAAGCCCTAATCCCTCAACCCTCAACACTATACCTTAAACCCTAAACCCAAAAACCTCAACCCTCAACCCTAAAAACTATACGAGCATAAGTCTTTATATACCCTAAACCCAAAACCCTTACATACATATATACAAGCATACATACATACAAATATACATGCATACATACATACATACATACAAGCATGCATACATACAAAGATACAAGCATGTATACATACATTCATACATACAGGCATACATACATAAATACATACATAAATACATACATACATATGTACATACAAACATACAAGCATAAATACATACATACATAAATACAAATATATATATAAACATACATACATCAAACATAGTTAAAAAAATTGAACATAAAAGATTCCAAGCGAGACATAATGTGAGCACGTTATAATGCACTCACGTTATGTCAAACTTGACAAACATTGGGAAAACTTTTGCAACAAAAAGAAAAAATGCAAAACAAAACATGAGCACATTATAATGCGCTCGCGTTATATGTTTCTTTGGGAATCCCAAGCCTTAGGCTTGGGATTTGCTTTGGATTTACAACCCAAAGGCTTGGAGTGCCTTCCCAATGTCCAAAGACGTGTTTTTGCATATTCTATAGGATTTCACATAATTTCATTCATGCTAACCCTAAGATTTACACGTGTTTCAAGGTTGAACAAATCAAACACTTGGGTAATGTTAGGATTTATCTTAGCTATTTAATGATGTAATTTTTTCACATTTTGACAATGTTAAGCCTTTCATCTTTAATTTATTTTATTTGTGTGTTCATTTTTTGGCAAAAACTAGTGTTTGGTATTGTTTTCTTTATAAATAATCTGTTCATTGAAATTTTAAATAAATTACATTTTTATAAACTAGACTCCATTCTACACATATTAAAAAAATAAATTGATTTTTAATTAGTTTTCAAAATGTATAGGGGTAGCACGACCAAAATTCTATTTTTTTAGGATGTGTCCACTTTGAAAATTTGTAAAGTATCAAATATTCATTAAAAATTTATCAGAAACATTAGGCATAAACCACATGTTGTTAGCTAATTTCTCACTGAAGTGATTTTAAAAATACCAAAAAAAATTAACCCTTTGAGGGAGCCACAAAACACACTATGTTATGTTTTTTTGACAAAAACAATGCCAATTTTTGCGGCTCCCCTTTTTGAACTCCTTATTCTATACCATTTTTAAAAAAATAGTAGTTTAGAAAGTAGACTCGGAGCACTATGAACATTGTTTTTGTTGCATCTTAAAATTTTGAGTGTAACTATGCTCAATTTCTCATCCAAGGTCAATATTTCTTGATTTTTTTAAAAAAGTGGCCACTTAAGACCCCTTTTGGCCCCCCATCTTCCTGTACTTACCCATAGAGTAAGTGATCAGAAGTGTTATAAGGTAGAAAGCAAAGTGAAGTGGAACAGACAAAAAAATAGTTTAGAGGTGTAGATAAAAGAGTGTTGATCAGAAGAGTTGTGAAGTGAAGGCAATGGATCGGTATCATCTGTACATAGTTGTACCTTATCTACTAAAGTTCATGAAAAGATGAAAGTTGTGTTAACATGAAGATTCTTGTTTTTGATGAAAAGTGTTGTGATTGTAGTCTCTAATATGGTGAATGTTGTATTTATTGTTTCCTAATGAAAAGCATTGCTTAAGGAATGAAAGAAAGTGTAAAAGGTTTCAGACAATCTAAGGTACTAGAATTTGCATTGAAGAAGCTCGGTAGAATGCTCCACATTCCTCCGCACTTGAAGATATGGCCTTGTGGTTTAGAATCTAGATAGATAAAGGTGTTAAGTATGCATGATCCTAATTTCAGAGCTTGAAAATTACCGCAAAAGTTTCCAGAGCTTGCAGAGTGAATACAGTGATTATGTGTTGTTGTAGTTAGGAAGAGTCAAAGAAATGCTCTATACATTTCTCCACAGTTGAAGATGTGACCTTGTGCCTTGAAGGATAGTTAGATAAAGATTAAAGGTATGGCATATTAAAGTTTTAGATGATATGATATATTGCAGAGGTTCTCCAGAGTTAGCAAAGCAAAGACATATTAAATATTGCTGATCAGAACTATCAGAAGGAGAGTAAAATCCACCGCATTTCACCAAATTACATTATGTGGCATTGTTGTCTGGAGGATGTGCTTAGACGGTATGTATGTTTGTTAATTCTAAGGTTTAGGTGTTGAAGTGTACCGCAAGTCTATTTTTCAATGTTCTATCTCATGACTGTGTGATCAGAGTTGGCAAGAGGTACTGGGATCAGTATCTGTTTGTTTGCACCAGAAAGAATATGTATTTTTCAGAGACAAGAATATATTGAAATTTTCTTACAAGTCATATAATCTATTTAAAGTGATCCACATGATGTTAATTGGTCTCTCTGGTACCACTTTAGGTCTGGAGCTGATATGTGGAAGGATAAGTGTTTGTGAAGTGACTTGATATATTTAGGTGATTGTGCCATATGTTTGAAGTGTATGCCAATGTGGAAGAATGTGTTAAGCTAAAATAGGTCTTGATTAACTCTTGGCTTGAACTGCATTAGATTTCTACATCATTTTGGAGCTGACTTGGTGTGGCCATTGCATGTTTCTTGCTACACGCTTCATCTTGGCCAACGAATGATAAATATTTTGAAGCTTGCAGAGGATATAAATGAAAGATTTTGTTTTGTGTGAAACATATGAGAGTGTCAGAGTGTGCGAGGATGTATGTGTGAGTGTGGATGTGTGTGTGGAAGTGTACTGAAGAGCAGAGGAGCTTAAGTGTGAAGGGTATTGTTGCTGCGGAGGTGTTTGCTTAGTGGAATTTGTCAAGTATTCTATAGAGAGGTTGTATCCTCTTTCTGTAAGTGTTGTAGCATTGTATTTTAGGGAGTTGTAGCTTCCTTTGGGTTGTAGCCCATAAAACCTATTCTATTATTTGTGAGGCTAGATTTGGATAGTAGATCCAAGAAGCTTGCTCACCATGGTTTTTCCCTTCTAGGGTTATCCACGTAAATATGGTGTTATGGTTGTGTGCTTATGTGTTGTGCTTTGAATTGCTTAATTTGCTTTATCATCTGTTTAAGGTAGTAAAAAGATTTGATTGATAAAGTTAATTTGGGTTAAGTTTTGGCATATACTGATTCACCCTCCCTCTCAGTATATCAATGTTTTCTAACAAAAATGTGAAGGAATAAACTCCATGCGAAGAAATACTTCCTCCCAAAACTGATATGAGAATAGAAACCATGTAACCTCCTCTTAAAATACCTCAGGTATAGTGTTGTTAGAATATCGACAATAGATGTTGAAGGTGATCCATGAATGTTGAACTACATTTCTTCCCTCAGGAATAAAAAGAACCACAAAAGTGTGCAAATGATCTTCCCATTATAGATAGGAACATGCAGGAAGAAGAATGAAAGTCTCTGAATTGTGCACATGATTGAAAGACACAAATGAAGCCCATGATGTCTTTGTAGGATGCTCAAGTATTTGCAAGCCAATTTTGACATGTGACAAATGCTAATAACATGAATAAGGTACCATAAAGATTCAAGAACAAGGACCACAAAGACCATAGATGTATGGTGATAATTAGACCAATGAGACTCTGATATTTCTACAGAGGATGTGAAAATACATGATGATTGAGTTGAATATGTGGACTCATAAATATCTATAGAATCTATCAGTATAGAAGTTGATGTAGGCAAAGCAAGAGAAATCATATTCAAATAATACAATAGGGATGCAACTTCATCGAAGATATCATCAAATAGAAGACAAATGTCCTCAATGGTGTCTCCCAAATCTGCAATGCGGGACTCTGTGAAAAGACACAAAATGTCGAGTAGATATGCATCCCAATGCATCTAGAGAGATGATATCAATATCAGGTGATGGTGGAGATGAGATCAAATGATTAGATTGTTCAAAAGACGATGTCTCACAAGTTGGCTGAGTGAGACTAGATGATTTTTTTGCAACTTCTTTATAATGAGCTATAGAAATATCATAATCATGAAGAATTGTTTCATTTTGTCGATTTGATGAAAATGACATTCTTCTATTGTATATCATTTCATCCCACAATATACACATTTGATTTTCTATTTATTACGAAATTTATTGAGAATACTCAATTGGAATGGATTATGTGTGACATCCAAAGCAATATACATGATCAAATTTTAGGAAAAAAGATTAGTTCCCCCCCTCAAAATGATTATGATTGTTTTAGAATACCCACTAGAAAAATATGCAAGAAAATTACAACTTGTGTTAAGATTGGATGACAAATTGACCATTTATAATTTATGGTGATTTTTATAAAATGGACTATCCAAAGCTTAAAAATTGATTAAAATTTTGAAATCCTTGCAAAATTTTGAGTACTTTCAAAGAAAATTTTCTAATTTTTGATATCATGGGCAAAAGTTATGCTCTGTCGAAACAATGTTGTAAAATATAACAAAACTTGGCTTTGAAGGCACAAAAAATATCTGAAATGGCACAAATTGCAAATTGTCTCGATGCTAAGTTAAAGAGGACATAAATACCTTTATGTTCACTATAATTTTACTAAAAAATGCCTCCATGGGCAAAAGTTATGACAAAAATAAATAAAAAACAACCTCCTTTAGCAAGTGAAGAGACCCTATCAATCTATCTAGGTAATTTATTTTATGTTTGGTGGTTAACTAACCGCTAGGTGTGTAGCAGTTGTAGTTAAAGTTACATTGAATGTGACATTTTCTTGTTATGGTTACAATGTTTGTAACATAGAATGTTACATTTAATAAAAAATACTAACCAAAAGATACTAACATAAAATGTTACAATTTACTTATGAACTAACAAAAATTGTGACCTAGTAAATGACCATAGAAGTCCATGACTTTTCCAAATGTCAATAGAGTAAAAAATTTGCCAGTTGTGAGAAGATACCACTCAGGTGGCTATGGATTTGGGTAGTTTTGAAGAAGATTATTGGAATTGAAAACCTCAAGCAATGAAGTTGACAACCTAGGTAATGTTGACCTTGGAGCAAGAGATCTTGAATGATGTATAGGGAGTTGATGAAGCAAAGGTGGCACCTAGAAAGCTTCAAACTCCTACAACTTCAAACTACTGCATATCTAAAAATGATGACCATGAGTGAAGACTGCGACCTCTAGTGTTGAAGGAGTATCAATGGAATGAAATGGGGCCAAATCAAGTTGAGGTAACCTGCAGAGAACAAATGATCTTGACCACATTGTGAAGAGGGAATCGATTACCAAAACAACAACCTCGTAAGAAAACTACGAAAGATGGACTACAAAGAGGAAAAATGCCCCACAAAGGAAAACCCTAGACCTTAGATGTGGGGACAACCAGAAATTGAGACCACAATTGTGAAGGAGGACTAACTTTAACAAAACAAAACCAATGGTGAAGACTTCGATGTGAGATCAACCACTATGTGAAACTGCTTGCAATGAACTGGTGGAAATGGAAACCCATGGAAACCCTACACAACTTGAAGGTGAGCAAGTGCTTGAAGAATGCAATGTCAAATGTCAACTTAAGCCTTTGAATAAGGGCCTCAAACCAGAGTGAAACCACAAACAGGAGATGAAATAGAGGCAATGGGCAAAAAATGCCCAAACCCTGAAATTGGCCAAAAGACAAATGGACAAATTAGATGAAAAAAATCACCTTAAACTAGAAAAATTCACCAATCCTACAAAATTTTAATTTTCCTAAACAAAATTTTCATTTCTACACAAAAAATCCATGGCTATACCGTAGTATGGTACATGGACTAGAGAAATTCTTTTTTTTTGTGAAAATTGATAGTGTCCAAAACTATTATTTGGATAGTTAATCCTTATAGATTTGAGCCTTCCAAACTCAATGGCAAGGTCCATTTGGCTCTACAATGAACTCTTGATGTAGCTTGGTACATGAGGACCTCTCAATACATGAAGGGTTTTGCTAGCCTGGTTCTGATAACATGTTGGAGTAGTCAAGATTAGAAAGCAAATAACCATAATAACTTCCATAAAAGACAATTACACATAATAAGCCAAATAATGTATTCAAGAGATGAGTAAAATGTATATAGATGCCTTGTATAAATAGGCATGAGAGAGGAGGTAGGATGGTCAAACACAAAGACTGACTAACTCTCCTAAGATGTGACACTTGTGAGCTCAAATGACAAGTGCTCATGCAAGTGGAAAGAAAATATGCAAGAGTTGTCTCAAATGATGAGGACATATGTCTTCACCATATGAGGTGAGAAAAACTCTAAAATAGCTATGTAAACTTAAGCTAAGTGTGAATAGGTCAATCCTAGTAAAGGTGATATCCTAACTAGATACAATATGACCTTATTTACACAAACACATCTAGTGTGGTATTCAATTGTAGACACCTAAAATTGACCATATCTTTCCTACACCTTTGGCAAGTCCTGTGTTGGCGCCTGCATGAACATTCAGGTTTCAAACATTTAAATCTGCAGGCACTCTTCAAAAAAATCAATAAATTCTAGGTCTTTCGGCCTTCTCAGTTGAAAAATGCAAAAAAATAGTTGTATGTGCAAGGTCGTTTGTATGTACATGTAGGTCCAAGGGTACGTTTGAGCATACAAGTCGGTTTCTATGTTCAATCGGCTTCAAAAGGTGCAAAAATGGTTGTATGTATATTGTAGATTCTGGTAATATTCCCTGCTTGTATGTGAGGGTTTGCATGTATATTTGTGTTGTATGTTTAGACATGCAACAATTAGATACAATGGAAACATGCAAGCAAAGTATGCAATAGCGCACATACAAAGGAAATGTACTTTGCAATGATACAAGGATAGTGCATGCAAAGTCAACATACAAAAGGTGAGATACATTTGGTGGGGTCCACCTCACATACAAAGGTTTTGTATCTAGTATATAAGTCGCATTGTATATGCGATATGCATTCACCATATACAAGGGAGATGTGCAAAGGTCCAATATATAAGAGGAGGGACCTGCAGGTATACAAAGGAGATTGTATGTGTTCGACATACAATGTGAGCATACAAAGCAGAGTGTATATCGGGTAGAAACATGCATAGGGCACATACAAAGAAAAGATGTATCCAAGGCAGGAGATCCAAAGGGATGGACCCACCAGGTGAATGTATGTTTTCCTTGTATGTTTGCATTTGCATATGTGATATACATTTGCGACATACAAGCCAGACCCAACTTAAAAGTCAGATTTGGTGAATTTAGCAGTGGGGTCCACGGCTTGAATGTTAGGTGCTTGTATATGCAAGCTGATATGCAAAGAATTAGATACAAGGCCCGGATTTCAAATTTTTCCAATCTGATTGATAAAGTGGCTGGCGTCCACGGCTTGTATGTATATTGCATTTGTATGTGCAATATACAAGCGATATATGCAAAAAGGAGATACAAGCCAAACCTGAATGAGATTGTGATTTATTTTATAAATATTTGGGGTCCGCGCTTTGTATGCAGGCAGTTGTATGTATATGCATGTTCTTTTGCATATACAAGGTGAAAAAGGCAAAATAGATGGTAGAAAAGTCAACAATGAAAATAGGGTGCCTACGTGGCATGATTTCATTGGCTGATGACTAGTCAGCATGAACCGGAGCCCTTGATCTTGGCAGGAGGAAGGAAATCGACGGCCATCTTTTAAACTTTCTGAAAGTAAGGGATGTGTATGCATCCACTGTCGCATTTTAAGCGGGAAGGAAGTTCAAGGCACGTAGCTGCTGCATCCCGCGGCTTGGTTGGCATTAATGGCAAGTTTGCAGAGGCATTGCTCGATGCATGAAAAGCCAACCACTATCTTTAAGAGGAAAATCTCCAACAATGGCGCATCTCCCGAGTCCACCTGCTCTTTCCTCTTTGTCCCTCATCTGCATTCAATGTTTTGGGTGCCATTCTTGGTGCAATGTATCGGGCAGAATTTTGAATTGCCTTGTAATTATTACTGAGTACGTAGTCTTGCTATAAGAAGCAAACTGTGTTACTCATTTTGGTTGTTGAAGACTTGGGTGAAATTTTTGGAAAATAATGAAAACAAAGCCTTTCTGGGCTATTCTGTCTCATTTTGGAGTTTATGAGTTGCACTTCGAATGTATGTTGCACATTTTTCAATTTCATGTCATTTTATATGAAAAATGCTCTGTTGCATGTGTTTAGTTTGTTTGTCTCCATTTGCTGCATGCATAGCTTCTTTTGAATCTGGTTGCTAAGTGTTACTAAGATTCTAGGATACAGGTTTGCTGTATTGCATGCTTGATCTCTAACTTCCATTCAAGGAGTGGATTAAATTGTTTTAGGTCAAGTATGGAGAAGAATGTATGTCCGCAGGGATATTTGTAAGTAGAGGCAACTAAATACTTAGTCTTGGGTGGTGTTTGTAAGGCAAGCACCAATCTGACCCCTTAAAACTTGAATGCCATTGCAAATCATTCACTTGTATACATCTAGTTGACTCTTTGCCCTGAGATAGGCACTAGTTTACTCTCTGTGTAGTAGTTATGATCCAAAACCCCCTGTCTTGCATCGAAAACTTAAAAACAAACCATTTCATAATTCCAACCTGTTAGTTATAGGAGTAGGAATATGACCCCTACATGCTCTCATACCCAACCAGTTAGATATGTCCAAGAATGTTGCCAACCTTGTGATATATCATGCATGTCTTGGTCCACACATGAGAGTATTCTTCCTGTTGTTGTAAAGCTAAATCTTTCTATCATTGGGTGAGTCAAAGTAAAATCTTTAGCTATAGGGATACCCCCCTTGGTACGGCAAAACTAGAAGTGAAGGGGAAGCAGCTCACACAACCTCCCGTATTAGTTGGCCTAATCTGCCTATGTATTGGAACTGTCAAACCCTCTATTGATTTGGGAACCAACAGATGGCGACTCTGCTAGGGAGTTGAATTAAAAGTGTTATTTTTGCCCATCCGAGTCACCAACATAAGTGGCAACTCTGCTGGGGAGTTATTTTGACGGTGTTATCTTTTTGGCCCATCCGAGACACCAACAGATGGCGACTCTGCTGGGGAAAAGTCAAGTGATTTGAAGACTGGAAAATCTAGTTTCCAGTGAAGTTGTTGCAGTAATACCAAACAATAACCATGTGGTGCTCTACTGGTGTGATGAATCTAGAAAACAAAGGTGCCTTCTTGATATCCCGTCCTCTCTGTGAGAGGTGGCAATTCTATTGATTGAACCTATCCAAAGCTACAACATATTTCCAGGTATTCCATCTTTTCACTAAAAATGATTCAAATAGAGCAACAATCTTGGTTGTGCTCTCAGAGAAGACCATTTTTTATTGAAAGATATAAGCCCATAAATTTCAAAGGAATAAATGGTTACCCAAATGTTATTTCCAATAAGATTAGAAGATGTTTGCCAAAATATAGTGGATCAAATTCTGAGTTTGCAAACAAACATCTGCAAAAATTTTGCAATTTGATAGAAGAATATGAGGTAGAGGCTGAAGATGTAGTAATGAGACTTTTTGTTCAGTCATTAAAGGATGATGCTAGGGTCTAGTTTTCAGACCTGCCTGTGTGTTCAGTTTCTTCATAGGTAGATTTAGAAGTTGCATTCCTAGAACAGTTTGGTGAAAGATTTGATTTGGCCTCATTGATCATACATTTCATGAATATTCAAAAGGAAGATGAGGAATTGGTTCCAGCCTTTAATCTTAGATTCATTAAGTTGCTCAAGCAAATTCCTTAATATATGAGACCCAATGATGCACTATGGTTGGCAATTTATTTGGCTGCATTTGATGAAGAAATGAGTTATTTATTGAGAGATAAACAACCAGCTACACTTCACCAAGCTTATAAAGTTGCTATAGATATTGAAAACAATCAGAGACATGGAATGCCAGTAGGTTTCATGACTGCAAGTTTTCAGAATAGCTATCAAAGTGAATATATTTCAGCTCTCCCAGTGTGTTCATTGAGAGATGATTTTGTAGGGGGGAATATATTCCAGAACAGTGGGTGCAGTCATGATGTGATGCATAAACATGAAGAAGATGTTGTAGAAAATGTGGGCACATCTTATAATGGTGAAGACAAAGATTGTTGTCAGCCTCTAGAAGAAAAGCTTACAGATGCAAAATGCTTTTCAAATGATGAAATGAGAGATATACATGAAGTTGTGTCCTGCAACAATAGGCATATCCTAGTTATTCCAGAATATTTATGTGAGGTGGATATGCAGAGCTTCACTCTGAATACAGAGGATGTTGTTTCAAGAGATGGCAGTGAATATGTTAGTGATTGTTAGCATTCAGATGCATATGTGAGCCTTTCAGATGATGAAATTTATATGAATGCTGAGTATGAGTGTTTCCTTGAAGATTATGACCACCTCTATAATGTAGAGGTTGAAAAATTTGCTTTTGATTATCAGTGCATTGGCAAAGAGGAAAATCAGAGTCACTATTCAGATGTGAATGGACAAGTTGTAGATGTATGTGCTCACACAGTTGGGGATAGTGTTGGTTGCAGGGGTGACTATGAAGCTTTCAGTGAAGGGTTGCACTCTGAGCTTTTTATGCCTTCTCTTGAGACATTCCAGGTGGACATTAATGATGAAATTGCTGAGCACAATAATGGTGGATATCTGAATGTTTATAAAAATGAATATGATTATGAGATGTTGCTTGTGCCTAAATATTATTTGTTTGATACAAAGGAACTCTTCTTTTGTGAGGAAGGGAAAAATTCTGATGTGGATTCATTTGTTTCATGTGAGTCTATTATTTTTCCAAGCAACATCAGTGACTCATATGATCATGACAGTCTACTGCTGAGAATGGTAGATGCTTATGAATCTTGTTGTATATGTATTGAAGGAGAATGGAGTAGCAGCACAAACAATTGCAATGCTGGGTGCTGCAAACAACAAAGTGTTTTTTGGCTTCATTTGAAGAAATCAAAAGAAAAATGAGTGTTTGACAAAGGGAAATTCTAGTTTTTCCTTTTTGGTGGCCCTAGGCCACCATGTAATCTTTAAAATATATGATTTGTGATGCAGGTTGGTGCAATGTTTGACTTTGTTGCCTAATGGATAGGGACTGGTCTGCATCCCAGAGATCTATGGTTCTCGCCATGCCTACAAGAGGCATGCATCCCTAGACAAAGCCAATGTTGGTGCCCACATGAACATTCAAGTTTCAAACATTTAAATCTGTAGGCACTCTTCAAAAAAATCAAAAAATTCTAGGTCTTTTCGCCTTCTCAGTTGAAAAATGCAAAAAACAGTTGTATGTACAAGGCCATTTGTATGTACATGCAGGTCCAAGGGTACATTCGGGCATACAAGTTGGTTTGTATGTTCAATCGGCTTCAAAAGGTGCAAAAATGGTTGTATGTATATCACAGATTCTAGGAATATTCCCTGCTTGTATGTGAGGGTTTGCATGTATATTTGTGTTGTATGTTTAGACATGCAACAATTAGATACAATGGAAACATGCAAGCAAAGTATACAATAGCGCACATACAAAGGAAATGTACTTTGCAAAGATACAGGGATGGTGTATGCAAAGTCAACATACAAAAGGTAAGATACATTTGGTAGGGTCCGCCTCACATACAAAGGTTATGTATCTCGTATATAAGTCGCATTGTATATGCGATATGCATTTGCCATATACAAGGGAAATGTGCAAAGGGCCAATATGCAAGAGGTGGGACCCGCAGGTATACAAAGGAGATTGTATGTGTTTGACATACAATGTGAGCATACAAAGCAGAGTGTATATCAGGTAGAAACATGCATAGGGCGCATACAAAGAAAAGATGCATCCAAGGTAGGAGATACAAAGGGATGGACCCACCAGGTGAATGTATGTTTTCCTTGTATGTTTGCATTTCCATATGCGATATACATTGGTTATATACATTCGCGACATACAAGCTGGACCCGACTTAAAAGTCAAATTTCGTGAATTCAGTGGTGGGGTCCACGGCTTGAATGTTAGGTGCTTGTATATGCAAGCCGATATGCAAAGAATTAGATACAAGGCCCGGATTTCAAATTTTTCCAATCCGATTGATAAAGTGGTTGGCGTCCGCGGCTTGTATGTATATTGCATTTGTATGTGCAATATACAAAGCGATATATGCAAAAGGGAGATACAAGCCGGACCCAAATGAGATTGCAATTTGTTTTATAAATATTTGGAGTCCGTGCTTTGTATGCAGGCAGTTGTATGTATATGCATGTTCTTTTGCATATACAAGGTGCAAAAGGTAAAATAGATGGCAGAAAAGTCAGCGATGAAAACAGGGTGCCTACGTGGCACAATTTCATTGGTCGATGACTAGTCAACATGAACCAAAGCCATTGATCTTGGTAGTAGGAAGGAAATTGACAGCAATATTTTAAACTTTCTGAAAGCGAGGGATTTGTATGCATCCACGATTGCATTTCAACCGGGAAGGAAGTTCAAGGCACGCAGCTACTATATCCCGCGGGTTGGTTGGCATTAATGGCAGGTTTACAGAGGCATTGCTCGATGAATGACAAGCCAACCACTATCTTTAAGAGGAAAATCTCCAATGGTGGCGCATCTCCTAAGTCCACCTGCTCTTTCCTCTTTGTCCCTCATCTGCATTCAATGTTTTGGGCACCATTCTTGGTGCAATGTATCAGGCAAAATTTTGAATTGCCTTGTAATTATTGCTAAGTACGCAGTCTTGCTATAAGAGGCAAACTATGTTACTCATTTTGGTTGTTGAAGACCTGGGAAATTTTTTTGGAAAATAATGAAAACAAAGCCTTTCTAGGCTGTTCTGTCTCATTTTGGAGTTTATGAGTTGCACTTCGAATGTATGTTGTACATTTTTTAGTTTCATACATGTCATTTTATATGAAAAATGCTCTGTTGCATGTGTTTAGTTTGTCTGTCTCCATTTGCTGCATGCATAGCTTCTTTTGAATCTGGTTGCTAAGCATTACTAAGATTCTAGAATACAGGTTTGCTGTGTTGCATGCTTGATCTCTAACTTCCATTCAAGGAGTGGATTAAATTGTTTTAGCTCAAGTATGGAGAAGAATGTATGTCCGTAGGGATATTTGTAAGTAGAGGCAGCTAAATACTTAGTCTTGGGTGGTGTTTGTAAGGCAAGCACCAATCCGACCCCTTGAAACTTGAATGCCACTACAAATCATTCACTTGTATACGTCTAGTTGACTCCATGCCCTGAGATAGGCACCAGTCTACTCCCTGTGTAGTAGTTATGATCCAAAACCCCCTGTCTTGCATCTAAAACTTAAAAACAAACCATTTCATAATTCTAACCTGTTAGTTGTAGGAGTAGGAATAGGACCCCTGCATGCTCTCATACCCAACCAGTTAGATATGTCCAAGAATGTTGCCAGCCTTGTGATCTATCATGCATGTCTTGGTCCATACATGAGAGTATTCTACCTGTTGTTGTAAAGCTAAATCTTTCTATCATTGGGTGAGTCAAAGTAAAATCTTTAGTTATAGGGATAACCCCCTTTGGTGTGGCAGAACCAGAAGTGAAGGGGAGGCAGCTCACACAACCTCCTGTATTAGTTGGCCAAATCTACCTATGCATTAGAACTAGAAAACCCTCTGTTGATTCAGAAACCAACATCCTAAATACCCTTTTTACCTAAATATCTTCTCCAAATTAATTAAATAATATAATTATTTAATTAATTTCCCCTTTTCACCCATCCAAAACCAAATAAATAATCCTTCCATTTTATCATTTCCTCACATTTCCATAATCCTCTCACATAAATAAGCCTTTTTATTTATTAAATCCCTAATAATTGCCTAATAATGTCCTAATTGAGACTTAATCCTAATTAGTCCCTAATCCAAAACTACCTCACAACTACCCAACTACCTATCCAACCCTTTAAATAAACCTATCTCCCCCCTACTCAAAAAGGGGGAATCCTTTAAGCAAGTACATGCTGTTAAAATATTTCTTCTTCCAATCTTCTCCTATCCAAATAAATCCTTCATCATCATTGGTTATTGCTGATCTTTGAAGGAAACCCACATTCAATCCATGATCAATTGAAAAACAATCAAACAAGGTATTGGGTGCACTTGTTTCGTTCTATTATGTGTGTAAGAATTCGGTTATTGATTTGAGGATTCTTAGGTTGTATTGTTTGATCTTCTTATGTTTTCATTAACCAATTTTTTAGAATACAATGTGTCTAGGATTTTTACCATACAATGGATTCAAAATTTTCATAGAGTTGTAACTAAGATCTAAACATGTTGAAGGCACTCCTTACCACCACCTTGGGACATATAGAGAAGAGAAATCTCTTCAAAAGTTACTTAAAATGGGCCACATCAATGCTATCCCATTTACTTCATGAGTGGTCCTCAAGGAGGATGAAGATGAATCAATGAGGATGTGCATCAATTACACAATAATGTACACGAAGATAATTAAATGCCCCATTCCCTAGATCAATGAGGTCAAACTGATGAGTTGCATGGAGCAACTTACCTCTCAAAGACTAATTTGAGGTTAAGCCACCATAAGATCTTTATTTATAATGAAGATGTGAACAAGACAACTTTTAGATGCCTTATTGGACACATTGAGTTCTTAGTCATGCCATTCGATCTAATAAATGCACCAATGACTTTCTATAAATGCATGAATTAGGTATATAGTAATCAATTAAGAAATTTTATTTTAGTTTTCCTTGATGACATTTTAATTTACAACAAGACTTGGGAAGATCATTTGAAGCATCCAGATACAGTTATAGGTATATTAAAGCCACATTATCTATTTGCAAAAAAATCTACATGTATGATTTATATCATAGATCTTATATACTTGGGGAATGTCATTAATGCTCAAGGCATGTAGGAAGATACAACACAAGAAGTATTTGGTAAGCTTGAGAAGGTAATCAACTCATGTTATGTATTTACTCTTTTAGATTTCTCACAACCATTTGCTATATAATGTGATGCTTTAGGTAAGGGAGTTGGATTAGTTACAATGAAAAGGAGGTGCCCCATAGAAATTGAGAGTAGATAAATAAAAGATTTAGAAAAGGGTTCCTCTATGTATGACAAGAAGATGCTTTCCATCATGCATATTTTGGAAAAGTTCATAAAACATCTAGTTTGTGGTAGATGTGTGGTTGAGATAGATTACAATAGATTGAAGTTCTTCTTGGGTAATCATGACTTAGAATTTATCTACAAAAAAGATGTGTAAGGAAACTCTAAGATTATGATTTTGATATAAGAATATTAAGGGTAAAAAGAATGTAGTTGTTGATGTCTTTTCTATAACACTCACTTTTTATTCTATTTCTATCATTTATGGTGATTGGAAGATTTATATCATGGTAGAATATGCCAAGAATATATTTGATACTAACATATTATATGGAAATTATGTGAAGGATGACAAGTATGTGCTAGCAGATGGTCTCATTTTGTATAAGGATAGAATATTTCCAGTGCCTGATTTTAAAATGAAATGAAATATTTTGAAAGATTTACATAATACACCAATGGTGGGACACTCTAGACATATAAGAGAGATATTCTCATGGAGGATCTTTGAGAGGGATGATCTCAAACACATCAGGGAGTACATCACCTAACACTAGAATGAAGTAGAGCATGTCTTTCTTATAAGTTTATTGTAGCCATTGTTTATTCTTTATGAAGATTGAAAAAGTGTGTTCATAGACTTAATCACGAGTCTTACCAAGGTACATGGTAAAAATTAAATTTATGTTGTTGTGGATAGGCTAAATGAGTATGCATACTTCTTTGCCATTTATTTTGAATTCAAAGCACATCATATGGCATAATTATTTTTCAGAGAGGTGTTTAGGCTACATGGGTTCCCTAAAAATATTTCTAGTGATAGAGATAACAGATTTTTAGTTTCTTTTGATAGAAATTATTTCATTTGACAGGTGTAAAACTCACTCTTAGCACAAGTTATTAGCCACAAATAGTTCAACCAAAAAAATGGTGAATAGGTGGGTTGAAGGATACTTGAGAGAATTATTAGTGTGTATTAAGCTCACTTAGGAAAGGGCTATTTTTAGTCTTTTTGGCTTTTGTGCTTTCCTATTTTTGGCCCATGCCAGAACTATGAGTCTCATTTCTTTAATTAACACATCTATGTTTAGAACAGGTGTCTAGGGTCACTTATCTTGAGTTAAGTAGTTATATGCCTATCTTTAGGCCACTACTATTCTCAAGCTTGCTTTCCTATTTCTGACACATCTATTATTAGGAGACTTGTGCCTATATGTACTTGTTGATGTGAGTTAATAGATCATCTCATTATTGCTTTGCATATTTCTTTGTTTTGGTATTGCAGAAGTGTGCGATTGTTAAGCTCTCATGACTCACTCTGGTACTTGTAGATATCCTTCCATTTGATCCTGATTTTCAACATGGTATCAGAGAAGGATTGGTAAGGTTGTGAATTTGGTAATTTGCATTATCAAATATTTTGAGCATAGCATTCAAATTTGTGAGTTTCAAAGTTTAATTTGGAGGGCTTCACCTTTTTTGGTTCATTGGATTCTTGTTGTGACAAACATAACCCACACAAAACCTTCATCCATCAAGGGCATCCTGTCTGTGCCCTTACATAGGGCTTACACATAGAGAGTTCTCCCTAAATTTTGCATCTGGAGGCGTTTGTTCTGTTAAAATGGTGAGCAAAGAAATGAACAGATCAATTACACAAGATCAAATTGTTATTGCATAGTAATGTAGAATAATATATTATTGAATCAGGATTTGATCAATTTCTTACATTTCCATACATTTGGCTTTATAAAACCTTTGAGATAGCTCAACTACCCAAACTTCCTGAAAAATTAACCCATATACTAACAATTGTTTTATTTATATAAACTATAAACTAACCTATTTACTAAATGTAAATTTAATTATATGTAAACCTTATATTTATTCTAACACCCCCTTTTAAGGTATACATGTAATAAAACCAACATTCCCCCTTATTACAATAACTCAAACAAAGGATGGGACACTGCAAGAGTTGATCACAGCAACCCTTTTGGAGACTTTGATAAAGCACATTCACTAGCCCTCCTCACTCATCCAAGAAACACCAGACTAGCACCATCAGCAGATCTCCTAACTATAGAACCTGCAAATATCTACACAACATGAGAGAACATAAAGTGTCCCCAACCTCCTTGCATAATGAGACAACAACTTTCCTCTAAAAGTCCACATCTCCGATTGTGTCAAAATGCCTCCTCTAGTATTGCACATGAGATAACAACTCTCCTTTGTGAGTCTACATCTCCTCCTAGTGTGTCAATATCCCTCCTCTAGTACTATGGAAACAATCCCTCCTCTGTTGTACAAAACAATTGAAGCACTATGAACACACTAATCCCACCTATTTCAGAGATTACAATATCCACAAAATCCACTATGAATACACTAATCCCACCTATGTTAGAGATTACATTATCCACAAACTGAGTAAATGCAGATATACTAACTCGACCTATTTCAAAAGATACACTATCCACACATACCACCACAAACTTCGAAGCCCCTCCTTGCTCCATGAAAGGACACATAGAAAATAGGTGCTTCTCATGCAATGAATCATCCTTGAATGAGAAGCTAGCTTGGGATGATGAAAAAACTCTTGCCTCCAATATGATGTGCTTACATTTATCCACCTGATGTTACATGTGATGCTTTTGAGACCTCATTAAGTGTAGCAAAAATAGCCCCAAAACTCCAAGCAATGTTTGATATATGTGTGGCCATGATAAAAATAAAAATAACAAGGTGTCTCCACCGAAAATGCACCTTTTACAATATAGTGTAAACAAAAAAATATCCTTATAACTCCTCATACACCTTAAAGATTCAAATCATATAGCTTTATAATCACCTTATTACTCCACTAGAACTTATAACAATCACATTTGTTTTAGCACCAATTTGCTTGTCAAAAAACTAAAGTGATGCAAAACCAAACATAATTGTTGATAATTGGGTTTGAAGAATTAACCACCACAAACCTACATGTATCTTCTTGCACACACTAGTGTCTATTCAAACTAAAACCTTTTGGTTTTCAAACATGGATGACCTCCTTTAAATATGATATGCATGCCATTGTAAACTAAAATTTGACTATTCAAAAAGATTTTGAATGCGTGTCTAATCAAAGTGACCTTAATTAACTACATTTTTGAATGACTTATCTAAACTCCAAAGTTATAGAAATGTGCTCCAAATTGATCAAGAGAATGATTCTATCTATTGCTCAATCTAGTATGACCCCTTCCTTTAAGATGCCTTCTGCTCTTTTATTTTCCAATCAACATGCTAGGGCTAAGAATTTTCAAGGTAGAGGCCATAATGAAAATTTCAATGATAAAAACTTACCATACGCCCAACAATAATCTCTTCACCATTCTCTCTTCTGTAAATAATGTAGGGTTTTTGAAATATTTATCAATAAATCAACACATGATTGCAAGAACCAATCTGCACAGGTTGTCACTAATTATATAGAAATTGTCTTCAAAACAGTAAAATAACTTTCACCTCTGAACATGCCTTTCTTCAAAAAGTTTGTGTGCCATTATAGGCTTCCATTTGCATAGAGGCTAGAGGATATATGCTTGAGTATACTCAGTTAATACTAGGGCACCAAAGATATTGCAAAATAGTACAAACCAACAAAAAACAACAATGATTTGAATGAGTGTGACTCAATGCTAGGGTACATGGGTTTTTGCAAGCAGTACACATGAGCATAGAACAAATATAAAACTTAGATGAAATACATATATATTGAATGCAGGAAAAGGAAAGTCCCTTGAATACAAAGAGCGTGTGAATTAGGCATGCGAGAGACATGGATCTTAATGGCATACAAAGGTCTTGTGGAAACCTGCAAGCCATACGTGGAAACAAATTTTAAACTTCACTGCAAGCAAATATTACTTCAATTTTCAAGCCTCTCATTGTATAGGATCATATAATTGCTCTGATACCATGTTAAAATTGTGAGCAAAGCAATGAGCAGATCAATTACACAAGATCAAATTGTTATTGCCTAGTAATGTAACATAGTATATTATTGAATCGGGATTGATTAATTTCTTACATTTCCCTACATTTGGCTTTATAAAGCCTTTGAGATAGTTCAACGACCGAAACTTCTTAAAAAATAACCCATAAACTAACAATTGTTTTATTTATATAAACTATAAACTAACGTATTTATTAAATGTAAATTTAAGTATATGTAAACCTTATATTTATTCTAACATGTTCTGCATTTGGAGGTGTTTGTTCTACAATTGAAGGCGTTTGATCTACATCTGAATGCATTTTTCTAAAGAAGGTATTTTTTACTGGTATTTTATATTTTAGAAGGGTCGTGCCCCTATTTTGAAAGGCCACAAGCCCTAACACAGGTTGTGGGCCTCAGCATAGGCCATGGGCTTCATCAAGACCCACCAAAGGCAAAAGAAACTTAGACGTTGCCCCTACATCTAGTAACAAAAGGATTTTTAAAGTTAAATTGACCCTCCAATCAGAAAACTGCCCTTGTACATAGGAAATCAACCTTATTTTTGCCTGATTTTTTACTCTCCTTGTAGATTTAACCCATTTAGAGCATGTTTTCTACCTCATTCACCCAGATTTGTGCTTTTTTTTTTAATTTAGGGCTTTTTCTAAGCTAAGAAAAGATATTTTTAAATTTAATTTAAAAGTTTTTTTTGCAAAATTAAAAGTTCTACCACTTGTAAAGTTTACTTTGACCAATTTTTTTGGAAAATTAAGCTAAAAGTGTACTTAAATCATGTAATAGGCAATTTTTGCCCACACACTACTCATAAAGTACCAAAACTGGGGGGTATTCAAAACAATCACAGGGCATATTATTTGGTTGTGTTGTCTCCTTTTATGCATTTCTTGCAACATGGAGTCCAATCAGTTTATTTCTCCATTAACCCCATTTACTTATCATGACTGGAAATCTAAAATTCATCTCATGTTAAAAAACAAAGGGTTATACAGGGTTACAATGGGCCCTAAAATAGAACCATCTAATGACGTTGCCAAAGTTAAATGGTTTAACAAGTGTGATTAGGCCTTCAGTTGTCTATGTATTAGCATCTCTCCAGAGATCCTCTTTCATGTAGAATCTTTGTCAACTCCCAACGAGGTATGGCTCGCCCTCGAGAATCTCTTTGGGAAGGTAGACGAGATGAGAGCTGATGAATTGGAAAATGAGTTAACCAGTTTCAGTCTGAGCACATTTAACACATTAGAAGACTTTTTAACCAAGTTTAAATATATCAGGTTGTAGTTAAATTAATGTGGAATTGATAAAAAAGATGACCAACTAATTCTCTCAATTATCTCCAAACTAGGTTATAAATACTGTGTATTTATGTCTACATTCTATTCCACCAAGAGAGCTCTTGGAAACACTTGGAAAATTCCATCTCTTGATGACTTCATTGCTAACTTAACTAGAGAGCAAAACAAGTTAATCCACATGGGCACTATGAAGTCCTCAAAACCTCAAGCACTAGTAGCTAGAAATGGTAAACTACAACATGATTCAAGCATCAAAGGAAAGAAACATAACACTCAGAAAGATCAAGAGACAAAGAAAGAACAGAAATCTGAGACCTCTAAAAGTCACATAGAAACTTCATCAAAACAAGGGCAACCTAAAAAGGATAAAGTAAAGTGTGCCTACTATAAGAAGATAGGGCATGATGAGCACAAGTGTATGAAGAAGAAGGTTGATCACCTCACTCATCTCCTAGAGAAGAACAACATAGGTATACTTGAATATTTCAAAGAGTCCTCATCAACCCAAGAACCTCTAAGTCAAAAGGTAAAGAGAAATTTAGGGCAAGGCCATTGTTGCAGTCGCATCTTTAGTATCTTCATGGATCATTGACTCTGCTGCCTCACACCATATGGGTTCTTCATAGGTTGAGTTCACTTCCTTAGAACCCCGTAGCATGTCCACCATTACCTTTGGTGATGACACTCCAACAACAATTGTTAGGAGAGGATTTGTTGAAGTTGAGGGGGGACATTCACTAATGTTATCAATGTACCTTCACTTTCAGCTAATCTCCTATCTGTGTACCAGATCACTCACATAGGCAAGGGCATGAGAGTACAATTTACACCAGATTCAGTTGAGATCAGAGAGTTGCACAACAACAACTTAGTAGCATTGGGAAGGGCAGATCACCAAGCCAAGATGTATACCTTCTCGTATTTTGCCCTTGATGTTTCTCCCACCACATTGCTTACTCATTCATATGGGATTTAGCAAACTATGGCATGAGCGGTTTGGCCATCTTAACTACTGCTATCTTGAGCAACTTAGACAACATGATATGGTTACAAGATTTCCTAGAGTTAGATTCTTTAAGGGTCTTTGTGAGGGATGTGCTCATGGGAAGCATCCTAAAGAAGGATTTGACAAAGGTAAATCATGGAGAGCGACACAGATCTTGGAGCTTGTTCACAATGATGTATCTGGGGATTTTCCTCATCCATCTTTCACCAAGGATAGATATGTCCTCACCTTCATAGATGACTTCTCTACATACACATGGGTCTACTTCCTTTGGTAGAAGTCTACATCAAAGTCTTCGACCACTTTCAAGATTTTAGAGCTCTTGTCGAGAAACAATTAGGGAAGGTCATCAAGGTTCTTCGAACAGATAATGGAGGAGAGTATGTTAATAATAGGTTTGAGCAATTTTGCACAATAGAGGGAATAAACTATTGATAACTGAGAGGGGGGTGAATCAGTTATCCTAATTATTTATGCTTTCTAAACTTTCTTATTTAATCAATGCAGCATTAATTCAAATAAGCAATCATAACCATGAAATGGAAATATCCATGACACAATATTTTTGACATGGAAACCCTGTTAAGGGAGAAAACCATGGGGTGATTAACCCAAGAATGTATTCTCTATTAGAAGAATAGAAATACAAAATGACACTTGCCAATTAGGGCTCACTGCCCAAGCACACTACTCACAAGAGTCACACTGCCTACAAGAGACTCACTATCTACAATTTATAAAGAGTGTAATACAATACTTGAACTAATAAGGAGCATCTACAGATGTTGGAGTTTAGTTCTGGTTAGGCTCAATACACTGATCTGCTGCACTTCATCTTTCCTCTTCTTCTGCGCTGCTCTCCTTTCACATACCGGACCTTCCTTACTGCTTCCACTCTGCTCTACTACTTTTCTTCACACATCACACAAAACCACAACACTTCTCACAACTAAATCCATCTTGTATATATATCCGCACAAGTGATTTCATCACCTTTCTAGTCAGCATCCAGAATAGTCAATCTTTTCCACAAACTCTGATCTGTCGGCTGAATCCTTGCATACCAAGTAATGCGGATCAAGGATATACTTGTAGAAGTCGTCAATCATGTCAGTCAATCATAACTTATGCCTTAAGAACCTTTACCATCATTAGTAACACATCTGGAATAACGTCTGATGTTCAGCCAGTCAGTTCTTCCTCTGTCCACACTGCCAATCAGGAACCCGACACTCAAGTATTCATATCTTTTTCTTCATCTATCACCGGAGTCTAGATCCTTGGAATCTATCAGTCAAGGTAGTTCTCTTGACTTCCCCAAATCTGCACTTCACCAAGATACTTCCTCTGAGAGATCCAGACCTGACTGTCAGACCTCGCCACATGCTCTGTTCTTGCTTATCGGATCACAACACTCTACAATCTGCCTTCCAGTAGAGATTCATCATGTCTTGCGGATGTGTGGGTTATCCTTTGTTGCCATCAATGACAACATTCATGAGTCCATATACTGTCTCTTGCCAACAATCTCCCCCTTTGGCATTGATGGCAACACTTAGTGAAAAATGACTAAGTGTTTACACTATGCTCCCCCTTTGCTGATGCTCTATTTTTATATACATTTTTGGGAGCTCCCCCTTAGCTGGATACAACATTTTTCACTGCTCTTCACTCCCCCTTTGACATCAATGGCAAAGGGTGGGAACTGTACATCAAAATTTTCAAAAATTTGACTATACTTAGCCGCATATAACATACTCACATAAACTAAAGAATGTCTGCAAAAGATGTCTTCAACTGGACAAATTATGTTGCCCAACTCTGCTTCATTCTATCCAAAATTGCGACATGGCCACTCAACAGGAATGCATAAGCTTCTGCCTTTTTTAGATATGTCAGATCATTTGTTCTGGCTGTAGTTTGAGCATCACTTAAGGCCTCATGCATGGCCTCCAACTTAGGGATAATTATTCCTCTAAGTTCATTCAACCTGCTGATTCTATTTTTCTTCTCTTCTTCAAGCTTTGTAATTTCATTCAAAACTGCAATCATCTGACATTCTTGATTTATTATGGATGTGGTAAGTGGATCAAAATTTTGAGAAAGTTTAGTTAGTTTGTCCTCCTGTTCTTTCACTTTCTTCTCAATCTCCACTATTGCTTTAGACCAAGATATACAAAATTGTATACATCTCCTCCGTCCTTGAGAGCATTTTCCAAGCTCTTTATCCCAATACTCATTACTCTCCTGTCATTTGCTATTAGCCCTTGCAACTTAGAGAATCTTTTGTCTAAAAACTCTTTCCTGACCTTCTCCTCAGCTGATTTCTCTAGAGAATTGAAATGTGTATTAATACTATTAATCAGAGATTTGAGGTTACTGGATGAGTAGGCTGAGGGATCCTTTTGAAAAGATGGTATGATCTTTTCTAACACTCCGGATGCGGCTGCTAAAAGCTCACAGTCTTCCATGTGAGACTTCAAGAGTTTTTCTTTGGCCTTTGCATTAGCAAATGAAGCTATCTTCATTGTTTGTACTGGAGAAAGGGAGTCAAAATTAAATGGCCCTTGCAGAAGTTCCAGTTCATCAATTTCCATTGTCTCTTTGTCTAAGAATTTTTTGATAGTTTCTACAGAGTCTCTTGCCGGAGACAGATTCTTCTTCTCTTTTGCAGTCTCAGAACTGTCTCTTGGAGCTTTTTCTCCTTCTACAGCCTTGGTACTGTCATCTTCTTTTTCCTTCACCTCTGCTTATTTCTCCTGTATTCTTTCTTCTCCTTTGGATCCGAAGTCAGTAGGGGAAACCAGAGGAGTGATGTTTGTTTGTTCATGGGCCACCTCTTCTGGAGTAGAGGATTCTAAGCCCTTAACTTCACCAGTGTCCATTAGTTCTTCTATCATTTCCTTAATGGATTCCTTTTCAACACCTATGGCTGAAGGATCAATGCCCAAGTCCTCTATAATAGGAAGATTGAATCTTTTGAAGGCATTCCTGAGGATCTCTTCTGTTTCCTTGGCTATCTTGTCAATCTCACCAAGCATGAGCTTATTCATTCTGGCTTTGCTCTGAAATTCATCCTTGCAATCCTTAGAGATCATGTTCATTTGCTTTGAATCGATTGAAGGATATAGATGAATGGCTATCTGTTCTCAGATCTCAAGATCTTTTGCCATGGCAGTATTCTTTCTTATTTCTAACTCTTTTTCTAGTTTTTTGGGAATAAGAGATATAATTTCAATAAAAGCCTTGTTATATATGTTCAGATACTTAATTGTTGCTTCCTGCAAGATCTTTTTGTCTGCTTCATTGTAATCATCATAGAATTCAGCCATTGGCTGAAGGTTTCCATCCACAGTGACTGATTTGATGACATCATCTAAAGACAAAGTGGGCTTTTCTACAAATTCTTCTGCCTTTTCTTCTTCACCTTGACTAGTAGAGGGTTCACCGGATGTTTTCTTCTTCTCCTTCTTCATTTTCTTTATCTCCTCATCTGATTCAGTTTCTTCATCATCCTTCTGACTGACATAAGACCTTGTGGCCTTTGTTTTAGTTCTTTTCTCTCCTCTATCAGATGATTTTGCTTCTGGTTTTGATGTCCTTAACCTTTTAGTAGTGGCAGGTATAGATCTCTTTGATGATCTTGTCCGGGTGGAAGATTCTACCGGAGCACTTTCCTTACTTCCCTTTTCTGCCTCTTTCTTCTTTTCCTTAGCCCTTTCCATCTTTTCCTTGTTGGCATCAAGTGCCTCCTTTGAGATGCCTAAGCCTTTGGCAAATTCTTCAACTTCTTTTCTCAAATTCTTCTTTTCCACATGAACTTTTACACTTAGCTCTTCAAAGGTTCCAAACCTTTCTGCCTTTGGATCCTTTGGCTGACTTAGCATGTGTTAAATATGCAGCTCCACAATTTGTTCATCAACTTCATACCCTATAGGCATGATCCAAACTATCCTTGGTTCTACTGCCTCCTTTAGGCACTGATCAGTCTCTACCATAAAGCATACTGTGTCTTTGTATTTCTCAACAAGAGACTGGGGAATTCTCTCTCTTGCTTGCATCATGTTCTGAAAATTCTTGAAATATCCCTAGAGAGCTATATTTTGTGCCTTGGCATCACCAATCCCATGTATATAATCTCTGATCTGAATGGCTACTGGCCTATCATTCTGCCATACCCAGCCACTAGACCCGGGAAGCTCATTCATGTAATAAAAAAAAAGGACAGAGTATCAAACCACCGTATTTGAAGGAGTTCTTCTTATCCTTCTTTATCTTCTGTAGATTCTCCAATAGTTGGTTCAGAAGGAGCTCACAAAGATCATAGTCTACATTCTTCCTCAACATTTCATAAGTAGTATATATAGCAGTTCTGGAAATAGAATTCTCCCTGCTGGAGTGATATATCTTATATCCAATTATCATTGATGCAAATTTGATATCCGGATCTGTGATATCCTCAATAGTCATAGCTCTTTTATCAAACTTTGATCCGGTAGCCTCACTGACAATTTGGTTCTTGACAGATTTGAGCATAGGCATTTCACCGATTGAGTGTAATCCGGTTACAGCCCTAATGGCATCCTTAGTGATCTTAAACGGCTTGTTCAACCACATGAAGTTGTCATGCATTCTGCTCAGGATATACTGGACCCATTCATCTTCCAGAAAACAAGGGAAATGAATGCACTGAGCAAAATGTTTGTCTCGGACAGCTTTAAACTAAGTTTTGAGTTCAAATGAATTATCTATCAAATGCTTGTGATAGATATCAACCAGTTTAGATTCCCCAAATTCTTCAATATTCGCATGAATATATGCCCTAATATCTTCTACATGCAGAACACCATGCGGAACACTAGAAAAAACTCCTAGGGGATCTACTTCCAAGGATTTGTAGGGATGTTTCTTGAATTTGGGGCGAGGCCTATCAGTGATCTTCACAATATTCAGAGTAGACATCCTTTTTAAAAAGATTTGTAGAGAGATATTTTAAGAACGGAAAATACCTTTTGCGTCTTTCGGTTTCACGGAATTAGCCGGATCGATTTCTGGGTGAATTGACTTCTGCAAATGATCTTTGATGAGCTTGAGGAATTTTGTTACAGAGCTTCTCTTTTCATTTCTTCTTGAGTGTAGAATGAACAAATGCTTATTGAGAAAACCCTTATATTGCTCTGCAAACCCTAATGTCAAGTTGCAATAAATGCTTGACCTAAGTCATTCTGATTTGCCTTATTCAGATGACTTGAAGAACCAGATCAATCTTGATCTTAAACTTCTTGCAGATCTTCCAAATCTTAACCATAGTTTATTTGGATGTTTCTCTTATGAACCCTTTAATCCGCAACTCTTCTTGTGCCAGTTCCGGCACCAATTGACTGGCTGGGGGAATAAGGTTTTCTTTGTGTCTCCCCCTGAGCCAGAGCTCACTTTTTAATTTTTGGAAGGAATATCAGCACCAAAGTCTAGTGCGGATCCATCCCCTACATTCTCTGTACTTTTCTTCACCCAAATCTTGTTCGTCTCACTTTGAACTTCATCCGCATTCACTTTTTGTTTTCCCTTATCTTGTACCGGACCTCTTTTGTCTTGATTCTTGCTTCTACAGAATTTTGCAATATGACCGGATCTATTGCAAATTTGGCAAACAACATTTCTTTGCATATTTGATTGATATCCTTTTGATCTGCATTGATTAGCCATATGACCTATTCTATTGCATGCAAAGCATCTACCATTGAATGATTTGTTCATTTGTATATTTCTGCATTCATGAGATTTGTGACCATACCTTTTACAGTTGAAACACTATCCAGAGAAGGATGAATTAGTTTGATTCATTCTCTTTCTACACTGATTAGCTTTATGACCAAAGTTATTGTAGTTGTGGTAGTATCCATTGAAGGATGGATATCTTTGAGCATTAGGCTACCTTACCGGAGGTCTTCTAGGCCTGTTCCTTGGATTTTCTGATCCAAAATTCTTCTGACCAGATCCAGAGCTTTCTCCTTTCTCATATCCCAAACCACACTTGTCATCTACCCTCTTTTGACTTTCAAGAAGAACTTCAAGTTGAGCAGAACTTATCTTGAATTTTTCTTTATATTCATTTGTTGTTTGAAGATCCCTTTTAAGAGAGACAATTTGATCCTCAAGTTTTTCTTCATTATCTTTAGCATCTTCAAGATCATATTCAAGGTGTCTAATTATTCTATCCATCTTGTGGCAGTCTTCTGATTTCTCCTTGAGAGATTGTCTTAGATCATCTTCAGTTTTTCTTTTCTCTTCATTTTCTTGGGAAAACTTCATAACTCCTTATTTCATCTCATGTCTTATCATAATGATCTCTTTTGATAACTTTTCACACAACTTGGTTTTATCCTTCAGATCTTCATTTATATCATTGGCTTCACCTTGACTTGCCAATTGCTGAAGGTGCTCTTTTCTCTTTTTCATAGAGAGACTTAGTTTCCCTTTTAGTTCATTTATGAAATCATCAGCCTGTTTGAGTCTTTCCTTCAATTCATTAACTTCAGAGTTTGACTGTTTGAGATCATCAAGGGCAGTCTTGAGGTGCTCCCTTATACCATATACATCCATTTGAATTCCCAGATCTTCCTCAAGCTGTTAGGCTCTGTTAGGAGGAACTTGGCTCTGATACCAATTGTTGATAACTGAGAGGGGGGGTGAATCAGTTATCCTAATTATTTCTGCTTTCTGAACTTTCTTATTTAATGAATGTAGCATTAATTCAAATAAGCAATCATAACCATGAAATGGAAATACACATGACACAATATTTTTGATGTGGAAACCTTGTTAAGGGAGAAAACCATGGGGTGATTAACCCAAGAATGTATTCTCTATTAGAAGAATAGAAATACAAAATGGCACTTGCCAATTAGGGCTCACTACCTGAGCACACTACTCACAAGAGGCACACTGCCTACAAGAGACTCACTGTCTACAATTTATAAAGAGTGTAATACAATACTTGAACTGATAAGGAGCATCTACATATGCTGGAGTTCAGTTCCGGTTAGGCTCAGTACATTGATCTGCTGCACTTCATCTTTCCTCTTCTTCTATGTTGCTCTCCTTTCACATATCGGACCTTCCTTACTGCTTCCACTCTGCTCTACTGCTTTTCTTCACACATCACACAAAACCACAATGCTTCTCACAACTAAATCCATCTTGTATATATATCCGCACAAGTGATTTCATCACCTTTCTAGTCGGCATCCGGAATAGTCAATCTTTTCCACAAACTCTGATCTGTCAGTTGAATCCTTGCATACCAAGTAATGCGGATCAAGGATATACTTGTAGAAGTCATCAATCATGTCGGCCAATCATAGCTTATGCCTTAAGAACCTTTACCATCATCAGTAAAACATCCGGAATAACGTCTAATGTTTTGCCAGTCAGTTCTTCCTTTGTCCACACTGCCAATCAGGAACCTGACACTCAAGTATTCATATCTTTTTCTTCATCTATCATCGGAGGCTAGATCCTTGGAATCTATCAATCAAGGTAGTTCTCTTGACTTCCCCAAATCTGCACTTCACCAAGATACTTCCTCTGAGAGATCCGGACCTGACTGTCGGACCTCGCCACATGCTTTGTTCTTGCTTATCGAATCACAACACTCTGCAATCTGCCTTCCGGTAGAGACTCATCATGTCCTGCGGATGTGTGGGTTATCCTTTGTTGCCATTAATGACAACATTCATGAGTCCATATACTGTCTCTTGCCAACATAAAATTGTAGCATACATAACTCCTTATACTCCTTAGCAAAATAGAGTTATAGAATGTAAGAACAAAACCTTGAAAGAGATGAAAAATTGCATGATACACTCCATGAACCTTACACCACAATAATGGAAAAAAGTAATCAACTGTGCATGTTACATTCAAAATAGAGTTCCTCACAAAGCCTTGAAGGGTATCACACTCTTTGAAGCTTGGAAAGGAAGGAAACCTTCAGTTGAGCACTTCAGGGTCTTCGAATCCCCATCTATGGCACAAACACCTTCTCAGAATCGCAAGCCAATGGAACCTTAGTCCAAACCTTGCATCTTTGTAGGGTATCTAGAAGGTGTGAAAGGTTATTATCTCCTACATTTGACCACACATGAACAATTCATTAAGAGGAGTGTTAAGTTCCATGAAAGTCCCACTGACTCTTCACTTGACATTCCTCCTTCCATCATGGACTCATTCGACTTTGATGATACATCTTCTAATGACTCAGACCATCCACAACCAACTCCCGAGGTAGAGATTCCTTCTTCTAGTTTTGATAGTGAGGACCATGATGGGGTTTCATCCTCATCCTCCTATGGGATTTCTTTGGAAGTTGATCTCTCAGCACCTAATTCACCCACATCACAACCCCTTTGGGCAAGGCAAACACTTCCAGAGTGTAGGGACATGGGTAGGGAATCCAACAAATGAGATATATACATGGTTAAATTATCAAAGTGGGCCACATGATTACTTTGCCTCAGCCTCTAATCCACACACCTTCAGAGAGGCTTTAGGCATACCTAAGGGGGATGATGTTATGAATGAGGAAAATGATTCCTTAATGAGAAATCACACTTGGGCTTTGACACCTCTTCCTAAGGGAAGAAAGATGGTTTGATGCAGATGGATCTATCAACCCAAGTATGTAGCAGAAGTACAAGGCACGTTTGGTAGGTAAGGGGTTTTCACAAGTTGTTGGTATTGACTACACACAGACCTTTGCTCCCGTGGAAAAGATGACTTCCATATGATTCACACTTGCTATTGCCACAACACATGGTTGGGAAGTGTGGTGGCACCCTCAAATTTTGCAAATTTGATGTCCCAATATTCTTTCAAGATGTCGACAAAGGCTTGGTCAACATGCTGCTTAATCTTCCCCGGAGGCCACCTTCGTCTGTTAGAATTTTGCGACTCAGACATCATCTTACAAATATGGTTGGTGGAATGTTTTTTGGAACATATGGTAACATGCCTATTCAGTTTCGTGCTCTCGGGATGAGTTTTGATGGGGTGTTTAATTATTTTCTGACTACGACCGGGCTAAAATTGGCTTTCTGAAAATTTTCAAATCTCGCAATTCTAAGGGTGACCCAGTTGTCAATTTGGTCTCAAAAATCTACAGTTCTAGTTTCATCAAAATTGGAGACCATTTCATGCATTGTTTTAATGCATTCTAGTTGCGGCGAACTCAATCGACAGGTCAATTTACAAAGCAAATGCTTGAATTTGGTCGGCGAAGTGGATTATGAGGAGATGGGTTTACTTGAAATAATTAATATTGCTTTTGTGTAAATTTTTGTAACCATCCAACATCCCATTTTCCCACAGTGGAAAAGCGCCATACGCCTGGAGGAGGAAATTAACATTGCCTAAGTATCAAAGTTTTAAAAATACAAATATTAAAATTGAATATTAAATGGGCATTTTAAAAAAGAGGGGTCTGAATTGATAATGAAAAGTCAAACATTAAAAGGAAGGAATATTATAAACTTTGGATTAAAGTTTATAAGTGAAAGGAGATGATTTTTGGTGCATATCGCACCATCACATAGGAGTTTCTTGTGTGCCTTTAGACTTCTGATATGGTGCGAAATGCCCATCTCAGGGTACTTTTTGCCCTCTATCTTCCTATGTAGGTTAATATCAATTCATTTCCTTCGATCTTGAGGCAGTTTCAACGGATTTGGAGCTGCTTTAGGCAGAAGTGTTGTTGATTCAAAACTGCAATCACGTTTTTTGGTCTCAGGCCAGTTTTTGGGGGTAATTTTGAGCCAGAAAATGCTATTGCGGGCTACAAAATCTTCCTATTACAATTTCTCATGCATTGGCGAAGGTTTTTTGCTCATTTGTTTCAATTTTTGGTTGCCGGAATGATGAGAAATGCCCTTGTTTCATGAAAAATGACCCAGAGGTAATTGGCTGAGTAAAAATCAGAATTGAATGCTGCTATGATGATGTCTCAGAGGTTGAATGCAATTGTGGAGCTGAAAAAAGAGGTCTCAGAGTTCATATTGTAGATGCACACAGAGGAATGAAGAGTCTTTAGTAGTTGCCGTGCAAATTTGGGAATTGGAAAATAATGTAAAAATTAGAAGGGGAAATCAAAACATATTTTATTTATTTTTTCCTCTCCTCTTTTAATATAGAATATTTTATTCTAAATGTATCTTGGAGGGTAAATTATAAAAATAAATATCTCACCTACCTCTAGAATGAGTTAATTTTAGGGAAACATGTTTGAGCCTATAAGTGAACTGCTGGGCTCTCATTTTGGGGGGAAGATTTTAAGACTTTTGAAGAGTAAATGAAATATAGTTTCTGCTGGGTTGCTCCATTTCTTGTCATGTAAGTCTATGTGTTGTGTGTTGAATGTATTTCTGCATAAATTTTATTTAGTTTCATGATGATGTAGATGAAAAGTGTTGTATGCATGTGTTGTTAACTGTCTCCATGGCTGTGTGTGTTCTTTTGAGTCCAATAACTAAGGGTTATATGAGATTCTAGAATATAGGTTTTAGGTATTACATACTCAATCTTCTACTTCTATTCAAGGAATAGATTAAATGTTTTGGGTTAAGTATGGGGAAGAATGTAATGGAGCAGGGATATATGTAAGTAGAGTTAACATGATACTCTTTTTTGGGCTGTGTCTGTAAGGTAGATGCTGATTAACCCCTTGAAACTTGATCATTTGTTTAGTTTATGCAAATAATTCACACATATACATCTATTTGACTCCATGCCCTAGGATAAGCACGACCTAAATCTATATTGAATTTGTGAGTCAAAACTCAAGTCTTTCATCCAAGTATAAAACAAAATCAGAACATCATTAATAATCTTTTAGATTTTAGGAGTAAGGTTTTAGTTACATGTTCTCATATTTAACCAGTTAGATAGTCCAAGAATATTGTCAGTCTAGGGTTTATCTTAGAAATCTTGGTCCATACATGAGAGCATTCTACCTAAGTTAGTCAAGGATAAATCTTTTGTTGTGAATGAGGGATAGCCCCTAGGTGTGGCAGAACCTAAAGTGCAGGGGAGACAAGTGCAAACAATCTCTCGTATTTGTTGGCCAAGTCATAGAGTAAACCTAATCATGAGAATTGGCAAACCTTTAGGGTTTATTGTTTGTTGATTTCGAAACCAACAAAATTGACAACTCCGCTAGGGACAATGATAGATCTATGAGCAAAGAGTCAACAAATTTGATCAATATGAGCATTTAGTTCAGATTTTAAGAAGTTATCATACCTAGAAAAGCTTTGTTGCAACAATTTTAAAAGGATGTATGTGTGGCTCTGCTGTTAGAAGAGAACCTAGAATGAAAGAAAGGTTGTAAGGAGCTTCTTGCTACTTGCATATCAGTCCTCTATGAAGAGAGGTGGCGACTCTGTCATGCGAACCTGATAAAGATGTGAAAACATTTTAGATTAATAAAGATTTCTAGTTAGAGAAAAGAATTTGTAGCAGCCTGCAACATATCCAGGTATTTTTTTTATATTTTGGTTTTCAAGAGGATAAGCTTGTATTTGAAAACCATATTTGAAACTCTAGAAAATTTTTTGTTCCCTATTGAGTGAAACTAAGCACTAAAGAAGGGAGATAGTGGTGATAGGCTTGCATACTTTTGCATTTGCTGAGATTGTAGTATGTATTTTCAAATGAAGTGTGCAATATTTCTTCAGAGACTCATTTAGAGGACCTTAAGCAAGCTGAAATAGAAGTTCATATTTTAAGGGCTTAAGATCATTGTTGTAAAGGAGTTTGGGTTGCCCTGTGTAACTACAAAGTTAATGTGAAGAGGCTTGTAAAGGTGTGAAAAAATGTATCATCATCCCCTGTATCCTTGTATGGACCCAAACGTAGTAATGCATAGAATGTTGACCCAGCCGTGTAATAAAAGAAATTTCAGCATTGACAGATATAGAGCCATAAATTTTAGTGGCATCAATGGTCACCCAAATGTTATCCCACCTGAGGTTAGAAAATATTTACCTAAATTTAGTGGTATAAGGAATGAATCTATGGAAAAACACGTGCAGCAGTTCAGTGATCTAATGGATGATTATGAAGTTGACCATGAAGATGTAGTCATGAGGTTATTTGTCCAGTCCTTGAAGCATGAAGCAAGAGAGTGGTTCTTGAACTTACCAACCTGCTCCGTCAACTCGTGGAATGAATTTAAATCAGCCTTCAATGAATATTTCGGTAAAAGAATACCCAAGTTTTTGCTTATCAGTGATTTCATGTATATCCACATTGAAGAGGATGAATTAGTTCTAGCCTTTAACCTCATATTCATAAAAGTATTGAAAATAATTCTTGAAAAAATCAGACCTAATGATGTTTTGGCTTTGCTCATTTATTTGGGTGCATTTAACAGGAAAATGAGCTACATATTAAGAGATAAAGAGCCTACCACACTTCATTAGGCATATCAGATTGCCATGGACATTGAGAACAACTGGAAGTATGGAATGTACAAGGGTTTTTTGTCTACAAATCTCTACTGCCCCAAGGTACCCAATGTTGATGAAAGGTGTAATTTAACTGTTAAAAATGAATGCCAAAGCACTTGCACCCCTATTGTCTCAATTTATGCATCAGCCCAATGTGATTATATCAGAGGTGTGGCATCTAAAAATGAAGATAGCAGCTTTCCTATCGGGAAGAATCAAAACATGATGCACATAACTGAAGAAAGTGTGTTAGAAAATCAAGATCCATCTTGTGTCAATGAGGATAGTGAATGTAATCAGCCCATAAGCAACATGTATGCATACCAATATATCACTAATGAAGGTAAAGATACATGGCATGGTGATGGAATAGACATATATGAAATTTCTTCCTGTGATATCTTGGGTGATGAAGAGGTAAAAGAGATGCAAGATGTCTCCCCATGTTATGTTTTAATCAGTGACAGCGGTGCAAGTGTTGCAGATATTCCATTGCACATCAATGTTCATGATTTTAAAAGTGAAATTTTAAGCATTCCTTCTAAAACATTTTAGCATAGTTTACGTAATGATAAATTCTCTTGTGATGAGGATCATGATGATTGCAAGATTGATTATTTTTCTGTGGATTATGAATGTTTCTATGAGAATGCTGATGTGCATAACATAGGAAAATGTGTTGATTCAGATCTAGATGTGAAGCAACTAGCTCATGAAATTAATGATGAGATGGAATATGCATGTTTCTTTGTAGAGGTGGACATGTTCTCATTCAATAAGGGGTGCAATAGTGTAAGGCTTGATGAAGACACAGGGTCACTTGTTGGTAAACAAGAACCATGCTATGGTGGATCTGTTGAAACCAGGTTAGATGTTTTACCATCGATTGACAATTGCAGTAGTGAGTATGTTACAAAGAAATATGAAATTTGTGACTTGAGATTTGGTCTTGAAATTTGTGAGCCTTAATTTCAAACATTTCACATGGAATTGTATGATGGTCTGAAGAATGAGTTTGACATCATATATGAACTTGAGATGAAAATCTTTTTTAATGCATGGGATGTTGATAAAGATGATGTTGTGATAACCCTGATTTAAATGATGATAAGGATGCTGTGGATTTTGACAAGTCTCATTTCCAAACCACTAGGACATGTAATAGCATGATTGATTTGCAGGGCTTAAGTAAGTATGAATGTCAATATAGTGTAGACTTGGAGCTGCAATTTGCCTTCAATGAATCAGGGTATATATTTCTTGATGGGACAAGTGAACAAATTCTTTATGAAAATTTTATGTTTGATATGCAAGATTAATGATGCCAACTGTCAGAGGGATTATGAATTTTTTCAATTTTCAGTTCAGTTGGATGATCATTTAGTGGAACATGACAGTGAGCTGGATAAAGTAAAATGTCAAAATGATCATGGATTTGAGGTAGTATATGAATGCAATTTTTAGATTGACAGGGTTAGTTTGTGGGCAGACTATGTCAGTGCTTTCAGACTTGACTTGATGCAATCAGGTGAAAACAAGGTATTTGACAGAGGAGGCTTTTGGTTTTTCATTTTTGGGGACCCAGGGCCACCAAATAAAATTGACGATATGATTTTTAATGCAAGATGGAATATTTGCTCTATAGCCCAATGGAGTAGACACTTGGTCTACATCCTAGAGATAACTGGAATCTTGCCATGCTTGCAAGAGGCATGCATCCTCGAGCAAGAGCCATTGGTGGCACCCTCAAATTTTGCAAATTTGATGTGCCAATATTCTTTCGAGATGTTGACAAAGGCTTGGTCGACATGTTGTTCAATCTTCCCCAGAGGCCACCTTCGTCGGTTAGAATTTTGTGACTCAGACATCATCTTGCAAATCTGATTTGTGGAATGTTTTTTGCCACATATGGTAACATGCCTATTCAGTTTCATGCTCCCGAGATGAGTTTTGACAGGGTATTTAATTATTTTATGACTGCGACCGGACTAAAATTGGCTTTACGAAAAGTTTCAAATCTTGCAATTCTGAGGGTGACCCAATTGTCAATTTGGTCTCAAACATCTCCATTTCTAGTTTCATCAAAATCGAAGACCATTTGATCCATTATTTTAATGCATTTCAGTTGCGGCGAACTCACCCAGTGGGTCAGTTTATAAAGCAGCTACCTGAATTTGGTTGGTGAAGTAGATTCCAAGGAGATGGTTTTGCTTGAAATAATTAATAATTCTCCTGCGCAAAGTTTTGTGACCATCCGACATCCCATTTTCTCGCAGTGGAAAAGCGTCATACGCCTGGAGGAAGAAATTAAAATTGCCCAAGTATCAAAGTTTTAAAAAATGTAAATAATAAATTGAATATTAAATGGGCATTTTAAAAAAGGGGGGTCTCAACGTGATATTGAAAAGTCAAACATTAAAAGGAAGGAATATTATAAACTTTGGATTAAAGTTTATAAGTGAAAGGAGATGATTTTTGGTGCATATCGCACCATCGCACGAGAGTTTCCTGTGTGCCTTCAAACCCATGCGATGGTGTAAAATGCCCATCGCAAGGCACTTTTTTTCCCTCTGTCTTCCTTTGCAGGTTAATATCAATGCATTTCCTTCAATCTTGAGGCGGTTTCGACGGATTTGGAGCTACTCTAGGCGGAAATGTTCTTGATTCAAAACTGTAATCACATTTTTTGGTCTTAGGCCAGTTTTTTGGGGCAATTTTGAGCTAGAAAATGTTGTTTCAGGCTGCAAAATCTTCCTATGACCATTTCTCATGCATTGGCGAAGGTTTTTTGTTCATTTGTTTCGATTTTTGGTTGCCGAAATGATGAGAAACGCCCCTGTTTCATGAAAAACAACCCAAAGGTAATTGGTTGAGTAAAAATCAAAATTGAATGCTGCTATGATGATGTCTCAGAGGTTGTATGCAATTGTGGAGCTAAAAAAAGAGGTCTCAAAGTTCATATCGTAGCTGCACACAGAGGAATGAAGAGTCTTCAGCAACTGCCATGCAAATTTGGGAATTCAAAAATAATGTAAAAATTAGAAGGGAAAATTAAGACAGTTTATTCATTTTTTCCTCTCCTCTTTTAATATAGAATATTTTATTCCCAATGTATTTTGAAAGAAAATTTGTAAAAAGAAATATCTCACCTACCTCGAGAATGAGTTAATTTTAGGGAAACATGTTTGAGCCTATAAGTGAACTACTGGACTCTCATTCTAGGGGGAAGATTTTGAGACTTTTGAAGATCTCTCTACTGCCCTGAGGTACCTAGTGTTGATGAAAGGTGTAATTTAACTGTTAAAAATGAATGCCAGAGAACTTACATCCCTGCTGTCCTAATTTATGCATAAGCCCAATGTGATTATATCAGAGGTGTGGCATCTAAAAATGCAGATACCGGCTGTCCTATTGGGAAGAATCAGAACATGATACACATAACTGAAGAAAGTGTGTCAAAAAATCAAGATCCATCTTGTGTCAGTGAGGATAGTGAATGTAATTAGCCCATAAGCAACATGTATGCAGACCAATATATCACTGATGAAGGTAAAGATACATGGCATGGTGATGGAATAGACATATATGAAATTTCTTCATGTGATGTCTTGGGTGATGAAGAGGTAAAAGAGATGGAAGATGTCTCCCCATGTTATGTTTTAATCAGGGACAATAGTGCAAGTGTTGCAGATATTCTATTGCACATAAGTGTTCATGATTTTAAGAGTGAAATTTTAAGCATTCCTTCTAAAAAGTCTGAGCATAGTTT
Source organism: Cunninghamia lanceolata (assembly GCA_027924645.1). Lineage (NCBI taxonomy): Eukaryota > Viridiplantae > Streptophyta > Pinopsida > Cupressales > Cupressaceae > Cunninghamia > Cunninghamia lanceolata. Next base: position 139,703 of record BSBN01000938.1, on the reverse strand, counting down.
ACGTAATGATAAATTCTCTTGTGATGAGGATCATGATGACAACAAGTCTGATTATTTTTTTGTGGATTATGAATGTTTCTATGAGAATGCTGGTGTGCATAACACTAGAAAATTTGTTGATTCAGATCTAGATGTGAAGCCACTAGCTCATGAAATTAATGATAAGATGGAATATGCATGTTTCTTTGTAGAGGTGGATATGTTCTCATTCAATTAGGGGTGTAATAGTGTAAAGCTTGATGAAGACACAGGTTCACTTGTTGGTAAACAAAAATCATGCTATGGTGGATCTGTTGAATCCAGGTCAGATGCTTTACCATCAACTAACAATTGCAGTAGTGAGTATGTTACAAAGAAATATGAAATTTGTGACTTGAGATTTAGTCTTGAAATTTGTGAGCCTCAATTTGAAACATTTCACATGGAATTGTATGATGGTCTGAAGAATGAGTTTGAGATCATATATGAACTTGAGATGGAAATGTTAGTTGATTCATGGGATGTTGATAAAGATGATGTTTCTTGTGATAACCCTGATCTGAATGATGACAAGGATGTTGTGGATTTTGACAAGTCTTATTTCCAAACCACTGGGACATGTAATAGCATGACTGATTTGCAGGGCTCAAGTAAGTATGAATACCAGTATAGTGCAAACTTGGAGTTGCAATTTGGCTTCAATGAGTCAGGGTATATATTTCTTGATGGGACAAGTGAACAAATTCTTTATGAAAATTTTATGTTTGATATGCAAGATGAATGTGATTTCAAGATTAATGATGCCAACTGTTAGAGGGATTATGAATGTTTTCAATTTTTAGTTTAGTTGGATGAGCATTTAGTGGAACATGACAGTGAGCTGGATAAAGTAAAATGTCAAAATGATCATAGATTTGAGGTAGTATATGAATGCAATTTTTAGATTGACAGGGTTAGTTTGTGGGTAGACCATGTCAGTGCTTTCAGACTTGACCTGATGTAATCAGGTGAAAATAGAGTATTTGACAGAGGAGGCTTCTGGTTTTTTATTTTTGGGGGCCTGGGACCACCAAATAAAATTAAAGATATGATTTTTAATGCAAGATGGAATATTTGCTTTGTAGCCCAATGGAGTAGGCACTTGGTCTACGTCCCAGAGATAACTAGAATCTTGCCATGCCTGCAAGAGGCATGCATCCCTAAGCAAGAGCCACTGGTGGCACCCTCAAATTTTGCAAATTTGATGTGCCAATATTCTTTCAAGATGTCGACAAAGGCTTGGACGACATGCTACTCAATCTTCCCCGAAGGCCACCTTTATCATTTAGAAATTTTTGACTCAGACATCATATTGCAAATCTAGTTAGTGGAATGTTTTTTGGCACATATGGTAACATGCCTATTTAGTTTCGTGCTCTCAAGATGAGTTTTGACGGGATATTTAATTATTTTTTACTACGACCGAGCTAAAATTGGCTTTCTGAAAAGTTTCAAATCTTGCAATTTTGAGGGTGACCCAGTTGTCGATTTGGTCTCAAACATCTCCAATTCTAGTTTCATCAAAATTGGAGACCATTTGATACATTATTTTAATGCATTACAATTGCGGTGAACTCACCCGACGGGTTAGTTTAGAAAGTAGGTAGCTGAATTTGGTTGGCGAAGTGGATTCCAAGTATATGGGTTTGCTTGAAATAATTAATAATGCTCCTGTGCAATTTTTTTGTGACCATCCGACATCTCGTTTACCTATAGTGGAAAAGTGTCATACGCCCGGAGGAGTAAATTAAATTTGCCTAAGTATCAAAGTTTTAAAAAATGCAAATATTAAAATTGAATATTAAATGGGCATTTTAAAAAGGGGGGATCTAAATGTGATAATGAAAAGTCAAATATTAAAAGAAAGGACTATTCTAAAATTTGGATTAAAGTTTATAAGTGAAAGGAGATGATTTTTGGTGCATATCGTACCATGGGAGTTTCCTCTGCACCTTCAGACCCTTGTGATGGTGCGAAATGCCCATTGCAGGGCACTTTTTGCCCTCCGTCTTCCTCTGCAAGTTAATATCAATGCATTTCCTTCAATCTTGAGGCGGTTTCGACGGATTTGGAGCTGCTCCAAGCAGAAATGTTGCTGATTCAAAATTGCAATCACGTTTTTTGGTCCCAGGCCAGTTTTTGGGGGCAATTTTGAGCTAGAAAATGATGTTCCATGTTGCAAAATCTTTCTATGACCATTTCTCATGCATTGGCGAAGGTTTTTTGCTCATTTGTTTCAATTTTTGGTTCCCAGAATGATGAGAAACGCCCTTGTTTCATGAAAAACGACCCAGAGGTAATTAGTTGAGTAAAAATAAGAATTGAATACTGTTGTGATGATGTCTCAGAGGTTGAATGCAATTGTGGAGCTAAAAATAGAGGTCTAAGAGTTCATATTGTAGCTCCACACAAAGGAATGAAGAGTCTTCAGCAGCTGCCGTGCAAATTTGGGAATTCAAAAATAATGTAAAAATTAAAAGAGGAAATTAAGACATATTTTATTCATTTTTTCCTCTCCTCTTTTAATATAGAATATTTTATTCCCAATGTATTTTGGAGGGAAAATTGTAAAAAGAAATATCTCACCTACCTCCAGAATGAGTTAATTTTAGGGCAACATGTTTGAGCCTATAAGTGAACTGTTGGGCTCTCATTTTGGGGGGAAGATTTTAGTACTTTTGAAGAGTAAATGAAATACAATTTCTGCTGGGTTGCTCCATTTATTGTCATGTAAGTCTATGTGTTGTGTGTTGAATGTATTACTGCATAAATTTTATTCAGTTTCATGTTGATGTAGATGAAAAGTGTTGTATGCATGCGTGTTGTTAACTATCTCCATGGCTAGGTGTGTTCTTCTTTTGAATCCAATAACTAAGGGTTATATGAGATTCTATAATATAGTTTTTCTATATTGCATACTCAATCTTCTACTTCTATTCAAGGAATAGATTAAATGTTCTGAGTTAAGTATGGGGAAGAATGTATTGCAGCAGGGATATATTTAAGTAGAGTTAACAAGATACTCTTTCTTGCACTGTTTATGTAAGGCAGATACTGATTAACCCCTTGAAACTTGATTGTTAGTTTAGTTTATGCAAATCATTCTCACATATACGTCTATTTGACTCCATGCCTTAGGATAAGCACTGACCTGAATCTGTATTGTGTTTGTGAGTCAAAACCCAAGTCTTTCATCCAAGTACAAAACAAAATTAGAACATCATTAATAACCTTTTAGATTTTAGGAGTAGGATTTTAGTTACTTGTTCTCATATTTAACCAGTTAGATAGTCCAAGAATATTGCCAGTCTAGGGTTTATCTTAAAAATCTTGGTCTATACATGACAGCATTCTTCCTAAGTTAATCAAGGATAAATCTTTTGTTGTAAATGAGGGATACCCCCTAGGTGTGGCAGAACCTAAAGTGCAAGGAAGACAAGTTAAAACAATCTCTCGTCTTTGTTGGCCAAGTCATACAGTAAACCTGATCATGAGAATTGGTAAACCTTTAGAGTTTATTGTTTACTAATTTGGAAACCAACAAAGCGCACCAGATGGATGTGAAGAGTGCTTTTCTTCATGGAGACCTTGAGGAGGAGATCTACATGGAACAACCACTAGGGTTTCTTCCGGATTCCTCCTTAGTATGTAGACTTAGGAAATCTCTCTATGGCCTCAAACAAGCCCCTCAGGCTTAGTATGCCAAGATGGATTCCTTCCTCCTTTCTTTAGGTTTTACTAGGTACCACTTAGATCCCAACATTTATCTTCTGCGAAAAGATGATTCATTGTTGATACTGGTACTTTATGTTGATGATATTTTGATCATTGGGAGTTCTGCATCAGTTATTGAAGCAATGACGATAGCTCTTTAGGATAGGTTTGACATATCAGAATTAGGCTTACTACATTACTTCCTTGGCATTGAGATTTCATAGATAGACTCAGGGATCACTTTAGCACAACCTAAGTATACTCTCGATCTTCTTGCTTGGTTTCACATGACTGAGTATAAGCCATCCACTACTCCTTTTCTATTTGGAGTTAATCTTGAGGTTGATTGTGCTACACCATTGGTCAATGCTACCTTGTATCGACAACTAGTTGGTAGTATGATCCATTTGACCCATACTAGGCTAGATATTTCATATGCAATTGGCATGGTTTTGAGATTCATACAGGGGCCTCATGAGTTGCACTAGAAAGAAGCTAAGAGGATCCTTCACAACCTTCAAAGGACTCTCGACTTTGGGATTCATTGCACATATGGTACTGAGATTAACTTAGTTGGATACATAGATTCAGATTGGGCTGATGATACTCAGAATTGCAAGTCCACTTCTGGTTACAATTTCCCACTTGGCTCTGGTCCTATTAGTTAGTCTAGCAAAAAGTAGAATGCTATTGCTTTATCATCTATAGAGGCAGAGTATAGGGGAACTGTTAATGCAGCTATTGAGGCTCTTTGGCTTCAAGGCATTCTCACTAAGTTTGGCATTCCATTCTGACAGCCCATAGTCATCTATTATGACAACCAAAGCACCATTCAGATATGTAGGAATCTAGTTCAGCATCAGTGGATCAAGCACATCGAGATTCGTATGCATTTCATTTCGAGAGCTTATTCATGTAGAGATTATTGACTTAGTCTTTTGCCAGTCATTGAAGCAGGTTGCTGACATTTCACCAAACCCTTCACTAAGCGCAAGCTCATTCATTTGCGAGCTCTTCTTGGGGTATAGTCCACTTCATCAACATCACCATCCTCGAGGGGGGGGGCTTTTTAGCCTCTCCACTTTCTTTCTTTTTTCTCTCTTTTGGGGGGAACTTTTTCTCATGAGGTTTTCTCCCTTTCTCCACTTTATGAGAGATTGCATTACACATGGGTACCTGATCAAACCTAGTTGCCGGGACGAGACCCATCTTCATTTCCTCGCCTAAGCTTTGCTTAAGGGGGGTGTTAGTGTATATTTTAAGCTCACTTAGGATGGGGCTATTTTTAGTCTTTTGTCTTTTGTGCTTTTCTATTTTTGGCACATGCCAAAACTAGGATTCTTAGTGCTTTAATTAGCACATCTATGTTTAGAACATGTGTCTAGAGTCACTTATCTTGAGCTAAGTAGTTGCATGCCTATCTTTAGGTCACTACTATTCTTAAGCTTGGTTTCCTATTTTTGGCATGTTTATTCTTAGGATACTTGTGACTATATGTACGTGTTCATGTGCTAATAGATCATCTCATTATTGCTTTGTCTATTTATTTTTTTTGGTATTGTAGGAGTGTGTGATTGTTAAGATATCGTGGTTTGTGCCAATACTCGTATCCTTCCATTCGATCCTCGTTTCTGACAAGAATATGTTTTAAATTAAAAATTAACATGGGTTAAGTGTGTTGCAAGTATGGGCCTAACCGGTGTTGTCATTGATGTCAACATACTCCTGTTGCATTAATGATAAGGATTGGATGAGCTGTGTGCTGAGGATATTGAGAAAATTAGTCCTAATCAGGAACAGAGAAGAACAGTGAAGATAGTGAGGTGAAGATCCCAGTTAAAATGAAGATCAGAGGATGCGCTTCAAAGGGTTTATAGATATGTGTCTTGAGATGATCTAGCAAAGATTTCAGAGGTCTGCATGAAGATCTGAAGAAGTTATGGCCACCTAAGTAAAACCAGTTCTAGCAGGTGTTCAGAGGTGACAGAGTGATACAGATAGGTCCAATGAGATCCGGAAGTGCAACATCCTGTTATGCAGATTTGGTGGACTATTTAGGAAGTCCATGTGAAGTGGCAACTCAATTGGTTTGTGATCTAGAGGTCCGCAAGCATCTATTCCAATATGACAGTGATGACAGACTGTGTTCTTGAGGTTCTGGATGAAGGAGAGAATGATTTCAGTAGATAGTAATAGTGTGGATGTTCTTGGTGATTCAGGAAAGCTTGTGGAGGTCTTTGGATTGTGTCCAATTCGTGTTGGTGGTTTGCATTAAAGATTGAGCTAGTAAATAAAGAATTACTTTTGGATGATGATGTTCTTCCCGAGTATGGCCAACCGGATGAGTTACACACCTTGCGGATGATCTTGGAAATGTTATGTGAAGAATGGCGTGTTCCTAAAGGAGTATTGAAGTCTCAGATTTGTTTGGCTGATAGTGTGTTGATCCGCATGAAGTCTTTTTGTAATAAGTAATGTTGTATTTATGTATTTGCTCTGTAATGTATGCCGACTTGGATGATAATTTCTAAGTCGATGTCTTGTATAAATAAAGAGTTGTTAAGTTGTTTCAAAGGTATCTTGTGGAGATGAGAGTGTGGTAGAGAGGAGAAGAGCGAAAGGTAGAGTAGAAGTATTGAGCTTAAATGGAACTGACTCAAGCATGGTGAAGATGCTATTCTCCAGTTCAAGTATATGATACTTATTACTCTGTAGACAGTGTGTCTCTTGTAGGCAGTGAGCCTCTTGTGAGCAGTGTGCTCAGGCAATGAGCCCTAATTGGCATGTGCCATTTTATTCTTTCTATTTTTCTAACAGAGAATACAATCTTGGGTTAATCACCCCGTTGTTTTTCCCTTAACCGGGTTTTCCATGTCAAAATCTTGGTGTCTTGTGTGTTAATGTGTTTCTACTCTTGATTTAATGCATTATGTTTCCATGATTGATTTATTATTATGCTGTTGAATTACAAAGTGGATTTAAGTGTTTAATTGGAAGAAAGTTTTTGAACAACTGATTCACTCCCCGCTCTTAGTTGTCTGCCCTAAATCTAACAATTGATATCAGAGCTAAGTTCCTCTAAAAAGAGCTTAACCGCTTGACGAGATCCAGGATGTCGTCCTACAAGAAGGATAGTCCAAAGTTTGATGGAACCAATTTTACTCTTTGGAAAAGTCGCATGCAATGTCACTTGCAATGTATGGGAATGTAGTATTGGACCATGGCTTCAAAGAAGTATACTCCTCCACAGAATGGTTTGAAAACCATAGATGAAATCACAAATGCTGAAAACAATCTGCGGACTAAAGAAGATCTTCGAAGTGCCTTGTCTAATTCAGAGCTGACAAATGTTGTTGACCTACAAACTTCTTTTGAGATTTGGGAAAAACTGGAACTTCTGCATGAAGGAGACAAGTATGTTAAATATGCCAAGCTACAGAGTCTGAAAGGAAAATTAAAAAATCTAAAGATGAGAGAAGATGAAAATATCACTACTTTTATGCCAAGAGTAAATGAGCTTGTTTGTGGCATTAGATGTGCTGGTGGAGTCTTGGATGAAGATGAGATTATTGGCAAAGTTCTTAGATCCCTTCCTGCTTCTTACAAATACAAGGTTTCTACCATTGAAGAATTTAGATCCTATTCAGGTATCACAAGAGATCAATTGGTTGGAAAATTGGCTACATTTGAATTGACCAAGTTTGGAGATGCCTCCCCAAGACTAAATCTGCATTCAAAGCTAGTGCCTCTATAAAAGGAAAATGAAGGTTTGATCCGGGAGAGAACTCTTCAAGGAAACTATCATGGTATGAAAAAGTAAGAAAAGACATGGAAGAAGATAAAGTAGAAGCTGCTCAACTTGAAGCCCTTATTGCAAAAAGACTTCCAAGAGGATCTGGTAAGTATGAAGGGAAATTGCCTTTTAAATGTTTTAACTGCAATAAGATTGGTCATTTTGCCTCAAGGTGTCCGGAAAGATTTTCAAGGCCAAATCTTAGCAGATCAAGGTTCCAAAAGAATTGTTACTATTTCCATGAAGATGATGATGAAGGAGTAACAGATGATAAATCAGAAATAGGAAACAAATCTAGAAGTGACTGGGTGTTTATTGCCATCAAAGAAGAAGATCCAATACCCTCTGAATCTGTCAATCATAAAATTGTAGAAAGAGCTCTGGCTGCCCAAGTTGAAGAAAAGGATGATTGGGTCATTGACAATGGATGCTCTCACCATATGACAGGTAACAAAAATAAGTTCATAGATTTGGAAAGGTATGAAGGAGGAGTGGTAAAGTTTGGTGATAATTCTGTTGACAGAATCAGAGGAAAAGGAACCATTTCTTTTGATGGAAAGAACAAAACCAGTAATGTACTATATGTTGAAGGTCTGAAGCACAATCTTCTCAGTGTTGGACAGTTGGTGGACAAAGGCTATGATCTCTAATCCAAGAATGGAAAATGTAAGATCTTTGAAAGTTCTGGAATAGGGATTGCATCCAGTACTCAAACTAAAGGTAATATCTTCCACTTGGTTGGTACTAGTAAAAGTTTCTTATTTGTTCAAGTTGATCAGAGTTGGTTGTGGCATAGGAGAATGTGTCATGTGAATTTTGATAATATAATCAAGATAAGCAACATTCAGGCTGTAAGAGATCTTCCAAGACTTGTAAAACCTATAAATAGTTTGTGCAAAAAATGTCAATTGGGTAAACAAAGCAGAGTCTAATTCAAAAGCAAGGAACAATCTTCTACCGGATTATTGGACTTAGTTCATATTGATCTATGTAGTCCAGCAAGAATCAGAAGTGTGCAAGGTGATAGATACTTCATGCTATTAATTGATGACTACTCCCAGATGATATAGGTCACTTTTCTGAAAGAAAAATCAGAAGCTCTTGAGAAATTCAAAATATTCAAGGCTATGGTAGAGAATAAAACCAGATTAAAATTAAAATGTCTGAGGTTCGATAGAGGTGGAGAATTCACATCTGGTGAGTTCATAGAATTCTGTGAGAGACATGGAATAAAAAGATAGTTGTCTACTCCTAGGACTCCACAGCAGAATGGAGTAGTGGAGAGAAAAACCAGGACCATCCAGGAAGCATCTAGAACCATGATGATGGAAGAAAATGTTCCTCAGATCTATTGGAGAGAAGCTATAAGCACTACAGTCTATACTCTCAATCGAGTACAAATCAAAAGCAATACCGGTAAGACTCCTTATGAACTTTGGTTTGGAACACTCCCACTATGAGGTATTTCAGAGTCTTTGTTAGCAAATGTTACATTAAAAGAGATGAAGATCTAGGAAAATTTGATGCTAGAAGTGATGAAGGAATATTCTTGGGTTATTCTACTCAAAGCAAAGCATACCACTATTATAATAAGAGATTAAGGAAGATTATGGAAAGTACAAATGTGAAGGTTGACGAAGATATTAAAAAACCCTCAAGGTTTTATGAATATGATGAAGATGATCAAAATGATGTTTTTGTTCAAAAAGTCCAAGCTCTCTCTAAAATTCAGATTCAAACTAATCCAGTAAATTAGGAAGAAGAGGTAAGTTTGAATGACCCTGTTCAAGAATCAAAAGTGCAAGAAACTCCCAAAGTTTCCAGGTATGTAAGATTGAATCACTTTGAAGATCAGATCATAGGGGATAAAACCAAAGGTGTACAAATAAGAAGAAGGATTGCTCAAGATTCAGAAGAGTATTGTCTAATTTTAAAGATTGAACCTAAGACAGTGAATGAAGCTTGCAATGATAAAAACTGGACTAAAGCAATGGAGGAAGAGCTGATGCAAATTGAGAAAAATCACACTTGGGATCTTGTTCCCAGACCTAAAAACAAGAATGTGATTGGAACCAAATGGGTCTTCCGGAACAAACTGAATGAAGATGGTGAAGTAGTCAGAAACAAAGCTAGATTGGTCTGCAAGGGTTACTCCCAAGTAGAAGGAGTTGATTTTGAAGAAACTTTTGCTCCAGTGGCAAGAATTGAAGTAGTCAGATTATTTCTTTCTTTTGCTTCCTTCAAGGATTTCAAAGTATATCAGATGGATGTCAAATCTGCCTTCCTGAATGGTGACTTGGAAGAAGAAGTATACATTGAGAAACCAAATGGATTTCAATTGTCTGATCATGGTGATATGGTCTACAAGTTGAAGAAAGCACTGTATGGACTGAAGCAAGCCCCAAGAGCCTAGTATGAAAGATTGGATAAGCATCTTTTGAAGATTGGTTTCAACAAAGGTACTGCTGACAGCAATTTGCATTTCAAAATTGATCATGAAAATATCTTGATAGTTGAAGTGTTTGTTGATGATATCATTTTTGGAGGAAGAGATAGTATGTGCAAAACCTTTGCAAATCAAATGAAAAGTGAATTTGAGATGTCCATGTTTGGGGAAATGAATTTCTTCTTGGGTCTGCAAATCACTCAAACAAAGAAAAGAATCTTCATTTCTTAGACCAAATATGTGAAAGAATTGTTGAAGAAATTTGGGATGGAAGACTCAAAACCAATGAATACTCCCATGGCAACCAAATGTAAATTAAGCAAAGATGATGACTCTCCTAAGAGTGATCAGAAAAAGTACAGGTCAATGATTGGAGGACTGTTGGATCTCACTCAAACTAGACCTGACATTATGAATGTTGTTGGTCTTGTTGCCAGATTCCAAGCTGATCCTAGAAAATCTCATGTCATGGCAATCAAGAGGATTTTTAGATATCTAAAAGGGACAGTTGAGTATGGATTGTGGTATCCCAAAGATCATGATTTTTCTCTTCATGCATATACAGATGCGGATTGGGTAGGAGATGTGGATGACTGGAAGAGTACCAGTGGTGGAGCATTCTTTTTAGGGAAGAGATTAGTTTCTTGGCTAAGCAAAAAATAAGAGGCAATATCTATGTCCACTACAGAAGCAGAATATATTGCAGCAGCAGGTAGTTGCACTCAAGTTTTGTGGATGAAGCAAATGCTAAGAGATATCATAGTAGAGTATGAAGAACCTATCACAATCTTCTGTGATAATTCAAGTGCAATAAATATATCTAATAATCTAGTGTTGCATTCAAAAACTAAACATATATCCATCAAGTTTCACTTTTTGAGAGAGCAAGTGAACAAGAATGAAGTCAGATTGAAGTTTGTGCCTTCCAAGGATCAGATTGTAGATATTTTCACTAAACCTCTACCTAAGGACTCTTTTGAGTATCTTAGGGAGAAGTTAGGGGTTATTACCCCTCCGATTCTGCATTAAAGTGCACTGATGTGCATCAGTCTGGTGGATCTCATAGTCATCTCTTGTGGTCCGGACTGATGATGGGAAGCTGTTACTTAGGGGGAGTAGCTGACATGATTCTGAAGTAATGCAAGTATGTGCCCTTTGCCATTGATGTCAAAGGGGGAGAGAAGACATGTGAAAAAAAAGTGGTTGCTAATCAAAGGGGGAGTAGGAAAGGAAGAGAAGACATGTGAATGGTTGTTTCTAGGGGGACTTGTGACTGTAAGGAGAAGCTCTTGTTTTGATGGTTAAAATAGTTTTTCACATCATATGTTGCCATCAATGGCAAAGGAGGAGATTGTTGCAAGTATGGGCCTAATCGGTGTCATCATTGATGTCAACATACTCTTGTTGAATTAATGATTAGGATTGGATGAGCTATGTGCTGAAGATATTGAGAAAATTAGTCCTAATCAGGAACAGAGAAGAACAGTGAAGACAATGAGGTGAAGATCCCAGTTAAGATGAAGATCAGAGGATGCGCTTCAAAGGGTTTGTAGATATGTGTCTTGAGTTGATCCAGAAAAGATTTCAGAGGTCCACATGAAGATCTAAAGAAGTTATGGCCACCTAAGTAAAACTAGTTCTGGTAGGTGTTCAGAGGTGATAGAGTGATACAGATAGGTCTGGTGAGATTTAGAAGTGCAATATCCTATTCTGCAGATTTGGTGGAGTGTTTAGGAAGTCCATGTGAAGTGACAACTCAATTGGTTCATGATCTGGAGGTCCGCAAGCATCTATTCCAATATGACAGTGATGACAGACTGTGTTCTTGAAGTTCCAGATGAAGGAGAGAATGATTTCAGTAGACAATAGTAGTGTGGATGTTTTTGGTGATTCAGGCAAGCTTGTGGAGGTCTTTGGATTATGTCCAGCTCATGTTGGTGGTCCGCATTAAAGATTGAACTAATAAATAAAGAATTACTTCTGGATGATGATGTTCTTCCTGAGTATGGCCGACCGGATGAGTTACACACCTTGCGGATGATCTTGGAAATGTTCTATGAAGAATGGCGTGTTCCTAAAGGAGTATTGAAGTCTCAGATCTGTGTGGCCGATAGTGTGTTGATCCGCATGAAGTCTTTTTGTAATAAGTCATGTTATATTTACGTATTTGCTCTGTAATGTATGCCGACTTGGATGATAATTCCTAAGTCGATGTCTTGTATAAATAAAGAGTTGTTAAGTTATTTCAAAGGTATCTATTGGAGATGAGAGTGTGGCAAAGTGAAAGGTAGAGCAGAAGTATTGAGCTTAAATGGAACTGACTCAAGCATGGTGAAGATGCTATTCTCCAGTTCAAGTATGTGATACTTATTATTCTGTAGACAGTGTGTCTCTTGTAGGCAGTGAGCCTCTTGTGAGCAATGTGCTTGGGTAGTAAGCCCTAATTGGCATGTGTCATTTTGTTCTTTCTATTCTTCTAACAGAGAATACAATCTTGGGTTAATCACCCCGTGGTTTTTCCCTTAACCGGGTTTTCCACGTCAAAATCTTGGTGTCTTGCGTGTTAATGTGTTTCTGCTCTTGATTTAATGCATTATGTTTCCATGATTGATTTATTATTATGCTGCTGAATTACAAAATGGATTTAAGTGTTTAATTGGAAGAAAATTTTTGAACAACTGATTCACCCCCCCTCTCAGTTGTCTGCCCTAAATCTAACAAAGTGGTTGCACCAAGGGAGAATATTGCTACAACACCACCCAACATTTATCTTTTGGTATGTTTCCATTCATGGTGTTGTGTTCAATGTTCACAAATACTCATAGGGGTATTAGATACCATCATTGATAGAAGGATGAAGAAGAAGAGAAAGAAAGTTATCACAAAGTGTTTAGGTTGTTGAAGTAACTTACTTACAAAGGATACCATTTCAAAAAAATTAAGAATTCTACAACATTTGAATTTACATTGTTTGAGCCGATGATGGCATGGTTTGGTGGTTAAGTCGCTCAGGATGTAGTGGCGGTCACCAGAGTTCAAACCCCCGCTGGGCCAACGAGCTCGCAAGGCTTTACGCCTTCGCTGGGCCAATGAGCTCGCGGGTTTGAAGTGTTTTTCCTAGGGGATGAGGTCCCCCAGTTGTGGCCTCACCGGTTCATTGCTCCGAGCAAAAGCATTCGCGTGGAGCTGGAGGGCGTGTCACACCAGCATCGCCGGTCACGTTAAAAAGTTTACCAGGTGCATTTAAAAAAAAATAAAAATAAAAAAATTTACATTGTTTGAAGGCAAGTAATTTTGAAAAAGGTGGACTTGTAATATCCTCTTTTCAATTAATTTATGTTTGTGGACCAAAATCCCATTCCAATATATTCCATGGACTAAAAGGAAATATTAGAAAAATAATTATAAATTTTTTTGCCTTCGTAATTAGTTGATCCCTACAAGACTGCCGTTAACAAAGGTGCATTCAACAAATAAATCGACCCGTGATTTAAGAAAGCAAAATCTCTTATGAAAACCACAAAAGATATGAAAAGAAAGAAAAATCTCTTAGGAAAACCAAAAGATACGAAAAAATTTGTCTCCATATTTGTCCTCATACGTTATTTTTACTATAAAACGGAAAAAGGTCGTCTTTATTGTGACATGCGGGAAAATCAGTGTTAACGCACCCTATCTCAGTTCGACTTTGTGGTCCATAGTCTTACAAATAACGTGTAACATGACTGAGGAATTATGCACAACGTCTTCTCGAGGATGTACAAATAACGTGGATTTTTCTCCATCTAGCCATGTGCATTCAGAAACCTTTAATCCAGTCCTATCTTTTGTCAATACTTTCACTTTCAGATGCCCTACAATTCAACCACATCGCTGCAAATGTCTACAAGCTCCCATGTGTTCAGCTCACAAGAATTATTACAAGAGGAGGAATAACTAGTATCAAAATTCTAATTAATATGACGATCAACTTTTCTGATCACACAATCAAATGCACAAAATCCGCTTATGGTAGAAAATCACAGTGGGGCTTTTGTATCCTACTTTACCAGACACACTGATTTGAAAATGTGTAGAAAATCTACATTACAAACAAAGCAGTTGACAGTTGATAGGACTGAATTCTATGCCCTAACAGCTCTGCTAAACTGTTATAAAAGCAGACCACTTATCTTACATTTTCACAGCTCTTCATTGCTTCTACTAGCTACTCTAATATTGTTTTCCATTATCAATGGCTTCTCTGCATGTAGTTGTGATAGTAGGGTTGATAATGGCAAGTTTTGAAGTTGCTTTGGGTTCACATGGGAAATATAGTTTGGCACAGGAGGCGGATTGGCAGGAAGCTACTGCTACATGGTATGGCAGTCCTAATGGAGATGGAAGCGAGGGTATTCACACTAACAACCATCTTAAAATATATTCTTTATACACACACACATACACTTCGCTTTTTCTGTTCACAGCTACATGAGACAGTTCAAAGCATATACTAAGTGTTTATTACAATTTTAAGAAACATGGACTTTTGCAGGGAAAATCATGTGTACTTTATCATTTATGATGGGCAAACGAGTTCATTGTCATTTATGATTTTTTTAACAAAATTTCTTGCAATTCCATTAACTTAATAATGTGAACTATATATCAATTTTTAACAAATTTCTTGCAGTCCTATTAACCTAATAATGTGAACTATATATATATTTCAATTTCAATTGATTGTGATTTCAGGTGGAGCCTGTGGGTACGGTAGTCTTGTGAAGACAACGCCCTTTGGATCACGAATAAGTGCAGGAAGTCCAGATCTGTTCAAAGGAGGCAAAGGCTGTGGAGAATGCTATCAGGTATATTAATATAATATTATGCTTATGTTAGTAATAGATTTCTATTTTTTCACTATTTTTAATATCATTCACTTCAACTGTCAAAGGTTAATTTTGGCCAATAAAGATAGGATAAATATTAGCACTTTTTGTTGTGAATGAGGTGTAAGATTGCTATTGGCTGTTTGATCGTTGATGTGGATGATTTTTAAGTAAGTGGTTTGGGGTTAACTGTTTGAGTGAAATGGGATTTGTCATTGACGGACTATCGGCAACAAATTTGGTGTGAATGAGGTGTAAGATTGTTATTTAATTAATGAGGTGTGAATGAGGTGTAAGACTGTCTGACCATTGAAGTGGATGATATTTAATTAAGTGGTTTGGGGTGGATGATATTTAAGTAAGTGGTTTGAAGGTAACTGAACTTGAGTGAAATGGGATTGTCATTGACCGACTATGGGCAATTAATTTGGTGTGAGTAAGCATAAGATTCTATTGATTGTTTGACCATTGAAGTGGATGATATTTAAGTAGGTGGTTTGGGGTTAACTCTTTGAGTGAAATTTGGTGTGAATGTTTAAATTGGTTTATAAATTAAATTATGTGTCTTTACCAAAGAAATCTTGATAAGTTATATTTATTATTAATTTTCATTATATTGAAAACTCTAGTTTTTATATCGTTTTTAGATGAAAGTTGATAATACTTTTATAAATAATAATTTATTTTTAAAAGATTTTTATTATCTTAAAAATTTGTCATTATATTGATTTAGAAATATGATTTCAGGTAAAATGTAAGGAGAACAGTGTATGTTCACAAACACCTGTGAATATAGTGATTACAGATGAATGCCCAGGGTGCTCATCCAACCATTTTGATCTTAGTGGAACTGCATTTTCAGACATGGCAGTTACTCCTACTAAAGCTTCTGATCTTCTTAATACAGGAGTGCTTCCCATTCTATTCAAAAGGTATCTTTCAAACAGGCTTATTTTTTAAATTACTTAAATGCCTTTGTTTGCTTCAATCTTCCTTGTTGATATTTTTATTTTTGTTTGTCAGGGTGTCTTGTGAGTATCCTGGTAAGAAGGTTGCATTCCACGTGAATGAAGGGTCAACTCAAAATTGGTTCTCTGTACTCATCGAGTATGAGGATGGAGATGGTGATCTTCAAGAAGTCGACCTAAAACAAGTAACATTTAACTTAAATTTTAGTTATAGGTCTTTATAGCATAATTGCATACAACAATGTTCTTAATAGTTTTATTATTTGTTTGGGTGCAGGATAACTCAGATATATGGAAAGGACTACAACAATCATGGGGTGCCAACTGGGCTTTAAATGAGGGCCCCTTGAATGCTCCATTTTCAATCCGACTGAAATCTCTTTCTTCAGGAAACACACTTACTGCATACAATGTTATTCCAAAAGATTGGCAACCCAGTGCTACCTATACATCTGTTGTTAACTATGACTAATTATCATTGAAAATAGTTTCCTACATCCAATATATCAGCCCATTCATCATATCATGCCCCAACAAATCATCTGAAACTATTTAGTATTCGATCACTGATATATATCTACCGTATAATCAAGGCTTTTCCTTTCCTTTCTCCCATTTCCAACCAGTTTGTGAGGCATTGTTTCACATGCCAAAACTAGTGTTGAAGAGAATCAATGTTAGTTTCGATCAATATAATAGTCTTTTTCAATCTACATTCTAATGTTATCTAGTATTGTCTGCTTATATTTTTTATCAACTATAGTCAATTTTCATTTCACGTTGGACTTTAATAGTCTCATATAATGAAGACAACAAAAACATTCCATGTGGAATTATCTCTTTTTAAGAATATTACCGTTTGTTAAATCATTACATGATGCCAAATATGTAACTACTTATGCAAAACATTATTAAATAGGATTAAATATCACTTTATTTCTATTAAGGATAGACAATAAACAAAAGTTCAAAGAAAATAGTTTAAGATGTTTCTCATGAGAAGATGGTATATATAAAGATTTTAAGTGAAATTTGTTTTAATTATTGTTGTAATCAAAATGAGTGTTTTCACTAAACATTATTTAGAATAAATTATTAAACAATAATAAACCTTAGGATTATGAGTTAGGACTAGAAGTATAAATATAGAATTTTTATTTTTATTTTTTTTAACCTAGAGGTATCCCCTAGCCCCCGAATATTCTGGGGCATTGCGATTAAATAAATTAAATGTGGTATTTATCTTGAATCTTGAATGGTGGAATATATTACAAATGATATTGGAAATTAATTTACTAATGTGTTGGAGACTATAACCCTATCTAGAAAAATGTTTTAGAATCTATAAGTTGGTTGTGCTCTATTATAATTTAAATCTACACTCATGGAACAAATCTATGGGAATTCAGAAATGATCTAGTATATAGAATTGAATCTAGACCCACATAAATCAATTAGAAAAATTTTGATGTCTAGAATTAATCACCTTGCCTTACTATACCTATGTTTGAAGTATGATGGTGCCTATAGGTTCTACACTATTTGGGAACTTGTTATATGATGGTCATGTTCTCCTCAGTCAAGCCCTTAGGCAAACTGATTCAATGACTATGAACCAAGATTGTAGATGTAACATCATGATGTAGTTAGGATGCTCTAAAATTATGTTATGATGATCTTAGGGGAAAGTTCTTTTGATTATTCTATCATTTCCTAGGTTTTCTAGCATTATTTCAAATGAATGAATAAATGCCCTTAAACACAACAACATGACACATAAATGTGCACTAGGTCAACTCACAACAAATGGTGGGGATGTCAACAAGGTTTAAATTTTTTTTTTTTTTTTAACATTAAAAGTTCAAAGTTTGGAGATGAAGTCCAAAGGAGGAGCTCTGAGGTTGATTGAGAGAGACGAACATTCACCCTTTATTTTTGACCTATGCAATGCTCCTCTATCCAAAATTGACTTTGATTAGTGACCTTCATCGCTCTTGGTGTAATTTGTACAATTTCTCCTTGTTACTTTTTTTTAGAGTAATTTTTGGGGTCAATTGGTTAAGGTTTTCTTGAAAATCTAATTTTTTTTGTTTTTCCATTTGAATTTGAATTTTATCCTATTCAATAGTGTTTTTTTTCCACCTTTTTTAAATTGGTGATTTATTACTATTTGAGTCGAATATACAATTGAGGGAATTAGCAATTTAGCTTTGGTAGAATACCTATTAGAAGTTGATGGAGGTTTGTTGCAGGTGTAGTAATTGCTCACTTGTTAGGATTTGATGGAGAATGAAGAACATTTGACAAAGAAAGAAGGGGTTCTTGCTCACTTGTTAGGATTTGATGGAGAATGAAGAACATTTGACAGAGAAAGAAGAAGGGGTTCCTAGTGCAGAGGAGAGAAAGTCTTATAAGGGTATTCTAAATGTAGAAGTTGTAGAGGCAGTGCTAAAGGATGCCATGTTTGAAATTAGAATTAGAGTCAATTGTAGAGAAACCAAAAAAATGGAGAATGTATCAATGCTGGAGGCTCAAAAACTGGTAAGGGTCTAATCTAGAAATGATTGAGGTAGTTAGAAAAGAAGAAGCTGGATTAAAAAATATTATTGTTTTTCTTGCTTGCATGGATAATGATAATCTTCCTTCAAATAATTTTTTTGATAAATGGCTATTGAGTGTTTGGGGAAAAAAATGGGGATTTAAATTTCTTTTAGTTGAATTATTCAAAAAGGGATTTTTGTCATTTTTCTCAAAAATCACATATGCAAAAGAGGTTTTTAGAGAGGCAATTTTGGAACATTGGAAAGTCTATGTTTAATTTGATGCCAAGGTCACTTGAAATGACCCATGAAAAAAATGTTCTTCTCAACTCCCAAATGGATGGTTGTCAAGAATGTGCCACCCCATATGTGGGCCTTTCTAGCCCAATTGCTTAAACCAATAGGAAAAGTCTTGCAAGTTGAAGATACCAAGTGAACTATTCCCTATATGAATGCCAGAGTCTTTCTTTCTTTAAACATTGGGGTTCAAATCCTTGAGGCTATTGAATTTTACCTTGGTAAGCATCTACATAAATGTGAAATTGAAGGTCTAGGAGGTTCTAATGATTGTTTTCTTTGTAAAAAGGATGGGCATCAAATAAAAGACTACCCTATAATTGCTAAATATAAAAAAAAATAATTTACCTATTAACATAAAATGAATTATAATGAGACTCCCGAGGAAACCCAAAAGGAGGTGTCATCTCTATTCCCACTAATGGAGATATTGAAATGATCATGGAAGGTGGAATTGAAAAAGAGGATTGTAACAAAAGCAAAAAATTAGAAGGGGAAGATAACCCCACATTGGGAAAAAATAACAATAATGAGGATTCTTGCTAATAAGAAGGCTTAGGTCTCCAAACCCCAAGACCCCCTAGTACTGTAATTCATTATATTTTGAGGGTTTAACTGACATGGTTTTAGTTAAGGATATGGAACAAGATAAACCAAATAAGAATATGGAATGTAATAATCCCCTATTTAGGAGGAAGTAATGGATCAAGCTATTGATATGGATATTAACAAAAAAGCTGAAGAAAAAAAGAAAAGGAAGTAATTAAGTAGAGAAGATAGTTCACAAAAACATGGTAAGAAAGGGAAAGAGGAGAAAATCCCCAAGTGTTTTTATAGGTTGTATAAGAACTAGATATCTGCCAACCTTCCTCCTTAAATGAATTTATGCTTCATAAGTTAGAATATCAAGAGACTAGTGTAGACACCCAAAAATGACTTAGGACCTAATTAGCTTCCACCTTGATCATTTTATCCCTAATCAACTTTAATCATGATCAATTTGTCCCTAAGGTCCTGGTTTTATCGCCAAGTCCTAAATAATCCCTAAATTTCGCCAATTGTCCCTAAACCATTCAAATCTTATCCAGTTGCTCCTGAAAAATGTCTTGATTAACCCTAGGTCTTGATTAGTCTTTAAATTGGATTAATTGTTTATCTAGTTCTGATTCACCATCATTTTTCCTCATTATTTCCTAATTATCCCTAGATCCTAATCCATTTTCCTAATCCTAATAATTCATGCCCCCTTTCATATGATTAAATTAAATTAAATCAATTAAATCCTCATTTTCTCCCATAACCACCAAAAAATTAATAAAAGAAATATAAAACTTATTTTATTTTACACCACCTATTCCATAACCATCTCCCAAAAATCTATGGGTAAAAGCACAAAGTTGTGTCACACTTCCAGCCGACTTATCAGCATAAGCGAATTTAAGTATTTCTAACTAAAAATTATTTTTGGTCAAACATATGATCTTGTGAGCTTCATTCTAGATAAGTTAGATATGTCCACAACTTTTCCAACTAAAATTGTTGGCTAAATGCATATGTAGCACCACTATGAGGCCAATTTACCAAAAAAATAAAATTATTTGAAAAACTTGATATTTCAACAACTTCTAGTTGTGTAAATAACATGTTTTAAAAAATATAAAAATACCCTTTTGTAGATCTATAAGTTTAGTTTTAAAATATATATATTAATAGTTTAATTATTATTTATATTTTCCTTTCTATTTTTACTAAAAGTAGGTTATCAACACAAAACATTAGGTCGATTACCATGTTAAGGAAAAATAGTAAAATTTTTTTTAAAAATTTGAAAAAAATATGATGCACTAGATAAATGAATCTATATCAAGATGGTATAATTCTTTTTCTATTTTAGATAAATAGTTAATATGAAAGTTGACGTCGAATGGAAACAACTAGGTTTTAATACACACACATTTTATTATTTATTTAAAAAATATATTTATCAAAATTGGAAAAAATATATCCATGCACTAAAGTTTCAAGTTATAAATACACACAAAAAAATGAAGAAAAAAAATAAAATTTACTATATAAAGATTGACGTCTCATGTAACTTCATTTTTTCAGCATTTTATCAATAACTAAATTGTAGTGTCAATTTATTAAAAACTATATTCAAATAATTTTTTAATTTTTTTCTAAAAATGCAAGTATAAAATATATAAAAAATAAATATTTTATTAGTTTACATCATTTCAAAATTCAAAACATATATGTCACTTTTTAGTGATTGAAGTTTAAAAGTTGGATCAGCATTGGTTGTTTCCTTTATAAACGTGTGACACAACTTTGTGCTTTTACCCCTATTTTCTAGTTAAATAATTTTCCTTTTATCTCCTCTCTCCATCTCATAATTACCCAACCAACTTGATCTAAGTTGTCCATCTAGTATCAAATCCTCACCATTGATCAACCCTCCTGGAATTCTATAAATTAGCTTATCAAGAGTCCATTTTTATCAATTACCTTCGAAGTATCATTATGTTGTTGTTTTGAGCAACCACATATCAATCATTTTGAGAAAATCTACTCTCGTAGTGAAACAAGAATCACAATTTGGGTGACATCGTTTTGATTATTCATTTATGTTTTAGTTTCTTGCTTCAACTAAGTCACATTTGATATAGATCAAGAGTTTGATTATCAAGCATTTTAATCCTTATATGTTTATTTATATTTTGTGTTGGCATTTTTGGCATGCTCAATGAGACCCCATCCCTTTTAATCTCTCTCTTGCAGGTCTTTTTGTTGTGTTTTCGCAAATTTTTGGTGGACTTTTGGCAAAAGTTTGGGGGTTGACTTTTGCCTCCTAGGCTAAAATCGACCTCACTATTGCATTTGAAGTGGCCAATCAATGAATATTGACATATAACATATAGTATTTTAGTGACGATTTTTTTTTGAAATTTTTTAGGCCTAGCCCCTAGTATGGCCATACAGTCGTACCGTACGGTCTACGTCTTTTTATTTTGTTCATTATTTCTTATCCTTTGTGTTTAAGGAATTTACTCACTAGTTTCCAATTTTGTCTGCTAGATATTGACTCTGTCCTCATGTTAAACAGTCTTTTATTCACAACATTGTTCACTAATATCCATCGATCTGTTTGACACTAACTAGCATGTCTATATTAAATATAATATATCTAAAGTATGCTAAGAGATATCCTTCTTGAGGTGCCTAATGTTAGGATTAGTGATTAAAAAAATAGGTGCCTCGAGAAGGATATCTCTCAGCATACTTTAGATATATTATATTTAATATAGATATGCTAGTAGGGTTTTATTTGTCTAGTGAAAATAAAATAAATTAGGAAAGGTTATAAAAAATGAACTAAGTTTTTATCCTATGAACTATGAAAGTCATGTAAATTTCTCTATAACTTATTAATGGTCATATAAAGTACCAATATAAAGTATCAGTGTGAAAAAGAACCCACATTGATATAATGTAATAGGCAAAATACACATAGTACACCAGTTGTGGCCTGCTGATGAATAACTTAACAAGCTACACACATTACAATGGCATTTTTTTTTTTACCATTGTTGCCATTTCCTCACCCTAATTAATTGACTAATCAAGCAAATATTAGGCCTTGCATGATCTGAAGAGGCAATGGCCCTTCTGCAATATGAATATGTTTAAAAATAAAAAGTAGGTATTAGGAGAGTATTTAGTAGATAAATAAAGGTACTTATTTTCACAAGTCACATCCATATTGATCATAAGGCAATCAATAATACACATCCACATCTTGATGCCTATATTTCCCTACAATAACTTCAAACTCTTAATTTGCCTACAAATAAATACAACTATTTAAAAAAAATTGACTTATAATTTAAGAACCTGAAAGGTGCAAATAAGGTGCACAGCTCCTGGATCTTATGTTACTTTACAAATTTTAAGCTTAAAGTCCATTAATGAGAAACCCTCTCCACACTCAAATGCTATCTCATAAGGGGCTAACATACTTACAATTCACGAATACTTACATGGTCTTTTAAAGAGGCAGATATGCCAATCTGTGAGTACACAACCAGAAGCATTACAAGAGAAAATGGGAAGAATCCATTAACCAAAATCAAATTGGTAGTGGCTCTTGATCTCTTAAACTTCTTGGTCTAGTGGACATCGTTAAAAATCATTCAATCAAACTCCACACAACTGAACCAATAAAAAATATTATTGTAGGCCACATCGAAAATTATCCAAATAAACCACAGAAAGAACCCATATCTTAAAATGAAATTTAATAATAAACATCAACCATTTATGCTGAACATTACACAGCACCATGTGGGTAGAAGCTCTGAATTCCAAAACAAGAAAGCTAAGTTAAAAACAATGTCCATGATTTACTCAAGTAACAGCATCTGAGTATTGGGCATTGCCCAAATAAAGCTTTACATAACAGCGTATATATATATTGCCTAAAGCTCACACCTAGGTGTTGTCCAGAAAAACATTTGCCTAAATAAGCTTTTAAAAAGCTTACCAAACAGCATCTAGGTATTGCCCAAATAAGCGTTAAAAAACTCGTGATAGATCTGGGTGTTGCCCAAATAAGCTTTAGAAGCTTACATAGCAGCATCTGGGTATTACCCAAATAAGCTTTAAAAGATTACATAAAAGCATCTGGGTATTATCCAAATAAGCTTTAAAAGCTTGCATAACAGCAACTGGGAATTTCCAGTGAAGCTTTAAACACTTACTTAATAGATCTGGTATTGCCCAAATAAATTTACAAATAAAGCTAGGTATCTACCCAAATAAACTTAAAAAACTCACATATCAACATCTACAAATTGCCCAAATACCCTTTAAAAGGGCAGAGACCAAACTGCATGCAGAGGTTTATCAACCCATGCCTGTTAACTGCAGTTAATTGTGAGCAGAGCCTTAAATCAGTAACAGGAAGGGATGGATAAATAAGGGCTAAAAATAACCACGAAGATAGAAAGCGATTCTTTTGTTTTCTGTTTGCACTCCCCTTCAGCTAACCTTAAATCTTACAATTTGATATGTTCGCTATAGCTTTTCTCTGGTTAATGAAACTGACAGGGAGTGCCATTCCTTTCACCTTCCCATTGAGCGGTGGTCGCCTCTTTAAAACTGTCATCGCCTTCCTGTCTATCCGTCTTCCTGTCCGTATAGAGGACGAGATTTGCTCTTCAACCACAACACTGATAATAGCAAATATGAATATTAAATGAATTAATTGTGCAGACATCCCCATAAAAATATAACATGATTCAGCGGTTCATGCATTGGTGCATTTTTAATTTATTATTGTTTTTTAGAGCACGAACATCTTTTATTAATTGAGAATTAATTCAGTTGTCATAGCTGTTCATACATTGGCTGTTGTAGTTTTTACTTATTTATTTAATTGTTTATATTCTTAGTTTCTTTTTCTTTTAATTTTTTTGGTTTATAATTACAACCAAAAAATGAGTGTTCTCATCTCTTGGTTGCAAGATTTGTAACCATTGGTTTATTCTTTTGTATGCAGGATAAAGTCTTTAACCGCTTGGCTGATTTGCCTAATGGTTACCCTTAATTGTTATTTCTTTTAAGCATTGTTAGTTAGTGTTACTTGTTAGTTGTTTTGTTAGTTAGTAGTTAATGTCTAGTTGTTGGTAATCAGGTTACGGTTAGTCAATCGTTTATTAAAAGTTGTTTGTAGTTCACTTTAATCTCTAATGTTCACATTTCATGTTGTTAGTGTTAGCTTGTTTGGTTAGTTTTAGGTGCAGAGTATAAGCTAGTTTGTTTTCGATTAGCTTTTGTTTCAAACATCAATGTTAAATGTTATCGCTTCAAACGATGTTAATGCTTCTAACCTTAGTGATTGCTTTAAACATTAATGATAAATGTTATCGCTTTCAAGGTTAACATGATAAATTTTAGTTTCTTTTATTGCTTTAACCGTTTCATTAACATTTAACACTAATGTTTGTTGTTTGTTATCGTTGTTGCAACTAACAACTAGTATACTTATATTTTAAAAATATATCTAAAGTATGCTGATTTTAAAAATATATCTGAAGTATGTTGAAAGATATCCTTTCGCCTATTTTCACCTATGTCAGGCACCTATTTCTACCTATCTGTAATAATTGATTAAAAAAATAGGTGCCTCGAGAAGAATATCTCTCGACGTACTTTAGATATATTTTTTAAATATATGTATACTAGTAGCACCAGAAGCAACAAACCTAATTCTAACTATATTAGGATTCATTTGTAATTTTAGAATCAAGAGTTGTCAAAAATATCTTTTTTTTAAATAATTTTTCCAACTTCATTCAATATAGAATATTGTAGTGCTTGGATTCGTATTAATAATAACAATAATAATAATAATAATTACTATGGTTTTCTATTTTTATTTGTTATTATTTGATTTTTGCATTCACACAATCTTTATGGTAATCTAAAAATAAATAAATTTTAAATTTGCATATTCTAGGAATTTCTTAGAAATTAAAAACTAAATAAAATAAATCTTAATTCTAAAATAACAAAATTTAGTTACATTAATTCCACAAAAAATCAAATAATAACAAATAAAAATAGAAAACCATAGTAATACAAAAGAAAGCATCAACTACACATTCAACTTCATAAATAGGATTACAAATATACAAGATACTTCACTTTTCTTATAAAATGTGTAATACACTTGATAGAATTAAAAAATATAGCACTCCATACTCTACTTTTCTCTATATGTTTTGCTGTGTTCTATATGCTATGCCCTGCTCTATATTCTCTACTCTTTATGCCCTTCTTTATATGATCTACTTTGTATGCCCTATTTTGCTCTTTATGCCCTACTCTGTATGCCCTAGTATGCTTTGTATGCCTTGGTCTGCTTTTTATGCTTTGGTCTGCTTTGTATGCTTTGGTATGCTCTATGTTCTCTACCATGTATGCCCTGGTCTGCTTTGTATGCCTCGATCTACACTTTATGCCCTTCTCTGTATGCTCTGGTATGCTCTCTATGGTCTACTCTTTATGTCCTAGACTATATCATTTATCTTCTAATAACTTTAGTCTTTGTTCTTCAACTTTTCTCTTGCCAAGTTGTTTTCCCTTTTTCATCTTTTCATAATGATCATATGTAAATGGTGGCATTATTCTAAGACCTTCTAATGACTTTACACGAGATATAGCCACAAATGTCAATCATGTTCTTTCTTTTTTACCCTATGTCAATTGTGGCTTTTGAAAGAGTCAAACCTTGTGGTTTGTCTATTGTTAATGCCCAAGCCAATCTTAAGAGTATTTAGATTGTGTGACCCTTTTGTATTGGTGTAATTGGAATTGTACATGGAGATTGACCTTCAAATGGTATCTCTATGTAATTATCAAACTCCACCATAACATATGTTGGTGGTTCTGGTGGTGCACTTCCAGGTTTGTATATTATTTTTCAAACATACCCTAGAGATTCATTTAGAAGACCTACTTCTATCCAAAGATTAGAAGTTAACATGACCCTTGCATCCTTCACAAGTAATAACTCCATGTCAATTTCATCAATCTAACCTGCTTCTGGTGCATTGACACTGCCCACTCTTGTTGCAATGCTACGTGTAACTGGATGCCTTAATGAGAATATTTTTTTGTTGTGACTATGCACATTATCATCTACGACAAACAAATGAATACTATTGTCAAATTTCTTATTGGTTGGTGCATCTATGCCAACATTGGTTCTTGTCATTAGCATTTTCTAGTCATCAATAGTTGGTTTTGCATCTCTTAGATTTGTTAGAAGTTGACAAAACCTTTTTTGTTTGAAGCTTTCACCTTCTTGTATAAATATTTTATCCAAAGTAACAATAGTTTTGAATTCTTCCCACAAAAGTTTACCACGTCTATTACTATCATATGCTGGTCTATCATTAACAAGGGGTAATTGTCATAAATCTCCAACTAGAACCATAGATACACCTGCAAAATATTATAAAATGATGGCATTCATTATTGTTTGCTATTAATTTTTAGGTTTTCTAATAATAAAGTACATATTTTAAAATAGGAAAAAAATGCATATCTTTATCGAAAAACATCCATATACTTGCAAAACTCATGTTTGCATTTCAAGAAGTGTCTAACGAAGTCAAGAGTCCACCTTCTCCAGCAAATTTTGTCCAATGAAGCTCATTTCATCAATCAGAATATATTTTATGTGTCGAAACTACTCTTGGAAACCTGTGAGTCTTAATCCTTCTAACTGAGAAAAATCTATGATTGGGATTTAGTGTATTGAATGGATTGCTAAGGCTCTGATATTGAATGCTGCAACTCCTATTGGTGCAAGTAACAGAAGTGGATTAGGCCCTGGGAATGTTGCATTTTGAAGAGCTTGATTGATAGCACCAATTAGATATGATTTTCTAGTTCCCATTGTTCCTTGAATTATCATGAATAATGACAATGCATTTTGAGATCCATGATAATGTGTCATAATTATGTCAAGTGCCTTTTTCTATCTGGCACCCAGTGTTGCATAATTAATATTTTGTGGTATATCATCAAATATGAGACATTCATTATCTCTCATGGTGCTTATGAAGTCTATTGCTTGATTTGTGTAGTGTTCACATTGATATTCATTAGACCATGGTGTATGTCTATCAATATCTCTTCTTCCCAACATATCTATTTTAGAGACTTTTACGATGTAGCCTTGATATGATTTCCCATTCATGCTTTGTTGTGTTTCCTTGAAGAGGTTGATTATTTTCAATTTCAAAATAACTACTACTTTGAATATCTTCTGGAGTAGTTCTTCTTTCCACATGACAAGGATTATAATTGAATGACTCCCAATTTGATATTATTGCATCATTATGAAGACCAATATCTCTTTCTATATGACGAAATGACTTATAAAGTAACAACTTAGACCAACAAAAATCAACCCATTTATCTAATTCACATTGAGGGATGGATGCAAACCTTGGAAACACTCTCACAATAGCTGCCAATTCCCTTGCCTCCCATTTGTTATCTCTTCTTCACTTTGGATTATATGTCCATGATCTAGTTGTATCAATAAGTGAAACACCTTCCATGTAAAATGGTCTATTCTTATATCCATCAATGAAGGATTTGTATGTTCTTCATAGTGGTCATCTTCATCATTTATAGCTAGAGGTTTTAATATCTCACATGTGACATTTAAATTGACAAATTTTCTACTACTCTCTACTAATGGAAGTTCCAATAACATGCGAGATATTTCTTCTACCCCAATGTTTCTTTCTATAATTGTTTCACTAAGAAGCCTTCTATATGTTATTGATGCTAAATCATCAAGATTTTCAATGTTTGCAAGCCGCATCAACATTTGATGATAAGTTTCTGAACTCTTTTCTACTTTAGCCGCATACTTGGAAATGTACTTGATTACAACATGTTTGGAAAGAACATGTTGCCAATCTATATTTGCTCTCCATAATTGTAGTAAGTAACAATTGTGTGTATTTATTTTGTCATCATTTCGTGTAGGTTTTTTTTTTTTTCACTTGTCTCTGAGTCTTCATATAGTTTTGATCCCTCAAGATTTAATGGCCATGGAGCATTATACCTATAATTAATAATAACACTTCTTTATTTCTCTATACTCATATTATATTGAATTTCTAAATAATAATTTGGAAGATTTTAAATCTTACCTACAAACCATTCATCCTCTTTTCTTGCATAGACATGCACGCTCTCTACACATTGTATGTTATTCTACACAATTTAAAATCTCTTCATAGTCATGTTCCATATATACTTCTGTAAGTTGCCTTGTATTTTGAAGACATGGATGCTGGACAAAATTTTGCAATACCTATGATTCAAAAAATGTATGAATTTATTAGTTACATTGAAACATAATTTTTTATATAATATATAAAATATTGATTTACAAAGGATTAAAAACATACCTATATGTTTCGTTGATGTGGATCTTCTCTAGGATTCCATGCATGAATAATAGAATGAAAATATTTCTCTACGCTCTTTCATTGCTGCTCATTTTTTCAATCATGATTATCCATATTTGGTGCTCCATCTATCCATATGAATCTATGAACATGTGGTGAAATTCTATGTTTCCATTCATATCTAGACCAATAATCTTTTACTTTCATTGGACATGTGCACAAAGATGGGGGACCAAAAAGTTGCCAAAATCACTTTTTGGTCCATTGTGAATATAACACGAGCGCATTATAATGCGCTCATGTTATAATGTGAATGCATTATAACACGCTTACGTTATTAAAAACATAAAAAATAGTGTATTTTTTATGTTTTTCATAACGTGCTCGCATTATGAAAAACATAAAAAATACACTATTTTTTATGTTTTTAATAATGCAAGTGCATTTTTTAAATCTTTTATAGAGCGAGCGCATTTTAATGCACTTGCGTTATAACTTGCCTTGGAAACTACCAACCCTTAGGGTTGGATTTGCTTTGGGCATCCAACCCAAAGGGTTGGACTTGCATGTCAATGCCCAAAGACGTGTTTTTTTATAAAATATAGAAAAACAAGTAAATGTCAAGCATGCTCTCCATCAGGTTTGCACATTTTTCAATGTCAATCTGAAAAAATGCTACAGTAATGTCAAGCTCTCTCTTACCTTTCTAACCATATAATTTTTTCTACATTTCGAATATGTTAAGGTTTTGATCTTTAATTTCTTTTGCTAGTGTCTTCCTTTTTTGCCAAAAACCTATGTATAGTATTTTTCATGTCATTTTTTATCTGTTCATCCAAATTTGAAAAAAATTACATTTTTACATTCTAGAGTCTATTCTATACACATTAAAACAAAAAAGAAAAACTAAATTTTGATTAGTTTTCAAAAAAATTAGGGGGGAGCACGCTCAAATTTTTATTTTTCAAGATGTGTCCACTTTGAAAATTCATAAAAAATCATATATTCATTAAAAAATTAGTAGAAAAATCAGGCATAAACTACATGATGTTAGCTAATTTTCCACTGAAGTAATTTATGAAATACTTTTAAAAAGTCAACATTTTAGGGGGAGCACACCAGACGCTATGTTATGTCTTTCTGAGAAAAACAGGACAAATTTGTGTGCTCCCCCTTTTTGAACCCCTTAATCTCAACCATTTTTGAAAAAAACTAGTAGTTTAGAAACTAGATTCAGAGCACTACTACTCTTTTTTTTGTTGTATCTTCAAATTTTGAGTGTAACTATCTTCAATTTCTCATCCAACATCAATGTTTGTTGATTTTAGAAAAAAAAGTGGCATCTTAAGACCCCCTTTTGGTCCCTCATCTTTGTGCACTTACCCCATTCCTTTTTCTAGAATATGTTTTCTAAAAATTGTATGTTACAGATGCATGTAGTGTGCCACTATATGAGGATAATCAATAACATTCTATTTTCTCCATTTTTTGGCTTCTTGTGCATCCATTGGTGGTGTTCCAAGCATCAGTGCATGCAAATCAAGGCAATACATATCTACTACACTCAAAGTGAAGAATATTGTTGGCGAACCAATTTGATGAATCATGTCTATTAACTCTAAACGCCATTTTGCCCAATATGACCTTGTATCCCTAAAGGTTGTTCCAAACCTCATCAAATGATCAGCTAGATGAGAGTGGGGCATTTTTTCCATATGTTCATATAGCTCATTGATGGTGATTGGCATATCTTGAAGATTTATTTTGACAAACACTGCAAATGAATTTTATGCACGTTATCTCATGATCATGTTTATCACATAATATCTAAATCATGGGTGTTGACCAAAATGGTGATCCCTATTCAAAATAGATGTTTGACAAATTCATGAAGATGTACTTGTCTCATGTGCGGTTCTAGCCAATCACATCTACCATCACGAAATAATGTTGGAAATGCCATATCAAATAATCCTAATGTCACATACTCATTGATAGGAGATGAACCAATTGTTGACCAATCAATCAGTGTTCCTGGATCTGTATTAGGGTTATTCACCCATGCATAGATTAATTCCATCTCTCTTCAAACATTAGGTGGTCTAGAAGCCATTGATGTTGTGTGATCAATGATATTTC
This sequence comes from Cunninghamia lanceolata, assembly GCA_027924645.1. Lineage (NCBI taxonomy): Eukaryota > Viridiplantae > Streptophyta > Pinopsida > Cupressales > Cupressaceae > Cunninghamia > Cunninghamia lanceolata. The sequence goes on along the minus strand of BSBN01000938.1, from coordinate 108,919 downwards.
CTTCATCCATCTCCATTAATGGGCCCACAAATATAACTTCATTTGCATCGGAATCAAACTCCATATGTACTAAATTTAGTTGGTCAAAGATATTTTGATCTAAGTTTGGTGAGAGACCATTGAGAGCATTTTCATCAATTTGAACATCAAAATAGAACTTGTCATGTTCAATTTTGTATTTGAGTGCCTTATATACTCGCTCTCTATTAACTGTAAAGTTATAATTTATGCCATGTTGATCCCTCCTAACAATAATGATTGACAAGTCTTTTATTCCATGTGGCAAAACCTTTCAAATTTCTTTTAATACATCCTATGGAAAACTTATTGTGTCCCTTGTATTTATATTGAGCACCAGTTGCATGTGTCACTTGTAGGATTGGATTAACATGTGCTATCAATGTTTCTTCTACTTGTGTCAAGTTTGCAAGCTCTTGTGGTTGTGGGTAAGGATCCATATTATTTGATGCTGAAAATTGATTATTGCCTTTTTCTTGTCGACACCTATTGCATATAGGACCTTGAGGTATCTGAAAAACCCTTATTCCAAGGTAACAATATTGACAAATATAACACATCCTTGGTGAAACAAAGCTATTGATTCCATTTCAAAAATGCATTTGGAAAGTATTGAAATTAGTGTGAAGCATTCCATTAGGATTTGACACATCTTCTACGCGACTTTGAACAAATTGATTAATGTCATGTTGAGGCACATTTTCTAGTGTTTCAAGTACAAAATCTAGTGATCTTAAATTTTCATCTTTGATATTTAAATCAATATTAGCATTTGATCGATAAGGTTCTTGTCTTTCTTCTTTTTCAGAGACACTGAGTTCTCGAGATGTTTGTGCATGACTTATTCTCATCATATTTGTTTGTTGCCAATTTTGTAATCCCAATTCTTAAAATATTATTTCAGTTGTACGTCTACGGTATCTTTCTCTGTCAACCTGATTTCTTTGTATCCTTTGTTCTTGTCTTTCTACATCCATCATTAGTTGGTGTTGTTGTCTTTGATACTCCCTCTAATATTCTCTTTGATGTTCCCTTTTATATTGATTTTGTTGCTCATCAGATTCAAAATTCAACCTAGGGGGAGCCATACCTACATAATAGTTGAAAACAAATATTTATAAGTCTAAAGTTATAACATTGACATTAATGTGCAAAAATTCCATGCCGTTGGTGTTTAATGTTGACATAATTACAAATATTACAAATGTTCAAGTTAAAATCCAATAATAATGCTGAGAGATAAAATAATTTTCATTTTCAACACATTATGGATTTTGTTGTCAAGTTTTGATGGATTGGTTCCTTATCGCACTCCAAAAGACCTTTCTTTTTCTATATATCACTAGACCAATATACCAAACCTCTCTGTATGCTCGCTCTTCCATTATACCCTTCAGTACGTGGAAGAAGCCTATCCTTTCTTTATACCCATCGATACGTGAAAGAAACATTAAAACATGTGAGATGAGAGTGGTACATGGAACATAGGGAATATGTGAAAAGGATTCATCCTATCAACAACACTTTCTTAGAAAGAAATCAAAATTCTTTTAAATCAAAATTTATGTCTTACGATAGTGATGAATGGGTAATGAAAGGACATGAAAATGAGAGTGTCAGGTTATTTATCCCTGACGATTTATAGGGAAGATGCCATAGATGTCGTTATTGTACCTATTTTAGGTAGTGGGTACAATAGTTCAATTATGACAAGTTGACCTATAAATGTGAACTAGAGGTACCATGAATATCGAATGATGTAATTGTTTTAGTTTTGCAAGAAAAAATGTTTTGACTTTTGTTTGCAAAAAATAAATAACAACTTAATTATCCTAAAAAAAATTCAAAATGAATTAATACTAAAATAAATCTTAATTTAATATAATTTTATGATAAAATAAATTAAACTCTTAATTCAAAATAACTCTATAATAAAATTAATTACCACTAAAATAAATGTAGCAAGTGTAGATATATTTTAATTTATTAATCAATTAAAATATTTTTAATAATTTATTTAAATTATATAAAATTATAGTTTCAGTGCTAAATTGTATTTTTTAGATACATTATTATTTTACAATAAAACAATCATTTGTTATGAAGCCTATGTTAGAACACACTAATATACTGAGAGGGGGGTGAATCAGTATATCATAAACCTGATCCAAGTTATCTTTATCAACCAATTATTTTTACTGCCTTAAACAAATGATAAAGAAAATTAAGAAAATTAAAGCACAACACATGAGCACACAACCATAACACCAAATTTCCATGGAAAACCCTAGAATGGAAAAACCACAGTGAGCAAGCTACTTGGATCTATTGTCCAAATCCAACCTCACAAGATAATAATAAAATAAATATACAACACGTTTTATGGGTTGTAACCCAAAGGAAGCTACAACTCCCTGAAATACAATGCAACATCACTTAAAGAAAGAGGCTACAACCTCAGTACATCATACTTCACAAATTCCACTGATCAAGCACCTCTGAAACACACTTCACACTGAAATAAATCTTCAACTCCTCTGCACAACAAACTTTTCTACCTTCAACACACTTCCACACACACACTCACTCACTTCCACACTCGCACATGCATCCTTGTACACTCTCACACCCTCTCACTTTTCACACCAGACAAGAACTTTTATTTATATCCTCTATAAGCATCAAAATCTTTCTCCTTCATCGACCAACATGAAACATGTAATGACCACAAAAAGTCAGCCCCCAAATGATGTAGAAATCCAATGCGGTTCAAGCCAAGTGATAACCAAGACCTATTCTTCCTTAACACATTCCTCCAAGTTGGCGCATACTTCCAAACATTTGGTGGGATCATCAAAACACAAGTCAACCCAACAAACACTGATCCTTCCACAAAATAGATCCAAACTAAAAGCGGTACCGAAGAGACCAATTAGTATCATGCGGATCACTTCACAAGAAACATAAGACTTGCACAAACATTCTCAAACATTACTTCTTTTGAATTGTACATTAGCACAAACAAACAGATACTGAACCAGGTATCACTTACAAACACTAAACATATAGTCTTGAGATAGAACATTGAAAAACCAACATGCAATGCAGTTTAGCACTTGAAACCTGAAATGAACAAATATACATCTAGTAACTGAACTCATCCTCCAAACATCAAAGCCAGCTAATGAAATGCAATGAAATATAGTGGCTTTTGCTTTCTCCTCTAGACAATCCTAATCAACAACATAATATATCTTTTCTCTACTAACTCCGGAGAACCTTTGCAGTACACCTTATCATCTAAAACTTGAATATATCATTATTCTCATCTGTAACTGACTATTCTTCAAGATGTGGCATCACGACTTCAAATGCAAAGAAATGTAGAGAATTCCTCAAACTCATCCTAATTGCAACAACTCTGAACCATTGTCTTCACTCTGCAAGCTTTAGAATCTTTAGCGGTAACTTCTATGCTTTGAAATTAGGAACACACCTTCTTCACACATGTCTTTGTCTATCTTTCAAACCGCAAGGCCATAGCTTCAAATGCGGACTTGAAATGCGGAGCATCCTCCCCAGCTACTTCAGTGCAAACTCCAGTGCCTTAGACTTCTTGAATCTTTCTTTCAAAATTTAAGCAATGCTTTTCATCAGGAAATAATGAATACAATATTCACCACATTAGAGACTTCATTCACAATATCATACACAACAAACACAACAAGAGTCTTCATGTTAGCACAACCTTTGTCTATGAACTTCAGAAGATAGGGTACAACTATGTATAGATGATACTGATCCAATTAGTATACATAGTACATGAATTTAATCACCTTACCCTTCACTTCACGACTTTAATCCATCTATGATCACTGCTCCTTTGTCTTCTCCTCTGATCATCACTATCCTTTGGCAAATCTAAACATCACTAATCATCACACCATATCAGCACATCATACCATTGTTGACATCATCTCTATTAACATCACTTCCACTTCCAACCTTCCACAATACAACACTGTTGACATCAATGACAACACATATGCAACAATCTCCCCCTTTGTCATTGATGGAAACACTTAACCGAATATGTAAATTTCTCCCCCTTTGACATCAAGGACAAAGGGTTAGTGGTCTTCCTCTAAATTGATCTTCCTTTAGTTCATCTTGTCTACATTTTTCTTGATCTTCTTTCACTTCTATATATCTGTCAGCTCCCCTTGATTGATCAATCCTTGTCATCCTTCATAGTTTCTTACCTACTTTCTCCCCCTAAGAGGAAGTCTCCATCAGTCCAAGGATAAAGATATGTCTTGAATTGTTCCCCCTAGATAGATGCACCAACTATGCATCTAGTTAGGAGGGGAAATCACCCCTAACTTTTGTCTAAGATACTCAAATGTGTCCTTAGAAAGTGCCTTTGTAAAGATATCTGCAACTTGATCCTTTGTAGGCACATATTCCAATCTAACCTCTTGATTTGTAACCTTCTCTCTCAAAAAGTGATACTTTAGAGATATGTGCTTGGTTCTAGAATGCATCACTAGATTCTTTGAAATATTGATAGCACTTCTATTGTCACAAAGAATAGGAATGGGCTCATCATATACTACCTTGATATCCTTTAATGTTTTCTTCATCCACGGTACCTGATTGCAACAGGCTACTGCAAATATATACTCTACCTCTAGTGTTCATAAGGACACTGAGTCCTACTTCTTACTGATCCATGAGACCAACCTGTCTCCCAAAAAGAAAGCTCCTCGGGCACTAGTACTTCTTCTATCATCAATACTGCTAGCCCAATCTGCATTAGTATAAGCACTCAAGGAAAATTCATCACCATTTTGATACCACAACCCATGTTCTGGAGTGGTCTTCAAATATCTGAATATCCTCTTGACTACCTTCACATGTGTTTGTTTAGGATCAACTTGAAACCTTGCAACCAAACACACAGCTTGCATAATGTCAGGCCTTGATGTTGTTAGGTATAGTAGGCCCCCAATCATAGACATATACAGAGTTTGATTAGCTCCATGTGACTCATCATCTTTACTTAAATGCCAACTTGTTACCACAGGAGTACTCACTGATTTGTAATCTTCCATGCCAAACTTCTTCAACATCTCCTTGACATACTTTGCTTGAGAGATAAAGATGCCATCATCTGATTGAGTAATTTGGAGTCCAAGAAAGAATGAAAGCTCACCTAACATAGTCATTTAAAATTCTTTTTGCATCTCTTCTGCAAACTTCTTATACATCTCATCATGTCCACAAAATATTATATCAACATACACAACAACAATTAGAATTTGTTCACCTTCAATTTTGATGTAAAGATTACTATCTACGGTACCTTTCTTGAAACCCTGCTAGAGTAAGTACTTATACAACCTTGCATACCAAGCCCTAGGGGCTTGTTTGAGACCATACAAAGCCTTCTTGAGTTTGTATATCATGTTTGGGTCTTCTGATAAATGAAATCTATCAGGTTGCTCTATGTATACTTCTTCTTCTAAGTGACAATTCAAGAAGGTAGATTTGACATCCATTTGATATACCTTATATCCCTTATGCACTACAAATACAAGAACCATTCTGATAGCTTCCATTCTTGCTATCAGAGCAAATGTCTCCTCATAGTCAACACCTTCAACTTGTGAATAACCTTTGCACACTAACCTTGCTTTATTCCTGACCACTTCTCCATCTTCATTCAATTTGTTCTCGAATACCCATTTTGCACCTATTATATTCTTGTCTGTAGGCCTTGGTACTAACTCCCAAGTCTGATTCTTCTATATCTGATTTAGTTCTTCTTCCATAGTTTGTATCCATCCTTTATCCTTGTTGGCCTCATCAAAAGTTTTGGGCTCTACTCTTGATAGTAAATAAAAGTTTACCTATTCATTTGTTCTTGCAAATCTTCTTCTTGTCTTCACTCCTTCATTCTTGTCTCCAATGCTTTGATCTTCTGAATGATTCTTTTGAACATACTTGGTAGGGGTCTTGGTAGTCTTCTCTTGAGTTTCTTCCTTTTCTTCAACTACTTCTTCTTCTGTGTAGGTAGGTTCATCTACCCAATAGTCTTCTTGCTCATCTGTGATTTGATGTGACTCTTCATCCACTTTAGCATTTCTACTCTTAACTATTTTCCTCAGTCTTTTGTTGTAGTATTTGTAGGTTTTGTTGGTAGTTGAGTATCTAAGGAAAATTCCTTCAGCTACCCATGAGTCAAACATTCCCAAACCTTCTTCATCTCTTTTGATGTAGCATTTCTTCCAAAAACTCTGAAATACTTGACTGATGTTGGTCATCCATTCCATAGCTCATAAGGTGTCTTGGTGTTGTGTCTTCTTAATTGTCCTCTGTTAAGAATGTAGACTGTGGTGTGAATTGCTTCTTTCAAATATACATAAGGCAGCTTAGCTTCACTTAACATTGTCTTGGCCATCTCTTGAATAGTCCTATTTGTTAGAACATAAGGATATACTGAGAGGGGGGTGAATTAGTATATATCAAAACTCATTCCAGTTTAACATTATCAATCAAAACTTCTAACTGCTTTAACAAGAAGATCGGTAAATTAAACCAATTAAAGCACAACACATAAGCACACAACCATAACACCAGATTTACGTGGAAAATCTAAGAAGGGAAAAACCATGGTGAGAAAGCTACTTGGATCTATTGTCCAAATCCAGCATCACAAATAAAAATAGGATTACAATAATATTTATGGGCTATAACACAAAGGAAGTTGCAACTCCCTAAAAAATAATACAATAGCACTTACAAAATGAGGCTACAACCTCTTAATATTACATCCAATAGATCTTACTGAAGAAAACACCTCTGCATCATCTGCACATCGAACACTGCTATCTTCAACACACCTTCACAAATATATTCACATACATTCACGCATCTTTGCACATTCTTACACACACTCAATTTCCTCAACAAACAAGATCTTTCATTTATACCTTCCACAAATTTCAAAATCTTTCTCCCATGTTAGCTAAGATGAAATGTGTATTCATGAAACATGTAAGGCCACACCAAGTCAACATCCAAAAGATGTAGAAAATTAATGCGGTTTAGTCCTTGAGTGATAACCAAGACTTATTCTTCATTAACACATTCTTCTAGGCAAGTGCACAGTTCAAATCATTTGGTGGGAACATCAAAACACATAAAGTCGACCCAACAAACACTTATTCTTCCACACAATAGCTCCAGACCTAAAGTGGTACTAGAGGGATCAATTAACATCATGAAAATCATTACACAAGCAACATAAGACTTAAACAAACCTTCTCAACTAAACCTTTCTCTAAAATATATGTTTTCTTTCTAGCACAATCAATCAGAAACTAAACTTGGTATCACAAATGAACACTGAATACACAGTCTTGAGATAGAGCATTGAAAAGCCAACTTGCTAAGTACTTTAGCACCTAAAACTTGAATTGAACCATCAAACTGAATATCTAAACTCATCCTCCAAACACCAAAGCCAAAAGATGAACTGCAGTGAAATGTGGTGGCTTCTGCTTTCTCCTCCAAACAACCCTAGTTAGCAGCAAGATGTGTCTTTGTTCTGCTAACCACAGAGAACCTCTGTGGTACACCTTAGCAATTGAAATTGAATATTACCATCTTCTCATCTATAAATGATCATACTTCAAACCATAGGACCTCAACTTCAAAATCTGAGAAATGGGGAGCATTTTCTAGATGCATCCTGATTGCAACAACTTTGAACAACTATCTTCACTGTGCAAGCTCTAGAATCTTTAGCGTTAACCTTCAATCTCTGAAATTAGGAACATACAAACTTTACACATGTCTTTGACAAACTCCTAAACTGCAAGGTCATACCATCAAATGTAGAGGAATATAGAGCATTCTCTCAAGTTTATTCTGTACAAACTCCAGTGCCTTGGACAACTTGAATCTTTCTTTCAAAACTAAAGTAATGCTTTTCCTCAGGGAATAATGAATACAATAGTTACTACATCAGAAACTTCTTTCTCAACTTCATATAAATGTTAGATTCAAGATAGACAACTGAGAGGGGGGTGAATCAGTTGTCCTAAAACTTTCTTCTTATTAATCAAGTGCTTAAATCCTCTTTGTAATTTAATAGCATAATAACAAATTAATCATGCAATAATTCAAGAGCAGAAACACATTAACACATGTGAAACCAAGATTTTAACGTGGAAAACCCGGTTAAGGGAAAAACCACGGGGTGACTAACCCAAGATTGTATTCTCTATTAAAAGAATAAGAAGAACAAATGGCACATGCCAATTAGGGCTCACTGCCCGAGCACACTACTTACAAGAGGGCCACTACCTACAAAAGACACACTGTCTACAGAATAATAAATATTACATAATTGAACTCAAGAATAGCATCTTCACCATGCTTGAGTCAGTTCCATTTAAGCTCAATACTTCTTCTCTGCCTTTCGCTCTACTTCTCTCTACCACGCACTCATCTCCACAAGATACATTTGAAATGACTTCACAACTTATTTATACAAGACATTTGACTTTGGGATAATCATCCAAGTCGGCATACATTATAGAGAAAATACATAAATACAACATGACTAATTACAAAAGGACTTCACGCGGATCAACACAGTATCGGCTACATAGATCTGAGACTTCAATCTTCTTTGAGGAACTTGCCATGCTTCACATAACATCTTCAAGATCATCTGTAGGATGTGTAACTCATCTGGTCGACCAGACTTAGGAAGAACATCATCATCTGGAAGTAATTCTTCAATTACGAGCTCAGTCTTCAATGCAGACCACCAACACAAACTGGACACAATCCAAAGACCTCCACAAGCTTGCCTGAATAACCAAGAACATCCACACTACTTCTGCTTACTGAAATCATTCTCTCCATCCGGAACCTTAAGAACATAGTCTGCCATCACTGTCATATTGGAATACATGCTTGCGGACCTCTAGACCACGAACCAATTGAGTTGTCAATTCATATTAACTTCCTAAACATTCCATCAAATCCACAGAACAAGATATTGTATCTTTGGATCTCACCTGACCTATCTATGTCATTCTATCACCTCTAAACATCTGCCAGAACCAGTTTTACTCAAGTGGCCATAACTTCTTCAAATCTTCATGCGGACCTCTCAGATCTTTATTGGATCATCTTAAGATACATATCTATAAACCCTCTTATACGCATCATCTGATCTTCATCTTAGCTTGGATCTTCACCTCACTGTCTTCACTGTTCTTTCTTTGTTCCTGATAGGACTAATTTTCTCAATATCCTCAGCATACAACTCATCCAATCCTTATCATCAATGCAATAGGAGTATGTTGACATCAATGACAACACCAGTTAGGCCCATACTTGTAACAATCTCCCCCTTTGTCATTGATGACAACATATGATGTAAAAATCTATTTTAACCATCAAGACAAGAACTTCTTCTCACTGATTGGCATAACTCCCCTTATCAACAACAACCATTCACATGTCTTCTCTTCCTTTACTACCCCCCCTTTGATCAACAACCACTTTTTGTTTTTCACATGTCTTCTCTCCCCCTTTGACATCAATGGAAAAGGGCACATACTTGCATCACTTCAAAATCATACCAGTTGCTCCCCCTGAGTAGCAGGTTCCCAACATCAATCTGGACCACAAGATATGACTGTGAGATCCACCAGACTGATGCACATCAGTGCACCTTAATTCAGAACTAGAGGGGTAATAACCCCTAACTTCTCCCTGAGATACTCAAAAGAGTCCTTAGGTAGATGTTTAGTAAAAATATCTGTAATCTTATCCTCGGAAGGCACAAACTCCAATCTGACTTCATTCTTGTTCACTTGCTCTCTCAAAAAGTGAAACTTATGGATATATGTTTTGTCTTTGAATGTAACACCAGATTTTTGATATATTTATTGCACTTGAATTATCACAGAAGATTGTGATAGGTTCTTCATACTCTACTCTGATGTCTCTTAGCATTTGCTTCATCCACAATACTTGAGTGCAACTACCTGCTGCTGCAATGTATTCTTCTTTTGTAGTGGACAGAGATATTGCCTCTTGTTTCTTGCTCAGCCAAGAAACCAATCTTTTCCCCAAAAAGAATGCTCCACCACTAGTACTCTTCTGATCATCCACATCTCATGCCCAATCCACATCTGTATATGCATGAAGTGAGAAATCATGATCTCTAGGATACCATAAACCATACTCAACTGTCCCTTTTAGATATCCAAGAATCCTCTTGATTGCCATGACATGAGATTCTCTAGGATCAGCTTGGAATTCAGCAACAAGACCAACATCATTCATAATGTCAGGTCTAGTTTGAGTAAGATACAATAGTCCTCCAATCATTGACCTGTACTTTTTCTGATCAGCATTACGAGAGTCATCATCTTTGCTCAATTTACATCCAGTTGACATGGGAGTACTCATTGGTTTTGAGTCTTCTATCCCAAATTTCTTCAATAATTCTTTCACATATTTGGTCTGTGAAATGAAGATTCCTTTCTTTGTTTGAATGATTTGTAGACCCAAGAAGAAATTCATTTCCCCAAACATGGACATCTCAAATTCACTTTCCATTTGATTTGCAAAAGTTTTGCACATACTATCTCTTCCTCCAAAAATGATATCATCAACAAACAGTTTAACAATTAAGATGTTTTCATGATCAATTTTGAAATACAAGTTACTGTCAGCAATACCTTTGTTGAAACCAATCTTCAAAAGATGCTTATCCAATCTTTCATACCAAGCTCTTGGGGCTTGTTTGAGTCCATACAGTGCTTTCTTCAACTTGCATACCATATCACCATGATCAGACAATTGGAATCCATCCGATTGCTCAATGTATACTTCTTCTTCCAAGTCACCATTCAGGAAGGCAAACTTGACATCCATCTGATATACTTTGAAATCCTTGAAGGAAGCAAAGGCAAGAAATAATCTGACTGCTTCAATTCTTGCCACCGGAGCAAAAGTTTCTTCAAAATCAACTCCTTCTACTTGAGAGTAGCCCTTGCAGACCAATCTAGCTTTGTTTCTAACTACTTGACCATCTTCATTCAGTTTATTCCAGAAGACCCATTTGGTTCCAATCACATTTTTATTTCTAGGTTTGGGAACAAGATCCCAAGTGTGATTTTTCTCAATTTGCATTAGCTCTTCCTCCATTGCTTTCATCTAGCTTTCATCATTGCATGCTTCATTCACTATCTTTGGTTCAATCTTTGAAATCAGAAAATACTCTTCTAAATCTTGAGCAATCTTTCTTCTTGTTTGAACACCTTTGCTTTTATCACCTATGATCTGATCTTTAGAGTGATTCAGTCTTACATACCTAGGAACTTTGGGAATTTCTTGCACTTCTGTTGCTTGAACAGGTTCATTTAAACTTATCGCTTCTTCCTGATTCACCGAATCAGTCTGGATTTGAATTTTAGAAAGGGCTTGGACTTCTTGGACCAAAACATCATTCTGATCTTCATCATATTCATAAAACCTTGAGGGTTTTTCAATACCTTCATCAACCTTCACATTTGTACTTTCTATAATCTTTCTCAATCTCTTGTTATAACATCGGTATACTTTTCTTTGAGTAGAATAACCCAAGAATATTCCTTCATCACTTCTAGCATCAAATTTGCCAAGATCTTCATCTCTTTTAATGTAACATTTGCTACCAAAGACTGAAATACTTCACAGTGGGAGTGATGCCAAACCAAAGTTCATAAGGGGTCTTACCAGTATTGCTTCTGATTTGTACTCGATTAAGAGTATAGATAGCAGTGCTTATAGCTTCTCTCCAGTAGATTTGAGGAACATTTGCTTCCATCATCATGGTTCTAGATGCTTCCTGGATGGTCTAGTTCTTTCTCTCCACTACTCCATTCTGCTGTGGAGTCCTTGGAGTAGACAACTGTCTTTTTATCCCATGTTTCTCACATAATTCTATGAACTCCCCGGATGTGAATTCTCCACCTCTATCAGACCTGAGACATTTTGTGTTTAATTCGGTTTCATTCTCTACCATAGATTTGAATATTTTGAATTTCTCAGGAGCCTCAAATTTCTCTTTCAAAAATGTCACCCACATCATCCAAGAGTGGTCATCAATTAATAACATGAAGTATCTATCACCTTGCACACTTCTGATTCTTACCGGACCACATAGATCAGTATGAACTAAGTCCAATAATCTGGTAGAAGAATGTTCCTTACTTTTGAATGTGACCCTACTTTGCTTACCCAACTGACATTCTTTGCACAAACTATTAGTAGGTTTCACCAATCTTGGAAGATCTCTTACAGCCTGAGTGTTTCTTATCTTGATGATATTATCAAAATTCACATGACACATTCTCCTATGTGGTGCAGGTACACCTAACCCACAGTGGCCCCCATGAGGCATTTAATTGTTTTATGTTTATTTTTATGTTTTTAATAAGGTCTTAAATGATCATTTAATGTAATAAGGTTTGTTTAACCATACATGCATTTTTTAGGAGGTTGTTAGTTGGCTGTTATCTTCCAGCTGTTGGGAACCAAGTCTCTACTACCGAGGGTAAGTAGATAAATACCCCTCAGGGATAGATCGAAAGACAGACAGAGTATGGTTGTAGTCAGTTGTAGTTCAATTCTATTGTGAAGTTGTAACAACGCATCTGTATACATCTCTGAAAGCACAAATAATAAGATCCTATTTTGTGTTACTTTTGGCATTTGAATTCGCTGAATAAATCATTTTGCTGAGGCTGAGATGGATTCATTAATCCATTCCACCAGTTGATTCTTTGAATCGGTGGAATGGCTGTGTATATAGTAGTTAGGGTTTTGTTTTCCATTTTTGTATGTGCTAAAGTTTGCAGGATCGGGTCTGAGATGCATTGAAGAACCCTAGCATGGGCATGTGCTAGGTTTAGTAGAGTGAAAAGGTCTGTAGAATTGTCAAAGGGACAGACCAGAGCAGTCGCTAAGTATAAGGCAGATCAAAACAGTGAAAATTCACGTGGGTTGGAAAGACATACAAAGTGTGAGTATATCACTATGGCATGTTCTGAGTATATCACATTTGTCTATGGCGGGTTGTATGTGATAAATGTACATTGAAAATGTACATCGAGTTGATACAAAAGTTGATGGGTCGAGGTGCTAGTTGGAATGCATGTTCGAAGAGTTTTGTCTGCGGATACAAGAGTTGACTGACAGTCGTAGGTAAGGGCACCAGAACAACAGGTTAAGATTTGAATGTATGTCGTGAATGTGCAACGCGCACATACATTGGAATGATGCATCAGTGAGAGAGTGGGGATCTGTAGAGGGAATGAAGATTTTTCTGACGAGAAGAGTCTCGGCAATAAGGAGTTTGGAGTCGGCGTCAGGGAGATACCAAGCATAGCGGCTGATAGTATTAGGTGTTGCCAATAGGTAAAGAGAAGAATGTATAAATGAAGATTGTATGCATACTAAATAATGCATAGACATACATTTGAAATTGTATGTTAGGGTTTTGAGTGGTGGATGCTCTGCATCACTATGCCACAATCAACTCTGATCAATTTGAACAAAAAAACAACTTTTACCAATACCAACCAAGTGGAAGATATTACCTTTTGTTTGAGTACCGGATGCAATCTCTATTCTAAAACTTTCAAAGATCTTGCATTTTCTATTTTTGAATTGAAGATCATAGCCTTTGTCCACCAACTATCCAACACTGAGAAGATTGTGCTTCAGACCTTCAACATACAGTACATTACTGGTTTTGTTCTTTCCATCAAAAGAAATGGTTCCTCTACCTTTGAATCCACCAGCAGAATTATCACCAAATTTTACCACTCCTCCTTCATATCTTTTAAATCTATGAACTTATTTTTTTCACCTGTCATATGGTGGGAGCATCCACTGTCAATGACCCAATCATCCTTTTCTTCAGCTTGGGCAGCTAGAGCTCTTTCTACCATTTTATGATTGATAGATTCAGAGGGCAATGGATCTTCTTCCTTGATGACAATAAACACCCAGTCACTTCCAGATTTGTTTCCTATTTCTGATTGATCATCTATTACTCCTTCATCATCATCATCTTCATGAACATAGTAGCATTTCTTTTGGAATCTTGATCTTTTGGGATTTGCCCTTTAAAATATTTTCGGACACCTTGAGGCAAAATGACCAATCTTATTGCAGTTAAAACATTTGAAGGGCAATTTTCCTTCATACTTACTGGATCCTCTTGGCAGTCCTTTTGCAATAAGGGCTTCAAGTTGAGTAGCTTCTACTTCATCTTCTTCCAGATCTTTTCTTGCTTTTTCATACCATGATAGTTTCTTTGAAGAGTTCTCTCCCAAATCAAACTTTTATTTTCCTTTTATAGAGGTACTAGCTTTGAAAGCAGATTTAGTCTTGGGGGGTACATCTCCAAACTTGGCCAATTCAAATGCAACCAATTTACCAACCATTTGATCTCTTATGATATTTGAAAAGGATTTGAATTCTTCAATAGTAGAAACCTTGTACTTGTAAGAATCGGGAAGGGATCTGAGAACTTTGGCAACAATCTCATCTTCATCCAAGATTCCACCAGCACATCTAATGCCACAAACAAGCTCATTTACTCTTGGCATAAATGTAGTGATATTTTCATCTTCTCTCATCTTCAGGTTTTTGAATTTTTCTTTCAGACTCTGTAGCTTGGCACATTTAACATACTTGTCTCCTTCAAGCAGAAGTTCTAGTTTTTGCCAAATCTCATATGCAGTTCTTAGATCAATAACATTTGTCAGCTCTGAATCAGATAAGGCACTTAGTAGAGTTTCTTTAGTCTGAAGATTGTTTTCAGCATCTCCGATTTCATCTACTGTACTCGGACCATTCTGTGGAGGAACATACTTCTTTGAAGCCATGATCCAATATTGCATTCCCATACATTGCAAGTGCAATTCCATACGACTTTTTCAAAGAGTAAAATTGGTTCCATCAAACCTTAGACTATCTTTCTTGTAGGATGACATCCTGGATCTCCTCAAGAGGTTAAGCTCTTTTAGAGGAACTTATCTTTGATACCAATTGTTAGATTCAAGACAGACAATTGAGAGGGGGGTGAATCAGTTGTCCCAAAACTTTCTTCTTATTAATCACTTAAATCCTCTTTGTAATTTAACAACATAATAATAAATCAATCATGCAATAATTCAAGAGCAGAAAGACATTAACACATATGACACCAAGATTTTAACGTGGAAAACCCGGTTAAGGGAAAAACCATGGGGTGACTAACCCAAGATTGTATTCTTTGTTAAAAGAATAAGAACAACAAATGACACATGCCAATTAGGGTCACTGCCCAAGCACACTGCTCACAAGAGGCCCACTACCTACAGGAGACACACTGTCTACAGAATAATAAATATTACATACTTGAACTCAAGAATAACATCTTCACCATGCTTGAGTCAATTCCATTTAAGCTCAATACTTCTTCTCTGCCTTTTGCTCTGCTCCTCTCTACCACGCACTCATCTCCATAAGATACATTTGAAATGACTTCACAACTTCTTATTTATACAAGACATTTGACTTTGGGATAATCATCCAAGTCAGCATACATTACAGAGCAAATACATAAATACAACATGACTAACTACAAAAAGACTTCATGCAGATCAACACATTGTCAGCTACACAGATTTGAGACTTCAATCTTCTTTGAGGAACACACCATGCTGCATAGAACATCTTCAAGATCATCCGCATGATGTGTAACTCATTCGATCGACCAGACTTAGGAAGAACATCATCATCTAGAAGTAATTCTTCAATTATGAGATCAGTCTTCAATGCGGACCACCAACACAAACTAGACACAATCCAAAGACCTCCACAAGCTTGCCTAAATCACCAAGAACATCCACACTACTGCTTACTGAAATCATTGTCTCCTTCATCTAGAACCTTAAGAACACAGTCTGTCATCATTGTCATATTGGAATAGATGCTTGCGGACCTCCAGACCACAAACCAATTGAGTTGTCAATTCATATTGACTTCCTAAACATTCCATCAAATCCACAGAACAAGATATTGAATCTTTGGATCTCACCAGACCTATCTGTGTCATTCTGTCACTTGTGAACATCTGCCAGAACTGGTTTTACTCAAGTTGCCATAACTTCTTCAAATCTTCATGCGGACCTCTCAGATCTTTACTGGATCATCTTAATACACATATCTACAAACCCTTTTATACGCATCCTCTGATCTTCATCTTAGTTGGGATCTTCACCTCACTATCTTCACTCTTCTTTCTCTGTTCCTAATAGGACTAATTTTCTCAATATCCTTAGCATACAACTCATCCAATCCTTATCATCAATGACAACCCCGGTTAGGCCCATACTTGCAACAATAACAACAACAAACTCTTTTCTCAAACCAGGAATCTACATGTTAGCACAATCTTTGTCTATGAACTTCTAGAGATAGGGTACAACTATGTACATAGTATATGATATCCATCACCTTAGGTCCTTCTCATCACAAATTCTCTAATTCATCTTCTTTGTCTTCTTCTCTGATAACACTATGATAGACTTCCTTTGACATTACCTCTTGTTCACTTTACATCCAACCTTCTTCATTATAGCATTGCTAACAACATTCCTGAACCTCACAGTGTTGATATTAATGACAACACAAGTGCAACAATCTCCCCCTTTGCGATTGATGGAAACACTTGACCTGATATGCAATTGTATCCCCCTTTGACATAAAGGACATGTTGAAATATACTGGACAACTGAGAGGGGGGGTGAATCAGTTGTCATAAAAACTTAGCTTCACATGCATATCAAACCATCAACAACTTAATTATTCATAATCAGATTTAACCATGAAAGCATGTAACTATTAACTTAATCACAATCACACATTCAACATAGTAGACACTAGATTTTTACATGGAAAACCCTAAAAGGGAAAAACCATGGTGGGTGTTAGCCCACAAAAATGTATAAGTTATAGAAATACCAAAAAATAGAGGCTCACTGTCTATAGGGCTCACTGCCCAAAATGCTCACTGCAAAGAATGGTTCACTGCCTAAGGATGGCTCACTGCTAAAGGGTGGCTCACTGCTAAAGGGTGGCTCACTGCCAAGATGGTGAACTAATTGAATAACATCTACTGCATGCCAGGGTTCAATTCCATTGAAGCACAATATGACTCCTCTACTCTACTCTTTCACACTTTCACACTTATCTCTTCATATTCGCAACACACACTCTCTTTCGTAACTTTGTTACATACTTTTATACAATTCATCAACCTTGGAATTTACATCAAGGTCAACATTACATTCATCAACTATTGGATCAATCTCCAATGTCGACATTACATACATACATAAAATAGGTCTGGACCTAATACAAATTTGGCTAAGGAAAAGATGTAAAGATGTATACAGATCACACCATGTCTTAGCTGGGACTCAAACACAATCCTCCATGCCATGAAATGCTTCTACAATCTTTGATGCATCTCTGCATATGATGAATTCAACTAGGTCGGCCAAGACTGATGATAGCACTAAGTCTGCAAGAACATTCTTCATTCACAATCCAATTTCCTCTTTGCAGACCAATCGAAAGGTAGGAACATGATCAGGAGACATCCAAAAGAACATTGTAATCACCAAGAACAACCACACAATCTCTAATCACTCTGTCAATAAGATTCTTCAAACCAGAGCATAAGAACAACACTATCAGCCACTGTCATGAGTAAAAGATAGCTTGCAAACCACCAAATCATGAACCATTGCATTTGAAGGCACTTAACATCATCACAGACTCAATTCCAGAACTGCAGACCAAAATACTTCAATGCAGAGGAATGTGGAGCAAAACACTTTCTCCCTGTCACCACCAAACATACAGAAAAAGTAGTTTTCACACTGGTGAACACAACTTACTCAAATCTTCATTCTGGAGGCTCAACCTTGGAATATAACATCTTCAAATAGGATTCTAAATAACTTCCAATCCATAGGCAAAGATATTCATTCTACAGGAAATGCGGAGCATTCTTCTAGACTATTCTTCTACATGTAATGCACTATTTCTACTGCATTTCACTGTTTTTATCGGATGAGCTAATTTTCTCAATATCCTCAACATCTACAAGAAAGTAACAAAATGAGGGCACAGTTGACACCAATGACAACATAGATATGTTGACATCAATGACAACACTGATTAGGCACATAGTTGCAACAATCTCCCCCTTTGTCATTGATGGAAACATATGATGTGAAAAACTAAAAAGACCATCAAGACAAGATTCTCCCCCTTTCTCATTACACATATGCATCCTTTCTCCCCTGAGTTTTTCACATGATTTCTCTCCCCCTTTGACATCAATGGAAAAGGGCACATACTTGCATGTTGCTTCTCTAATCCACTTACTTTATCAAAAACATCTAGCTAATATTCCCCCTAAGAGGTAGCCTTCAAAACATCAATCCAGATAAAACAATGACACTTTGAGCTCCACTGGATTGATGCATTCCTCTGCATCTTAGTTCAGGGCAGGAGGGGTAATGACTCCTAACTTTTCTCTGAGATACTCAAAGGTACATTTAGGTAGAGGCTTAGTGAAAATGTCTACAATCTAGTCCTTTGTGGACACATATTCCAACTTTGCTTCATTCTCTATCACCTTTTCTCTCAAAAAGTGATACCTTATTAATATGTTCTTTGTTCTTGAGTGCATCACTGGATTCTTTGAAATGTTTATGGCACTTGTATTGTCACAAAAGATTGCAATTGGATCTTCATACACAACTCTTATATCCTACAAAGTCTGCTTCATCCATAACACTTGAGTGCAACAACATGTTGCTGTAATATACTCTGCTTCTGCAGTTGACAAAGAGATTGAATCTTGTTCCTTGCTCAACCATGAGACCAATCTATTACCTAGGAAGAAAGAACCTCCACTTGTACTCTTCCTATCATCAACATCTCTGGCCCAATCTGCATCTGTATAAGCACTGAGAGTGAAATCATTGTCCTTTGGATACCATAAGCTATGATCTGGAGTACCTTTTAAATACCTCAGGATTCTCTTAACTACCATCACATGTGATTCTCTTGGATCATCTTGAAACTTTGCAACAAGACAAACTACATGCATAATATCATGTCTGGTTTGAGTTAGATAAAGCAATCCTCTAATCATGGATCTGTATTTTTTCTAATTAGCCTTAGGTGATTCATCAATTTTGCTCAACTTGCAGCTAGTCACCATGGGAGTACATACTGGTTTAGAGTCTTCCATCCCAAACTTCTTCAACAACTCTTTCACATGTACTTAGATTGAGATATGATTTCTTTATTTGATTGATTTATTTGTAGACCTAGGAAGAAATTCATCTCACCAGACATGGACATCTCAAACTCTTTTTGTATTTTACCAGCAAATTTCATACACATACTTTCATTGCCTCCAAAGATGATATCATCAACAAAGACTTCAACAATCAAAATTTTATCACCATTAATTTTGAATTAAATATTACTGTCAGTATTACCTTTATTGAACCCTAACTACAATAAGTACTTATCCAACCTTGCATACTAGGCTCTAGGAGCTTACTTGAGTCCATACAAAGCTTTCTTCAATCTGCACACAAAATCACTTTGGTCTAATAGATTAAATCCTTCCAGTTGCTCAATGTAAACTTCCTCTTCCAACTCACCATTCAGAAATGTAGACTTCACATCCATCTGATACACTTTCAAATCTTTGTGGGCTGCAAATGCCAAAAATATTCTGATTGCCTCAATCTAAGCTATAGGAGCAAAAGTCTCTTCAAAATCTATTCCATCAATCTGAGAGTATCCTTTGCATACAAGCCTTGCCTTATTCCTTACAACTTCTCCATTCTCGTTCAACTTATTCCTGAAAACCCATTTGGTTCTAATAACATTTTTGTTAGTAGGTCTGGGAACTAATTCCCAAGTATCATTCTTTTCTATTTGCATTAGTTCTTCCTCCATGGCTTTTACCCAGCTTTCATCATTGCATGCTTCATTCATAGTCTTTGGTTTAACCTTTGAAAGCAAACACTAATTCACTTGTTCTTCTATAGCTCTTCTCCTTGTCAGCACACCTTTGTTTTTGTCACCTATAATATGATCTTCAGAATGATTGATCCTTACGTCTTGACAACACTTTCTGAAGTCTCTTCTTCATCTAGATTGTCTACTTGCTCATCTTTTTCTTCATTCATTATAGTCACAGGTTCATCCGGTTCATAGCAATTCAGATCTAATATTCTTTCCTTGCCTTCATCCACTCTCACATGTAACATCCATGCTCTAAAAACATAGTAAAACCAAAAATTTACCATAGAGTAAATTAACAAGGTAAAAATGAGAGAAATTTTTTCTTTTATTCAACAAATAATCAAGTAACTAAAATTACAAGATTTCTTTTTACAAAATACAATAAATCATATTGTCTCTCTCATTTACAATGTTTACAAATGTAAATCCATTACATATACTTTTTGGAATAAATACTGCTTCTCAATATCTGGCATCTTTATCACAAGTTCTGGCATGTTTCCTGCTTGGAGAGAGAGCATCTTTCTAGTGATTTACCTCCAACCACAGATCGGCGGTCTCCCACACATCTTCCACATAGGAAGTGGCCCTACCCTTCATGAGGAATATAGACCTTAGGTGACCAGTGGTAATTTGCCTTTCCTGAGTACATAGTGTTGTATTCTACTTAACTCTATCAACTATACAACCCTAGATACCCTCTAGCTAAGTATGATTTCTAATAGGATGGGCAATCCAAATACAATGAACCGGCAATGCATACAGAAAACATATGCATTACTTTGGCCAAAGTTTTTAATATCAATATTGTTCATAATGAACATAGTCATTGTGTTCACCCACCCCTACTCGACTTGGATACTGTCGTATTCTCGCAGTTTAAAACTCTAACCCATCCTAATCATGTAATAGTTTAATCTATGAGTCATAACAATAATACTTTTAGACTTAAATAAGTCTATATAACATAACCATTCATTTAGTTTGTAAACGACTCTAGGGTTTACCTATTATCCTTTGTTAACATGATACTACAATATAACCATATTTCTTTATCTAGGAGTCCTAGATTCACAAATAACCCTTGATTAACTCATCTAAGGTTAAGAATACTATAATTCATAAATAGATAATATTACCCATACAAGGAATGTAGAATAACTTTGATAATGTGTTAAAAAGAAAATATATATCCTAAGTATATAACCCTACAAGGTCATTCTCTAATAGACTTAGCCTACTTCAATGTAATGGATCTTTCCAAGAATGATAATATTAAAAAGATAAATACATAAGGGTTCTCCCACAAACCTTATTTCCATCTACCACAAAATCTCTAAGTTATTTCATTCGAGGAGTACTATAATTGTCTAAGAATACCTATGATTCTAAGTTCTTGTGGACAGGAATCATTTCCGTTATTCTTTAAAAAGAATCTAAAAGAGAGAAATACTTTAAATTAGTATTACCCCGACTCAAGGTCTTAACTATTCTACTCAAATCTAAGAGTATACTACCAAAGTTCAATCAACTCTAATAAAATTTGAGAGTCTATTGTTTGGTTTTTCTCATAATAATTTTATTGGTTTGCTCCTAACTTAATCAGTATAAAGACAGTTTTCCAAGCTCATGATAACTATGCCAATCTCCTACTAAGATAGTCATTTTATCCTCATACTAAGATTTGATATGATTATCTGTTTAACAATCAATAAACAAATGGTCGATTGAGAATACTATAACAACATACTCACTTGTATTACCAAGCATCGACCATATTACTTTGCATCCATTGCCTAATAAGTTTTTGAAAAAGATCAGAGTGGTTAACTCGAAATGTTATATGTATTTCCCTAAACCGACCCTTAATAGTTTATGACTAAATACTCAAGCATACAAGAGGTTATTCCTCTCTGGCATACTCACATAATCGCCCAAGACACAAGTATGAACAGTTTAGATGATTTCCTCATTGATAATATACATAGAAAACTAAGGAATGCCTGGTAATCGATGGGTTCAAATTGACAGTATGTGCGGAAAGACACAAAAGTTGACTCTTCTATTTCCATATTCCCTATCTCCTTAGCCACGACTCTTCTTTCCTATTTTATGTTCGATGCCTAACTCTCAAGTTTTTAACCTTTTTAACCTCCACACTTGGCTCAAACTGAGACGTCCTCCTTAATAGCTCAGGCACGACTTCCTTTTTAGTCGCCCTACTTTGTACCTTTCCTTAAGTTACAGTTGCCAACTTAATAAATACATAACAGTTCATAACATTTTGGTTTTAAGAGCCACCACATTTTATGTAAAGTTTCCACTTGTCAATGGAAGATAGCCATTTTCTTGGCTCGTCGGTTGTGGTGATTATTATCACAGTTCTCCTCTTTGAATGAGGCTGACACATCGCTTAAACTTTGTTGATCATTAAAGGATCACTAAAAAGTAGTTCGATCCACCAGTAAGATTTTTTAAGACTCCTCTTTAATGAAAGCCTTCGACTACTCAAGCCTAACATCATTATCTCATTATGAGGTATTATCAAATATTAGAGTATATCAAATATGATTCACATAACATCACCTCTATATTATATAGTTATGGTTTAATCAATATAATAATAATATTTAAACAAAGGATTATAGATATTGTGATTGGGTTGAGCTTGTCTCCCCATCACAATCCATCGACAATATACATGTGTTCTTAACTTGACGAAAATGTCTTAACGTTAAGAATCGTTTATAACACCTCATGGTACCTAATAATAATAAGACAACCATTTTACGACAATAACGTCATAATATTTACGTTAAACATAAATAGTCACAAATCATACTCAAATGACGTTGTTAACGTTATTAACAACTAAAACGACTTACTACGACTTAGAAAGATTTGTAAATAATATCGACTACCTATCGATAGGTTCAGAAGTAAACTGACAAGACAAGACTTACCTCTTATGACACATTGCTTCACATTTTAGTTAAACACTTATACTCAGTTTGGCAAATAAACCACTCGTAACCTGAGGTTTATATCTCTCTTGGAAAGATACTCTCTCTCTCTTTTCTCCGAGAGTCATCTGATAACCTGTAAACCTGTATCAAACTTGTTACCAAAGAAATTATGATCAGTGCATCATTATTCAAATATTAAATCAAATCTCATAATATGAATATTAAATTGATAATAACATAATCATTCCCATAATTTCATAAATGACATTCAAAATAATCCATAATTTTCCTTGTCATTAATCTAAACATCATAATAAATTTACTTATGTCCAAGTAAAAAGTAAAAGTATAGTAAGACAAAAATTGGGGATGTAACATATCCTTCCCCTAAAGATTCATCGTCCTTGATGATATAAAGTATTAAAAAGTAACTTAAAAAGCAAGTTCTTTGTTTTCAACTAGTAACATGATTAAATAAATGAGGAAACTTTTGATAAAAGTCATGGTAATCCTCCCATGTAGCATTTTCCTCACCATATTGGTCCCATTGGACCTTGCATTGCAAGACCTCTCTGTTACGCAAGCGGAGCTTGCATGTTTCTAACACCTTGAGTGGCTCGATCGTGACCACCCCTGGGTCTTGCATCTGTAAAGAATTCCAAGTCACTTCAAAGAAAAAGTCAAGAAATATATTTCTGGCCTAATAGGAGAAATGCACCAAAGTCTCCCTATGTCTAATTTTATATTAAAGACAACTCATTTATGGGTATTATCGGGAAATATATATGAATCTGTTGTAGTACCTTTTTCTTCATTTTATAAAGATCAAGATCAAGTGGATATTATAGAACTTCTTCTTTGCAAAAAACATAAATCACTTTTGAATTCTTCAGTGGATCAAGTGAAACATGAATCAGTTGACTCAAACTGTTTTGAAAAAGAAATAAAAAAAATATATTGAATTATTTTGAAACTGATCGAACCATAACTAATTCTTTTTTTTCCAATGATAAAAGTAAATCACTTAGTAAGGGGATTATTACCTGCAATATATTTCTTCAAATAAGACACATGAAATACATTATGCATTCTAGATAAGACTGGTGGTAGAGCAATTCTGTAGGCAACCGGATTGACTACTTCAAGCACTTCAAAGGGTCCCACATATCGAGGGGCTAGCTTAGAAGACTTCCCAAACTTAAATAGAACTTTTCTGAGGTTTAACCCTCAAAAGAACTTTTTCTCCAACAGAGAATTGCCTTGGAACACATTTTGCATCCGCATAGTTCTTTTGCCTATCATTGGCTTCTGCCAATCTTTTTCTGATCAGCTTAACTTTCTCTTCCATTTTAGCTAGCATTTCTGGTCTGATGCTAATCCTATCCTCTAGCTTATCCCAACTTATAGGAGTTTGACATCTTCTTCCATACAATGCTTCGAACGGCACCATCTTAATAGTAGAATGATAAGAATTGTTGTAAGTAAATTCCACAAGTGGTAAGTATTCTTCCCACTTATATTGTTGATCCATGCAATACATACACAACAAATCTTCCAGGACTTGGTTAACTCTCTTAGTTTGCCCATCGGTTTCAAGATGGTAAGTTGTAATCACATTGAGTTTAGTCCCTAGTGCAGAAAACAAAGTTTACCAAAACCTTGATGTTACACGTGCATCTCTATCCGAGATAATCTTTTTAGGGAAGCCATGCAATCTAAACACCTCTTGCACAAATTTACAAGCTAACACAGGTGCTCCATCAGTCAAATTCCCTGGTATGAAATGTGCTACCTTTGTGATTTTATCAACCACCACTAAAATGGCATCATGTCTATTCCTTGACATAAGAAGACCTTAAACAAAGTCCATGCTAATAACTTGCCATTTCCACTCTGGCACGTCATGTGGGTACAACAATCCTGCAGGGTGTTGATGCTCTACTTTTACCCTTTAACATTCTAAACAACTTGCTACAAATCTTGCAGCATCATTCTTCATTCCTTTCCAGAAATAAAGATGTTTAACATCTGCTAGAAGTTTGGTCACTCCTGGATGTCTCGAATATGGTGCAGTATGAACTTCTTTCCATACTAGATCCCTTAATCCAGCTGAACTAGGAACATAAATTCTATCTTTATACCTCAATAGTCCATCTAACTCAAACAAAAAACCATCACACCTTGGATCTTTAGGATTATCTTTCAGAGCTTGCTTAACCTGCTCATAAAAATCATCACTAGACAAATTATGCAACACCAAATCCTTGAAATTTCCACGAATAGAAATAATAGAATCTATATGTCTTCTATGACTCAAAGCATCAACTACTTTATTCTCTTTTCCTTTGATGTAATTTATCTCAAAGTCATAGTTAGATATCAATTCTAACCATCTCCTTTGTCGAGCATTCAAATACAGTTGAGAGAAAATATACTTAAGACTTTGATGGTCTAATTTAAGTACAAAAGTCTTTCCCAACAAATAATGTCTCCACATTTGTAAGGCATGAGTTACTGCTGCCAATTCCAGATCATGCGGTGCATAATTTTTCTCATAAGATTTCAATTTCCTTGACTCATATGCTATAAATCTTCCATCTTACATAAGCACTCCTCCTAATCCTTCTCCCGAGGCATCTATAATTACCTCAAATTGTCCTTCAAGGTCAGGAACTTTCAAGATTGGAGTTGTAGTTAACTTTTCCTTTAAAAGATCAAATGCTTCCTGACATTTGTCTATCCATTCAAATCTCTTTCCTTTCCTTTGCAGGGAAGTGATTGGACTAGAAATACTAGAGAAATTTAGAACAAACTTTCTATAATAGTCTGTCAGGCCCATGAAACTATGCACCTCATGCACATTTGTTGGTACAGGCCAATCCAGAATAGCTATGATTTTTGCAGGATCAACAAATATTCCATTAGGTGATATAATATGCCCTAGGTATTGAATCTCCTTCTGGAAGAATGTGCACTTAGACAGTTTCCCATATAACTTATGTTCTCTTAACCTTTGCAGAACTATTTGCAGGTGCCATTGATGTTCTTCATTCTTAAAATAAATGAGTACATCATATAGAAAGACTAAAACAAACTTGTCCAAACAATATCTGAATATACTATTCATGAGATTCATGAATGTAGCAGGTGCATTTGTCAAACCAAATGACAACATTGTGAACTCACAGTGTCCATATCTAGTTCTAAAAGATGTCTTATGAATATCTTCATCCTTCAGTCTTAACTGATGATATCTTGATTGTAAATCAATCTTTGAAAACACAACAGCTTCACGCATCTAATCAAAAAGATCATCAATATGTGGCAAAGGATATTTGTTCTTTACTGTTGCTTTATTAAGCATACGATAATCTATACATAATCGAAGGGTTCTATCCTTCTTCTTAACAAAAATAACTAGAGCACCCCAAGGTGAAACACTGGGTCTGATTAAACCTTTTTCCAAATATTCTTGTAATTGTACTTTTAATTCCATTAACTCCATTGTTGTCATACGGTAGGGTGCTTTTGATATAGTCTCAGATCCTAGTTTAATGTCAATAGCAAAATCAAAAACCCTCTTGGGAGGTAATCCTAGAAGTTCTTCTAGAAACACATCTTGAAATTCTTGAAGAAAAGGATACTTTTCTCCAAAAGATAAACTAGGGTTTTCTACCCCTTCCTCCACTTGTTCCATTTTGATTGCAAAAAATAACAACCTTTCCTTCTAGCCCTTTTTAATTGCTTGGCAGAGATAGTTCTGATTTTAACTTCTCTTTGAATCCCTTGGAATTGGGTTAGATTTCCCAAATCATCTAAGCATTGAACTATTTTTGAAAAATAGTCAACCTTAGCTCTATGTTTCCATAACCAACTCATTCCTAGGATTACATCATAGGAACCTAGGGGAGCTACATAAAGGTTTACTTTAGTTGAGAAACTAGGGAGATCAATCTTGGCTTCAAACAAACATTTCTCTACTTGAGCCTTGGATTGGCTAGCATATTCTACTGACCAAGGTTTGGACATGTAACCAACTTGTCTAGAAAATTTATTCAAAATTCTAGGAGAAACAAAGTTTTCATTGGCTCCTGTATCAATCAAAATAGATATAGGGACTCCAAACAAAGTACCTGTCATCTCAATGGGTGTGATTTGATACTGTGCTTGACAATTGTCGAGAGATGCATGAATCCATCGCCAGAATGCTTCTTGCTAAGTAGGTAGTGCAGTACCTCTTTGTTGACCATTTTGATTCTTGTTAGGGCAACGATTTGCATAGTGGTTGCCCCCACAAGTAAAGCATCCTCCAATGAGTCCTTTCTTATATGAAGTCTTCCCATTGTTATCCTCATTTCTTTTGTAGTTGTCATTCTTCTTCTCATTACCAAATCCACCTTTGTTCTTCTGAGGTCCTTTATCTTTTCTCTTGTTATCATAGCTCTTTTCATATCTTTTCTTGTAGGGTTGATTGTTAGGAGTTCCATTAAACCTCTTGTGGCTTCTATCACGATAAGCTAAGATGGATTTCATCTTTTGCTCTTGCTTGATCACCTTCTTGTACACTTGATCCATTGTTGTGGGACCATGTACATCCACTTCACCACCAATTTGAGTATTTAAGCCCATGATGAATTTTTTGATCCTAAATCTATCATCCTTTTGATACTGTGGAACCTATTTCAGGAGTCGAGTGATTTTTTCTCCATATTCCACTACTATCATATCTCCTTGTCAAAGGTTGTAAAAATTAGTCAGTTTCTGATCAAAATAGAGTTGTGGTAACCATCTTTTGTGAAAGAGTTCCATGAACTCATCCCAAGTTACCCTTAGAGATCTTAAATTCAATTCCATCCTTTTATTCATCCACCAAGTGGATGCTTCTCCTGCTAGTTGGAATGCTCCCCATACTGCCTTGGTCACCTCTGAGTAATTTCTTATCTCGAAGTACTTTTCCATCTCTGTTAACCAAGCTTCTACAGCATCTCCAGTTTCTGTCCCATCAAATTTTGGTGGAGTAACCTTCTTCATATCCTTTGAGAGCTCCAAGGTCAATCTATCCCTTGCCTCTTTATGAGGTTTGGTACTTTTACTTTGATCTTCATGATTTTCTCTGCTTTCACCATGAGAGTTTTCACCTCCTTCCTCAGTATTCCCTTTGTCATCCACCTTCTTTCCCAAATCACCCAATCTTTTCTTGGTTTCCTCAAGAATGGTTATGATTTGGTCTAGCTTATTATTTGGTGGGTGGTTTTCCTCTTCACTTTATCATTGGTTAGTTCTTGTCTGCACCATGTTTATCGATTTCTCACACCTGAGAATATTAAGTTGTCCATTAGTTCAAGATTATAATGTAACCCATTAAATCTAAACATAATACTCAATTTAAACAATAGTTTGACACAAAAACAACTCTCTTTTTTTTATTTCATTTAAAAAGTAAAGAGTATTCTTCTTTATACATGAAATGACTTCAAAAGTCATGCTCAAGAAGAGTATATCCTTCGGACTCATTTTTAGATACATAATCTCGAGGTATATATCCCTCTGACTCACTATCGGACCTAACTTCTATAATCTCAACAGTTGGGGGTATGCGGGGATCTCGCCTAACCATAGTTTTTTCCTCATCGAACATATACTCTATGATTTTGGCAATGATCTTAACTCTTTCTTTGTTTTCCCTTCTCACTCACTTGATTCGAGTTAAGGCAGTCGCCAGAGTTTCAGTATCACTTAACCAAATGTCACTCTCATCATTGGTTCCCTCAAAGGTTTTGATAATGGCCTCACGTTCTCTTTTTTCTTTAAGGAAACATTAACTCAAATTAACAGACTTTCCTGCTGTCTTCTTAAAACGTACCATCCTGGCACAGAAATTTTCAAACATTAGCTAACCGCATAATGTTGACTACAGGCAAGTATAGTGGTCTCATAAGCCCTAGTGCTAAACCTGGTAGCTCTGATACCATATGTAACATCCATGTTCTAAAAACATAGTAAAACCAAAAATTTACCATAGAGTAAATTAACAAGGTAAAAATGAGGTAGAGAAATTTTTTCTTTTATTCAACAAATAATAAAGTAACTACAATTACAAGATATTTTTTTACAAAAATACAATAAACCATATTGTCTTTCTCATTTACAATGTTTACAAATGTAAATCCATTACATATACATTTTTGGAATAAATACTGCTTCTAAATATCTGACATCTTTATCACAAGTTCTGGCATGTTTCCTACTTGGAGAGAGAGCATCTTTCCAATGATTTACCTCCAACCATAGACCAATGGTCTCTCACACATCTTCCACATAGGAAGTGGCCCTACCCTTCATGAGGAATATAGACCTTAGGTGACCAATGGTAATTTGCCTTTCCCGAGTACATAGTGTTGTATTCTACTCAACTCTATCAACCATACAACCCTAGATACCCTCTAGCTAAGTATGATTTCTGATAGGATGAGCAATCCAAATACAATAAACTGACAATGCATATAGAAAACATATGCATTACTTTGGCCAAAGTTTTTAAAATCAATATTGTTCATAATGAACATAGTCATTGTGTTCACCCACCCCTACTCGACTTGGATACTGTCGTATTCTCGCAGTTTAAAACTCTTACCCATCCTAATCATGTAATAGTTTAATCTATGAATCATAACAATAATACTTTTAGACTTAAATAAGTATATATAACATAATGATTCATTTGGTTTGTAAATGACTCTAGGGTTTACCTATTATCCTTTGTTAACATGATACTACAATATAACCATATTTCTTTATCTAGGAGTCCTAGATTCACAAATAACCCTTGATTAACTCATCTAAGGTTAAGAATACTATAATTCTTAAATAGATAATAGTACCCATACAAGGAACGTAGAATAACTTTGATAATGTGTTAAAAAGAAAATATATATCCTAAGTATATAACCCTACAAGGTCATTCTCTAATAGACTTAGCCTACTTTAATGTAATGGATCTTTCCAAGAATGATAATATTAAAAAGATAAATACATAAGGGTTCTCCCACAAACCTTATTTCCATCTACCACAAAATCTCTAAGTTATTTCATTTGAGGAGTACTATAATTGTCTAAAAATACCTATGATTCTAAGTTCTCATGGATAGGAATCATTTCTATTATTCTTTAAAAAGAATCTAAACAAGAGAAATACTTTAAATTAGTATTACCCTGACTCAAGGTCTTAACTATTCTACTCAAATCTAAGAGTATACTACCAAAGTTCAATCAACTCTAATAAAATTTGAGAGTCTATTGTTTGGTTTTTCTCATAATAATTTCATTGGTTTGCTTCTAACTTAATCAGTATAAAGACTATTTTCCAAGCTCATGACAACTATGCCAATCTCCTACTAAGATAGTCATTTTATCCTCATACTAAGATTTGATATGATTATCTATTTAACAATCAATAAACAAATGGTCGATTGAGAATACTATAACAGAGTACTCACTTGTATTACCAAGCATTGACCATATTACTTTGCATCCATTGCCTTATCAGTTTTTGAAAAAGATCAGAGTGGTTTACTTGAAATGTTATATGCATTTCCCTAAACCGACCCTTAATAGTTTAGGACTAAATACTCAAGCATACAAGAGGTTATTCCTCTCTAGCATACTCACATAATCACCCAAGACACAAGTATGAATAGTTTAGACAATTTCCTCATTGATAATATACACAGAAAACTAAGGAATACCTGGTAATCGATGGGCTCGAATTGACAGTATGTGCCAAAAGACACAAACGTACACTCTTCTGTTTTGGTATTTCCTATCTTCTTAGCCATGACTATTCTTTCCTATTTTTTGTTTGATGCCTAACTCTCAAGTTTTTAACCTTTTTAACCTCCACACTCAGCTCAAACTGAGTTATCCTCCTTAATAGCTTAGGAACGACTTCATTTTAGTCACTCTACTTCGCACCTTTCTTTAAGATATAGTTGCCGACTTAATAAATACATAACAGTCTATAACATTTTGGTTTTAACAGTCACCACATTTTATGTAAAGTTTCCACTTGTCGATGGAAGATAGCCGTTTTCTTGGCTCGTCAATTGTGGTGATTATTATCAACCTCATATTCTTCGCAAAATTGCTCATCTCCCTGTTACCAATGTCAAAGAATTACAAAGGTTTCTTGGCCTAGTAAATTACATTGCCGGATTCTATCATAAACTAGCAGAAGATCGTCTGGATCTCAACAAACTCTTATCCAAGAAGCCACCCCCATGGACTAAGCATCATGATCAGCTAATTCAGAATATTAAGCAGAAGTGTTCTCAATTGCCACCTCTGAAGCTACCAGGACCTGGTTATAAAATAGTTGAGACAGATGCAAGTGAATTTGCATGGTCTGGTATTCTGAGAGAATAGAAAACTCCTGAATATAATCCAAAAGATAAAGGAGAAATTGTTAGGATAGTTTCAGGAGCATTCCATAATTCTGAATTAAATTATCACAGTACCCATAAGGAAATCCTTGCTGTGGTAAATACTTTTCAAGCTTTCAAATGTTTATTGCTAACAAGCATTTTCTGTTGAAAAGTGATCTTCAGCATCTAAGGGGTTTCTTCCGAAAAGAGTCCAAGAATAAGGTTACAAGGGGTCGTCTTCTCAGATGGGCACAGCTTCTCAGCACATACGAGTTTGATTTTGTTCATTTACCTGGTGTTGAGAACATCTTTGCAGATTTTGAATCCAGAGAAGGTTTCAATATTAAGCTTGATCCTATGGAAAACTCAAGTCCAGTTTCAGACGGAAAGTCTCGAACACTGCATGGTAAGGTTCGTGTAATCAGGGTCCAAGAACAAAGGTGGACAGAACCTTGTTGTGAACAATGGAGTTGTAATCCTTTCCCTCGAAGGGATCTTCATAATCACCAAATGGCTGCTGATTTTCTTTATGATAGATTTCATATGCTTACATCTAAACAGCAGCTGACCACTCCAGGTTTGTGGTCTGAAACTCCATTTTTTCAGTTCTCAGTAGAGGCCGAACCAATTGATCCTGAAGTGGGTCATGTTCTCCAGAACTGGTGCGGAGACTTTGTGCTCCCTGTTCATTTTTTAAATCTGGTCATTGGGAATCCTTTCCAATGGTTACATAATGAATTTGGTGTCTCCCTGATAAGGCGAATGTTTTCAGGGCCTTATCCTCAAGCAGATGAATTACAGTTTAATGGCACTACTGCATATACCGGATGCATCTTCAAACTCCAGTTCAGATCAAATGTAGAAAATGCCATCAGTAGGCATCTCTGCCAAATGTATGGACCAGGAGGTCTTGATTCTGTGTTTGGTCATTGGACCATCGGGAATCGACTTCGACACTTTGTGCAACATCAGACACCTGTCTGGCTCCATGTGAAGACCTACCGTGTTGAGCGCGGTACTCCTTACTCTTCAAATCAGTTGCTAGCTGGACCTCATAAAGTAAAGGTGATGAGTATCATATGGCGAGAAGATGATAGGATGTCAGGCTGTATTCCACACGCGTCCTCTCAAGTGTGTGCGAATTGTTATGGCTTCTCCCAAGATGACAGAAGGGTCCCCTCTTATGATTCTCAAGGATATTATCGTGCGCCAGATTGCACACATCCAGAGGGAGAACTTTGTGAAGGATGCCTTGGGTACGCTCCGATGGAATCCAGTACTTCAACTCATAGCACGGGCTCTTAGTTGGCTAATGAGTGGGCTTGTCACTCATCGAGGGAATCTTTCTCCTCATGATGAAAAGAAAGACATGGACCACACCATGTGCTAAAGGGGTCAGCACGTCGTCTTAGTGCGTGTACGAGTTATTCCTCTCGTTTGTAAAAGGATTGTCGTTTCTTGTGTCAGTCACCGACCTTATCTTGTTCACGGGTATTTGGGTCCCACCAGAGGAATCTTTCTCACATGGGATGCCCTTCAGATAAGGTGTCCTTTTCGTCTGCGTGTCCTCCTTCCATTGACGGACTCCAACGGATTATGTGATCGGGGTTAAAAGATCTGCCCTCACTTCCCTATATAAGGGCCCAGGGCCGCCTGCATTTCACAAGGCAATTTGGAGCTAGTCTAAGTCTGGAAAGAGTTTAGAGTTCTAGTTCTGCAAGTTTGTTTTCAGTTCAGACTAGAGTCTGATAGTAAGTTTAATGGTCTATAGTCTATATGCCAGTCCGGCATTAAAGTGTTGTAAAAGCTTGCATATAAGCAAGAGATATGTTGGTAATCCGCATAGCGAGCATTGTAAAAGATGAACATCCATGTATCATTTCTCAGTGTTATTAATAATAATACTCACTCTGTGCAATAGACAAACATACATATGATACTGATAACGAATCTTCAAATGCACAGAGTGACTATTATTATTAATAACACTGAGAAATGATACATGGATGTTCATCTTTTACAATGCTCGCTATGCGGATTACCAATATATCTCTTGCTTATATGCAAGCTTTTACAACACTTTAATGCCGGACTGGCATATAGACTATAGACCATTAAACTTACTATCAGACTCTACTCTGAACTGAAAACAAACTTGCAGAACTAGAACTCTAAACTCTTTCCAGACTTAGACTAGCTCCGAATTGCCTTGTGAAATGCAGGCGGCCCTGGGCCCTTATTTAGGGAAGCGAGGGCAGATCTTTTAACCCCGATCACATAATCCGTTGGAGTCCGTCAATGGAAGGAGGACACGCAGATGAAAAGGACACCTTATCCAAAGGGCATCCCATGTGAGAAAGA
Source organism: Cunninghamia lanceolata (assembly GCA_027924645.1). Lineage (NCBI taxonomy): Eukaryota > Viridiplantae > Streptophyta > Pinopsida > Cupressales > Cupressaceae > Cunninghamia > Cunninghamia lanceolata. Next base: position 74,961 of record BSBN01000938.1, on the reverse strand, counting down.
TTCCTCTGGTGGGACCCAAATACCCGTGAACAAGATAAGGTCGGCGACTGACACAAGAAACGACAATCCTTTTACAAACGAGAGGAATAACTCGTACACGCACTAAGGCGACGTGCTGACCCCTTTAGCACATGGTGTGGTCCATGTCTTTCTTTTCATCATGAGGAGAAAGATTCCCTCGATGAGTGACAAGCCCACTCATTAGCCAACTAAGAGCCCGTGCTGTGAGTTGAAGTACTGGATTCCATCGAAGCGTACCCGAGGCATCCTTCACAAAGTTCTCCCTCTGGATGTGTGCAATCTGGCACACAATAATATCCTTGAGAATCGTAAGAGGGGACCCTTCTGTCATCTTGGGAGAAGCCATAACAATTTGCACACACTTGAGAGGACGCGTGTGGAATACAGCCTGACATCCTATCATCTTCTCGCCATATGATACTCATCACCTTTACTTTATGAGGTCCAGCTAGCAACTGATTTGAAGAGTAAGGAGTACCGCGCTCAACACGGTAGGTCTTCACATGGAGTCAGACAGGTGTCTGATGTTGCACAAAGTGTCGAAGTTGATTCCCGATGGTCCAATGACCAAACACAGAATCAAGACCTCCTAGTCCATACATTTGGCAGAGATGCCTACTGATGGCATTTTCTACATCTGATCCGAACTGGAGTTTGAAGATGCATCTGGTATATGCAGTAGTGCCATTAAACTGTAATTCATCCGCTTGATGATAAGGCCCTGAAAACATTCGCCTTATCAGGGAGACACCAAATTCGTTATGTAACCATTGGAAAGGATTCCCAATGACCAGATTTAAAAAACGAACAGGGAGCACAAAGTCTCCGCACCAGTTCTGGAGAACATGACCCACTTTAGGATCAATTGGTTCGGCCTCTGCTGAGAACTGAAAAAATGGAGTTTCAGACCACAAACCTGGAGTGGTCAGCTGCTGTTTAGATGTAAGCATATGAAATCTATCATAAAGAAAATCAGCAGCCATTTGGTGATTATGAAGATCCCTTCGAGGGAAAGGATTACAACTCCATTGTTCACAACAAGGTTCTGTCCACCTTTGTTCTCAGACCCTGATTACATGAACCTTACCATGCAGTGTTCGAGACTTTCCGTCTGAAACTGGACTTGAGTTTTCCACAGGATCAAGCTTAATATTGAAACCTTCTCTAGATTCAAAATCTGCAAAGATGTTCTCAACACCAGGTAAATGAACAAAATCAAACTCGTATGTGCTGAGAAGCTATGCCCATCTGAGAAGACGACCCCTTGTAACCTTATTCTTGGACTCTTTTTGGAAGAAACCCCTTAGATGCTGAAGATCACTTTTCAACAGAAAACGCTTGTCAGCAATAAACATTTGGAATACTTGAAAAGTATTTACCACAGCAAGGATTTCCTTATGGGTACTGTGATAATTTAATTCAGAATTATGGAATGCTCCTGAAACTGTCCTAACAATTTCTCCTTTATCTTTTGGATTATATTCAGGAGTTTTCTGTTCTCTCAGAATACCAGACCATGCAAATTCACTTGCATCTGTCTCAACTATTTTATAACCAGGTCCTGGTAGCTTCAGAGGTGGCAATTGAGAACACTTCTACTTAATATTCTGAATTAGCTGATCATGATGCTTAGTCCATGGGGGTGGCTTCTTGGATAAGAGTTTGTTGAGATCCAAATGATCTTCTGCTAGTTTATGATAGAATCCAGCAATGTAATTTACTAGGCCAAGAAACCTTTGTAATTCTTTGACATTGGTAACAGGGAGATGAGCAATTTTGTGAAGAATATGAGGTTGAGCCTCCGACACATACTTTAAACTTTGTTGATCATTAAAGGATCACTAACAAGTGGTTCGATCCACCACTATGATTTTTGAAGACTCCTCTTTAATGAAAGCCTTTGAGTACTCAAGCCTAACATCATTAACTCATTATGAGGTATTATCTTTACTCGATGCTTATATTAGATTATATCAAATATGATTCATATAACATCGCCTCTATATTAGATAGTTATGGTTTAATCAATATAATAATAATATTTAAACAAAGGATTACTAATATTGTGATTGGGTTGAGCTTGTCTCCCCATCACAATCCGTCGACAATATACACGTCTTCTTAACTCAATGAAAACATCTTAATGTTAAGAATCATTTATAACACCTCAAGGTACCTAATAATGATAAGACAACCATTTTATGACAATAATGTCATAATATTTACGTTAAACATAAATAGTCACAAATCATACTCAAACGACGTCGTTAACGTTATTAACGACTAAAACGACTTACAACGACTTAGAAAGATTTGTAAATAATATTGACTACCTATCAATAGGTTCAGAAGTAAACTGACAAGACAAGGCTTACCTCTTATGACACATTGCTTCACATTTTAGTTAAACACTTTTACTCATTTTGGCAAATAAACCACTCGTAACCTGAGGTTTATATCTCTCTCCTAGAAAGATACTCTCTCTTTTCTCTGAGAGTCATCTGATAACCTGTATCAAATTTGTTAGCAAAGCAATTATGATCAGTGCATCATTATTCAAATAATAAATCAAATCTCATAATATGAATATTAAATCGATAATAACATAATCATTCCCATAATTTCATAAATGACATTCAAAATAATCCATGTTTTTCCTTGTCATTAATCTAAACATCATAATAAATTTACTTATGTCCAAGTAAAATGTAAAAGTGTAGTAAGACAAAAATTGGGGATGTATCTAAGGAAGATTCCTTCATCACTTACTTATGTCACATTTGCACTCTCAACAATCTTTTTGAACCTTTTGTTATAGCACCGGTAGGCCTTATCTTGGTAGAGTATCTAAGGAAGATTCCTTCATCACACCTTGCATCAAACTTTCCTAGATCTTCATCTCTTTTGATATAACATTTGCTTCCAAAGGTTTTGAAATATTTTACTATAGGAATTCTTCCATACCACAATTCATAAGGAGTTTGAGTACCATTACCTTTCACTTGAACATTGTTTTGGATGTAAACATCAGTATTAATAGCCTCTTTCCAAAAGACTTTTGACAGATCCACTTCCTTCATCATTGTCCTAGCAGCCTCTTGAACTGTCCTATTTTTTGTTTCCACAAATCAATTCTGCTGAGGAGTCCTGGGTGCAGACAACTATCTTTTTATCCCATGGTCTTTATAGAAAATGTTGAATTCATTTGATGTGAACTCACCTCCTCTATTAGACCTCAAGCATTTGATCTTCAACTCTATTTCATTCTCAATCAGTGCCTTGAAAGATTTGAATTTCTCTAGGGCTTTTGATTTGTCTCTTAAAAAAGTAACCCAAGTCATTCTAGAATAATCATCAATAAGCAACATGAAGTACCTATCACCTTGTAGAATTATCACCCTTGTAGGACCACAAAGGTCTGTATGCACTAGATCTAGCAAACCGGCAGAAAAATTATTCTTTGCTCTTGAAACTTGTCCTTGTCTGCTTTCCCAACTGACATTCATTACAAATTGTATTGGAGGGTTTCACAAGTTTTGGCAAATCTCTCACAGTCTAACCTGAACTTATCTTTACCAGATTATCAAAGTTTATATGACACATCCTTCTATGCCACAACCAACTTTCATCTACCTGGGCTAGTAAACAATAATCATTAGTTCCTCTTAATTGATAGATGTTACCTTTTGTCTTCTCATCAGTAGCAATCATAGTTCTGGAGCTTTCCATGATCTTGCACCCATTGTCTTTGAATCTCAGATCATATCCTTTGTCACACATCTGACCAACACTCTAAAGATTATGCTTCAAACTCTTCACATATAGAACATTATCAGTATTATGCTTTCCATCAAATGAAATAGATCCTTTTCCACAAATCTTACTAGCTACATTATCTCCAAACCTAACCAATCCTCCATCATACTTTTCCAAACATACAAAATTACTTTTGTCACCGATCATGTGATGTGAGAATCCACTATCAATAATCCATTCATCCTTATCTTTCTCAACCTTAACAACCAAAGTACTTTCTTCCACTGGTTTTTCTTCCTTCACGTAGCTAGCAAAGTTAGTAGACACAAGATCTTCTTTAATAGCAATAAACATGCATTCATTTGCACTAGTACTAGTATCATCAGATTCATCATTAATCACGCCTTCATCATCAAAATCTCTGACATAGTAGCATTTCTTTGGAACTCTAGGCCCGCTCTTATATTTTTTCTTATTTCTTTCAATTCTTTCAGGACATATGGAAGCATAATGACCTACTTTACCACAAGAGAAACATTTGAAAGGTAATTTACCTTTGAACTTACTGGAGCCTCTTTGTAGCCTATCAACAAAGTTAGCTTCAATTTCATCAAAGTCATCATCCACCTTGTATTTCTCAGCTCTAGAGATCTTTTCTGAAGTATTGGCTTTAAAAGCTTATTCAACTTTTGGTAGGGCATCACCAAATTCTCTCATCTCAAAGGCTATAAGCTTTCCAAGTAACTGATCTCTATCAATAGTTTTTATAGTCATAAATTCTTTAATAGCTACTACCTTTTGACTATAGGAATTTGGTAGTGATCTGAGAATTTTCATCACAATTTCCTTATCACTGAGAGTTTCTCCCATACCTTTTATTCCAGTGACAAGTTCATCAACTCTTTGCATAAAGGATATTATGTTTTTATCTTCATTCATCTTCAAACCCTCATATTTCACTTTTAGGCTCTATAGCTTGGCTTCTCTTATAGAATCATCTCCTTCATACAAATTTTTCAGCTTCTCCCATACCTCATTTGCAGATTCAAGGTCCATAATGTTTGTCAACATTGAGTCACTTAAGGAACTTAACAGAGCATCCTTTTTTTTGACATCCAACTCATATTCTTTGATATCATCTTTAGTTGTTAAACCACCTTTAGGCATGACAAATTGTGACTGTGTAGCTAGCCATACTTTATAACCAAGATGAAGGAGATGGCTTTTCATTCGTACCTTCCAAAGAGAATAATTTGTCCCATCAAAATGTAGAGCTTCCTTCTTATAAGACATCCTGGATCTTCCTCAAGCTATTAGGCTTTCTTCAGAGGAACCTGTTCTGATACCAATTATTGAAATATACCAGACAACTGAGAGGGGGGGTGAATTAGTTGTCATAAAAACTTAGCTTCACATGCATATCAAACTATCAACAACCTAATTATTCATAATCAGATTTAACCATGAAAGAATGTTACTATTAACTTAATCACAATCACATTCAACACAGTAGACACTAGATTTTTACATGGACAACCCTAAAAGGGAAAAACCGCGGTGGGTGTTAGCCCACAAAAATGTATAAGTTATAGCAATACCAAAAAATAGAGGCTCAATGCCTACAGGGCTTACTGCCCAAAATGCTCACTGCAAAAAATGGCTCACTACCTAAGGATGGCTCACTTCTGAAGGGTGACTCACTGCCAAGATGGTGAACTAATTGAATAGCATCTACTCCATGCCAGGGTTCAGTTCCATTGAAGCACAATATGAATCCTCTTCTCTGCTCTTTCACACTTTCACACTTATCTCTTCATATTCGCAACACACACTCTCTTTCACAACTTCATTACATACTTTTATAAAATTCATCAACCTTGGAATGTACATCAAGGTCGGCATTATATTCATCAACCGTTGGATCAATCTCCAAGGTCGGGATTACATACATACAAAAATATGTCTGGACCTAATACAAATTTGGCTAAGGAAAAGATGTAAAGATGTATGTGAATCATGCCATGCCTTAGCTGAGACTCAAACACAATCCTCCATGCCATGAAATGCTTCTACAATATTCGATGCATCTCTGTATATGTTGAATTCAACCAGATCGACCAAGACTGATGATATCACTAGGTCTACAAGAACATTCTTCATTCATGATCCAATTTTCTCTTTGCGGACCAATCCAAAGGTAGGAACATGATTAAGAGATATCCACAAGCACATTGTAATCACCAGGAACAACCGTACAATCTCTAATCACTTTGTCAATAAGATTCTTCAAACTAGACCATAAGAACAACACTGTCATCCACTGTCATGAGTAAAAGATAGCTTGTGGAACACCAAATCATGAACTGTTGCATTTGAAGGCACTTAGCATCATCATAGACTTAATTTCAGAACCATAGACCAAAATACTTCAATGCAGAGGAATGAGGAGCAAAACACTTTCTCCCTGTCACCACCAAACATACAAAAAAAGTAGTTTTCACACTGGTGAACACAACTTACTCAAATCTTCATTCCAAAGGCTCAAACTTGGAATATAACATCTTCAGACAATATTCTAAATAACTTCCAATCCATAGGAAAAGATATTCATTCTACAAAAAATATGGAGCATTCTTCTGGACTATTGTTCTGCATGTAATGCACTGTTTCTACTGCAATTCACTATTTTTACTAGATAAGCTAATTTTCTCAATATCCTTGACATCTACAAGAAAGCAACAAAATGAGGGCACAGTTGACACCAATGACAACATAGATATGTTGACATCAATGAAAACACTGATTAGGCACATACTTGCAATGGGACAAAGGGCTAGTGGTATTGCTCTGAACTGATCTTCCTTTTGCCCCCCCCCTATCTGCATTCTTCTTGATTCTTCTTTCACTACTCCTCACTTGTTAGCTCCTCTTGAATGATCAAATCTTTTTATCCTTCAAAACCTCTTTCCTACCTACTCCCCTGAGAGGTAGCTATCATCAATCTAGGGATAAAAATATATCTTGAACTACTCCCCTTGGACAGATGCACTATCTATGCATCTAGTTAGCAGGAGGGGCAACAACCCCTAACTTTTGTCTGAGATACTCAAAAGTATCCTTAGAAAGTGCCTTGGTGAAGATGTTTGCAACTTGATCCTTTGTAGACACATACTTCAATATGACTTCTTGATCTTCAACCTTCTCTCTCAAAAAGTGATACCTAATAGATATGTGCTTGGTTGTAGAATGCATCATCAGATTATTTGAAATATTGATGGTACTTGTATTATCGCAAAGAATATGAATGGGTTCATCATATACAACCATGATATCCTTCAATGTTTGCTTCATCCACAACACTTGGGTGCAACATGTAGCTGCAACTATATATTCAACCTCTACATTTGATAAGGACACTAAATCCTGCTTCTTTCTAATCCACGAGACCAGGCTATCTCCCAAAAAGAAAGCTTCTCCATTGGTGCTTCTTCTATCATCAACACTGCCAACCCAATCTACATCAGTATGAGCACTCAGTGAAAATTCATCACCCTTTTGATACCACAATCCATGTTTCAGAGTGCTCTTCAAGTGTCTAAATATTCTCTTGACTGCCTTCACATGTGTTTCCTTAAGATCAGCTTGAAACCTTGCAACCAATCACACAACTTGCATAATGTCATGCCTTGATGCTACTAGGTAGAGTAGGCCCCCAATCATAAACCTATACTGAGTTTGATCAGCTTCAAGTGACTCATCATCTTTACTCAAGTGGCAATCAGTTACCATAGGAGTACTCACAGGTTTGCAATCTTCCATTCCAAACTTCTTCAACATTTCCTTAACATACTTTGCTTGAAAGATAAAGATACCATCATTTAATTGAGAAATTTGAAATCCAAGAAAGAATGATAGCTCTCCTAACATAGACATTTCAAACTCTTTTTGCATTTCTCCTGCAAACTTCTTACACATCTAATCATATCCACAAAAGATTATGTCATCAACATACACAACAACAATTAGAATTTGTTCACCTTTAGTTTTGATGTAAAGGTTACTATTTGTGGTTCCTTTCTTGAAACTTTGCTGGAGTAAGTACTTGTCCAACCTTGCATACCAAGCCCTAGGGGCTTGCTTGAGACCATATAGAGCCTTCTTGAGTCTACACACCATGCTTGGGTCTTCAAATAACTGAAAACCATCTGATTTCTCTATGTATACCTCTTCTTCCAAGTCACCTTTTAAAAAATAAGATTTGACATCCATCTGATATACCTTGAATCCCTTATGTACTGTAAAAGCAATAACCATTTTGATTGCTTCCATTCTTGCCACTGGAGAAAATATTTCCTCATAGTCAGCACCTTCAACTTGTGAATATCCTTTGCAAACCAACCTTTCTTTGTTCCTGATGACTTCTTCATCTTCATTCAACTTGTTCCTAAAAACCCATTTTGTTCCTATCACATTCTTGTCTATAGGCCTTGGTACCAACTCCCAAGTCTAATTATTTTCTATCTAATTCAGTTCTTCTTGCATAGCTTGTATCCATCCTTCATCCTTGCTAGCCTCATTAAATTTTTTAGGTTCTATTCTTGACAGTAAGGCAAAGTTTACCTATTCATTTGTTCTTACAAATCTTCTTCTTATCTAAATTCCTTCATTCTTGTCTCTAATGATCTGATCTTCTGAATGATTTTTCTCAACATACTTGGCTGGAGTCTTAACTGTCTTCTCTAGAGTTTCTTCCTTTTCTTCAACTTCTGCAACTTCCTCTGTGTAGGCTGGCTCATCCATCCAACAATCTTCTTGCTCAACTAAACTTTTGATGTGATTCTTCATCCACTCTTACATTTGCACTCTCAACTATTTTCGTTAGTCTTTTATTGTAGCATTTGTAGGCTTTGTTTGTAGTTGAGTACCCAAGGAAAATACCTTCATCTACTCTTGAGTCAAAATTTCCTAGACCTTCTTGATCTCTTATGATGTGGCATTGTCCTAGCCATATCTTGGACAATCCCATTATTTCTCTCTGCAACACCATTTTGTTGAGGGGTACTAGCAACTGCATAGTGTCGTTTGATTCCATGTTCTTGACAAAACTCTACAAACTCATTTGAAGTGAACTCACCACCTCTATCAGATCTTAAGCACTTGATTCTAGAATTTATTTCATTTTCAACCATAGATTTGCAGATCTTGAATCTACTAAAAGCTTCTGATTTTTCTTTCAAAAATGTAACCCATGTCATTCTAGAGAAATCATCAATGAGCAACATATAATACCTCTTACCTTGTAGGCTTTTTGTCCTAGTTGGTCCACACAAGTTAGTATGAACTAGCACCAAAGGTCTTGTAGTAGAATATTCCTTAGACTTGAAAGTTATCTTTGTCTTCTTTCCAATCTAACATTCCTTGTATATGGTGCTTGCAGGCTTGATGATCTTTGGCATGTCCCTTAATACCTTCATGGAATTGATCTTCACAAGATTATCAAAGTTGATGTGCCCCATTCTCTTAGGCTATACAAGTTGTCTTTTGTCTTAAATCCTTCTACCACCAATTTTCTAGATTTTGCTCTTCTGATTTCACACCCTTGATCATGAAATGTGAGATTATATCCTTTGCTACACATTTGACTCACACTGAGAAGATTACATGCTTGAGACCTTCTACATAAAGAACATCATGTGTCTGAGACTTTCCATCAATGCTTATAGTACCTTTTCCATTAATCTTTGTAGAAGCGTTATCTCAAAACCTAACCAATCCACCATTCCACTTGCCAAGATTGATAAACTTGCTCTTCTCACCTATCATGTGATTTGTAAATCCACTGTCTATAACCCAGAGATTGGTTTGTCCTTGAGCATGAAATGTTGTTTGGACAATCATTGAGTTCTCAACTCCATTGTCATTCTCCATGTCTTGCTCACTGACATCAGTTATCTGAGATTCTAAATTTGGAAGACCATTCTTGCAATACCTTGCTATGTGTCCAAACTTGTTGCAAATTTGACATACCACATTGGCATCCACAAGAGAAGCAAGAGAATTTCTACTTATAATATTTCTTCTATTTATTTTAGACTTACAATCTATAACCTTCTGCCTAAATTCATTGCAGATAAAACAATAACCAAAGAAAACATGATTGAACCTGTTCATAGAGAATTGTCTTACATGAAGAGATCTTCCTTGAGGCAAGATGAGATCTGTACATTTTGTATCATCCAGACTTCCAAGTTTTGCCTTGTTCAACTCCTTTTTGAGTAACTAAATTTTATTCTCAAGTTTTATGCATTCTTTTTTCTTAGCTTCAATCAAAGCTCTTTGTTCTTAATTCTCCTTCCTGCATAATCCAAGTCTTCAAGAGCAGAAACAAGTTCACCTTCAAAATTAACTTCATATTCTTCTTCATCTACATCCTTGTCTAAATCTTCTGAGATCACCATGGCCATGAAGAGAGACTCTCCTGTATCCTCATCAGATGAGTAGTCATCTACTTCTTCTCTAGAGCTATAGTCTTATTTTGAAAGAAGGTTCCTCTGAAAATTGTTTCTCTTGAACCCCTTGCTGCTACTTTCACTTTCTCCAAAATGACATTTAGAGGCGTAATGACGAATTCTACCACATTTGAAACATTTGAAAGGTAGCTTACCTTTATATTTGCCTTATCCTCTTTTCAGCTTTCTTACAAAATTTGATTCTTCTTCCTCAGCTTCATTACATATATCAGATGCTCCTTCATTCTTCATAGCATTGAAAGTAGCTTCCCTTAGGCATGGACCTATGACTTCATTTCTCATTTCATAGGTAGTGATAGACCCAAAAATTTCTACCATGGTGAGTTTCTTCAAGTCTTTGGATTCTTCAATTGCAGAAACTTTTGAATCAAATCTATGAGGGAGAGATCTCAATACTTTCTTTACAACCAATGATTCAGCTATGTCTTCACCCATACTTCTGATTTCATTCACTACTTTATCTACCCAATGCAAGTAGCCAGCTATGTTCTCCTCTTCTTTCATCCTTAGATTCTCAAATATTGTCTTGGAGGATTGCAGTTTGGCTTCCTTTATGGTGACATCTCCTTCATAGAGACCTTTGATCTTCTCCCATATCTCCTTTCTTGTCTTGCACCTCACAACCTTGACTAACTCTGAACTACCCAAACCACTTAAGATTGCATTCTTGGCTTTGGCATTATTTTCATGGGACTTTTTTGCATTTGAATCTAAAATGGGATGAATAGGTTCAACATAATCTATTATGATCACTCTCTAGACATCATACTCTAGTGAGGTAAGATAGGTTTCCATCCTTACACTCAAAAAGTCATATTTATTTCCATCAAACATTGAAGCTTTAAAAGAATACTCCTTTTGAGCCATGTGTTCTATTCCAAGATCTACCTTCAGTTGTTAGGCTGCACCTTGAGGAACCTTTCTCTGATACCAATTGTTAGAACACAAGGATATACTGAGAGTGGGGGTGAATCAGTATATATCAAAACTCATTCCATTTTAACATTATCAGTCAAAACTTCTAACTACTTTAACCATAAGATCAATAAATTAAACCAATTAAAGCACAACACATAAGCACACAACCATAACACAATATTTATGTGGAAAACCCAAGAAGGGAAAAACCACAATGAGCAAGCTTCTTGGATCTACTATCCAAATCTAGCCTCATAAATGAAAATAGGATTACAATATTATTTATGGGCTACAACCCAAAGGAAGCTGTAACTCCCTAAAAACTAGTACAATAGCACTTACAGATTGAGGCTACAACCTCTAAATGTTACATCCAACAAATCTTACTAAACAAAACACCTATGTATCATCCACACACTTCACTTTGTCACAAAACCTCACTTTCTCTGCACATCAAACACTACTACCTTCAACACACCTTCAATAACATATTCACATCCATTCATGCATTTTCACACATTCTCACACACTCTTACTTTCCTCAACAAACAAGATCTTTAATTTATACCTTCCAAAAATTTCAAAATCTTTCTCCCATGTTGGCCAAGATGAAATGTGTATTCATGAAACATGCAAGGCCACACCAAGTTAGCATCCAAAAGATGTAGAAAACCAATGTGGTTCAATCCAAGTGATAACCAAGACCTATTCTTCATTAACACATTCTTCCAAGTAGGTACACACTTCAACTCATTTGGTGAGAAAATCAAAACACACGAAGTCGGCCCAATAAGCACTTATTCTTCCACACAATAGCTCCAAACCTAAAGCAGTATCAGAGGGATCAATTAACATCATGCAGATCATTACATAAGCAACATAAGACTTACACAAACTTTCTCAACTAAACCTTCCTCTAAAATATATGTTTTCTTTCTGGCACAATCAATCAGAAACTGAACCTAGTATCACAAACAAACACTGAACACATAGTCTTGAGATAGAGCATTGAAAAACCAACTTGCAGTGTACTTCAGAACCTGAAACTTGAACTAAACCATCAAACTAAATATCTGAACTCATCCTCCAAACACCAAAGCCAAAAGATGAACTACGATGAAATGCAGTGGCTTCTGCTTTCTCCTCCAAGCAACCCTAGTCAGCAGGAAGATGTGTCTTTTTTTTACTGAGCCCAGAGAACCTTTGTGGAATAGCTTACCAACTAAAACTTGAATATTACCATCTTCTCATCTATAAATGATCATACTTCAAACCGCAGGACCTCAACTTCAAAAGATGAGATATTTAAAGCATTTTCTAGATGCACCTTGACTGCAACAACTCTGAACAACTATCTTCACTCTACAAGATCTAGAATCTTCCACATTAACCTTCAAGCTCTGAAATTAGGAACATACAGCCTTCACACATGTCTTTGACAAACTCCCAAACTGCAAGATCATACCATCAAATGTGGAGGAATGTGGAGCATTCTCCTGAGATTATTATGTGCAACCTCCAATGCCTTGGACAACTTGAATCTTTCTTTCAAAACTAAAGTAATGCTTTTCCTTAGGGAATAATGAATACAATATTTACTACATTAGAAAATTCATTCTCAACTTCATATAACAACAACAAACTCTTTTCTCAAACCAGGAATCTACATGTTAGCACAATCTTTGTCTATGAACTTCAGGAGATAGGGTATAGTTGTGTACATAGTATATGACATCCATCACCTTACCCTTCTCATCACAATTTCTCTGATTCATCTTCTTTGTCTTTTTCTTTGATCACACTACCATAGACTTCCTTTGACATTACCTCTTGTTCACTTTACTTTTGGCCTTCTTCATTATAGCACTGCTGACAACATTTGTGAACCTCACACTATTGACATCAATGAAAACACAAGTGCAACACTATTCTTCCTTTCTACAACACCATTTTATTGAGGGGTTCTAACAAAAAAATAGTGCCTCTTGATTCCATGTTCTTCACAAAATTATTCAAACTCATTTGATGTAAACTCACCACCTCTATCAGACCTTAAACACTTTATTCTAGCATTAATTTCATTTTCAACCATGGATGTGAAAATCTTGAACCTACTAAAAGCTTTTGATTTTTCTTTCAAAAATGTAACCCATGTCATTCTAGAGAAATCATCAGTGAGCAATATAAAATACCTCTCACCTTGTAGACTTTTCACCTTAGTAGGTCCACACAATTCAATATGAATCAGTTCCAATGGCCTTATGGTATATTACTCCTTGGACTTGAAACTTATCCTTGTCTTCTTCCCAATCTAACATTCCTTGCATAAGGTTCTTGCAAGCTTGATGATGTTTGGCATGTCTCTTACAACTTGCATGGAGCTGATCTTCACAAGATTGTCAAAGTTGATGCACCCCATCCTTTTGTGCCACAACCAACATTCATTTGTTTTTCCTATAAGCCAAGTCCTTTCATTGAATCCCTTTAGATTATACAAGTTACCTTCTGTCCTAAATCTTTCTGTCACCAATTTTCCAGACTTTGCTCTTCTGATTTCACACCCTTGATCATGAAATGTGAGATTGTAATCTTTGCTAGACATATTTGACTTACACTAAGAAGATTATGCTTGAGACCTTCTACCTAAAGAACATCATGTGTTTTAGATTTACCATCAATGCTTATGGCACCTTTTCCACTAATCTTTGCAGATGAATTGCCTCCAAACCTGACCAATCCACCATTCCACTTACCAAGATTAATGAATTTGCTCTTATCACCTGTCATGTGATTTGTATATCCATTGTTTATCACCCAGAGATTTGTTTGCTCTTGAGCATGAAATGTTGTTTAGACAATCATTGAATTTTCAACTCCATTGTTTGTCTCTTGTCTTTTGGAAGAATCACTTTCCTCTGCTTGCTCAGTAACATCCATTAACTAAGATTCTAATTTTGCCAAACCACTCCTGCAATAGCTTGCTATATGTACAAACTTGTTGCAAATTTGAAATTTGACATACCACATTGACATCCACTAGTAAAGAAAGAGGATTCCTACTTACAAGATTTCTTCTATTCATTTCAGACTTGTAATCTATAGCATTGTGACCAAATTTGTTGTAGATAAAACAATAACCAAAGAAAGCATGATTGAACATGTTCATGGAGAAATGTCTTACATGACAAGGTCTTCCTTGAGGCATGATGAGATCTACACCTTCAGTTTCATCCGAACTTTCAAGCTTTGCCTTTTCCAATTCCATTTTGAGTGACATAATTTATTTCTCAAGTCTTGTGCATTCCTTTGTCTTAGTTTCAATCAAAGCTCTTTATTCTTGATTCTCTTTCCTTTCATCTTCCAAATCTTCGAGTCAAAACAAGTTCTCCTTCAAAATCAACTTCACATTCTTCTTCAACTGTAGTCCTATCTGAACCATCTAAGATCACCATGACCATGAATAGAGATTCTCCTCTTTCCTCATCTAATGAGTAGTGATCTACTTCTTCTGCGAAGCTGTAGTCTTCTTTAGAAAGGAGGTTCCTCTTGAAATTGTTTCTCTTGAAACCCTTCCTACTACTTTCATTTTCTCCAAAAGGACATTTAGAAGCATAATGACCAACTCTTCCACATTTAAAACATTTGAAAGGTAGCTTACCTTTACACTTGCCTAATCCCCTTTTCATCTTTCTCACAAAGTTTGCTTCTTCTTCCTCAGCTTCATTGCATACATCAGATAATCCTTCATTCTTCATAGCTTTGAAAGCAACTTCTCTTTGGCATGGACCTATGACTTCATTTATCATTTCATAGGTAGTAAAGGACCTAAACATCTCTTCCATGGTGAGTTTCTTTAGATCATTGGCTTCTTCAATTCTAGAAACTTTTGAATCAAATCTGTGAGGGAGAGTTCTCAGGACTTTCTTCATAACCATTGAGTTGGCTACATCTTCACCTAGACTCTTGATTCCATTGACTGCTTTATCTACTTGAAGCAAATATCTAGCAATGTTTTCCTCTTCTTTCATCCTTACATTCTCAAACACGGTTTTGTAAGATTGTAGCTTTACTTCCTTTACAGTGTCATTTCCTTCATAGATATCTTTGAGCTTCTTCCATATCTCCTTTTCTATCTTGCACCGCACAACCTTGAATAACTCTAAACTATTCAAACCACTTAAGATGGCATTCTTGGATTTAGCATTGTTTTCATGAGTCTTCTTCACATCCGGATTTGTAATAAGATGACTAGGTTCAACATAATCATCCATGGAAGCCTGCCAAACATCATACCCCAGCAAGGTAAGATAGGCTTCCATCCTTACACTCCACAAATCATACTTACTTCCATAAAATGTCAGAGCTTTAGAAGAGGACTCCTTTTGAGCCATGTGTTCTACTCCAAGATCTACCTTCAGCGATTATGTTGCACCAAGAAACTTAGCTTTGATACAAACTGTTATAACACACTAATATACTGAGAGGGGGGGGGTGAATCAGTATATTCAAAATTGAACTCATCCTTCAAACATCAAAGACAATTAATGAAATACAGTGGCTTTTGCTATCTTCTCCAAACAACCCTAATCATAAACATGATATATCTTTGCTCTACTAACTCCGAAGAACCTCTGCGGTACACCTTATCATATGAAACTTGAATATATCATTCTTCTCATATGTATTTGACTATCCTTCAAGATTCAACATCACAACTTCAAATATAGAGAAATGCAGAGCATTCCTAAAACTCATCCTAACTGCAACAACTCTGAACCACTGTCTTCACTCTGCAAACTCTAGAATCTTCTGCGGTAACTTCTATGCTCTGAAATTAGGAACATACTATTAGATTTAGGGTAGACAACTGAGAGGGGGGGTGAATCAGTTGTCCAAAACTTTCTTGCAATTTAATCACTTAAATCCTTTTCTTAATTCAGCAGCATAATAATAAATCAATCATAGAAATATAAAGTAACAATTTAAGGGCAGAAACACATTAACACATATGACACCAAGATTTTGACGTGGAGAACCCGGTTAAGGGAAAAACCACGAGGTGACTAACCCAAGATTGTATTCTCTATTAGAAGAATAGAAATAATAAAATGGCACATGCCAATTAGGGCTCACTGCCTGAGCACACTACACACAAGAGGCCCACTGCCTACAAGAGACACACTGTCTATAGAATAATAAGTATCACATACTTGAACTGAAGAATAGCATCTTCACCATGCTTGAGTCAGTTCCATTTAAGCTCAATACTTCTGCTCTACTTTTCACTCTGCTCCTCTCTACCACACTCTCATCTCCACAAGATACATATGAAATGACTTTACAAGTCTTTATTTATATAAGACATCGACTTAGGAATTATCATCCAAGTCAGCATAATTACAGAGCAAATATATAAATGCAACATGACTAATTACAAAAAGACTTCACGCGGATCAACACACTATTGGTTACACAGATCTGAGACTCCAATATTCCTTTAGGAACATGCCATTCTTCACAGAACATCTCCAAGATCATCTGCAGGATGTGTAACTCATCTGGTCAACCATACTTAGGAAGAACATCATCATCCAAAAGTAATTCTTCAATTACAAGCTCAATCTTCAATGTGGACCACCAACACTAACTAGACACAATCCAAGGACCTCCACAAGCTTTCTTGAATCACCAAGAACATCCACACTACTTATGCTTTCTGAAATCATTCTCTCCTTCATCCGGAACCTCAAGAACACAGTCTGTCATCACTCTCATATTGGAATAGATGCTTGTGGACCTCCAAACCATGAACCAATTGAGTTGTCACTTCACATTGACTTCCTAAACACTCCACCTAATCTGCAAAACAAGATATTGCATTTCTAGAGTTCACCGGACCTATCTGTGTCACTCTATCATCTCTGAACATCTACCAGAACCAGTTTTACTTAAGAGGCCATAACTTCTTCAGATCTTCATGCGGATCTCTAAAATCTTTACTAGATTATCTTAAGACACATATCTACAAACCCTTTGAAGTGTATCCTCTAATCTTCATCTTAGATGGGATCTTTACCTCACTGTCTTTATTGATCTTCTCTGTTCCTGATTAGGACTAATTTTATCAATATCCTCAACACACAGCTCATCCAATCCTTATCATCAATGCAATAAGAGTATCTTGACATCAATGACAACACTGGTTAGGCCCATACTTGTAACAATCTCCCCCTTTGTCATTGATGGCAACATATGATGTGAAAAACTATTTTAACCATCAAAATAAGAACTTTTCCTCACTGTCACAACTCCCCCTATTAGTAACAATCATTCACATGTCTTCTCTTCCTTTCCTGGTCCCCCTTTGATCAGAAATCACTTGTTTTTCACATGTATTCTCTCCCCCTTTGACATAAATGGCAAAGGGCACATACTTGCATCACTTCATAATCATATCAGCTGCTCCCCCTAAGTGGCAGCTTCCCAAACATCAATCCAAATCACAAGATATGACCGTGAGATCAACCAAACTGATGCACATCAGTGCACCTTAATTTAGAACTGGAGGGGTAATAACCCCTAACTTCTCCCTGAGATACTCAAAAGAGTCCTTAGGTAGAGGTTTAGTAAAGATATTTGCAATCTGATCTTTGGAAGGCACAAACTCCAATTTGACTTCATTCTTGTTCACTTGCTCTCTCAAAAAGTAAAACTTGATGGATATATGTTTAGTATTTGAATGCAACACTGGATTCTTAGATATATTTATTGCACTTGAATTATCACAGAAGATTGTGATAGGTTCCTCATACTCCACTCTGATGTCTCTTAGCATTTGCTTCATCCACAAAACTTGAGTGCAACTACCTACTACTACAATATATTCTTCTTTAGCTATGGACAGAGATATTGCCTCTTGTTTCTTGATTAGCCAAGAAACTAATCTCTTCCCTAAAAAGAATGCTCCACCACTAGTACTCTTCTGGTCATCCACATGTCCTGCCCAATCCGCATCTGTATATGCATGAAGAGAGAAATTATGATCTTTAGGATACCACAAACCATACTCAACTATCCCCTTTAGATATCTAAAAATCCTCTTGATTTCCATTACATGAGATTCTCTAGGATCAGCTTGGAATCTAGCAACAAGACCAACAACATTCATAATATCAGGTCTAGTTTGAGTGAGATACAATAGTCCTCCAATCATTGACCTATACTTTCTCTGATCAACCTTAGGAGAGTCATCATCTTTGCTCAATTTACACCTGGTTGCCATGGGAGTACTCATTGGTTTTGAGTCTTCCCTCCCAAATTTCTTTAACAATTCTTTCACATATTTGGTCTAAGAAATGAAGATTCCTTTCTTTGTTTAAGTGATTTGCAGACCCAAGAAGAATTTCATTTCCCCAAACATGGACATCTCAAATTCACTTTTCATTTGATTTACAAAAGTCTTGCACATACTATCACTTCCTCCAAAAATGATATCATCAATAAACACTTCAACTATCAAGATATTTTCATGATCAATTTTGAAATACAAATTACAGTCAGCAGTACCTTTGTTGAAACCAATCTTTGAAAGATGCTTATCTAATATTTCATACCAGGTTCTTAGGGCTTGCTTCAGTCCATAAAGTGCTTTCTTCAACTTGCAGACCATATCAACATGTTCAAATAATTGAAATTCATCTGGTTGCTCAATGTATACTTCTTCTTCCAAGTCACCATTCAGGAAGGTAGATTTGACATCCATCTGATATGCTTTGAAATCCTTGAAGGTAGAAAAAGCAAGAAATAATCTGACTACTTCAATTCTTGCCACCGGAGCAAAAGTTTCTTCAAAATCAACTCCTTCTACTTGGGAGTAACCCTTGAAGATGAATCTGGCTTTGTTTCTGACTACTTCACCATCTTCATTTAGTTTATTCCAAAAGAGCCATTTGGTTCCAATCACATTCTTATTTTTAGGTCTAAGAACAAGATCCCAAGTGTGATTTTTCTCAATTTGCATTAGCTCTTCTTCCATTGTTTTAGTCCAGTTTTCAACATTGCAAGCTTCATTCACTGTCTTAGGTTCAATCTTTGAAATCAAACAATACTCTTCTGAATCTTGAGCAATCCTTCTTCTTGTTTGTACACCTTTGCTTTTATCACCTATGATCTGATCTTCAGAGTGATTCAGTCTTACATACCTGGGAACTTTGGGAGTTTCTTGCACTTCTGATTCTTGAACAGGTTCATTCAAACTTAACTCTTCTTCCCAATTTACCAGATCAGTTTGAATCTAAATTTCAGAGGGAGCTTGGACTTCTTGAACAAAAAAATCATTTTGATCATCTTCATCATATTCCTAAAACCTTGAGGGTTTTTCAATACCTTCATCAACCTTCACATTTGTACTTTCCACAATCCTTAATCTCTTGTTATAACACTAGTATGCTTTGCTTTGAGTAGAATAACCCAAGAATATTCCTTCATCACTTCTAGCATCAAATTTTCCTAGATCTTCATCTCTTTTAATATAACATTTGCTACCAAAAACTTTGAAATACCTCATAGTGGGAGTGATGCCAAACCAAAGTTCATAGGGAGTCTTATCGGTATTGCTTCTGATTTGTACTCAATTGAGAGTATAGACTGCAGTGCTTACAGCTTCTCTCCAATAGATCTGAGGAACATTTGCTTCCATCATCATGGTTCTAGATGCTTCCTGGATGGTATGGTTCTTTCTCTCCACTACTCCATTCTGTTGTGGAGTCCTAGGAGTAGACAACTGTCTT
The DNA here is from genome assembly GCA_027924645.1 of Cunninghamia lanceolata. Taxonomy (NCBI): domain Eukaryota; kingdom Viridiplantae; phylum Streptophyta; class Pinopsida; order Cupressales; family Cupressaceae; genus Cunninghamia; species Cunninghamia lanceolata. The sequence goes on along the minus strand of BSBN01000938.1, from coordinate 54,947 downwards.
TTTATTCCATGTTTCTCACAGAATTCTATGAATTCACCGGATGTGAATTCTCCACCTCTATCAGACCTCAGACATTTTAATGTTAATCCGGTTTCATTCTCTACCATTCAACATACAGTACATTACCAGATTTGTTCTTTACATCAAAAGAAATAGTTCCTCTACCTCTAATTCTATAGCAGAATTATCACCAAATTTTACCACACCTCCTTCATATCTTTCTAAATCTATGAACTTATTTTTGTCACCTATCATATGGTGGAGCATCCACTGTCAATGACCCAATCATCCTTTTCTTCAACTTGGGTAGCCAGAGCTCTTTCTACAATTTTATGATTGACAGATTCAGAGGGTATTGGATCTTCTTCTTTGATGGCAATAAACACCCAGTCACTTCTGGATTTGTTTCCTATTTTTGATTTATCATTTGTTACTCCTTCATCATCTTCTTCATGGACATAGTAACACTTCTTCTAGAACCTTGATCTATTAGGATTTGGCCTTGAAAATCTTTCTAGATACCTTGAGGCAAAATGACCAATCTTATTGCAGTTAAAACATTTAAAAGGCAATTTCCCTTCATACTTACCGAATCCTCTTGGAAGTCATTTTGCAATAAGGGCTTCAAGTTGAGCAACTTCTGCTTCATCTTCTTCCAAGTCTTTTCTTTCTTTTTCATACCATGATAGTTTCCTTGAAGAGTTCTCTCCCAGATCAAACCTTTGTTTTCCTTTTACAGAGGCACTAGCTTTGAATGCAGATTCAGTCTTGGGGGGGCATCTCCAAACTCGGTCAATTCAAATGTAGCCAATTTGCCAACCAATTGATCTCTTGTGATATCTAAATAGGATCTGAGAACTTTGCCAACGATCTCCTCTTCATCCAAGACTCCACCAGCACATCTAATGCCACAAACAAGCTCATTTACTCTTGGCATAAAAGTAGTGATATTTTCATCTTCTCTCATCTTCAGATTTTTGAATTTTCCTTTTAGACTATGTAGCTTGGCACATTTAACATACTTGTCTCCTTCATGTAGAAGTTCTAGTTTTTCCCAAATCTCAAAAGTAGTTTGTAGGTCAACAACATTTGTCAATTCTGAATCAAATAAGGCACTTAGAAGAGCTTCTTTAGTCTGCAGATTGTTTTTAGCATCTCTAATTTCATCTATGGTTCTTGGACCATTCTATGGAGGATTATACTTCTTTGAAGCCATGGTCCAATACTGCATTTCCATACATTGCAAGTGACATTCCATGCAACTTTTCCAAAGAGTAAAATTGGTTCCATCAAACCTCTGACTATCCTTCTTGTAGGATGACATCTTGGATCTCCTCAAGCAATTAAGCTCTTTTAGAGGAACTTAGCTCTGATACCAATTGTTAGATTTAGGGCAGACAACTGAGAGAGGGGGGGTGAATCAGTTGTCAAAAACTTTCTTGCAATTTAATCACTTAAATCCTTTTCTTAATTCAGCAGCATAATAATAAATCAATCATAGAAACATAAAGTAACAATTCAAGGGTAGAAAAACATTAACGCATATGACACCAATATTTTGACGTGGAAAATCCAGTTAAGGGAAAAACCATGGGGTGACTAACCTAAGATTGTATTCTCTGTTAGAAGAATAGAAAGAGCAAAATGGCACATGCCAATTAGGGCTCACTGCCCAAGCACACTGCTCACAAGAGGCCCACTACCTACAAGAGACACACTATCTACAGAATAATAAGTATCACATACTTGAACTGAAGAATAGCATCTTCACCATGCTTGAGTTAGTTCAATTTAAGCTCAATACTTCTGCTATGCTTTTCATTCTACTCCTCTCTACCACACTCTCATCTCCACAAGATACATATGAAATGACTTTACAACTCTTTATTTATACAAGACATCGACTTAGGAATTATCATCCAAGTCGGCATACATTACAGAGCAAATATATAAATGCAACATGACTAATTAAAAAAGACTTCACGCGGATCAACACACTGTCGGCCACATAGATCTGAGACTCCAATATTCCTTTAGGAACATGCCATTCTTCACAGAACATCTCCAAGATCATCTGCAGGATGTATAACTCATCTAGTCGGCCAGACTTAGGAAGAACATCATCATCAGGAAGTAATTATTCAATTACAAGCTCAATCTTCAATGCAGACCACAAAGACTAACTGGACACAATCCAAGGACCTCCACAAGCTTTCCTGAATTACCAAGACCATCCACACTACTATGCTTTCTGAAATCATTCTTTCCTTCATCTGAAACCTCAAGAACACAGTTTGTCATCACTGTCATATTGGAATAGATGCTTGCGGACCTCTAGACCACAAACCAATTGAGTTTTCACTTCACATTAACTTCCTAAACACTCCACCTAATCCGCAGAATAGGATATTGCATTTCCGGAGCTCACCAGACCTATTTGTGTCACTCTGTCATCTCTGAACATCTGCCAAAACTAGTTTTCCTTAAGAGGCCATAACTTCTTTAGATCTTCATGCGAATCTCTGAAATCTTTACTGGATCATCTTAAGACACATATCTATAAACCCTTTGAAGCATATGCTCTGATCTTCATCTTAGCTGGTATCTTTACCTCACTGTCTTTACTGATCTTCTCTATTCCTAATTAAGACTAGTTTTCTCAATATCCTCAGCACACAGATCATCGAATCCTTATCATCAATGCAACAAGAGTATGTTAACATCAATGAAAACATTGTTTAGGCCCATACTTGCAACACATACCTTCTTCACACCTGTCTCTATCTATCTTTCAAACTGCAAGGCCATACCTTCAAATGTAGAGGAATGCAGAGCATCCTCTTGAGCTACTTTAATGCAAACTCCAATGCCTTAGACTTCCTGATTCTTACTTTCAAAATTTAAGGAATGCTTTTCATCAGGAAATAATGAATACAACATTCACCACATCAAAGACTTCATTCACAACACCATACACAACAAACACAACTCTTTTCAACACAACAAGAATCTTCATGTTAGCACAACCTTTATTTACGAACTTCAGAAGATAGGGTACAACTATGTGCAGATGATACTGATCCAATCAGTATACATAGTACATGACTTTCATCACCTTAACCTTCACTTCACGACTTCTCTGATCCATCCCTTATCATTACTCCTTTATCTTCTCCTCTAATCATCACTATCCTTTGGCAACTCTAAACATCAATGATCATCACACCATATCAGCACATCATACCATTGCTGACATCATCTCTATTAATATCACTTCTACTTCCAAACTTCTACAACACAACACTGTTGACATCAATGATGACACATATGCAACAACCTACATATAATTTAATTTTAAAATAGAAATATATAAAATTAATTTTAAAATGGGAATATATAAAATTATAGTTTTCTTTTTAAAAACTACAATATCATTTGTTAAGAAGCCTACATATAATTTAATTTTAAAATGGAAATATATAAAATTATAGTTTTATTTTTAAAAACTAAAACATATTTTTTTATAATTTAATCATCCTATAAAAAAAACTAAAAAATAGAAAACAAATATGTTGGAGAAACTAAAAAATTTAAAATTACTTGTATTGAAGCACCTAAATAATACAGATTAATTTAATCACTTTGTACTTACAAAATAGTAATTTCAAAAAAAAAATAGAAAACACAATTGAAAAAAAAATGTTCAGAATTAAGAAAAATCACAAAAACTCAAAAAAAATGACATAATAGTTACATTTATAGGAAAAAAAAAGAAAAACCCAAAAAGAAATAGAAATTGCAATTGCAAAAAAACATTAAGAAAAATCACAAAAATATTATTGAGTTTAAAAGATAAACTCAAAAACAAATAAAAAAATACCAAAACAGAAATAAAAATCCAATTGGAAAAAAACATTAAAAAAATGAAAAAAGCAAGGATTAATATTATTGAGTCAATAATATTATGTTTGTGGAAACAAAAACTATATATGTAAACTATATAAGTTGAGTTGAAATCAAGCACTAAGAATCTAGCTCTGTGCGCTCTACAATGGTTCTCCCACTCATGTGAAATTTGAATTTAGCTATGGTACCAGGGGACTCGGGGGGACCCCCTACCTGCCCCCCTCTCCTCTCCCCTTTTGTATGGGTCAGTCTCAAGAAAACATCGGGAAGCTTTTCTAAACCCGTGACTCAACATGATATTTTAGCTTCCAAGGCATGGAAAAATGCCCTCTTGGGGAATAATGATCGAGAACATTCGAGGGTTGTCTCTCAACTTTGAAAAAAGAGGAAGGCTGAGCGATCAAACTCCCTGATATTACCATGGAGAGAATAGTCTCCTTAATGGAGCAAGCTCTTGTGGGTAAGTTCTTCTCCTTTAGATCGAATATAGATCTAGTAAGGAGATGGGTTGCTACTAAATGGAAGGTTAAAGGCACTGTTTTGGTTAGTGCCATGGCTGGTGGTATGTTTCTTTTCAAGTTCATGACTTGAGAAGACCTCACCATAGCCCTTGCAGGGGGAACTTATGTGTACGAGAATCACAACCTCTCTCTTTGCAAATGGAAGCTAGGGTTTGACGTTGTTGCTGATCTAAATAGAATTGCCCCAGTCTAGGTTAGACTCCCTAGCCTCCCACTAGAGTACTGGGATGAGGAAGTCTTCATTTGGATAGCCAACACCTTTGGACACTTTGTTGCCCTTAACAACACTACCAACAAAAATCCAGGTTAGTGTTTGCATGATTTTGTGTTAGTATTGATATTAATAAGTCTCTTCCCAACTCCATTACTCTTGAGTCCAAATTTGGTTAGTGGGTTCAACCTATTCAGTATGAGAAATACACTGTCTTTTTCCAAAATTGTAACAAAAAGGGCCACCTAATAACTCAATGCAAGGCCAAGAGAAACCCCCTAGCCTTAGAAAAATAGAACACTAAGGATGAGGGAGAGTATCACTTTAAGGAGGACATTCTGAATATCATCAACACACATCAGAAGAAGAAGATAGAAGATAAGGAGGAGGAAGAAGATAGAGAGGTGTCTTAGGATGCTATGAAAGATCAAGACATATCCACCCCTAGGAGTGAAACTCATGTTACCTCTTCCTTGGAGCCTAGTTATAAGGAGCAATCAAGCTCTTTTCTTGTTGAGAAGCCCCCCTCATAGCATGAGGAAATGGAGGAAGGGGAGATTCATCAAAAGGTTAATCCTAATATTGAAGTTACAGAAAGAAGTGCCAAGATGTCCATTGTGGACAATGGTAGTTTCTCTATCTTCAAGAGAATAGGAATTCCATTCAAAGTTGAAGGAATCAGCAGTAAGATGCAGGGGTTAACACCTCCAGAAAACAAAGTCCATAGCTTAACCCTTGGGGTGGGTACTAGAAAAGAAGCCAAGGATACATGTTCAGAAGGATGGACCACAGCCAAAAAGAAGGGCAAAAGTCAAGGAAGGAAGGTTTTTGATGTAGGTGTAGACACCAAAAATGGTAGACCTACTCAGAGGGAAACTAGATAGAAAGATGTTAATAAGGATATAGCTATGGGTAGATAGAAGACCCTGGAGATTGGCTCCAAGAAAGTCCAAAATAATAAGGATCCTTTCATGGAACATTAGGGGGTTTAATAGCCCCTGCAAGCAGTTTTTTCTTAAGAATTGCATTTATGAAAATAAAGTTGACATCCTTTTATTACAAGAAGTTAAGATGAAGTTAGAAGGTTTCTAGTCTATTACCAAGGGAATTTGACCCAATGCAGAGTACTGCATTAGTGATGCTTTGGGAGCTTTAGGAGGTATTGTCACTATGTGGAATAGTAGGATTATAAAAGGGAGTCTCATTTCTAAATGTAAGAACAACTTGAGTCTCAGATTGGATTCTCATAACAGATCTTGGAACTTAGTCAATATATATGCCCCTAATAAGAGAAACTCTAGAAAGGACATGTGGGATACCCTCTCCACTCTTATTGAGAGTAACAGGAATGATTGTTGGATGTTGTTAGGGGGCTTCAATACCCCTCTCTACCCTTCAGAAAAGATTGGTGGTATTTTGGACTATACTGATAGTATGACTGATTTGGCTGACTTTCTTAATAAAGAGGGTCTCATGGACCTAGACCTCCAAGGACAGTGCTTTACTTGGTCCAACCAAAGAAAAGGTAGGAATCTCATACGTGTTAGATTGGATAGAGTTTTGGTTACTTCCAGTTGGGACTTTATCAGTGCTTACAATTTGGAAGCCCTCCCCAGGACGACCTCAAACCATAACCCCTTCTTCTATCTTGGAGGGATAGGGAAGTCAAAGGCCCCTTCCCCTTTAGATTTGAGATCATGTGGTCCCAGCACTTGGAATTCAAAAATCAGTTGGCTATTTGGTGGAATGTTACTATTCAAGGGAACCCCATGTTTATGTTGGCACATAAGCCAAACATAGTGAAAACAAAGTTAAGGGATGGAACAAGTGAACTTTTAGTAATATCTTTGAAAGCAAGAGAAGGATTTTGGCCAGCCTTGCTGATATTCAGCTGCAGATGGCTAATGGGGACTCATCTGATGATACTATGCTGCTAGAGGAATCTTTGAGGAAGGAATAGAAGGATATTCTTAAGGAGGAGATTTATTGGAAATAGAAATCAAGAGTGCAATGGCTGAGAGAGGGAGATAGGAACACTTTCTTTTTCCATCAATCTACTATGAGGCATAGGGAAAGGAATAGTATTGTCAGACTTATGGATGAAAATGGTACCTTGGTTGAGTCAGATGTTCAAGTGGGACAGTTGGCTGCCACCTATTTTCAGAACTTGTTGCCCAAGACCGAAGGGAAAAATAGAGTTAATTGACATCATTCCCACCCAACTTGATGCTGAGGATAATGCCCAGCTCACTAAATTAGTGACGGAGGAGGAGGTCCAAACTTGTCTCTTCTCAATGGGAGCCTTCAAGGCACCATGACCTGATGGCTTCCCCCTAGCATTTTTTCAATAATATTGGGACATTGTGGAGAAGGATGTTACTGAAGCTGCTATGGATTTCTTTAGGATAGGGAAGCTTCTTAAACAACTCAACCATACCTTCATAGCACTGGTGCCCAAGAAACCAGATCCTATGAGCATGGGGGACATCAGGGCCATTAGTCTTTGTAATACAGTTTACAATATTTTCTTAAAGATGTTGGTTTATAGATTACAACCTATACTAGACTATCTAATTAGCACTAGCCAAAAGGGGTTTGTTCTGGATAGACAAATTCTAGATATTGCCATATCTACACATGAATTCATTCATTCTATGGACACAAGTAAATTTCTTGGAATGGTTTTTAAAATTGACATTTCTAAAGCCTATGATAGGGTGGCCAAGGACTTCCTCTTCAAGGTCTTGGAGAAAATGGGATTTCAAGAGAGAACTTTGCAGCTTATCAAAACATGTGTTACTTCTGTTAAGTACTCTATCCTTGTTAATGGGATCCCTGGGGGCTGCTTCAATGTTGGGAGGGGCCTTAGACAAGGTGAACCATTATCCCGTTACCTCTTCATTCTAATGGTTGAGGTCCTTAATAGAAGTTTCTTGAATTTGTTGAATATTCAGGAGATCAAAGGCATAAATCCTGCTTAAATAGTAGACCCAACTGCCACTTAGCAGTTTATGGATGATACCATCCTTTTTGGGGCGGCCTCAGTGGTTGAAGCTAGGAAATGGAAGAAAGTTCTAAAGGATTATGAGGAGCCCTTAGCCCAGTGTATAAATTATGATAAAAGCTTGGTTTACTCCTTTAATACTCTTATGGACCTTCAGCAAAAAATAATGGGGATTTTAGGATATTCTAGTGGTGAGCTCCCTGGAACCTACCTTGGTCTTCCATTAACTGTTAAAGATGTCACTCCTACATACTAGAATTCCATCTTGGAAAGGATTCAAAAGAAACTAGCTGGGTGGAAGGGCAAGTTATTGAGTCAAGATGGAAAATATCAACTTCTAAAGCCTTCTCTTCAAGGAATTCATGTCTACTTCCTCTCCCTATTTAAAATCCCCAAATATATTATAGAGAAGTTTGAGACAATCTAGAGAAACTTCCTCTGGACTGGGATGGAAGAGAAAAAAAGGTTGGCCCTGGTTAGTTGGGACAAAGTCTATAGACCTAAATTACAAGGAGGCCTTGGTATAAGAAAAATCAACCTGATCAACAAATCCCTCCTGGCTAAGATTGGGTGGAATTTCCTTTATGGGAGCAAGGATTGGGGTAATATTATGAGAGCTAAATACTTGTCCAATCTGAACTAGATGATAACTTCCTACACATCATTGGTATACCCCAAGGGTCAGTGATTTGGAACAATATGTCAAAAAGTAGGACCTTATTGTTGTAGGGCACAAAGTGGAAGCTGGGGGATGGCAGAACTATCAATTTTTGGGAAGACAGTTGGATTAAAGGCCCCCCTCTTGGTAGGAAATAGAATGTTCAAGGATTGACTAACAGGGCTATTACTTTCTTTGAGCAACTAGTAGCTAACTATTTTCTTCCTAGCAAAAGTGGTTGGGAACAACTGTCAGACTGCTGCCAAGATCAGAATGACATTAGATAGATTGCTGAAGAGGTGCAACTCTCCCTTCATGATTGTAGGATCCCCATATTCCCCCAGAAGGATAAATTGTTGTGGGCTAAGGATAAGATAGGGATTTTTATATAGTTAGATCTTCTTATAACCTATTTATGGAGTCAAATGAGGACCCTAACCTCTGGACAAGGGTCTGGAATCATAACCTTATTCCCAAAATCAATCACTTCTGTTGGCTTGCTATGCAAAACAAGATATTAACTATTGACAATCTTTAGCTAAGAAGATTTCACATCCCTAATTGATGTGCTCTTTGTATGAAAGATGAAGAAACTATTCCCCACCTATTGATGCATTGTGATTTCTCTTGGGAAGTCTAGACTTTAGCTATGTAAAATTTGGGAGTCTACTACAGCATGAATTTTGATCTCTCTAGTTTCATAAGGTACTAGAAATCCCCTTTTACACATCCTATTTGCAAATAAATATGGGCTTAGGTTTCCCCCATCCTTGCCTGGGGCCTCTAGAAAGAAAGGAACAACAGGTTGTTCAGAGATAAGAATAAATCCCCTAAGGAGGTCTTTTGCATGTTTGCTAAGCTTTTGCTGGAAAATATCTCTAACAACACTCTGAAAGTTGTTGATCATCCCCCCAGTAGACTTGAAGCTAATATTATAAGCCTATGGAGTGTCCCGACTAACATCTGCAAGTTGGATGATTCTAAAAGAAATGTTCATTCCAATACCAAATGGGTCCCCCTGCTGCAGGTTGGATGAAGCTCAAATTTGATGGGGCTTCTAAAGGGAACCCTAGCTTGGCTAGTGGAGGAGTCTTAAGATTGGCTAAGGGAGAGCTTATTGCAACTTATGCTGGGGGTCTTGGTGAAAACTCAAACAATGTTGCTAAGGCAATGGCCCTTCTTTGGGGCCTTAAGGTTACCCTTGCTATTGGCATAAAAAATCTTCTTGTTGAAGTGAACTCCAAACTTATAGTGGATGTTGTTAAGGAAAGAGCTAGGGTGGCCTGGTAGATTGAAGATATTATCCAGGATATTAAAAAAATCTTCCTTAGCTTTTAGGGATTTGAGGTTAAACATGTCTATAGGGAAGGCAACCAAGTTGCATATGCCATGGCCAATATTGGGAGTAATCTCTTTCCTATAAGATGTTGGAGAACTATCCTAACTCTACCTCATAACATTAGAAATTACCTCCAAAAGGAATCCCAACCTTATATTAATTAATGGCTACTCCAAAGCATCTTTGTTATGAATATTTGTATATTCTTATCTATGTTCTCATGATTGATCTTAGCCATGAAAGAAGACATGAGAAGGTTGGTGTCATCTTGGCTGAGATGACGTATGTTCATCCCATAAAGATTGGGGAATTCCATATAAGCAAAAGGCAACTCAGCGAGACCCTCGAGTAATTGCTTAGTTGGCGTAAGGGGTCATATCATATCTCAGCAACACGTCTGTCTATTGATATCCCGTACAAGTTTCATAATGATAGTAATTATGATTCTAATTATGAAGGTGTTGTGAAGGACATGTATGGGAATTTGAGAGTCCTCAAGAGTAGGATTAATAATAATCAACAAATTATTGTTTCTAGATAGTTTGAAGTTGAGCCACATGTTTTCTGGGTATCTAAGTTTATGCTATGTGATTTCTATTGGTCCACGATTGATGTTAAACCAAAAGGTCAACCTATCAATTTCTGATACAAGTGCCAGAGTTAATGAATCCACAGGAGGCGGTTAGTCCATGTCATGAATCCTATGGGGAGAGCTGACCATTTGCCAACAAACTCCCCCTAGTGTTACCCAGGGGGATTCAAACTGGTGACCTTTCACTTTGATACCAATTGTTGGCCCATGATTATCGTTAAACCAAAAGGTTGACCTATCAATTTTCAATGCAAGCGCTAGAGTTAATGAATCTACGAGAGGCAGTTAGTCCATGCCACGAATCCCACTAGGAGTGCTGACCATTTGCCAACAATTTCCCCTATTGGATTGTGAAATTCATGACTATGGGTGGTGACAAGGTCAGAACTAAGCCTTCCTCTTGTGTAGAGTTCAAAGCTGACTCCATGCTATGGAGTAAATGTTATGAAGGGGGATTACACCATTTCTAGAATGCCTAAACGAATTTGATGAAAACCTCTCTATATAATTCACGATGTCATGGGACAATGATCAGAAAGTCCATGTTGGGGGAGTTTAGTTTGAAGTTTCAGAAGAAACCATTGCCAAAGACATAGGTATGTGTTGCGTTGCTAAAAGGTTGAAGAAGCAAACTAAAGTTTAGGACCCTGAAGGGTTGAAGAAGTTCTTTAGAGAAGGGGAGAAGCCGGTTCACTTGTAGGGAGGCTTTGAGAGAGAAAGCCTTATCAACCCTTAGGACAGAGTCTACTACCTCATCATGAAGTACTTCACCCTGGAGGGTCGTTTTAGGTGCTATTACCACTATCACTTTGCCCTTCTTAATCATTTCAGGCATAAGATTCTTGTGAATTTCTCTTTTTATCTTTTATCCTCCTTAGAGCCATCTATCAAAATGGCTAAGAAAACCCATGAGGGTAACCCTATTGTGGTCATGGTCCCACTCCATCAAGGCTTAATCCTTCGTTTGTTTCATTTCCACCTGGCCCTATGCCCTGCTAAGCCTATTAAAGCATGCCTTATTGAGGAAAGCAATGAATCAGAGGATAATGTCCCCTTAAGTGTCAAGTATGGTAGTCCCAGTAAAAATAAAGGTGATGGCCCCACTAGCAAAGCTCTCCAAGGCCCTATGGGACCCTCCACTAACCCTAAGATTTTTGGAAAGAGACACTATGTGGCTTCATGATTGATGGCAACAAAGTCTATCCCACACATCTGCAGTACATAGTATGTCTATACCGGAAGTCAGATTGAAGACTATTTTGGTCCGGTGAACAAGAACAAAGCATGTAGCAAGGTCTGACAAATAGGTCCAGATCTCTCAGATGGTGTAACTCAACAAGTTGTAGAATTGGACAAGTCAAGAGGACTATCATGACTACTATATTCTAGAGATTGAGCCTTTGGTGATAAAACATGGAAAAGATATGAGCATCTGAGTGTTGGGTTCTTGACAGGTAGAGCAAACTAAGGAAGAACTGACCGACAAAGTATCAAACTTCAATCTAGATGAGAAATTGATGGTGATCAAGCTATTTGAGGGATCATACAATATTGGCTGACATGATTGATGACTTCAATGTCTATGATTTTGATACGCATCACATATCAAGCATGGATTCAACTGACATATCAGTTAGTTGTAGATATCTTTAGTATTCCGGTTGCTGACTAGAAAGTTATTGAAATCTTTGGTGTGGATATATTTATCTGATGGATTCCAATATGAAGGCATGTGTGAATATAGATATGATAAAATAAGGTGCAAAGAAAGGTAGAGATAAGTGTGGAAGTAGCAATACAAGTCTGGTATGTAACAGAGCAATAGCATTAGAGCAGAGGAAGAATGAAGTGCATTAGATCAGTATATTGAGCCTAACTAGAACTAAACTTCAGCATTTATGGATGCCTATCATCAGTTCAAACACCTAGTTACCTTCTATAAACTTTGTAGACAATGAGTCTCTTGTAGGCAGTGTGCCTCTTGTAAGCAGTGTGCTTGAGCAGTGAGCCCTAATTGGCAAGTGTCATTTTGTACTTCTTATTCTTTTAATAGAGAATACAATCTTGGGTTAGTCACCCCATGGTTTTTCCCTTAACAGGGTTTTCCACTTAAAAATCCTTGTGTTATGTGTGTTGATTTTATTTATGCTCTCATGATTATGTATGTTTATATGTTTTGATGCTGCACTAATTATTAAAGGAGAAAAGAAAGTTAAGATATTTAAGATAACTGATTCACCCCCCCTCTCAGTTATCTACCTTGTTTCCAACAATTGATATCAGAGCTAAGTTCCTCTAAACAGAGCCTAACAGCTTGAGGAAGATCTGGAAATCTCAATGGACATGTATGGTATGAAGGAACAACTTCAGTCTACCCTAGATGATCTTAAGCAATCTCACTCTGAATTCAACAACTTGAGAGAAAGACTCAAACAAGCTGATGATTTCATAAATGAGCTAAAAGAAAAACTGAGTATCTCTGTGAAAAAGAGAAAGGAACTACTTCAAAAATTAGCAAGTCAGAGTGAAGCCAATGATACTAATGAAGATCTAAATGAGAAAAATAAGCTATGTGAGAAGCTATCAAAAGAGGTCATTATGGTAAGGCATGAGATGGAATCAGGGGTTATGAGATTCACCCAAGAAATTGAAGAGAAAAGGAAAATTGAAGATAATCTAAAACAATCTCTCAAGGAGAAGATAGAGGACTGCTACAAAATGGATAGAATAATCAGGCATCTTGAATCTGATCTTGAAGAAGCTAGAGATAATGAAGAACAACTTGAGAATCAGATAGACACTCTTAAGCAAGATCTTCAAACAATAAATGAATACAAAGAGAAATTCAAGATAAGCTCAGCTCAACTTGAAGTTCTTCTTGAAAGCCAAAAGAGGGTAGATGACAAGCGTGGCTTGGGATATGAGAAAGGTGAAATCTCCAGATCCGGTTAGAAGAACTCTGGATCAAGAAATCAAAGAAACAAGCCTAGAAGACCTCTGGTAAGGTAACCAAATACTCATAGATATCCATCCTTCAATGGATACTGCTACAATTGCAACAACTTTGGTTATAAAGCAACTCAATGCAGAAGAAGAATGAATCAGACTAATCCATCCTTCTCTAGATAGTGTTTCAACTGCAAAAGGTATGATCACAAATCTCATGAATGCAGAATTATGCAAATAAATAATTCATTCAATGGTAGATGGTTTGCATGCAATAGAATGGGACATATGGCTAATCAATGCAAATCAAGAGGATATTAGTCAAATATGCAAAGAAATGTTGTTTGCTACAATTGCAATAGATCCGATCATATTGCCAAATTCTGTAGAAGTAAGAATCAGGATAAAAAGGGTTCAGTGCATCATAATCAAAATCAAGATAAAGGAAAAGGCAAAGTGAATGCCGATGAAGTTCAAAGGGAGATGAGCAAGATTTGGGTAAAGAAGAGTATAGAAAATGTTGATGATGGATTCACACTGGAATCTGGTGTTGATATTCCTTCCAGAAACTAATTAGAAGAGCTCTGGCTCAGGGGGAGTCACAAAGGAAAATAAAATTCCCCAGCTAGTCAATTGGTGCCTAAATTTGACACATGAAATGTTGCAGATTAAAAGGTTCTCAAAAAATTATCTATATAACCCTTGGTGAAAATATGAATGATCCGCATGGAGTTCTGCAAGAGCTTAATCATCCCAGATTCATCCGGTCTGACAGCCATTTGGTAAAAGAAAGATTTTTATAAACAAATCCAGTGTGATTCAAAGTTGAGATATCTTGATCTACAGATTCATGGCATGATTGGAGGAAAGAAGATAGATTGTCAATTATCACTAAAATGATTCTACGTGCATCTCAGTGATTCGGAAGAATCTCTCTTAGAATAAGGCAACTAGATGACTTAAGTTGTGCATTTATTGGAAAAGGAAATTAGGGTTTGCGCATAGATAAAAGGTTCTTTTACTCATCATTTGCACATTTGCATTTGAGAAGAAGAAAAGAATAGCTCTGCATCAAGTTTTTACAACTTTCTCAAAGATCAACCGCATAATCCAATTCAACCAACGATTTGTTCCAGCTCTTATTTTGAACCCTAAAAGAGTAAAAAGGCCGCGCCCAAAGTTCAAGAAACACCCCTACAAATCCCTAGAAGTTGATCCCTTAGGCACTTTTTCTAGCATTAAGCATGGGGTTCTGCATGTAGAAGATGTTAGGGTTTACATCCATGCCAATATTGAGGAATTTGGAGAATCTAAGTTGATGGACATCTACCATAAACAATTAATAGATGAAAGTTTTGAACTCAAACCTCAATACAAGGCCCTCGGGATAAGCACTTTGGACATTACATCCACTTTCCCTATTTTGCAAAAGATGAATGGGTCTGGTATGTTCTTAGCAAAATACATGACAATTTCATGTGGTTGATGAAGCCCTTCAAGATAACAAAAGATGCCATTAGGGTAGTAACTGGATTGCACTCATCTGGTGGGTTACCTGCACTCAAATTTGTCAAGAACCAAACAGTAAGTGAAGCTACCAAATCTAAGTTTAACAAGAGAGCAATGACCATAGAAGACATCACGGATCCAGATATCAAATTTGCCTCTATGATAATTGGTTATAAAATCTATCATTCCGGCAGGGAGAATTCTGTGTCCGGGACTACAATATATACATCATATTAGATGTTAAGGGAAAATACTGATTATGATCTATGTGATCTTCTTCTAAACCAACTGTTAGAAAACTTGCAGAAGATCAAGAAGGATAAGAAGAACTCATTCAAGTATGGTTGTTTAATACTATGTCTGTTCTTTTACTATATGAATGAGCTACCCGGATCAAGTGGTTGGGTATGACAAAATGATAGACCGATTGCCATACAAATCAGAGATTATATGTATGGGCTTGGTGATGCTAAGGCTCAAAGCACAACACTCTGGGGATACTTTAAAAAATTCCAAAGTGTGATGTAGACCAGAGAAAGAATTCCTCAATCCATAGTTGAAAAATACAAGGATACAATGTGTTTTATGGTAGACACTAATCAATGCCTAATGGAGGCAATTGAGCCCAGAACAGTTTGGATTATGCCAATGGGATATGAGGTTGATGAGAAAATCTTGGAGCTGCATATCTAACACTTGCTAAGTCAGCCTAAGGACCCTGAGGCAGAAAGGTTTGGAACCTTTGAAGAATTAAGTGTAAAGATACATGTTGACCTGAGACAATAGGAAATAAAAAAGAAAGTTAGAAGGGAAGTAGAGGAAATTGTGAAAAGATATGGCATATGAAAAGAGGCAGTTGATGCAAACAGAGAGAAAATAGAAAGAGCTAAGAAAGAGAAACAAGAAGCAGAAAAAGGAAGTGTTCTGGTACAAGCCTCCTCCCGAACTAAATCCTCCAAGAGCTCTGCACCTGCCACCTCTAAGAGCTCAAGAGCCTCAAAACTAGAAGCCAAGACATCCGGAAAGGGAGAAAAGAGAATGAAAACAAAGGCCACAAGGTCCTACATAAGCCAAAAGGATGATGAAGAAACAAAGTCTGATGAGGAAATTAAGAAAATGAAGAAGAAGAAGAAAACATTCAGGGAATCCTCTGCCTGCAAAAATAAAGAAGAAGAGGTAGAAGAATTTTTTGAAAAGCCCACTATCTCTATTGATGATATCATCAAGGTAGTCACTATGAACAGAAATCTGCAACCAGTAATAGAATTTTATGATGATTATAGTGATACTGACAAAAGGATCTTGGAAGAAGCTACAGTCAGGTACTTGAATATTTATAATAAAGCATTCATTGAAATCATTTCTCTAATTCCCAAAAGTCTAGAGAAGGTACTTGAACTCAGAAAAGAGAATGCCAAGGAAAAGGACTTAGACATCTGACAACATATTGCTATTCAACTCTATCCTTCCATTAATCCAAAACAAATGAACATGATCTTTATGGACTGTAAGGATGAATTCCGGAGCAAAGCAAGAATGAACAAACTAATGCTTGGAGAGACTAATCAGGTAGCAAGAGAAACAGAAGACATCCTTTGGGATGCCTTCAAAAGATTCAATCTTCCTATCATAGAGGAAATAGATGAAGAACCTTCTACCATGGATGTCGAAGGATTAAATGCATCAAAAGAAGAATCTACTGAGAAAAATGTAGAAGGGTCAAAAGAGATAGATGAGGAGAAGTCTAAAGACTTGGATTCCTCTATTCCAGAAGAGGAAGTTCATGAAGAAGTTAACATCTCTCCTCCAGATCCCACTGCAAATATTCCAGACTCAAGAACTAAAGGAGAAGGAAAAAAAGAAGAAAAAGTGAGTCAAGAAGAGGAGGTAAAGGGAAGAGAAGAAGAACAAACAGAGAAAATCTCTGATGACAATTTAGAGATTCCAAAAGAGAAGAAGACTCAGTCTCTGCAAGAGACACTACAGAGGCAATGAAGAATTTCTTGACCAAAGAGATGATGGAGATAGATGAACTGGAACTATTCCAAGGACCACTAAATTTTGATTCCCTCTCTCCGGTCCAAACAATGAAAATATCATCTTTTGCCCAAGCTAAAGCAAAAGAAAAGCTTCTAAAATCTCACATGGAAGACTATGAGCTGATAGAGATTGCATCTGGGATGCTGGAGAAGATCATGCCATCCTTCCAAAAGGATCCTTTGGCCTCTCCATCCGGTAGTTTGAAATCTCTGGTTAACTCTGTTAGCACCCATTTTGATTCTTTAGAGAAATCAGCAGAAGAGAAAGTTTGGAAAGAGTTTTTGGGAAAGAGATTCACTGAAGTATAGGGACTCATAGCTAATGATAGGAGGACCCTAGATATTGGGATAAAGAGCCTAGAAAATGCTCTTAAAGATAGTGGGGACATGTACAAATTTTGTCTATCCTGGTCTAAAGTTACAAAGGATATTGGAAAGAAGGTGAAAGAACAAGAATGTAAACTATCAAGTTTATCTCAGAATTTTGATCCCCTCACTACATCCATAATGAATCAAGAATGCCAGGCTATTGCCATTATAAATGAAATAAAGAGGCTGGACAAGGAGAAGAAGAATATAATAAGTAGGATGAGTGAATTCAGAGGGATAATCATCCCTAAGTTAGAGGCAATGCATGAGGCCTTATCAGATGCTCAGACCACAGCCTGGACCAGTGATCTAGTAGACTTAAGAAGGGCATAAGCTTACATATTTTTGTTGAGTGGTCACATCTCAATTTTGGATAGGATGAAATAGAGTTGGGCAACATAATTTGTATAGTTGAAGACCACTTTTGTGGATATACTTAAGTATATGTAAGTATAACATGTATATATACTTATGCAACTATGTATAGGTTGATTTTTGCAAATTTTGGTGTGCAGATTCAACCCTTTTCCATTGATGTCAAAGGGGGAGTGAGGAGTAGTGAAAAATGAGGAATCCAGCTAAGGGGGAGCTCTAGTAAAATAGTACATAAGATAGAGCATCAACCAAAAGGGGAGTTTTCTATGACACTTAGTCATTTTTCACTAAGTGTTGCCATCAATGCCAAATGGGGAGATTGTTGGCAAGAGACACTGTGTGGCTTCATGATTGTTGTCATTTATGGCAACAAAGTCTATCCCACACATTCGCAGTACATAGTATGTCTATACTGGAAGTCAGATTGAAGACTGTTTTGGTTCGGTGAACAAGAACAGAGCATGTAGCAAGGTCTGACAAACATGTCTGGATCTCTAAGATGGTATAACTCAGCAAGTTATGGACTTGGACAAGTCAAGAGGAGTATCATGACTACTATATTCCAGAGATTGAGCCTCCGGTGATAAAATATGGAAAAGATATGAGCATCTGAGTGTTGGGTTCTTGATAGGTAGAGCAAACTAAGGAAGAACTGACCGATAGAGTATTAGACTTCAATCCGGATGAGAAATTGATGGTGATCAAGCAATTTGAGGGATCATACAATATTGGCCAACATGATTGATGACTTCAATGTCTATGATTTTGATACTCATCACATATCAAGCATGGATTCAGCCAACAGATCAGTGAGTTGTAGATATCTTTAGTATTCTGGTTACCGACTAGAAAGTTGTTGAAATCTTTGGTGCGGATATATATATTCGATGGATTCCAGTATGAAGGCATGTGTGAATATAGATAGGATAAAATAAGGTATGAAGAAAGGCAAAGATAAGTGTGGAAGCAACAATACAAGTCTGGTATGTAACAAAGTAGCAGCACTAGAGCAGAGGAAGAATGAAGTGCATTAGATCTATATATTGAGCCTAACCGGAACTGAACTTCAGCATTTATGGATGCCTCTCATCAGTTCAAACACCTGGTTACCTTCTATAAACTTTGTAGACAGTGAGTCTCTTGTAGGTAGTGTGCCTCTTGTGAGCAGTGTGCTCGAGCAGTGAGCCCTAATTGGCAAGTGCCATTTTGTACTTCTTATTCTTTTAACAGAGAATACAATCTTGGGTTAGTCACCCAGTGGTTTTTCCCTTAACAAGGTTTTCCACATAAAAATCCTTGTGTTATGTGTGTTGATTTTATTTCTTCTCTCATGATTATGCATGTTTATATGTTTTGATGCTGCACTAATTATTAAAGGAGAAAATAAATTTAAGATATTTAAGATAATTGATTCACCCCCCTCTCAATTATTTGCCTTGTTTACAACAAAGATTCAGTCTAGTGTTAACCCTAACCGCCATTCCCACAAGAAAAAGGGCACTAAATTCCATCTGGTCCCCCAGAAAGTTAAACCTATTCTGCAGGGCCCGGTTGACTCGACTATTCCTTTGGGGGGGCACTGGATCCCCAAGGCAATCCCAAAAGGCTATTGCAGAGGGCTTGTGTGGGTTGAAGAATAGTCCTTCGCATTTAGGTGGCAAAAAATAGAAAGGTAGTCTGGAGGAATACCCTGTTCCTAGGAAGGGTGGTAAAACGAAAGGTAAGAATACTGCAGGTGGTGTGAAAGTGTCTGACCCGACTGTAGATAAGGGGAATGTTGAGCCCCAAGAGCAAGGGGTTGATGTGGCTAAAGAGAATAAAGAGGCTACTATGATTATTGGGAGTATTGTTAAAAGGCCTAGTATTCATAGGTCTAGCAGATTGGCTAGGGGTAAAACACATGTTCTTAAAATTGTTGATTATTCATCTACTTCTGACCTAAAGGACGAGGTGGAAATCAAAGAGGTCAAGTCAACTCCTGATCAACCAGATGAGCAAGAGGGGGCCAGTCACTTTGAGTCTCTAGATAACTCCTATTATGAGATAGATCAAGAAGAAGTGGAGATCCTCAAAACCCATGAGAAGGAAGGGCCAACAGTACTAGGGACGGTGTCACTAGCAATCAGCTTAACAAGGAGATTGTTGATGTCAAGAGGAGACTTCTCTCTATGGAGAACAAGGTCAAGGTGCTTTCTTCCATGTGCTTGAAGGTGATCCACCGTGCAGCTACAATGCTAACTATTCTGTAGGATGCTCATAATGAATAGGATGACAAGGATGGAAAGACTATGGGCAAGAAGGAACTTATGGTGTTCCTTAAGGATGACTTGAATGATCTACTTAAGCAGTTTCTAGTTTTATGTTTGTTTTTGGTATTGGTACTCTTATAATACTGTTATGTTAGTTAGTTGTTTGTCTAGTGTTGTTTTTTTGTTCATGGCCGCTAGCATGTTCTGCTATCCATTGGGCTTTTGTAATAAGGACCCGCACCCTTGTTTGCAGCTTTTTAATACAAAAAACTATATAAGTTGAGTTTAATTAAGATTAGAATATATATATATATATACTATATAAGTTGAATTATAATATATAATATAAAATTTAAACTTTAGATATATTTTTTAAGATATAATGAGGCTATTCTATATTAATATATTATATAACTAAACTATATAAGTTGAATACAATATTTGGAGTACATGACCACTGAGACGGGGGTGAATCAGTGGTCTAATGATCAATCAATATTTTTTATTTATCAACACACTTGTTTATAATGCAAAGAAATCTAGGACACTTCAATCATCGTAGACATTGGATATTGAGTGAATCACCATAGCAAGTAAAACTGAACATGACATTATAATCAAAGATGAACTAGTCAAACACTATGTGACATAACATCAAGAAAAGAGATGACACCAATATTTTGAGTGGAAAACCCTAGAAGGGTGAAAAACCACTGTGAACATAGATTTTATTGGGCCTCACTGGCCAATCCTCACTAGATACATTATATGCCTCACTGGAAAATCCTCACTGGATACAATTTTTGTGTCTCACTAGAAAATCAGCCTCACTGGAAATCAGGATGTCTCACTAACAAAATAGATTACATCACAGATTTGAATGAAAAGAAAAATATAGAGGGACACTCTATTTCTCTACAAACCACTATCCTTATCAATCTCTGCAATTCAACATCTTCACAAATGCACATCCAATATCACTTCTATCAACACATGAAAAAACTAATACATCATCCCATAAATTCTATTATCTTCTTCTGCAGAAAAAACATTACCTCTTGTGCATACTAACATTATTGACACAGAGGTGCTTCAATCACAAAAACTATATGCCAACCTTATGTATACTGAGATCACAAAGTTACCCCAAGTATAAACTCTTTAAACCTACAATACATATACTCAAAATTTGAGCAATATTACCATTTTCTGAAAGGTCTCACTGTAACACACTCGAATAAACATCCAACCAAACTCCAAACTTCATACACACCCTTAAAAAAATTTACTGGCCCTCGAGGTGGTTGCATAATAGAACAGGAGTAGTTAGGGCCACGGTTATAGGATTTGCCCGTCAATTTTAAACACTTGCAATGGTCCGTTGTAGTTTGAATTAGATTTGAATTCACTCCATTGATATTTTCTTTCATGCCCTCATGAGGATCGTCGATGAGGATCCTACCACTCAAAACACTTGATGCCACCACCAGGTCCAGTTACCCCTATCCGATGGGTTCTGTTAGACAATGACAAAGACCCCATAATGTGTTCACTTAAGTGAACTTCAATCCATGATAACCGGTCAACTCAAAAATAAATAAAGTGCACACAGGTATGAAAGCTTTGTGCCTTTGAACAACAAGATAATGTTTTAGGGTTTGAGTCCCTAAACAATAAAACAATACAAACCCTAACCCGAGAGTGTGTCATTTTAAAACACTAAACTCAACGTGAACAAGACTGATTTTTATAGAGGAGACATGACTTAGGACAGAGAATATGAAAGCAGGACCATAACACTTGACATTGACCTAAGAAGAAAAGATGATAAATAGGGCTTAAAAATGATCAATGTACACTAACAACATAAAGAGCTCCAAGACTTATAGTATGCACTTATACATGACAAATGTGTCTTCTCCAAACAAGTGTAGCCAAGTGAATAGACATGAACACAATGAATATGCATCACTTGATTCACTGAACAAGGTTTTCCTCTCAACATTGAAAACAAGAACACATGACACATACAAACAAGGTCTTCCTCTTGTTTCAATGTAATGAACTTTTGATTAAACTTAGACATGAATGAGCATCACAACATGAAGTATGATCCAAAACAAATCTCATGAACATCATAGTTTCGACATCAACATTTAAAACCAACATCAATAGACTTGTAATGGTCTTGAACTACAATGATGACATGACATGAAAACCTCCTTTATCTTGAAACATGTGAACAACCTTTAACATCAACATGTGATCTAGCTTATATCAATGACAATTCAACCTTTGACATCAATGACAAACTTCATGCAACAAACTCCCCCTTTGTCATTGATGGCCATCCACCACCAACTCTGGCAATCCACCACCAACTACTCTCTCCCCCTCTGACATCAAGGACAAAGGTACACTCATTCAATGCTTCAATAGACTCCCCATGACTGGTATGCAATCAAAGCAAGGAGGATCACAACTTCTTTAGAGATGGACAATCACACTACTCCTTTCCATGTATTAAGCTTTGCAAAACTTGAAGACTGATCTTCAATAGAGTTCAGTGCTCCTTTGTCCTACATGTTACACTTCACTACATACCATCTCTAGCCACAATAAAAAAATTGAGTAATTTACATAATACATCTGATCAAACCCTGTCAACACACTATCCTATTTCATTTCCATACTACTGAATTGAGAGTATCAATGGTATATAACTGAGTTAAGGATAGAGTCATTCACACTTGCATAATTGAAATCTGATGATACAAAAGTTGTCATAGAATGTTGTTATAGAGGAAAATAACTTAGTCCACAGCATTGCCAAGATGGAAGAGGCAATTGTATATAACTGCATCTGATAATAGATTGAAAACATTATCCCATTGTCAGCATGAAATACACTGTCAAACTGACAAAGACACTATCCTTATTTGCACACCACTTATTCCATGGCTCTGTATACTGCCATTACAAACTACTATGGGAAGTACATGAATTAAATATGCTAATATTCACTGTACATGTTGTTCACTATCAAAGCAACATCAACCACTCCCAAAGGTCACTAAACTTGATGCTTATTGAAGCACAATATAGTGATTAACTTCATAGCATGTCTTTTTATTAAGAACCATTATCATGCACAAACCTATCAAGTTGGCCAAGATACACCATATCACTGTAAACACTAGAACTAGTTTGCTCCCCTGGTCATCATTTCCTGCAACAAGATACTATCAAGACTGTCATCATATCCACTGTGTCTTAAGACAATCATTGTGTACTGTTAAACAAGGACTAATATGCATTGATGCGATTTCTTTTTCATTGTCACAATCAAACCAAGCATAAAGAGCACTGTCATATCTAGTATAAAGACTACTATCAGACCAAGATGAAAAATAGTGGCACTGTACTACATGGTGTTGTAATCACTGTTCTTAACACCTGCAAACCAAATATAACTAAACACAACACTTGTAAACTTAATTGTCATAACAACCCTGATTTTCTTCTTGATGAAACCTCTTTGTTGTTGTCTAAGGGGTTTGAATAATACACCAATAATTATCTCCCCCTAACCTCATGCATCTCTTTTATGCACTTGGAGATGCCTTTTGTGCATAAAGCACTAGCATAGCTTCTTTAGTTTTAGCCCCAGTGAGACTATATACATTGATATTTATTCTCAAACCCTTAGCAACTGATTTTCCTAATTTCTTTCTTATTTCACAGCCTTGATCGTCAAATGCAATGTTATATCCACTATCACAAATCTGACTTACACTTAATAAATTGTGTTTAAGACCCGAGTCAACAAAGTAAACATCATGAATAGGTATTTGATCATCTAAAAGCAATGTATCTTTACCTCTAATTTGATTAGTAGTATTATCACCAAACTTGACAAATCCTCCATCAATGTCTTCAAGCACAATGAATTTTCTTTTGTCACCTGTCATGTGGTTTGAACAACCACTGTCTATAATCCACAAATCCTTCTTGGCATGCAAAGCAGTTTGAACAAACATAGCTTCAACCTTTTTGTCAATTATCTTTGGTCTCCAAACTAATTTTGTCTTATCAGCATTAGGAGATGCCACCTTGGAGTGAACACTAATCCTCTTTTGTTGCATTTCCATGTTAGGTCTACAAAACTTAGCTATATGTCCAAAATTGTCACAGTTAAAGCATCTCAACTTATTCAAGAACTCATAAGGATTTCTTCTTACAAAACTTGTCCTTCTTCTAGACACAATCCTACATTCACTAGCCTTATGTCCATATTGGTTACAATGAAAGCAATAACCAAAGAAATGTAGATTATACCTGAATGGGAGATTCCTTTTGATACTTGATGATTTCATGAGTCTTTTATTTGTGACATTGACAAATCCATCAGCATGTTGAAGATCCTTATAATGTGAACATTGTCCTTCTTCAAACCCTAGACCAGTCTTATCCTTGTAGCATTAATGTTTTACCAAGAGATCTACTAACTTATCCCTATTGCCACACATGTCAAGCCTTTTCTTCAAGGCTACAACTTCTGCCTCTAAAGTATGACACTCCTTTTCTTTGGTGTCTAACTACATTTTTGTGACTTCTACAAACCTCTTGCTCTCTTCAAGTTGAAGCTTTAGGTCTATAACTAATTTTTTAGAGTTAATGACCTTGTTGATAAGATTTTTATTTTCTTTTTGGTTCTAATTTCTTTGTACTACTGCCTCCTTTTTTACTCTCTTAATTTCTCCAAGAGCACATTTCAACTCACCTTCAAGATCAACCTCTTCTTCATCATTTTCAGATTGATCTTCACTTTTTTCATTCTGATTTTCACTAACAACATCCATGAACAAAGTTTCCTCTCCTTCTTCAAGAGAATCTTGTAAACAACTATCTATTACATCAGCATCCTTAACAAATTATAGACTTTTATTCTTTTTGAAGGAGTTTTTCCTTTTAGGATTAAATTGTTTATTCCTTCCTTGTCTCCTACTGTCCTCTTCATCACTTTTAAAATCTTTATAGGGACATTGAGCATCATAATGTCCTATCTTACCACAATTGAAGCACTTGAATGGAAGCTTCTCCTTATACTTTCTTGATGACCCCTTTTTCAATCTACTTACAAAGGTGGACTCTTGGTCATTCAATTCCTCTAGAACAAAATTTATCTCTTTGTCCTTTTTGACAAATTCAAAAGTAGCTTCCTTACTTGTAGAATCATCATTACAAACCCTCATCTCATAAGAAGTAACTGTTCCATGAAGTTCATCTAAGGTAAGTTTGTTTATATCCCTCTCTTCTACAACAAACTTTGGAATCATACTTAGATGTTAGAGACCCTAGTACCTTCTTAACAACTGCTTTTTCTTCCAAGGACTCACCAAGACCACGGATAGCATTGACAATCTCTTGTACCCTTAGAAGGTAATCACCAACCTTCTCTTCTTCACTCATTTTAAGACTCTTAAACTTGGCTCTAAAGGTTTGTAATTTTGCTTACTTGACTTTGGCATCACCCTGATAGATGCTTGTCAACTTATCCTAGATAGCCTTTGCAAACTTACAATCCATAATATTGACAAGGATATCATTAGTCAAGCCATAGCAAATAACATTTTTGGCCTCAGCATTACTCTCATAGGCCTGCCCTCTTTTCATCAGCAGTGGAAGGTATTTTTGTTCCAGTATACCCATTCTCTACTGTTGTCCAAACATCATAACCTAGGGAAGACAAGTAGGACTCCATTCTAAATTTCTAAAAATCAAAACTAGACCCATCAAATAATGGTGCTTTGAAAGTAGAATAACCTTCCTAATTGGCCATGACAAGTACTCCACTATCAGGATCTCCTAAGTTGATTAAACTTTGAACACGAAACCTAAGGCTGTGATACCACTTGTTGGAGTGCAGGACCACTGAGAGGGGGGTGAATTAGTGGTCTAATGATCAATCAATCTTTTTCATTTATCAACACACTTGTTTATAATGCAAAGAAATCTAGGACACTTCAATCATCATAGACATTGGATATTGAGTGAATCACCATAGCAAGTAAAACCGAACATGACATTATAATCAAAGATGAAGTAGTTAAACACCATGTGACACAACATCAAGAAAAGAGATGACACTGGAGTATTTTGAGTGGAAAACCCTAGAAGAGTGAAAAACCACTATGAACATAGATTTTATTGGGAAATCACTGGCCAATCCTCACTAGATACATTATATGCCTCACTGGCAATTAGGATGTCTCACTAACAAAATAGATTACATCACAGATTTGAATGAAAAGAAAAATACATAGGGACACTTTGTTTCTCTACAAACCACTATCCTTATCAATCTTTGCAATTCAACATCTTCACAAATGCACATCCAATATCACTTCTATCAACACATGAAAAATCTAATACATCATCCTAGAAATTCTACTATCTTCTTCTGCAGACAAAACATTTACCTCTTGTGCACACTAACATTATTGACACAGAGGTGCTTCAATCACAAAAACTATATGCCAACCTTATGTATACTGAGATCACAAAGTTACCCCAAGTATAAACTCTTTAAACCTACAAAATATATACTCAAAATATGAGCAATATTACCATTTTCTCAAAGGTCTCACTGTAACACACTCGAATCAACATTCAACCAAACTCCAAACTTCATACATACCCTTAAAAAAATTACTAGCCCTCGAGGTGGTTGCATAACAAAATAGGAGCAGTTAGGGCCATGGTTATAGGATCTACCTATCAATTTTAAACACTTACAATGGTCTATTGCAGTTTGAATTAGATTTGAATTCACTCCGTTGATCTTTTCTTTCGCACCCTCACAATGACCATCGATGAGGATCCTCCCACTCACACTTGATGCCACTGTCGGGTTTGGTTACCCCTATCTGATGGGGTCGGTCAGACAATGACAAAGACCCCATAATGTGTTCACTTAAGTGAACTTCAACCCATGATAACTGGTCAACTCATAAAAAAAAATAAAGTGCACACGGGTATGAAAGATTTGTGCCTTTGAACAACAAGAGAATGTTTTAGGGTTTGAGTCCCTAAACAGTAAAATAATGCAAACCCTAACCCAAGAATGTGTCATTTTAAAACACTAAACTCAACATGAACAAGACTGATTTTTACAGAAGAGACGTGACTTATGACAAAGAATATGAAAGCAGGACCATAACACTTGACATTGACCTAAGAAGAAAAGATGAGAAACATGGCTTAAAAAGGATAAATGTACACTAACAACATAAAGAGCTCCAAGACTTACAGTATGTAGTTATATATGACAAATGTGTCTTCTCCAAACAAGTGTAGCCAAGTGAATAGACATGAACATAATGATGATGCATCACTTGATTCAATGAACAAGGTCTTCCTCTCAACATGACAAACAAGAACACATGACACATACAAACAAGGTCTTCCTCCTGTTTCAATGCAATGAACCTTTGATCAGACTTAGACATGAATGTGCATCACAACATGAAGCATGATCCAAAACAACTCTCATGAACATCATAGTTTTGACATCAACATTTAAAACCAACATCAATATACTTGTAATGGTCTTGAACTACAATGATGACTTGACATGAAAACCTCCTTTATCATGAAACATGTGAACAACCTTTATCATCAACATGTGATCTAGCTTATATCAATGACAATTCAAGCTTTGACATCAATGACAAACTTCATGCAACACAATATACCTATTATATTTATATTTCATTAGGAGGAACAAAAATAAATTGAATACAATGTCTATTGATACTTTCTATTCTTTTTTAAACTTATCTCTTATATAACTTGGTGAGTGGTAATGCTTTCTAAATTTTATTGAGTTTCTCATGCCTATTTTATTGAGTTTAAAAAGGGAGTAATGGGTTTCAGATTTTTTGTGCTTAATGAAATTGCATCAAAAAGATTTTAGTTTCTGTGCTTTAAGATATGTAAATACCTTTCAAAATTTAATGCTTACTTTCAACCTTTTTCCCTTGATGAGAAGCTTCTGCAACAATGTCAACACAATATTTTCAAAAAGTTGGTACATCTTCTAAATATTTATTAAATTGTTATTTTTTTAATAATGAAATGCATATACCTTTAAAAAATTTAATGCTAGCCTTCTTTCAACCATTTACCCTTCGGTGTGATGAGGAGCTTCTGCAGTAATGTCAGTGTCTCATCCACACAGCAATGTCAACAAAGAAGGAAAACATACCTAAAGAAAAACAACAATATAGAAAAAATGATAAATCTAGAAATAGGAAAACAACCATAAATATTATACATTGCTTCTGCTACGGGTATTCCAGAAAGAGCATCAATCCAGACCAACCTAGTGAAGTTGTTCTGTGCACTGCTACTTCTCTATGGCTTCCTGTTTCTCCCAATGGAGTTTTGGGTTTCTTCAGAGACGAACAAATGATAGCCGAGGTATTTTTCTCTTATATCTTCATTCAAAATATTTTTTCCTCTATTTAAATAGGCATCTTGCACTCTATTATAGAACTATATTATATTTTTGCCTTTATTTAAATAGGCATCTATGTAGCGTAACTTTAATTTTGCAGATGTATGGGTGGCTAATTTTAATTTTGTAGGTGTATGGGTGGTTAATTTTAATTTTACACGTGTATCTATGGTTGTGGGCGGCCTAATTGAAAGAAGTACACTCAAATACTGGGCCGTCTCATTCAAGCCAAGACATTTATTTCTGATCCCTTGATTTGTGGTTTCATTCTCTCATTATTTTTGGTGCTTCATACTGGTGACATTACAAACTCATTTAATCTTCTGTGGCATTGTCAGCGCCTAATCCATGACCTTAATTAATCCTAGCAATTACACATGTGCATTACCCTCCATAACTTCTTAATCCTGGTAGTTACATCTGCATTACCCTCCATAATTTATGATTCGAACATGGAGCATTTTAATTTAGTTGTTTTTTTAAATATTGGAATCTTATAAAATTTCACAGAATCTATGGAATCTTTGAGCTCTTCAACTCCACCTCATTCTGTGACTATAAGAATGCCTCTTTGCATAACAAACATCATTTGCCAACTTAAAGTATTAAACATGACCATAATAGTTAACTTAACCACTAGGATCTAGTAATTACTTTAACCACTAGAACATAAACCTTCCCTTGTGACCAGACGCATCAAACTGATAATAGTTTATTAGAGCCACTAGTAATAAACTTAACTGTTGGGAGAAAACTATCACATGTGACTAGTTTTTTCCTAACCGCCAATGACGGAGTTAGCCGCCAGGCTAGAGGCCCCCCAATTTTGGCCTTTAAAAAGCACTTTTCATTCAAACTAGTGTAACTTTCTCATTTTTTATCAGATTTTCATGATTTTGAAGGTGCCAAAAAGATGATTCAGAGATCTACACTATGATGAAGACCTTTCTTCCAGATTTGACCCAGATTTTAGGTATACTTTTTCAAACTTACCCCTTATTTGTGAACTTTAAACACACATAACTTTCACTTATGGAAATAAAATTTATTGATTTTTTTAAAAAACTACATAGAAAATTGCAAAGATTTCATTAATACCTTTAATTTTTCTATGTGTTGACATATTTTTCTGATTTTTGTAGGATTTATCATTTTACACTAGTACTTTTTCCTGTAGCTTCACGTTGGCCAAAGATAATTTTTTTGCAAACTATTAATTTGTGTCTACAACAACCTCATGTCAAAGATAATAATCATTCACTAAATTTAGGTACATTTGATTTTCTAAAGGAAATTAACTTGTTTTTCATGCTTGTGAACTTTTAGAGTGTGTATGCTCTCTCCTCATGCTACAAAGCGATCTTGGAGATCAAAAGCACTCTTTAAGTTCTATTTTGTTTTGTGTTATCCCAAGAGTCTAAGTGTGTATGGTCTCTCCTCATGCTGCAAAGAGATCTTGGAGATCAAAAGGACTTAGATTTCTTTCCCTTTAGGGGGGCTACTTGGGGATTCCATCACCCAAAGGGATGACCTCAACCACATGTTTTGAAAAGGTATATAAAGGAGATAGAGTGAAAGCTATATCTCAATGAAATCATCATCATGACTAGCATAGCCTTGGGGCCCCTTTCATAAGGACACAAGGTGAAGTGATAGTTGCTTGCATTTATGTCACATGCTTGTAGATGGATTTTTATTCATGGACTTAAGCCTCAAAGTACCTAGTGTATATCAAGTGCATCCGTTAGATGCTTGTACAACCTAGTTTAGAAGCTTTTCAACCATCTTTTTTCGTGGTGCACTAGATACCAATTAGGCTCGGGAAGTTACTCATGCCATGTTTCTAAGCCTATTGAGATAGAGCTCACTATGGGCAAGGCCTCATCATCCATGATAAGGGATGCATAGGTGGTACATGACTTTGCATTCCCTAGCTATCCACAACTTAGTAGTTAACATAATTGTGGGCCCATGAAAATTGACACACCCACCTGATTAATACAGGTTGTTGATGTGCTTGATGTGTCTTCTTGTGTGAAACTAGTGATTATCCTTGCATCCATTACATAAACCAACATGTTTTCTTTACTTGTTGAATACTCTTGCAAATAACTCCTTAAACCAATCTTGTAAACAAGTCCTTGCAAATATCCAAACCTTAGATTTGCAATCAACTCAAACATTCCACTTTGAAGAGAGTACAACCACACCCCTTTGTAAAAGGTTGAAATCACCTTAAATCAATCACCCTTGTCATAGCTGCATAGCTCACCTTATTTTGAATCCACCATCTCAACCTTTTCCAGGGCCATTTCAAGTCACACCAACTCATCATCTCCCAAATCAAAAAACTCGAACTTGTAAGCAAGAATTGAAATCCAATTGAACCATCACCTCTCTAATCATAGCTCACTTAAGAACCTAGTCTATCTTTTAAGTCTATCTATCCAATCCATCATGTCTTACTTAAGAACTTGCCTATCTTAAGTATAGATACCATGTTTAATTCGTCAATCCATTCAAGGTCTTGAAATCTAAGTTTTAGTTGTAGATCCCTCCAATCCAAATCGAGCATTCATCCTCATCAGATCTTATCTCCATCCAATGAACCTTAGAATTTAACCACAAGCACTCTTTTCAAAATCTTATCGTCTTCTTCACGATGTAGAAATAATGTGGATTTTTCTCCATGTAGCCATGTGCATTCATAAACCTTTAATCCAGTCCTATCTTTTGTCAATACTTTCACTTTTAGAGGCCCTATAATTCAACCACATCGCTGCAAATGTCTACAATCTCCCATGTGTTCAGCTCACAAGAATTATTACAAGAGGAGGAATAACTAGTATCAAAAATCTAATTAATATGACGATCAACTTTTCTTATCACACAATCAAACGCACAAAATCCGCTTATGGTAGAAAATCAGAGTGGGGCTTGTGTATCCTACTTTACCAGACACACTGATTTGAAAATGTGTAGAAAATCTACATTACAAACAAAGCAGTTGACAGTTGATAGGACTGAATTATATGCCCTAACAGCTCTGCTAAACTGTTATAAAAGCAGATCACTTTCCTTACACTTTCACAGCTCTTCATAGTTTCTACTAGCTACTCTATTATTGTTTTCGATTAGTAATGGCTTCTCTGCATGTAGTTGTGACAGTAGGGTTGATAATGGCAAGTTTTGAAGTTGCTTTGGGTTCACATGGGAAATATAGTTTGGCAGAGGAGGCGGATTGGCAGGAAGCTACTGCTACATGGTATGGCAGTCCTAATGGAGATGGAAGCGAGGGTATTCACACTAACAACCATCTTAAAATATATTCTCTCTATATATATACACACATTGCTTTTTCTGTTCACCACTACATGAGACAGTTCAAAGCATATACTAAGTGTTTATTACAGTTTTAAGAAACAAGGACTTTTGCAGGGAAAATCATTTGTACTTTATCATTTATGATGGGCAAACAAGTTCATTGGAATTTATGATTTTTTTAACAAAATTTTTTCCAATCCCATTAACCTAATACTGTGAACTCTATATATCAATTAGGTTAATGTGAACTATCTATATATATATATCAATTTTTAACAAAATTTCTTGCAATCCCATTAACCCAATAATGTGAACTCTATATATATTTCAATTTCAATTGATTGTGATTTCAGGTGGAGCCTGTGGCTACGGTAGCCTTGTGAAGACAAAGCCCCTTTGGATCACGGATAAGTGCAGGAAGTCCAGATCTGTTCAAAGGAGGTAAAGGCTGTGGAGAATGCTATCAGGTATATTAATATAATATTATGTGTATGTTGGTAATCATTTAGATTTTTGGTTATTTTTAAATATCATCTATCTTAATTGTTAAAGGTTAATTTTGGTTTACCACTTTTTGTTGTGAATGTGGTGTAAGATTGATATTGATTGTTTGATCATTGAAGTGGATGATATTTAAGTAAGTGGTTTAGGGTCAACTGTTTGAGTGAAATGGGATTGTCATTGACCGACTATGGGCAATAAATTTGGTGTGAATGAGGTGTAAGATTGCTATTGACTGTTTGAACTTTGAAATCGATGATATTTAAGTAAAGCAGAAGGTTGATAATACTTTTATAAATAATAATTTCTTTTTAAAAGATTTTTATTATCTTAAAAATCTGTCATTATATTGATTTAGAAATATGATTTCAGGTAAAATGTAAGGAGAACAGTGTATGTTCACAAACACCTGTGAATATAGTGATTACAGATGAATGCCCAGGGTGCTCATCCAACCATTTTGATCTCAGTGGAACTGCATTTTCAGACATGGCAGTTACTCCTACTAAAGCTTCTGATCTTCTTAATACAGGAGTGCTTCCCATTCTATTCAAAAGGTATGTTTTAAACAGGCTAATTTTTTAAATTACTTAAATGCCTTTGTTTGCTTCAATCTTCCTTGTTGATATTTTTATTTTTATTTCTCAGGGTGTCTTGTGAGTATCCTGGTAAGAAGGTTGCATTCCAGGTGAATGAAGGGTCAACTCAAAATTGGTTCTCTGTGCTCATCGAGTATGAGGATGGAGATGGTGATCTTCAAGAAGTCGACCTAAAACAAGTAATATTTAACTTAAATTTTAGTTATAGGTCTTTATAGCATAATTGCATACAACAATGTTCTTAATAGTTTTATTATTTGTTTGGGTGCAGGATAACTCAGATATATGAAAAGGACTACAACAATCATGGGGTGCCAACTGGGCTTTAAATGAGGGTCCCTTGAATGCTCCATTTTCAATCCGTCTGAAATCTCTTTCTTCAGGAAACACACTCACTGCATACAATGTTATTCCAAAAGATTGGCAACCCAGTGCTACCTATACATCTGTTGTTAACTATGACTAATTATCATTGAAAATAATTTCATACATCCAGTATATCAGCCCATTCATCATATCATGCCCCCACAAACCATCTGAAACTATTTGGTATTCTATCATTATTATATATCTACCGTATAGACAAGGTCTTTCCTTTCCTTTCTCCCATTTCCAACCAGTTTTGTAAGGCATTGTTTCACATGCCAAAACTAGTGTTGAAGAAAATCAATGTTAGTTTCTATCAATATAATTTAGTCTTTTTCAATCTACATTCTAATGTTATCTCGTATTGTCTACTTATATTTCTTATCACCTATAGTCGATTTTCATTTCATGTTGTACTTTAATAGTCTCATATAATGAAGACAACAAAAACATTCCATGTGAAATTAGCTCTTTTCAGAATATTACCATTTGTTAAATCATTACTTGAGGCCAAATGTGTAACTACTTATGCAAAACATTATTAAATAGGATTAAATGTGACTTTATTTCTATTAAGGATGGACAATAAATAAAAGTTCAAAGAAAATAGTTTAAGATGTTTCTCATGTATCTAAATGAGAAGATGGTATATATAAAGATTTTAAGTGAAATTTGTTTTATTATTGTTGTAATCAAAATGAAGGTTTTCACTAAATAATATTTAGAATAAAATATTAAGCAATAATAAAGATTAGGATTATGAGTTAGGATTAGAAGTGTAAATATATAATTAAATTTATAAAAATCAAATAAATTAAATGTGGTATTGAGCTTGAATCTTGAATGGTGGAATGTAGTACAAATGATATTGGAAATTAATTTACTAATGTGTTGGAAATTATAATCCTACCTGAAAAAAAATGTTTTAGAATCTATTAGTCGGTTCTGCTATGTTATAATTTAAATCTACACTCATGGAACAAATCTATGGGAATTCATAAATGATCTAGTATATATATTGAACCTATACCCATATAAATCAATTAGTAAAATTTTGATGTATAGAATCGATCACCTTGCCTTACTATACCTATGTATGAAGTGGGATGGTGTCTATAGGTTCTACACTATTTGGGAACTTGTTACATGATGGTCATGTTCTCCTCAGTCAAGCCCTTAGGCAAATTGATTCAATGACTATGAACCAAGATTGTAGATGTAACATCATGATGTAGATAGGATGCTCTAAAATTATGTTATGATGATCTTAGGTGAATGTTCTTTTGATTATTCTACCATTTCCTAGGGTTTCTAGGATTATTTCAAATGACTGAATCAATGCCCTTAAACATAACAACATGGCACACAAATGTGCACTAGGTCAACTCACACCAAATGGTGGGAATGTCAACAAGGTTTAAATTTTAATTTTTTGCACTTTAAAAGTTCAAAGTTTGGAGATGAAGTCTAAAGGAGGAGCTCTAAGGTTGATTGAGGGAGATGAACATTCACCCTCTATTGTTGACCTATGTGATGCTCCTCTAGCCAAAATTGACTCTGATTAGTGACCTTCATCGCTCTTGGTGTAATTTGTCCAATTTCTCCTTGTTGTTAAGTTTTTTGAGAGTTATGTTTGGGGTTGATTTGGTTAAGGTTTGATTGAAAATCTAGTTTTTGTTTTTCAATTTGAATTTGAATTTTATCCTTTTCAATAGTGTTTTGTTTCCGCCCCTTTTAAATTGGTGATTTACTATTTGAGTTGAATGTATGATTGAAGGAATTAGCTTCTGTAATGTACCTCTTGGGGGTCGATGGAAATTTGTTGTAGGTGTAGTAATTTCTCACTTATTAGGATTTGATGGAGAATGAAGAACACTTCACAAAGAAAGAAGGGGTTCCTAGTGTAGAGGAGAGAAAGACTTATAAGGATATTCTAAATGTAGAAGTTGTAGAGGTAGTGCCAAAGGATGCCAAGTTTGAAATCAGAATTAGAGTCAATTGTGGAGAAACCAAAAAAACAGAGAGTGTATCAATGTTGGAGGCTCAAAAAATGGTAAGGACCTAATCTAGAAATAATTGAGGCAGTTAGAAAAGAAGAAGCTAGATTAAAAAATATTGTTGTTATTTTTTCTTGCATGGATAATGATAATCTTCTTTCAAAGAATTTTTTTGATAAATGGCTATTGAGAGTTCGGGGAAAAAAATTAGGGATTTATTTTTTTTTGTTGAATTACTCAAAAAGGGTTTTTTGTCATTTTTCTTAAATATCACATATACAAAAGAGGGTTTTGGATAGGGAATTTTGGAACATTGGAAAGCCTATGTTTAAGTCAGTGCCAATGTCACTTGAAATGACCCATCAAAAAATAATGTTCTACTTGATTCCCAAATGGATGGTTGTCAAGAATGGGCCACACCAAGCCTTTCTAGCCCAATTGCTTAAACCAATAGGGAAAGTCTTGCAAGTTGAAGATACCAAGTCAACTCTTCCCTATATGAATGCAAGAGTCTTTCTTTCTTTAAATGTTGGCCTTCAAATCCTTGAGGCTATTGAATTTTACCTTGTAAGCATCTACACAAATGTGAAATTGAAGGTCTAGGGGGTTTGAATGCTTGTTTTCTTTGCAAAAAGGATGAGCATCAAAGAAAAGGCTGCCCCATAATTGCTAAATATACAAAAAGTAATTTGCATATTGACAAAAAAATGAATTATAATGAGACTCCCAAGGAAACCCAAAAGGAGGTGTCTCCTATCTCTATTCTCACTGATGGAGATATTGAAATGATCATGGTAGGTGAAATTGGAAAAGAGGATTGTAAAAAAGAAAAAGCTTAGAAGGGGAAGATTATAAGGAAGCTAAGGTAGCAGAACAACTTCCTACACTAATATTGAGAGGTGGGTTATGAAAAACTTTTTAGATCTTTAAAAAAGTTACAAAAATTATATAGAAATAAACATAAATAGAAATCATACCCCAACACAATGATTTACATGGGGAAAACCCTTTCGAGAGAAAAACCCCACACTCCAAAAGTCACCCAATATATTATTCAAAAATCAACAAGATTTCAATATACTTGTAGAGCAAGCTCTCATAGGAGTATCAACAACTAGAGATCCAGAGGCAACTCAACATCTATAAGACTCTCACACACCACCTCCATTTCAAGTACCTAATATATAAGAGATACAATACATGAAACTGTCAAATGATAATTACAAAACCATGAGCTAAAACCACCCAAAAAGGTGGCACCCAAATTATCTCCAATAAAATATGCACTATGATGTGTCAAAACACACACCAAAACATGTAACTCCCCCTTACAACTTTTTTTTTGTCTAACACATTTTCACATTTTCCAATATGGGAGACCTAACTTCTGAAGGCCATAACTTTTGACTTGGGAGGCCAATTGATGAACCATTTGATGCATTGGAAAGTTCATGAAGAGATCTATGCACTTATAACCAAATTGGTTATTTATGGTAAATTGTGGGGCTAAAAACAACCTTTAGATGCCTCAAAATTGAATTTGAAGCTTTTTCAGGTATTTCAAAAACTAGAAACTTTAATAACTTGACATCTAGACATGACCTTAAGTCAAAACTCACCCAAAATGTTTATTTGGCAATTTTGTAGCTTTGGAAAAAATTTTGGACCCATATGTGCTCAAATGCAAACTTACTATAAATAGTAACCTAAATTGTAATTGCAAGGTTGAGACACCTTTCCTAACATTCCCCCACTTGTTAAACACCTTGCAATAGAAAAGGGAGTATCAACACCATGATTTAATTGCTAAGGTCTGAGAGACCCATAGACTCTAAACACCATCTGAACTTCTATGTGCTCACAAGATTAGTTAATGAATCTGCAACATTCATCAAAGTCTCTACCTTAACTAGCTTCACCCTACCATCCTCGAAATATATCTGACAAAATGATACTATACATCAATGTGCTTGGTCTTGGCATGAAATGTTAGGTTCTTAGCTAGGCATATCAAACTCTGACTATCACAATAAGCTATCATTGCATCTTGTTTTATTCTAATATCTGAACATAGTCTCTTAAGCCAAATTGCTTCTTTAAAATGTGAGTAGCTTCTATATACTCAACTTCAGTAGTGGACAAAGCAACCGCACCCTATCACTTACTCATCCAACTAATTTCACCACCAAATAAAGTAAACACACAAGCACTAGTGGATCATCTACTATCAACATCATCTGCCTAGTCTGAATCCACATAACCATGATTATCAAAGGAATGCATGTCTCCTATCAAATTACTATGATAACACAAGGGATACTCTGAGGTACCCCCAAAATATATGAAGACTCTTTTAACTGTATCTCAATGAACTCTACTAGGATTAGACATATATCTGGAAAGAACTCCCACTGCTTGGGCAATGTTTGGTCTAGTACAAACCATAGCATACATCAAACTTTTGACTGTACTTTGGTAAGACGTGCTCTGCTCATGTCTTCCATCTCTGATGGGGATGTTGGACATTGTAAAGTAGATAACTTTATTCTAATTGTAAAAGGAACACATAATGGTCTACAATCATGCATGTTAAACCTCCGTAAAACTGAATTGGCATACTTTCTTTGGCCAAGCCATAGTTTTTTGTTCACTCTATCTCTTCTTATTTCTATCCCAAGAATATGTTTAGGGGTAAGTGCAAAAAGATGGGGAGCCAAAAAGTGGCCAAATTATTTTTTTTTAAAAATTAATACAAAATGCGAGCGCGTTATAATGCGCTCGCATTTTGACTTGCCATAAATTAAAAAAAAGTTTCTATCTCATTTCATTTCTTTCTTCTCCTCTATACCCGCGGCCTGCAAACCCTAGAAAGCACACTCGCATTTTGCAAAACTCCATTCAACACAAAAACCTTATCGATTCGTCACCAAAATGTCGCCACGAAGTTGAGCACGCCAAAGGAGTGAGTTATATTTATTTTTTTGTTTGAATTTGTTTCTAAATAGGTAGGTTTGAGTTGATTTTTGATATATATTTCATTAATTGTTAGGAAATGTTAATGCACCTCCTCCTCCTCCTCCTCATCCTCAAAATTCACAAAATCTTGAGGAGGAAATACATGTAGAACAACAACCTCCTCCATCCATTCCTCGACATGCCCCTAGAACACAAGAAAATATAATGGGGCAAATTGAAAACATCAAAAAATAAATTGAAGATATAATTGCAAGGTTGAAAGATCCTTCCACTTCAACCTTGCATAGGTCCACGCTTGCTGAATCTCTTGAATCTATGTTATCAAATGTAGATTCAATTAGCAAGTAAATAACTAGTTGGATGGATAAGAGGAGAGAGTTTAGAGATTATTATGCAGACAAGTTGTCATACCAAGATGTGAAAAAATTACAAATCACAAAATTAGACTTGTGTTCCATTTTCACAAACCCACAAACAAATCAACCTCCACCCATTACATGCAAGAGGTTCCCTATCCATTGGTGCAACAACCAAGCGATAAGGGACAATTTTGGGCAGAGGTGGTGGATGGTTTTTGACCATCCTCCATGCAATAATAATGAGGTCCCGCAATACTTTTTGAGGAAACTCTACTGCGAGTTTGTCCTCAATAAAGTGTCAAACTATTTTGATATGCGGGACTTCTAGGGTAGAGGTGGGGGGTCAGCACAAGATAGACCAGGGGTATGTCTTGACCCACAGCGGGTAGTGAGATGAGTAATCAGCAGAGCAGCCCATGAGCATGTTTCTATCCTTTCCATTGTGAAGGAGAGTGTTGAGGTCGATACACTTCAGTCCATTAGTGCCTTGACCCAGAGCATCATAGAGCATGTCGGTCCTGTAGCACAGAGTGGGTTGGGAGATAGTGCGAGGAGTAGGGTCCCACCCCATGCTTGTCAGGCTTGCGGGTCAGCCTGTGGTTATGACCCCATGGATAGTCAAGACGCAGGTGCACAGGCTACATCTACAGCTGAGCAGATGGTGATGACAGATACCCTCCTGAGTGAGACTTTCAGCCTTGATCCTCAGGTAAATATTAACAAGTTTATTGAATTTAATTTATTAAATTTTATTTTTGA
Organism: Cunninghamia lanceolata; assembly: GCA_027924645.1. Lineage (NCBI taxonomy): Eukaryota > Viridiplantae > Streptophyta > Pinopsida > Cupressales > Cupressaceae > Cunninghamia > Cunninghamia lanceolata. Next base: position 15,827 of record BSBN01000938.1, on the reverse strand, counting down.
AATGCAAGATTAACTAATTTAAATTGATGATTTTAATGAAATATCAGGGTCATAGCATTGATGCAGTTTTCAGTGGTTCTCCACCTGCATTTTACACTAGATCATCTAATGTCGGGGTATGTAACTAGTAAACAATTATAAATATTACATGTGAATAGCATCATTATATGAATGGTATTCTAATATCTAATTTTGGATGTTGAATAGGTTAATACTATAGATTTCACGGCAACACCCGCCAGCGGTGGTGGACTTCAAAGCTTTACAGAGGTAATAAAATAAATAGTTTAATGAATGAATTGTACTTACTAGATTTTTGTATGTGACTTGTGTGCTTTATTGTGTGTACTTCCATGTTTAGATGAATGTGTGTGTATGTTAGGAGCCATGATTTGCATCACTATTATAGTTTTTGTAATTGAATAATGTTGTTTTATTTCTAAATGATGCAAGCTACGGAGACACCTCCCCATGTTCATAGGGCAATGGAGCAGGGTGTGACCTTTGCAATTCATAGCTCCATGGCATTGACAGGGGTATGAGGCAGATTAGTAAATTTCAATTTACATTCATTGTTATAGTTGTCTATTTTTGAAAAATCAAAAGATTATTGATTTGAAGTTTAATTTCTATCTGGATGGTTTCTATAGGACATGACATCACCAGGGCCTATTCCTACTACTGTGGCAAGTGAGGAGACAGATTATATGTTAGCGGTAAGTGATTATTTTGTTAAATGTTTTATTTTTCATAACATATAATTTCTATATATTAATGTCTATACTTTTTATTGTAACATCTAAAGATGCAAGAAGAACTAAATAGGAGGAGTAGCCCTCGGATTCGTAGTATACCACCCACATGCACGTCTCCATCCCCTAGAAGATCAAAGGCTACCCGTGATCTATTCTCTTCACCAGCCAGAGGGGAATGACTTTTTATTGTGTTCCTTTGTTGTATGCCTATATGGCATTTGTGGACATATATTTTGTATTGTATATAGTTGACATTGTATGCCTATATGGCATTCTTGTAAGCCTATATGGCTATTTTGTATACATGCTATACTTATATCGATAGATATTGATGTATGCCTATATTGATGTTTGGTTAATACAAATCTTTTTTATTGGTGGCATCCATAATTGCATTATAAATCTATGTTTGAATGGATATTTGTAGATGGCTACTTCAAATATTTAAAGTCCAATTGTATTACATAGGATGTTTGTTGATCCAATAAGCAAGCTATTATTATTCAAGTATCACCTAAACCTCATTTTGGAACTAAAAGATAAAAGTTGTATTTTAAAAAAATGAATCATCATGTTGAATAGAAAATATTAATATTCTTTATGAGTAGCATACAATGTCAACTATATGCAATACAAAAAAATGAATCATCATGTTATTCTTTATGTTTGAGATCCTAAAATTGACTAAGTCTGGTAGCCTGATATCCTGAAACACTAGGATAAATATCCAAGTCATTAGGATGATTGCACCTTGAGAAAAAGTCATTAAGATGAGCACCTAAAGGAGACTTTCTTAAACATTCAAACATTGAACAACAAGCATGAAGGGTTAAGGCGCAATTTGCAACTTATAAAGCCTCAAAAAGTTGCCAACTTAGAGAGAGCATTCATTTAAGACAAGGCACCCATTGACACCTATTCCACCATAAAAGTGTGCCTAAGGTGGAAGGAGAACAAGCCTGTAGTAAGTGAAGCGCACCTATTGTCTAAACCACTTCATTATGGCACCCTAGCATGAGGAGGAGTATATAAGTGAATAGGAAATGGTGCCTAGAATGCAAATGAAGGACTAAGTGGCATTTTCAATACGCATCAATTCACCTTGAGCTTTCAATAAATACATCAAATTGAGCCCCATAAGCCTAGGCCCTTTGCCTTCAAAAGAACCTTGTATCAAAGTCAAGAGTTGGTCGTATCGGCATATCAGTAGACCTTGGTTAGGCTTTGCCAATAGTGGTCTGTCTTGCCGATGAGTGTGGTTCGAAGTTGAAGACATCAGTGTATCAGAAGAGCAGTTGAGAGATTCACTGATGAAGGGGGTCACACCGACAGTCAAAATCCATCGATGTATCGGCCCAATGAGATTAGAGTTCACCGATGTTTAGAGTCTCACCAACGGGTGTGGTCTGAAGGTTGTCATTGGTTGGTGTGTTGGCAGAAGAGTTTTTGAGTGTGCCGATGGTATTAAGTCCTACCAATAGGTGAGGGACTTAGAGTCTCATATCAGAGTGACAAAGACATCGGTGTGAAAGGATATAAAGTCACCGATAATGGTCTGTCTGACCAATAAGAGTCAATGATGGGATGTTTGTCAGAAGTGAAATCAAACGGAGTCATGGTGGCATCGGCCTATCAGCTGATGAAATTTTAAGCTCGCCGATGGTATGTTGTCTCACCAATAGTGAGTTCAAAGGTTCAAAAGTTGATAATTCTATGCTTCCACTATGTGCTCTGCATCAGACACTCATCCCTACTATAGTCTAGCATTCTCTAGTTGTGTTCTCCCCTTTGTTTTTGTGAACACCTCTAGAAGTAATGTTGAGTTACTTGTGATGTTTTTATTGACTGGTGTTGTTTTGGATTCATGTGTAGTCCTTGTTCCTTATAATCTATTGTCTACCTAACTATTTGTTGTAACTTATTGAACTACTATGATTTTGAATATTTAGATTTAGAGGGCATTAGACACCAAAACTTCTTGACCTTTAACAAGCCAACCTAGAATCAATAGATTTTTGTCCATCCCAACTATTCTAGTCAAGACAAAGCATGTTGATTCTCATTCAATCCAAAGTTCATTAACAGGATTATCTTATCATAATATTTAGGGAAATGACCACCTAGATGGACAATGATGTGAGCTATCTATAAAGAAACTTGCAAGAATTATAGGAGGCATGAGAATCCCTCCATGTTGTTTATCAAGTTGAATGATCTATGACACATCATGTATCATTAGAAAATATTCTCGAAGAGAAAGCAAGTGAAAATACACAAAAGAACCCATAACAAGGTGGAGAAGTTTAAAGGATGGAGGTTGCAACACTTTCCAACCTCATAGCCACACTAGTCCAATGGATCAGGATAATAATATCAAGCATCCACATAATAGTAGATAATCTTATCAAAAGTCACAGAGAAATTTCTAAGGACCATAGTGTTATCCGTATGACTTGACACATACTACTTGTTTCATAAAGCAAAGGGACATGATATAAATATTGTTGTTATATGGAGCCTAATCAGACTCGAAGGTTAAATTTACCCAACTTTTATCAGCGTGGTTTCCCCCCAAATATTTTCCTACTAGTTTTGGTGCCTTGAAGTCTAAGTGCATGAAAATCATTCTAAGTTGGCAACCTAATCCAATGACTTGACACGGATCCCAAAACCACCTATTGGACCACTAGGATCCTAGGTGCTCACTTCATGCATTATGATTTCTAGGCGCCAGTTTGATGCTCCATCACAAGGAAAGTGTGCCCACACTTGCAAGTGTTTTTCTTCAGGATCTAGGCGCCAGTTGAAGGTTGTAGTTGCCAAGAAGAGCGCCTAGCAAGAGGAAGTCTTTGGAGTCTCCAAAACACATCAAACACTTGACTAACAACAAGATAACTTTTTCCCAAGTTAGGTGCTTCAAGAGGGAAGTTAAAACATGAATAAGCACCAACTTGTCTAGGCACAAACTCAAGCTTGTTGAGGATACACATGGCGCCCAACATTCCTTGGTGATTTCATGAACTTCAAACACTCAGAACTGTTCAAGGAATGCCTAATGACCCTTCTTGATAATAGACACCAAAGTGAGGGTGGAATTGCGCCTTGATGGCATTAGGCGCTATCTAGAGTATGCTACTCCATGGAAATACACCTTCTTGCTTAGAGTAATTCAAACACTCCAAGGTCTTCAGTGATCAATTCCCCAACTTATGAAATGTCCTCCTTCATTTTAAAACACATTGTAATGCTCCAGAGAGATGACTATACCTAGGTGTCAATCTGGGTTAGAAATGCCTCCAAAGTGTGCCTTCTCTTTCAGAATGCAAAACAAGGTCCAAAGGTGCTAATAAACTGAAGCGCTTCTTTGGAAAAGTCCCAGAGGTTAAGATGCGCCTTGTCTTAATGAGGTGCAACTCTTGGGTAAGAAAGCTTGTAAAGTGTGCCTAACTTAGTGAAGAGGTTGATAACTTCTAAACCCTTCCTAGAACTTAGATTGCTTCAACTGAAGATCATCTTGCACCAATACATCACCAAACTTTCAATCACAAGATCAATTCAAACTTAGGTGCTCATTAAGAGTCTTCCCAATGTTAGCGCATTTGAGAGGTTGAACTAGCAAGAGATGGTGCCTCCTAGACCTTGTTTCAATATGTTTGAGTTCCAAAGTTGACTCAATGGTATCAAGATGGCGCCATAGAGTCTTTGGACTAGTTCCTTAGAGTTTCAAAAACATTCTGGCTCTTTGAAAATTCCTCCTACATGCTTGGGCGCCATTTCAAGGTCCTGGAACCATGATGTAGCGCATTATTGCTCTAGGTGCCCATTCATGATTGTGCAACTTGAGATTGGTGCCTAGAGTGAATATGCTTTCATCCTGACTTAATACACTGCCTCCTTCTGACGATTTTTGGGGCAGCAGAAAACCTTTCACCACGGGCAAATGTCTCAGAGATATAAAAAACTAAGAGAGGTTATTGTAGAGGCACTCTACGTGATCGCGTTGCCTTAGACAGAATGTTTCTAAGTGACATGGTTTTTGAGTAACATCTCGTCAAAGATTTCTACTTTTTTACACTTTGGACTCTTTAGGGATATCGTTGGTACAATGTAGCTCGGACTATTTTGACATGTTTGGGTGAAAAATAGGACCATGCCTAGCATAAATGTACCCATCTGGATGCGTTGGAATAGTCAGTTTGGTCACATAAGGAGTAGGATGAAAGTTACACCCCTTTGCAACTTTACATTGCCTCCTTTTGATGATTTTTGGGGCAGCAGAAAACCTTTCACCACGGGCAAATGCCCCAGAGATATAAAAAACTGAGAGAGGTTATTATAGAGGCACTCTACATGATCATGTTTCCTCAAACGGAATGTTTTTAAGTGACACATTTTTTGAACAACATCTCGTCAAAGATTTCTACCTTTTTGTACTTTGGACTCTTTAGGGATATCGTGGGTACAATGTAGCTCGGACTGTTTCGTCATGTTTGGGTGAAAAATAGGACCATGCCTAGCATAAATGTACTCATCTAGATGCATTGGAATAGTCAGCTTGGTTGCATCAGGAGCAGGATGAAAGTTACACCCCTTTGCAACTTTACACTGCCTCCTCATGACGATTTTTGGGTTAGCAGAAAACCTTTCACCATGGGCAAATGTCTTAGAGATATAAAAAACTGAGAGAGGTTATTATAGAGGCACTCTACATGATCATGTTGCCTTAGATGGAATGTTTCTAAGTGACATGGTTTTCGAGTAACATCTCATCAAAGATTGCTGCCTTTTTGCACTTTGGACTCTTCAGGGATATCGTCGGTACAATGTAGCTCGGACTGTTTCGACATGTTTGGATGAAAAATAGGACCATGCCTAGCATAAATGTACCCATCCGAACGTGTTGGAATAGTCAGTTTGGTCACATCAGGAGTAGGACAAAATTTACACCCCTTTGCAACTTTACATTGCCTCCTTCTGACGATTTTTGGGGCAGCAGAAAACCTTTCACCACAGGGAAATGCCTCAGAGATATAAAAAACTGAGAGAGGTTATTGTAGAGGCACTCTACATGATCATGTTTCCTTAGACAGAATGTTTCTAAGTGACATAATTTTCAAGTAACATCTTGTCAAAGATTGCTACCTTTTTGCACTTTGGACTCTTCAGGGATATCGTTGGTACAATGTAGCTCAGACTATTTTGACAAGTTTGGGTGAAAAATAGGACCATGCCTAGTGTAAATGTATCCATCCAGATGCGTTGGAATAGTCAGTTTGGTCGCATCACGAGCAGGACACAAAAAATGCAAAAGTTGCTTTGTGCAACTTGACAACATTGACACTTTTTTGCAACATGACTCAAAGACTCAAACTGACTCCAACTGACTCAAAGTGACTTAAAATCACCTTTATTTTGGTGCCTAATGTACATTATAGAGGTCGAAGTGCTCCTTATGATTCAAACATATTAGATGAGCGCATAGGAAAGGAAAAAGCTCTAAGTTTCATCATCATGAGCGCCTAATATCAAGAGACTTTAATGACTCAAACCTTAGCATGGAGTCCTAAGGCTCATTTCATGTCTCCTTTCATCCATTTTGGTGCCCTTATGTAGATTTTTCAACTTGATTTGGCATCCTGTATGTGAAGGAAGATCTAAAGGCATGAAAGTGGATGTCATTTTGCAAGAGTTTGGATCATCAAAATTGAAAGAAATAAGTCTATTAAGCTTGGGCACCCTTGGTCTTCTTTTCATTCATTATGAGCACCTTGGGAGAATGGTATATAGGTCATCATCATGATTGGGCACCTTGGATCCAGAGTGTTGGAGAGATCATCAAATGGTGTCTAGAGGAAGTAGGGTGAGTTATGAGTTTGGTCGCATCAGGAGCATGACACCAAAAATGCATAACATGATGATATAAAAATGTGTATATGTGTAAAAATGCAGGAGGAAATAAAAAAAAGACAAACCTTACAAATTAATGTGCATACTTACAACTTAATGTAACATGACTTTACAAAATCAATGTGAGTACTTACAAATTAATCCAATGAACCATCTGGGTCTGCTCTACTCTTTATTGTGTCAAGTATTGCTTCATGGTCAGACTCACACACCTTCCACAAGATTTTGTTCAAAGGTCTACCCCAATACTTTATCAAATAAACATTGGATGCCATGACAAGGTTCGAGTAATGAAGAATCTTCCGATGCATGTCAAAGTCCTGAAATAGCCAAATATTAACACTCTTATGTGGGTACCTTCTAAGCCATGTTCCAGTAATAACCACTGAGCCTGTAGGGTATTCGATGTTTTCTCCATAAGCATCAAAATGGTTAGAAAATTCAATATGTAATCTACAACAACATGTAGTGCATGTGTGATTTATCTTAACATAGAAAGGTTTTAGCATTTCAAAATATCTTTGACAAATTTTAATTTGAGGATACTTCTCTAGAAATTTACCATAAAACTATGTTTGAGTCTCATCCAAAAAATGCTTTGGATGTGGCTCGCGGTTCTAACTACCGATTCTCCTTCTTACCACATCCCTTTGATTCAGAGATACCCTTGTGTAATTCTTCCAAAAGTCTTCAATTAGTGATCTTAATGCTTCAACAATTGGTTTATCTTTTCGTGGTAGTCTCCCCGAGAACGCCCATAATTCATTGGCATTAGTGTCCTCAATTCTTTGGCATCTTCCAATGGTTCTTGATAAAGTTTTCCTATTAATTCTCAATTCTTGACTCATCTTTCTAATGAAACGAGCTTTCCTCGTTTGACTACTTACTATAGTCAATATAATCACATGCCATGTTGCATTACTATCTTGTGCGTGAGGTGTTACCCACAATCTCATACGCACTCATTAGATTCTTGACAATAGATTTTTCACTTGAAGCCTCTGATGTTCTCAACCCAAGAATCTTCATGATAGACCTATACTTTATACTTCGCATCATTTCAATGAATAGTTGACATCTTGCAGTCTCATTTAACTTGTCAAAGAACAATCTCCAAATCTTATTAGCATATCTTCTACAAGTGCGTTTTGGAATCTTACCTTCCATTGGCTACAAAATATTCTCATCAATATCAATCAAATACTTTGGCTTTCTATGCAAAATTCTAGGTGGTGTTAAGTTAGGTAAATTCATCTCAACATTAGGAATTTCATCAATATTTAAATGAGATGGGTTAGATGGCATACCTTCGATAGAAGATGGAATAGATGACATACCTTGAGGTTGAGGTGGGAATGATGGCGTACCTCCTTCATCACATGTGAGTGATGATGTACTCTCAACTTGAGATGTGGTAGATGGTGTCCCTACATGTTGACTTGCGGTAGAGGACGTGTCTCCAACTATGGTATTCAAATCTCTCATACCACAAAGTTTTTGCATTCGTTCTCTTTGTGATGGTTGTGGTTCCTCTTCAATTGGTGTGTCTTCATTTATCGTGTCCAATTTCCTCTTCTCATGAAGTTCCCTCATAGCCACTGCTTTCTTTGCATTCTTAGCTTCTATCTCTTCCTGTGTTGGTTTAATTCTTGATTATTTCCTCGTCATGATGGAGAATTTGTCTGTAGCATGATAAAGAGACCAATATTAGTTCCTAAGAAATGAATACAAGATAATAGTGGAATTGTATTTTTTTTATGTTGTAAGGATTTATTCTTGTATAGTTTGACATCATGGTATGTTAAGGTCTGTTTATTACACATAATTATTAAAGAGCCCAAGTGTAGAAAATATACGTGGCATCATGTGAGATTGTAGGTTACTTTCTTGATTGGGAATGTGTCTATTTTAAACATGTATGATAAAGCATGATAAAGTAATTCAATCTGAAATAAGGAAAATGTAAAGAACATGCATGTAAAGACTTGACATACCTAAAAAATGAAGATTCGAATGGAGAGAGTACCTAATTATGTAGTGTTTTTTTCTTCTTGCATCAAACTCCTCAACAATTTGAGTTTTTCACCACTTGCTTCCTTTTCAATGTTAAATTGAACAACACTCAAATATAATTACTAACAACAATACTATTAACTAATCTATAATGTTAAATTCCTAAAATTGAATCACAATTAACATTGCAACACTACAAAAATTGAAACTTGAATAGATATATATCAAACTAGGTGTGAAAACTATGTTATTTCCTCTTTCTCAAGTTGGCAAAGCAGAAAAGGTGGTGGAAAGATCATGCAAAGGTGGTACAATGTGTCAAATGTGCATGTGAACTTCCCAACAGCATGAAAGCACTTCTTTTTTTGTCGGAGCACGTGCAGAATCAGTAAGAAAATAGAACATGTGGGCCTGGATCATGGGGGTCAACACTTTTTTACCATTTCAATAGCAAGACAAAATGTGAGCGTGTTATAATGTGCTCATGTTTTGTCCTGCTATAGATTGATCACATCCCTTTGCATTGATCACATCTCTTTCCCAAACCTTCCCCTTCAGACTTGAATGACACAAGGTTTTTGAGGAGAAACATTTCTTGTTTCCTACAAGAGCTTGCCAGATGCTCCACCATATGATAGGCATAACAATGAAGGGGCAAGCCCTCATAATCAAGTTCTTGATAGAAAATTCCCATCGAGGAAGAAAGACAGATCTTCTTTGGAAGCAGAAGTTCTATTTTGTGACAAATCCTTATCCAAGCATAAATAGCATGGGTTTTGTCAAGCAATTTCCAATCCACTTCCACAAAGTCTCCTGAAGACTTCCTGATTGATTTCAAAACATCCACACCCCAAAACTGGAGAGGCAATCAATATAATTAAACCATAAATCTACATTTGACAAAAGAAACCCTCAACACTATACCTTAAACCCTAATCCCTCAACCCTAAACCTTATCCCTAAACCCTAATCCCTCAACCCTCAACCCTAATCCGTCATCCCTCAACTCTAATCCCTCATCCCTAAACCCCTAAATGATATCCCTATTCATAAACCCTCAATAGACTCAATACTATAACTTAAACCCTAATCCCTCTACCCTCGACACTCTTATTTAACCCTAATCCCCTTGACCATTAACCCTATCCCTCAACCTCAACCCTCAAACTTCAACCCTCAACCCTCAACTCTCAACATTAAACCCTAATTCATCAACCCTAAACCCTAATCCCTCAAACCTAAACCCTATCCCTAAACCATCAACCCTCAACATTATACCTTAAACCCTAATCCCTATCCCTCAACCCTTAACCCTTAAAACTTAAACCCTATCCCTACACCCTCAACACTTGACACTATATCTTAAGCCTTAAACCCTCATCCCTAAAGCCTCAACCCTTAAACCTTCAACCCTAAACCCTATCCCTAATCCCTCTACCCTCAACACTCTAGCCCTAACCTTGACATTAAATGCTAATCGCTGAACCCTAAACCCTAATCCATCAACCTTAAACCCCTATCCCTAAACCCTCAACCCTCAACACTATACCTTAAACCCTAATCTCTCAACGCTCAACCCTAAACCTTATTCCTAAACCCTAATCCCTCAACCCTCAACCCTAATCCATCATCCCTCAACTCTAATCCCTCATCCTAAACCCCTAAATGCTATCCCTATTCCTAAACCCTCAACAGACTCTATACTATACCTTAAACCCTAATCCCTTATCCCTAAACCCTCCAACCCTATCCCTAATCCTTATACCGTCCACACTCTACTTTAACCCTAATCCCTCAACCCTCAACCCTATCCCTAAACCCTTGACCCTCAAACCTCAACCCTCAACCCTCAACATCAAAACCTAATCCCTCAACCCTTAACTCTGATCCCATCGACCCTCAACCCTATCCCTAAACCCTAAACCCTAAACCCTCAACCCTCAACATCAAATCCTAATCCCTCAACCCTAAACCTGATCCCTAAACCCTAAACACTATACCTTAAACCCTAATCCCTCATCCCTCAACCCTAAACCTTATCCCTAAACCCTAATCCCTCAACCCTCAACCCTAATCCGTCATCCCTCAACTCTAATCCCTCATCCCTAAACCCTAAATGCTATCCCTATTCCTAAACCCTCAATAGACTCGATACTATACCTTAAATCCTAATCCCTTATCCCTAAACCCTCCAACCCTACCCCTAATCCTTATACCCTCCACACTCTACTTTAACCCTAATCCCTCGACCCTCAACCCTATCCCTAAACATTTGACCCTCGAACCTCAACCCTCAACCCTCAACGTCAAACCCTAATCCCTCAACCCTTAACTCTGATCCCTCGACCCCTTAACCCTATCCCCTAAACCCTAAACCCTAAACCCTCAACCCTCAATGTCAAATCTGAATCCGTCAACCCTTCACTCTAATCTCTCAACCCTAAACCTGATCCCTAAAACCTCAACACTATACCTTAAACCCTAATCCTTATTCCTCAACCCTAAACCTTATCCCTAAACCCTAATCCCTCAACCCTCAACCCTAATCCGTCATCCCTCAACTCTAATCCCTCATCCCTAAACCCTAAATGCTATCCCTATTCCCAAACCCTCAATAGACTCTATACTATACCTTAAACCCTAATCCCTTATCCCTAAACCCTCCAACCCTATCCCTAATCCTTATACCCTCCACACTCTACTTTAACCCTAATCCCTCGACCCTCAAACCTATCCCTAAACCCTTGACCCCTCGAACCTCAACCCTCAACCCCTCAACGTCAAACCCTAATCCCTCAACCCTTAACTTTGATTCCCTCGACCCTCAACCCTATCCCTAAACCCCTAAACCCTAAACCCTCAACCCTCAACGTCAAATCCTAATCCCTCAACCCTTCACTCTAATCCCTAAACCCTCAACACTATACCTTAAACCCTAATCCGTTAGACCTCAACCCTAAACCTTATCCCTAAACCCTAATCCCTCAACCCTCAACCCTAATCCATCATCCCTCAACTCTAATCCCTCATCCCTAAACCCTAAATACTATCCCTATTCCTAAACCCTCAACAGACTCTATACTATACCTTAAACCCTAATCCCTTATCCCTAAACCCTCCAACCCTATCCCTAATCCTTATACCCTCCACACTCTACTTTAACCCTAATCCCTTAACCCTCAAACCTATCCCTAAACCCTTGACCCTCGAACCTCAACCTCAACCCTCAACGTCAAACCCTAATCCCTCAACCCTTAACTCTGATCCCTCACCCTCAACCCTATCCCTAAACCCTCAACCCTCAACATCAAATCCTAATCCCTCAACCCTTCACTCTAATCCCTCAACCCTAAACCCGATCCATAAACCCTCAACACTATACCTTATACCCTAATCCCTCAACCCTCTACCCTAAACCTTATCCCTAAACCCTAATCCCTCAACCCTCAACCCTAATCCGTCATCCCTCAACTCTAATCCCTCATCCCTAAACCCTAAATGCTATCCCAATTCCTAAACCCTCAATAGACTCGATTACTATACCGTAAACCCTAATCTCTTATCCCTAAACCCTCCAAAACTATCCCTAATCCTTATACCCTCCACACTCTACTTTAACCCTAATCCCTCGACCCTCAACCCTATCCCTAAACCCTTGAACCTCGAACCTCAACCCTCAACCCTCAACGTCAAACCCTAATCCCTCAACCCTTAACTCTGATCCCTCGAGCCTCAACCCTATCCCTAAACCCTAAACCCTAAACCCTCAACCCTCAACATCAAATCCTAATCCCTCAACCCTTCACTCTAATCCCTCAACCCTAAACCTGATCCCTAAACCCTCAACACTATACCTTAAACCCTAATCCTCAACCCTCAACCCTAAACCTTATCCCTAAACCCTAATCCCTCAACCCTCAACCCTAATCCGTCATCCCTCAACTCTAACCCCTCATCCCTAAACCCTAAATGCTATCCCTATTCCTAAACCCTCAACAGACTCGATACTATACCTTAAACCCTAATCCCTTATCCCTAAACCCTCCAAACCTATCCCTAATCCTTATACCCTCCACACTCTACTTTAACCCTAATCCCTCGACCCTCAACTCTATCCCTAAACCCTTGACCCTCAAACCTCAACCCTCAACCCTCAACATCAAACCCTAATCCCTCAACCCTTAACTCTGATCCCTCGACCCTCAACCCCTATCCCTAAACCCTAACCCTAAATCCTCACCCTCAACGTCAAATCCTAATCCCTCAACCCTTCACTCTAATCCCTCAACCCTAAACCCTATCCCTAAACCCTCACCACTATACCTTAAACCCTAATCCCTAATCCCTCAACCCTAAACCTTATCCCTAAACCCTAATCCCTCAACCCTCAACCCTAATCCGTTATCCCTGAACTCTAATCCCTCATCCCTAAACCCTAAATGTTATCCCTATTCCTAGACCCTTAATGGGCTCAATACTATACCTTAAACCCTAATCCCTCTACCCTCGACACTCTTATTTAACCCTAATCCCTTGACCATTAACCCTATCCCTCAACCTCAATCCTCAAGACTCAACCCTCAACCCTCAACTCTCAACATTAAACCCTAATTCATCAACCCTGAACCCTAATCCCTCAAACCTAAACCCTATCCCTAAACCATCAACCCTCAACACTATACCTTAAACCCTAATCCCTATCCCTCAACCCTTAACCCTTAAAACTTAACCCTATCCCTACTCCCTCAACACTTGACACTATATCTTAAGCTTAAACCCTCATCCCTAAAGCCTCAACCCTCAATCCTTAAACCTTCAACCCTAAACCCTATCCCTAATCCCCCTACCCTCAACACTATAACCCTAACCTCAACATTAAATGCTAATCCATGAACCCTAAACCCTAATCCGTCAACCCTAAACCCTAATTCGTAACACTAAACCCTATCCCTAAACCCTCATCCCTCAACACTATACCTTAAACCCTAATCCCTCAACCCTCAACCCTAAACCTTATCCCTAAACCCTAATCCCTCAACCCTCAACCCTAATCCATCATCCCTCATCTCTAATCCCTCATCCCTAAACCCTAAATGCTATCCCTATTCCTAAACCCTCAACAAATTCAATACTATACCTTTAACCCTAATCCCTTATCCCTAAACCCTCCAACGCTATCCCTAATCCTTACACCCTCCACACTCTAATTTAACCCTAATCCCTCAACCCTCAACCCTATCCCTAAAACCCTTGACCCTTGAACCTCAACCCTCAACGTCAAACCCTAATCCCTCAACCCTTAACTCTGATCCCTCGACCCTCAACCCTATCCCTAAACCCTCAACCCTCAACCCTCAACCCTCAACGTCAAATCCTAATCCCTCAACCCTTCACTCTAATCCCTCAACCCTAAACCCCTATCCCTAAACCCTCAACACTATACCTTAAAACCTAATCCCTCAACCCTAACCCTAACCCTAAACCTTATCCCTAAACCCTAATCCCTCAACCCTAATCCGTCATCCGTCATCCCTCAACTCTAATCCCTCATCCCTAAACCCTAAACACTATCCCTATTCCTAGACCCTCAACGGGCTCGATACTATACCTTAAACCCTAATCCATTATCCCTAAACCCTCCAACCCTATCCCTTAACCCTAATCCCCTCGACCCTCAACCCTATCTTGAAACCCTTAACCGTCGAACCTCAATGTACTCAACCCTCAACGTCAAACCCTAATCACTCAACCATTAACTCTGATCCCTTGACCCCTTAACCCTTAAAACTTGAACCCTAAAACCTATCCCTACATGCTCGACACTCAACACTATATCTTAAACCCTAATCCCTTAACCCTCATCCCTAAAGCCTCAACCCTAAATCATTAAACCTTCAACCCTAAACCCTATCCCTAATCCCTCTACCCTCGACACTCTACCTTAAACCTAATCCCTCGACCCTTAACCCTAAATGCTATCCCTAAAGCCTCAACCCTAAGCCCTAATCCCTAATCCCCTCTACCCTCAACACTCTACCTTAAACCTAATCCCTCAACCCTTAACCCTAAACGCTTTTCGTAAACCCCCTCAACCCTAAACCCTAATCCCTCAAGGTCCTAAACTCTAATCCCTATCCCTAAACTCTAAATCCTATCCCTAAACGCTTAACCCCTCAACCTTAAACCTTAATCACTCAATCCTTATCCACCCCTCTCCTCCCCCTATCTGGCTCACTCCCATCTCTACCCTCCTCTGCCCTTAACACTATACATACATACATATAGGCATATATAGATTCATACATACATACATATTGGCATACATAGATACATACATACATACATATAGGCATACACAGATACATACATACATACATATAGGCATACATACATACATACATGATTAATAGCCTTGAACATAAAAAAATTTAAGGGGAACATAACGTGAGCACATTATAACGTGCTCGCGTTTTGGTCAAACATGACAAACAACAGACTTGCGGAAAAAGGAAAAATGCAAAGCAAACCATAACGTGAGCGCACTATAACGCGCTTGCATTATGTCTTGCTTTGGGAATCCCAAGCCTTGGGCTTGGGATTTGCTTGGAGTGCCTTTTGAACAGTCACAGACATGTTTTTTCCGGATTCTTCAAGATTTCACATTATTTCGGTCGTGCTAACCCTCAGATTTGCACGAGTTTCAACGTCGAACAAATTGAACACCTGGGTAATGTTAGGATTTCTCTTAGCTATTTGATGATGTGATTTTTTTCACATTTTAACAATGTTAAGCCTTTCATCTTTAATTTCTTTTGTTTGTGTGTCCGTTTTTGGGCAAAAACCACTATTGGTCTTTTTTTCATTGTAAATTAACTATTCATTGAAATTTTAAAAAAATTACATATTTAGAAACTAGACTCCATTCTACAAATATTAAAAAAAGAAAAAAATGATTTTAAATTAGTTTTCAAAATTTATAGGGGTAGCACGGCCAAAATTCTATTTTTTAGGATGTGTCCACTTTGAAAATTAGTAAAAAATAAAATATTCATCAAAAAATTATCAAAAAAATTGGGCATAAAATACATGCTATTAGCTAATTTCTCACTAAAGCAATTTTAAAAATACCAAAAAAACGTTGACCTTTGAGGG